>LR991057.1:10916854-12274795 GCA_905163555.1 Notocelia uddmanniana
GCAGTAGCAGTTAGTGGTGTCAGCATTCAATAAAGAATAATTTTGGATTGTCTCATTATTATGGCCCTAACAACAAAGCCATGCATGATAGGAGATACATGTTTTATCTATGTATCTATCTATTCAGCCCGTATCTACCGACTGCTGAGTATAGGCCTATTTTTATTATCCCACTCCCGGTCCGACGCTAATCGTAACCATTTTTTTCATGTTAGGGCTCATTCAAAAATCATGTGATCGTTTTTAGCCTTATTTTGACCCCCCCCCTCCCCCTTGGTGATATTTGGTGATCTTAACGCTACCCCCACCCCCCCATCCAAGATCACGTGTAGTTTTCGAGTGATTTTTGAGTCAACATTTTCAATACAAAGTCAACGAAATTATGTTACATCACACCGAAAACAGTAAGTACTTAATTAAACTAAAGGAATAAGGAATATGAATTTCTCAAAATAAACGATACATTACGGTAAATCTATTTTTATAATTATTATTTTTTAAACAATACTGTTATTGTCCGCCATTAACTAAACGAGATGTTTAATTACGGCTGTCGTCAGTCCACGGAGATTGGTAAATTTCCTCAATGGAAATGATAGGACAGACTTCGGCTTCGGTTGTGGACGTTCTAGGACCACCAACATCTTCCACATCATCTTCATAATGCCACTCTGCACAATCATCCTCTCTTATGACGCACAGAACTTCCCTGGCATCCCTTGCCATACGCCGAGTTACAATACGTCTGGGACGTACAATTACTTTCTTTTTGGGCTCCTTGTGCAGACTTTTATGAGTGGCAACATTTTTTTTTGAGCAGAAGTAGATTCCGCAGATCTGGCACGTCCTCCCAATAACTTGCTGGTCAGTTTTTAAGCTTGGGCAGTACAGATCATACGGTACTTTTTTTAAATTATGGTATGATCCATCAAGTTTGGGCGTGATTACCAATGATTGACGCAGCAAAAAAGAAGCAAAAGACTTCCCATCGTGATCTTCGGGATTAGGGACGTATAGCCCATCTTGAGACTGCGTTACAGGAAAAGGAGGTGTAAGGAAGCGTTCCGGTAGTACGACTCTCAAAGAACTTCGCATTTTTGCACAGCAAGAACGGTCATCACACTTCGTTACCTAAAAAAAGAGTATTAGAATATATTTATTTATATAAATCAAGGGTGAAAAGGCACCTTCTGGGCAGGCTCGCTCCATCGTAGGCCACGTCTTCGCCTCGGCTAGTCTGTGGCCATGAGTAAGCCCATTTATAATAAAAAAAATGGTAGAGAAAGAAATAAAATGAAGGTAAATGTAAACGAAGCTATGTAAAATATATAAATAAGTATCAAAGTACCTGGAGCAGATATTGGCTTTCGCGAACATGCTCGCTATACCATTTTGGAGAAGGGAGATCAGGAACTGGCCTGTCATGATCATTATTGGGCTCGATGTACTCTGCCAAGACTTTGTAGCCATCTATGATCGTGTTGCCCCAAATTTCAGCAAGCACATCTCCAGCCTTTTTGAAGTTCTTTGTTTCTAAATCGGAATCTATCGTGTTGCCTTGTGCATCTAAATGCGAGCCATAAAAATCATGGGGAAGGATAACACCAGATAATTCCCGACTTAAGGGTGCCATCCTCCTCTCTACGCGATTAAACGAACTTCTGCCTGGTGCATTTGTAAATACGAATATGGCATCTAAATCATGTGTGATGAAGTGATGCACAGCATGAGATATAACTTTTACATATCTTGGGTTTTCATCTGGGCCACCGTCTGATGAAACAAGAATAACTGGCTTTAGTTGCCCCTGTGAATTTTTCATTATATCTTTGAAGGGTTCAAGAGTGGTCAATGTATTAAAGTCTTCAGCATGGGATGTAGCTGTTGACGATCCATGCTTTCCACTCCTAATTGCCACGTAGGTTGGCCCCGAGTATGAAACCGCTTCACTGCGGCCCATATTATTGGGTTTGATGGTGCATCCAGCGTATACACTGGGGATTAATTTATGTTTCGTTGCAACAACCCAGTCGTGATCAGGAAGAGAAACTCGGTAATCGACGTGCATCAGTAGCGGAGCTTGTTGGTGTGCGGCGGTTATTCCTATCGGCACTCGAGCTTTGTCATCTTGAGACAGAAAGAAAGCTTCGTTGGGCCCTAATATGGAAGCTATGGTTTCTAAGGATCGGATAGTAGCGACGCAGAAATTTTGGTCCGGGTGAGCTCGATGGTGGTCTGCTTCTGGTCGGCTCATTTTGACTGGGACAGTGTTCACATGTCTTTTACCTTCTGTGGTTGCGTAATTCCTCGGCAGCAGCCGCAAATAGGTAGAACTCCGTGAGATGTCAAAACCAAGTTCTTTTAAATTTTGGTGCAGGTCGTCAAGCGTGCGACATGTTCGTACGATCTCACAACGACGTCGTTCTTCGGCTGAGGCCCCAAACATTGCTAAATCGACAATCGTACTTAATAATGTCGGCTGCTCGACTTCCAGTCGGGGGCGTCCTACGACAGAACGAGTTTTAAGCAAACTTGCCACATCGGGATTTTTTTGACATGCTAGTTCCATTTTAGCTTTTACTGTCCGTCTATGTGTCTGTGAGGACAGAACGTGCTTTTCTTTCTTATTTAGTTCTTTTTTACATTTTTCTATTTTATCTTGAATCTTTTTTATTTGCAGATGTTCACTTCCACTCGCACTTGGTGCATCCCTGCGACGAAGAGCTAAATCGAGTTCCGATTGTAAAAGGATTATGTCACTTTTCAGCTTGTCCTGTGCTGGTGTAGGACGAGCTGGGTGCTCTGTAGTGGGAACAGTATCTTGGCCACTGTCTGAAGCCTTGCGTTTTCGAAATTCTACAAGCAAAATTTAATTTTAATTTCCCATATTGAAAAAAAAAGACTTGTGGCTCTTGTGAATTTATTATAATAGACTATAGTGATTTATTATACTAAGAAACATTTAGTCTAGTTTGCCACTGTCATATAAATTTTAGTGAACAATTTGTTTTTAAACTGTAGGTTCATAACCAGATTTTTGTAAAATATTAATAAAATTAATGTGTACCTGACAAGCTAGTTGAAATGGCATTTTCTTCCACCTTTACCATCTGACTTGGTTCCAAAGATGAACAGGGTTTTGGCAAAATACTAGCTGATGTACTGGTACTAGTTTTTTCACTATCGATATTACTCTGAAATATTGTAACAAAGCGAATAATGAATACCTTCAATGAAATTAGCACATTATTCAAGCCTTTCAAAAGCACGCATAGGCATAGGCTTTCAATGTTGATGGCGTGCCGTCTATCATCTTGTACAAAACACGCATTTTTTTAGCTTAAACTATTTTATCAGACACTATCAGAGTTGCAACAACAGCGTGTTTATTATCTTAAAATAATCGAATTCTATAGACGCCACGCCATTGATCGCCGCACCGTATAATAAAATAAAAGTGTAAACCAGTGCGTTAGTAAATCCACCATTGAAAATAAGTAATAAAATATAGCACACACGTTAAAAACTATGTTAGACACAAAACAAGTAGCGAGCGTAAAATAAGTAATGTTTATTTCACATGGATGAAAAACATACTTATATTTATGCATTTTATTAGACATTTTGTTAGATATTAATGCATTCCGTTACATCCCATGCATATAAATTCATCAATCCATTCCATTAATGGATTTAGTTTTACTCTAACCAAACCATTCTGTTATATTAAAATACCTTTATCACAGGAGGAGTGCCAGCAAGTTTGGCTCGTTTTAAATTAAACTTGTAGGTACAATCCAGTGTTCCGGTGGAGTGAACTATGTAAACTTAAAAAAAAATCAATTGAGTTCTACTTATAATTTATAATAAGAGGTCATAAAAATATTGGACTTTACATACCTTTTTTTTCGAACAATAAAACAGGATATTTGAAGATTTTTTAGTCTGGTTTTTTCTACGGTACTCTTGTAACAGATCTGTCGCCCACTTTGCAAGATCATCTTTTACCGGGTACTTTTGCTTCGCTTCCGACCACAACGTGTTAAATTGTTTTTGAGCTTCATCTCCCTTTTTACCTTTTTTAAACTCATAAAAAAGGTCTTTGTAGAGATCCCCCAACTTCGACATTTATGGAATGATTCAAATTGATCACATACACAACGTACCTACGTCTACTCCTTACGAAAATAATGAAAACACTGGCTCCCCGCGAGCGCCGCGCCGCGTTCCCGAGTCGAGGTCAGAGATGGGGTCAACGCAGGTCAAGGCTATGCACGCCGATGCGAGATTTTTATGTTGGTTAAATAGATTGTTATAAAATTTCGTTGTTCTGGGTTATTACACTGTGTGAAAAAAGTACACGTGATGACGTGATGTGATTTTGGACTCCCCCCTCCCCCATCGTGATCAATCGTGATATTTCTTTGACCCCCTCCCCCCAAAAATGATCACATGATTTTTGAATGAGCCCTTACTGAAAGTTAATGTTGTGATGTTACAGTGTCTATTTTAGTACCATTTAAAGCTGCGTATGCATTTGAACGGCTCGGGCTCGCCCCGATCGGCGAGCTGCTCGCGAGCAAAACATTAGCACATAAATATGCTGGCTGCGAACCGACATTGTGCGTGTCACAAAATGGCGTCGGACTCGATACCAGCTGTTACTTAATATAATTGGAATTCACCGAATTATGTTCTATTCGCGGCACGCTCGCAAACACAGGCGCCTTTGAGTACGATCAAATGATGGCACGGATTTTTTTTGGGGTTGGGAAAAATAACTTAATGTGGTCTCCACCAGAATTATAAAGTTGAAATAATTTGAGCAAACAAATGAGCCGTGCGTGCCTCAACCTGAGGCTGCCTCAAATGTGTAGGTTACTAACATGCTCGCCTTTATGTCAGACATAAAGCATTCAGCCCTTACTAGCAAGTATGTAAATGCGAGATTGATAAATGATAGGGTAGTAATAAAAGCTCCGAACAAAACTAACCTAACCTAACCTACAAAAAACTAAAACGTACTGACTGAAATACTAACTGCGAATACTCCATTAGCGAATAATTCGGAGAGTTAGTACTTTAGGCGCACTTTCAGTTTTTCTGTCTAGTTGTTTATTATTTCTCTAAATGATATAAATATGTCTAACATAAATTCTATTGTACTAACTAGGAAGTCGTGCCAATGTAGCCTGCATTGTCAATGAAATTGAATAGGTCACATTTTTGCACTCCAAAAAAATCCTCGTGATATCATGCTGCGGCGTTAATTGATGAAATTGGCCATAGGTGTACCTAATAAAAAATTTCAACTTTATAATTATAATTCTTCTACACCACATCAAGTTATTTTTCGTATAACCCAGAGTAGAGTTTATCTCGTCAACATATCTATATTAATAATTTCGTGCAGGGGTACGGTAGACCCGAACGAGACCTGTCTCAAATTGAAGAACGTATAAAAATAACGATTTTTGAGTTGAACATATGTATCCGCAAAATTCGGATTGTCGCGTATTTTGCATTTAAAAGTGTTAATTTGATGACAAAACGTCGGCCATATTAAATTCGTTGGTTGACAGCGTCGGGTTGGGTACGTTCGGAAATTGTAAACTATGTTTGCGACCGGTGTGTTGGCCAGGTTGCTGGGCTGCGTTCTGGGTGATGGGCCATCATTGCCCATTGTGTGGATTCGGCTAGCCGCGTCTGCAGCGTTTTGTTTTTGTAGTTTTCAAGCGTTCTATACACCTATCAGCCTAGCTAGCACGATAACTTATACCGTCACGTTATATGGGCGAAATGTATTAAAACGTCACATAAAACGTAACGGTATAATCTATCGTGCTAGCTAGGCTGATTGTCACAACAACCGCCTTCAAAGCGAATGTATGGGGCCTGTTACATGGTTATTATTATCACGTGATACATTCATATCACGGGAATATTGAAGCAGAATCCATACAAATTTGAAAACTGCGATAATATTGACACCCCAGTATTGTGATAATATTAATCGTGTAAAGGACACCACTTGAATGTTTGCTGAGTCTGTCCGCCATCTTAAAGCTGCGTCTCTATTTTGTTGTGACTAACTACTAGGTGACTTATGGCTTTTAAACGTCTAGCAAAATTATATCCCTATCTCGCTCTATCTTATAACTTAGTGGTACTGGGGGTCTACTACGAAATTCTAAATCCGAACTTCGTATGGTGCCGTCCGTTTCACTCATATAGTCTATGACAGGAGAGTGAAAGGGACGGCACCATACGAAGTTAGGATTTTGAATTTCGGAGTAGCCCCCAGCTCATGCCGTTCACCGCGCTCGGACGTTAGAGGCGCTACCGCGAACCGAAAACGAAGTATTTGCCTCTCTCTCGCACATGTATATTCGAACGACAGAGAGGAAGATAGTTCGTTTTTGGTTCGCGGTAGGCCCTCAGGCGTCAACTTTAAAACGAATAGGGTATTTTACTATAAGAGAAATAAAATTCAAAATGTAATAAAAACCAGCCAAGTGCGTCGGAGTCGCACACTGAGGGTTCCGTACAACTAAAAAACAAATGTGATTTATCAATTATTGATATTTTTGGTAAAATATACTTCATGATAAACATTATCACCTAATTTCAAGTTCATAGGTCGATGGGAAGTTAAAAAATTATATGTGTGACAGACAACACACGGAATGTTCTTTGACTTTCTTCGACCGTCCGCCGCGCTCGGACTAAAGTGCTACCAACCGAAAACTAAATATATATGCCTCTCTGTCGCACTTGCATATTCGAGCGCGAAGAGGGAAATACTTCGTTTTCAGATCGCGGTAGGCCCTCTGGTCTGACGGCTCCTATTCCTGGATGGTGCGCGTATAGGAATGTGAAATACCTTTGGCAAAACGGAACAAGTTGTTAAATAGCTTCCATTAATTGGAGAAAATATCACCAACTGTTATTATTATCACGCGAAACACTGAATATTGAAGCAACATCCATAGGGGCCTGTTACATGGTTATTATTATCACGCGATATACTCATATCATGATCCGTATCACGTGCAATGAATATTGAAGAAAAATCCATACGATTGCACACCAGTATTGTGATAATGTCGTTTAACAGACCCCATACAATTTTAAAAATCGCGATAATATTGACACATAATATTGAGTGTAAAGGGCCCCACTTAATAGAATTTGGCGGAGAATAGAGAGCTGCTACCGCGAAACGAAAACGAACGAACATCGTGTATTTCCCTCTGTGTCGCTCGATTTTGCAAGTTCGACAGAGAGGGAGATACTCGAACTTCATTTGTTTTCGTTCGCGTTAGCAGCTCTGACTTCGCACCAAAAATACTGACTGGCACATCAATATTTAATAATTGCACATCTGAACTGAATTTTAATGAACGATTAGTATTTTAGCTATACAAATCAGTACTGATTACGGTGTCTAATTTTTTATGTGCCTTTAAATACTACCCTTATAAAAATGCTTAGGATTAACTTGCAAAGATACTAGCCTTTGCCCGTGATGTCGTCAGCGTAATCTTTTACTCCCTATTCCATATGTTAATCCAGACTACAGACTATATTTCTATACGAAGTTTCATCATAATCCGTTGTTGTAATGTTTTTATTTTATACATTTTTGTACACTATTTCTTTCGTCGTTTGCATAACTGTCACGAATAAATGTTTACTTTACTTCTTTCTTATTTATTTCACCCGAGCGAAGCCGGGCTTTCATCTAGTTATATAAATTTTCATCTTTTTACTCCTAGGTCATGGTTGAAGCAATTGAAAGTAATCAAGGAGCATGCACATGGAGGGTAACAAAAATGATAATTATCGAGGGAGCTGCTCTTCATCAGAATAATAATGATAATAATAAAAAGACTCTAGAGGATGACATAACACTTGATCTGGAGAAGGAAAAGAAAATCTCTGTTACATATCCAATTGCATTTCAGAATGTTGACTTTCACCAATCTGAAAATATGAATTTGGAGATCACAAACAACAGTGATCAAACATATTTTCTCAATAAGTGGATAATGCTCAGCAAGAAAAGGGATTCCCAAGTAGAAATAAAACCGTTCATCAATCGTGGATTGAAAATACATCCCGGGCGCACTATTTCATTTACCATCACGTGCTACCCTAAGTTCATGGGAAGTAGCAAGGAATGCTTGATAATAATGTTTAATGGCTTTCAAGTAAAGAGATTCATTCACATTAATGTTGTAGATAATAATATGAAGCAGTTTAATAACAATGAAAATGTCCATGATACAGGACTGAAGTCTGATTATGAAAAAATGAACATGATGAGAGACATGAGGAAGAATCGTGATAATAATTTCATTCCCGGTGTCAAAACGGTAAGAGCACCAAATTTCGTACCAGTTAAATTGGGATCTTTTCCTATTCCTGATAAGGTGTGGGCCGCTGTTTTAGGCAACTCTGAACAAACAGTGTATAGTAATGAATACGACAAAATATTGGAAAGGCTAGAAACCTACTTACCCTGTTTATGCCAGGAATTGCATATCACAAACTATCTCGACAGATGGCATACATTACTGTACATGGAAGAAATTCAAGCTAACATTTGTATGAGAGTTTATGATATGCCTAAAGTATACTTAATACGCTGCCAAGAATACTTGGGTATCGAAATAAAAGGGTTATGTGAGAGACGACCCAGTTTGATAAAAGGGGATAGAGTCATTGTTAAAGATACTTGGAGCTCCGCTCAGTATGAAGGTTACATCCACGTCGTGCGAGGGGATTTGATTTTGCTCAAGTTTAGTCCCCAGTTTCATGAGACTTATTCAGGAAGTGATGTTGCTGTGCAGTTCCACTTTAATAGATCTGTTTATAGAAGGTCCCACCAAGCTATCAATTTAGCTATTTCTAACCTAGGCCCTGACATACTGTTCCCAACGCGCCTCGTGACCCACCCGCAGCAAGTATCACCCCATGCCTTGGGCAATATCCAGTGGTTTAACAAACTCTTAAATCCCGGACAAAAAGCGGCCGTCACAAACATTCTACTGGGAGAGTGCCGCCCCATGCCTTATTGCATTTATGGACCTCCTGGAACAGGCAAAACTATAACTGTGATCGAGACTATACTGCAAATAATCTCCCTTATACCAGACAGCAGGATTCTGGTGGCTACGCCATCTAACAGTGCAGCTAATCTGATCACTGAGAGGCTAGTTCAATACAGGGACCGATTTTCCGGTTCCATGATCCGACTAATTGCCAATTATTTGCTTGATTCTGAAAATTTACCTGAAGTTATCAAGCCGTATTGCGCTACGATGGACATAGCGAAGGAAGAAACCGCTAAGCCCAAGTATGAAGTGAGGAAAGATGGAGTGAATTTGAATTGTCAAACAAGTTTTATTGGAAGGCATCGGGTGACGATTGGCACTTGTTGCTGTATAGGGACGCTGGCGCTGATGGGGCTACCGCGCGGGCACTTCACGCATGTCATCGTCGACGAGGCAGGGCAAGCCACGGAACCAGAAATCATGATTCCCCTGACTTTTACAGACAAAGAGAGTGGGCAAATAATTCTTGCTGGCGATCCTCAGCAATTAGGCCCTGTGATACTATCGAAATACTGCAAGGAATTCAACATGGACGAATCATTTTTGTCTAGGATTTTGGAAACGTACCCATACCAAAGAGATTTCGTAGCGTACGAAGATGGATTCAACAAAAAGTTGGTTACTAAATTAAACTATAACTACAGGTCCCTGGAGGAAGTCTTGAAACTGCCGAGTGAAATGTTCTACGACGGTTCTCTTGTGCCCAAGATGAACAGAGATGAAGAATGGATCACTAATAGTATTACCATTTGTTCTGAAGTCTTTGACGCATCTGAGAGGACTACTGGGGGAATATTTGTGTATGGTATTAAAGGAGTGAATGCTAGAGCAGATGACAGTCCTTCGTGGTTCAATCGCGAGGAAGCCGCAATGGTGGCACTCACGGCGTGCAAACTTTACAAGAAGAACATCACTCCTGATGATGTAGGAATTATCACACCTTACATAGCTCAGGTAATTATGTGTTGCTTACTTTTTACGGTTCCGTAGTCAACTAGGAATATAGTTTCGCCATATCCGTCTGTCTGTCCGAGGCTTTGCTCTGGGATTGTTAGTGCTAGAAATCTGTAATTGGGCATGGATATTATAAAGCAATAAATTTGACAAAGCGGTAAAATAAAATAAAATAATGGGGAATGTCTGAATTATTTTTCTAATGGGAGGAATAACCGTCGCCATTAACAGAAAAAAGTTTCAGAATTTTCGGTTGCGCCATATATTTTATAAAAATACAAACATTTTATATCACCTCGCGTCTGCCCCGTATCGGACTACTAAGAAATTTCTAAGTCCGTCGAATATTTAAAAAAAAAACACCTGCTTGGATCTGTGGTACGCAATGACATTGACAGTTCATCATAGGTTGGCCCAAATATAAATAAATACCCTAGATGGATTGTATTAAGTTGAACAAAGTGCCTGATCTAATACGCTCTTTACTCTGACGTCAAACCAAGTGTGTTAAAACGAGATAGCATCATGGCTCCTATTCCTATCTTCAAGCCGTGCGCGCCACGTCACCTCGACAACCATATTAGCTTGATAGCCAGCTGATATCAAAGGCGTTGTTGTATTTTGCTAATAATTTGTGATTTTTAATGATTATAGTGAACTTTTGGTTGAATTACGTGTTTAACATTAAGTATGGCGCCTTCGTGCCAGGGTGTTATCACCGAATGGGTGTACGTAGTGAAAATAATTCAAATGTATCAATCCACCGGCAAGCTGTATGACATGAATATTGTGATTATAAAGTTTATTAAGTAAAAACTAACTGCGGAACTTATTAAATATCTATAACTGGAAAATCATGTGTAGTTATGTGCATCAATTCTGCGCAATTGCATCATTATTTTAATAATAAATAATGCTTCCCAATGTTTTGACTTTTCACCTACCACGTCGTGTTGTACTCGAGATCCTTATCGTGATATCGATAACGTACAATAGCCAATAGTATTTACTGTGTTTATAATTACAAAACAGGTTTCCGGCTAATTTGGAAATTAGAAGGAATAGATCAAAAATATAAAAAGAGGCGAGCAATGGAGTACCACACAATACTCAAGAATATGCTCGGTACATTTTGAAGAATCCTGAGGGCCTACTCCGAACTTTGAAAATCGACTTTATATCGTGTCGTCCCTTTCCGTCATTAAGTGTATAACACGAGAGTGAACGGGACGGCACGACATTTTCGAAGTTCGGAGTAGGCGCTCCGCTTCCGTCAGGGATACGTTCGAAAAACTCCATTCTCATTCAGTGCCAACAATATTTGTTAATCTTCCCTTAGCATGTCAACCAGTAAGTCCACATGTTCAGATTATACAACAATAATTAACAAGTCTTGTGCTCAAAAGTAGTAGTAAGTATCTCTAAGACCTATCAGCTAGTTTGGGATGATTTAATCAAACAAGTGGCAAAAAGTATCAACATGTGCAAAATCAAATCAAAATCTTTCAACGTGCTCATTTGTATATATATTACCAGACAGCACTCGCACATTCATCATCATCATCGTCATCATCATATCAGCTGAAGGACATCCACTGCTGGACATAGGTAATTGGCGCAGTAAAGGAGTTGGAGATTCGTTTCTTGAGCTGCCGGTATAATGTCGCATCGGCTGAAGACTGTAGAATCATTTGACTCCTTTCATTTGAATCATTTCAGCCTCTGAATGGAGCTAGAGAGCCTTTTGGTCCTGTTCGTCCATTAAGCCTTGACGAACTTAGACCCAGTACTATGGACAGCTTCCACAATCCCGTCGTTGAATTCGTCCCATGTTGCCGCCTAGGCAAGCGAAACGGTTTCTGTGTTCCAACTGAAAGCTCTGGGAGTTTCGGATTTGGGCTGCTGCTGGTCGGAGTAGACTTCATCAGTCAAGAGCACTCTAGCTTTACACATATATTCAATGTGCCTCTTACCAGACGGTGATCACTTCCGGTTTTAACCGTGGTGATCACAGAGATATCATTGAATATATGCCTTTTCTTCGACATGATGGAGACAATCTCGTTTTTAGTTGCACCGTCGGGACTCATTCGGGTCCACTTCCTGTGCTCACGTTTCTTGAAAAAGGAGTTCATCATGCAGAGTCCCTCCTTCTCCAAGAAATCAGCAGCAGTTGGCCCCGATGGTTCAGACTCCCAACTCGAAATTGCCCCACTCTCAACTCATTGCCATCTCTCTTGCACAGATATTCTAGCGCTTTGGCTTCATAGATGATTTCTGATTTTAAATTGCATTTTTATTAAATCTAGACTCGCACTAGACTCTGTACATAGAGAGGTATTATTATAACGGGCATTATAGTTCCTTTACCATATAAAAATAATTAATAAAAACCTGGACTGAGCACCGCAGTTTATTTTATTTTACCATTAAATTATTAAATATTTTTATCGACAAAAGCTTGCGATAAAGACTGCACAACACTAGCAGTATTGACATCTATCAAATGTTTAGCGGGGAATGTAAATTGGAAATGGTGCCATTCCACCATTTAAGACCACATAGTGTAGCAACATTTGTCTCTTTTTCTCTTTGATGTACTTCTTAAGATTGTAAAGCACGGCATTACTTATTCAGTTCCTGCGAAATACAATCCATCTAGGGTATTTATTTATCTTTGGCCGTATGACTTGAACTGTCAATGTCATTGCGTACCACAGATCCAAGCAGGCGGTTTTTTTTTAAATATTCGACGGACTTAGGAATGTCGTAGTAGTCTGATACGGGGCAGACGCGAGGTGATATAAAATGTTTATATTTTTAAAAAATATATGGCGCAACCGAAAAATCTGAAACTTTTTTCTGTTCATGGCGAGGGTTATTCCTACCATTAGAAAAATAATCAAGGACTTTTAAAAATTTCAGACATTCCCCATTACCTCCCTTACACGCAAAGTGGGAATGAATTTTTTTTTGCTTTAACCCTGTGGTGTGGGTTGTTGTTGGATAGGTCTTTCAAAATGAACACAGGTCTTCTTCAAACATTTTTCGACAAAGTGAATATTTTCGGAAATAATCACTCCGAAAGAAAAATATTCCCCCCCCCCCCCCCCTCCAACTTTTGCACTATGACTCCAAGAAATATGAAAAAAAATCATGATATTAAAGCTTAATAAAGACTTCCAACAAAAACTATAGCGGACATGATCAGTTAAGCCGTTTTTGAGTTATCGTAAAAAAAGTCTTCCCTTCTTAGTAAAAGACATATGAAACGCTTTGAAGGCGTTCTCTTTTGCTTGTTAATGTTTTTTTTTAGTTAAGTGCATTGGGCAACTACGGAAACCTATACTGAGCATGGTCCGACATGCGCTTGGCTGATTTTTTTATTTTATACCACGATTGTGACAAGCAAGCTTACTGCCTGATTTACTTATCTCGAGTTTAATTACTGACGAAGGCTCACTTGCATATTTAAGTGATGAGTGCATAATATATTTTTAAATAAAGGGTGTTCGCTTATGGTAGGCTCGGGAGGCAAGTCCTGAATTAGTAATTATTAGTAGCTTCTCCCGAGACAATCTCGACGAGTTAACCCTCTTTACAAGGCTATAGACATGAGTCGTTAGGAAGGAAGGTCTATAGAGAAGACAATCCTCATAATATCAGAATTGACAAATTATATTTCTTTTCTTCCAGAGTAAATACTTCCGAGTTCTCTTTGAATCCATGGGACTGCCACAACCAAAAATAGGAACTGTCGAAGATTTTCAAGGACAAGAAAGAAAGATCATCCTTATATCAACAGTGAGATCTACCGAAGCCCATTTAATAGACGACCGTAAACACGCACTCGGCTTTGTTCAAAGCCCTAAACGCCTTAATGTGGCTTTGACGAGAGCTCAGGTTGCCGTCATTCTATTCTGCAATCCGCATCTCTTGTGTACAGATCCTTTATGGACTAAAGTCATCAGCCAAGCTGTGAAAGACGATAAGTATAAGGGATGTGATTTACCTTACGATTTAGAAACTGCAAATACAGAAATGACCGAGAGTACTGTAACTGTGAAATAAATAAATGTTATCAAAAACTACCATTTTTCGTTTTATTTCTATTACGTATGTGCGTTAACAAGAAAGCTTGCAGTTTCGGCAGCGGTCGAAAATAATTTATTTGAAACAGCGATTCGTCCGCGCAGACTCGTATTGCTTGCTATGATAAGAAGAATATATTCCATGAAAAATTGTCAGTTTTCTAAAAATCGAATACCCTATCTGCAGTTATGAAAATGCCAATGTCTCGAAAACTACTGCATTTTCACTAAAACTATGAGCTGTCCACGGATTAGGGTATGCGCGCACGAGCAACTTTTGTCTCTCGCATCAAATTAATGGGTTAGTATGGAAGTGCGCACCACGTGCGCACACGTAGCGACGCGACTACAAAACTACAAGTTACTATTTTACAACTCTAAATTGTCAATATTAGAGCACTAGACCAATAACGACTGGCCATTTGACCAGTGTTGCCAGTTTATTACTGGTAAAATTGTTGCTTCGTGAAACCAGGGTAAATAGGGTAGGGACAGTGCGGCCGTTAGGAGCAGTTGTGACGTCATCGGTAATAAGTAGTCGTTCGGACGCAGGGTTGTACAAAACGTCTTTCTTCGTTTTGACATGTGATTAGCATCATTCCTATATTATTCGTTTGAATAGATAGATAAAAATGCGTGTCTAAGTAAATTAATGAAAAAAAAAACGGCCAAGTGCGAGTCGGTCTCGCGCACCGAGTGTTCCGTACAAGTAAAAAAAATCTGATTTATTAATGTACTGGTATTTTCTGGTAAAATATACGTAATGCTAAACAAATCACTAAATTTCAAGTTGATATGTTAACGGGAATTCAAAAAAATCTTCGGACAAAATGTTTGACAGACGGACACGCAAGTGACAGCAATAGGGCTCCAATTCCTCCACATCCCAAATATTCATGATCTAAGTAAGTACATATATTCTATTCAAGAAAGAGTTGTTTAATTTTCTAGTTAAGAAATCATATTATTCCATAAAATAGTATTTAAATGATTACGACATAAAATAATGAACTACTTTATTACGAACTTCATTATTAAGTATATATTTTTCATTATGAAAAATATTATTATCATTTATTTTTCTCTTAAAAATAAGTACTAAGTGTTTTAGGTATTCAAGGTACAACGTGCTGTTACTTGATCCGTTCCTATGTAATTCATACCTAATATTACACATTATTATAAATAGACTCAAGTGGTTGGCAATATTTATGAATTGATACATCCATAAACATAACAATGACGGTCGTAACTTGACTTAATTTGTCGCGCGAAGTAATTGCCGGCCTGACTTTACGTTAAACGTGTTGCCGCGACGGCGAGGCGGCCCCGACTTAGAACGGCGGAGACCGGCCGACACGTCAATCATTTAGCGCGTAGCACAAGCGGCCGCGCACACATTGCCGCGTCAATGTGTGCGTGAGCCGCGGATGTACCTTTTGTATGGAGTGTCCTTACCCGGTATACCCTGGTGAAACGGGCGTAGGGTATACGACTAAAAGTTGTTGTCAGTTACCTACCTTGGCGTTGAAAGGGTTATCAAAACTATGAGCTTCTAAGTGGTAAGTACAAATAGTCACTGTAATTAATACAATGACAATACATTATGTATTATTTTGAATTTGTAATGGTATGATATCTCAATTTTCTCCCATTTTGCACAAGAAAAAAATGATTTATAGCTAACTTTATCTGTGCAACATTTTGGTAAACGTCACTGTCTTCGTAAACACACTAGCAAACGTCACGCTACGGTTCTCACTACTGTCGACGAGAAATATTTCTTATTTTTCTATTTATACAACATAAAATTCTTGTTATTCAACCAAATGTGATATATAAATAAGAAGTAATATACGGTAAAATAATTGACCCAACAGTGTAATACGCTCCATTCTTACAAGAATGGAGCAACCAAATAGCATAGTTTTGTGTGACAATCTCATTAAATGGTTGCAGACCTTAAATCTTAAGGCCAAACATGGAAATTTATCAGGTAATATGCTTTAAACATTGGGTTATAACAGCTTTTGGAAGCTCTTCCTATGTACGCTCTTTATCAGTGACACTTTGTGTTCACTTTTAGGTGTAGTTGAGGAATGAATAAATGGGACAATGAAGGCGATTGTCTCTTGATTGCTTGATTGATAAACAAGAACCCTTTGACACTGACTCTTCTTAAGCCTGTCCCTCGAACTTGTCAAGTACATACTTTTTACACATTTAGTTTTGTAATATAAAGACAGTCATCCAACAAATACATTACACAAGACAAAATAGATTAAGTGCTACTACATTTGAGTATTATTTCATAAACAGTTTATTGTTATATATATAGAGTTATACATAGTTTATTTACATCGTATATATATATATATATAGTTCATATTAAGTTTGCATTTCTTACAAAAGGTACTTTGAAGACAATAGTTGTAGGTGGTTGAGTTAGTCATCAAGGTAGGTAACTTTTGGAAGTTGAATTGGTTCAACGATTATATTCGATGCATAATGAAGACACATTTAATATACAGTCAACTCTCTTTTACTGTAAGTAGGTTGACTGTGAAACCTAAAACTATATCACTAAAAATGGTTGTGTGTTACACATGTGAGTAGTGCATTGTTGCCACTGAGCCACTTTTTCTGCAGTAGAACTCACGAAGAGAATGAAACATGTCTTTTAACCATTTTAGTGATATTTGATTTAAACATGACTCAAGAAAGTTTATTATTAAGTATTGTGAGACCCTAATTAGAAAGTTGTTTGTTGAATTAGAACATATAGTAGTTACAGTACTCTAAGTTGCTTGTAGAATTACTTACAGGCACACAGGTATGATAAGTTGAACAAATAGTCATATAATAAAAGGGGTGAAGAGCACACTTCAGAAGAGTCTTTTTAAAAAAACTTATTTTTAACTTAGTGGTACTTCTAAAGAGAACCTTGCTTTGTAAAACTTAAAGTCCAATTTAGAAGTAGAGTTACAGAGAAAATAAACCCTTTTGAAAAGACACTCCTCGGTTGTGATTTTACTGCATTCTCTCAAATCCATGGGCTATGTTTTCTGCTTAACATCAGGCAGGCTGTATGCTTGTTTGCCTCTGATGCATAAAAAAAATTTAGATTGTAATTGTTTTGTAGAACTGTCAGATGGAGTGGCGATTGCGGAGGCACTTACACAGGTTGCACCAGAGTATTTCTCACCATCATGGAATTCAAAAATTAAAACAGATGTGGGTCACAACTGGCGGCTAAAAGTCAGCAATTTGAAGAAGATATTGGAAGGTGTATTTGGTAAGGTTTTTAACACGTTAATAGAATGGTTTGCTTGGCTAAAATGGTTTCTTTACTTTCCGCAATTGTTACTTATAAATAAATAATTTAATGTTTGTTTCTTACTACATGTTTAATATTGTTTTTTATTATTTTCATAATTCCATGCATTTTTTGAAAAAAGCAATATATGTATTTTGTCGGGAAGAGGTATTGCCTGCCTCATAATACTAGAGATAACTTAGCAGTAATTAACATTTACATACTGTATTAAAAATACATTTGTGTCATTATTATTATAGATTTAATGTTTGTTGCAGATTATCATCAAGATATATTAAATTTGAGCCTACAAGAGTTTTCTCGGCCAGATGTAGTGAATATTGCGGAACATGCTGACCCATCTGACTTAGGGAGATTATTACAACTTGTTCTTAGTAAGTTTTTTTTAAGCCGTAAGTACCTATGAAGTAGACCTGTGATAATGATGTCTCGATAATTGTTTACAAAAAAAGATTAAAACAATCGTTGATGGAAAGATTCGACCGGAAAACGTGATTGAACTGAAAAAATAATAATAATAACAGTAGGTATCGTAACATCCAGCCAGAGCCGCCAGTATAATGTAGGGCAGGCTCCCTGTGTTACCCACACCATGCAATTGCCTATCACTATCTCTTTATTATTTGTAATAGTGAGCGCACAGTGAGGCTGCCTTGCCTTATATTAACCAATCCAGCAGTTACTTATGGATATAGTAATGTTACGTATAATAGCACCTTAGCCTAAGACTAGAAATTTTAAGTGTACTCATATGTATTCATACAGTATTTGAGAGCTTAAGTTTTCTGCCAACAAACTGTCATGCAGTTTGGCAGATAAGCATATTGTACTCTGTAATTCTACTTTTGTATAATATAATTTTAAAAAAAAGAAGTACGTTTCTTCTTCTGGGGTGATCACTGATTGCAGTTATATGTATCAAACCTCATTGAATTTTTAGTTTATGTCAGTGTATCCAATCCATGGTTCTACATACAGCCAATTTGTTTTAACAAGACCATACCCATTCCAGCCCTACACATCTAAATCCATTCAAACTATGAGTGAAAGAATTTTGAAATGTGTGCCAATTTGGAGGTCCCTACATCATCATTTGTGTGCTTTTTTCCCATTTACTTGGGGTGCCGATACATGTTTTTTTTCCATCCATACCTCTGTATCGCCCGTGATCTCGTCCCTCACATCCTTCCTCTTCATATCGTCTCTCACGCAATCCATCCACCTTTTCCTTGGCCTACACCTCCTCTTAGATCCCTCCACATTCATGCCTAATACCTTTCTTGTCACATAACTTTCATCCCTCCGTATAAAATGCCCATACCACCATAGACGATTAGCTCTCAACTGATCATCTATGGGTGCTACGTTCAGGCTTCCTTTTGTATGCTCGTTCGTTACGCCACTCATCCATCTCAACATTCTCATCTCCGTAACATGCAATCTCTTTTCAAGTTTTCATCCGTCACCTTTGCGGCCCAACATTCCGATCCATACATGACGACATAACAGGTCTTACAAAGGTCTTGTAGATTTTGCCCTTCAATCGGAAAGGCATTCGGGCGTCGCATATGGTTCCCGAGACAAGGACAATATGGCAGGCAAAGAGCATACACCATGGTGCCTCCTCCTGAATGTCTGACGACAGTTCGTCCATTATAAGCAGGAAGAGGTAGGGTGCGAACCCTTGTGTAAGCTCACCGCAACACTGAACCTGTCGGTGGTGCCAGCCGCCGACCGGTCAGCCTATAATCATGTTCGGATGGAGCCCCTACACAAACATAATAAGATTATATCTTGGTATTTAATTTAATTTTGACAAGTAATAACTGTAATAAGACATTGGTCTACTTTCTAGATTCATATTTTCAAGAGTTTATACAAGAGGTGACTTATCAGTCAATACTCGTATGTAGTAATTGATAATCAGTACATTACATTAATCACGTAATGTGATATAGGTACTTAATGCGGATAAGACACTATACAAATGTGTCTGTAAATCGGTTACCTATGGTTAAAAGTGCGGATATAAGCAACTGATCGTACAGTCGAATTCATAGATATAATTATGTATGTTTCCAAAGGTTTAAAAATATCTGAGTAACCTTATGCCCTTAACAATAAAGTCGTGTTCACATTTTTGACCTCATTTTCTTTATCCGTGCATATATTTTCAAACTCCACTGTACAATGCTGTTGAAGTTAAAAGCATTTATTGTATCACCATAAAGTACATAAACTTTCTTTATTCCTGCCCGTAGTGTATACATAGTCTTTTCTCAAACATGTTCAGAAGGGTTATTTCCGTCTGTTACAATTAAAATCATTTGAATTGACCGAACGGTATCAAATTAGTCCTTTCTTAAAGCGACTTTACCGTCCAAGCATTAAGGTTCAAAATAGAATGGCAGCCTTTTAAATTTTGGTATTTTTAAATATTTTCAACTATATAATTCTCCTCCCGCCCCGTCCCCCACTTGTTACCAATAATAACTACTACTACTACCCAGAGCTGGGCACCGTTAATCAAACGGTTAACTTCGTTAATCGCTAATCCGTTAAATAAAAAGTTAACTTCGTTAAACATTAATGCGTTACATTTTGAAAGATTTAACGGAAGTTAACGTTGATCGTTATGCCGTTAACTCGTTATTAAAATCTCATCTTATACGACTTTGTGTTACTAATTTACTTATAATAAATATTAATATAGGTTATGGAAGGAATGTCTAAAACCATAATGCCATATTCGGCTACAACTTCGTCATCATTCATTCATTCATTCATTGATAAAGCACAATAGTTTCCAACGCATCCTAACGATATCCCAATTTCATCATACAGAAGACCGCCACATGCCACTTAATTCCCAGTAGGCGTTTTAAAAAGTGCCTATCTGCCATTTGACCTTCCAAGCTAAATAAAAAACTAGGCAAGTTGACTGTTAGAACCTTAGTCATAGACAAAAAGCGGGATCAACGACTTAGCGTGCCCTCAAATGCATGGAAACGCTCAGATCATATCCACTCAAAGCCGCAAAATTACTAAACCCACATAATCAATACTGTCGTTCAGGTGCCACCTGGCTATGAGCGCTTCACTGAAAAGCTACATGTAAACATCAAATGATATTCCGTACAGAAGTTTCGGATAAATCTTTGGCTCAAGCCAGGGCTAAAATCCATGACTTCATATTCGAGACTCGTACAGTATACTAATGAAAGTAATGAACCACACAACTACTGTATACGCTCAGGTAAGCACCGTATAAATGCATAAAGTATTATAGTCCCCTGATTCGGACACAAAATTAACATAATCACACAAATCGGCCATGGATGTTCATCACCCGATAGACGTCCTAGACAAAAAGTCTTTGGCGGCATACTACCTATTCTTTTGGCGAATAGTAGGTACTTCTTTCACGATTAACGGACTTATGGACAGTTAACGGAAGTTAATGAGTCCGTTAACAATTTTTGGAGTTAACTTGAAAGTTAATCCGTTAAGCATTTTGTTAACTTGAGTTAATGCCCACCTATGCTACTACCTCTTGTGTTGGTGACAGGATTACGCTTAACGTGCGTTCCATAACAAGGAACCACTCAATTGGTAACACCTCAAAGCGGTCACCGATCGTATCGTAAGCCCTTATTGTCATTGTCACAAAAGCGATAATGGTACGTTTTTCGATTCCCTTGTCTGTACATCTAAGGGACAATGCGTTGCTGCATCGAATGTCAATGTCAACTGGCCATGTTCGATGTATTATATCGAGCCGTCCAATCGGTGGGCCCAGTAGTTACTACAATTGATTGTTTCACAAAATGCGTAGACAGCCGTGAGACAGCCACTTCAAATTTCTTGCACTATTTGCCTTTATTGTATATTAGACTGTTTCATATCTTGCCCGTTTTTAAAAATAAACTACGACAAATTTGCCCATTTTTAAAAACTAGTGGCTCTGTGAGCTGTACACCTCGCACTTTTTTTTCAAATTTCAAAATTTCCAAATACTACAAAAAATCTATATAATTATCGAACCTGCTCACAAAATTTCAAGAGAATCGGTTGAGAAATGCGACCTGTAGATGAGAACATCCGGACAGACCGACATACGAAAGAATTTTTGTCGAAAGCTGAAACGGAGACGCTTCGTTCGCTCGGTCAATAAAGTGCGACAAATTTTGTTTTGTAGTCAATAATATTGGTGATATAAATGGTAATATTATTATTGTTGAAATAAGTGGTAATTTAGCAATCCCGTTTGCATGTTTTATCACTTATAGCGTTTGTATTATAATCGCATAATTTTACATTAATTTGTAATGTAATATAGCTATAAGATTATTTTATTTATATTAAGATTATTTTGGACCCATTTTTATAAGTATTATTTCATATATGGCTGTTTGCTTTCTAATAAAAAAAAAATCGGAGTTGCCTTATGACTCTAATCAGTCACTGTAGCGTAGCGCGGGTAGACAAGGTGGACTAATGAAGCGGTAATGGTCGCGGGATACCGCTGGGTGCGGGTGCGCAGGACCGGTCATTGTGACACTGTTTGGGGAGGCCTATGTCTACCAGAGGACGTCCTTCGGCTGATATGATGATGACGACGAGTCTATAGTATCGACTACGTAAATGTATTAGGGTTATGATTGAGTTGCAAGCGTTAATAGGTTACGGCATTTACTATCATGCGGGCTGTTCGCTTGTTTCCCACCTCTGCATAAAATACATTACATTTTATTAACTGCTTTTGTTCTTCATATAGGTTGTGCCGTGAACTGCGATAAGAAAGAAGAATACATCACTAGAATTATGGAATTGGAACTGTCATGCCAACGGTCGATCATGCAAGCTATTCAGGTATGTGTAAATGGCATTCTTCCTACAATTTTATGATCTCGACGGTCCCATTCATGAAAATAACCTTTTGATATCACCAAAAGTTAATTGGAACACGACATACAATACCAAAATTAAACATTCTTTATAACAAACGACAATAACGCATTTTTGATGCCTTTCATCAGGTATACTGTATAGAAATATGAAAATTAAAAGTAGCAAGTAGGTGCATGGTATTACAGCGGCTTCCTTTCTCTTACCTTTGGGATTGGCGAAAGTGTGGAAAGTGTAGCCTATAGTCTCATGGGTGTATGCTGTTCATAGTGTATACCTATAGAATGTCAATGATTTCATATGAAACTAGAGATGTCTACACGGATTTAGTTTAGGACGTTTCTCTGGGTCACGATGAAAAACTACGGCTCCTGAAAGTCGTATGCAATTTTTATCACAGTTATGGACAAACAACCTGTTTTTTTTGGATTTCCATAGTTTTGATACATTGCTTGGAATGTTTGTTTTTCATAAATAATAAATGAATATTAGTGTCCGCCATTATATTTATTTATTGAATGTCCCGTGTCTTCATTAGTACCTACACAACTTAGAAAAGTTGAAAAACCCCCGAAATTTTCATTTCAAAGCTCAATATCTCAAAAACGGCTGAACAGATTTTCATGAAACATGGCTAAAAACACTGGGAATAAAATTATCTATGACACAAAAAACTAAACGAAAATCGGTTCATCCGTTTGGGAGCTACGATACCACAGACAGATACACAGACACACAGATACACAGACAGACACCCCTCTTTTTGCGTCAGGGGTTAAAAATGTGAAATTTTTCCGCACTTGTCCCGAAATGTCCTATGTATTATAATGATGATGATATGCTCAGAAAGTACATTTTTCTGGTGGTCAACATGGGCATAGAAAGTGGTGTTTTTACGCACACGCGCGGGAAAGCAACTTTTTAAAATTAAAAAAATACTTTTTTTCACACGCGTGAGAATAATAGTTTTGTCCAAACTGAGATGTTACAACACTTACGACAAATAAAATTGCAAAGATGTACTTTTCTTTAACTTCAGTTATGTAGAATTATTAAAATAACTGACTTAACACAGAATAATCTTTATTTGCATAAAAACAATACTAAAAATAAATTAATAATATTAATAATTGTACTGCTAACTTTAAAAATTAAATTTGAATACGAGTGCACGTATGGATTACTGTATATACCTGGTATATACTCCTTGTCTATATTCCTGAAAACTGCACAACGCGCTGCGCAGACTTTTGCGCCCTGTATGTGACGTGACGTGTATAGTCTGTTATTTCAAGATTCAAGCCACTTAGGTATCCTACTTTTTTATACACGCTTTGCGTAAATTGACTTTCATAGATGTTAAAAGCCAATGAAGATGCTGATGGTGATGAAGTCTAATTCCCGTGTAAAGGCTAGAAAGTAATCGTTAACATTTTATTTAATGCGCCGAACGTAGTACGGTATTTGTCTATTTTATGGTGCCATTCGAACCAGTTTATAAAGACGTTCAAATGTCTATATAGGACCAACTACAATTAAATATATCGTCGTCAAGTACCCATAACAAGCCTTATTGAGCTTACTATGGGACTAGTTCGAATTGTGTAAAACAATGTCTCCTAATATTTATTTATGGGAAAATAAGTATATGGTTGTTTTTAGTTAGGCTTTTTAGTCGTGAAATACTGCGTAAAGGTACATAGCGGTCATACAATTTATTATTATTTTTTACGTAAGGATTTTATTGTTATACCTTTTATTTGACTTTTGGACGACAAAGAAAAAACACATGTTCGAAGTTTTGAAGTTACCATAGAGTGACACCATGTTAACATGAGGAAATACATGTTAACACGAGGGAAATGCCCAATTTAGGGAAAAATAAACATATCATTGATCATTACGATATCTAAATCAATTTACGGCCGAGTGGCCACTAAAGTCAAAGAAACAATAACAACATCACACAAACAGCGCTCTTTGCGGTTGCTTTACAAATAGCAATCAGGTTGTACGCTTAATCTAAGCGTGGATCGTGAAAGTGTACTTACTCTAAGAGCGCATATAGCCCACACGGTTTTAGCGCCGAGCCGTACGGCGAATGAACTGCGCGTTGGAAAATACGGAACCCCAAAAACGGTTGAGTTTGTAGATATTTCTATTAGAATGTAATAAATGTGTTACATAAAATGCTGATGAACGTGCATGTTTGTTGCGTGGAAAAAAGTGTGTGTAGACTACACGGTTTTTGCGCCGTACGGTGGAGAATGCGGTCGAGTTATTATACTACCTAGATGACAATAGTCGAGCTCCATATAATCCTGATGACAGTGTCTGCGCCTCGAAAAAATGTGCGTATAGACCACACGGTTTTTGCCCCGTACGGCGCGGCGGAAAATATACGGTCGGTTTGTGTGCAAGTTACACGTTAACAATCGTGCTAAAAAGGTACAAAACACATCAGTGAGTTTAAAGCGAAGAGACTCGTAAATAATCTAGGTTACTGTAACTGAACCACCAATATTCACTTTACTTACATCCATCATCATATTCAATTGCAATATAAATAAAAGAAGCACTTAAGTTGCGTAACCATTTTCACAATAATTATACGTAAATAAAGTCCGCAATTAGCTCAAATACATGCGCCTGATATGCAGCTGAGCATGTGATTTAACTGTATCACGGTTTACTTTAACTAATTATACTAATTCATTCTCTCGGTCTGAACACATGATGCATCTGTGCATCGCCGATAACACTTCTTCACGAATCGCATGTGAGTTATTTTTAACACACATTTTTATCATTTACGAGCTTGAATACATATTCATTACTATTCCGCTAGAAAATAGTCTTTCTCTTCAAATACTAGAGTTAGAGATGGAGTTCGCTTTGCTACTCTCAAGAATTCGCGTTCTATACCTCTACTATTCCGTGATATGGAGGATTCAGGTGATAAACATAAGTTGCCTACAATTTTCTTACATTTACTAATCAAGAATAATCAGAAAGACCAATGAATCCTCCATATGTATATTACACGAATTGCACGATATTTTTACACAGCTATTTAAATATTTGCTCAATGGCTTCAGTAGTTTTCATGATGCGATTAAATTGACGTTCATTCACGCATAACCTGTAGCGACGTTCACCCGACCCCACTTCAGTTCGCCATATCGTCGCTAAAAGCGTCACGTCCGTAACAAACGTTTATGCAACCTGTAATTTAGTGCACTCGACCATTTCACGCGCTTTAATCGAGTTACATATAGCGCGTTACAATTTTTACAACATTATGTCCATTGCTCAAGTGGGCTTTCGTACATGCATACGGCTAAGAAACTGTATATTTTAGTTACGCTTATTTTATGTCCTTGTATCACGAGTTGTGTCTAGCGAGCGTTCGGATGCGGCGGGCGCGTGTTTCGCTCTCACAATGGTTGAAACAATGTGGTTGGAACAGTGTGGTTGAACCGGTGTTTGTGTGTAGGAACTGGAGACGTTGACGCTGGGCGGCAGCCGGGCGGTGCATGCGGAGACAGCGCCCGAGCCAGATGCGGATATGAGGGAGGTGCTGGCACAGCGCTGCCATGAACTTGACACGCAGGTTAGTTATTTCTAGTGTTTGTTTACATCAAGTGTGTTGCCGTTACGAAGATTTGTTTGTTTACTTCTACTGTGTTGCCGGAACAAGTAACGGTTGAGTTAAGTTTGTGCCTCGCTGGAATACAATGGAGCGTCATACTTAGATACTATAATCGTGTAGGTCCCTAATTCCACCGAGTTTTTTTAAATATGTATTTTGCGATATTTTTATGAACCCCATTTACATAAATATTACGCGAAGCCGATTTTTGTACATTCCATCAGATCTACAGTTATGATTCGCTTTTGATAAATGACATGACACTAAACTCGTATCATGCTGGAGAGTTGCATACATTTCATATATTTATTTTAGTAAAAGTACCATCGCCAAAACAGTAACTGACCATTCGTGCACTTAATACTCATTGTAATAAGGGTCACGAATGGTCAGTTAACTGTGTTGGCGTTTGTACTGAAAATTTAATTTTAAAGAACTATTTTTTTTTTAATGGGATTGCTCTTGGCCAGTATCTGGCCAGGGAGCAAAGATGAGGCTGACGATGAAGCGAGCTCACCCAGAAGATGCCTATTGACTCGTGCCTTAAAAAGGTCTAGGTTATTTTACGCTCACCACGTGACGCCGCGTGACGTGACATGACTTGACTCTAGTTATTTTTTTATTGTTTGATTAACCTTTACCCCTTTGCTACCTAATACAAGGAACTACATACGGCAAGGTCTAGCTTTGGTCTTATGACATTCTCTACCAGTCATAAATTTTAGGTTGTTATGAAAAATTAATTCCGAACTCGGGTATGTCCTGAAACTACGACCAAGACCACCGGGGGATGGGCAGCAGCATCCGTGGAGTGCGGTGGAAATACCGCGAACGCCAACCCGCATGCCAAGCGTGGCGATTATGGCATATACCCCCCGTGAATTTGGGGGAGGCTTATGTCCAGCAGTGGACGTCCTTTGGCTGATATGGTGGTGGAGGTTAGTTTTTGGAGAAAATTAGGAAAACAACTGTGCCTCATAATAAACTAATAACCCCCTGTTATTGAAATAATCAGTATTCAATTATTGAGACTTCTTTGATTATCGTATGAAACCTCATAACAGTCATAACTGTCACTTAACTGGCCACTTCAGCTAGCATCCAATGTCGAGCTCACTTGACAGAAAGTGATAACCACCTTGTCAGTTAAATGCACAGGATGATTATGAAATATCAATTAACTTATATGGTTCATATTAATCCAGAATCCAGTCACATACGCACACGCATAGCTAGCACGCTGTGTGGAGAGTGAGGGACTTGCATATGTTTCTAGCTGTCAACATACCCGCACACCGAATCCGCAAGTTAATAAAGGGTTGGCAACGCGCTTGTGATTCTTGTGGAGTCTCAAGCGGCCATAGGCAACGGTGTCTCCTTACCATCAGACAGGCCGTAAGCTTGTTTGCCACCGTCGTTGTATAAAAAACATGCCATTCATATTTTTCCATTGTGCCTTTAACCGGTGTTCCTTGAGGTGTAAAAGTCAATTGTTAACGTTACGCGTATTTTTTCCAACTGAGGTGCGTCGGGTATTATGATAGCTAAGCCGGATCAGTGGCTTGTGTATTCTTGAAGCGACACAAGTAATATATAAGCATGTACAGTCAACAGCAAAAGTAGATGATCAATTTAGTACCTTGTTATTGATTGATTGATGTTTTACTGTTACTGCTGCCTTTTTTGTGATATAAACGTTTTGTTTTCATTAATTTAACATCCATAATGCACACACAACCGCGGCCATAATGTGTTTTAGCTCCCTTTTTTGGCCTCACATCTCCAATCATACCGGATCCGCTGGACCTGATTGCAATTCCTAATCATACGTAAATGTATTTAAATTCTTTAAAATAAGTTAGTGCCACTTAATCCCAATTACCACTTAACATGAAACAGTTTAACTGTAATTCTATGGAAAAGTATGCATTGTGTATGTATGTGATCTAGTTGTTTTATGCATGTGATGATAGATCGCCATGATTAATCGTGTTGTGATTATCATAGCCACCGTCGCGTGACAATATGTCGCCGAGATTAGATTTTCTACTTACTTTCGTTAATGAATCTATTGACCATGAGATTTCTAATTACTTTTATCTTTTTAGCGCGGTAGTTAGAATTCATTGCTTAATAGAATCCTTTTTATTCGGTGGCATTCTAGATTTATGCAGACACTAGATTTTTTAGGGTTCCGTAACTTAGGAACCCTCATGGTGCGACTCTGTCTGTCTGTCATAAACTCGCAATTATTTGACTAAAGGAATAACTTCAAATAGGAGTTGTAATTAGAGAATTCCGATTTGGAAAATTCTTTTTTTGATTGTAAGTATATATATCCAAGTAGGTCTCGTTTTTGTCAAAACGCAGTTCTGAAAAAAGATTTGAGGAATTGAGGGAACTCCTCAAATCTTTAAGGTAAACATATAGTGATTTTTGTGTTTTTATCAACAAGTCAAGCATTTGCATCCAAAAATGTGACATCGGATGAAGTGGAACTGCTGATGATGATCAGAACAGAACTCTTCAACGACGAAAAGTTCACGTTTGGTGATTTGTCCTCCTAGCTGTGTTTGTGAGGCAAGTTCTATTTTCACGATTAATTTTTGTCATGCTTGATTTCTGATGATGGGATCCATGAGGAATTGAGGGAACTCCTCAAATCTTTAAGGCAAACATATAGTGATTTTTGTGTTTTTATCAACAAGTCAAGCATTTGCATCCAAAAATGTGACATTGGATGAAGTGGAACTGCTGATGATGATCAGAACAGAACTCTTAAACGACGAAAAGTTCACGTTTGGTGATTTGTCCTCCTAGCTGTGTTTGTTAAGCAAGTTCTATTTTCACGATTGATTTTTGTCATACTCGAGTTCTGATGATGGGATCCATCAGGAATCGAGGGAACTCCTCAAATGTGAAAGGCACACAAATAGTGATTTTAGTATTTTCCTGAACTAATCAAGCATTTTCATTCATAAAAGTGACATTTGATGAAGTGGAACTGCTGATGATGATCAGAACGGAACTCTTCAACGACGTGTAGGTAGTTCACGTTTGGCGATTTGTTCTCTTCGTTTTGTTTGTCAAGCAAGCAAGGTTTTTCCATGATTCCATGAGGAATTGAGGGTACTTAGTCTTCTACCATTATAAACATACTTATAGCCATTTTTATTTTATTGTATGGAATCTAAGAGTGCACCATCTAAGTATAATAATCTTTTACCGGCCTCCCCCATTGAAGTCGGTTTTTTTTTTCTTAAAAATTATAAAGTGGTAACTTTCGGTTAATGTTACATCTCCGATGTTACCATGAGAACATTTTGATATTATTGTACCTATTGATGTAAATATAAAAAGAAAATGTAAACGTATTTATGTCTAGTTTTTTTTAATCATCATAAGTCCTCTTTATCATCTAAGTTAATACGAAACCCTCGACGTGAGAGTTAGACTTGCGTGACCGGTTTTTCACCTCATTATTTTAGAGTGGTGTTTACTTTCAGTATGTATTAATGACAGTGATCTACTTATATAGAGCAAAACACCCATTTTTGTAAGAAACTATAAAACCAGGCTTTGGCATTTATTGTTTGCAGGTTTATAACAAACACTGCTGTGTTGATTTAACGTTGACATATCAGTAATTGGAGGGACACTTTTATCTGTCTATAGTAATTAATTTAATTGTGTTCCCGGTATACTCGTGCCATCTCTGTAGGTTGTAACTATTTAACAGCAATTATGGTGAAACTAATTGATATAGGGAGCGATGTTATTAGTGCGTAAATGTAATCATAGTGAGGTCGCAAAACATGTCATAGTATTCCCATAATGGAATTTTACGCCTCGTCAGTTCGACTGTAAACCGTTAGCTTTTGAAGTTGAGTACCTAAGTACAAATACCCGGAACTATTGATTCTGTAGACTGAAATGTCTATTTTGGCATAATTACCTACACCTTTTGTTTATTTTTTGTTTTTACTCTGGGAAAATACATTTGTGTATCCCATCCGGTAAAGACCTACGTAATTACCTACACCTAAAAAGTTCTTGTAGGTATACCTATACATTTGACAATTTTTTTTATTAGAATATGTTTATATACCAATAAATACATAGGTATTAAAACTTTTGAAGGATATTGCGTCACATGACAATTTAAAATTAAACACATTTGTAAATAGGTAGAATAAAAAGGAATTTAGAATAGTTTATCAATTTATCATTTAATAAACTATTCGATCGAAGATTAACGATATTTACCTGACGACCTGTTTAGCCTAGTTGGTAGTGACTCTGCCTCCGAAGCTAGAGGTCCCGGGTTCGAATCCCGGCCAGGGCATTTATTTGTGCATTTTTCACAGATATTTGTTCTTGGGTCTTGGATGTTTTCTATGTATTTAAGTATGTATTTATCTATATAAGTATGTATATCGTCGTCTAGTACCCATAGTACAAGTTTTGCTTAGTTTGGGATTAGGTCTATTTGTGTAAGATTGTCCCCCAATATTATTATTATTATTTAGGATAATCATACTTTCGGACAAACTACCATTCAGACAATTAAACAGTAAAGCTCATTTGATTTTAGGTGAAAGTATTGCAAGAGGAGAAGATGACGCTGTTGAGCGAGGTGGCGCGACTGACGGCGGCACGACAAGACGAGCTGCCGGACGATGATGACGCAGAGTTGGACGAGGCGGGCGCGTCGCTCGGGCCCGCGCACGCCGGCACGTTACGATACAGGTGCGTAGACGACGGCATTGCAGGTGTAGAACCGCAAGAGAAGATGACGCTGTTGAGTTAGGTGGCGCGACTGACGGCGTCGCGAACAGACGAGCTGCCGGACGATGACGACGCAGAGTTGAACGAGGCGGGCACGTCGCTCGAACCCGCGTACGCAGGCACGTTACGGTACAGGTGCGTAGACGACTGCATTGCAGGTGTAGAACCGCAAGAAAAGATGACGCATTTGAGCGAGGCGGCGCGACTGACGACGGGGCGAAAAGATGAGCTCCCGGACGATGATGACGCAGTGTTGCACGAGGCGGGCGCGTCGCGCGGACCCGCGCACGGCGGCACGTTACGATACAGGTGCGTAGGTGCGTCTATCGGGCCCGCGTATACCGGTACTTTACGGTACACGGTGCGAATTTGATCCGGGAGAGAGAATATACGGTTGTATAAGCAATGGCGGGAGAAGTAAGAAAAAGATGGTTTGATGCCAATGGAATAGAGTCCAAAAGTGACAAACATTCAGATTCCTCGACCGTACAAGTGCATGTGCTTCGCAACGCAATTAGAGCTAGGTGCTAGACGATAGCTGAATAGTGTCTAGTTGGAAATGGGCCAGGTTCACGTTGTTCTTCACGTAGGCGTATTATTTCTCTTGTGATAAAACCGCCTAATGAGATACTTCAGGAGGGATTATATGTCATTGCTTACCTTTTGATCCTTTGTTTCCCTGACGTCTGTCCATTGTTTTAAATTATGCATAATTTGATTACAGTAACATGCGGGCACAGTTGGACGCGTTGAAGGATGAGTTGGACAAAGTGGAGCTACAGAGAGACGACCAGCGAGCGCGCGCCGACGCACTCGAGCGAGAGCTGGCGCTCACAAAGTTGAGGAACGAAGAGTTGCAAGTGAGCATTTGGGAATACCATGTTCGACTTTAGCAAATACCATAGCCACTGGGAAGTGGAAGTGGGCGGCGCATATATGCCGTGCCGAAAACGAGGAAAGAAGTTGTTGGAGTGAAGGCCGTGAACTGGGCGCAGAAACGTAGGAAGAAAGCCCGTGAGATCGAGACTGACGATTTGTTACGGGTGGCTGGGAAGGGTTGGATAAGGAAAGCGTATGGGCTAACATGGACTCCTATACTCAGCATTGGGTAACTCAAGGTTGAAGAAGATTTGCTAATAAGCTTTTCGGTGAAGGAAAAACATTGTGAGGAAACCTGCATATAAACGCCAACACAGTTAACTGACCATTCGTGAAGTCGTGACTCTTATTACAATACGCATAAAGTCAGGGGCGTATTTACCCTAGGGCCAAGGGGGCCATGGCCTGGGGCGACAGGCTGCGAGGGGAGGCGAAGCCGTACATAGGTACCCATTGCTGGTTTTATTTTTATAAAATATATTATCATCACTTTAATATGCGGCAAAGCTACCTGGCCCGGGGCGCCAAATTTTTAAATGCACGCCTCTGCATAAAGTACACGAATGGTCAGTTAACGAGTGTTGGCGAGGGTACATCTGCGAAGAAATTCAAAGGTGTATGTGAAGTTCTCTACCCCCACTAGGCCAGCGTGGGGACTACTGCCCAATCCCTCTCATCAATCAGAGGAGGCATGTGCCTAGCAGTGGGACGTATATAGGCTCTTCAAGAAAAGAGTGTATACATTTTTAAAGGGTCGGCAACGCGCATGTGACACCCCTGGAGTTGCAGGCGTCCATAGGCTGCGGTGACCGCTTACCATCAGGCGGGCCGTACGCTTGTTTGCCACCGACGTGGTATAAAAAGGCTGATGATGGTGACTTGCAAATAAGTCACGGTGGCAAACAAGCTTACAGGCCGAAGGCAAGCACAAGCCGCCTATGGACGCCTACGACTCTTGCCGACCATTTATTGACTTGAGGATTCTTTGTGTTGACAGCTAGACACATATGCAGGTCACCTCAACACAGCATATCCACGGGAGCTCTGGCGACCTTGCTCACCGCCAGGAACAGAACACCACATACCTAAAGAGCAAAGTGGTGTTATTATGGCTGCGGCATTTTGTAAGGTGGAGGTCCTTCCCCAGTTGCGCTGCTTCAAAGAGGAGCGAGATGATGTTCCGCTGTTCTACCTCTGGAATTTAATCACGAGCCTTTCATAACCTTGCCAATTTTCAAAGATACTTTCGTACCCTATGATGCCCATTAGAACCTAGATATAATGTTTTTCACCCAGGCTTTAAATTGTTTTGAAATTTCAGATAGCAGCATCAGAGAATGTAGCTCTGAAGGATGAGGTGGACGCTTTGCGGGAGACGGCGGCTAAAGCGGCTACTCTAGAAGCCACCGTGGCTTCCTATAAGAAGAGGATGGAAGAACATGTCGACTTGAGGAGACAGGTGACACTAGTTCTTGTTTGATTATTATCCGGTTCATGCAGTCAATGAAGAAATTTTTCCCGGCCAGGTGCTCGGTTCAAAAGTGAATGGACATGTTTCAACCCTATTCCTACAGCAATACAACAACTGTGTTTTTTTACAATTTGTTTGGTTTTTCGTAGGTGAAACTACTGGAGCGAGCGAACACTGAGCACGTGCAGCGAACAATAGAACACGAACAGGCGGCTTCGCGAGCGAATGCGTTGCGCGCAAAACTAGATATTTACAAGAAACAGGTATGATTATAAAGGCAGGGACAAACTGATCCACGTACGCAACGTATGCAGTATGACATCTGACCCTGAAATTTGTATGCTTAAAAACATACTTGTCGTACGCATCGTTGCTTGGTTTTTCGTAGGTGTAAATTTAATGAGCAAATGGTCTAAATGCGTGTTAACAAACACAGCTTTAACCTTTTCGCCGCCAGACGTCAAAGTAATTCGCGGTGCCCCTGACGCCACAACGGTAAAAAAATGATGTGTAAAGAAATAATGCCAATATAAAATGGGGCAGATTCTCAGTAGTTTTTCATAAAAAAAAAAATTGTCGGCCAGTGTCGTCGTTGGCGTCGGGGTGACGATTTTACGTTGACGTCTATGGCCGACCGTGGCGTTCAAAAGGTTAATAAACATCCTCCTGTCTGATACAATTGAACTAAATTTCAGACACGCATAATCATACAACACAATACTCTTTATTGCACACCTCACACAAATGAATTAATTAGAAACAGAAAGAAAACAGCATAATCATTTACTGATGTTTATCAAAATTCAAGTCAGCCTTTGTGAATTTCTAGGTAATAGATTTAAACGAGAAGCTAGACGCCGAAATCACAAAAGCAGACAAGTTGGAGATAGAGAACAAGAAGCTATCCAGTCGCGCCGCCTCGCTGCAGCGAGAGAGAGACAAGCTGCTGGGCGACAGGGACACACTGCGGGAGACCGTCGACGACCTCTACCACTACACCATTACTGCAGGTTAATATCGACTTTGGCGGCTTCCTAAAAAAAACAAGTAATTTTTTAACAAAAAAACACCGACTCCAATCTTTACCAGACCCCATCCTCTTGGTATTTAATTTGAGGAGTTCCTTTTCCAAGATCCCGTCATTAGATCCAGACTTGGTGACAATGGGACCAACTAGAAAACACACCCTTTCTAACAAAAAAAGAATTTTTGCAATCGGTCCACTAGTCTCCGAGTAATCGGTGAACATACATTAAAAAAAATATATATATAAGAATACGACGAGTTGAGAACCTTCTGCTTTTTTTGAAGTCGGTTAATAATTAAAATTAAAACGACGGACGCGTACATAGATAACACGAAGTTAGAGAACAAGAAGCTATTCTTCCGCGCCGTTAAAAGAACGTACGAATACATAGGTAGCCCACACCAAGACCATGCAGGTGAATATCGACTCTGTCAGCTTACTAACAAAGTTCAGAATGAAATACTAGTCCACTAAAAAAACACTTTATCGTATAAGTTAGAAGTTTTAAAGTCAAATGATTTTCTTATAAAATCTCAGACATTTTAAATAAATTCATCCAAACACGTTCTTTTGCCAAAATTAGCTGTTTCTCAGGAATCCAAAAACTATAACGCACCTATGCCGCCATTTACTTGCGTCGTAATTTGGATTATAACATTATGCAATTCATTTTTACTTCCAGGTCCTAGTGAAGACAATGTATCACAGGAGCTAATCCCAACGGAGATGAAGGACAAGCTTATCCGGCTTGAACACGAGAACAAGCTTCTACGGCAGAATCAGGGCGCGCAGGCCGACCAGGAGTCTGTACAGGTAGATACACACACTGACCACTTAACCCTATAGACACCGCTTCATAGAACTTTGTCTTGAATCTCAAACTGCCAAATTGGCGGGGCGCGGGGGGCGACAAGTGCACTGTGATTGGCTAGTACAAGGTCAACGAGCAATCACGTGTACGGTGCGTGACGCGCGCCATTTTGTGTAGTGATGGGACACACTCGAAAAATATACTACAGAATATAAGTGTAAATTTAAGTTTTTAATTGGAATCAATAAAAATACGAAAAGCAATTTAAATTGTTTTTAATTCAAAGATACTAACTAAATATAAATGCATATTGTTTAATGTACAGTGGAGGAATTTGATTTCTGGGCCACTTCGTACCTTGTCACAGTGTCAAGTCATATGAGATTTCTAGCAGCTTTCACATTGATGGTCACTGTGACAAAGTACGAAGTGGTCCAGAAATCAAATTCCTCGTAAGTAAGGTGACTTGAGACAGTTCATATGTTATTCCTATCTATCCTATGGTATGGTAATAGGAATAAAAGTATAAGAACAATAATCATAATCATTAACACATATAAAATGAATGCAAATACAAATAAATAAATATTAGGGGATTTTTTTTACACAAATCGAACTAGTCCCACAGTAAGCTCAATAAGGCTTGTGTTATGGGTACTGGACGACGATATATTTAATAGATATATACTTAAATACATAGAAAACGTCCAAGTCTCAGGAACAAATGTCTCTGCTCACCACAGAAACAAATGCCCTTACCGGGAATCGAACCCGGGACCATTAGCTTCGGAGGCAAAGACACTACCAACTAGGCTAAACAGAAATACAAGGAAAATATAATATGCTATTGACTCTTAAAGTGTATTGGCTATGTGCACGTCTGAAACGTCAAACGTCAAAGGTCCCGAGACAATGTCAAAACTCAGAGATGTCAAATAATGACACATGAATATTTTATTTACTTTAGTAAACGAGAAAGACCCCGTATTGGAAATTTTACTGAAATAAATAAGAGAATAAATAAATACATACAAACGAAACGAATCGTAGGAAACCGTTAAGAAACCAATAGAAAACGTGAAAGTAAATTTGACAGTGGTCTCCGGTAAGTTCACATTTCTGCCGTGGTGTGCGCTACGATCGCCTAGCTTACCCCCACCACCTACTTCGCACATAGCCAATATGCGTCTAATAGCAGAGATTATAGATATTAAAGAGTCATGTTTCTCATTATTATTAACTTATGTATCGTTTTTTTTTTCAGGATTAATATCTTTAATAAGTAGCGATGATTTTTCTCTAAGATTACAACTATCTGTTCACCTGCGGTTTAGTAGTTTAGACGCGCAGAGACAGATATACAGACAGAGTGACTTTCATATTTGTAGTATTATAGTTAGGATATAAATTTGATTTGAACACACTTTTATATATTGTAATTGTACATATGCATGTAACATAAATTTCCATTATTTAATTCAAAAATATAAGTTTGTTCTGTATCTTACGTATATTCACCATAATTTAATATTGTTTCACGAGTATCAGTTAAGTACGTAAGTTTAAATAATCAATCAGTCACATCACTACTTGAGACTGCAATGGTTAGACAAAGACAGAATTACAAAAATTAGTAAGCGAAAGAAAGAGACAGACATTGAAAGACATCAACGCGTTGCCAGGTTTACAACCTTTACTTGATAACCTTGACTTTTTAATTATTATTGTTTTATCGTGGTAAAAAAGTAAAAAATAGCTTTCCTGTGGAATGAAATCCCATCTTTTTGAAGACTAGATGTCTTGCTACACTTTCCACACAATTTAACCATACAAAAAGGCATATTTAGAGCACTTTCTAAGCCAAGTAATGCGTCGAATATTGTACGTTACTTCGTCAACGATCGGCCGCATACTAAGAGCATATTTGGGGGCGTGTTGTCCACTTGACGTTTTTTGAGCTTAGGCTTGGCTTACGCGGGCGCCCTTGTAAGCGGGGTCTATAGGTTAAGTGGTCTGTGGATACACATCAAGTAATAGTACATTGTTTAACGAGGGGCGTAAGCGGAAAATTGCGAACGAGAGGAGACTGACGCCGAAGGCGGAGCGTTTTTGATGATTCGAGTTTGCAATTTTCTTACGCCCGAGTTAATCACAATGTTTTTCAGCATATTTGCGAGGAAATAAAAAACTTGGTTGCTTGCAAAAAGAAGAATAAATAAGATGCTTGCGTGTCAGGCGGCTAGCAGGAGGCATTAACTTAAGAATGAATGAAGATTTCCCTCTTCGATTCGATTCGGTATTCTTTACCTTCATACTAATAAACCATACTTTCTAGGCCATGCTAGAGGACTACGCAGACCGGTTACAACAGCAGCGGGCGCTACACCGCGAGAGCAGCCAGCGCATCATGCAGCTGGAGGCGGCGCTCGAGGCCGCGCCCGCACCCAACCCGCGCCTCGCCACCGCCATGGAGGACAGCCAGCGCAAGTGTGAGTAACTATACTATCGTCGTGCCTGCCCTGCCGGCCAGCAGCGGTCTACCCGCTCCAGCTATAGCAGCAGCGGGTGCTACACCGCGAGAGCAGCCAGGCTCTCGTATACGTCCTTGCTACTCACTCGTCGAGTGGCATGTGAAGTAGCGAGGAAAGGAGATGGAGAAGTAGTGTGGCGAGGCAATATTACTCGTCATGCTCCTCGTCATGCCCATCGCTCCCTGTGTTGTCGGTTTTTAGACGCGAGTCAAAGGACCCAGTGCGAAGCGTCGCGATTAATTGCGCGAGTTGAGCAGTGTGTTTTAACTATTTGGCCGCAGTCATCAATACATGAGTTGTCATGTATTGATGACTGCGGCCAAGATACAGTTCAAAGTGAACTTTCATGCGTTCGCAAAAAAAGTTGTACTATTGCGTGTTATATTAAATAGTCGTCGCGGTCCAAAAGTGTAATATCTCTGTTATGTGTTGTAGCATTACAAGTGGAGGAGCTCCAAGCGGCGCTAGCTGAGGAGCGGCGGCGCGCCGGGAAGCTGCAAGAGGCGCTCACGGCGAGGGACGCCGAGCTCGTGGCCACCGAGGAGAAGTACAAGCGATGCGTGGAGAAGGCCAAGGAGGTCATCAAGTCACTGGACCCCAGGGCGGCGGGTGAGATTCACGAGATAAACAAATATGTCTTTTTATACAGGGTGATTTCGGGGTCGTGGATCAACAATCAGTTTTCAGACTTGGTATCTGCTAGCGATTTCAAAGAAATTGGAGTAACACGAAACAAACGGCTCTCCTGTTGGTAAGCGGTCACCGCAGCCTATGGACGCCTGCAACTCCAGCGCACTCCATGCGCATTGCCCCTTTAATTATTTATACACTCCTTTCTTGAAGAACCCCATACTGTAGTCCCTTGGGGATAACGTCGGGAGCTTATTCCAGAACCGGAGAGTCCCGAGGGAGGAAATCCCTCTGAAACCGAACCGTACGCGACCATTTTGGTTGTAAGGTGTGAGGATGATTGCCCTGCCGACGGCGAGCGATGGTAGAAAGCGGCCGTGGGCATCATGTCGAACAGTTGTTCGGAGCACAATCCATTATACAAGCGATAGAACACGCACAAGGAGGCAAAGTTTCTCCTTAAACTTAACGGTTCAATATCGCTCGTGAGTTCGGGATCGTCCACGATTCGCACAGCACCTCTCTGAAGCAAGTCAAAAGGCCCGAGCTGGTAGGCCAGGCATCATCTGGTAGGGGTAGGCTGGGTCAAGGAGGTATATGTCGCATAGAGTAGGTATGGTAATGAAACGTGGTCGCTCATGATGAGCCTAATAAGATAGCTCAGTTACTCAGAACGCTATGAAACGAGCTATGCTCGGAGTTTCCCTTCGTGATCGAAACACAAATGAGGATATCCGTAAGAGAACCAGGGTTGTCGACGAAGCTCAGCGAGTTGTAAAACTCAAGTGGTAGTGGGCGGTGCACATTGCTTTTAGGAATCGATAGGGGGCAGAAAGGTTTTTGAGTGTCGACCAGGCATGCAGCATGAGAAGGCTCCCAACAAGGTGGACTGAGGATCTCGTCAAGATCACGGGAATCCATGAGATGACGATGGTGCAAGAACGTTAATTGTGGAGATTAGTCCAGAAGTGGACGTTGTTCGCCTGATATGATGATGATGAGATTACGTATGCATAGGATATGTTTTTAACTAAATGTATAAGTAAACAAACCAAATCACCCTTTCTTATCACGTAGCCAACGTCATAATACTACAATATCATTGAATTAAATGACTAGCCGAGTCACATGGTTTGGTTTGTTTATATGTCGTTTAATAGGTACCTATCCAAATAGAGTATAAGGGCTCGGCCAGAACTTGAAGTGAGAGGTCGGGATTCGATCACCCATTCACATACCGCTGTCGCTGTTGCTTTTTGTTCAAAAATAAAATGGCCGTTTTTACTTTGGACGCATAAATCGACGAATGGACCAACGTAAAAACTAGTTTATTTTATTCAAAAGGTACTTAAGTACTCTGTGTAGGACGCTGGCTAGGTTAAGACAGCGCAGTACGTTCGGTTCTCCATACAAACGTATTTATGCTCTCATTTTAAAACGCCAGGCTAGAATAACATGAAACTTTGTATACACAATGGGATCCGGCATATCTAGGTCGAATCACAGTTTCTGTTGCTTGAAATTATAATGGAGAAAAAATACAGCGATTATTAAGGTTTTCATACAAGCCGTAAAAAACTCAAAAAGCCGCTGTATTTTTTTTCTTTTACTATTTCTAGCAACAGAAACTATGATCCGACCTAGATATGCCGGATCCCATTGTGTATACAAATTTTCATGTTATTCTAGCATGGCGTTTTAAAATGAGAGCATAAATACGTTTGTATGGAGAACCAATCCACACCGATCGTACTGCGCCCTCTTAACCTCCTGACAGCCGGCGTCCTACACAGAGTTCATACATAGGTCCCAATTAAGGTTTCACTTTTTGTCAATCTGACAGAGTATAATTTACTCTGTCAAATTTTGATACCCAGTCGTCTGGAGGATAAATACTAAATACATTAACATAGTGGCCTCATTTCTTCAATATCTATCGTTAAATTTAAATAATCACAATAAGAGGCCTTACTAGTTTGAGCGTTCATCAATTTCATGAAATCTTACTCGATAGATGGCGTTAGCGCTCGGTACACAATCGCACTGCCCTACAGCACACTTACAACGCATATGTGTGCGTTTCAAACCGAACATAAATAGTCTTGATCGTTAATTCTTTTCCCAAGTTAATATTGTTTATTAGGGTTTCTAATTTTTTGTTTACGTAATTAAAAACGTATTTGATATTTAGAAATTAATATAAAATAATAATAAATTTACAATAATTCTGAGGGGGCATTAAAATTCTGGTTGATACTAAGTAAACGATTGACAGTTAAATCAAATTCCCGTTATAAAAGTATACACTAAGAGTAAATAACGACAACTACAACTTAAAGTTATTTACATTCAGTAATTAAAACGGCAGACATAAAATAAAGGTTTTTTACCTGATGCTGACACTTTTTAAATATGGAACAATCTACACGAATTCATCACTTCCACAATTCACTACGTAACTAAAACATTCCGTGTAAAGGTTGAACCTGTGACCATTTTACAATTTCTGTTCTATTATATAACCTTTACTTGATCACTATATGACAGATAGGTCATATAACGGTCACTATTATGACTGCTATACGCATAGTTCTAGTATAATCGACATTTATACGACTGCTTTCTTCCTACTTGTCACTTATACGACCACAGAAATATATCGAGATAGAAGGAAAGAGTGTATGTACCTTGCGTGCGAAAATTGGGTCTAGTGAGCCAATTGCTCGCCGCCAACTTCAGTCCGCTCACGACCAAATTCCGCGTGCGACGTTAGGTTTTAAAAACAATACCCCTTATTGTTCAGTAATTAACTGTTTAAACCGCACTAATAAAGGTGCAGCTGTTAATCGAGGCATTTCCTATCATAGGTAAGTACTCTTTGTCCTAAAATATCTGCTATTATTTATAAAACAATTTATTTTGTATTTTGATCAAAACAGTAGCGGACGATCACGTGGTAATCACGTGGTCCAATGCTAGTGTTCCATTGCGGTTTTAATTTGATGCGCCAAACTTGACGGCATTGAAAACCAGCAATGTACGAGTCGCGTTCAAGGTCGATTTATCAGTTTTTCTGTCAAAGGCAAGAATAGTGCTGTGCAATGCGATTTTAAATGCCGATTTCTTGCTTGATACAAATCGATTTTTAAAACAGGAAAGGATAAATATATTTTTATATTATTATGTAGCTACATAATGAAGGCAGTGAAAAGCAATAGTAGTTTATGCAACTGATACATAATGAGAGGAAACACGAGTGTTTTAAGGCCTAATTATGTACAGTTGCATACAAAACTTCATCTACACACATATTATAAGTCCCTTCTCTAAGATGGGTTCAGAAGCTGAGAAACTCTGGTAGTTTAAACTAAACGAAGCTAAACTATCTTCTATCTCTATCGGTTCTTATCGATATTTTAAATCGATACAAAATACACCTACAAGTTATTGCAATTGCTGCGTGCGAATCGATGTCGCGCGGCTTACGTTTCCCGTCACTAAATTACGCTCGTGACGTCAAAGTACCCACACAAAATGTTACACGGTCGGTTCCCATACTAATCGATGAGATTCTTCTATCTCGATATATTTCTGTGTATACGGCCTTAAAATGACCACTATATGAAGTAAAGTTATATAATTTGGGCCCTTTTCGGGTCGTATAAACGTTTAGCCGATCTTTATATGACCAAACGTTGCGATCTTAAGTTGGGACGAAAACGTCATCACAAGCATTATACGACCAACTTTTGCTACTTAGGATATTATTGGCCGGTACTTTATACATAACCAATACGTATCCAATACGTCAAATTGAAATAAAATCATACAATAATAGACAGAACCATAATTAAATATAAAATGAAGCAGCAAGTAGCAGCGTCTTCAATAGGGTACTTGACTCCGGTGAAAATAAAATATGAAACCTAGCTACTCGTATAATAAAATGTTATGCTAAGAGGGACTTTTTAATATTTTATTAAATAATTTTTATATATTTTATACCCTGAACCTCATCTAGGTCGATGGTACTTGTCAAGGCAAATCCAACGAGCCCAAACACGGCGGTGCTGTGATAAGCATATGAGAAGTTCCTGATACCACCTGCCGACTCCATCATGAGACCCTGAACCTCATCTAGGTCGATGGTACTTGTCAAGGCAAATCCAACGAGCCCAAACACGGCGGTGCTGTGATGAGCATATGAGGAGTTCCTGATACCACATCCTGACTCCATCATGAGACCCTGAACCTCATCTAGGTCGATGGTACTCGTCAAGGCAAATCCAACGAGCCCAAACACGGCGGTGCTGTGATGAGCATATGAGGAGTTCCTGATACCACCTCCTGACTCCATCATGAGACCCTGAACCTCATCTAGGTCGATGGTACTTGTCAAGGCAAATCCAACGAACCCAAACACGGCGGTGCTGTGATGAGCATATGACGAGTTCCTCATACCACCTCTTGACTCCATCATGAGACCCTGAACCTCATCTAGGTCGATGGTACTCGTCAAGGCAAATCCAACGAGCCCAAACACGGCGGTGCTGTGATGAGCATATGAGGAGTTCCTGATACCACCTCCTGACTCCATCATGAGACCCTGAACCTCATCTAGGTCGATGGTACTCGTCAAGGCAAATCCAACGAGCCCAAACACGGCGGTGCTGTGATGAGTATATGAGGAGTTCCTGATACCACCTCCTGACTCCATCATGAGACCCTGAACCTCATTTAGGTCGATGGTAGTTGTCAAGGCAAAACCAACGAGCCCAAACACGGCGGTGCTGTGATGAGCATATGAGGAGTTCCTGATACCACCTCCTGACTCCATCATGAGACCCTGGAACTCATATAGGTCGATGGTACTTGACAAGGCAAATCCAACGAGCCCAAACACGGCGGTGCTGTGATGAGCATATTAGGAGTTCCTGATACCACCTCCTGACTCCATCATGAGACCCTGAACCTCATCTAGGTCGATGGTACTTGTCAAGGCAAATCCAACGAACCCAAACACGGCGGTGCTGTGATGAGCATATGACGAGTTCCTCATACCACCTCCTGACTCCATCATGAGACCCTGGAACTCATATAGGTCGATGGTACTTGACAAGGCAAATCCAACGAGCCCAAACACGGCGGTGCTGTGATGAGCATATTAGGAGTTCCTGATACCACCTCCTGACTCCATCATGAGACCCTGGAACTCATATAGGTCGATGGTACTTGACAAGGCAAATCCAACGAGCCCAAACACGGCGGTGCTGTGATGAGCATATGAGGAGTTCCTGATACCACCTCCTGACTCCATCATGAGACCCTGAACCTCATCTAGGTCGATGGTACTTGTCAAGGCAAATCCAACGAACCCAAACACGGCGGTGCTGTGATGAGCATATGACGAGTTCCTCATACCACCTCTTGACTCCATCATGAGACCCTGAACCTCATCTAGGTCGATGGTACTTGTCAAGGCAAATCCAACAAGCCCAAACACGGCGGTGCTGTGATGAGCATATGAGGATTTCCTGATACCACATCCTGACTCCATCATGAGACCCTGGACTTCATCTAGGTCGATGGTACTTCACAAGACAAATTCAGCGAGCCCAAACACTGCGGTGTTATGATAAGTATATGAGGAGTTCCTGTGACCACCTCCTGACTCCATTATGAGACTTCATCACAGACTTCATCTCTCTAACCAACCTCATATTGCAAGAATAATGCTAAATGTAATCAGAATTCATGTAATACTTAACGTTGATGAGCCGAGTATTAGTCACTAAATAAAACATTGAAAAAATACTTACTGGATCTTGATCTTTTAATCGCTGTATACGAGTATAGCGTTTCTTGGAATTTCGTGGTTTGGATTCCCGATGTTTGTAAAGTTACGCGACGAACGAAAACGACATAGGTCCGACCTCTTCGAGCGCTCGGCGCATTCTGAGCACACGGCGTCAGTGTAGCGTAATATATGGGAATTATGGGTGATATTTAAAAATATCTACCTAATTTAGTTTAAGACTGATCCTTATAAAAAAAAAAATCTAAGACAAGAAAGAGTTGCACTTTGCTACAATTTTATCGTTACAGCAAAATATGAATACAGTTTGCGAGAAAAAAATAAAATGTAACCCTCTTTTCAGCAAAAAACTAGGTAACATTCGATTGCTATTTAAACCATAATTTAAGATGAATCTTAAATTTTCGGTATCGTTAATATCTAGTTTATGATAGGTAGAATTGAAATGTATTAATTTTAAATGAAAATTATTCCTTTGCACTTCAAAATCGAGAATCGAAAAGTCACGTCTGACCGCAAATATTGAAAAACCCTGCCAAGGAAATGCGTTTTTATGAAATTCAACGCTAAAGAAATAAAAATTTAGCGACGTTACTATCTAGTTTAAGGAATGGACTATCGAATACCCTAATAATTTTAATAAAATTATTGATATTCATGCCACAATCTTTGATCGAAAATGACGCATTTTGCGAAATACGCTAGTAAGGGCTCTTAACCCTTTACACCCGGACTGAAACGATTGTGAGGCCTTAATTACATTGAATTATCATTTTTTTTTACAGTGTCATTAAAGTTCATTTTAATTTATCTTAATCGCGATTTCTCGGGTGTAAAGGGATAGGCTGTCAAAGTCCTGTTGGGAGCCGTAAGATGCGTTTAAAATATTAGAGACACGAACGTGTCACAACAGTAACATTACTTTAGTTTTCCAGTTTCCACGCTAGTATATTGAGCTTGATATTGTTTGCTTGCAGCGTTGCCGTCTCTGTCTGACATGACGCTGGGATACGCACGCGGCGCGGGCGCCGTCGCTCGAGGCGACGCCACGCCCAACAACAACCGACACGAGTCAGTATATACATTCTACTTATATATAGAAAACTCCCTTGAGTTTCAGACATACTAAAATATAATGAAACCGGTTACTCACGTTTCCCTCACTCAACTCGTGACTTCTTTGTACCGCGCAAAGTGCGGGAGGCTATCGGAATTGGTCGTTATCCGAATTTTAATCGTAATTGTGGATGGGCTGTATCACCCAGCTGGAAAACTGTTGAATACTACGTATGTGACGAGTGTGAACGAGACTTTAGCATGTGACGTTGTAAGTGTTGTGTGTAACCTAACATTGAACAATTGTGAAGAAACCGGAGGTGGATTTTTTTCCTCTGCCGCCACCGCCTGCACCGAGCAGCTGAGCGGGCAGGGCACGGGCACGCAGTGCTAAAAGAACCGCCACCGCGATAAATACTCATAAATAAGGACCGCGGACCAGTCTGGAACATGTCGAGCGACCCGTTTTATTATATTTTAGTACATTCATACGTGCTGAATATTTGAACAGTATATATTTTAATTATCTCCCAAGTCGTTAAGCATAAATTGTGTTTATTAATTTATTTAGTTTAAGGAGTACCAATAGCTACAAAAATGTGATGGTGACTTAGGTAAAGACGAAGCCAATTACAGTCTTTGCGAGAATAAAACTGTCTTTGCGAGAATAAAACTGTCTTTGCGAGCACAATCTCACACTATGCTATCACAATTTATACATCTAAATAAAAACTACAAAAACAAATGCTCGTACCGGGATCCGAACCTTGGACCACCAGCTTTGTAGGCAGGCATGGTCGCTACCAACTAGTCTAAAATGAAAGAAAGACAGAAAATAAATGTATTTAACGTCACACAAGAAATAAAAAATACAAACAGGTAAAATAAAATAAAAAGACGTCAAAAAGGATCCCCACTCAGCATGAATAAAGTGGTCATGGAATGTCCGCAGATGGAGCGGCAGCGGCAACAGCAGCTCCGAAGGGCGCGGCAGCACGGAGCAGCGCCTGCTCGCGTCCGCGTGGTACCAGCTCGGCGCGCGCTGCCACCGCGACGCGGTCGAGACCCGCTTCGCGCTGCTCAGCGCCGGACACTCGTTCCTCGCGCGCCAGCGCCGCCAGCCGCCGCGCCCGCGCGCCTCGTCCGCCGCCGCGCCCGCGCCCGCGCCCGCGCCCTGACCGCGCGCGCCGCCGACCTGGGCCGACCTCACGTCTCCTAGGAGGTAGGGCCTCCGTTAGCGTGGCCGCAAGAGCAAAACCGGCACGGACGTGGGTTAGTAAAGGTAAGCGTCCACAGACCCGCATCGCACGCAACGGATTTTAGTTTTAACGAAGGAGTTTTAGTAGGAACGAGTTTTCTCTAACTGTAAACTTTAATAATAAAAATAAAATAAATAAATATAGTATTCTTTGTATAGAAAGTCACAGTGCGTCCACTGATCCGCACCGTACGTCAATGGACGCACTTGTATGACTTTGTATACAAAAAAGAATACTAAAATCCGTTGCGTGCGATGCGTCCGATGCGTGTGTACCTGCGGACGCTTACATTAAAGGTACTGTGTTAGTATGGTGCAAGTGTTACCGGGCCGCGATTAGGATGAGTTTAGCCCGCCAACGACTATGCGGCTGGCCGTGGTTCGGCGCGGTTTCTTTATAAAACCGCTTGTTATGATCCCCAACGCACTATACACTCTATGTACTCGTACAAGTGCTCTGCGTCCGTAGAATCAGTCCATTCATACGATCAGTGGGCGACATGCCACTCACGCTAGCGGCTCCTGAAAAATTAGAATTACTATGGTCGAACAATCCTGTCAGTTGTCACACTGGATCGCCGCCTCCTGCGTCCGATTTGTGCAGATTGAAATGTATGACGCACTTCACTTACGAGAGAGGTACAATCAGCATACGTCTATCATATATCACCTCATCGTCCTTTCAACTCAGACGCAGGACACGAACCCTCAGTATAGCCTCATCTTAAACCTAACCTTAACCTTATAGGTTAAACATAGCATTATTGCTGCTATTGGCAGCGCCTGGCTGGCCAGGATAATACAGACATTTGGGTAAACTATAAAATCTACAGAACTCTTGGTAAGTACCCAATAATAAAACAAAAAGAAAAGGAGCAAGTGCATTTATTATTAGGTAGATTTGACATTAACAGGGCCGCGCGGGCTTGCCGGTGCCTTAAAATAAATATAACTAGATAAGCCCCGGGCGGGCAGTCCAATTTGTATAGGAATCTTGGATAAAAAGAAAAAGTTTTAGAAATTGGCACATTTCTTTCTTAACCTCGTATGAGACTCAGTTAATAAAGATCTCTGAAACTTATAAAAGAGGTAAGATTTCAAAAAAGTCATGATACGATGTTTAGAAAGATATGTATACAAATGTAGTCGCGGTAAATTTTACCAGTCTATTTTTCTATTAGTGTGCAATCGCGTTGTATAGGTAGACGTACAGGGGCACATTTTATAGAACTATAAGCTACAGCTTTTATAGTCTAAACTGCCCTCGCTGCGGGGGCTGTTTAGACCATTTATTGTGGGTTTAGACATAAAATTGTAACATGTAGTTTTGTAAAATGAACCCCTATCAATACAGATAAGAATGCACATATATGTGCTAATTTTTAATAATCGCGTAACTGGAGTTGCGATTAGTTGTTGCCAACTTTTTGTTGATAATAATGTTAGGAGTGATGTCGTAGTACACCCGACTAGATCGAAGTTGATATCGCACGCCCGCTTAGAATATCAGATTTCCTAAATCTATTCCCTGGAATGACACACGAATATAACCTAATACAGACTGGATATATATATATCTTCAAATAACTAACAATTGGCATTTATATTCAAAATTTAAACATTTAATGTACAAAATAGTGGCACGGCTTCATAAGATTGTATTATTAACCGATCGTAAACATACAGTTCATATGTCAATTGATAGTACGTCAAATATAGCCATTTCTTTTAAAAGTTAAAATACAATAATAACACTGTATTGTATTTTTTTTGTAAATAATTTAAAACTAAAATACCAAACTTTTAGTTTTAATTTATTTACAAAAAAATGTGTATAAAGCGGGATAAGAGACAGAATGTCACTGCTTTCGTGAAGTATTATTTTTCATTAGGTTTGTTATGAATTATTTGAATGTCATCGCTTATTATTATTATCATTACCGCCAACTAATCAATTCAGAGCGCCTACCGTGAACTGAAAACGAAGTATTTCCCTCTCTGTCGTCCGAACGTGCAAGTACGACAGAGAGGCATATATTTCGTTTTCGGTTCGCGGTAGCACTTCAGAGGGCCATTACGTTTAACAATTTCTTTGGTCGTGCCCCAAATTTAGGCACGCGTATTGCTAAAGGAATAGCGTTTATTCACTAAAATTGAATCGTGAATATATTGTAATAATAATTTATTTCATGGCATAGTTCAGGACGGCAAAACATGCTATGATTACGAGATTGCGAGATTCAAATAGTTAATCTTTGAGACTTAGGCTGGGTTGCACCAAACCGTCTGTAATCGTAAGCTGTGTTCGTTAAAATTTCCATGTATGGAAAGTTTGACAAGTTTCTATGGGATGACAGCTGCCGGCGCCATATTTAACGTTGATCGGTCTGTGATCGTAAGTCGGTGCAACCCAGCCTTAGAGCGTACATAACTGGAGTGGCCATCAGCGTATCTTACAAAACAAAATATTATGCCAATTTTTGCGGGAGCGAGGTAACACACATATAAAAAAAACTACGCAAACTTACAATATATTGTTCCATTACTATGCACCCACACTAAAACAATTAACTCACGCACATTCGAACTACTAAAGTTGAGTAATAAAAGTCGACCTTATTTTCGTTAACGTTAGATCCATTATTGGGTTACTATCGGATGGCCAAATTGACCAAAGTCGATAAGGACCATGTTTCAAAGAAATTCTCATAAACAGTAGTCCTTATTTCTTTAAATACGGTGACGTCAAAGTGACGTTTCACAGCTAGCCCTAGTGGTCAAGCACGAATGCTCGATTTACGATTTGAAATATAACTTGAATTGCACATAAAATTATAAATAAAGCAAAAATATGCTTACAGTATGTGAAATTATCATCAAACTTTTTGTAAATTTGATAAAGTACAACGTTTTATTACCCTAAACAGCAGATAAAGGTATTTTCACGGATCTCTTCACACGCCGAAAACGATTTAGAGACTGCTTATAATCGATTAATGAAGTAGTTTTTAAAATATTTTGGCACTATGTGCCAATTTTTTGGCAGAGGGGTAAGTATACTAATGGCTACTCCAGTTATGTATGCTGTAAGCTTTGAGAACAATAGCTTGACTATTAGGTACTCCTTTGTTGTAAGTATTTATTTTAAGGCTTATTTAATGCTCAACCATTGTTAAAGTTAAGCAATGTATTAATACAGGATTATTGCAGTTTTTTACCAGGTTCCTAATATAATGAACAAATTTATTTAAGATGTTATGTTAAGAGAAAGCCTGAATAACAAACCAACCCATAACAACCAAACCCATAACAAGTATTTATTACTTATTGGATTAATTTGAATCATCAGCAGATTGTGGTTCCCGTCTGTTTTATGGACACAACTAAAGTTAAAGGCTATATAGCTAAATTTTTGGTTGGGCTCATAATCCGCATAAACGGGATCTCCGTTTTTATAAATCTACGTTATAAAAACATATTACATGCAAACAAGTCGTTAACTATGGACACCACCAGAGACAACTTTGGTTTTATCAACTGTGTATGATGTGATGTATTATATTTTTTAAATAACCAATTAACCAATGACCTTGTATGTCAAGAATGTGTATTTTGAGTTGCCACTTATGGATGGGTTGATCAACTTTTTCAATTTGTTCTTTGCCGTAGTTGAGAACATTCTTAGCAAAAATGTTATATGAAGATGATTAGAAAATTTCCCCATAAAATGCGAGTTCTCTTAATCGTCACAATACTACATGATTATTTGGAGAGGAGTTCGCAACTGAAATATCTGACTTATACTCTTACTGTCACAGTCTCCTCGAGTGACATTGACAAGCGTTTATTGTAATGTAGCCATTCAACGTCATCGGGGTGCTGCGTGCTCCACAGCTTGTGACCGTTTTAGGCGTCTTTGGCGTTCAAAAGGTTAGGTAACCTACTAAGCTCGAGTAAACTGCGTTATTTTGTACTAAGGTATTTAACGAAATAAGACTAATTTAATATCATCACACTTGAAGCCAATTATTTCTATAATCCACCTTTATATTTATGTGATAATTTCGTCGTTATTATAAGATATATCAAATTGATGAACACCGTATTAGGTATAATATTTACAAAATGTACCTTTAGTGTAGAGTTTATTTTTGGTTTATTTATGATGCAATATGTAAGGTGCAGTTAACAAATTGTTTATTTGTATAACTTTACGTTGTGTAAGTGAAATGTGATTGATTGTTGGAAAGACAATATACATTATATAATTCAGTTTTGAGATGATAATATATAACATTTTCCTAGCAACGTGTTTTCATTCCACTACATACCTTGGTAGTTTTATGATAGACCCTGCCCAGTAGTTCGGCATTTATGTACTTTTTAGCTGGAAAGCGAAAAACTGACTTGTTTCAAAAAGTTTTGAGGTATTTGTTAGCCCAAGTTAGCACAGGGTCCTAGAGGTCAGTAATGTCACAAAAAGAGAAAGCGGAGCGGGAGCGCGAATAAAGAGCCGACGCGCACCCGCTCCGGCGCAGACGGGTGAGGAGTAGGCGGCGGCAATTTATTGGCCGCCAAATCCCTCAGTAGAGCCGGTGGGATGGGGACCCACTATATAAGGCCCAGCACCTACGTGGGTCGTCACTCGGGCCAGTTTAATGGTCCGGGGAAGCTATGCGCGGCTTTGCCGCTTCCAGCGGGATCGGGCGCCGTCCGCAGCTACGGACGGGTGGCTGGGATGAGCAGAGCTCGTAGAGTCCGGTAATGGGGTCATCTGCTTCTTCCGTCGGCGAGGTCAAGCCCTGCCGGGTGAGTCCCCGTTAGGGGAGGCCCAGCGAGCGACACTCGAGCCGACGGAGCAGGAACATCCAGGTCTTCTACAGGGTAGTGGGGCGGGTTGGTCCGTGTGAATCAGGTCCCGCGGCAGGGCCCTCTTGTCGGGCGGTCTTCGGTGGTATGGGGCTATGTTTTGAAGGTGGGTCTGGTGCGAGCCGTCCGCACGCTTAAACATAGCCCTGGCCAGTCCGGTGATGAAGTCGTCCAGATGTGGGACGTCTAGGTCTTTATGCAGCACCGCGTTGCTCACGTAGAAATGTGCGCCGGTGGCAGTGCGCAGTGAGAGCGCCTGTTGTGCGCGTAGTCGTCGTCTTCCGCACTCCCCCACCAGCGCATACCACGCGGGTGCTGCATAGGTCAGGCGTGGCCTGATGTAGGACTTGTATATGCCAATCTTGGCTTTGAGTGGCAGGTTGGACTTCATCACCGGGTTGAGGAGGGCTCGCGCCGCTCGTGTTTGCGCGATGACATGATTCACGTGGGGACCCATCGTCAGCCGTCGACTATGGTGACGTCGAAAGGTACATTTATAAAGTTAATTTTACGAGTAAAAAAAATGCGACCGTTTTGTAGTTAATTATTTATTAACACTTTTTTTTTAATTTAAAATTTATTAATATACCGTTATCCCTTGCCATCAGCAGTCCTAAAACTTTCACAACTAATGTGTTTTAAACTGACAAACATTGTGTATTTCATTTTAAGCGGTAATTGGATTTTTTTAGGAGATTTCGATCGAAACATTTTTTATGAAGGTCGTTGACCTCTCAGAAAAAAATATATAATTACGAAACTTAGTAAAATATTGCAACGGGAGTTTCTTTCTAGGCTTACTTACAACCAAACACGTCATAATGTTAAATAAATTAATGATGTCCGTAACTGAGGCAAAATCACACACTGTGGCGCGTTTAAGATTTTTCCTGGAATAATGACCCGTCATTGAAAACTAGTAAAAAAAAACATATATCAAATTTTACTTCATTCACGGGGTACTTCCGGTTCGTAAACATTGTTGTAAGTCACATTCGCGATCGCGCGTCTTTACGAGAGATACAACACGGAAGTGCACAACCGGTCATGCGGAGGTGCGCGTGCGACTAATTTGTAATTTTTGTCGAGATAAAATAGGTGAGCGCGCCCCTCCCTCCGCACCGCTAACCCCGAGCGTCATTCAGCTCCCAATTATCCACACGTTACTAATTATTATAACAGCACATTTTATAGTGAAAATTTTACCTATATTTTTTTTTTCATAAAAGTCATCTTTTATTGATACTTAATGCCTGGGAAAAATTTGAACAGTCAATAAAATTTCACCCTGTATTATTCACACACATTCACAGAGTCTCTTGATATGTTGGTCAATACTTTTCGCTATTAGACCGTTCGCAGAGACTATCGGGTTCGTTGAAGCAACATCCCACATGGCGGTTACCTCGTGTACCAGGTCTAGGTAGGTACTTGCTGTTGCTGACTTTGTCCTGCTCGACTTTCACGAGATTGTCGTCATGGGGGAGGGCGATGTCAACGAGTATTGCCTAGCGCTTCAATCGATCTGTCAGTACGATATCAGGCTTATTGGTTTGCACTTATTGGCTATGTGCACGTCTGAAACGTCAAAGGTCCCGAGACAATGTCAAAACTCAGAGATGTCAAATAATGACACATGAATATTTTATTTACTTTAGTAAACGAGAAAGACCCCGTATTGGAAATTTTACTGAAATAAATAAGAGAATAAATAAATACATACAAACGAAACGAATCGTAGGAAACCGTTAAGAAACCAATAGAAAACGTGAAAGTAAATTTGACAGTTGTCCCCGGTAAGTCCACATTTCTGCCATGGTGTGCGCTACGATCGCCTAGCTTACCCCCACCACCTACTTCGCACATAGCCAATAGTAAGGCACTTCGAAGTCCACAAAACCGTATAAAAGAACATGTGGCTGGTGATTAATCCTGGCTACCAAGTTATGCCTGTGCGAGTACTCAGAAATGATATGCCTGAGTGACTGGGACGGCGGCATGCCTGACAAATGTCGACCGTTCTTCAGGATATATTTCCGGTAGTTGTTCATCATGAATAACTTCGTCCGCAATGGCACGGACAAAACCTTCGGATTCCCCTCCTTGTTTTCTCTTCAACACGTTCTTTAGCGAAAGCAACTGTTTATCGCGAACCCGTAGTAACATTGCTCTAATCGATTTATACAATGTCAATCATACAAAAATAATACTCAAATGATATTTAATAATTTATTAATAACTGAGATCACAAGCCACTTACAATTTATCTCCCTCTATTCCAAAGTCAAAAAGGAGGCGAGTACTACAGTCCACAGACAATTTTGTACAGTACGTTACAAAAACAAAAACCTATATATATTTAACTCTAACTTAAAATAATATTCTTTTACTAAAATACAGTATAATAATACTTTCATTATAATGTATTCGGTTAAATTACAAGTTAAAAAAATAATGTATCACACATATTATGCGTATCATGCGCGGATGGTTCATAATGTTCTACATCTACCGAGTGCTAGCTCCCCAAATTTTTCCTGCCACTTCAGTTATTCAGAGGTGAATTAAACCGCCCGTCACTTTTTACACAATTTAACAAAAGTTCCAGACGATCGTATGTGATTGAAACAACTTGCCCTCATAATTGTAGGTGTTCACACTCGACCAATCGTCTAATACTACTATACTAGTCGAAATCCTCGTCGGAGTCTGTACGTAGCACGCTGTCGGACCCGGAGCCCGGCTCGCTGTCTACGGCGATCGCACTGCAACCAAATAACACTATTAGATACCATCGAAGATACACTTCAGTGAGCAATGATAAATGTGATGAGATGAGATTGACGTCATTTCCACTGTGACTTCATTTATACCTAGTTACATACACACTCTTCAACGGTTAGGTTTCCAGGTAGTATTCTCAGTCACTGCTTCGGCCATGGTCCACTTGCTACCTAATCGCAAGAATTAGAAAAGGCACTACTTTTTGCGGAAGCGGCTGACCTTTCTATCCAAAGGGGAAACTGAAGCTATTAGGAAAACTCATGTGCTAAGATACCCGAGTACCTATTCGACATCAATAAGTACTATGTATGTACTTTTAAACATATTACTTTACTGGTCCTAGATCTTCGAAACACTATCGTCATTACAATATTCTCGAGAGGCGTTGGTAGTGAATATACTTTTGTAGCTGACTGTACGTATCAAAGTCCTTATTTAGTTGTAAAAAAATCATCTTCCTTTACACGAACATCACAAAAGATTCCACAAAGAATAACCAGAATTGAGCCGTTTCCACAATGTACGCACGGAACACTAAAAGCATGTTGTAATTCCATCTAATTATAATAGCGTACCTACACGCCATAATCATTACAAAAATAAACACAAGTTGAGTTAGCGGTGGAGAGAGATGTAATTGGCAGGGAACTAGGTATTAGTATGTATGAGTTTGCAGAAAGCCGTCGCGCTAGGGCTCGCATGCATTTATCAGGTTATTAGTCGGGCAAAAAGGGCAAAAACTCTATGCCGAAGGATGGTTATGATTAAGTTTTGTTATTTCATGGGATTCACTCGGTTGCAGTGGTCGGACTTGCCTATTAACTGGTTCGCCATTAAAACTGATTTCAATGATATTTCTGTATAAACAAAACAAATTATCAAGTTCTTACACAATTGCATCTATATAACGTAAAAATAATTACTTAAGGTACCAAGGCACTTTAAGGACTTCGTACCTTTAACTCTGCGTAGCTCCAACACAGAGTAGTAATATTCTCTCGCAATACTTAAACTGTACATTTGTAACTTACATAACTAGGTATCTAATTTATGTGAAAAGCTAACCCGTTGAGGTCCTTCGTGAGCTGGATGTCGTCGCTGGTGGCGGTGTCGTTCAGGCCGTTGAGCGCCTCGCAGAAATCGCTGCCGACGCTCTGCAGATGTTGCGTGTTTAGATGGAAGCCCTGTCAACAGCAAAAACGTCAACCAACCGCTTCCGCATACCAACCACCCGTAAACGAACTTAATTAAATAGTTCTCTCAGGCCGTGCTTTTTACTGGATCCAACACTGTCCACATACATGATGACGTACAGGTTAGCGGGAAAAACGACAACGCGATGCTCAGTCAATGTTGTACGGCCGAGAGCAAAGATGACACACGTTGCGGAGTTTGTTGATGGCCATATCAGGAGATCTAGCGGCTAACGAGGGACCGCTATGAACGTATTAGCACGCGTCCTGAGAACCGAGAAAACTTCTATATAACTTTCCATGTCGACCATTACTTTATCGAATTACATATCACGCCTCTGCTTTGCATTCAAACTTGGACCTTAATAGGATCGCGCAGGGTTGTTATTAAAGTTTAATTATCGAACAAGATCCGAGGTTGAGCAAATAATTTGTCGCTATATATGCGTACAGTTGAGCAAAAGAGACGCCATCCTACGTTCATATACAAATCACATGTTAACCAAACGCAATATGCGCGAAGTATAAGATTACGCCCTCGGGTATTTAACCAACCGTGTGATTAATCTTAGAGTCATGCGTTAATTCAAACGGCCTAATGGGGAAACAAGTGCAGCAGGATATGTATCACATTTAAATACAATTAAAATAGATGGGAGCTACTTCAATTCCAGTCCTTATGGTGCGATTTTCATAATAACATTCTCATTTCTGAGTAAGTAAGTAGTTAGGGTAAGGAAATTGTAGCTGACAGCTTGCGATATGGCAAGAATTTTCTTCTGCTTCGTCGTAGCGCGAAAGATGTAACCGCGCAGATATAGGTTTTGCCGACTGTATGAAAGATTGACACGGATGGCAAAAACTGCCTATCGATCTTTGAATCGTACAATAAGGCGAAGACCGACAAACAAGGAAGTGAAGGATTATCGACATTCATGGGACAGATTAAATGCGTAATTGGTTGTTATTCGTATCATGTCTATCTCTTCTCCTTCCCAAGATTCATAAGTTTCGCTTAAACGCGTAGCCTCGAAACTAAACTCTGTCTTGGAAAGTTGTTTTAGGTATCAAGGCTGCGATAGGTATTTATCCATGTTTTATTAACTAAAAGGACTTAATAGAAGCTACCAGTAGCGGTTCCAAGGTAAAGGGGCTCAGCGGGCCTACTATGGTTGCCATTTTATTACTTATCGTCGTGGATAAGATATTCGTCACGTTCTGACAAGTATGCGAATGCGAGAGTGATGGGCGTCTTATCCACGACGATAAGTGATAAAATGGCAACCATCAGAGGCCCGCTGGCCTCTCAAAAGCATCGGAGATCTCCCGTGACGAATCTTAAAATAAAGTCAATCCGACCGTCAGTCCTCCAAAACCTACTTACTGGAAAGCTCCGTAGGTCACCTCCATGATATAGGAGTGGGTGTCACATTGGTGACGTCTTGAGGCGCTTTGCCCCCGGTTACAGTATCCAAATAGCATACCTTGAAGGGACCTCGGTCGAAGCCGCAGAAGGTCGCCTCCATGGTGTAGGAGCGAGTGACGCCGAGATGCCGCCATACGGTGACGCGGGCGGTGCTCTCCCTCTCTCGCTCCACGCGGAAGGAACACGAGCCCAAGGCGAACGCAGGTGAAATGCGGTGCATTAAAGCCGGGAGCATCTGTTAAACAGAATAGGGCTGTCAAGGTAAGTAAGCCGCATTACATTAGGCACAACTATTTAGTGTAACGTAAGGACAAAGATAGCAGCGTAGGTGGTACGTAAAGATGTAGTGAATAATTATTTCCTTTCGGCTAAACTCGAAATACGATTAGACTCGAAGTGGCTATCACTCTATCAGTTATGTATTAGGTAAATGATTGACAAAGTTTATATATGTTAATGTGAAACTTTATTAGTGGGTGGTACAAAAACTATGTATTTTTTAATATTTTTGTGGCATCCCTTAAATTTGTTACATGTACCTACTGTATTATCCTCTTCAAATTAACGCTCTAAAAATTTCTAAGCAGGTGCTCAATGAGGCTCTATTATAGAAAACAGTTAACATTCAGTTTCTCTATCTCTCAGAAAATATGTCCCTCCTAGTCTGTATTATTACATAAATATAAAGCAGATGCAATCTTTTTATTGATGAAATAAATACAAAATCTTAAAACCTACAATAAATCGACCTAATAGCCCTTTAAAAAGTATAGTGATTTTACCTTTTGTACGAAAACTGAAAATGAGATGTAACTTTTTTAATTTATATATTTACCGACAAAATTTCATTTTAATCATTAATTTTGCGATATTTTGACGTATTGGCTAAGTTTTATGTTTGTCTGACGATGCATTAGATATTAAAATATAGTGAATTTGCTGATTTTGTATGAAGATGTGAACGTTCTGGCGACTCCAGCAAACAAGTTATTTCACAGCAATAGGCGTAATAAAAGGTTAAATCCTCGTTAAATCTATCGTTTTACCGGTGAATGTAAACCTCTAAGTTCTGAAAAATCCAGCTGAAATAAATAATCACTTTTTCCGTTTCATAATTTGTATTTGAATAACCAGATATACTGATTTCGCGTATATTGAAGAACTTTTCCATATTTATCTATAAAACTAAGTAAAGACCTTCATTTTCAAAACAATAATATTAACAAAAACAATTCTGTTTTTTAAGAAATCGTGATTTCAAGTCGCAGCGTTTTTTGCTATTGAACACTCATTGAGCACCGGCTTAGAATTTTTAGAGAGCTATAATTTTAAGAGGATAATACAGTAGGTACATGTAACAAATTTAAGGGTTGCCACAAAAATATAAAAAAAAAAACATATTTTTTTTAACCACCCTATTTATTGGTGAATGTCAAATGTCAGAATGAAAACTGGTAGTATTTTTATATTCAAACTTCTTCGGGTGTAGTCGTATTCAGAGTTTAGCTGGGAAAGCATTATTCACTGTTTCTGTAAAGGATACGTTGCTGGTGACACGTGACTCTAGGAAATGCTCTACTATATATCCCTGTTTTAACCCTTTAACGCCGAACGTCAAATTTACTCGCAATTTTCAACTCTTGTCATATATCAAATCAATCATATTTCATACAACGGCAGTTAAAGGGTTAAAGTTGGCCTTAACCTACACCTTATTCTTCATTAATAGAGCGTCTGCGTGACAGGTTTATAAAGGTATTGAAAAGGTTAGATGTTCCACCTCTACAATGCTGGCTATAAGCATTATCATTATTTGGATCCAGCTGTTTAAAAGCTTATAGAAGTCAAGTAGGCGCCCTCGAGGCTTTGGCTTCAGGGCCATGGAACTCCTGTACCTCTCGCTATGCAGTTAATAATTTCAGTTAAGTCTATTTGTCATTACGCTGTCTCTCAGCTCCCTTCCTTACAGTACTCCAGGCAAATAAAAGCCGAAGTTTACTGACAAGGTACTTGACAGGCTCGTCCGGCACGGCGCGGTCGCCGCTGCACCAGCTCTCGGCGCCGGCGCAGCCGTAGAAGAACACGTTCTTCTTGCGCGAGTGCCCGTGGTAGTCGCAGTACACCAGAGGAGGTTTCTTCCACACACGTACGAGGTACTCGATCAGACCCTGAACATGAAGGCATACTTAATTTCATAATTCATACTAGTCTAAGTGCTCTGTACAGCCCGACCGAATTAATATCGCACTAGGAGCTCGTGCATTTCAATTCCTTTAGATACCCCAAATTTACTCGTAGAAGTCTATTAATTTAATGAGTTTATCGGACTAACGTAGGTATTGGTTTGATATTAAATTTATAATTGTCGTATCTGTTCGCTTCTAGGACGACTGTGTCAAACAAATGTCAATTTAATATCAAACCAAAAGGTTGTATCAGATAAACTATCTAAAATACTGGCTTGAAATACATATTGTATTGAATTGAAATCAATTAGATATTACGCGCACTCTTTCTGACACGAAGAAGCGAGCGCAGTTATAATTATTTGTTATACAAGGGTGCAAAGTTGTATTTTAACCGCGAGTCTGGAATTGAAACACGAGCTAGCGAATGGATTCTATGGCTGCAAACTTGCAAAGTTATTTTACGTCTCGTGTGTTGCAACACTCCCTACGCTCAGGATTCTATTTTAGAACTACTCGTTTCGCTCAGGATTCTATTTTCGAACCAGGGCGAAAATTGTCCTGACTGGACTGTTATTATTTTTTTAAAAATAACAAAATAACACGTTCGGATTTCAAATACTCTTCGGACTTTTGTGGATAAAATGCAGTTTTACCGTTTTTAAATAATAAAAAAAACTGGCTAAGTGCGAGTCGGACTCGCGCACGAAGGGTTTCGTACCAATTTCTATAAAAACGGCAAAGAGTCCAACTCGCACTTGGCCGGTTTTAAAATTTCAATTGTCTAACTATCGCGGTTCTTTAGATACAGCCTGGTGATAGACAGACGGACGGACAGATAGCGAAGTATTAGTAATAGGGTCCCGTTTTTACCCTTTGGGTACGGAACCCTTAAAAGGGCTTTCCGAGCTAGTGAGGTGACATCGATAATAGAGGACTCCATGTGTAAAGTCCAAAAAATAACAAAGATGAATATTTTATACTTTTGCTGCTAACTACATACATATATACAAATTTATAAATTTTGTACCACTAGCCGCCATGAACAACTTCTTAACAACTTGGACAACTCAGATAAAAAGATATCACGGAAAATCTCACGATTATAAACGTATCAGTATTAATAAAATGCGTTTTAATTACGGTACCTTGGTGTGATAAATAGAAGGATGCAAAACGGGACTCGGTTTGCTCCATCTCCGATTTAAATCTTCATTAGTCAGGCCGCACCGATGGCTGCAACAAGGATTAACATGAGAGGAGATGAGATACCCAGTGAATTTATCAAACCGACACCGTGCATGGACGTTGGACGTGTCCACCTCTCTTGTCCGGAACTCTTAAATGCCAATCCTATCGGAATGTTTACATCCAATGGAAAAAAAAACCCACAACTAACAAGACATTGAAATAAGTCGTTCATAATTATTATTTTTATATTTCACGTATGTATGTAAATTTTATTTAGCATTAGCAAAAATAAAATTTATTGAATGCATCCCATATTAATGGGATGTAACCTCTCCAAATTTATGAGTTTTAAGCTATAAGTAGGAGTTATTTTCCATCTGAAAATAGAAATCGTAAGTTATCGAAAGTTTTAAACCTAGATAAATTTAAATGTTTTTTATGTCTTGACTGATTTCTGAGAACGGCTACCTATAGACTTTTTGATTTTTGTAGACTTTTTTATTCACTGTATAACAGATATAAGTTTTAAAGTTTTTGATATTTTGTTATTTATGGGATAATCGCCTCGGTACACTTCACAATTACACCCCGTACATGTATCGTATGAAGTTGCATTTCGCCCTAGGAAGGACCATACGCAGCATAGTAAGTAGATCTTTAACCTGAGCTACTCATTTTCCGTTGCAAATTCACACTTCCACAGATTATGCGAAGCTTTCTGCTTGACAGCTAGCTTACCACGTCCCTTATGGTGACCTGACCTATTGGTCAGCAAAACAAAATACCAAATGCGCGTCGAAATCGTTTTTTTATTACGAAATACCTACCTAGCATGCTTTTTTTGCGATAGACAGCAAATTAGATTCGCGACACGCTCGCGTCGACAACAGCATTGATATTAAATAAATGATAATTGATTCGTAGGCTTTATAAGGTCAGTCTCAGGAAGAGCTTTGAGGGACAGTTTAATATGACAAGCTATTAAATAAAATGAATGACTGGCCACGTAGGAATCCGGCGCGGCGGCGCTCCGCGGCGGAAGCGCGCCGCCTCGGACCTATAACCCACGGGTTTACTGGCTATGTGTGCAATTACAATCCGCGCCGGCCACGAATATTAAACTGTTAAAACAAAGACTGTCCACCCGCTAGAGTCATCAATCTATTTGAAATATTTTAGAACAATTATGTGTTGCCACATACGCAAGTTCGTAAAACCGTTTCCGTGTTAATACACTAACTTACTTGACCAGTTTATGTATTTCCAATATGCGTTCGCTACTCAACAAAGTATATACTTTGTTGATGGACAGTAGCGGCGAGAAAGCATTATTAAGTTTTTTATAGAAAATATAATTATTTAATGAATTTCCATCAACGTGTCTCGGCGGCTGCCATAATGTGCGACGACGGCCCAAATAAATCGAAAGATAAATGATTTGCTGTTGCCAGCATAAAGTCACGTACGAGACTGTAAATTAGGATCCAAATTTAAGATTGGAGTTATCATTCTTCAAGAGGCCAGATATGGCTGACAGTTCATTAAGTTTTTATGTCAAAAGTAAGATAGGAGTGAATTAAAAAGGGTTACTTAAAACGAATTTAGTTAGGTACTCAAATATACGATTCCCAGTAACATAACCTAACCTCGTAGTTATATCTAAAACATGCAGGTTTAAAAATTTAGGTAGGTACATTCCTAACTATATCTAGTAAATATTACCTACAACTTCGCAATTTCATTGTGTAGAGTACGGTACTGTGCATCTGCCGGGAAAGAAAGAACAACATCTTAAATTGTGTCATTATTTACAGCTAGGCAACTTCAGCTCAGTGCGTCTGCAATCTACAACGATTCACTATAGTTCTCCCGTTATTAAAGGGCAATTCTTATCGTGTACGTGCTTCTGGCTGGCATAATAGCATTCTGGCTACTCTGGTAGGTATACAAAGTTCTACATGTAACGGGACAGAAGGCGGTCTCACACATTTATTCATCGCTGTATATAAATTATTACACGACAGTGCGTCCTGGAACTGGAAAAGTGCCGCAACATTAAAACAAAAACTTAACTGCCCCTCAAAATGACTTCCCAAGAACGTCCGTGCTTTAAATTCACACCTCACAGATCTTGATAACGTGAACGAGTTGGGCATCGACAAATTATTTCTGAGATAACGCATGTTTTGAGCGCTCCGGTTTTTGTAAACTACGACATTTAATGGGATTCTTTAATTTGTGTGATTTAAGCAGGCATACTATGCGTCTGTCACGTTGTGTAGGTACGGATTGGCTTGCACATTTTTTCCTGATGGAGTGGTCGGGCGTTCGTCCAATTAGGAGTGGTTGTGGAGGCATCATTAGTGGGAGCGGGTCCGTGGCCGCGCGGCCGCGCCCGGCCCTGTCCGCGTCCTTCGCCCGCCGACCGGTTGCGCATCTTTTACTCTAATCAGGGAAAAAAATATGCGCCGGCCGCATGCGCGAACGAAAGCGAACAAGCGAGAAGTTGCAACCCGCCTGCCGTGTTTTATGGTAGATTGTTGCGGTACCATCGTCGCAATGAACAGGGCTGTCGTTAGCTTTTAATCACCAAACTATGAAAAAAAAGAGTGGAGGCCGAAAATGAATGATAATGAATCCTATTATGAAATGCTGGAAACTAGTGAAAACTTGCTTTACTAAACGCTCCGTATCTTATTACGCTTGCTGCTGGACTCCGTTGCAAGGAACCCACATAAACTTCTTTCGAAAGCAGGTCGAAACTAGAAACATCGCACGCGCAGACAACTATTAATGGCTCTGAAGGATACGACTAGCTCGCAATCCTGTGATGTACCCTTTATATGGTCTCACTTGATAAATTACACAGATGGTAAATCGATGACGAAGAAGCCCAACATAAATACAAGCACTACGTAGATTTGGTCTCCAATTTAGCAAATATAATAATGAATAACATACACGGCAGCTACAGGGTGCGTCAACCCTGCACAGGCAGGGCGCGGAGACGCGGAGCGGCTGGTTCAAGGGTCCGCCCGCCCATCTATTTATAGCGCGAGCCGGCGATGCTATCGGCCACGGGCCCTGCGCCGGCGCTGCCCGCACCGCCCTCGACGCACCCCTCGCATAACGCTCGCCCAATAAATAGACCAAAGATGCACTGCCATTTTATATTTATTCCGACTATTTATATCGTAATGACCATTGTTTCAGGCTCAGGTGGAATTAATAGCCGGCAGGCTATTTTAGTGCCACGCTCGAGATCGTCGTTACTTTGATAAATTGCACGTCGATAAAACAGGAATGCCATTCGCATTGCAATTGATACGTAGAGATAGTAATATTTCAATGGTGATAAATATCTACATCGACGGTTTAGATAAGTCGGCGTGGGGGAGCGGGGCACACGTCAGGCTCATCCGTATGCCGCGCGCACGCGCAGCTTCCTGCTGCGCCGCCCGCCGCAACAATCATCAGTTCTCGATTGTTCCCTTTTTTCACTGGGAGTGTTTTGTTGTTTTTTTATCTAGCACTTTCTTGTACTTTGTTTTAGCCCACGACCAACGGTGCGGGCGCTAGTTGTAGCAGTCCCGCGGACACTCGCTACAATCAGTGGGGTGGCCGTGTACACTGTACAGCGCTCGCCGCTGGCACCGGACCGGACACGGCGCGAGTTATTTACGATAGTCGCGAGACAATCGCCGGTCGCCGCTTATCCGGTGCTCCGCGACAACGATAATAACATGACGTGGCTGTCTTCATTAAATACCTCCTTAGGAATTATCACACGTGCCTAGTTTATTCTTGGCTCGCTGAATCATGGCTGTTCCGGGCGAGTTATGATAACTTTGGATTGTGTATGCAAACAAAGTCCCCATGAAGCGACATTTATATCTGATGATACACTTGCATTATAATACTACTGGTAAGGTATCTAGGTTTTGCAGAGGCGACGGCATATCGCACGCTATCATCAAGTAACTGTGGGTTAACGGTGTCCTTCCACTAATTAATTTCATTTGTGGCTGTGGCGGAAAAACGATTCGCTGCAGAGGACAGTTCAACGACACGCCGCCGTGCAGGCGCCGCAACGCTGACGTGCGTCCTTCAAGGACGGAATGCGTCTATTAGTCTAATTCCACTCCTAGATTTATTTTCTTGATTATCTTCTTTATAGAGAGAAACTCCAAGAATTCTTAAGGTATTGCAAGTAAGTTACTGCAAGGCCTCTTATCGGATTAGCTCCCCCCATTAACGGTGTCAACCATAACACTCTCAAAACATAAAATAAAGGATTAAGTCTGATAAATAGGTACCATTACCTTTTTTTATCATTGATCAAGTCTGCAGCTGGCTGTTCATCATTTCTGGTAATGCTCATTTAGGTATTAGATTATGCACAGGCACACTCTACTTATCGTATTTCCTCAATCTTTTCAGACATCATATCAAAAGTAAATGGCGAGTATATAATAATTAGTATTAGGTGCCCAGTGGACCCGGGTACGAGTATGTCCTAAAACTACAACCAAGAACACCGGGGGATGGGCAGCAGCATCCCAAGAGTGCGGTGGAGATACTGTGATAGCCAATCCGCATACCAAGCGTGGACCTCCTTCGGCTGATATGGTGGTGGTGGTAGGTGCCCAGTATGTGCATAAAGTTTTTTTATACAACAACAGCGGCAAACAAGTTTACGCCCTGCCTGATGCGGACACCATAGCCTATGAACGCTTGCATGCTCGCATGCACATTTTGTCGCCCCTTTACTGACTTGAGGATCTAGAGACATAATTGCGCAGGTCCCCCATTTTCAACACAGCGTATCCTCGGAGCTGTGATGACCTGACTCAACGCCAGAAACACAACACCGCATAGGTACAGCGCGAGTGGTGGTGTTATTATGTCTGCGGTCTTCTGTAAGGTGGAGTTACTTCCCCAGTTGAACTGTTCCAATTACGAGCGAGATGACGTTCCGCTGTTACCTATTCGCAAATATCCATTAGAAATATATTTTTGGTGGATGACATTTGTATTGTAAGCCATAGGAACTAAAAATTTGCCATACAGAATTACTTATTTTGTGATACAGATGTCGAGGTCAAAATCCACCCTTTTATGTTAGTTAGGTAGGTACCACACGGGTAAATAAATAAATAAAATAAAATAATTGTCCATGATCTTTGTTAGGTAATGAAAAAAAATGAGGGAAAAATAAGGTTTATGTCATATCTAAACCTTTTCCAAAAGCTTAAACGGACACATAATTAGACCTCAACGAAGAAATTGTTCCATTACACAATCCTGTCCGTTTTTGACAGGATGAAATAGATTACCATGGCTGCCCATCATCTTAATTTACGAGCGTTCCTGCACGAGAACATCCTCGATTTCACGGGCGTCGAACGTGCGCGCGCGACAATCGATGAATGGTGATAAACCAACACGAGCGCGAACGCTTCCGCGCCGATTTAGTATAGTTGGACGGCAAATTAATACTTTACTAGGATATAAATGAAGCAATAACTTCTTCCTTCATTTGTTTGAACGGCTGCTGATTACAGCTACTTTTCAACGTGTCTTAAACTAACTAGTTTAGGGGAAACTGTTTTTGTGTATTTACCAAGGACAATATTTCTTCATTGATTTCTCGAATCACTTGAACACGCAAACATTGAAAGATACACCAGCGATATGAAATAAAGTTATTTGGATATTGGTTGAATTGTGGGAGAGGCCGACGGTAAAAATGGGAAATGTGTTAATAAGTCCCGATGTACTTTAGACACTAGTCGCTGCTGTACCTAAGACACATAATAAGTGTGCATGATTAAATTACACAAGTAAAAGACACTATATTATATTAAGAAAATGAAAATATTTTCCATTACCTATGAGGGACCAGCCGCCCGAAGGTCTCTAACTTGGCTTAACGACTGCTGATAGACAGCAGCCGGGATCAAGGGCTTAACGTGCCTTCTAAACACAGACCATATAGACGCCGCAAACGCGCTCAATAGTATGGAAACCGAACGTGTCAATTTTTACGTGCCTACCATGACGTCACGTAAGCAATTCAGTGATGTCCAATACGCAGCCCGCCCGCTTTAGTTTACGTTCTGCATTTTTCTTCAAAATTCAAGTAATTAACCTATGAATTTACGTTAATATGTCTGTTTTAAGCATACACAATGTGCCGTAATAATAAATCGATATTTTTGTGATTGATTTTCTATCGATTATTTTATCGATCATACTTCGAGTTTATAGACGGACAATGAGAAAGTGATTCAAAGATTACTAGTGGCTCTGTGAGTAGTAGACATCGCATTTTTTTTTTAATTTCAATATTTCCATAAACTGACATGACAAAGAAATTCTATATAATTATCGAAAATGCTCACAAAATATCACGAGAATCGGTTGAGAAATGCGAACTGTAGAGGAGAACATCCGGATAGACAGACAGACATACGACAGATTTTTTGTCAAAAGCTGAAACGGAGACGCTCGCTCAGTCAACAAGCCAGAGTTTTTTTTACACGATTGCCCAAATTTAAGGATTGCAATGTTTTTATAACAACAACCTTTCATCGATGCAAAACTATAGTTCATTTCAGAGAGGAATAGACATAATGTAAATAGTTATTTTACAGTGCATTTTTTTGGATAGCATACAATACGTGAAATAGTGTTATAAACTAGTGCTTGGTGGTTATTAAATAAATGCAATAACAATCGAATAAATATTCTAATAAATACTCTATGAAAGAAGATCCCTGCTTCTGTGACGCTTAAGAATGTATTGCAAAAAAATATTATTAAATTAAAATTATTAAATATTTTAATATAAAAGAATAACATTATTGTATAGTAACTAGCCTTAATTATCATTGTCCGTCACAAAAATCGATTATAAATCGAATTGCACAATGACATTGCATGAAACATCGCAGTGTACAACACTACTCACTTTAAATCGACAGACAATGAAAAAATCCCCACTACCATACAACGTGAAGATTTACGAAATAATCGTTTGCTTCACTGTCCATTGCGGCCTGCAAATAACAGTCCTTAAGTATAGTTTAAAGTAGAAGCCGCAATGGATGGCGTACTTCGAAAATATACGATGTGTGTAAATATTTTGGTAGAAAGGAGACGACATCACTCCAAGTTGAAAATAATTAAATTTAAAATAAAAAAAGCGAAATTTATTAGAAAAAATACTTACTTATAAAAGGAAACGTCACCGTTTACTCGATTAACCACTCTTGTTGAATTTGAACAGTTAATTACGGCGCAGTGTGGCATTTTCTAGTGTAGCAACAAACGTCGGACAGTTAGAACGACAGGAGCGCGACTGAGCGGCAAGTGGTGCACCGCACCATTTAGATACACGCGAAGTACATACATTGGGGGCATCTAGGTTTATCTAGGTCTGTGCTTCTAAAGCTCGGATTTATTAGTCACACTGACACTGTGACCAAGGTACAATAGATTCACACTCATAGGATTTTAAATGATTTTTAATTTGTTTAATTATGCATTTTTCTAAATATGTTATGAATTTGTTAAGTTAATAGTTAAAAAATTCTATAAGGAGAAGGTTTGCAATTCACTTGATCCTACATATTTATTTTTAGATTATTATGATAATAAGTAACTTAACATTTATGGTAGAACATATCTTGGCCATTCTAAATCGTAACAGGACGGCTAGCATAACTTGGCGCGCGAGCTATCTCACGCGCGAGATAGACTATCCGCCTCTTTCTAATTGGTACACACAGAAAGAGACGGGTTGTCTATATCGCGCCTGAGATAGCTCGCGCGCCAAGTTGTAATAGCCGTGCAGCTTAGAAAAAGCGCATCTAATCAAGATGACAAAACAAGTAAATATTTAACAAAAAAACACCGACTCCAAAATTTGCCAGACCCCATCCTCCTGCTATATAATTTGAGGAGTTCCTTCGATGTAGCCTTACTTACCCCATCCTCTTGGTATACAATTTGAGGAGTTCCCTCGATTTTTCCAAGATCCCGTCATCAGATCCAGACTTGGTGACAATGGGACCAACTAGAAAACCTTTCAAACAAAAAAAGAATTTTTGAAATCGGTCCACTAGTCTCCGAGTAATCGGTGAACATACATAAAAAATAATATTCCGACGAATTGAGAACCTCCTCCTTTTTTTGAAGTCGGTTAATAAAAAAAAGAACGGACCTTATCCCGCGGGTACATTTTCCAAGTAAACTGTACTCACTTCTATTGATTTAGAAATCTTGTGATTGGTTGACGTGCCGCACGATTTTCATGGGCCATTCATTTATTCACAAAGAGCAACATAATCCCTGGACCGGGATGGTGGCGTCAGTCGCGACTGTCGTTTATTTATCCCTCAGGATCGCTTGCTACAATGGAAATACACGTTTAAAGAAGTACCTATCTTGCAGCCAGCGTTGAGGCATTAAATGAGGTACTTAATGGGTCTCACGGTAAAGTTATTCAGGTTGAATTCGAGTTCTGCTTTTAATTTTAATGATCATTTTGTTGGGCGGTACTTATATATTCAATAAGAGTGCGTTCTGAAATCGTGGAGAACGGGCACTGGACTAGACTTGAAAAACATTTCGGAATAATTATGGATGTCAGACCTCCAACCGATTAATTGAAATCAGACATTTTCATTAATGAACGTGCAGTTTTCATGTGCACAAACTAGTAACTTTATTTCAGTAACTGCAGTCATGTGAGTAATGTTGATGATGATGACATTACAAGAATTCTAAAAATCTATTACGTAAACGAAAATGCTGTCTAACATCAGAACATTTCGACTACCAGAACATTGGAGATTTCCCAGATTCCGCAAACAAAGAGATAGAAACGACGATGCACAAAAACATCTAATGATAAAATATTTGAAGTAAAAATGCCAATACGAGTATGTAGCAAGTAATCTTACTTAGGTGGTAATAGAACAGCGTCCAAGTCCGTACCGCAGTTCTTCTTTATGATAATTTGAAACGGGTAAGTAAACAGTGTTGAGTCATGCCGTGCTCAGGGGTCAATATAAGATGAGCGAGTAGTTGGTCGGAGCCGAATGCCACCGAGTGCAGCGCGCATTATTTACATAATCGCAAAGGACCGGGCGGCCTTGGCTGCAACATCCCTCGACATGCTGCAATTCTTGGGAACTACAGTGCTGAGGTCACAGGCGACTCTCTTTGCTAGTAATGACTAATAAACATCACAATCCGAAGATTTGTATTAAAGCGCCTTTTAGACAGCGATTATGGTTGCGTTTAAAATCATTGGTAAATAATATGAGAGACACGGCGACGATTGCGTGTCCGTATGTGTCATTTAAAAACGTTCTGATTCTGAAAAAAAAAAACAGATGATAACATGACGTAAAGAATGGCACGTTTAGCTTTTGACACGTTGACACGCCCGCCCCGTCCTAAGGATAGGTCCGGTTCTACATTTCATGCGTTTAAATAATTACTTTGCGCAATCTAATATTCTTACATCGCATTAATGTCAACGAAGTTCTCTCGAATTTTACTACTCGATGTGTATTATGTCCGAGAAATTGACTGCATAATGGAAAAAATAATGATATCATCGAGTGTTACAACACAGCCATATGACACCATACCTTGAGGTGTCTTTATAACTGAATAGGGCCTTAACAATACCGCTACGTTGCATCCCCAAATTTGCATCGTAACGCCTCATTACGCGCCCATTCGCCCAAGTCGCGCTGCTTCGAGGTTCAAGTTCAAATGACAGCAATGACTTGCGTGCCAGTGTCGTTGACTCTGTGATGCAAGAGCCGGAGCGTGAACTATTCGCACGAGCCTGCCGAGCTTGGCCGAGAGCCTCCAACGGAGCGATCAAAGTGAATTAACGAACAAGTACAGATAAGATTGAACTAGAACTACTTACCTATAGCGAAAAGTGTAGAGAACAGTAAATTTCAGGTTTCGTATAAATGCACCGTTATAAATATGCTCTGTATTTAAAATCGAATTTTTAGACAGGTAATTTTCTAAGGTAATAGTAGCGTAGAAACACATCGATTTAGCCTTATTTTTTGTTAAATATTGGCGAAAATAGCTGCAAGAATTTCTCATGAACAACGGACAAGAGTAACAAGATTCAAATATCAACATCTCAGGGAATCAACATCAGCTTCAGGATCTAATCTATCTACGGCTGATTGTGTAAAGGGTTTAAGGTGTAGGGTTGATACGCACAGTACTGTATACCTACGGTGCTGTTACTCACAACGCCTGCCAACCACTTCAACAACGGTCACTTATATACTTCACAATAAACGGTCCAGTATAAGATTGATCTCCGATTACGTATTTTGTTAAGAATCTCAGGGTCTAGTTTAAACTCGACGAATAGTTTGCGAATAAACGGGCTGGACGGCGTGCGTTTTTGCGTTGGCGCTCGATGCACGCGCAGTGCGCAAAGCCCGCGGCTGTGCGCAGCATTAGCGCTGCGACCCGCTATTATGCTCCCATCTACACATAAAAAGGGAGTAACGATATATGTGCCCCTTACAATGATACTGCGTTCCTGCCTGCTGCATGCTTCCAGCTCTGGCTGCCATCGGAGGTAATTCATTAGCCGGCTCCACGGCTCGCATTATTTATGACCGCTTAGGTATTGTCTGAGAATTACTCGCTCATCCCTACTCCACGATGTACTGCGGTTTTAATAGAATACGACTGGGAATAATGGGAACATCTGAATAGAATCTCGAGGTCAAGGATTCGCACTACAAAGTTCCTTGGAACATTTTCACAAGTTCATTACGGGCTTGCAGTTTTTGATTTATTGTATGCTGGGTTATTTATGCGAGACTCATTACACATTTCAAGTAGACGTGGATGGAATGGCACTTGTTAGAATAACTTGATCTTAAGTGATTACACTTTTCACGATAACAGGTACGGGTAAGAACAAGCTTTATGTAGGTATCTTTGTCTATTTATAATTCTTCAGCAGTAGAAAAGTCTTTGAATTTAATGTAGAAAATAGAAACCTAGCATCTAGTCCCTTTATTTACGTTTAGCTAATGCTTGTAAGTATTGGACAATCTTGGCATAGTTGTTTAGTTCAGGTCAACAAAATTAGTTCTTGATAGGTATATGTTTTTACGAATAATAGCTTTCAGGTGAGAAGTGCAGGCTGGGGGGCCGTCCGCTTTCCGGGAAGGTCTTGGCCAGCGTCTAATTGCAGGGTGTCGATGTTCGCATGTCGGAACACGATCCAAGGTGATGGAGACCGTTGTTCGGCACGCATATCAAACGCCGCGGGACCGTGGCGGTGCATAAGCGGCCGTTTTATTACCGCTAGCACAATGTGAACTTATCAATCATATGCACTTATGTGCGCAGAGGACATGACGACTCTTCGGTCAGTGTCAGAATTGCAAATCACCGGATTGACACGCCGCATTCCAAACCTCTAAGTAATAACGTATATGCTTGACACTCGGTTCATAGGCAGTGATCTCTCTTTGGCAATGCCAGTCAATTCTAATATTATGAAGAGGTAACCTCCTCTGCAATTACCTCTTTATAATATTCGATGACTCTAGGAGGTAATCTCCGGAGCAACACACCCAATTTGTAAAAAATCTGTTACGTAACTACCAGAATATATGTACATTAGTAGAACGGATCCTCGGGAAGAACATAGGTAATTTTATAACAAAAGGCTTCACTTGCGTTCTTTGTAATACTGAATACCTATGTTTCAAGGATTTTATTGCAAGCATCATCAGTGAAATGCTTTCTTTTTTTGGAAATTTATTTGTAACGTTATTACTTAGAGAAGAATTAACAAACGAGAAAGCTGCAAACGTAATGAATAAGTTGTTTTTGCATAGATTTTTAATTCAACAAGTAATAAATCTGAAAGTTTTAACTCGGATGGTGATTAATCGAGCATTGTATAGCATCGACGTATGTTATCAGCAGGCCTTTAAAACGTGATAAAAATAAGCGATATTATAACGCTATATTTTGTTCGTGTTTAAAATTTCGTTATAATCATAATCAATATTCCTCATAACGATATTTCATATCATAACAAAATGAAAATCATAACCTTATATCATAATGTTATTATAACGTTATAATATCGTTTAAGATGATGGCGGTAGCGACAATGACGTGCTCGACTTTGACGTACAAGTCACAGCGCACGTAAGAGCGAGACTGTGTGCGAGACAGAGATAGCCTATAACGTTATTATAGCGCTTCACAGAATATCGCTATATATATATATATTGCTTTTTATTTATAACGATATAATGGATACCGCTATAAATGCGCGCCAAATATCGTTTTTAGTAAAGGGCTTTATTGACAAAGTAGCATTATGAATCATAACGATATGCGAAAATAGCGCTATTTTAAGGCCTGGTTATCAGTTATCACTAACCAGATAATTTTATACGATTAGTATTTAAGGAAATATGGGACATATGACATCCGCAAAAATGCGACCAAGCGTGAAAAATTCATTACGGAATATCGTGGGCGACGGAGCGGAAAGTGAAGCAGAGACGAAGAAAACCGACGCAATCCCCAGGGAATCCGGAAGCTTATGCCAGCCCAACGCTAATTGTGCAATTGAGCTTTAGCTACGCCGCGCAGGCGCACCCGATGTGAACAACTCGCATTGTCAGTGGAATAACGTCCCAACTGACTGTTAACATCATAAGCGCGCCAGACGCTATTCTACCAAGCAGCAGATGTGACGCTTACTGTTTCCCATGTTCAGGTTTATGTAGGAAGTTGATTTTACAGCGCAAATTGAAAATTATGACCGACAGCTAAATTAAATACTTAAGTGGTAATGTTTAAGAGTTTAGCAGACAATAGGGTGTCGTTGGCTGCTGCTTTTTGTAGTGTTGCTTTTCTCGCTAGCATAAAACATTCGGTTCTCTCGGAATAACATATGATATGTACAAAGCGAAGGATGTTTTATGTCTGTAATAAACGCTAGAGTGCTTGGCTCTCTTAAATACCAACAACATAATGAAAAATACACACTCACACTGCTCCCACACGCGCTCGTGTGGGTACCAGCAAATCTATCTCAATGTGCCTTGTCTATGTCGACTGTTCCTTGGGTCGATTGGCTCTAATCCATTTTCATGATTTGCTTGCCCTTGTCCCCTTTCCCTAGTGTTGGTGCGTCATGTATTTTGAAAACCACCAGTAGGTTTAGTGTCTCTGGTATGTTTAGTGAAACGGGTTTCAAGCAATCATGAGGAAGAGGATAGAATCTCTGCAAGTCTGCATGGACGAATCAGACATAGGTCAAACAGCATCCTAGGTTTATCGAGCAAATCAAAGAAGTGGCACGCTTTTAGATTAATTTTGTATTGTATTTTTTATTAGCTGTAGTATTTTTCGATATTGTTAGTTTTTTTATTCTAACCTAGGCGTAAGCTTGTTACTAATACAATTAGGAGTCCTAGTATTCCAAAATAAAGGATTTTTTTTGGGATCTCTCAGTCTTCGTATCTGGTAACAACTGATCAGAAGACCAGGTCTCGTTCTTTTCTTATAGGCGCATTGTACATAAACATAGGAACGGTTTCCCATACACTCTGATATATCATAGGTGCGAGTACATACATATACATAACACTTGTCACTTCTATCTATCTGTTCAATGGTACACTCGAGTATCGCAATATGTACACGGACAAACTGTTCAAAATATGTGAACACGACTTTATTGTTAAGGGCGTAAGGTTGCTCAGATATTTTTAGACCTTTGGGAACGTAAATATAATAACTGAAATGTACTTAATGTCATATCTCATCAAATACAAATATGATAGCATGAAGCATCCATCAGTTGTTTACATATTGCAACATAGTCAACAGTTGATATGCCATCCGTGAACGCTCAATATTGGATTATAGTATATAGTCGAGTATATCTTTTACAACTTTGTTGCAATATTGCTTTTCACCCGAATGCGGCGAAGCCCAATAGGCTATTATGTGTTTGACCTGTATGTATGCGCTCATTTTAACAATGATATAACTCTACCGTAGGACGTAACCTGTCTGAGTATATGAGCATATACATCATCATCTTCTTGCTGGAACTTACCTAACTATATACGACACACAATCGTCGCCAAAAGTATTGATCACCCCTTATTATCCTTTGTAACTTATAACTCTTATAAACAAACTATGTTTTATTTAATTACTAAAATCACATTGACGTAAAATATGAAAAGGTATAGGTATAGAAAACTTTAGTAGATATAGTTTTTGCTATAAAAGGACCAATTATATTTTTCCCCTGCAAATCCTGCAATTATCTTTAACGACAACGAATAGTAGATGAAATTAATTTTGTATTGGCTATGTGCGAAGTAGGTGGTGGGGGTAAGCTAGGCGATCGTAGCGCACACCATGGCAGAAATGTGTACTTACTCGTACCGGGGACCACTGTCAAATTTACTTTCACGTTTTCTATTGGTTTCTTAACGTTTTCCTACGATTCGTTTCGTTTGTAAGTATTTATTTATTCTCTTATTTATTTCAGTAAAATTTCCAATACGGGGTCTTTCTCGTTTACTAAAGTAAATAAAATATTCATGTGTCATTATTTGACATCTCTAAATTTTGACATTGTCTCGGGACCTTTGACGTTTGACGTTTCAGACGTGCACATAGCCAATAAGCAATAATAACGCTGCTAACGAAAATTCCAAATTTCAAATTAAAGGGAAAATTAAGGGAAAAAATATATTATTTTTCAAATTAAGAGGAATTTTTTCCCTTTAATTTGAAATTTGGAATAGTAGACGTTTTTGATATTAGAATTTTCTGTAGTAAACAAGGGTCGGAAAAACGCCTGTCATTTCATGAAGCCTATCCAATTCCTATTCCGATCCTTGATAAGAAAAGATATAAAGAGCTAGATTTAAAGTTTGAGTTGTATATGAAAAACGCAGGAGCCCTCAATACTTTTGGTCAAGGCTGTGACAACTGTTGTCAACTTCATTATCTAAATATCAATTCAAGCTCTCTGAAATTGGGCAGAGGCAAAAGGAATGGATTTTAAAGAACCGCTAAAGCTCATTTAGTTCTAATAAGTACCTAGGTAATAAAAAATGAAATGAGAAACCTTTAAAACCGCTAATTATAGCCCCGCGGGCAGGCTCCACAGTTCTTTGTCCAATTCATTCCAGAATGAGCCGTAAATATCTGACAACCTATTCAGATCTTTAGAGGATATTCAAGAAACATTTAAACGTTTTTTAACATAGGTACTATTTAACAGTCATACTATTTCCATTTTTTAGGTAGGAATTTGTTTGATGTTTAAATATTATGTATCTGTGAAAGCACTTTGTTGTACACAATAACAGGTTAAAGCCTACACACAGTCATGTCACACAAAATCGAAGTATAAAAGCGAACGTATGCCTATATGGGATCTCTTCCAGCTCACCTTTGAGAAAGTAACTGAAAGATCCCAGAGCCCTACATAACCTCCGCACTGTCCCCGCGGTGCGGTGGTGTCCATAACGGATTATCTTCGCTAGGTCCAAAGTATTCATTAGAATTTTTCAAAACGCGTAGTAAAAATGACCATTGAAATTGAACTGCTTTGGTGAGGGCGGTGTAGGCAGCTTGAGGTGACAGATCTAATATCATCATCATCATGTCAGTTGAAAGGCGTCCACTGCTGGACATAGGCCTCCCCCAAAGACCTCCACAATGACCGCTCCAGATCAAATATGCTACCCTTAAATTCTGATAGCGATGAGATTTTGTTATTACTAACCTGATGGATGGGAAAACAAAAGGAAAACAAACTTGACGAACTTGGGTCCACGAAATAAATCTAAATATATAAAAGAAGAAACTGACTGACTGACTGACTGACTGACTGACTGACTGACTGACTGACTGACTGACATATCAACGCACAGCCCAAACCGCTCGTCCTAGAGATTCCAAATTTAGCACGTAGGTTCCTCATAAGGTCTAGGGGTGCACTAAGAAAGGATTTTTCAAAATTCAACCCCTAAGGGGGTGAAATGGGGGTCCGAAGTTTGTATGGGGAAACAAGATTAGTTGGACTATTTTATTCGAAACTTCACAGGAGTATTTCTAACGATAAATGAGTAAATACGTGTTTCAGGTTTTTTGAGAAATCAACCCCTAAAAGGGGGAAAGGTGGTGACAAATTCTGAAAATCGACATTGGTATTGTTTTTATGATATACCAGGTCGCTGATAACGAAAACAACAATTATTTTAAAATCTCACGAAGACGTGAAATACCATCCCCCTGTTGGGGTGCGAGGGGGATGAAATGTCTAAATATTAATATGGGTGTCGTTTTTATGGTTTTTTGGGACGTTATTTACGAAAATGGCATCAGTTTTGCAATTTAATTGAAAACTTTTGAAAGTTTGTGCCAAATTGCAAGAAGAAACTGACTGACTGCGTGAGTGACATATCAATGCACAGCCCAAACTGCTGGTTCTAGGGATTCCAAATTTGGCATGTAGGTTCCATATAAGGTCTTAAGGTGCATTAAGAAAGGATTTTTTAAAATTCAACCCCTAAGAGGGTAAATTGGGGATCCGAAGTTTGTATGGGGAAACAAGATTAGTTGGACTATTTAATCGAAACTTCACATGAGTATTTCTAACGATAAATGAGTAAATACCTGTTTCAGATTTTTTGAGAAATCTACCCCTAAAAGAGGAAATGTGGTGAAAAGTTCTGAAAATCGACATGGGTATCGTTTCTATGGTTTATCGGGTCGCTAATTACGAAAACAACAATGATTTTAAAATCACACGTGAAGGGCGTGATATACTATCCCCCTGTTGGGGTGCGAGGGGGATGAAATGTCTAAATATTAATATGGGTGTCGTTTTTATGATTTTTTGGGACGTGAATTACGAAAATGGCATCGATTTTTTAATTTAATATTGCGGACATGAAAACTTTTAAAAGTAGGTGCCAAATTGCAAGAAGAAACTGACTGACTGAGTGAGTGACATATCAACGCACAGCCCAAACTGCTGGTTCGAGAGATATCAAATTTGGCATGTAAGTTCCTTATAAGGTCTAAAAGTGCATGAAGTGCCGTGAGTTCCCTATGAAGATACGACCTTTTTTGATTCAATGTATTGTAAGTGGTTTTATTAAACAGTGCCGTCCGATACGATTTCGACATAAATCGATATTTAAGCGTCCGAGAGGACTCTTAACAGGAATCCGAGGTACCTAAACTTTGAATAAAGTAACGGCCATATTGCGTTTCTTCATTTCCGTCCCGATTTCGTTCAAAATCGATATCTGAGCGTCCGAGAGGTCCCCTAATACGACTCCGAGGTAAAATTTGAAAAAAATCGCAGCCATATTGATTTTTCGTTTTTTCGTCCCGATATCGTTCAAAATCGATATCTGAGCGTTCGAAAGAATTTTTAATACGAATCCGAGGTAAAATTCGGAAAAAGTGGCAGCCATATTGATTTTCTTCATTTTCAACCCGATTTCGTTCAAAATCGATATCCGAGCGTCCGAGAAGTCCCCTAATACGAATCCGAGGTAAAATTTGGAAAAAGTGGCAGCCATATTCATTTTTATCATTTCAGTCCCGATTTCGTTCAAAATTGATATCTGAGCGTCCGAAAGAATTCTTAATACGAATCCGAGGTAAAATTCGGAAAAAGTGGCAGCCATATTGATTTTCTTCATTTTTAACCCGATTTCGTTCAAAATCGATATCCGAGCGTCCGAGAAGTCCCCTAATACGAATCCAAGGTAAAATTTGGAAAAAGTGGCAGCCATATTGATTTTCTTCATTTCCTACCCGATTTCGTTCAAAATCGATATCTGAGCGTCCGAGAGGTCCCCTAATACGAATTTGAGGTAAAATTTGGAATAAGTGGCGGCCATATTGATTTTCTTCATTTTCGTCCCGATTTCGTGCAAAATCGATATCTGAGTGTCCGGTAAACTTTTTTGCATGCAGGCAGGAGGTCTCTTAATGCGAATCCAAGGTAAAATTTGAAAAAGTGGCGGCCATATTGATTTTCTTTTTTTCGTCCCGATTTCGTTCCAAATCGATATCTGAGCGTCCGAGAGGTCTCTTAATACGATTCTGAGGTAAAATTTGGCTCTCCATACATGCCTGCATGCAAAAAAGTTTAATGTTACTATGTAGGCGTGTGGGGTATCTATGGATTTGCTTTTAAAAACGACATAGAGATTTCGATATTTATTTCCATTTAAATCAACCTTTAGATTTTTTTTTATTGTGTGGCATTTATTTACGAACCATGAGATTTTCGAGAAGACAAGTACGGTTGCCAGTTTTTGTTGCACTTTTAGCTCCATCCAGGGATCACGTTTAGGGTAACGGTGGGTACTCCCTACGGACGTGGTGCAACTTCGACCCCCCCTTTGTCAAGTGAGTGGGTAACTTGACCGTTAGAAGTTCGCAAGCCGCCCGAAGGCCTCTAACTTGGACTTAACGATTGCTGTCGTAGACAGCAGCCGGAATCAACGGCTTAGCTTACCTTTCAAAGCACGAGAGGACTCAGTTAGTAACCACTCAAAGCGGTCACCCATCCAAGAACTGACCTGCGCCCACATTGCTTAACCTCGCATACCGCACGCGGTAGGCGGGTGCCGCTGGGCCACGAGCGCTCTAAATTCTTGATAGTTTGTGCCAAATTGCAATTCAATCGGTCCAGTAAAAGCAACTCGGTTGTACCAGACGGACTGACAGTAAGGAGTGCGAATGGAAGTGAGGCCAAATTTTCTTTTTGGTTGCTCCAATGGGAACTGGCAAAACCTACCTAATTATTTTAATTTTAGGAAAAAAAGGGTTACACGTGATATTGAATTAGCCGTATTCCTGCACTTCAAAGGACCAGAGTTTATGACCGCTGCGCGCTGCTTGGTCGTTATCAGACCTATTGGTGTTACTGTAGTACACAGATACTTTTACTAAGGGCCATTTAAGACATGCTTTTATTTCATCGGCCCTTTCCCCTTCGGCCTCTCGGAAATGTATGATAATAGTTTTTCATCTTTATTTTTGCCAAAATCTAATGAAATTCAACAGTTTGCCGGTTCTCAGAATGTATACTGACTTTTTATCTGTTCATCTGTTAATGAATCACAATCACCAAACTTCATATACCAAAACCCCCAGAATGTAACAACAACTTTTCTGGAGACCGCATCTAAATCGAATCAGCCAAACGCGAGATAATCGTGGGCAAACATACGAACCTCTTTTTTGTAGACGGTTACAAATTACGCTTAGTACGCGGGCGAAGCCGCGGGCAAATGCTAGTAAATAAATAAATGAACTAGTTCAAGACCAAAACTCAATGAAATCCAAACTAGGGAATCTGACAAAGTTCAGATCAGACATGGAGGACCTACTGACCAAGAATCTGTTATGTGTGAAATTCGGGAACGATTTGAGAGAGAAAGAAATATAATTATAGTCAGAATCAGTGAATTTGACTCCAGTCAACCTAACGAACGTGGAATTCATGACATTAGTGAAGTGAAGAAAATCACAAAATTGGCCGATCCCGATTGTGCTGACCCTATAAAGACAATTCGCCTGGGCAAATAGGATAAAGAAAAATCTCGCCCGTTAAAAGCTTGTTTTGCTACATCGCAGACGGCTAAAACAGTATTACGCAATAAATCCAAAGTAAACATTGATGGTGTAAAAATCTATGGTGATCAAACCTCTAACCAGAAAAAGTACTTAGAGAGCGTACGAGTTGAGCTCGCACGGTGTGAAGATGCAGGTGAAATTGACCTTTGCATAAAATATGTCAGTGGGATCCCTAAAATTGTAAAAAACCATCCAAAAAACAACAGTCAAACTCAAATGATGCCATTAACATAGCGCCCAACAACAATACCATTTATTCAATTACGTCGTGCTACTCAGACCTAGGACAAAACAAAAAAGCATTAAAACTTCTATATGCTAATGTACGCAGTATTGGCTATGTGCACGTCTGAAACGTCAAAAGTCAAAGGTCCCGAGACAATGTCAAAATTTAGAGATGTCAAATAATGACACATGAATATTTTATTTACTTTAGTAAACGAGAAAGACCCCGTATTGGAAATTTTAGTGAAATAAATAAGAGAATAAATAAATACTTACAAACGAAACGAATCGTAGGAAAACGTTAAGAAACCAATAGAAAACGTGAAAGTAAATTTGACAGTGGTCCCCGGTAAGTACACATTTCTGCCATGGTGTGCGCTACGATCGCCTAGCTTACCCCCACCACCTACTTCGCACATAGCCAATAGTTGAAAAGGGGAAGTTGGACGAATTAAAATGCATCATTCAATCAATACCAGGAACTGCACACGTAATTGTTTTAACGGAGACATAGATTAAGTCAGATTCTGAAGCTCAGAGTTTATCGATACAAAATTACTCCACCATATCAGCCCTCGGACGTCCACTGCTGGACATAGGCCTCCCCCAATTTCACGGGGGGTAAATGCCATAATCGCCACGCTTGGCATGCGGGTTGGCGCGATCGCAGTGTCTCCACCGCACTTGCCCATGCCCATGCTGCTGCCCATTCCCCGGTGGTCTTGGTCGTAGTTTTAGGACATCGACTTAAAATCCCTTTATTTTGTCTGTTCTTAACCGATAACAAAATATAGAATATTATTTTGCATGCTTATTTAAGTAGAATATGGCGGACTGTAATGTCATTTTGTACCAACATAATGTGACCCGTATTCAGCAAATAAATTTAATTTCGAAACACAACTTCATTGAAGATTTGTGTGAAAAAGATAACCACTTCTTATGGATACACTTAAACAGATTCGCCATCGATATTGGCGCCATCTATAAGCCAAAAAGGACAAACGACGAGGATTTTCTGAATACGTATTCGGATCAGCTTCTCAGACATAAAAGAGCCATTGTCTTCGGTGACTTCAATTACAACCTCTTAAAAGCTAACAGAACTATAAAAAACTACAAATTTGCACTGCAGGAAGCTGGTTATACTCGTAATATACTAAATAAACTTAATGAAAAACATTGCACAAGGGAAACTTCAACTTCGAAAACGATCCTGGACCATATTTGCTCTAACATCAAGAACACAAAGTTTCACCTGGCATTAATCAACTCGAATATGTCGGACCATAAGCAAGCAGTACTTGAAGTCCTTACATGGGAGCCAGTGGTAAGAAAAAAAGTGAATTACTATGCTAAAAATTATGATAAACTCTACAATATGGTTGATACCTGTACGCAGACCGAAGATGCCGATGCTACGAATATATTGGCTATGTGTACGTCAGAAACGTCAAACATCACGGGTCCCGGGGCAATGTCAAACTCAGAGATGTCAAATAAAGACGCATGAATATTTCATTTATTTTAGTAAGCGAGAAAGACCCCTTACTGGAAATTTGACTGAAATAAATAAGAATTAAAATAAATAAATACAAACGAAACGAATCGCAGGAAACCAATAGGAAACGTTGAAGTAAATTTGACATATAAGTCCCCGGAAATTGCACATTTCTGCCATGGTGTGCGCTGCGATCGCTTAGTTTACCCCCACCACCTACTTCGCACATAGCCAATAGAGAATACTTTGAAAGGAGCAATTGACTAGTAGCAAAGTGCTTAAAACTAAAATACAGAACCCACCTAGAAATTACTGGATTAACAAAGAAATATTGAGAGACATAGATGAAAGAAACCAGCTGAGTTTTTACAAGAACCAAGATCAAGAGACGACAACTTCAAAATGAAACTCCTAGAAGCCAGGAAAAAAGTACAAACTAACATTCAAAACACTAAAAGTCAATACTATCTTAAAGCTTTTAAGAATTGCGAAAATAAACCTTTAAAAATGCGGAAACTAGTTCATAATTTGGCAGTGAATAAATCAAGTACAGGCTGTACGATCTCAAAGTTACTGACAGATTCGGGTCCTATAACTAACATTCAAGATGTGAAACCTTTAACTCATTCTTTGCAAGCATAGCCTCCGATTTGGCAAATAAAATTCATCCTTCATATCATAATAGCACTACATATAAATATTTATAATAACTCGACGCATGATCAAAATTGTCCCGGACTGACACACTTTAAACCAGCATCAACTGACGAAATAAGAAAAATATTCAACAACTTAAACACTAAAACTAGCACAGGTATAGACGGAATTAGCTGTAAAGTTCTTAAATGTGTAAAAAAATCTGATTTTAAATAAATTAACCGACAATATAAACAAATGCTTACAGTGTGGCATTTTTCCAGACTCTTTAAAAATGGCTAAAATCACTCCAATATTCAAATCTGGACCGAATAAAGATTTAGGAAATTACCGCCCGATTTCAGTACTTCCAATATTTGCAAAAATATTTGAAAAAGTACTGTACAAGCCGTTAAGAGGGCGCAGTACGTTTGGTTCTCCATACAAACGTATTTATGCTCTCATTTTAAAACGCCATGCTAGAATAACATGAAACTTTGTATACACAATGGGATCCAGCTTGTCTAGGGCGGAAATTAGATTTTGTTGCTTGAAATTATAATGGCGAAAAATACAGCGATTATTAAGGTTTTCATACAAGCCGTAAAAAACTCAAAAAAACCGCTGTATTTTTTTTCTTTTTCAATTTCTAGCAACAGTAACTAATTTTCGAGCTAGGTATGCCGGATCCCATTGTGTATACAAAGTTTCATGTTATTCTAGCATGGCGTTTTAAAATGAGAGCCTAAATACGTTTGTATGGAGAACCGAACCACACCGATCGTACTGCGCCGTCTTGCGCGTATCTCGATTCCATACAGTTCCTGTATGATAAGCAATATGGGTTCCGCCCAAGGTCAAACACACTCTGGGCAAATATTGATCTCATTACTAAACTTAAAACAATATAGATGACAATAAATCGCGTTAGGGATATTTATAGATTTGAAGAAAGCGTTTGACACAATCAGTCACAAACTTCTCTTACAGAAACTATTTCAAATTGGTGTTAAAGGAGTTGCTCTCAAAATGTTTCAGGCATACTTAAGAGGGCGCAGTACGTGGCAGTACGCTCCATACAAACGTATTTATGCTCTCATTTTAAAACACCATGCTAGAATAACATGAAACTTTGTATACACAATGGGATCCGGCATATCTAGGTCGAAAATTACTTTCTGTTGCTAGAAAATGTAAAAGAAAAAAAAATACAGCGGTTTTTTCAGTTTTTTACGGCTTGTATGAATATCTTAATAATCGTTGTATTTTTTCTCCATTATAATTTCAAGCAACAGAAACTATTTTCCGACCTAGATATGCCGGATCCCATTGTGTATACAAAGTTTCATGTTATTCTAGCACGGCGTTTTGAAATGAGAGCGTAAATACGTTTCTATGGAGAACCGAACGTACTGCGCACTCTTAACTGACCGTTCGTTCTAATCTATCCACCACTACAAAATAATGTATTTTTCGTTTTAAGTTTAATTACAAATACCGTATGTTAATACCACATTCTACTAACTAAATGTAATGCTACATTTGTCCTGTCATCTTACGCGGTTGCTGTGAATATGAAAGGATAAAGTGTTTAATTAATATTATACTATAACACAATCGTAACCCGCTAACGATATACACACTTACTATCAAATCTTTTACCCGTTATTGTTCACGTACTATTGCATTTTCTCTTTGTAATTTATAGTAATATTATAAAGCTGAAGAGTTTGTTTGTTTGTTTGAACGCGCTAATCTCAGGAGCTACTGGTTCGAATTTAAAAATTATTTTTGTGTTGGATAGTCCATTTATCGAGCTATATAACATAACGCTGCGACCAATAGGAGCGAAGACGCGGATGAAGTCGCGGGCAACAGCTAATATTTAATAATTGCCAATTCTGTCGTAGTACTTATATTGTAAAGGAGCGTTCGTGGCCCAGCGGCGCCCGCGTACCGCGTGCGGTATGCGAGGTTAAGCAATGTCGAGCGAGGTCAGTCCTTGGATGGGTGACCGCTTTGAGTGGTTACTAACTGAGCGCTCCCGTGCTTTGGAAGGCACGTTAAGCCGTTGATCCCGGTTGCTGTCTATGATAGCAGTCGTTAAGTCAAGTTAGAGGCCTCCGGGCGGTTTGAGAACTTCTAACAGTCAAGTTGCCCACTCACTTGACAAGCCTAATCCCAATAAGGTCTAGTTTCCCCCTCGGGTTGGAAGGTCAGATGGCAGTCGCTTCCGTAAAAACTAGTGCCTACGCCAATTCTTGGGATTAGGTAGCGGACCCCAGGCATCCTTCAGGATGCAACTGTACTGGGAATAACGCTAGGAGGATGATGACTTATATTGTAAAAGTGAAAATTTATTTTGCTACCTACCTTCCTGCATGCTAGCTAAGTAAACAAACGTTTTTGTTAACCTATATTTCTCATGTCAAGTGAATTGTATTCTGTTTATAAGAAATAAATGTCTAAAACCGTATTCTGCAAGTAGGCCGCAATGGCACTTTTACAAGTCAAAACCTACTAGAGTACTACGATACTACTACTAAAAAAACAGAAGTATTCAGAGAATCCCATCATTTAAATGACAAGAGCCCATTTCTTATAAACATCGTTTAGCACTTATTTTCACATAAGCAACAGTTTTGAAGAAGTACACAAATTCTCTCAGCAAAAAAATAAAAAACGAGTGTTTTCTCCGACTGCAATTCCTTTTTAGTAATTCGATAGTCCTTTTCCCGTGTATTGTACCTATAGGTAGTGTAGAGGCACGGCCGCGGATCCACAAGAAAAAATCATATCCATCCCCAAGCCCTTACCGCGAGAGAGGCGTTCATTTTAAAAATGATTTTACGATAACATTTTGACACCGACATAGTAAAATAAGAACTTTCGTTCAATATATGACCAATGCCGATGCATTCCTAGTTTCATTCACACAGCGCAGCACAAACAGCCCTGCGCCAGCGCTGTCAATATTGACCCGGCCAACACAGATAACAAAGAACCGCACAACTGGTTGCAAACACAAACCTCAAACAAAACACTTATATAAAACACAAAAAAGGATTTAGGGCATCGTGCCTGAACGAGAATATTATGACGCAGCTTCGTCCGTCAGTCTGTATGTCTTTGGTATTGGTATATACTTATCTATGTGACTACAGGCAAAGGAAGCCAATTGTTTGGATGGATGCATACTGCAAGGAATAAAATTAATTAAATATATTCGAAAGCTCGGTAGACCTCACGGCACCTTTGTTCCATAAATCTCATTCACACTTGTCCAATTTATTAATTTCATCTGTCAACATGACTGATACTTAAATTGTAGACAATAAGGGAGTTTTTCGAAGAACAAGTGCCGTCGTGAGAAAGCAGCGATCAGAGCTTCAGATGAAGTATTGAGATTGAATTTACGATATTTCAAAATCACGTTCGTAACCTTGAACCTGTGGGAAGGAAATCACACCTCGACACTACGATTTATAATCACTAGCGCTGGGTCTTATCCGCCCCCGGATAGCAAAACATAGCATTTTGTCGTTTTGATTTAAAATGCTGATTATACACACATTTATTTGATTTGGATAGAGAATCTGAGATAACTTGTTTGGATTTACTTGGGTTATGAGACTTATGAAATCTATTTGGACATTTTCAGGGGATGCCTCGATTTTTAATACCGATTACGTCTTCCGTACATGAGGAAACGCGATGCAACACTATAATATTCGGGTATGTCTTTTTGGACATACTTTATTCGATAAATATAAAATAGACTTTGTGAAGCTTTATTCAAATTTCCTAGTGTGAGAGTTTAGGTGAGGTAAAATACGTTAATTTTAACTAGATTGTGTCGTTTAGTAATGTATTGCTTTAGTACTAAGGCTGAGTAAAAATTAAAACTCAAATTAGTCATGTTTCGGCTCTAATCAGGGAAACAATCATACAGACAAGAATCATGTATCGTAAAAGTAGGTTCAATAACTAGGATCTAAAATAAGCGAGGGAAAATAGTTCAAGGGGTATAAATATGGCTTTTAGACCAAGGTTAGTTTAGTATACACTGTACTTTTCACTTCGATTGCGAAAAATAAATAAATAAAGATTATCCACTCAAAATTAATAACAGATTCCCCTACAAAGATATGTATAGTTTGGCGACAGTATGTTTTTATTTTATAAACTAAACTGCTTTGACACATACAAAATATTGACACTGTGAATAAATGCCACTGATCATTGAGTTTTTTAAAGCATTGCTCAAACTATTCCCTTATAGGTATAAGTTCGCCTTTGTTCTTTAATGTTTTATGATATGTATATATGTTTCAACCTGTAATTGTGTACAATAAAGTGCTTACATACATACATACTATTTAATCACTTTTCTAAGAAAGCTTAAATTACGAGAAATGAATTCGGTTTCTTGATTGTTCGATTTTAGTATAGCTGTATTCTAGCTGGCTGATACCAAAGCAAAGTTTTTTTAAAGAGTTAAAGTACTATTTTGTCGTTGGTGTATTTAATATTGTGAAGCATTTTTTTTTTGGGTCTTTTTAACGTGTTTGGAAAATCATACATATTTTTCTGGCTTGGCTTGGCTTTAGTCTCGCTTGATAAGTCTAAAATGACACACTTTCGACCATGAGAAGTTTATTATAAATTCTTATTGTTTCCTCATCTGGTCAGAATGAAGTTTTAAAAATGTGTCGCTAGCTCGCTAATGCTCTATATGTTGTGCTTGATGATCTTCAGAAAAACAACATGAAAAAATTATTTGAACAAACAAGTGAACAATGGAGTTTTAGTTAACGTATTAACGTAAACATGTCACTCGTAGTTTCGAAGCAGGAGCAAATTTAAAGTAGGACATAGCTTCATTTGACTATTTAATTTGACATACTTACATTTTTGGTCGCTTAGATTCGGAGCCTTGGTTAATCGTAAATCAACCAATTACCTATTTTCCGGAACGTGCGGACGATGCTCCCTAAAACGCGAAAAGGTACTTAAATATGTACTTTTGTCCACCGCTTTGGCTTAGTTGGTAGTACCCTACCTTTTTCGAATCCTGGCAAGAGCTATTTGTGTAATGAGCATGATAATTTGTTTCTAAGTTTTGAATGTTTTGTACGTAAGTATTTATTTAGGTATAAGTATATATATCGTCGTCAAGTACAAGATTTGCATATTTTGATTTGTTAAGGGAGTTGGTGCGACATGGACATTTGACATGATCTTCGTCTTGTCCATGTTCATCCTTAGACCAACTCGCTCGGAGGCTTTACTGAGGTCATTGAGCATTGTAGTTAAATCCTCCATGGTCTCAGCCAAGACTACTATATCGTCAGCAAACCGAGGGTGAGTGAGGTAGTCGCCGTTTATGTTGATGCCTAGCCTTCTCCAGTCCAGAGTCTTGAAAACATCCTCCAGTGCAGCGGAGAACAGTTTAGGAGAAATAACATCTCCTTGCCTGACTCCCCGCTGCAACGGAATAGGCTTTGAGTTCTGGTCCTGGAGTCGGACTGACATAGTGGCGTTCTTGTACAAACTTTTCAGTACTTCGATATACCGGTAGTCCACTTGGCACCGTTGGAGAGATTGTAGTACAGCCCACGTTTCAATCGAATCGAAGGCTTTCTCGTGAAGGTCGCGGGTGTCCGCTGGATGCGGGTGGCGCAGGACCGGTCATTGTGGAAGTCTTTGGGGGAGGCCTATGTTCAGCAGTGGACGTCTTTCGGCTGACATGATGATGATTTCGATTTTTGTAAGATTTTCCCCCAATTTTTATTTATTTACTTTAATTAACAAATACAAATAGTTTATTCCATAAAAATATATAAAAACCGTTACATCTGACACCTGGGACACAAACATAGGTACGAGCTTTTTTATCTAATTCGCCTAGTATGTATTCACTCGAGTCATTTTTCAATGTTCTAATCACTTAGCTAATTACACTCAAGAGCAAATAAAACGGATATACTAGCATTGAATTTACATAGAAAGTGTGCCCGTTTTAGTTGACCAGCAGATTAAAGACTTTTCTTATAACGTCATTTAATGTTTCAACAACAAATAACAATAAATACAATTTTCTCAAACATGCAATGAAATTTCATCATTATACGTGCGTTATAACAGGCTTTAAAGTATCACGTTGCAGGCGGAACAACGCGGGAGAACTGTACAGGAATTACATACAAGTATGAAAGGCCTATGCCGGAAAGTATATATTTTTTTAATTTTAATGTCAAACATGGCGCCTGTTAAATTCGTTTTTTGAGTGTTGTATTTTTTTATTTCATTGCATATGTTTGAGAAAAGCACTATACAAATCTCGCCGAGAAACGTTGGGCTGGCTGGACCCTTCGTTTCCCGGCCTCTATAGTAATCATTTGGACCTTCTAGTGTAATAGATTTGACAGAGGACTCCTTTTATGATAAGCAAGTTTGTTTTAAAAGTTATAAGAAATACAAAAAGTATGTTAAGTTAAATAGATTTATAAAAAAATCAAAACGATTGTACAGACAGTATAATAATATTCATAAAATTACTCAATTGAGAAAAAATCATGTCTGTGTCTTGAAAGAGTTAAATTCTTACAAAGAGCAATTATGCTACAGTAGGACCATTTATGAAACGGACACTGACAAGCTGCAAGCCGAACTGAACAGATTACAAAATTCTTTGAAAGATCTAACTAATAAATATGTAATGTCTCAGAAGCAAATTAGTGAACATATCCTGGCAGCGGATGAACTGCTGGAGCTGTGCCACCACAACGAGGAATGTTTGGAAGCACTGCTTACCAAGCAGTCTTCGTGTGAATGTGAGTATGCGCTCCGGCAGGCTCACCCTCTGCCCGGAGATGCAGTTTACTCATCTGTGTCGAACAGCAGCTTGCCGGTGTCACCGGAAAAAATAACCCCAGCCTGTAATAATGTAAATAGAACTCTGGTTTTCTCAGATAGGGTAGGACGAGGATTGGGCAAAATTTTATGTAATAATATTCAGAACAGCTGTGTTATAAATTATTGTATGCCCGATGCCTCATTTGAAAAAATCATAAATAATATTAAAGATGTCCATATAAATGAACAGACCACAATTGTATTAATGTTAGGTGATGGCTCAAATATTAGGTACTCTGAGATGAAGACTGAGTTCGAATGCCTGTCAAAGCTAGGTGCTAAAAATGTTATTATAGGCGCGTTACCCTATTCTGCTTCTCCTTGCAGTGCTAACAGTCATGCGTGTAATCTCAATAAGCTTATGTATAAGCTGACGTGCCGTCATAGTGACGTTATATTTTTTGACACTAATAATGCTATTAGTGATTACCGTATTACAACTGACAGACTTGCTAAATCTTTAGCATCTTTTATTAATTCCGTTTTTGGAAATATAAGCTCCCCCTCCCCCTTGGATAGGACGACATCTCCAATAGCGGATTTGTCTTTAAACTGACTGTTGGGACAATGGAGAAGCACAATAGTGTAATTTTATTACACCAAAATATAAATCGCTTCACTGGCAAAATACTAGATTTAGAATTATTTACAGAAGAGCTTAATGTAGATGTAGTCTGCTTAACAGAAACTTGGTTAAAGAATCATATGATGAAATTTAATGTAAATAATTACGTATTGGCCAGCGCATTCAACAGAACTACCGCAGAGGGTGGTGGCTCTATTATTTTAGTGAAAAATGGGTTAACTTTTAAAGAACGTAAAGACCTCTCAGGTTGTTCTGTTGATCGTGTTTGTGAGATTGCTTGTGCAGAGACGGATCAGTATCTGATATTTTGCATTTATAAACCACCATCAGGTGACTTAATATCTTTTATAGAAATTATGGAGGATGTACTTAGTAAAGCAATAAGTGGTAAAAAACCAGTAGTGGTCTGTGGCGACTTTAATATCGATATTTTATCACAATCAGTCGAAAAAGATAAGTACATCACTCTTTTTAAATCGTTCAATTTTGACTACTTATTTGAAGCACCTACCCGAGTTACTCCGACCTCTGCCACTTGCATAGATAATATTTGGTTAAACTGTCCTCATCTAGACAGAAGCATAGTGAATGGAGTCCGGTCGGATCATAAAGCTCAGATGGTCAGGCTACCTTGCGAAGTAAAACCTCTAGATCGCGTTATAGAAATAAGACCCCTGAGTAAAAGTAGACTAGAACTACTAAAGTCAAATCTACTAGTCGCCATGCCGAACACCCAGGTAGAATCAAATGATCCGAATGATCAATTCAAAATGCTTCTGAATACAGTGTGTAACGAATTTAATAGGACTTGTAGTAAAAAGCGTATTAAAATAAACAATAAAATGAGATTTAATGATTGGGCAACTACCGGAATTCGAAAGAGTAGAGATAACTTATACCAACTTTATGAAAGGAGATCTTGCACCACTGACGAACGCTTCCATCAGTATGTTAGGGATTATTCCAAATTATTCAAAACAGTGTGCACAAAGGCAAAAGCAATGCACTTGAATAATAAAATAAAGTCCTCAGATAACAAAGCCAAGACTGTCTGGAAAATAATAAACACAGAGACTGGGCAGAGAAGTAATAAAGAGTCCACGATTTCTTTGAAAATAGAGGATAATTTAATTACTAATGCACTAAAAGTAGCCGATGAATTTAATAATTTCTTTTCCAAAATTCCTATAGTCACGACTCAAAGTTTGGCATCATCTACCACAATAGCAGAATCCCTTCTGAATGAGAACGTAAAATTAGAGTCACTAAATATTTTCAAATTTCATCATGTTTCTCCTCTAGATGTACTGAAGTCTTTTAAAATGTTAAAAATAAAGAGGACTGAGGACTTATGGGGCGTGTCAGTCATGGTACTGGAATCTATTCTCGAGGTCGTTGCACCCACTCTAGCTCTCATTTTTAATAGTTGTGTAGACAATGGCATTTTTCCAGACTTAATGAAGTGTAGTAAAGTAGTTCCTATTTTCAAATCAGGTCATAGAGATAATCCTTCTGATTATCGTCCAGTTTCTATCCTACCTGCGTTTAGCAAAATATTCGAAAAAATAATGCTTACGCAATTGGTTTCTCATTTTAATTCACACAATATTTTGCACGCACAGCAGTTCGGTTTCACGAAAGGTAGATCAACTACTGATGCAGGTGCAAGTTTAATAAAATTTATTTTGCAGTCTTGGGAAGAGTCATATGACGCCATTGGAGTGTTCTGTGACCTTTCCAAGGCTTTTGATTGTGTAGATCATGGAACTTTAATTTGTAAGCTTAATTTCTATGGTATCAGAGGACATGCATTGGATCTTATGAAATCATATTTAACACAGAGAAATCAAAAGGTAGCGATAAATAAAGCCCTTTCGTCAGAGACAGTGGTAGAGATGGGAGTACCTCAGGGGTCTATTCTAGGCCCTTTCCTGTTCCTTGTTTATGTAAATGATCTACCATATATGGTAAGCCGAAGATCAGGCATTGTAATGTTCGCAGACGACACCTCATTACTGTTCAAGGTAAATAGGAAAGATACTGAACTCATTGAACCAAATAATACCCTGTCCATGATATCTGACTGGTTTGCTGCCAATAACTTAGTGTTGAATCCGAAAAAAACTAAATGTATGAAATTCTCTCTAGCGAACTCGTCAAATAGAAACTTAGATACAAATATTAAACTTAATGGCCAAACATTAGAATTTGTTACGTCAACTGTATTCTTAGGTATTACATTGGACTCAAAATTGCAGTGGGGTTCCCATATAACAGCGATAGGAAGTAGGTTGAGCTCTGCTGCATTTGCAGTCAGGAGAATAAGGCAGCTTACCAATGTGGCAACGGCACGGTTAGTTTACTTTGCTTATTTTAATAGTATAATTACTTATGGTCTAATCTTGTGGGGATCAGCTGCAGATATTGAAACTGTTTTTATTTTGCAAAAAAGGGCTATCCGGGCAATTTATAACTTGGGGTCGCGTGACTCATTAAGAGAATTTTTCAAAGAAATAGATATTCTAACCCTGCCGTCCCTATACGTATTTGAAATAATAATGTATGTTAGGAAGAATTTGTGCAATTTCCCAACGAACGCTGATAAACCAATAGCCACCAGAAACACTGGGAAACTGAAAATAACCTTCTATAGACTAGTAAAGGCGAAAAAGTCGTTCTTGGGAAATTGTATTAAATTCTACAATAAAATTCCAAAACACATTACTGAACTTAGCAATTCTAAATTCAAATCTGTAGTAAAACAAACACTTATTTCAAAAGCATATTATAAGGTAAACGATTACATCATGGACAGGGATGTTTGGCAGTGATAGTGTCCTGCACGGCTAATCTATCGCGAAAATAGGTTTTCTACTGTAGCTTGTTATTTTTGTAGTAACTGAGACTGTAATTTTATATTTAACTATACAATGTATATTGTTTTGAAAAAATGACACCTCGCCGAGTTTCTTACGCCGGTTCTTCTCGTGGCAGAGGTTTATTTTTCCGAACCGGTGGTAGTTTATTGACGTTCATAGGTGCATGTAATATGCCTAATTTGAAGAATAAACTACTTTTACTTTACTTTTTTTTTTTACATCGTCCTAGCGTTATTCCCAGTACAGTTGCATCCTGAAGGATGCCTGGGGTCCGCTACCTAACCCCAAGAATTGGCGTAGGCACTAATTTTTACTAAAGCGACTGCCATCTGACCTACCAACCCAAGGGGGAAACTAGACCTTAATGGGATTAGGCTTGTCAAGTGAGTGGGCAACTTGACTGTTAGAAGTTCTCAAGCCGCCCGAAGGCCTCTAAATTGGCTTAACGACTGCTATCATAGACAGCAGCCGGGATCAACGACTTAACGTGCCTACCAAAGCACGGGAGCGCTCTGTTAGTAACCACTCAAAGCGTCACCCATCCACGGACTGACCGCGCCCGACATTGCTTAACCTTGCATACCGCACGCGGTACGCGGGCGCCGCGCGGCCACGGGCACGAGCGCTCCACCTTCGAAAAAAGAACACAATACAGAACATAAAGCTGAAGGTAAAGGTAAATAACAGGTGGCAAATACTTCTTGTACCTACTTAAAATTTAAGAATAAAAACTTGCTGTAGATTATTAAAGCGCCATCCACTTTACAATCATTATTGATGATTCATTAAAATGACAACTAATTGTAGTTTACCATCCACCACCACCATATCAACCCTAGGACGTCCACTGCTGGACATAGGACTCCCCCAATTTCATGGGGGGTAAATGCCATAATCGCCACGCTTGGCATGCGGGTTGGCGATCGCAGTATCTCCACCGCACTCAAGGAATGCTGCTGTAGTTTACCATAAATATATCATATCAATAATTAAAAAAATTAGCTCGGCAGTATATTAAAGGGGCAAAAAAAGGGTTGGGGTAACATAGCAAAAGGGGCCCGATTTTAGGACTACAAAAATTAAATTTACGACCAAAAATTTAATTTTTGTATTTTTGTTAATTTTCTTAGTTAAACTTTAAAGTAGATAATAAAATAAGCATCTTTTATTGATTGAAGTTGTTTTGTAAACTTGACTGTTTAGGAACTAGAGCGATCTGAATTTGCGAGTTCGGCCATGGGATTTCTAAGGAGCCAGACAGAAAAATTACGATAAAAAAACCTACGTTTTTATTACTTATATATATAGGATATGCTAAAATAAGCATCTTTAATTGATTGATGTTTTTTATATACTTGCCCGTTTGGGAACTAGAGCAATCCGAAGTTGTAAGTTAGGTCATACAAGGGCTCCGTCGACTCGCTGGCGGGTCACAATTGCCCGACATCACAGTGTTTTTCCCGTGGCAGGTTCGTTCGTTACCTTGTGTCCCTCAGAGCGGAAAGTAGGAGGCTTCGTCGACTCGCTGGCGGGTCACAATTGCCCAAGGAAATCGAAGTAACCCAAATCCTAAAGCCTGTCACGGAAATTACTATCAACAAAAAACGTATAGGTAAGGTCCAAACTTGCAACTTCAGATCGCTCTAGTTCCTAAACCGGCAAGTTTATAAAATAACTTCAATCAATAAAATATGCTTATTTTAATGTTTTCTTTAAAGTTTACAAAAGTTCTAAAAAAATGCATAATATTTTTTTTTTACCGTAATTTTTTTAAGTCCTAAAATCGGGCCCCTTTTGCTTTACTCTGACCAAAAAAAGGCGCTTGTTACGGTAATTATAAAGATTTATGCGATCGCATCGGCTGTTGATATATTGTCACCACAAGTAACAGTATTTTGCTCTTCTTAATTAATTAGTTGCCCCCGCTATAGTATCTAATAGCACTATAAGAGACGATGAGGTCATTATCCCAGACGTACGAGCGAGCGTCTATAACGGAAAACACATTAAAAATATAACTGCTGATCTATACCACAATACTCTTAGTAAATCTGATGAAATGATAACAGCAATGAAAGCCTGGGGAGTTGATTACGATGGATTACGTAAGTGATGAAAATAATTATTTTATTTAACATCTAGCGAATGATGGGGTACTCGGGAAATTATAGGGGAAGTAAGAGGTAGTGACCACACCTCTGACACCTCAGCGAGCGTTGCGTCCAGGCTTATTATAACGGGATCCGAGCTAGCCCCGGTCCAGCTCCGTTCACTGGGAGCCAATAATTGCTTAAACACACAACCGACGTTGTCTCGACAATGTCGGGGGAATCAATACGTGCGGCTGGACGAAAACTGCCATTATATAGCTTTCTTTGTCTACCTTTTACTTAATGGATCCTTCATGATGACCACCGGAGCAGAGACAGGTTAAACAGGAGATGGATGGAAGGTCTCGATGGATAATAGCAGAAGCGCATTAAAGAATTAGAGGGTGCAATATATAGCAGATCTGATATTGCAGCAGTGAGACGCATGTATATTAGATACTTACAAGCTAAGCAAAAAAACATCAACCTTTTTTTATTCTAGATGCTTTGCCAATGAAGCAAAGTATTCAGTGAAACCAATATATTCAAACTTTTTGTCGAGGTAGCTTTTGCTATAATTGATTCAATCATGTGCAACGTACCAATCCGATAGGGAAAGTGTGCTCCGTATAATGTTAATGTAGGGACTTTAATAAAATAACTATTACTATAAAGGTGGTAAGAAGATTAACTATGACGATGTGTTGTACAAATGATCCACTCCTAAGCAACCGACGAACTGACCTTTATTATGTGCCTGCAGCCTTAGATTTAAATACCGATAAGTTAATAACCAAAATAAACGTCAATTTTGAGTTCAAAGACGTCTGCAGCGGAATAGGTACGGTTAAAGTATTCGGTATTGTTTTCATCAGTAACGGCGTGTGATGCGATATCATCTCGCTAGGGAACCGACAGCACGGTTGGCTGCCCGTAAAGCACGACCTCCACAATTGGCCAGCATTCAAAAAGTTCTGTTGCCGTTAAGCAGTCACGACTACTCACGACTGGCAGAAACTCCTCGAAAAAGAAAAACAAACAATTAACTAAACGGTCACGGAGCAAAGTTTCATTGAGAAATTGTAGTTATCAAGTTATCATCAATAGATAATAGGGACATTAGGTACCTTAGGAAATTATGATTAAGTACATGGTACCTTTATACCTACATAATGTGCAGGGTGTTTTTGTTGATTTCCGTTTCTTTAAGCATATAGCCGTGTATAGCCACAGAAACGACTTAGCATAATTGTTTAGTTTTTCAAAATAAAAGAAAAAAATACATGTTTTTCATTATCATACAAAATAATTAATTATATCACCAAGGAAGCGAAAGTTCTTGTCAAGTATGACAATATTGGGAATTCAAATGACACGCATAGACTTGAGGGGTTTTTCGCGGATGGTCTAGAACGCAAAATGACTAGTGTGTTGTTTTGCCTACATTGCAGTTTGACCACCAAGCATTTTGCCTAAACCTTAAAACGACTTGAACGCAAGAAAAAAAACACAGCAAAGCTTGATGGCAAGAATGCATTTTGCCTACTTTTGCATTTTGTTTTTGCGAGTACAGTCACAAACAGTCGAGTAACAATAACATAACTTATATTAACTTTATGCGATTTATGATTACAATACGACTCTGGCAAACAAGCATACCCCGCCCGCCTGATGATGAGCGGTGGATTTTATAACCTAACCGGTACATTGTCTACGATTCAGATCATAATCAGTGAGAGGCGACACCGCGGACCCCTAACCTCCAGAGGGCCCGAGTGATCTGGACCTCACCTATATGCTTGCCTTAACCGGCCGGCCAGAGTGGAGTCGCAAGAGCGGAACCTATGCTCCAGGTTGGAAGTGTAAAATGTCATAGCGCTGGTGGCCCTTGAACGGTTTACCGGGATCTGGCACACCGCAGACTCACCTCTCGATAACCTCACAACCGCTCAGAGGTGTTGCCCCATTATCGGACTTTTTTGAAGATATTATATTGATATCGTCTATAAAACTGTAGTACCTACATTACTTTGCTCTATTGTCAAAAGTTTCCGCAGCGGTTAAATTATCGAATCTTTCATTTTTTGAAAATATATTCTTCATCAGGGATAATGTAAGGATTCTAATGGTGATAGAATTTTTCAAATCAGTCCGGTTTCGAAGCCTATTAAATTCAAGTAAATTTCAATCAATTTCAATCATTTATTGATAAAACAAAATTTTCTACGTCAAGTCAGTCAGTCAAGATAAAAATTATTTTCTCTTTAATAAGTACTATTATTAGTGTAAGTTAGTAGATCTACAGAGTTACCCCCTTATTCATACAACAAACATTAGAAACCAAATGCGGATAGGACGGAAAGGGACATTTTTATTAGATTTGACGCCATTAAACGTTTGCACTCAACTGTTCAGGCATTTTGCGTTTTACTCATTCTGCTACGAAGAAGTATGCGAACTAGTCATTTTGCGTTTTAGTCATTTTGAGATTTATTTAGACCTATTACGCGTTGGATAAACTGCAATGTAGGCAAAACAACAAACTAGTAATTTTGCGTTCTAGACCATCCGCGAATAACCCGACTTGGGTATATGGTTTTAATTTGAACTCTATACCTCCACACTTTCCTGAGAAAAAGGGTTTTGTACAATTAGACAAACGGACAAGAAAGTGATCCTATAAGGGTTCCGTTTTTCCTTTTGAGGTACGGAACCCTAAATAAAACAATTTTATATATATGTACATGAATAATGGTTGATGATTACAATATAAGACTAATTACAATATAGGCAGCGTGACGTCATACGGCATGAAAAGTACGAGCTCTGTTCATAGAGCTTTCATCGACTTACATTGTGTATGAGTTCGCAACAATGCAAATAACGGATAAGAGTGCAGAAAAAATATAATTAAATTTTAATGCCAAACCATATGTAGCGGTGCATTGCTCTGATGTCTAGTGGACTTGTTTTTTAAAAGGATTCTTTATCTTTAAGTGTTGTTCTTAAATAATTTTATATTTATTACTCGCTTAAAAGTACCCCGCTCAGTGATTCGTTCCACAATTTTACGGTGTGCCAAACTTGGGCGCTGCAATGGAATATCTATCTATAAATAAGAAAAAAGGTATCCTATTACATTCCATCGCAAATGTTGGGTAATTGAGCTTCTGGCCGTTGAACCCGTCACCGGTGAGACGGAAAACTAACTAGCTTCTAATAAGCATTAAACAAAGAAGCTTGAATTTCTTGGGAGCAGCCCGTGGGATTAATTAAGCTGAACTAAAGAGACAAGCTAGCTGAGGGTCCATAAATAATATTAATTTTATTTATAGAACGCGTTCGTAGCTGGAAAAATAGAGTTTAGACGCATGATGGTTCATTTACATCGGACGATAGGTGAATGCATGCGGCGTGCGGGAGATTTCTGAAATGCATGCAATAGCGCCTGTATTCAAGGACTAAGTATATTAGTCGATTAGCAATGATGGCGGGGTTTTGATAACCCATTAATAAAATTTATCAAATAGTGATCGATCAATTACCTATGTTGATTGTTAATTTTAATAATCACAGGCCGGGGGAACCCCATCGCTTGGGGACCTACTTACAACAGTAAGTCAAATGGAACCATAACCATAATAATATACATTATTAAATCGCTGTTTTCTCGTTGCTGTTGATTAAGATACAAGCTTTAGTCAAATCAGTTCAGAAAAGAAAGAGAATCAGATTAAAATCCTAAAAGAGGATCATAAAATGTTTCACGCAATTTACGAATACTGTTTTGAATGGGTAGGAATGTAAAAAATACTCTCAAAAACCTTCTATTCAGCAGGTCCCTTAGAACGTCATAATAATTGTGCGTATCCACTTTGCTGTCTTTTAACTGTTAGCAAATTTAACTTTGATACTTAACATGGCAAATTCGAATTTATTACCCGTGAGATCATCCGGATGTTCCGAGCCACGTTAGAGCAGCCCCTGGAGGAAATCGTGAGACTGGAGGGCAATAATTTGTTGGGCTTACGGAAGACCGGCGACCGCAGCTAACTGCTCGATTTGCTCGAGTTAAGAACGCAATTGCTCCATTCAATAGGCACCGCAAATGCGCACTTGTCTTCGCTGGTTCACAAAGATTATTGACAACTTGTCTGAAGCGAACCAGTGTAAGTCGGACCTCCGATCAGGCCGCAGTTACCGACTTGACTTTCGCCATCAAGATATACCAGGCGTGGCAGCCGTGAGCGTTAGGTCGGTCGAGATAGATTGTGAACGGCATAGCTTGATGCGACAACGTACAGTGAGCAAATCCCTTGGCTATTGACTAAGCTGGTCAATCCACTATGGTACAGACGCTTTACTCATATCTTCTACGTAACTATGTATAGGGGTCAAATTATAGTTCGCAAGAGATCTGAGTCGAAAAAAAGGTTTGGAATAAGTAGGTAGCGCGATGAATTGTTTATTTACTTTCTGCAAGTGGCTTCGGAATCGTCGGATGATAGATGAGTCGGTTTTGTCAAAAGAACTTTGGATTGAAAAAAATTTCAATGACTAAATTACCTTCGTTTTTGCCAGGCTTTTATTTGCGCAAAATATTTATGTGAATTATGAAGATAACTTTACCAAAACTTTTATTCCTTTCCTAAAGTATTTTTTAGATTAAAAGTGTACATGCGTTTAATTAGTGCCTTGATAAAGTACGCATTTTATCCTGGGAGCTCAACGTGAAGCATCTGGTTAGTCAAAATCTACCGAACACATGAGAATAGCTATTGGACAATAGATAATATGACATTAGATAACATGTTTTAGCAGCATATTTTAAACTGTTGAATTATTGAATTGTATATACCTAGGGGCCGCAGAAATTATCTCAAGGCTTGTCGAACTTTATTTTCTAGACGATTTTTAAAGCATCATAAAGTCTCTAAGATACAAAAAATTAACATATTATATCAGATGAAATGCTTAAGCAACACCCTCAAATCGTACCCTCAAAACATTGTGATCAAAAATAATGCGCATTTCAACAGTCAGACTACATTTTTTGTCTGTCTCCATAAACGATACAGCCGATTGACTAAATTGAGACAAACGCTCTTACAATGACGATGAGACCCAAGCATGGGTGCAGTTTTTTATTATACAGAACAATATGCAAACGCAATACGCATCATTGTAATTCTAGAAACCCATAAAACAAAATTGCAACTAAACCGTTAGTCTCATTTGAAGCTGATACCTTCTATGTAAGACAACATTAACATAATACTGTAAATAGCGAGCTACTAGGTAGGAGTATTACACGAGCTCGACATGCCAATGTCACTATGCATGGCGTTTTATTTTTACTCCCGTGAACTTTCATTGCTATTGCGGTTAACTATTACGAGGTTATTTTTAAAAGCGGCATTAAAACGATAGCGGTGAGCATTTTTATCGTAATCGTGGTAATCAGAGAACATGACGACGACCACCGAGAACGCGGCGGCACTCACAAACGTTAGATTGACTATCCTCTCTGCCAAACTCCCGACTGTGATCGAGAATATAACAATTGCTTATTTGTTCTTACTGAGATTTAGAACTCCATAACTTTCTCAGGCTTTAAGGTACCTACTCGTCAACGTGTCAGTGAACTTTTAAATTGCTCGCAGTCATAACATAACTATGCATAATCGTCGCGTTCTTGAATACTCTGAGTAAGTAAACAAAATGTTTGCGCAGAGGGAGTGCAATTATGGGAATAGTTCGCAATAAAGATATGCTTAAGTAACTAAATGTTAAAAATAAAGATATGTAATGATAAAGGAACTTAAAAAATAAGCGAACCGCATGCATAATAGTAGAGCAGCAGCACGGGGAGCATCAACAGTACCGCGTTTGCGATAATAGTTTTGTTTGGGCGCCTGTGCGGAGTGTGCGGTCCCATTATTGCCACCTATTATTCAAAACAACGAGTCATGCGCCGTTCAATTAAATTCTCCGCGTAGCGGCGCAACATCTTCAGATGTGAAAACCCTTTGTATCGGCCGTATATCAACCATTTTTGCTCTTTTTAAAGTTATTAAAGTATGTAATTCCTTGATACTATATGAAAAATAAATGCCATTTTTATTGTATCGACTCCTATGTGCGCAGAATGAAATTCACCGCATCAATAACAAGACTGATAGGTATCATGATAAGATTAAAAAAGGTTTTCGAAATACCCTGAGGGTCCTAGGATTCTGTTAATATGCGTCTTTTAAGTGCAGTATCTTGTATTGAATGTTCGATAGGGTCATAATTACCCGAGTTTCAGTCTTTAATGCGGGTCTTTCGAGGGGGCATCGTGTAAAGTAGTGATGACTTGTACCCATATTTATTAGGTCTTTCTTATTGGCGGTTCAATGGAGCTAATTAATATCAGCAAACATAAAAATGCACTTTCGGTCTGTACTTTTTTAAGAGCATTTCAGAGGATTGCTTAAAATCGGTTGTGTTAACTTCTAATTACTAGTGGCTCTGTGAGCTGCAGACATCGTGATATTTTTTTTCAAATATCAATTTTATTTATCAAATTTAATCAATTCCAGAAAAGATTTTATAATTATCGTACCTGCTTACAAAATTTCACGACAATCGGTCGACAAATGCGACCTGTAGAAGAGCACAACCGGAAATCCGAAAATCTGAACATCGGGGTAAATTATTCGAATAAAAAGTTTCCAAAAAGTAAGGAGTCGAGGGATGAGGTTGGTCTAGATACGCGTCAAAGACCGCCGAGCAGCAAACAGCGTCCCACCAATTAACGTTGCTCCCCAAGCAACATGTCTGAGTGGCCGGCGGTGCGTTTCAAGCCTACTTGCTTTTATTTCAACATCTAATGTAGAACTTGGCACTGCATTTGTTTGCGGCGCAATGTCAATGTCACTCGCCGTCTGACTTCTGAATACCTACTTGTACTTGTACTTGCAAATTTTGTTCTCAGATTTGGGATACCCTATTTATTCTTGCATTACCAAGGACTAAAACTTTAACAAATTTTTGCTATTTTAAAAATATTTAAATACATATAGACGAAAAAATTGATGATCGCAAAGTCGCTTTTTTGTATTTCCCTACAAACTTCATACAAACAGCGTTAACGACTATTTATTAAATGTTGCTGATATGACTGTCGTCATCCCTGTTGCTAAATTTTTATCTTTTTATCCGACGGAAGAAGGTTTTATGTATGTCTTTTGACACGCTTTGCAGAACATATACATCAGTGGGTGGTGGGTGGTCATTAGTGGTCCTCTTTGGCATGAGAGTGACATAGGATTTGTGAAAAAAGCAACAGAGTTTGAAATTGTAAAGGTTTCTAATCTATTTTTAAGGTTCCGTCCCTCAACAGGAAAAAGGAACCCTTATATAAGGGGATCACTTCGCTGTCTGTCTGTACTTTGGCCGTTTGTCAAGACCCTATATGTCAGGAACGCGAATTTATCAAGTTGAAACTAATGCCCGAGAAAGATACGGTTTTTTTGGAAATAATTCAATAACTGGCCAACTTTTGTTATACCCCTATTAAGTGATTTTAAGAACCTATATTTTTAAAATTTCCGAATCTGAAGACCGGAAGTTGGAAAAAAAAAGATGTGCCCGAAAACTGGTGAATTTGTGCAGCAAACAGGGTATCAGTATTTTTATGATGAGTACTTCTATGTTTATGTCTATTTTAATACTTACAACTAGAATCGAACAATATGTGCAACGGGAAATGAGAAAAAAAATCTAATAGGTAGTAGTAGTAGTCAATTTGACCTTCATGAATAGTCTACAGAGTGCATTTGGCTGCCACATTAATTCCAAAAGGTATTACAGCTTTAGGTATTTTGGGTTGATTCAGTATAAAAAGTGTCAAGAAATATAATAAAGGCATATAAAAACCCTAACTGTAATGATACCTTATATGCCATTAGCGTAATGCATTTTTATGTTTTACGATATTAATAATTGATTGTATTATTAAGTAACCGTAACAAAAATAAGTTGATTTTCATATATTACAAAGAACATAAATAGAAGTAGTATATCATAAAGAAAATAATTCTTATAGTGTTTTCGCGGATTATTTTACGGATTTATTTATAGATTTGTTTTTAATATTTTCTACCGTCGCGTTAATAAATGTAGGTGTATTATTAAAGAATACTTAGTATAATTACTTAACCAAATTTTTGATGCACAGAATTTGCTGATACCGATATATTGTTGTTTTGTCATACAGTGAAACCGTATAGCTCTCGGGCTATAATATTAAATACCCAGGTCAGCAGTATTTTGGAGCTGTGAATAAAATATACTTAAGTTCACGTGGTTAAAAGATACTGCCGATGATCCCCCATGTGGTGGCACTCTCAACCTCGCAAGAGAACGAAATCCTCGAGCGCAAATCCAACCCGCACATGGCCGGTTTTTTTTATTTAAAATAATATATGCGCACGTATCCTACATTATGGAATCCATCTAATAACGCTCAAGTGACAAGACAATGACAAAAGTACCTCCTCCCTCTGATCTGTATCATTACTTTGCGAGATGTTTTCCTTTTATGAATTATAATCAAAGTTAAACGTGTATTTCCCTCCGTCTTACATGACCATAGCATTTCCGTTATATGTATAGTACTTTTACCATCAACTTAACGAAATAAAATCAGAGTAGTAATAAAATTAAATACGAAACTAGAAAATTTCAAAAAATATCAATTTTTTATCATTTAAAATTAAATAAAGGCTACCAATAGAATTTACTAAACGTCATAAATATGTATGTATAAGAATACGCTTTATGGTTTATTATTGATCGAAGTTTATGACAGTCAAAATAAGAAATGAATATAAAAGTCTAATTATATCTCTCAGGATACGACCTGCAATACTTTTTGTCACCTTAGACGCGTGTAGAAAATGCAATAAATTAGTCCGCATGGAATAATTGCAGTCAAGTTGCGTGCCCCGATCTTCAATTGTAGATATCTATAACAAAGGTTTGCACACCCTTGGACTTGGAGCGCGCCGCGTTCTTGAAGAAACTACGACAACCCTTTGTATCGAGCAAAGAATTCGCGTCGACCGCAACAAGAACAAATTGAGCGCGAACTATTGTGCGGTGCGATTTGCAGAGATAACTCCCGTGTCGGGCGTCGCGGGCGCCGAGCGGCCCGCCGGACGTCCGCGCTCCGCGGACCTTCTCACCAGCCGGGTGCTCCGACTACGGTCCGTGATTTCAATTCTATTTACATTTCTGCCTGAATTCTAATCGTCTTTTGAGTAAGGAAGCAGCGGAAGGCAGTGTACGTGACGCAACGGGCAGCAGCCGCTGCCAAGAGGCTCGCTTTGGTTCAGAGGTAGCGAGCGCGGGACGCGTCGCTGTTATAAGGGGGGATCCCGGGCTCGCGCGCTCAGTGTGCCCGAGAATCCCGTGTCGTGCGCCCCGCGAGTGTCCCGTATACCTCTCACACCGGCAACATGCAGCTCGTCCTAGCAACTTGCTTCATGCTCTTCGCAGCCACCCTCGGGCCTGCCGCAGGTATCAACGATACTATCGTACTTTATTAACAATCAGATTTCTTCATACATAATGCGATCTTTTGATTAAGTGTCATTTAACATTACCATTTGTTAAACTTATATTTAGTCCGAAACTTGACTATTGCAACTAGACTATTTTCATTAAATATGTACTCAAAAATTTAATTATATAAGTATGTATGTTATTAATCCAACCTCTACTACTAATGTCAACAACAGAACATGCGCCAATGGGCAAGCTTTAGCCAGTAAAATCATACAAAGATAAATTTTATTAATGCTGAAGAAAGAAGAATTATATTATCTTCTTCTCAAATTTCACACACATTTTTAAGTACTTAATTACATATATTAATATTAAAACGAGAGAAATACATTACATTAGAAGAGAAACCAACAAAGTAATTCAACAGCGAAAAGTAAGACCAAGAACATATAAAAAAAAACTAACATCAGCAAAAACAACAAGGCACATTAGGACTATGCGACGACTTCAAGGCATTCAGAAGCGAGTTGCAGCCGTAGGAAACGCACGCCCAACTCTTGATAAAATTGACTTGCAGAATTTAACCCTTATGTCGTACGAATAAAGGCTATGCGGGTAGCAGAAGCTGATCTAGTAGAGGCAAGGTGCCCGGTGCCCGTAATGACCTACAGGTCTACGACCTTCATTGTTCAGCTTTCAATAGAGTACAATGCCTGTTCTGTCACCCTTACTGAAAAAAAATCTAATAAGTGTTTTATAATTGCATTCTTGTTGGAAGGTAGGTACATTGTTCTTCCCGTAACAATAAAGCAGGGCTTAAAGCTTTTTTTCCATTTTGAATATATGTTGTTATCCAACGTCCAACTTTATGAAGTGAGGAGGATCGCGATTAGATTGCATTCTTAGTTTCATCGTCTTTTTTTCTTACCCCTGTGAACGGATTAAAAGATTGCCTCAAGTTGAAGGTTGCCAAGACCATGGATTAGAAGTACATGCTTAAAATGTTTTATACGTTGAATAGAGCATGTTTGTATAACCCAACATGCAAAGGATTTTGCATAACCAAAGGCGAGGTCAGGCTGATACTGCTACATACACCCAAACACAGACCACTTATGGTTGGTGCAGCCACATAAACCGCTAGGGCGAATCATAAATTGTAAAAACTATTCCGAGTATCCCGGTAATCCTGAGAATTATCTATGTTTAATGTTGTCTGAACCCTAACAAACTATCACTAAACTATGTAAAGTTTATTTACTAAAGTTCAAACTGCCTTTTACATCATTACGTTAAAAATCACAATTACAATTAATTTCCAATATGTTATCGTACATCATTACGCACTTACAACCCCTCTGGTGTTGCGAGTGTCCATGGGCGGCGCTAATAGTTTACCATCAGGCGATTCGTCTGCTCTGCCTCCTATGTCATAAAAAATTATAATAATAGTGATCTACGTTTTCGAATCACAATTTATTCGCAAACATTACGTGTAAGGTAGGGTAACCAAGGAAGGCCTGGCTCCTAAGAAGCCCCGTCTTTAAAAACTCGCTGTTCTAATGGTCCAAACTACTTCAAATTTCGCGAGCATACATAAGTATGCGACTACAGCCATAAAAATGCTCTTCAGTTTTAACTCAACAGCATTACTTTTTTGAATAAATGACAGTTCCTTGTGTCGTGTTAAAATAGTGCATATTGCATGTAGGTATTTCCAGCTTTGATATTATTCCAAATCGAGAAAAATAAAGCAAATTTCATATAAGGGTTTAATCTGTTCCTATGTTTAACATAGAATTATAATAAGTAAGTATTGATAATCTATATGTAATTCTGTATTTTTGCAATATTTCATTGAAGTGAAGTAAAAGTGCCCAAATAAGACCTGCTATACTATATACGAGGGGTGTTCAATAAATTTTGATAATCAGTATTAAATATGGGAGATATGTAAATCCTTATATTTTAATTACAATATGAACACTTTCTATATTTTCAAATACTTATTAACATCATTCATTTGTTTTATTTTACCCCAATAAAAACAATTTTACTTTTTGAGGTCAAATTTTATACCTTAACTAAGTCATCACCAGCTCGTGATTTTCATGTAGCTGGTTTTGAACATATGTGGATGAGAAGTAGTAGTCGGAAGTTAGGGCTAAATAATAATGGGAACGGTTATCAATTCTGATCTTTACTGGAAGAGCCTTGTCAATTAGAAGGCTCTCATGTACAATTACTACCGAAAATAAGTGGTTTTTTTTCTTCAGCTTATTAATTGTATTTTTTACAACTCTGGTAGAATAATGTTATACAACTCTCCAATAATATTTGTGCTCAATTGGTGAAAACTAATTTCGCAGTTTTTAGTGTTGGCCTCAATAGTCCAGGAAGAAGTCAAAAAATACACCCTAATTTTGGTGACAGAGCTGGAGATAACAAAAGACCACTGCACAGATAACTTGATTATTCTTTAAATCATACTGATAAACCAAGGTTTTATTTTCAATTACAATATTTTTTATTAGTGCACCAGGACTTTTTACAGACCACTCCAAATAATTACAAAACCAACTCTTATTTTTGCAATCTTGTTATTTTTCCCATTCAGATGTTTTTTTGTTCAGCAATTACAGAAAAACAAATAAATAATGTTTATATATTTTTACTCTAATTTAATGTTGATTAGTGTCATGGTATAGCCCACATTAAAAGAATATCATTAACAGGGTAGTTCATACCGATTATCAAAACTTATTGATCACCCCTCGTATATCCCTAACTAATTTCGTCGTTTTTACTTATTTAAGAAGGCATTTTCGTTTTATACTATTTTTTCGTTTTAATAGCCCTATAAAGGCCCACGGGAAAAATATGGGTTACGATCTTATTATCTTTAATTTCTTGATGTTATTAAGATATGTATTTATGACCAGTTCTGGACGATAGTGATATTTAAATATTGATTAAAAGTACATTTTTATTAATTTATAATGGGCCTCTTTAAGCGACGGTAATAATGCCCCTTATTCACATTGTTCAAATTGGTGGTTGGGTTTGTGTTAAATAATGCAATGAACGTTGTTTTTTTATATTTAGTTTTAAAAAATAGTAAATAGAACTATGAATAGCTTTTTTATACCGTAACGATTTTACAAGGGTTTGAAACTGAGGGATTGATTGAGGGAAACATATCGGTTGACGATGAACGTTTGAGGTGACATTCCTCCGTCAAAGAAATAGAAATACTCGTATTTTAGCACAGACGGTTATCGGGTCTTCAATCCTTTATTTAAGAGCCGGGTTTTGAAAATAACGAATGGATTTTTTGAGTTTTGCAAACATGGTGTAAAAAGCTCTATTTCTATTTTAGGTAGTATGTTGCTTATATGCAATCTATGTATAAATGTTTCTTATTGACGTCTCTAACAATACGCAATATATATTTTTTTTTCAACTCATTTTCACAAAAGTTAAGGTAAACCTCGTTGTTGTTAATACGATAAGCCATAAAACACGAGAAAACGGAGAGTTACACATCGAAGGCCATTGGAAGCTAGGCATAATAGGTGAATTTTAACCGGTTTAGTAATATTTATTTACTAGCTGCTGCCCGCGACTTCGCTCGCGTCTTCGCTCCTATTGGTCGCAGCGTGATGTTATATAGCCTAAAGCCTTCCTCGACAAATGGACTATCCAACACAAAAAAAAAACCGAACCAGTAGGTCCTGAGATTAGCGCGTTCAAACAAACAAACAAACTCTTCAGCTTTATAATATTAGTAGAGATTAAAGTACATGCACATCAAATACATTGACAACTCTCACTTAAAATATTGTTTAACAGTACTACCAATGTCTGATATATACGACAGTTAGGTAATACATAACTAATACTAAAATTTTTTATTATAGAGTATAATATTGCTAAATAGGAAACAAAAAAGAATAGATACATTTTATTACATTAAATTTCAATATTATTAAATTATTAATACTAATGGCTGAAACAGGTTACTCATAAAACAAGACATTAACTTGTCAGTATTGTGAATGCCGAGGCAGTTATTTGTGCTGCTGAAAGCATTGTAACTTGAACAAATTCGTACCATTGTTGATTGCAAGCCAAGGTGTAAGTTCTGGTTACCGACACATGAAAAGGGTTCGTTATTGGTCGCCGAGGATAATTGTGGGGCGTGGTTAACTCAACTCTGTCCAGTAAGTTACAACATTTTACCTTCCCATTAATATAGTTTTGAGATAGCTGTACCTTATCAATAACTTATCTTATCACACTAAGGTTCTTATTTCTTTGTCATTTGATTGTGTATTACTATGCAGTCACAAGAGTAATAATTTATATGCAAACATAAAATGCAACATTTACAATATTATTTGTAACAAGACAAGTTACAGTTCGGTTATTATAATTATTCTAAAGTATGCATGTAATAAAATAAATGACATAAAAATCGCCTTTGAAACTACACGGCCATAATAATTGCGCGTGCAGGCTCGCATGATGTATTACAACATTGCGTACGTCCCGTGCGATGCCATAAAGCGGGCACGGGCCCGGCGCCGTCGTTTTGCGTGTGTTGACTCAAGTGTTGTGCAGGCGAAGTCTACCTGTGGCACGCTGCTACGCTATTCACAACCTATCAGATAGGCTATCTCGACTCACTTCGTCACTCTACATATGCTAAGATTCATAACAACTGTGCGTAATCGGAGGTCAGATTTCACTGGTTCGTCTCACGCAAGTTGCTAGTAAATGTTGTGAATACCAGCCCTGAGCGCAGGCCACGACCGGGCGTCGTGCACCAGGAACAATGCGACAACCCGCGACCACGAACACGGACTCCCTGCCGCTGTCACGACGTAGAATATGCAGCCCCTACTCCTTAAGGACTCGATGCTACTGCATTGCGTTGCTCTTATAAAGGCATGAAAGAAACGCCCGCGAAGACGCTGCAAAAAATTCTCCATTCCCCACCGATATACAGACAAAAACAACCCATGAGATCATATCTTCAACATTAATGCTATCACGGTAAAAATGTAACGATTACCAATTTACATGATTGCTTTCGCGGAAATCAATTCACTTAGAGTCAACGACATCAGTAAATCTCGATAAAATTTGGCCTGCGGTTTTAGCTCGTCAAGGAGATTCGAGAATCTCTAATCAAACCTTAATGATTCGCAGCAATCAACATCGCTGGAACGATTCCGCTAATGATCCGTATCTGCGATTATCGTACAGGTTATAGCAAGTGAACGGAAGTCAAGTGTTGGGAAAAAACTTGAGGGGGTGAGGAGATGGCCGCAGGTGCGGGGTTCATCGGCCCGGAGCCGCGTGCGCCGGCAGGATGTCTATCTATTGGACGTAGAATAAATTATAATGCTTTATCCGCATCCCTATACCAAAACGACATGCTTTTATAGGTACATACGCAATTCTATTTAAGATAAACATAAACGATTTCGACCTCAATTATCGTCGTCTAAGACAAAGACAATACAGGCAGATATTCCCATTAATAAAGCCCAAGTACAATGATCATGAATCGGTTGGTCACGTTCAGCAAATCTCGTCTCGGGCGCAATGGGATGACGCAATATATCAGGCTTTAGACGGATATCGTATCTAGTTATCCATGTGGAAAATGCCTTCATAAATCGCATTTCGATTCCTCGCTATCATCCGATGGTACGACGGTAAATTAAAGAACTTCTTTAGTGACTAACGTAGTTCAACATACTACATATTTTTTAAACCTGCCACTCAAACTGGGTATGAATTAACATAGCGATTAAAAAAAACACAATATACTTATATTATTATATTATTAGATTATTTTTAATCTTCGTATGAACAGGAATGTTTCAAATTCTGAAATTTAAAACTGTATACCTTTAAAGGGTCCATATCAGTTAAAAACGCTCATCTATGTATTTTATGTGTGAATTGACACGTATCTAACCTCTCTATCTCCAAATCGACTAATATCAAGCCAAAAACTGGTTTTATTTGCTCAAATTCTACTAATACAATCAAAGCAAAAAATGGCTCCATTGCTATTTATAACTTTAATGAAAGCATTGTATCCTTAAATCAGTTTACTGGAATTATCAATACTGTAGTCATAATATAATTTAAAAATATCTTATGTTATTTGGCTCTTGCTCAGTAGATACCGGGTGATGACGAATAAGGCGTTGTTATAAAATAAACATCGGTTGAATATAACTGTTTTGCAAAATAGAACTGTTGTTGAATTTACTGTTATACAGAATTACAGACAACGAGGTGGCTTTAAAACATTGTTCCGGTCGTAATCACAACACTTGGCAGGTGTCGCTTTGGACCGAGGACAGGACTAAGAGGTATTCAGTGTTTACAAACACTGACCGTATTATTTCACCTTCGAAAATTACTCTTATCAGCGACCACCTTATCTTATAGCGACCAGTCCTTTGTTAGTAGAAGTTCCAGTAGTCTTGTTGGTTTATGGGAAAAAACGGCATCCTCGAGATGATTATGGATCTTCACTGATGACTAAAGGAAACTATTCCCACGTTGATTTAATAACCCGTGTGTCGGTGAAACTAATTTTACACACTTTATAAATAGATTAGTAGCATGTCTGTGCGTCTTCTACAAACTGTACTTCGGTAAGTGTGCTCAGGAGCTCCATGAGCTCATACCGCCTTCCCCCTTCTTCCATCGGACATCCAGACGTACGGCTGGCTACCATCCTTACCTGGTCGAAATTCCTCTAATTCGAACCAAGCGCTTTGCATCTTCTTTTATAATGCGCACTTCTAAGGTTTGGAATTCTCTGCCGGCGTCTGTATTTCCGAGTTCATATAACCTGGACGTTTTTAAGGCACGAGTGAATAGGCATCTTCTGGGTGAGCTCGCTTCATCGTCGGCCTCATCTTTGCCCCCTGGCTAGATGCTGGCCAAGAGCAATCCCATTTAAAAAAAAAAGATTAAAAAAAACTGCCCTTATCGACCCAGTGCCTATACGCAAAGGTTTTATGGCCTCTTAAACATATTTTTGAAGGCTGTAATCCAAAATTTAATCGACTTTAATTATTCGTTTATTGCGTCGGGTGCTCAAAGCGGCCGAGAACTTATTGTGTGCTTCAAGTTTTAAGCTTTTTTGTCGCTATAAGTCAAAAGTAATGCGGTTAGAGCAACAGGTGGTACGATTGTATCAAATTACGTGATGTCTAGGGTTACAGTTAAACCTTTCTACAGAAATGCGGTGCATTGCATTTAGGTGATTTTTAGTAAAGAACTTGAGATGGGTTGATATATAATAAAAATTAAATGGTTGCAAGAAGCAGAATCGCATATCTTTAAAAATGATTTCGACCATTATCTAATTTGTTTATTTGTGATTCGCCGATGATATCGCGGCATGACGGCTGGCAAACAGCGGCCCAATACGTCGCTGACAGGCTGGACATGCTTGCTCGTTAGCTATAAATTTCAATGGAACTATTAGCATTCACGAACATTTAGCTCGCCCGGACGGGACCGGGTCGGCATCGAGTTTGATTACTAAAAATAGTCCGGGAGGTGCATTCCGGTGCAGGCGGGAGGAGGGCGGCCGTCCTTGGGCTCGTCTTCGCTCGATCTCTCGCCATTATCTTGATCCCTTTTTTGCGAGTCAATAGTTATCCGACCGCGAACAATCCGATCGATGTTCTCACGGATGCGAGTAATCAAAATGCTGGTAGGTAGGTACATTTTACGCTAAATTAACTCAAAGAGATTAGACCGACGTCCTGTGCTCATAAGATTCTCTTGATACATTAGCAAAATACGTTGATGCAATTTTCTAGATGATTAAGTCTAGAGCAATTTAGACGGGCTGAAATAAGCCGTTCAAACAGTTAAACCTCGAAGCTTAAATCATTCGTCGATAGTATCGTGCATGCGTCTTTAAGATTCATGGTAATGTTCGAGATTAAATCCCTGGCACCTCCGAACATAAAGTAGGGGTGGATAATCTTGCAATATGGTTCTGACCGAGAAACTTTATACTTCGATTACTTTTTAACTTTCATTAAAAATCTTTTTACGATCGCATTTATGTTGAATATTTGTATGAACATTTTGCTCAAGCCGCCAGGGCCGACGATTATCTTTGCCTGGACGAGTTGTTCGCGTTATGCAACGCGTTACGCGCTCTTCAGGCTGTCACGAGCAAGGTCTAGGGTACACTGAACTAGTGTTACATTCCACGCTATGGTGTACTCGGCAGAAGTAAACGAAGTAGTATATACGAATTGGTATGCCTTATCGCTATCGCTAAGCTCTATTTCCGCATACTTGCAACTTGTTTTATAGACATTACGGGACTGGATGTAGTATAATTTCGACCGAACTATACAAATCCGTAGGTACATATGAGATTCCATTTAATTTTTATTATAAAATCATTCACATCTCATCCGAAATGTTAAATGAATCATGATCATTCCGCGATCTTAATTAAATTGTATAAATTGACGCAGCATGTTTTTCTTCATTCATTCCTATACCTACCTTTTTCATCATGTCACCATTCACTCATACAGGATAGATAGGTGTTAGAATATGAGTGAATAATTAAAATACGGCAGCTAATAAAACAATTTAAGACATAATCACCCAGGTACCTATGTAATTTTATGATATAGAGTAATTATATTATTATACGCTTGATTATTGCAACTAAATATTAACTGCAAGTCAGTGTACTTGGACCTTTACTATTTATCATTTATATAAATGAACTGCCTGACATAATACCACATAAATTGATTATGTTTGCTGATGATATATCTTTTATAGTAACATCCAAAAGTAATAAAAATATTGAGGAACATGAACGCAAAGTAAACGATGCACTTGAAATTGTTATAAAGTGGTTGGAGAGACAGAATTTACAAATTAATATTAATAAAACCAACTATGTACAATTTAACTCAAAACGAGGTGAAAATGTTCGGCTTGATTTGAACTATGCAGGTACTAAAATACAGGAAAAGCAAAGCGTAACTTTTTTGGGAATTGTTTTGGATAAACATTTGGACTGGCAAGCACAAATAGAAAAAATCCGGTGTAAACTAAATAGATTTAGTATATACGATTTGTATTACGTAGGCCAAGACGTATTTCAGGGTTACAAGCCTCTTTAGCCACATATCATGGGTATGTTAGCTCAACTTTGAGATACGGGCTTTTTTTGTGGGGAAACTGTACAGATTCCAGCATTGCATTCGTAGCTCAAAAAAAATGTATACGTGCGATTTGCGGTGTAGCCTCATATAAATCATGCAAGCCACTTTTTACGAAACTTAATATACTGCCTTTGCCTTGCTTGTATATACTGGAAATGTGTATGTTTGTCAAGAGACATATTTATTTGTTTAAAACAGCCGGAACAAATTCTACCAGAAACCAACGAAACCCTGGACGGTGGGTTTATAATTATGTTCCAAGGACAGCTTTATACTCAAACCACTGCTTTGTCATGTGCATGAAATTTTTTAATAAGTTACCACAATGTATACAAGAGCTACCTTTAAATAGATTCAAGCATAGGTTAGTCAAGTTTTTAACTGAAAAAAATTACTACAGTGTGAAAGATTTCCTGTATAAAAATATAGATCAATAATGTCTGAAATATTTGCATGCTAGTATTATAGTACAAAATAGCAAAATGAGCTACCTATTGTCACATACCACCTAAGGACACTGATGTAACTACTTATTCTTTGCTAAATAAAATCTATCTATCTATCTATTATGTTATTATGGAGTATATCAAAGAAAAAACAGGAAGAACCCAATCATTTTTTAAAAATGTTTTTCTTTTATCCAACAGAAAAAGAATTTTTCAATTCGAACCAGTAGTTCCTGAGATTAGCGCGTTCAAACAAACAAAAAACCTCTTCAGCTTTATAATATTAGTATAGATTTTATTTCTGAAATATTACTTAATATACATATAGGAGCTTTCTCTTTATGTTGGAGAATGATGTAAAGTTAAGATCCAAGTCATGTTTGTGTTTTTATCTGTTATTATAATGTATTACATAAGCTAAAACAATTACTTAAATTTAATGACAGTGTGGTTGAATAAGTTTCTGTAAGTTTGAACTTTGAACTCACTTTTAACCCCCGACTTACTTACTTCAAATATATACGAACTGTATGAGGAATGAAAACTTAATTTTAACAATGTTGCCTCTTATCTGGTCTTTGCGATACAGGGTTTGTATGCCTAGTCCGGCAGGAGGGAGTTACCGTAAAAATGTTTTTAGTTTTTCAAGATTTTATTACAGCTTTTATTCGGCGTGATTGATATGTATACTTATGCCAAATTACAGCAGGACGGACGCACGGACGGACAGACGGACGGATGGCCGGACGGACGAACATGGCGAAACTATAAGGGTTCCCTGTTTACTACGGTACCCTAAAAAAACTTGCTCGTAATTTATGATGAGACGTTATGATGAGAATAAAAAGTAGAGAATGCTCTATACCAAAGGGCGAAAAGTGGTATTTAAGTCGACTTATACGAGTACTTAAATATTTACTTAGGCTGGGTTGCACGAATCCGTCTGTAATCGTAAGCTATGTTTGACAAAATTTGAATGTATGGAAAGTTTGACAAGTTTATATGGGATGACAGCTGCCGCCGCCATAATTTAACGTTGCTCAGGCTGGGTTGCACCGACTTACGATCACAGACTGATCAACGTTAAATATGGCGCCGGCATCTGTCATCCCATAGAAACTTGTCAAACTTTCCATACATTGAAATTTTAACGAACACAGCTTATGATTACAGACGGTTTGGTGCAACCCAGCCTCAGTCTGTGATCGTAAGTCGGTGCAACCCAGCCTTATACTACGTTCTTTCTTTACTTACTTACTCTCTACAAGTCTACTAGCTTCGCTAGATACGATGGCAAGAGACCGAACCGGATATCCCTGATTGGGTAGAGGCTGGGCAAGGCGTTAGTTTGGGGTGCTATTTGTGTAGACACTTGCCAGCACCTCCACAGGACTAGCAAATCAACCAGGAACGCCGAACGGCGAGAAATTGTAAATGTGTAAATACTGGAGTCTCAGTACCGAATACAGTTTTATTCCATTCGCTGTGGAGACTATTGACTCATGGCCTCAAAGTAGACGTAAGTTCTTTAAGGAACTTTCCAAAAGGCTCATCGACTCTACAGGGAACCGAAGAGCCTGACCGCGCTTCCTCGCGCAACGCATTAAAGTTGGTATAAACCAAATGAATACTGTCAACATTTTGGCTACAGGGGACTAGATAGGAAACCTATTTAATATTTATTTTCATAGTGCTTAATTAAATATATTCTTAGATTTTTCGAAAATTTGATTCAATTCACTGTCTTTAATGTGTGCCATATTATATATTATTAATATTCAAAGAAATATATAAATACTTTAATATTTTAAAACAGCATTCGTAAAATGTTAAGCAAATAATAGTTATTTACGATAAAACTTTGGAAAGTAAGTAATTCCCAACGACTGGCAGTAAACAAAAACAAGAGCGTATAGCGAGTGTTATTGACCGATACGAATTGGGAATTACGACTCCGAACATGTATCATATCATATAACATTTTATAATGCATTATGTGGGGAAACCAAAAATAAAAGTATGGGCTAGTTAAACATCTTCGTTTCAAAACAAACATGGCGGAATGTTTGTGAGGCCTTGGGAACCTGGCCACATACAAGCACTTTTTAAAGGTAAAGGTTTTACTCAAACAGCCAAATTTTTTTGTGATTGACTGACCAGCTATTGGCCTTAGTCTCACCTGATGGAAAGCGTTGACAAGGCCTAAGATGTTACATACTGGTCCAGTAATAGCCTAGCGTATTAGTATATAAAAATACTAATACGGTTATTATTTTGATTAGATAGAGAGATTGAAGATCCCTGGATTTCCACACATCTCTATAATTCTCTAAAATACTGTTTATATAATTGAAAATGAAAATCCATTTTTATTGTAAACTTTTTATCAAAATAAAAATAGACCTCATTAAAGTGATATTTAATTTAATATTATATTTTACAACATATAGAAAACCCCTTTCTAAAAAGGAGGATTGCAAAATGTACCGCTGCTGGCTGCTGTAGGCCGATACACAGAAAATATTTTTTAAGAAAAAAAACCGACTTCAGTGGGGGAGGCCGGTGAAAGATTATTAATTATTATACTTAGAGGGTACACTCTTAGATTCCATACAATAAAATAAAAAATGGCTATAAGCATATTTATAATGGTAGAAGACTCCTCCTCCTCCTCAATCGGTCCCTAATTGCTGAGGATCGTGACTCTGCCGACGTAGCATAGCCAGTATTCTTCTCCAGGAGTTTCGGTCGGCTGCCTGTTGGAGGGCTGCATTCACCGGCATATTAAGATGCTCCGACACCTGGTTGAGCCATCGTTTGGGGCTTCGGGCTCTTGGTATGGTAGAAGACTAAGTACCCTCAATTCCTCATGGAATCCTCCATCAGAACTCAAGCTTGACAAAAATGTGTCTTGAAAACCTAGCTTGCTTGACCAACAAAACGAAGAGAACAAATCGTTTCACGTGAACTACGCGACGTTAAAGAGTTCCGTTCTGATCATCATCAGCAGATCCATTTCATCAAATGTCACTTTTTTGAATGAAAATGCTTGATTAGTTCATGAAAATACTAAAATCACTATTTGTGTGCCTTTCACATTTGAGGAGTTCCCTCGATTCCTAATGGATCCCATCATCAGAACTCGAGCATGACAAAAATTAATCGTGAAAATAGAACTTGCTTAACAAACACAACTAAAAGGACAAATCGCCAAATGTGAAATTTTCTTCGTTGAAGAGTTCTGTTCTGATCATCATCATCAGTTCCACTTCATCAAATGTCACATTTTTGTATGATACTGCTCGATTTGTTGATAAAAACACAAAAAATCACTATATGTTTGCCTTTAAGATTTGAACAGTTCCCTCAATTCCTCATGGATCCCATCATCAGAAATCGAGCATGACAAAAATTAATCGTGAAAATAGAACTTGCTTAACAAACACAGCTAGGAGGACAAATCGCCAAACGTGAACTTTTCATCGTTGAAGAGTTCTGTTCTGATCATCATCAGCAGTTAGTTTCACTAACAGCACAATCAAAAAAAGAATTTTCAAAATCGGTTAAGAAATGACGGAGTTATGGAGTAACAAATATTAAAAAAAAACATACAACCGAATTGATAGCCTCCTCTTTTGAAATCTCGAAGTCGGTTAAAAAATGAAAATCTCGCGGTCCGAAATGGACTGATTATTTCAGGAATAATTCCCGCACGCGTTTGTAAAAGCTATGTTAACCTCCAAAGCCTGTCTATGTTGACCTGCAGAAAGATGTACTTTCAGAGCACTTTAATAAAAATCACATTCATTTTTATGAGCCAGCTTTGCATTAGTGGAAGAAGTGGTTGCTTTCTTTCCGCTACTTCGTCTAGCATAAATATGGGTACTGGTAGCGAAGCAGGCTATTCTGTACAGACTATCCGGGTTCTACAAATACTATTTTTAGCCTCGTTAGTGTCCAGGTTGATACTCGTAGTGGACCGGTTCCCTGGGCCCGCCACTCCTACCACCGCCATTTAATGTCTTATTTTACCAAGTTCTGCGTACCTAACCACTTCCAATCCAAATGAATAATTTATAAATGACCTTTAAGCAATGCTTATTCTAATGAATTCAGCTGCTACAATTACGATGCTAAGGGTGCAATAATCAGTGCCTATAATTAGATTTATAATAAGAACTAAGTATTCACTGGTGCGTAGGTTCTCAGTTTTTTCTTCATGTAATAATTATTATAAAAAGTAGTTTCCGAGAAAGAGGAAACCAATTACATAACTATGTAAGTTTCCTGAGCAAGAGGTTCACAATTACACCCTAGATCTAGCTTTTTCCTTGAAATGTAAAATGTTATTATGCGCATATTTAGCAATTTCCATTACACTGGTTTATGTAGTTATTTAAGAGCAAGCCATGATAATGAACCTCTCATTATGGTACGTTGTACATAATCTAGCACTTCCCTGAGGACCAAAAAGTGTTGGTTAGATCCGCCGTCAAATTAATTTATGAATGGAAAGGAACTGTCATTACAGCGTCTTAGGCGTGATTCACCAAGTTATTACAAAGGGGAATCTAATTGTGATTCATCGATGGTCCTCATCGTGGTTCGATTAATAATAGAACTCGCGCCCACGACATCTGTATGCGGCAACATCTGCTTACTTCCGATTAGCAACTACTATGGTTGAGTGAATCAGTAATAACATAGGAAATGGTGACTGTCTTTGAATTTCATTTGACCTCGCTCAAAGACCTGTACATTTTACATCAAAGTTTAAAATAGTATCTATAAATGTAATAGGTGCGTAATTTTCGACGTGTGTTATTATTATACACAAGCGAGTTTATAATTCGACACGAGTCGAAAATCATCTTTACGCGCGCGTATCATAGGTTTTACTATGCATTGTGCGAGGACAGGACAGAGAAAAATACAGTTTATAATTTGGCCTGTTCGATAGGCACGGGCATAATTATTCTCTGGAGCTTCATTAAACAACTTCCTGACATAGATTGCTATAAATTGAGACTTAAAACCATCGTTTTATCAATTTAAAACGCAAAATAATTTTTGAAACATTAAATTCCACCGCAATAGGGTACCGTAATTATTTAGGTTTTTAATTTGGATTTAGACGGCAAAGGACCGTTGTTGGGATTTTGTGCTTCTTGAATTGATCTGATTCGTTACTATCGACATTTTTAAACTAATTTACACTAAATAAGAAATCAATAAAACAAACATGCGCGCTCAACATATCTATAACTGCGCAGTTACTATCAATAACTGTCCAAAATGCTTAAGCGGGAAGTGTGTTTGGTGAATATTAACAGTTTTTTATAGATAAATAATATTAATAATACTGTTAACGAAGTATGGGAACCAGGTTGAAGTGTGTTGTGGGCGATGGGCTAGCAACCTGTCACTGCAAAATCACATTTTCTCCATCTATAAACCTGCAATAGCTAAAAGCGGCGCTAAAAATTATGTTCGTGTGCTCTGCCAACCCTTTTTGGGAATATAGGCGTGAGTTTATGTATGTATGTTAACGAAGTACTATTTATTATTTATGCATCTTATATAAGAATGTAAAAATGACTAATTTGTAAAATTTTCTCGTACAATAAGAACTCCTTTTTTCGGGCAGGCGACAAAGTTAGAAAATTAAAGAACAATCAAAAGTATAAAGCACTAACTAGTGCGGAAAAGTGATACTTTCGGCTGTTTGGCTCTTTAGAATACGCACTATTTTGCATTGTATATGTATTATGTAAACTAAAAATCCCGTTCTCAAAAGCAATGTTCACGCAGCACGTGCGTTACGATAGTATTTGCTTCAAATTGCGATTGGCCGGCAAACATGGCGACAACAATGTCGCCAGCGTAACATTCGCGAGCGATCGTTTTTTGGGCCTCGGTCCGTTACACCTGACGCACGTCCGGTGGATCAGCGCCGGAAATCCATCGTGCGCACCTCGAGTGCACTCACCTTGGCACTCCAAGAAAATTAGTTACAAGAGAGAACAAAGAGTAGAACTCTAATTGTAGCGCAGCAAGAGCATGTCAGAACAAAAAATTCAGATCGCGTTGTATACTGTTCAATGTTATTGCAGTTGAGGTGACTGCGAATAATGTATAAGTAGCATAGTCCTTATTTCTTAAAAAAGCCTCAGTACTGAACGAATGTAACAATCGAGAAAAGTTTACATCTTGTATTCATCATCATCATCATCATCATGTCAGCCGAAAGACGTCCACTGCTGGACATAGGCCTCCCCTAAAGACTTCCACAATGACCGATCCTGCGCCACCCGCATCCAGCGGACACCCGCGACCTTCACCAGGTCATCAGTCCACCGTGTGGGGGGCCTGCCCACGCTACGCCTTCCGGTACGTGGCCGCCACTCGAGAACCTTTCCGCCCCAACGGCCATCGGTTCTACGTGCTATGTGCCCCGCCCACTGCCACTTAAGTTTAGCGATTCGGAGGGCTATATCGGTCACTTTGGTTCTGCTGCGGATGGCCTCATTCCTGATGCGATCTTGTATTGCTACGCATCAAAAAATGTTTAAGTTGGTCAATTTCATTGGGGCGAACTTTCTCCAATTTGTGCCTGGATACTACTCGCTTCTTTAATATATGTTAGATGTTGTTTTGAATCTTCAATATATCAATTTGAGTTAGATGTACTTTAGATGGTTGTTTGCATTAGTGCAGTTCATATTCTATCGCACCTCTATTAGTCCTCTTATTCTTAATTGTTGTTGACAATTCGTTATCTCGTTCGTTTTAGGCAATATCTTAAGAAAGTATTCGTTGTATTTATATCGAAGAATCTAAGGTGATAGTATAAGAAAGAGATAGTTTTAGTTCCGATGTAGTTGGCCCGAGAGGGTAAATGCGCGATGCATCAGTATGCGAGGTGTGCGCGTGAGTCACGCGACGTGACCCGCCTTCCTGAACGCTCATTGCACCACAAAACCTGCAAGCACCATGTCCCATACACGTCAGCGACCCATACGACCAACTGACTCTAGCCAACAGTATTGTCGAACGATTTCTCACTGACTCTCCGTACTTTATACATCCCTGAAACGAACTTTAAGTCGATAAATTGCTTAGTAATCCTAATATAAAATAAATAAATAAAATAAACAAATATGTATAAGCGGACAATTTTCACACAAAACGAAGTAGTCCTATAGTAAGCTCAATAAGGCTTGGGTTATAGGTACTAGACGACGATAACATGCTTCAATAGACTTGTTATAGTGAAATCCAGGAAAAGAAGAGATAATGACGCAATATTCAACCGTATTAAAGAACGCAAAGACGCTAAGCACGTCTAATAGGAACGTGTATTGACACTACACTTACAGGAAACTATACTGTCGCTGCGCTTCTTCTCGCCAAAAGTTAGCTGTCCGAAGAGCCAATAGTTTTCCAGACTTCAAAGTCTGCTTGCTTGCTGAATGCATGTTTCAGTTTGAGTTGACATTAATTGATAGGGACTACGCGTACCTAGATAGGTATAGGGACTACGCCTACCTAGTACCTAGTTCCTAGTACCTAGTACCTATCTAGGTAGGTAGGTATTAGTAAACAGTAAGTTGACAGCTGGAGACATCTTCTGAGGGACCCTCACTCTCAACACAGCGCGCCCGTAAGTCAATAAAGGGTCGGCAACGCACTTGTGATTCCTCTGGAGTCGCAAGTGTCCATAGACTACGGTGTCTGCTTACCATCAGGCAGGCCGTAAGCTTGTTTACCACCGTCATAGTATAAAAAAAAACACACTCCAACATATAGTTATCAAGTTGATGATTTCGCCTTTATGGTAACGAAAGCCATTATAGTAAAATATATACAGCGTTCATAATATAAAACTCATATACTCGTATTTTAGAAAAAATCATAGGGCGTTGCAAAGATGCGCCTGAAGTTATTAAGCACGACATTCAGTTGAAAAGTTTGTACAAAGCAAACGCGACGTCCGCTAGTAAAGCGCAGCATCACTTATCTAAGCTTAATTTCTATGGTATCAGAGGACATGCATTGGATCTTATGAAATCATATTTAACACAGAGAAATCAAAAGGTAGCGATAAATAAAGCCCTTTCGTCAGAGACAGTGGTAGAGATGGGAGTACCTCAGGGGTCTATTCTAGGCCCTTTCCTGTTCCTTGTTTATGTAAATGATCTACCATATATGGTAAGCCGAAGATCAGGCATTGTAATGTTCGCAGACGACACCTCATTACTGTTCAAGGTAAATAGGAAAGATACTGAACTCATTGAACCAAATAATACCCTGTCCATGATATCTGACTGGTTTGCTGCCAATAACTTAGTGTTGAATCCGAAAAAAACTAAATGTATGAAATTCTCTCTAGCGAACTCGTCAAATAGAAACTTAGATACAAATATTAAACTTAATGGCCAAACATTAGAATTTGTTACGTCAACTGTATTCTTAGGTATTACATTGGACTCAAAATTGCAGTGGGGTTCCCATATAACAGCGATAGGAAGTAGGTTGAGCTCTGCTGCATTTGCAGTCAGGAGAATAAGGCAGCTTACCAATGTGGCAACGGCACGGTTAGTTTACTTTGCTTATTTTAATAGTATAATTACTTATGGTCTAATCTTGTGGGGATCAGCTGCAGATATTGAAACTGTTTTTATTTTGCAAAAAAGGGCTATCCGGGCAATTTATAACTTGGGGTCGCGTGACTCATTAAGAGAATTTTTCAAAGAAATAGATATTCTAACCCTGCCGTCCCTATACGTATTTGAAATAATAATGTATGTTAGGAAGAATTTGTGCAATTTCCCAACGAACGCTGATAAACCAATAGCCACCAGAAACACTGGGAAACTGAAAATAACCTTCTATAGACTAGTAAAGGCGAAAAAGTCGTTCTTGGGAAATTGTATTAAATTCTACAATAAAATTCCAAAACACATTACTGAACTTAGCAATTCTAAATTCAAATCTGTAGTAAAACAAACACTTATTTCAAAAGCATATTATAAGGTAAACGATTACATCATGGACAGGGATGTTTGGCAGTGATAGTGTCCTGCACGGCTAATCTATCGCGAAAATAGGTTTTCTACTGTAGCTTGTTATTTTTGTAGTAACTGAGACTGTAATTTTATATTTAACTATACAATGTATATTGTTTTGAAAAAATGACACCTCGCCGAGTTTCTTACGCCGGTTCTTCTCGTGGCAGAGGTTTATTTTTCCGAACCGGTGGTAGTTTATTGACGTTCATAGGTGCATGTAATATGCCTAATTTGAAGAATAAACTACTTTACTTTACTTTACTTTACTTTATGCATGAGGCTGCATTATGCATGGATTCCGATCGCAGGCGCAGCGCTCTAATAGACGAGCCGCGAGCGCCGACCGAACTGACTCTAAAGAAATAACGCTCTAAAAGGACTAACAATCCTTGTTAATTTCAGCAAACTATTACCCATACCAGATAATGTCAACTGCCTTAAGCTGCACATGTAGTAAATTTTGCATTTTACTGAGGAGTTGTAACTGTACAGTCCCCATCACATACATGGTAACAAACATCCGAATATGGTCTTATTGGCAAGGCGATGGCGTTAAAGGGTTTAGACGTTTTCGAGCACACTTACGAGTACAATGTATGTGATAACCATGCGATATATGATCAGACTCCTGATGAAATGAACGACAATTGTGCGGTGATGATCTTGTATTTATTTATTTACTTCTCTTTATTTATTGTAGTATGATTATTTGCAGTAAGACACAGGAGAAGATTTAATTTAAATTCATACATTTTTAAAATTCACTTAAACCACTTGAAGTCTATCAATCTTCAACAAAAAAAAATGTATTGTTTCCTTACCAATCCAAAACTATCACCACGTATCCGTCCGTGTAGGTAAGTTTTTTTGTATAATTTGTCACTCCAAATTGTTTTACTATGGGACCTACGGAAGATCAGCGCCGGCTGAAAAGCATGCATATGCTGAATAGGTTCCTTTTCGCGGCTCAGCCTTTGTTTGTTGTGTATGTTTTTGTTTACTGTTGTTATTGTGCCTGTTGCGAATAAATGTTTGAATCTTTGAATCTTATCTACCATATAGATTATGTATGTTATCGCACAGCCTTTAGCCCTTTATTTTGATACTCTACTAGAAATACAATTTGTTTTTAGCCTGCACATTAAACCGAATAAAATCCATTTTTAAGTACAAATTGACACTCGCAAATCTAATGACGTATCATTTATAAAAATCGTGGGATAGTTTATGAGCGGACATAGGAACGGATATACGTACGAACACATAACCTTCCGGTTGGGTTTCACCGCAGTAAAAATGTGAAGGTTCTCATTACACAACAGTTCTAATGATTGTAAAATTTATAAACATGTAGAAATCCGTAATCTAAAGCAGCAAATGTTAGAAAATGGCTTAGGCGTTCGTATCGAGTCAATGAATGCATGTAGCGTTCCGCGTAGGCTCATATGCAAATGTATCGTCAGCATCGTGATTCCCGCGATCGCGCCAATACTTTCTAAACAGTACGACCATATTTATAAATACTTAACACTTTATTTATTCTTAGTTTTATTAATACAGCCAGGTCAAAGACCACGGTTTCTAGTTTTATTTTTAACATTTTATCGCTAGCTACTTAGAGACAGATTTAAGCGCTCGCTGAGCCGCTTATATTTTATCCTTCGGCATCCATAAGTTATTGGGCCCACTTTACCATTAGTCTGGTACTTAAAGAGCACATGAGAGGATTAAGAGAGAGAGAGAGAGAGAGAGAGAGAGATTTATAACTCAGGATTTGATAATGCGACTGCGGTTATTTAATGCTGAAGACTTTATAAGTAGATAGTGTCATCCACGAAGACTCGCGCCACTATTTTTCGATATAGTCCGTAATGCTCTCTCCTGATTGCTCAATGTATTGTAGTGCGCGTATGCACTCATAGCTAATAATTGCGTATAAGTAGACAACAAAAAAAAATGCTTAAAGGTTGCACACTTGCACTGTAAGCGATTGGGAAGAAGAGTGGCGTGCGTCTGGGTGGATGACACTACCTATAATAATCATGTAATCTACGGAACCACTATTTTTCCTAATACTAACGTGTGTGCCTTGTTATTGTGCCAGTATACCACACAATACTGTATATTCATGCATACACAAGAAACGTAAATTAAACGCCACAATATATTGCGTACCGGGAATTGACGCATGATCACAGTTTAAACACTTGTGGCAAACCGCAAGATGGTAGACTTGAGTCTAATTAGACACATCACAAGTCACTGCACACAATACAGCTTTACTTTATACATCGTTACTCGTATATAGTAAGAGTGCCTATACGTATCGTGGCCAGACATGAACCCTATGACACTGACAGTTATTCCTACGACACAACCTTGTAGTGGCGTCACCCTTACATTAGAATCGAATTGGATGCGTCTAAAAATGACATTTATTAATTTTAGGTAGAAATATGCCATTACAATGATATTCCGTTGGAATTATAACAATTCTTAACATTTACAAGAAATTATCTCGATCAGATTTTAATTTTACGTCCTGCTTAACTTACTTCGTTTGGAAGATATTGACTAGTGCAAAAGAGTATCGATAAACAAATGTCAACAATGGAAACGAGTGTACAAAATACTTTAACATAGTACGCTTTCAGTGTCCTGTTTATAATCATTTAAGTAGCCTGCGATAATAAAATAAAGAAGATGGAATTTTTATTCTTACATTCGTCGAGCGTGACGTAAAATGCTTATAGGTGCTGAATGTTAAAAAAATTACATTAAATTGTTTTTATTTCACTCAAATTATGGATATTTCTGTAAACACCAGGTTTTGATTTATTTAAGATTAGGTTTTATAAGTATCAGCCCTTACAGCCATTTTCGGTCGTTTTTTTAGGGTTCCGTAGTCAACTAGGAACCCTTATAGTTTCGCCATGTCTGTCCGTCCGTCTGTCCGTCCGTCTGTCCGTCCGTCCGCGGATAATCTCAGTGACCGTTAGCACTAGAAAGCTGAAATTTGGTACTAATATGTATATCAATTACGCCGACAAAGTGGTAAAATAAAAAGTGGAAAAAAATTTTTGTTAGGGTACCTCCCCTATACGTAAAGTGGAGAGTGATTTTTTTTTTCATTTTAACCCTAACGTGTGATATATTGTTAGATAGGTATTTAAAAATAAATAGGGGTTTACTAAAATATTTTTTTGATAATGTTAATATTTTCGGAAATAATCGCTCCAGAAGTAAAAAAAATGTGTCCCCCCCCCTCTAACTTTTGAACCATAAGTTTTAAAAATATGAAAAAAATCTCAAAAGTAGAACTTTATAAAAACTTTGTAGGAAAATTATTTTGAACTTGATAGGTTGAATAGTTTTTGAAAAAATTACAAAAATAATTTCTGAACTAAGTTCGTAATTTAACCGTATAAACAGGTGTTTATTGTACCTGTCATTTCTACAAAATCACAATGAAATGACGTGCTTTTTAGGGTTTTGTGTTTCTGTACTTAATATGTCAACTTAATGTGACGGACGGAAAACTACGGAACCCTACACTGAGCGTGGCCCGACACGCTCTTGGCCGGTTTTTTTAAGTAGTTACAAGTTGATTTAGTTTCGTAACTGTTACGATGTACTGCGACTGTGTTGGGATTGGTATCTATGTGTAGTAACAGTTTACACACTTAATTTTAGTAATTAAGTGTAGTCATTGTGTCCACATGTTGCTTAAACATTTGGGTCGAAAAATTTTACATATTGTGGATATATTGTGACTAGTGTACAATTTAGTCAGTGTCATAGGACTAATGTCTGGCCGCGCCGGATATATCCGGGTCAACACAATTACTATAGTAACTGTGTTACAGTAACAGTGTAACTGTGTTACAGTAACAGTGTAACAGTTACTATAGTAACTGTGTTGACACTTTGTTACTATTTTTTTTTAATGTGTAGTAATGTTACGTAATCCTGACCACCTGACGACCTGTTTAGACTAGTTGGTAATGACACTGCCTCCGAAGCTAGAGGTCCCGGGTTCGAATCCCGGCCAGGGCATTTATTTGTGCATTTTTCACGGATATTTGTTTTTGGGTCTTGGATGTTTTCTATGTATTTATCTATATAAGTATGTATATCGTCGTCTAGTACCCATAGTACAAGCTTTGCTTAGTTTGGGACTAGGTCGATTTGTGTAAGATTGTCCCCCCCAATATTTATAATTTATTTATTATTATTTATTATTTATTTATTTAATTTAACTGACGTACACTTTATTAAAGTAAAGAAAAAAGTACATGCCACCATTTTGGAAATTTAGTAGATTTGTTACTACTTAAGTTACATGTCGACATGGTGTCGACATAATCTACTAATTTTGTAACAGAATAACATGGGCGAAAAATAGACGTATCGAAACATGCACAACACTATCAGAAATATCACTGTCAGTGTCTTAGGGTTCATGTCTGGCCGCGATACGTCTACACGCATTCGGTCCGACCACTTAACCTTCCATAGGTCAGAAGCTTGCATGGTAATTCATACACTGCTTTATTACTTTCACATATTCGCACCTCATATAGCCTACTTGACCAATGGCAACATGACCAATTTTACGTACATTTATGTGCTGCACTTCCCGTGAATTTAAAACACTGTTCTATGTGTGCCAATGAACTTGAAACGTTTTGCGTACCGTTGAAATGGGACATGTGTGAAATATTTAATGCCATTCGCTTGAATGCACACACGATGTAAAAAATAAATAAATAATGATATTTAAATATGCGTGAATACATGATACACTGTGTTATGATACACATAATATTTGAATTAGCTGCAGTACAGCGTGGACGTAGTCTGAAAAAAGCTTTCATCCAACATAGAGAAAACACAAAGAAATGTATTAATTTTAGTCAGTAAATTATAGAAACTGAAAAAAAAAATACGTGGGATCATCATAAGGTATAATCATACGTGATGTTATAATGCACGTTGACGAAGCGTTAGATGGGAGTCAATTTGGCTTGTCATTTGGCATCGCAATATTGCGTTGCGTGCACTACTCTATTTCACATAAGGACGCGTGAATTGAAACACATTTAAGTCACATTGCTATGTGAAAGTGACAAACCATATACACCACCTGGTATGAAGATGAATGGTCGCGGCGCGCCTACTACCTACACGTTTCTCGGGGTCATATTCATATTTGTGACAAGTCTTATTGTCGAGTCCCCTCCAAACAAACTCGTGTTGACTCTGTACCGCGAGATGAATAGGTTTTGTTGCAACATACGCTTGTTAGGAATTTGGTATAGAAAATAAGGTCAGGCGGGGTTTGTTTTAACAAATAATTTATATTCGTCTTATGACCTCAGATAAAAATTATTGAACAGACTTGGTATGGTTAAAGTGCAACGTAAATTACATGCAATAAAAATAACGTTCCGGGGGTAATTCAAATCTGACAGAAATCCATATATATTTTTTAGTACAATCTTTAAATTACTGGGTATGTATATGTTGCATCAATAAATAAGAATTATAATAATCGGGTTGGATGAGTCTGAGCACGCCAGCCGACCGCAAGCACACAATGAGATGCGCCTGATAATGGGTATTCGTGTAGCCCGAATTGAATTATGCGTACACACCCCTGATATAACATATAAAAATCAAAATACGCTGAGAGGCCATAAAATGAAGTAGCCTGCGGCCATCTCACGTAAATCAATTGAATACTCGATACGACTACACAAGCAATATTATCTAAGCTTATATTCATTGCGCAATTTCTTTATTTTTCGATGTGGACATTTTAGTTCTTTGTTTAATTTTTCAAAGGAATGTAATAAGTAATTCGTAACGATTCGTATTCTCTTGTTTCAGCACAAAGGATAACAACAATTCAGCTGGATGGCGTTCAATACTTCATCTCCAGAATGAATCCCTACAGCCCAGAGCTCAATTATTTCCTAGCATATCAGTACTGCAGGTAAGGTTTGACCAAATCAAAATTCCAAAATGGTGATGACTGATGAGAAATCGATAAAGCAAGACAGTTTTTATCCAAAGAAAATCGATTGGCCGGTGACCAATCTAGTCTAAACTAGTTCTAAATCAGCGTAAACAAAACGTTCTGAATTTCGGTGTTAGCTTACATTTTCAGTCTCACGGTCAGCTTGGTGTAATAATATCGTCGTGACTAGCTATCCTTATCTAGTTCGTGTCTGGTGATCCTGTTTAGGTCCTGCTATAACTAAGCCGGGCGTTAACAAGCGGTGTCGCGGTTCACTCCGACCAGGAAGTGAGGACATTTACATAACTGTTGGGAGTTTCTGGAAACTTAACAACAATATCGGAACGCTTCCGCGAGCTTTTAACCGCTGTTAACACTCGTACATAAAGTGTATTGTATTGTAATTGATGGCGGCAGCAAGAACTGGAACGCCCTGGGAACAGTTACATATTAGCTGTGGCGCTCCGCGCTCTAGCTAATATATTTACTGGACTGTTGCTACACGCAAACAAATGATATATTTTACAGTGGATCATTTGTACTATCGCAGGTTAGCCTGATTTGTACTTATCTGAAATGATGCTCTCTGATGCACACTGACGCCTACCGATTATGATTTTAATTCAAAATTCACGCACATACTCAAAAGACACGGACATACAATGCATCAATTTAAATAGTAATGAATAATGATGCTAATTTAGTAATAATCGTGACTCGACATTCTCTTTATCTTGTACTAAAAGCATGCTATTTCACAATGTAAATGAAATTTTGATGTCCTGTACTAAGACGAAAAGAAACTATGTGGCTTAAGTACTAACTTAAACCCAAAATAATTTTCACATGCCTAACGGCTGAACATATGAAGGACCTAATTAATGTTTATAAGATCTAATGTATAAGTACCATATGTTTCTGTGAATAAACTATCATTTCATTTCATTTCATAGGCACCTACATAAACCAACGGATCTCAGATAAACAAAATCAATAAATCGCATGAACCACAACAAAGAATAAGTACCTAGGATGAAATATCGAGACAAACAGCAAACTAAGGCAGTCTAATTGTTGCCGTGGTGGTTTGGTTTCCTTAATAAGCTTTGTTTTGTCCCTAATGGCTCTTTCTACGGAGTAATGATCCCGCAGCCTAGATCGACCACGTGCACGGTCAAACAGCTAAGAAAGGTCAGTCGCCTCGCCCGCGCACGATGTCCTTCCATTCTCACAGTCACGACCTATTTACTGTTCCAATATTGTTAACGAGCTCCAGGAAACGAGTCGTGATATTTGAACATTGGCTATTTTGGAAACGAAGACATATAATCGATTAAGGCCACTTGCGGCAATGAGACGGCGTTGCGTAAACTTTAATTTCACAATAATAACACCATATAAACAAACAAACATTCAACGGCTGAAAGTTTGCGAGATTTTAGTCGGAGGAATTAACGGGAATGTATATACCTAATAGTTAAAAGGGGAATCGATTAAGGACGCTCGCGATACGACGAGATGATGACAACAAAAAGAAATTATGCGAATTCGTCATTCAAGTGGAAATGCCCATTGAAGTGTCGTAGGAGCAGATGCGTGACGAATATGTGCCGGCGCCGAGCATAATACACAAATTGCACATGCCACAAGAGAAACGACAGGAACCAGGCATTGTAGACCGTCTGTGAATATCTTAAGTAGGCAGTAAATCGACCACAATTTCGATAATCTGCGTTGACACCGAACACAAAAAGGAAATAACGGGACGACACTTCGCCGGAAGACAGTTTCGATTTTTTGCATCCATTCAGAATTTCGATAAAAAGCTTTAACCAATGCGTTTTTTTGCGTCCATTAAAAAAACATTAAGGTTTACCGAACTGTTTTTATCTGGTTCGCCAGAGTCAATATAAACAAAACCTGTGAACTGTGAATATTCTTTTTTTACATCAGATCCCTTATGTTCTTTAATATTCTACTAATAATAGCGCTTACAGCTACGGTAGGTACTCTTAGTTTTTTTTTAATAATATTATACATGAGATTTTTAAAAGTTTTCTTTTATCGTGACATATTCCAAATATTACCAGTATCATATAAAATATTAATTGATTGAAGAAATAATTAGGTACCTAGGCATATAATCACCTCTTTACTAGGACATCGTGTTTATAGTTCCAATTTACTTAGCGGACCTGTAAAGGGGAAGCTATCTAAAAACGATATTTGCAGAAGGTAACTGAATGTAATGATTACGGGTTGCTGTCGCGCAGTTTTTAGCATCAAGAGTTTTCTGAACTTGGGTCTGGAATGTCGTCCCCGCGGTGCAAGCTTGAAGCCTGTCTTTAGCGAATAAATTGCCTCGAACAGGCCTCGGCGTATAGTTTCTATGCGAGCTAATAGCTGAATACGATTAGCTGGAATAGGTGGTTATTTAGATAAATCGCGTTTATGGATCCGGTGGAACGAGTTCATAACTGCTCACTGTCAAAGGACCTACACATCCTCAATTACGTATTCCCTAGATAAGTTCAGTTTCACTAAATATGAACAGATTACAATTTCATAAAATTTACCAATACTGCACATAATAAAGCTGTGGACGATGGGTCAAGTAGTTTGACCCGTGGTTAATTTTTCACAAGAATATAGTTACAAGTAACTATATAGTGGCTACGTAAAGTTAAAATGTTTTTTTATAACCATATACTGGCCTAAGCATGAAATAACTTTCAATGGCAACCGAAAAGGCTCCCATCTGATAATATAATACGTATTAACACTGTGTAACTGAATCAATTTACCTTCGTTTCAGATCGTTAGGGTTGCAGCTAGCATCCTTTGAAACAAAAGAAAAGGCGGACTCGATAACAACGTATCTCACAAATGCAGGTAAGATTACTTTCTTTCATAAATAGTAATAAGTCATTCCCATTATCCTTTCAGTGAATGCATTTGAGTACATATACATAAGAGTACAAATACAACTGTTAGTATGCACAACGTCAAAGCAGCCAAACGCCTTATTTCTTTCATGTTACATACAGTTTAAGTACAGTGTAGGTACAGAAGATGTAGTGAATAATATGTTATTCCCATTATCCTTTCAGTGTATGCCTTTGAGTACATATACATAAGAGTACAAATACAACTGTTAGTATGCACAACGTTAAAGCAGCCAAACGCCTTATTTCTTTCATGTTACATACAGTTTAAGTATAGGTACAGGAGATGTAGTGAATAATATGTTATTCCCATTATCCTTTCAGTGTATGCATTTGAGTACATATACATAAGAGTACAAATACAACTGTTAGTATGCACAACGTCAAAGTACCCAAACGCCTTATTTCTTTCATGTTACATACAGTTTAAGAATAGGTACAGGAGATGTAGTGAATAATATGTTATTCCCATTATCCTTTCAGTGAATGCCTTTGAGTACATATACATAAGAGTACAAATACAACTGTTAGTATGCACAACGTCAAAGCAGCCAAACGCCTTATTTCTTTCATGTTACATACAGTTTAAGTGTAGGTACAGGAGATGTAGTGAATAATTCTTTCCCATCGGCTAAGCTCGGAATACTACTATACTAAACTAGCAATTGACAACATTTCAAATTTCCAAGTAGTATGAGATCTTAACTCATTTCGTTAAGTTTTTAACAAGAAACCTGAAATATATATTTTTTTATATTTTTATACCCATATTGAAAACTTCAAGATATTCATGAAAATGTGAAGAAAGTCATCGTCGTAATGACTTTACAAGGATGAATTGTGACAGTAACAACGCACAAAAAGAACAGCAGTGAACTTTCTTTTGTATATTCGCCTTTTTAATAGTACTAACTACTGTATGATTTTTTACGCTATGACATCTTACTTGTCACTTACTCTCTTTTAGAATGAGGATATTTTGAAATTGATTTTTCATATGAAATTCTTATGAAATTGGAATATTTTGGAGAATTTAAAAATGTGGTTATACTTAATTTTTCATCCTCTATACGATTTCATCGGAGAAAAGCCCGCTTAAAAAATTAAATGTTGTCAATTATCCGAATATAATCGTATTAAATGATTACCAAGTTTATGCCTGTTAATGTGTCATGTCATGTGTTTATTACTTACTAATAAAGTTTCATAAAGGCCGAGCCACAACGAATGCGTGCGCAGCACGTGCGCGTGCGCGTGTGTGTGGCGTGCGCGTTGTATCGTATGAAATGTCATAGTAGATGACACATCGCATGCAAGTCACGCGCACAAGTACGCCACGCAAGCGGTTCTTCTTTAACCTTCCAATTACCAAATCAATGTTGTGGTTCATTGATAAATTTTTGAAGTTTCGTTTGCAAGATTTCCTCTATCATCTAGAGCTATTCTAATTACGAATAATACAATTTACGTCACCCTCTTTTGTTAACGCATTCTTTAATTACATGTACAAACATTCCAGGCTACAACAAGTACGACTTCTGGACATCGGGCAACAACTTGGGTACAGACATGTACCTGTGGATGAGCACTGGGCTGCCGTTCAACGCAACCTTCAACTACATGCGGCGCGTGACCGTGGACGTGCCCAGCACGCGCGACGACAGCATCGACCCGCTGGACGTGCCGCAGGGCAGCACCGCGCCGCAGCGCACCGCACGACACGGGTATGTACATGTTCTGTGGTATGTGCCTTAAGTTATCAGAATCAGCCAAAACATGAAATGATACGGTTAGATATAAGGCTGGACTTCACATATTGCATAGTGTTCTTAATTGGACTTTCTTGGGTTTATTTATCAAATAAGGCCCAACAAGACTCGACACAACATGTGCCGATAGGACTGATGAAATGACGACCACATATCGATTTTTGTGTCATCAAACTCCCCACAGGTACCACTTAGATATATCCAAAACCAATTGGCATTTTGATTTTCCCAATCAGTAAACATTTTCAAAGTTATTTTGTGGTCTTGCTTGCTCATTTACTACTGATATTTTCATCACTAGTTTTTCTGCTTTTTGTAAACTAAAATTTCTTTAATTGTCAGTCATTTAAAATGGTGCCGCATATTATGACGCGATTTTATAACATTCCGTCTACTATATGTCTGACAGCAGAAATCTGGCTTTCCAGAACAGAGCACGTGATGACGAACGGCTGCGTGGCGCTCAAAGCGCCCACCTTCCACTGGGAGCCCCAGCACTGCGGCGAGATCAAGGACTTCATCTGCGAGCAGACGCGCTGCTACTACTACAACTATGGCTCCATCCCCGTCTCCTCCGCGCAGGGGTAATGCCAGGTGAGATGCCAGCCGTCTCCGGAGGCCCAATCCCCGACCAGCCGCGCGCATATCATAATCCCTACATGCTTAACCTCCACGAGTATCTTACTACGTTAACAAGACAACGTATTTTACTCTTCCGGGTTAGATATAGACAGTAGATAGCTATGTGTGAGTGTGCTAATATGGAAGTCTTGTCCGAGTGGTTCGATCAAGGTGTTTCCGTCGAAGCGCGCGGGCCCGCGGGACACGGCCTCTGCGCCTACCCAACCACCAAACAAGAGCCCTACACCCAACAGAAAACATTTGGTTTAAAATATATCATATTTCATACGTATAGACATCTTTTCAAAATTTATAACAACTATTTGGTGGGTGGGTGAAGGGGGCTTTGCTTGGTATCTCTTGCTCAAGCGATACACTATTCTTAGTTTAAAAATGGATTGTCATAACATAACTATAGTAATTACTTCAATTTCATTAATTTATTTTCTTTTATTCCGTACCGTCACCGTATTTTAAGCACCGGTGTGGCGGACTCTAATACAGTACCTATGCAGGCCTACCTATTCAATACAACGAAAAGTTTAACTCGTGAGAATTGAGGAAAAAAAGTTAGTTTTCATAAGTATTTCCTGTATCACTATACTAATTGCGTTCTTTCTTGCCTGTACTTTAATGGGTTATACAATGATCTTTCGTTGTGTTAAATACTGTACATTATATTAATTACCGTTAGTAACGCATAAAAATGTCATTCAGACATTTAAACACTTTCGTTACCTATTTAATTAAAAGAAAATAATTTTTAGTGGGGTTTATGTTCGACATGTGAAATACCTCGCTTTCGTCTCATTAATTGCTACTGGTATTCAATATCATAAATTACCGATTTACAACTTCAAAGTCCTTGATAAACAACACCACGCGAATACTTATCGATTATATAATTTGATCGAGTTTGTGTTGGCCTGGTGTCACTGTCGGACAGCGGGTAACCCTCGGGGCGGCGTCTGTTTGTCGGCAGGAAGCCGCTGTCACTCACGACCACGACGACGGCGCACCCGCTCACTTCATCGTCGCCGCCGCCGCCGCGCTCCGAGCATCTGCCGACCCACTTCACCCTCAACGACCTCATCGGCAAGCTGCGCCCCTCCTCGCTAGACGGCCTCCAGTCCCCGCACCTTAAGACCGGGGCTCTCTTGAAATCGCCGCCACAGATCGATTCCCACTATTCACGGGCTGCCGATGCTCATTCCCATGATGTCGAGCAGGAGCAGAAGGAGGAGCCCACGCAGGGTCCGTACGAGGAGGACGACGGCATGGCGGGCGACGACCCGTCGGCGTACCTGGCGCGCATCGCCGACGCGGCCGCCGACGTGGCCGCCGACGAGCCCTCGACTTCCGAGCCGGACGCCACCGAGCACTCCGTCCACGCCAGCGGCATGCTGGCCCCGCCCGCTTACTAGTGTCCGACTCGGTGCGTGATCTATTTAAACTTCATCCATCAGGTATTCTCTCTACCAAAAGTAGTATTCGATTTATTTAATGTATCGTGATTCTAAGCAATTTACGATAGAGCTTGCGGAGGGCTTAGACGACCGTCTGTGTTGTGTAGATTTCTTTTAGAATCTTATCAATCGTCGCCAAACGACATTACTTAAGGACTAAAGTTCTTCGGGACTGCGTATTCTCTTGAAGGTGCTGGCGACTCGCGACAGCGACTTGCCTCCGTCTTCGGGAATGTTGAATATCACAAAATGAGTAGGTATTCCATGAATGGATACTAAGACTTTTACGTTAATTAAGTAGGTATATCAGATCTCTGGTGATTTCATTAAACCGTAACATGTATTAATTTAATTTAGTGCAAAATCGAATAATTTGTCAGGACATATCATTCGACATAGTAGGTTAAGATAGTGTTTATATCGATACGTACCTAGTTAAGTATATTAAGTTGAAACTCAAGAATTTAAAGAGTAGTGATGTAACGAAGTTAATAAAGTTTAAAATTTGTAATGGTGTGAATGTTTTATTTTAAGAATTCGCTTCACTGGTCAATCCATACGTATGTTCGTTGATATTTTTCATTAACCCATTATACATTGTATAATATACGATAGTATAGTGGAACTTATAACTCTTATAAGCCACTAACGACTTGATCGCTTATCAACGGGTGAAAATTTTGTATGACATTTTAAATGACGCTAAAGCGACAAGGTACAAAGGTGTTAAGCTTCTTGCTTCGCGCGACTTACGCTTAAGGTTTGCTACACGCGAAAAAGGTCTAAACGTACTCACCAGCCGTTGATGACGCCCTCGACGTTGAGCATGGGCACGATCTTGAAGACGTACTTGGCGCGCAGCGCGGCGGCCACCTCCGTGTCGCCGAGCAGGCAGCTCAGCGTGCCGTCCATCACCCACGACGCGTTGCTCTCGCCGGGGTGCACGCGGGCGGTTAGGAAGATTATCTCTCGGTCCTGTCACATCATACATCGGATCTATTATCAATAATATTCTCTGTGAGATGTACGGATTCCCGTTTGACACATCGTAACAACCATAATAACTTAAATGCGCGTTACAAATGGAATTAATAAATAAAAACAAGTAATGATATTAGAGCTTCATGTTATGAGTATAGCTACAAAGTTATCATACGCGTTGTAGAGGAGCAATCAAATGAATGATCTTTTTTTATCACACTTCATTAGCAATGTATGAAAATAATTCACCACGGAAAGAGTTACGTTGCATTTTATATCTTTTATTTTTTTAAACTAGTGCAGGGACTAAATCTTTGCTTCCGATTTAGATGATATTCGGTAAGTTGATAGAAATTGATTAAATTTATAACCAAAATAAAATACATTACGAACAAAATATTGAAACATTTGAATAAATTACAAACGAATGAAGTTTTAAGATTCGCCGACTACATCGTTTTATATGCCAATTAAAAAAAATACAAGTTAAATATAAATATTCTAACATATATATATAATAAATAAATCATAACTATCCCAAAATAATCAGATATAATAAAATAAGCAAACTTAAAGATAAAAAAATTGTCAAAAGTGGCCATCAGCGGGTAGAGTGCCCAAAAGGCTGGCCGCATTGCCACGCTGGATGGCAATGCTTATTCTTTGTGCGAAATATTAACCAGCCCTCTGGTCACCGGTGGTCTCTATTAAACGCGCCGACAAATCTTTGAAAAGTCGACGCGCACTTGGTCCCCATGGTCCAAGTGTTTCGACCCCAAACGCCTCAAATATTTATTTGGAAATACAGTAACGATTTGGTAATAAAACCGATTTGATAAATCCACCACCACCATATCAGCCCTAGGACGTCCACTGCTGGACATAGGCCTCCCCCAATTTCATGGGGGGTAAATGCCATAATCGCCACGCTTGGCATGCGGGTTGGCGATCGCAGTATCTCCACCGCTCTAGGAATGCTGCTGCCCATTCCCCGGTGGTCTCATCATTTATCAATTATCATTATTATCAATAATCGCTAAACATGACAAACGATTCGTCTTAGCCTACAAACGTCAATAGACAACTGTCAAATGAAAAACCGTACCGTACATCTCATAGGGAATAATAATTAATATTATATTCTCCAATATGCTCGGAAATGACCGCCTTATTGTCGCGAAAATAATCCGAGAAGTTTCTCGTTATTGACTAGCACAAATTTAAAAAGGAAACGGTAAGAAACTCCATTGTCGTATTTTTTTTACCTTTTAAAAAATGTTTAACTAAACGCTTTTCTTTTACAAGTGAATAGAGATAAGATAACGTTTTTGAAAATGGTTCAAATAGTTTCAAATAAAAAAAAAACAAAATCCAATTAAATGTAAATAAAATGCGTAAATATTTAAATCCCGCTTTTTTTGCTCACGTTAAATTCATATTACAATTACTTGTTAATTATTTTAACATTTTTGAACTTTAGAACTTATTTTGATTGAAAGTGGCATTATTATTAATTAATCGAGTTCAAAAAAGAAGGTTTTTTTAAATGTTTGTTACCTCGGAACTCCGTTAGTTCTAAACCGATTTGGAGAATTATTTTTGTTTTAGTGCGCATCTGTTTTGAGGTTGTTCCCATTGTTACCAGAATCTAGTTTTGATGATGGGATCCATGAGGTATTGAGGGAACTTTTAAAAAAATCAATGGAAACATATAGCGGATTTTAGCATTTTCGGTAACAAACTAAACATTTACATTCAGGAAGTAAGCATTTGGTGAACGGTAACTGATGAATAAGACCACGAATAATGGTCATTCAAAACTTGAAGTGTTTCATACTGGGCGACAAGATATTTCGATCGAGATAGTGAAGCGACTATTACGAAGTCTACTTAAACGGTCCTGATGTAATGTTACCATCAACCTGAGCTGATGATTAAAGCCCGAATGTAGGCAATGGAACTCTGTAATAAAACAGCGTAGCTTAACTCTTTGAACGCCATCATATTTGAATCATAAATGAAGTGATCACTCAGACGCCAGGGTATTAAAAATTGATGTAACGTCTAAACCAATAAAAACAATTCATAATTGATTTTTTTCATAATCAAATTACATCTTCACTCCGACCTTTTTAGTGGTTGTTGGCGTGGTGGGCACGACGACACACGACCACTTTATAGGCTCTTGGCGTTCAAAGGGTTAGCCATGGGTAAAATTGAAAATAGATCCGTTTATACGATTAATGATCTTATGATATATATGATTAATGATCGATGATTACAATAAAGATTACTTAGAATTGTCCTATATGGAGCATGACATAAAACGGCACAATAAGAACGACCCCTGTAGATCAACTTAAACTGTAACTTTGTTTTATAGAGATCCGTTAATACCTTGTGTCCCTCAGTTGTGTCAAAAATGTACCTTCTGAGTTATCAAAATTGTATCTGACATTAGGTTTAACCGATTTTTATAAAACCCGGCAAAGGGCAATTACTAATATACTTTATTCTTTCTACTCCAGCATTATAATCTGTCAATTAAATGACTAATTGCAGTATTTAAACAATAAACTTATGTTACAAATGCAAGTCTATACCATAGACTTATATGACTGGTGGGAGAATGAAAAAAATATTTCTTATTTTCCATACCTATACAACTGTTATTTTGTTTTATTTATAAAAGAGGCACACGTCAATGCCCGTATTCAGGCACCATACCGATTTTTTATTTAAATCAAACTGTTTTGCCGTCGTAGAGAAAATAATTCTTTGCAACGTTACATAATTACTTCTTAAATTTCTCGAGTCTTTAATAATAATAACATAATAACATTTTTATGTAACTGTTGCATAAAATAGCAACAGTTACATACAAAGTTGTTGGCTCCGCCTTCCCCATTCCATCACCGGACGTCCAGACGTGTGAGCGGTTACATCCTTACGTTGACAGCCTACCATTTATTAGCACGAAGCGATTTGCTTCTACTTTCCTAATGCGAACAGCTAAGGACTGGAATTTACTGCCACCGTCTGTAATTCATGATACATACAATCTGGGTCTCTTCAAGACAAGAGTGAATAGGCTATTACTGAATCAGTGAGCAACATCTTATGCCTTGTCATCGCTTTCCATCAGGTGAGACTAAGGCCAATAGCTGGTCAGTATATCATAAAAAAAAAAACTATCTACTACCTTTGTAATCAAGACCAATTCTATGGAGTTAAGACAGATTCCAAAGTAAAGAAACCCAAATAATAATGGCATACTGACCGTGATCGGGTTCTGATGAGTATCATCGGCGGATATCGTCAGCAGCGGAACCTCGTTGCTGTTGAGGGAGTAACAGAGCGGCTCCGCCCGCAGGTATGCATTCGGTGGCAGCTGCAGGCTCCGTTGCCAAAGTCTTGTCTATAGTAATAGTTAAAAATAGTTTATATTATAGCACAGTGGCTCAGAGCTGTAGACCTCGTAAAAAAAAAACTATTTTTACAACTTTCAAAATTTCCCAAAATGACACGACGAAAAAACAATAATTATCGAACCTGCTCACAAAATTTCACGAGAATCGGTTGAGAAATGCAACCTGTGGAGTAACAAACCGAAATCCGCCCGCAGTAACATACGAAATCATTTATAATATTATTGTTTTTGAATATTTCCAAAAACTGACTCGACAATAAAAATCTATATAATTATCGAACCTGATTACAAAATTTCACGAGAATCGGTTAGGAAATGAGACCTGTAGAGGGGAACAATCGGAAATCCGGACATCCCGACATACGAAATAATTTTCGTCGAAGCTGAAGCGGAGACCTTCGTCTCACTCGGTCAACTAATAAATAAGCACATAACAAATATGTTAAAATTTGGTTGTGCCGTTCTTTCTAGGCAATTTATTTGATTCGCATTTACACTCACACCACGTCTCCGCCCACTTTTACATAGTTTTGGTTTATCATGCCCTTCTCATTCAACGAAAATGTCAAAAATTCCACTTCCACATGTTTGTAGGAACCTAGCTCGGTAAGTATTTAAACCTACAATCGTGAAAGTGGCCCTGAAATTTAAACCAAAATCTACCCTTTTGGAATATAGGCGTGAGTTTATGTACGTACAGTCGGCCAAGAAAGTGGTTTGGAAACTTTTCGACTCATATGCAGCGACTCATATGATCTATTAAAGTTCCATCAAAGTGAAGAAAGTGGTTTAGACTTTCTTGGCTGACTGTCGGTACCTATGTTGTTTATTTTTTGAGTATCTATAATTGAAAAAAAACACCAGAATTTACCATCATCATCGAATATGTGAACGGGAAGTGATAGGCGAGGTAGACCACGTCGTTAGAGTGCGGAAAATCAATGTTGAATGTAACCGTGAGGTAGCACTTGTTGTGGTTCCTCGGGTTCGCGTAGTGGTAGCTGTTGCGGTAGTAACAGATGTCAGTGCCCGCGCGGACCCAGCCTGAAATTACAACAATAAAGTCAGTGCCAACGAGGATCCAGCCCGTAATTACAACAATAAAGTCAGTGCCCGCGCGGACGCAGCCTGAAATTATAACAATAAAGTCAGTGTCAACGAGGACCTAGCCCATAATTACAACAATAAAGTCAGTGCCCGCGCGGACGCAGCTTGAAATTATAACAATAAAGCCAGTGTCAACGAGGACCCAGCCCATAATTACAACAATAAAGTCAGTGCCAGCGCGGACGCAGCCTGAAATTACAACAATAAAGTCAGTGCAAACGAGGATCCAGCCCATAATTACAACAATAAAGTCAGTGCCCGCGCGGACGCAGCCTGAAATTATAACAATAAAGTCAGTGCCCGGATCCAGCCCGTAATTAATGAATTAATAAAGTGAGGGCCCGCGCGGATCCAGTCTGAAATTACAGCAATTAGTTCGGTCGCAAGATGATTTTAAAAGTAAAGCTAACGAGCATATGTGTTTACATAAAATCTCATCCTTATCTGAAACGCCATTATTACTATGTCTCTCCTTCTCTCTCGTACCATTAATTATCTTTCTTGAAAAGTAAAATAGTGACTAGACATGTTATTTCCGTATACCCTTCTCTTCCCGGGACTCGTGACAAATGGAGAACTCTTCCACGAGCCTGATACCCCTAACGTGGGATAACAGGAACTTGTTATCATCATGATCATCACCCTTCCCCTGAATATCTGGGAAGACTATATATTAATATAGGCTGCATGATTACATGCACATAGCATCCAGCGAGTAAGACCAAATGAGCTTCAGTTCTCTGATACAAAATATTTCACCATTTACTTAATTTCACTTCACAAGGAATTACTCAATAACTTTGTAATTTCCAAGACAAATATAACTCACGGTCGATGTCAATAAGGATCATCACCATTGAAAAAAATGTATACTTAAACTCCTTGCTTTTCTTATCTTAATATTACAAGTAGGTACCAACCTGGTCTACCCAGAACTGCTTCCTTGACTGAGTACATAACTGGTTTCATGCCGAAGTTAAATTGGCTGTCCGATTTCTCACAGTTGACTATATTGAATACGTAAGGGCGTCCCTGCACCATATTGCGGACTTCAAAGTAGAACCACTGGTGTCTTTTCGTGGAGTTCACGTCAGGCATCAGAATCAACTCGTATTCTCTTGGCCCTATCTGAAGATGTACACAATTGAAACATTACCCATATTTTTATCCACATTTATACTGACAAAGTCGTAATTTATAAGGGGCTGATTGTAATAGAGACAAGGTCCAGTCAGTAATAGTAACACCAAAGTAACTGTATGTATGACGCCGACTGTAAATTCAGTAAAAAAGAAGACTTAGGTAAGCTATTAATCAATCACTTTTAAACAATAACATACGAATAGAGTGCTGCATACATATACTGCTAACGCAAATGGATCGAGAGAAATGAATGTTATCAGAAACTAGTAGTACTGCCAATGTCTATATATTGTGGCGTAAAATAATAGAGCCTGTTGTAGCTAGTTTCACTATGAAGAGCTTCCTGTACCATTCAGCCCGTATGATACTTAGACTTCTGTTTAAGTCGCTATCTATGAACGCAAGTATGTAGCTACGCTGTACCCCAGGGCTCAAGCATGGGAAATAATCTAATGCTTATCAACGATATTACGTCTGCATTATTGGAGCCTGAATATGTAATCTATGCCGACTATACATGTATCATAGTAAACGCAGAAAGCATTGATGATCTAACATCAAAATTGAGTAAAACCATGATAGACATAGATAAATGGTTCTCCGCAAACGGAATGATCCTCAACCTGGACAAAACAAACATTGTGCACTTCAGGTTAAGGCATACAGAGATCAAAACAACTAAATATTAAAATAAACAATATTAAAGTCCCACAAGTTAACCAAACTAAGTATCTTGGTTACTTAATTGACTCTGGACTTACGTGGTCCCCTCATATTGATCAGTTGTGCAATTCGCTTTCGTCGGCGTGTTTTGCTTTGTCGTGTCGGCGTGTAAGAAAGGCTTATTTTGGATATTTCCATTCAATATTAATTCGCGATGTCGACCTCTGGGGCTTGGCTGCGAGTCAGGACAAGGTATTCAAAATTCAAAAGCGGGCGCTGCGGATAATATCTAGGAAACCCCACGACCACCCAGCTAGGGAACTATTTACCAACCATAAAATTTTAACGCTACCTTCCGTCTACATATTGGCAGCGTGTCAGTATGTCAGGTCTAACCTCTCTAGCTATAAAACCAATTCCAGTCGCAGAGAGAACAACCGCAGACGGCCAATGTTGGTTGCCCCTGTAAAACGACTCGCTAAGCTCAGGAACGCACTCAGTGTCATTGGGGCAAAGATCTACAACTCTGTTTCGCATGACATAAAGTCAGCGGAAACTGAAAATGAGTTTACCAAGAAACTTAAATCGCTGCTAATCGCACAGGCATGCTACAGCGTAGACGAGTTTCTCCGTGGAGTTCATTAATGCTGTACGAATTCATGATTTTGCTGTGATGTTTTTGATGTTTAGCATAAATAACTTAGTATCTGTGAATATTTTATATACTTAGATGTTATCATTTTTTATTAATTAAATATTTAATGTAATATTGATTTGTAAAATAATTTTACCAATAAATAAATAAATCAATCAATCAATCAAGCAAGGAAAAAGCTCCTAATAGATTGCGCCAATATTTAAATACGAAATAAATGGTACAGACCTCTTTATAGTGAAACTTGTCTACAATACGTTAATTTTATTATTTTAAATGTATAAACATTGGTAGTCTATATGTACGGTGATTGTTGAGCCATTTAGAGCTCACCTTATCGGACAATTCATACCATAACTATTAAAATAACGAAAGTAGTTTGACACCTAAATGGCTTAACAATTAAAGTCCTTGAACGTACGTATAATTTACTACATAATACTTCTAAGAAAGAATACGAAGTATATTATTATCCTATTTACCTGAATAGCTTTCCTCAGATTGCCAGATTCAAACCTGGATTCAAAGGACAATCGAGACGCAAAACTATTTGTTTTTGTTATTTCTTCTTCATCAGTGTTGGATAGGAAAAAGCTCTCTGTACTGAAATGGTAGTAATCGACCATAAAAATAAAATAAAAAAGAATAATATGACAATAGAGAATATTCAATCATACCTTTTTTGCGACTGGTTATCTGATATCCCGACAAGCGAATTTAGCTGATCTAAGTCATAGACCACTTCATTCATATAAGCTTCAGGATTAATTGCTCTATCCACGCAGGACAGCAACTTAACTCTACAAGTTAAATTAACAAACTAACATGAAATACAATTCTTCATCACTACTAAGGAATTTCATATTGGAATACAAATCTTTAAGATGCCAGATTTTTACTAAGATTTTTGTCTGAATAATTATCTAACCTGCAGGTGGATCGCTCCATTTTGTTAAGGGGCTCTGGATGGGACAGGCCCTGTCCACCTATCATGTCCGGAAAGGCCACTTTCACGAACGGAATCACACTTTTAACCCGAGACGCTACCGTGCAATATACAAGTGCAAACGAGCTGAACTTTGAGAGATCCTTGTGTATCTTGAGAGATGAGCAGGAGGTAGTAGCTTAAAAAATCAGAAATAAACATTTTGTGTCTTGTACAGACCACAGCAAAAGTAGATGATCATTTTAGTACTTTATCGCACTAACATAACAATACTGCGACAGTGGGGATGCGTCAAAGTAGTGAAAGTGGCAAGGTACTAAAACAATCATCTACTTTTGCTGTTGACTATACTCGTACAATAGAAAATGATGATCATCACAAAGAATTAATTATAAGAATCAGGAAATTAACATGTCTGGTACAAAGGATATTCTAAATCATTCGTCACTTTCTTACACCACATTCTTTGCTGCGGAAACGAGTACACATGTTTACCTGTATATACTGAGATTTTAAGTGAAGCCAAAGTAAAGTGTCGACAGCAATGGAAAGAGCATTACAATGAACGTTCATTAACAAAAGGGATTGGGTACAAAACTATCCAGAACGATCTTCCTCGTTACCCATGGTTCGCAAAGGTGCAGGAAAAGAGAAAAGATATTGTAGCACTATTACGGCTTCGCACAGGACACATTCCGACAAACCAGTTTAAATTTCTGATGAAGCTATCTGATACTCCAAACTGCCTGAACTGTAATATGGTGGAAGACGTACAACACGTGCTGACGGAATGTGTCCGGAGCGCTGCCAGGCGGCTCGGACCAACAACTAGTAATGTAGGCATATGCAACAGTACCCTGGCATCACCATCATCTGATGATGCCAGAGAACTACTTAGAGTTTATTTTACCTCAATTAGAAATAGTAATTCGTAAGCTTGTATATAATATGATAACCTGTATTACGGGGGTGGCGTAGCATTTGCTAAAACCCCCAGGTAAAAATTAAAGAACAAAAAAAAAAGAAAAAATTCTTTGCTGCGCAGCAGGAAGGTGGGAATATTCTAGGAATGCAAAACTACATAAGTAAATATAGCTGAATGCACACACTAGCTAGCACTATATACATACGAGGGCTGTTTGATAAGTATCCGAAGTATCGCCGAAAATGGTAACAAATATGTATAAAACATAATTATTATGTTACGCCATTTCATTTTAGCTGGATATAGCGAGTCTAATATTTATTAATAGCATTGGAAAAAAAATGACGGCTTGTTTGTAAAACCCATGAAAATACTCTATTACGAACTTTATTAGTCTAGTTAAGGCTTGCCATTATTGTCCACTTAGCTGTCTTTTTTTCATTTTGGGCATAATTATTGTCATTAAGGTTAACGCAAGCGATTAAGGCTACTGAATTGGTAATACAGCTGTTATTTAAAAAAATAAGTCATCTATAACTTATTTCGTACGGACAGATGATATCGTCTGATTAAAGAAAATATTTTGTTCCATTATTATAGGTGATTTTACCGGTAGTAAGAGGTTCTGGACACATCATTTTCATCTATAATATTTGAAATTTATTATTCTTCCATATACGCCAAAAAATATTAAAATACTGTTGCGATAATATTATAGTATAGCAGCGGACACTTTATTTACCAAAAACTACATATTTTCTACCTTCATGGGCATTTACTCATTTCATTTTTGGTGTATGCACCATTTTTGTATTTCTGTGTGTACTGATCGCTTAAAGAGTCACTAATACTAAGAAATTAAACTAAATTATTTCCAAGTTTTAGCTTTAAATCGTTCAAACACGCAACTGATTAATTTATTCTTCGATTTTCTGCTCAATTGTATGACAATGCGGCAAAAAAAATACAAAATCATTTTCATTAAAAAATACTTGACCAAAATAATCTTATTTAATTTTTTCAATATGTTTATTAATGAAGCTAACTCTTACAGTGGAAAAAACTACGCGATGCGATGTCATATTTTTATTATAATTTTTATACCAATTCTAAAAAACGTATTTTTTTATACTCTTTGATAGGGGTGCCTTTACAGTAAAAAAATATCGATTATTAGAAATATTACCCAAATGAAACCATTCTTTGTTAAAAGTCCACCAAAATAATATCCAAGTGGGTTTCAGCTTTAGTTGCAGGTTTCGTATCAAATACTTAGCGGTTCGTGGCGGTACGATATGAAATTTCCACCATTTTCACGTCAATGATAAAGAGTCTTACTTAAAATCCATTTTATGTAAAATTATATAATGTACATAGTCACATATTATCAATTTAAATTAGCGGTAGATAGTCAATAAATGACATGGCATACTTACTTTTAATATAATTTAGGCACATACTGGTCATATCGGGTACTTATCAAACAACCCTCGTAGAGGTATATACATATAACACAAGGATCTACAGCGACTTCACAATGAGCGGAGCCCTGAAAAGACTAATTCGAGTACGTGAGAAACGGCAGATTATCATCCATCAATGCAAATTACTCACATGTGCTTTCATGAATTTTATTGCAAGCTTGGAAGAGTGGAGATGATTGCAATTGGGTTGGCATCATTGGGAATATAGTGTCATAGTCCGTAGTGACCGATAAATTCAATGAGGATGATAAGGGTCTATTTGATTGACATTGTAGGAAGTCCTCGAGAATTGATCCTCTTGAATTGGATCGGCTCTTTACTAATCTAACTTGCTTATTGTAGGAACCGAACTCTTTAAAAAATGTAAAGTATCTGAAATAATTAGAATTCGTTATTATTTTCTGTATCACTAAAGCCTATGCAAATACGATTAGTAATAAGAAGTAAAGTAAATAAAAAAATAATTACTTTTTTAAGTCTTCAACATCTCTCTCGTTAGAACTAAAAAATAGTGTACTTTGTATACTCTCTGCTTTTAGTTTACGTGACTTCTCTATTTCCCCTTCAGTAGACTCCAGTTTATCACTATCATCCAAATCAATATCTGTGTATTCATCAGTGGCCTCCAGATCCAAGTCAGCTGTATCGTCATCCAGGTCCGAGTTGATTGTTTTGCTATCTGAATTTGCGCCATCGTCATCGTCTTCGTTACAGGGCCATGAAGTATTAGTTCCTGCAGTTTGAGAAATAATACAATTAATAATTTCCTTGCTGTCCCATGTCATAAAGCAGTTGCATGTTTGTAAATTACTTTATTATATTTAATTTTGATTTAAAATTTGGTATAAGTAATTAAGGAAATTTGAATAATGGAGCACTCTGTATTAGGTAGCGGACCCCAGGCATCCTCCAGCATGCACTATATATACTGGGAATAAAGCTAGGATGATGATAATGGAACACTCTGTATTCCTCATCATAGTAAATATCCACAAAAAACTTGTCAATTCACACCTTTCGTGATTAACCATGTTTTTTCACACCTTAGATAGTCCATCGATCGCCAAGGAATAAATGTTTTCAATTTTATACCCATGTGTATAATGAATGCAACAGTCAGCACCTTTAAGTATCGGGTTTAGATTGAAGGTCGCAGGGCTAGAGGCGGGCACTGGCAGTGCCTGGTGCTTCAGACACAGCGTGATGACGGAGCACACCCTCGCGAGGAGGCCGTCGAACTCGGGCTCGTCCGGGCACTGCGAGCAGAAGCGGTGCAGGGTCTGCACGTGTTTCTTGGTGCAGAGGGAGCGGCGGCCCGCTTCTGAAATATTTCCAAACCAATATATGTGAGTGGCTCTGCCTTGTAACGGCTGTGCTCCAAACTGACCAGTATAGAATCAGTTTCGTTTCTGTGTTCCAAAAAAATACCCAAAATGCGATTTGGGCTCAAGTATCACGGGGGCGGGATTCATAGAACCGATGGCCGTTGGGGTAGAAAGGTTTTTGAGGGCAATCACGCACTGGAAGACGCAGCGTGGAAAGGCCCGCAACGAGGAGGAGCGACGATCTGGCCAAGATTGCGGGCAGTCGTTGGATGAGGGCGGCGCAGGACCGGTCATTGTGGAGATTCTTAGGGGAGGCCTTTGTTTAGCAGTGGAGGTCTTTCGGCTGATATGATGATGATGATGAGGGCGATTTTTGATATCGATCAGTTTGTAGAATGGATCGGACGAGTTGTATATTTATTAAAACATGAAGTTACACAGTATCCCCTTAATTTAAATAGCGGTAGCTTTACAGTACCGGCCAATAATGTATCACATTCAACACATTAGTATATCACTGTAACAGCTACCAACGATACCTACTTAGTTTCAATTAAATGCCCACACTTTCTTAATAGGCATTAGTTGTATTCCTTTTTAAAAATCTAATTAGCATTGAATATTGTAAATTACGAATTTATCCGCAAAATAAAAATCTCTAATAATTTTTTTGAAAATAAATAAAAGTTGTATATTTATATTTCGTGGGGTTATTGGTAGTAAGTTTAATGATCTAAACTATTTAGTAAACCGTTTTAGATATTTTATAGCTGTTAAGGAATTTATAACATCTTATTATTCCTACTGATGTAGGTACTTAAAAGTTTAAAATTGTAGCGGAATTCTCCGAAACACCGCGTAAGGTGATATATTATTGACCGGTACTGTACTCGTAGGTGCAGAGTTTTAAACAAATAAACTGTTTAAAATAAATCTAATAGGGAAAGTTCTGTGTCACTTAGAAATGCGCATAATTGGTTAACCCCAGAACATTAAACAATAATGCATTGAAATAAACAGTGCTTGAAATATAGTGTCAATGGATACGTACTTATGTTGCAAAGGTGCTGCAGCGTCCTTAGGATGTGGGCGCATATCTTCAGTCTTATGCGGCCCTCGTAGCGGTCCCAGCGGTCGAACACCCTGAGGAGCACGCTACAGAGCCCTGTCTTCACGATCTGCATGCAGCACACCTCTGTGTGAGTTACGCACGTATGACTATCGCATACACATGACATGCAATCGTATACCAAGCAATGAGGATCTTTTAATCCTTGTTTCTGAGCGGTTCAAATATTTATATGACTGCTATTAAAATAAAAACATAAACAATGGCGATAAAAGGAAAAATAACAGTTTTAGGTTCCCATAAATCATTAATATCAAGCGTCTAAATTAATTATTGACCAAGTAGGTAATCCCCGTTGTTTGCAGTATCGATTCAGACAGTAATGATCATTCCTAGGTCTATTCAGTGTAGTGTCGATCGATTCGATATATTATCATGCGAATTGATTCAGTCACATTCCGCATTCTAGTGTTGCATTTCGAACATACGAATGGTATTTTTTGCCGTGAAATTAGCACATCAGACAAATTTAGTCACATTTAACAAATTTCTAAGCCTACCTAATGTATGTGATCGATGAGTGGATCGAAAACGTAAACAGATCGAGTGTTTCTTTAATTAGCTGGATAATGGTATTATGATCCAAATCATGCCAGTTCCAAGTTCATAGCACTTATTAAGCTACTTTCACATGACAACAAATCCGAGAAATCAGCGGTACTCTTTTGTATGTTGACGCGAGCTAAACGCTGTACCAACGCTTGTTATGTGAAAATGGCATTAAAGTATCATTGCTGTAATATTGTTAACTTGTAGATGACTCAACTGTTCTTGCTGAAGTAGTCGATGGCGTCGAGGCAGAGGCGCAGGCGCGCCGTGGGCATGAAGCCTAAACTCACGAGCACGCGTTCGTACGTGGCTACCACTCCGTCACGGATGAGAATGGCCGTAGTCACGGCTGGAAACAGGAGATTGGAATTCAACGAATGTATGTAAAGAACAAAAGTATCTGACTTTTAGAGGAACATGAAACTGATGACTGCAGATATCAATCATTATAGCCAGTTAATCAAATTTATCACTTACAATTTTTGGCCAGTTGTTTTAATATCACCAACAGCGGGAAAATAAGCTTATTGTCGGTGTAATGTCCTTTAAATATGAGATGCATAGTCCTTACACAACCTAGTGTTCTTACTTTCAAAGCGAATTTTGGATCTGAAAAACAAACACAGCACAGTGGTAAGATCCGTTATTGAAAGCAACATGTCGTTAATACAATTCTTCAAATTCGCTATTTCTAAAAAAGAAGGATTCCTTAGCACTGGATTCCCAAACTAAGTCTCCTAATACTTTATCACCGTTTCCATAGTTAATATTCATAATCGTATTTTTATTTTTTACATTAATCTTGTAGTCAATAATTAATAGTACTATAATTAAATTAGTATTACGGGATAGTAACGTATCACATGTTTATCTTCTTGACTATGACTATATCTGCATATTATAAACTTCATCTAAATCGGTTGAACGGTTCAAACGTGGAAAGTTAACACACAGACAAAAACTTTCCAATTGATTATGGATATCTTTTGTAGTTATCCAAATTGAATCTTTAGTAGGACTACTTATATGGTGTTAAGGGAATGGGGTCATTTAGGAATAAGGTGATGATTTGCGCAATTAGTCGCCTATTAATTCACTGGAATTTTAATGATCGGTCACTTATAATACTAGCACTTTGGAGGATCGGAGGGTGAGATTTCGAAAATGGAAAAGGATGAGAATTTGTTTAACCTCGGGAGGCAAGCGGAGCAAGGATCCAAAGGAGGTCTTGCAGGATCACTTCAGTTGCTGAGTGGCGGTCCCGTTTATCGTACATGATACCGATCAACTTCCGTACGATGATCTGGGTGCCTTTCATCGATATAAAAGTGTAAGCGCACTGCTGTCGGGCCAGGTTGTTCACTGGAAGCAACAGAATGAGTTAGCGTACCTTTTGGAGCCAGCGCGGCGAGGATCCACACTAGGTCCTGGAGTACCATCTCAGCACCGACGGATCCATCCCGTTTGGTATGCAAAGCAACCAATAATCGTATAATTATTTGGGTGCCGTTTAACGCTATGAAGTGCTGGGCACACTGAGTCCTCGCAATGTTGTTCGCTGAAAGATTCCCAGCCAATTCAAAACATAATAATAAAGAAGCACCCACGATAGAAGCCAAATATCGTTACAGGATTAGGCCCGCCACAATCGTGCTACTATAAAATGTACATATATACATAACAGCTATTGTCTACGTGCGTATGTTAATCTTGTAAAACACAGTACGGTGAAATAGACAGTTGAATGAACAATTGCCTCATTATTCTGTTATCTAATACTTATTGCAATGCAAAGATTTCAATTTGTATTTACAATGTCAAGTAGTGTGTTATAAATGTCACTGGTTGGACCACTGTTATGTTACTTCCAAAACATATTTACAACACGGAAACCTAATGCTTGTGAATTAACCTGCGATTAGATCAAAAACCTACAGCGAGCTCCTAATTGTATTGTAGCAAATGCGATGATTCATAACATTTATGTTACATTTTAATCTTAATCCTATCTCTATATCACCAAAAGCAGTTACCCTAGTTTTCGTACAATATTAGATGTATAAATATATTGTAGGCCGAAGAATATCGCCTCACCATGGAAAGTAGCTCCAGGGTCTCCCATGTTTTTTTTTCAAAAATGAAATTATTTGGATTTTTTAAAATTATATGGGCCTTATGGCACTTGTGAATTTTACAGAAAATTATATTTTTGATACAAAAAATGTTTTTATTATTTCGCGCAACATTCCGCAATTTTTTTTTGCTGGGTGCTTCAAATGTTAATGTAACTACGAGACCCACAGCAATCAGCAGCAAAAGTATCTACGCGGACCTAGTGCTCAAAATCTACGCACGGACTCTAATGTAAAGTAAATAAGGCTCTGTGTAGGTCATTCAGAAACATGTTATTCTGATTAGCTACTTCTGCTGCTAACTGTACAACAACATTTTAAATAATCGCTTTCGAGAATAAGTCCGCTTACAGATCCGCGTTGTCGATAAGGCTCTTTTGAGAATTAACGACATCTTCAATGTCACAAATGCTATTCAGATCGTACCCAGCGTTGGTTTCTGCATTCCTATTGAACTATTAATATCAAGTCATCGTCGTGGTCTCTACCCGTTTCAAATATAAAAACTAAATCAACTTCATTGTCCAAGTTACCGTTGACGTTAGCTTGAACTTCCAGATCCGTAGAAGAGTTGGGTTCGTCAACATCATCAATAACGATGTCGGTTTGGATATTAATGTTGACTTCAGGCGGGCTATGATGGTTAATCGTTTGTCGTTTATCACTTATCGTTTATCACTCGTCGTTATCGCAATCTTGTCGTCTCCTTTACTATGCTTCCTGTCAAAGGCGTCGATAGCTTTGTCACTTATCGAACGATAAGAGTTAGTCTTGACAACCTTCAAAATGTAATGTTGGATAAATGTTTGCTCGTTAGTAGGAAGCTTTATTATTATACCAGTAAATTAAGACGGTTTAGAAAAGCCTTGTAGTTAGCAAATTTAAGTGACTTTTTAAAATACACGGTTAGTGTTTGATAAATGGCAAGTCGCACGTTTAAACAAGGTTCAAAAGTGTATATCTCTTTGTAGTCTATTACATGTCGATTTGTTCTCTGCATTTGTCGATATATATGGAGTGTTTGTATTGATTTTTATTCTCAAAATATATGATGATTATCACGATACACGTATCAAGTGAATATTGAAGTAAAATCCATACAATTATGAAAAATCGCAATTATATTGACATCCCAGTAATACTAGTCGTGTATTGGGCCCCTATAACAAGGTCCCATTCGTTATGACCACAGACTAGTAACGGACCTAAACACTTTTGACAACGATAAACGATAAGATATCGTTTTGCATAACATGGTCGTTAGTTAAAACGACAAATTGTCGTAATTTGACGTACCAACTTAGTTAATTTTATCTAAGTGCTTCTTAGGTCACGATAAGCTTTCTCGCGTATAAATATCTTGGTTTTTACCAAATTAAATAACAAGTGAGTATTTGATTTTAGTTATAATCATATTAATTAGTTTATTATACTTTTTTATTTATTTATTTAGGTAAACAAACAGTCACTACAAAAAAAGTTAGATAGATTTCTTAAAATAAAGGTTTACAATATGTGTGACCAACACCGTTCACCACTTATTAATTTAAATTGATTGTATCACTCGGAGCTATATGTGCGAGTCACAGTAGCCCCTAGCGCCTCAACGACATTAATCAGTAGGTATGAAGGAAAGGAAATTTCTATGTGTAAATAATTTGCTAATTGCTTAAAATATACTTCTACAATTATTTAGATACTTTTTTGTAGGGATGTCAAGATATCATTTTTATCTAATGGAGGTTGCTGCTGCTGAAAAGCAGCGTAGGAAAATTCAAAGGAGAGCCATCCGGAATGCCTCCAACCCATTTGAATTGCCGGACGCTGAGTTCCATCACATATAGAGTGCGGAAGGAGCTGGCATTCTATTTATGTGATGAACTGAACGAGGACCTCCGGCCTCATCATGCCGACGGGTTGCTGGTTCATATAAAGGTAACTTAGGTACATTCTTTCTCGAGTAGAATGATGTATGAGAGTAGGCTATAGAGTGTGTATAAATAACAACACAGTAAATAGTAACACATTACCTTGGTCCTTGTGTTTTAGGTACTAACATCGCTGCATCTCCTGGTTGATGACAGCTACCAGCATGGGGCTGGACAAGACCACGGCTTGTCCATCGCACAATCTACAGTTAGCCATTACCTAGGTCAATTTATGGACGCCGTAATAGAAGGTAGGTCTACATTTGTTGGGCGCGACTATTGAGTGCAAAATTCGCTTACTTCATTCTATAAACACTGATGTGGATTTTAAAACTGACAGTGACACCTTTTTTATGAGTTGTATTGTAGTACACTCAACAGCAAAAGTAGATGATCATTTTAGTACTTGTCACTTTCACTACTTTGACGCATTCCAACTGTCGCAGTATTGTTACGTTAGAGCGACAAAGCACTAAAATGATCACCTACTTTTGCTGTTGACTGTACCATCTACTGTAGTATGCGTGTAGTAAGTACCATTTGAATAATATAATAATAATAATAATAATAAAGTTTATTTCATAAGTACTTACAACTATGTTACATCATGGTTTGAGATAATAATAAATATTAATAATATGTGACGTATTATTTATAATAGATATTGTGAGGAGATCAGTCTAAACCCAATAAGGTGTAGTTTTCCCCAAGTCTGGGTTGGCAGTCACTTTCAAAAAAGTAGTGCCAACCCATGGGACTATTGCTCCTTTAGGATACAATCGGGAAAAAACGCTAGAAGGATCATGATTACCAATGCTTATTTGATATCAGTTTCCTTAAATAATGCTTTGTTTTGTTTGCAGACTCATGGGAAGGTGGATAGTTTTCCCAGGACGACCAGTCCCAGCGATCCACAACGGATGCCTTTTTACAGGCATAAATATGGGGTGTCGCACATCTTGGGTGCAATACACTGCACCCAAGTTAAAAATATTTCTCCCGCCACTGCCGCACGGGGTTCAATACTTAAATAGAAAGTGTGTGCACTCGCTCAATGTACTGTTAGTTAAGTAATATGTGATTTATTAATTGATAAATATATATAATAACAGGGACATAGCACATACTCTCTCATTTGTCAAAGGCGTTCATGCTAATATTATGATTCTCTCCCACAGTGGAAATATTATGTTGGTATTATATTTTTAACTAACAAAGTATGAGAAATAGTGTTGTCATATCAACTGTCAAATCTCTGTCTGTCAATGGAAATTAATTGACCGAGGGAGCGAAGCGTCTCCGTTTCAGCTTTCGACAAAAATTCTTTCGTATGTCTGTCTGTCTGGATGGAAATGGGCGGGACACGTATGTAGAATGCCATGTGATAGATGGGCCAGAAAACTGGTATGCCCGCTCCACACTCGCGGCGCGAAAGCCCGTGAGAGCTGCGAAACGCGAGTGTAGATGTTGTTCACGCCTTTGCATTCGCGCTTCGCGCCGTTCCCCGATCAGAGTGCCTACCGCGAACTTCGAAAATCGAACTTCGTATCGTACCGTCCCTTTCCGTCATATAGTGTATAACACGAGAGTGAAAGGGACGGCACGACACGAAGTTCGATTTTCGAAGTTCGCGGTAGCAGGCCAGTGTCGGTTTTTAGGCCCGCGACAAAGGGTTCGCGGCGCGCGAACGTGAACAACATGTACACTCGCGGCGCGACAGCCCGCGAAAGCTGTGAAACGCGAGTGTAGATGTTGTTCACGCCTTTCGCACTCGCGCTATGGCAAGCAGTGACACGTCCATTTTCGTTCAAGTCGCGAACAAGACTGCGAAGTGCGAAGCTTTGCGAGTGTGGATGGACACAGGTCACGCGCGAATCGCTGCGTAAATTCACGGAGCGACTTCGCGCGCGAGTGTGCAGCGGCCAGTAGAGTGGGTACCTAGAGATGGACAAAGAAACAAAGGTAGACCACGGAAAAGATGGGAAGATATATTTAAAGAAAAATGTGGACCAGGCCGGAGAAGACAAGCCAGAGACCGAGACAGATGGAGGATACTGGGGGAGGCCTACACCGCAGAGGTGACTTCCACATGAATAGTACCTAATTAATAATAACAATGTTGCATTTAATTATGATACCTGCTATCTGTTTCTTCCCAGCTATAGATACACATATCCCACAAGATGGGTCAGCTCTCCTTAAATTGCTGCCCTATACCTACTACGAGTATATACATATTATAGACCGAACAAGTGAAGAGTCTCCGTTTTAGCTTGCGACAAAAATTCTTTCATATGTCCGGAAGACGAGAACTCCTCTTACGAAAATCGGTTAAGAAATGCGTCTCAACCGATTTTCGTGAATTTTGTGTTCGATAATTATATAGAATTTTATTGTCAAGCCAGTTTTTGGAAATTTTGAAATTTGAAAAAAAAAAAATTTTTTTTGAGACCTCAGAGCCCAGAGCCACTAGTGATAACCTATGCATGGGCTTCTTCCTGACTTGGCGGGGAGGGATCGATATGTGGTAGGTATTTTGTTGTTTGACGTGAGGTTACTGATATGCGATTTACTCATTGGACGAAATACTAACAGCATATGTTAGCGCAAAAGTGAGGCAGTACTGAAGCGCTACCGCAAACTGAAAACGAAATACAATGCCTCTCTGTCGCACTTGCATATTCGAGCACATTAGCATTCGTCTCGGTTGACACTGACAGCTGACAGGACAGTCTCAAATTGTACCGCCTCCGCATCGACGAATCAGGAAGTCACCTTACTCTACAACCCCTTAGACAGTATCACTAAAGCGGCGCGGGTGCGAGCCAGAAGCGGAGCGAGCGCGGTTATATCAGAATTTATGACGCATACAGCTCTACACTACAACGCGGGCCCACGAATTATGTGCTTGCTGTAGAAATTCCACTATACTGAGGTCTCTATGCTGTGTGCGCCATAGAAAGCGCTAAAGCGCTATTGTGGTAAACACTCTATGCGCCATACCAACTGAATGGTATAAATAGAGTCCTCTATTAGTTGCGGCAACTATATATTAGTAGTATGGTCACGGACTTTAATTGATGAGCCATCTAGAGCTCACTTTATACTGGATACTTTATAGCTAACTATGATGCCCAATATAAAGCGAGCTTTAAATGGCTGAACAATTAAAGTCTGTGAGTGTACACTTATTGCGTTAAGGGTGTTCCTCATGCAAGAAGTAGTCAATGCACAACTTGACGTAGATAGGCAAGTAAGACAAAGGCTAAAATTTTAATGTATATATAATTATATAATCAAATGTCAAGTTATAAAAGTTCTTCTAAAATTTGGATTTCCTCCATAACATATCTGAAACAAAAAAGACAATGTTATAATCCGTTACATTGATGAAAATATCTAACGCGCCAGCGTGTCCATCCAAGTTTAGCCCAGGAACTGGCGGACAGCAGCCGAGTGTTATTTTATACAAACCGTTTGGAGCCACTTTTGACCCGACAATAACTCCAAATCTATTTAACATGAAAAAATGAAATTTGGTATATGTATTAAGATCCTTTAGTACAACTAGAACCTCAAATTCCATAAATATAGGTGAAATGTGGTAGTAATCAAAAACCTAACCCACTTCCAGGTGACCTAGAAAGGTGAAATTTGGCAGCCAGCTTGGTAATTGTGTGTGCACACCAAAAAGTCAGAAAAAAGGGATTTTTTCAGTTTTATTATTATTATTTATGCTAGTTACCTCAGAACTCTGTCATTGAACTTGGCAGTTTTCTATGTAGTATGATATAATACCATGAAAGCTGTTGGATATACAAGAAAACTGCCAAGTTTAAGCTCAAAATGCATTAAGCCGCAGTAAATTAGTTTTACTGTAAACAGTGTAGTGCCAGACTTGGCACCTTTTCAGAGAATCTGTGGAACTTGGCACCTATTTAAATCTCAATTATTTTGTCTGTGTAGACGAGAACCAACCAATACAAATAAATAAATAAATAACCAAGTATCACACATTCTTATGTGATTATATTGACAAATAAATAAATAATAGGGGGACAATCTTACACAAATCAAACCAGCCCGATAGTATGAACATATTATGAGATTATATTTTAAAATTAAATTTTAAATTAAGTAACAAATAATAGTAATCCTTAATCCTATATGTTTAATGTCTCTTTGGTGTTGTCAGGGCAAATATGTGCGTGACAAACATGCATATTTATTTGTTGCTGAGACTTTGATGGTTTCTACATACTTATTTATTTAATTTTTATATAATAATAATAATAATATTGGGGGACAATGTTACACAAATCGACCTAGTCCCAAACTAAGCAAAGCTTGTACTATGGGTACTAGACGACGATATACATACTTATTATAGATAAATACATACTTAAATACATAGAAAACATCCAAGACCCAAGAACAAATATCCGTGAAAAATGCACAAATAAATGCCCTGGCCGGGATTCGAACCCGGGACCTCTAGCTTCGGAGGCAGAGTCACTACCAACTAGGCTAAACAGGCCGTCGATAATATCAATTAAATATATCATATACAAAATGTCCTAACGGGGATTCAAATACGGGGCCATCAGATTCGTTTTTAAATTTTAAAAATGCCTTAACAACAAGATCAGCATTGGCCTAGTTGGCAGTGACATGAATTTGATGGCCCCGGGTTTGAATCCCCATAAGGGCATTTTTTTGTGATAATCATTTGTTGACATGTTTTGGATATTTTCTATGTATTTTATATAAATATTATACAAATGTTTATTGTTTTCTGGTACCAATAGTAGGTAATCAACTTCAAAAATATGGGTGCATACAACTTGCTCAAAAATATGTCCTATAGCTCTTATGTCGGCGGATTAAGGTTGCTGTACGTATTTATAAGGATTAAATCGATACGTATTTTTGCAGTTGACCGTACCAGTCTTTTGAAATGGTCCCAAATATTTATAAATTGTTAATTTATTATTTTACTTGATTTTATAATCACAAAAAGTGTATACTCACATCACCGATCCGGGACTCTGGAGACCAACCTCCTCGGAAGACTCCAGCATAATCACCGAGGGCACCATCTACTCTTCCTCCCCCACTGGCGGAATGGCGAGAGTGTTTCCGGTGGCCGCTGTCGCCCGCTTTGCCACAGCTTTCTCCTCCCTCACTTTCCGTTTTAGGTCCCTCCGTGTCTGTGAATATCACAATGCCATGTGTGTGTGGTCATATCATATACCTTCATTAAGTTCCTTCATATACATCTTTATTAATTCAATTCAATTCAATTAATTTATTTCAGATTATAATCCATATACACATTTGTTAGTAACAATTAGAAACTTACAAAACTATGTTAGTGAAACATTTATGAAAATAAATATAAAATAAAATTAATTTTTAATTAATAATTCATATAAAACAAGTATCAGTATCTGTCAATATAAATATATTGAGGGCATCAAGCTATAGGAGTTTATCATGTTTTATGGCTGGAATGTACTCTTACAAAAACCGTCACATACAATACAAGTAAAACATAGGCTGTAGTGACCGGTTACCATCAGGTGGGCCGTACGCTTGTTTGCCACCGACGTGGTATATATAAAAAAACATGACAATATGATAGCATGATAAGTCATGCTAGAAAGACTAAAGCCCTCTTAAATATTATTTTATACTATATGATTCAGACAAGATTAAGTCACAACATGGTTTATAGCCATAAAACATAATTAAAATCCCTTTTGTAGCTTGTGTATAAAAAAAATTGAATATTTCCATAAATGTTACAATTTTATGAGCAACCATACTTTGAGGAATCTAAGTATGTAGTTGTGGCATGTTCGAATATGCATTAGTTTTTTGTCCATTCAAACACACCAGAACTACATACAAAAGGAGATTTACTTAAGTTTTTACCTAATATACCTCATAAACCAACTTCAATAAAAGGAGGAAAGTTTTCAGTTTGTCTGCATGTTTGTTGTTATTTTTTTATGTATGCATGTTTCCCGATGACTCTTGACTATGTTGGCCGATTTTGATAATTCTTTTTTTGTTTCAAAGCAGATAACCCATAAAAATTTGGTGATAGTCTAATGGTGGGATTCAGGAGGAATTGAGTGATACATAATTATTATGTATCCATTACTTACGATTTTCCAAGCCACCGCGGACTTCTCCGGGCCAAACTTCAGCAGCACCTCGGCCATAGCTTGCCAGTTTCCTTCATGTTTTTGATCACCGAGTGGCTAGTCGAACTCCCCGTTTGCAAAAAGGGGGTTTGCAGCCATGTGCTCTATTAATTTCTGTTTTTGAACGGCGGAGCAGCGCTGCGGCTGAAAGCGTATTCATCATGCAAATAAGGAAATATGAAACGAACATAATTATTTACTAATATTTTTTTATTACTATGAAAATCTTTAATTATATTTTATAATTATTATAACTTACACTTTCGGCGGCATTGTCGCGATTTTTTTTATTATAGTGGCCCACGCAAAGGCCTTCTTCACTATTCTTACAAACAAAAACGTACTGTTTATATTCTCATTGTTTACAAACAACCGACCACCCGACATTTTAGTTTTCGAACAACGCATCGCTCCGAATATAACCTCAACTTTCGCAGTGTTGCCAGGTCCAATCTGAAAAAGTCTCTACTCAAGTGCTGTACACACCCGAAAAATCAAGATATTGGAATGAAAAATAATAGTCGATATGATTTATATGTCAATACTTACCTAAATGAAGTTTTTTTACTATCATTGTGACAGAACTTATCTAATTATTAATCTCTGTATTGTAAAAAGCGTCAGACGGTTATTTTCAAATAATTATGTTGTTAAAAAAAGTCGGAAGACTAATTTCTCTATTTAAAATGATGCACACCTCAGGATTTTCAACACTAAACACAGTCTACCATGTCGCTATATCAATTCCAAAGGTCAATTTATCATAAAATTTTGGAGGTAGAGGTTGCATTGCAGACTCATAAAATCATTTTAGGCAATTTTTATCTACAGTTCGACAGAGGCCTATCACATCAAGCTAGTCACGCACGACTCTATTCAGTAAAAGACTCGCTTTATCTTTGTGTAATGGGTGTTACCACTCACATATTGCCATCTTAGTATGGTGTGGGGCGTGCAATATTGGATGGTTTTCAATTCCAGAACTGATTTTCGATATTGGGCTCCAATTCCGGAATTGGGATTTATCTAATTCCTTGATCATGTCATGATACCATATCTTATAACTATTAATAGGTACTTACCTCCTGAAGTCAAATAAACGTTACCATTACTTAGCCAGATGACCTGACTACAAATGAAACCTTTCATGGCCAAATTCGGTAGAAAACTAAAGCAGTAGGTATGGCCGATTCAGGGCATGGTCCATCGACCATGTACCTTACATTAAAGTAGAAAATCGTCCATATTGCTTTAGTTTTCTACCGAATTTGGCCATGACAGGTTTCATTTGTAGTCAGGTCATCTGGCTAAATAATTTTAACGTTTATTTGACTTCAGGATGTAAGTACCTATTAATAGCTATAAGCTTTTAGTCTTAGCCTTGTGGTAAATCCGCCACTGCCTCCTCGAATGTCAAGTGCTTCATATAGACTTATTGTGTCTGCTTACTATTAGGCAGGTCGTATGGTGTTTGCCGCCGTGGTTGCACTATACAATCTTAGGCCTTGGCGTCTTTTATTATGTATATACGATGCGACGTGCGGCATAAAAGAGTATAAATTCGGAAACTGGTTTCATTATGTGGCAACTCCATCAATCATGCTGTCAATGCTGTCATACGTTCAATAAGTTCAATTCTGAGCCGAGGGCCTAGGTACTCCAAATTTCAAAAATCGAACTTTGTGTCGTGCCGTCTCTTTGCTCTCCGTCCTCACTCTTGTGTTATATACTATATGACGGAAAGGGACGGCGCGTGTGACGGACTTGCTAATAATTGTAATAGAAAAAAATACAGTGAGTTTTTGGGTTTTTTACGTCTTGTTTGAAAACCTTAATATTCGCTGTATTTTTACTCCATTATAATTTCAAGCAACGGAAACTAATTTCCGACCTAGATATGCCGGATCCCATTTTGTATACAAAGTTTCATGTCATTCTAGCATGGCGTTTTAAAATGGGAGCGAAACTACGTTTGTATGGAGAATCTAGCTTACTGCGGACTCTTAAGTTACTGTAATTTTATTTTCTTTCCAGATATTTTACAAAGAAAGAAAGTTATCTACTTGATTGTGATAAACAAGTAGGAAACAGCCAAGTCATAACAAATCTAGGAACATTAATCTCCATTGTCATAGCATTATCACGATACTGTTACATCCTGAAGAGTTCCCAGGGTCTGCTACCTAATCCCAAGAAATGGCGTAAGCACAAGATTTTATGAAAGCAACTGCCATCTCACCTTCCAATCCAAGGGAGAATTTAGACCTTATTGTGATTAGGCTTGTTGCCCGTTGGCCTTTTACTTGGCTTCATGGCTGCTGTAAATTTAATAGCAGCCGGGATCAATGGCTTAACATGCCCTCTAAAGCACAGGAGTGGTCAGTTAGTAACCACTTGAAGTGGTCACTGCTGGGCCATGAGCGGTCTTTAACAGGAACATTTATAAGTTTTTTTTTTAGTGCACACTTAATGTGACATAATATTACGAAGAAGTAATAAAATGGACCCCAAATGAAATATAAAATTATATATATGAAATACCTACTATTTTGTTTAATTTATACCTTTACAATGCTACCGAAGAAGATATATACTAAATGCTACTCATATACAGGCGGTGCGCAGTGGAAGGTGAGTGTTACAGAGACTGTGTGTGAATTTACTCCCACTTGTCGGTTTTCATATATGTCACCAGTAAATATAGTTTGTAAGCTAGTAAGAATACAACTTTGAAGAACTATTATATTAATCTGTGGTACAACTAAGCAAGGTAAGCTATAGCCAGTTTATCTATTAAGTATTAAGGTTGTCAGGAAGAGATTGCTCTTTAGTGTTAGGACTGCCAATTTTCTACCATTATTTTATTTTGTCTTGGTGAACAATGAAGAAGTATTGTATTGTACAATGCCATACAAATTATATGTAAGAAACAAATAAGTGTGACATACATTTTACAATGGTCAGTACTTAATAGATAGAAAAAACTGAGTATAGTAAGATACAATACAATACAACAAAACTTTATTGTACACTTAAATGAATGATTACAGTGAACAATTAAAGACACATGATTATTATATTTTTACTTTAATTACTAAGTAAGAATAAATAGGCTACTCTTTATATATTACAAGTTTAAGTACAAGGCGAACTTATCTATTTAAGGGATCTCTACCAGTTCTTGTCTCTCTCTCTCCTGAATATAGGTTCCATTCCCATCTGAAACTTGGAACCCTGAAAATTATTTTTAGGAACATTAGTAACAGAAGGAAATTTATTTAGACAAAATCGTAGAACAAAAAGGCAGAAGGCAGATGAATACCTTTACAGCCGTTGAATACATAATATACATATGCTTTAAATTTGCCTGTTTATTTTTATGAATCTTAAGTTGAAACATTTGGCAGTGAAATGTTGCACAATACACAGATAACCTTTTACAATACAATATAATCATGACAATACAGATTATTTTGTCTTTCAGTTTAGGTATAGATCCGTGTTTCAGGTAGATCCGGTGGTTTGAAATATATTTAAAGAACTGAATTTGCTTTAGGCTGACAAGTAGTCGCTGTAAACGAACAAACTTAGTACTTATGTATCACAACTTACAGTATACTTTCTTAAAACTTGTGGACTAGTTATTGTTGAGCTAATAATGGTATGTTTCTATTCGATACTTTGCTTTACTTTTTACACGCTTTTCTATGAAAAATTATATTCCTAAATATGTTATGTTGATATTATTTTATTACTTTGTAGTTTGTTAAAGTTGACATTGACATTCGCCTCACACTACTAACCATACATTTTCAAAGGCACTTAAGTTTGCTGACCACCAAACATTTCTAAACCATCTTAAATTTATGGTATAATAGTAAAGCTTCCTACTGACGAGCAAACATTCATCTAATATTACCGACAAATGGATTAAAAACCCAAGACTTTTGAAGCTGTCAAGATGTCGCTTATCGATCGATTAGTGACAACTGTCGACGTTTTTATTATATCGTACGTCAAAACCATAGTAAGGATAACGATAAAACTGAGATAAAGACAAATGATATGTGATAGAAGACTTCTTTTTACTAAGATTTTAGACTTAGATTAATAAGTAATACGTGATTTTAGAGCTAAACTCTAGTAACTCAGCATGGACGCCAGTGTGGATGAAGGGATACCACAGGGGGAATGATGTCTACCGATGGTTTACACTGTTAGGTCTTTAGTATACTGTTCGGTTTGTTGTTTGGGGTGAAAGTGATGGTCCTCCCCCAACTCTGGAGAGCTGGGAAATCACCTCTTCCATCTCTGTCGTCTGTGAGGTCTGTTACTTCAACTCCCTGGCCGCCTGGCATCGTTTTGTAACATTTTCTTTAGTAGGTCTTGAGTCGATTAATACGTGCTCTTAGTTTGCGACCGGAATGTAATTTGCTGCTGCCCTGATGAGGGGATTGATGTTGTGTGGCGTAGCATCGAACTATCGCCTTGACGCCAGTGTCATATATTATTTAACTTTTTCAAGCCCTTCCCTATGCAGAATCAGTGTTCCTCCAACCAAGGGGCTCCCACTGCTCCCCTGAGGAACCGATTTTGCAGGGCCTGGAGCTTGTTCAGGCGATACTTCAACAAACAACTAGCTATTATAATGGGTCATGCATATTCAAATGCTCGGCTACAGTGCTACTCTCTTCAGATGTTAGAGTAAATATGCAGATATCTTCGAGCACCCTGATGACTGCAATTACCTTAAACAATGTTGTGTAACAAGGGGTTGAGGTTATATGCAGACTTTATGTTCGATCACTGACAAAATTTACTTTTGCCCTATGAAATTTCAACTTCACTTCCACTTAGCTAAGTCCAGCACACAGAAGGTCTCTGTAACATCAGGGACTAGTAAATTATATAGTCTAGCCTTAAGTAGGTAGTTTTACCATGGAGAGGTCTGTATCATTCGTTTTGTATGACACTTAAAACACTTTCTAACTACTTGGCACCATCTGTAAGAAACTTCTTTGTTGTGGCACTATTGTGATAGGCAGAGGCCCAAGTGTTATACAGGGACCTCTCCATAGTGAAACTAGCTACAGCAGCCTACCCTAGCTCTACCGCCACTTTATATGGCCAAAATGTACTAAAACATCGCATGAAAGACGGTATTAGCTATCATGCTAGCTAGGCTGGCTCATTATTTTATAGATTTGCCACAATGTATAGGCATTGACAGATTTGACAGTCTATATAATTAACTGGTCTCTGGAAACACTCGCCTATCAAACCTGTATATGTATAAGGAGCATGCAAAACAAAGTTCCCAATGAAACAAAATAGTAAGAGAAATTAACATGTACAACTTAAATGTAATTTATTCTACAGAATGTCTCTTAGTTCGGCGTGCCGGTTGGCAAAGGCCTCCTCCAATTATTTCCATTGTTGCCTGTCTTGGGCAACCCTTCTCCAATTTATTTATTTATTTTATCTTATACATCATTTTAATTATGAACTTTTCTGGTGATTTGGCTGTTCCTATGCATTTGTAACATTGAAGTAGGTGATCTTCATCCTTTTAAGATCTGAAAAAATAAAGATGAAAAATTAAACCTCAATAATAAAACGAATTACCGGGTATCCTCTTAATTTAATGGCAATAAAAATATGTTTTTTTTGAAGCTATAAACTGACCAGAGAGGGCCAAATACAAATAGACATTCTTAGCCAAGTTCCCTGGCAATAAGATAAATGGCAATAATAATGTACCATTGAGGAATTTGATTTCTGGGCTGCTTCATACCTTGTCCCAGACAACACAACAACAATATGATATCTCTAGCAGCTTTCATATTGATTTTCACTGTGAAGAGCTGACAAGTGGTCCGGAACGGACAAGTAGTTCTAACAAAATAGGTAGCGGACCCCGGGCAATCCGGGCATCTTTCAGGATGTAACTGTACTGGGATAACGCTAGGATCATGATGATGATGATGAATAATGTACATAGCTCCACATAAATATACTATTAATTTGACTGTGGTAAACTTTCTACATATTGTATGCATAATGCATTAAGGTGTCTTATTTATACTTTAGATCTAGTTAATCACGTAGGTGCTCTGTAAAACTTGACATAAACGTATACAGGGCATTGATGACATTCCTTGTAATCTAACCTTTTTAGTTCTTGGTCTGTTAAAGGAATTTTAATCTATCACAGTTATGGCAAACAAACCTTACGTACCATTTTGATAACAGCACATCAGTCAGAGATTCATCCTTGTGCACTTATAATACCCAGCTAAACATCCGGCTGAGGAACTCAAAACTGGCAAACAGTGTCCGCGAAGACTCTTCGTGATAAAATATACGGCTGCTTCTCAAATTGTAGGTCGATGATGCTAATGTTCCCACATTTTGTACCTAAACATATATACACAAATCATTACTAACTTATACTCGTAGGTAAAATATAGCAGCGTATTAAACTAATTTATATTATTATCACTAGGAAATCAAGTACTCACTTGTTATTTTGGATAAACCAATATTTTACACACGTGAAAGCGTAGCTATATGATATGAGGACGACGTGACATCGGAAGCACAGATAAAATAAAAGTTGGGTTGAGACGTCAAAACGTCAAATCACGACAATTTATCGTATTAACTAACGACCATGTTCGCAAAACGATATCGTTTATCGTTTGTCGTTTATCGCTGTCAAAAGTGGTTAAAATCGTGATAACGAGGTAAACCATGTTATGTATCGATAAATGTCGTGGATAAATCGACAAATTTACCGTTTATCGTTTATCGAGCTCTTATCGACGATCCATCATAGCCCTGCAGCATCAGCAGCGGCATTAAATTCAACGTCAAATTTCGATTCATTGTCCGATTTGAATTCTATTTCATTTTCAACTTGTACTTCGGCTTCAGACTCCAAGACTATTTACGGACACAATCCTTTGTCACTTATTTGAAAATATGGGAGTGTTAAAAAACTACTTTAAAAACTTATGATAATTCACGCCGCATTTAAAATCCTATGCAGATAGATGCTAGTAAATTTATAGGATTAATCATTTTGTTTATATTTTCCCATTAATTGTAAATTAAATCATAGACCGAAATATATCATACCAAACTTCCGTGTAAAACATGGCGGCGGCGGTTGGCGGTCGAAAACTCAGTGCACGAAAACGTCTTGCGCCCGAGGCGTTGCAAATTTCCAGTTTTAAAAGCAACAAAATGCATGCCTTAAAAATACATTTAATTGGTCCTACTTAGTTTCAAACCGCTGGTGTTAAAAAGCCAAGAACTCCTGTACACAAATCAACCACACATACCCTTTTTAAGCAAAGGATTTTTGTTTTCTTTGCCTGTCTTTTTGACATCTTTCTTCTTGTTGACTGCCACTTCAGTGCCCGCTAATACATCAAATAATATAGATATCCATTTTTATTATTAGCTAAATCTTAATATTTGTTTCAGCAAATACTATGAATGAAATTACGTACCTGAACATTTTTTTCCTTTGCCTTGTTTTAAACATAACGCTTCTCGCAATATAGCCGCGATGTAAGTCGACGTTGGAGAGTCTCTTGAGGTCTGGAATGGATTGCAAACGACACATTCGTAAATCCTATGTGAAAACAGAAGACACGTTAGTAAGAAATTAATAAATCGTGATACCTCCAAAATGGTGAGCAGCATCTGGAGAGCATTGGTCTGCTTATCCCATATCTTTTCAAGTGTACTTTGTCGCACATGTTTATCTGTAAGACAGTAAACATTGTTAATAACTATTACAATATATGTGAAAGACTAAAACTTTAGGTACAGAAGTATCGTCGAAAACTTATTTTATTCTTAACCTTTAAACGTTTCAGGATTGTTTATTTATTTCTTAAAACTTTATTGCACAGTTACAAGTTACAGATACAAAAGGCGAACTTAATTCCATAAGGCATTCTCTACCAGTCAATCTTTACGCCAAACAGAGAATAATCAAAGTTGATGCGAGACATGACTGCGACAAAGAAGCGAAGCAAGCCGACAAATTACCTATTAAATTAATTGGTTTCATACAAGTAAATTGATTCATAAAAATTCAATAAAACATAGTCATCATCATCATGTCAGCCGAAAGACGTCCACTGCTGGACATAGGCCTCCCCCAAACACTTCCACCATGACCGGTCCTGCGCCACCCGCATCCAGCGGACACCCGCAACCTTCACCAGGTCATCAGTCCACCGTGTGGGGGGCCTGCCCAAGCTACGCCATCCGGTACGTGGTCGCCACTCGAGAACCTTTCCGCCCCAACGGCCATCGGTTCTACGTGCTTTGTGCCCCGCCCACAGGGCTATATCGGTCACTTTGGTTCTGCTGTGGAAGGCCTCATTCCTGACGCGATCACGCAGAGAAACTCCCAACATAGATCTCTCCATTGCTCTTTGGATGACTTTGAGCCTTTTTTTGAGGCCCATAGTAAGCGACCAAGTTTCAGTGCCATATGTAATTTTTTTTTAAAGAGATGGAAAACGCCTAATGGATGAAATACCTAATGGACGATTTACCTAACTTTGATATCCCAACGGTAGAAATACCTATTAATTTTATTACAGAGTGGTATTTAAAATAGGTAGTAGTTTGTTACATTATTTTCACAAAGGCTTTATTTTTACAGTAACCAGTTTTCACACAAAGTATTTTTATGAATCTAAGTTTTCTTAGTAAATATTATCAATGTAAAATGTTTTTAATAATATAAAATAACTACTAACTTCGTAGGAGTAATAGGTAGTAAGGTTCGTTGGGTAACTTCAGATGCCCGAAGGGCAAATCGTCGAGGAATGCGGAGCTCCATCGACTTGGTGGTTTTTTAATTATATTATTTTAAATATGTACAAAGTTTATATTTTTCCATAAATAACAGAGAAAGACACCGACATTTAAAAACCCTATCTAAATAATCGGTATGTGAAAGAAAACTGACTAAGTTTTTGTTAGGGTTGCGGTTCTAACCTAACCTTTTTTCCTGATAAAGATTACCTACTACTACTACTCTACATTTAAAACCACTATCCTGTAATACATTGAAATAAAAAGATCGTATCTTCAAAAGAAACTTACGGCGCTTACATTTTCGTCTATTTTCCAAAATAACTTCTAAACTATTCATTTCATAACTATATAAAATATACCTATATTTGGGATACCCAGAATAAGATGAGCAGAACAATTATATCAATTAAAAACCATTTTTTATTTTCAAATGTATCCTTCCTCCCCAAACTGGCTCCCATGTTAATAAGTCATTTATATACTTTACATATCCGTCTTTGGGTCACTGACGTACATATGTGTACCAAATTTCAACTCAATCGGTCCAGTGGTTTCGGAGCATATTGGCTGTGACAGAGGGACGAACAGACGGACGCACGAGTTACTTTATAAATATTCCGTTTTTTTTTTCCATTTGTTATTTATTTATCGTTTGGCAATCATTTCGAACCGTGAGATCTTCGAGAATATAGTACGGTTTCCAGTTTTTGTGGTACGGTACCTTAAAAAGTGTAATATAACTGGCCCAGCAGGATAGAAACGCAATAGTAAAAACAGTTAAATATACAAGTACATTGGAATATTTACACTGCCGGTCATAAGTATTTAGGCGCCCATACCTTTTTCCATACATCTGTATACAAAAATGACTTTCAGAAATACACTGCCAAGTCAGAGTGCGTTGACAGTTTTGCGTGCTTTTTGCATTTTTTATTTAGCTGACCTATTGAGCCTTAAATCGGTGCCAGAGATTTAAAATGGTAGTTTTCTTTTTGCAATGACTTAACTTCATAGAAAAGTGTAGTGTGTTACCAGCAATTAGTCAGGAATGAACCACAAACTTTGGAGATCGATGCCTGATGGCATTAAGAGGTTTAAGGATTGTGGAGTAAGCAAGTGCAGGGCCGCTGCAGGGAGAGGAGGCGGCCTCGCGAAACGGGCGCGATGACCGCGCGATGAAACGCTTCCGCGAGATTCGAGATGCTTTGTCCGGCTGTCGCAACTGGAGCACAAAGAAGGCCGTCTAGTGGTCTTTCCAATACATTGCCATCTAAAATTATCTTCGTAAATAACGATAGGTATGTACATTGTAATTGCTCTATAGGCCAAGTAACATTGCAGCGTGACGGCTGCTCCGTGGACGAGTTTTAAATGTTTTAATAACGCATGCCAAACTCAATTATACGTTTCAAATCGTTTGAAGGTGTGGCTTAGTGTTTTTATTGAGGACCTCAAATAGGAAATAGGTATCAACAAATTGCTCCGTTAAGATCTAGATCTCAGAGAGGATATCTAGTCCTAAACATTATTACAGTCTCTTTTTAACCGACTTCAAAATTTCAAAAGAGGAGGTTATCAATTCGGTTGTATGTTTTTTTTTTGTTTTTTTTTTTAAATGTTTGTTAGTCCATAACTCCGTCATTTCGTAACCGATTTAGAAAATTCTTTTTTGATTGTAAGTATATATATCCAAATTGGTCCCGTTTATGTCAAAACGCAGTTTTGATGATGGAATCCACGAGGAATTGAGGGAACTCTTCAAATCTTTAAGGCAAACATATAGTGATTTTTGTGTTTTTATCAACAAGTCAAGCATTTGCATCTAAAAATGTGACATTGGATGAAGTGGAACTGCTGATGATGATCAGAACAGAACTCTTCAACGACGAAAAGTTCACGTTTGGCGATTTGTCCTTCTAGCTGTGTTTGTTAAGCAAGTTCTATTTTCACGATTAATCGTAGTCATGCTTGATTGCTGATGATGGGATCCATGAGGAATTGAGGGAACTCCTCAAATTTTAAAGGCAAACATATAGTGATGTTTGTGTTTTTATCAACAAATCGAGCACTATCATACAAAAATGTGACATTTGATGAAGTGGAACTGCTGATGATGATCAGAACGGAACTCTTCAACGACGCGTAGTTTACGTTTGGCGATTTGTTCTCTTCGTTTTGTTTGTCAAGCAAGCAAGGTTTTTCCATGATTCCATGAGGAATTGAGGGTACTTAGTCTTCTACCATTATAAACATACTTATAGCCATTTTTTTTTTATTGTATGGAATCTAAGAGTGCACCATCTAAGTATAATAATCTTTCACTGGCCTCCCCCATTGAAGTCGGTTTTTTTTCTTAAAAATTATTGCAATTAGTTTCAAGAGCAAACTCATAAACTTGCCAGATCGGTGTCAAATTAAAATTATATCAATTGTGTTTACTTAGTATGAACGATCGTAAACACTATAATAAACAAAATAATAAACCAATCAATATTTTTAATCTTTGGTAGTACGTCAATACCTTATGCCAAGAAATGCGGAAGCGTCTATAAATTAGTCCAAGTGGATTGTTTATGTACGGTCAAATAATGCGGTAAATGGCCTAGTGGGGCTGCGACAATGACAACTCGTCTCGGCCGCGAGGCTGGCAAGCTGCCACGGGATCCGCTCCCGTCACCATGCTCACAAAATACCGCACTTTCATTATCAGAACGCATTAAGTTGAACACGAGGCTCGTTCAAGCTTCAACCTAGAAATAACTTTCATAAAATCTTCATTAAGTCTCTCGCTGTGTTTAGGAGTTTTAAATCGTATTCCAAAACATAGTTTCTAGAAAATAGTGACGCTATAGCAACAGTCTGACGGAAGCCCAGAATATAAACGCTGATTATGTTATTAAAATGCTTTAATAGCTACCGATGTAAACATTACGCAATGACTAATATAGAGTTAGTATTGTGGCTCCTGTTGTTACTTCACAAACACTTTGTTGTGCATCAACTGTGCACAATCAGATTTTATACCTACAACATTCATAGAACTTGTTTAAGTGAAAAATAACTAATACATATATTCTCATGAAACCAATCGGTCCGATTCGGAGATTATGCGTTAGAGTGCAATTGCATGAGTCGATCAATCTAAACTGGTGGGTACAATAAGTGATTATTGGATTTTCGATGATTTCTCAAGATTATCGCTGTCAGATTGAAATAATGATAAGGAGCTTTCTAGTAGGAACAAAAATATTTTTATAATCGGATCTACATATAACAGTTCCAAGGGAAGCCGAATTGGGTTTTTTCTAATTTTAAAATTTATAGGTAACAACGAGTTACTAAATTGATAGTAAGCTATAAAACTACCACAATATATTGTAAAATACAAAAAAGAAGGCAAGTGCAATTCCGATTTACGTGCCGAGGGTTCCGCACAATGATCGTATACCCGTCCAGACCCTATTCATTTAGGAGAAATGGAACGCCATGGCTACAGTGCCATCTTTTTGATGATAAAAAAATATATAATTATATTTTTCCTATTGATATTAACGTTGTTTACGTAATCTTTTTCTTGGTAAACTCCTTTATATGACATAAAAAGGCTTGAACTGCACATTTATTTTGTGCTTTTATTTTGCTATGAATTTTGATTTTTTAGGAATTATCCCTCCCATCCTCTTTTATCGGAAGTTTACCAAGAAAAATATTAAATTACTACACAACGTTAATTGTGAACCCACTTGACACAGGTCCTTGATTTTTTCCCACTCCCCGTCGGCCCATCCGTCCATGGAATCGGTAAAATTTTACAGAAAACAAACTAACAAAAAAAAAACACTAGGTTTCCTAGCCTTAGTTATAACTATTCCAAATTTCAAATTGATAGCATAAATAGTTCTTGAGATATTTAGAAATGTGAGAGACAGACGAAACGGCACCATTAGGGTTCCTTTTTTACCATTTTGCTATGGAACCCTAAACACCAAATCGCGTCTTTGGAGCAAAGACTCCAAAGACTTGAGTCTTTGCCAACACTAGTTTATGCGATAGATGGCCTGAGCTCTCAATGTACTCGTACTTGGTCTGATACAGACATCCCTTCTGAAAACTAGAACTCCATTAGTTTCCAACTTTTTAATGAACGGTACTCGTATCATTAAAAAGTTGGAAATTAATTGAGATTCTTCTCCACTTTTGGAAGAACAAAGAACAGCAGAGAATGAGGTGCTTCTACAGACGTAGACACCTTACAATATTTGACAACAATAGAGCCCGGTTTAAGCACATTCTTAATAAAGTACCTAGTTATCTAACATGGCAGATATTATTTATAGGATTCAAACTTAAAATAAGCACTGTAATCAAGAATAACTCTGGTGGAAGTGGACGAGCAGCAACAACTGATCGGCCACATCAGCAGTTATGATCAGTAATCATAACACTCGACTCATTAACGATGTGGGACGGTGCCAACAGTGCCGTGAAGATGTGTTCCTGACTCGAGGCGCCCCGGGATGCCAAATCAACTATACTGATCAAATTGCCGTACTTACATGTCACGCATGAGTTTTAATAGACGTTGGAAACCTTAATTTGAATCTAGCATTTAACTAAGAGCGCGAGAGTTTGAACGTAATTTTTTCTTGTAAGCCGGCTTGCGAGGACAAAAAAATGAAAGCTCCATCCACAATATTTCACTAAAGAGGACATGTAATGGTAGCGGGATGTAAAATTTTGTCACTTTTCGACCTTAACCGAATTTAAATACAGTTGAAAAGTGACCAACTTTTTCATTCCGCGACTGTACCTCTCCCTACTTTCATATTTCAGTGTTTTATAATTTGACAGAAACGACAAAGTGAGTATATCGTTGTTGTAATGGAATACCGATACCGCCCCTGTTTTAGTTATAATGCGTAGGTGTTGTGTTGAAAACTGTTTATATAAGGCTAAGAGTATCTTGTGAAATTAACGGGTGAAGATAAAGCGAATGTTCCAATTCGAAAGTCTTAACTTTTTTCTTTATGGGCACTACCCTTTCAAGTAAGTAGTTAGTCGTGAGATTCGGAAAATTTTACACGCAGAAATATTCGCAGGTAGTATATATATTGAAAATGTCTATCAGCTAAAATTAATCTGCCAGTAATGAAATGGACGACAACGTCAGTAAAAGAGCAAGGCCGAATTAGTCATATATAAACTTGCATGTAAAATATTCCGAATGCACCGAATGCAATCTTTAATGTTCGTTGCTCGTCACGTAATTTATCCTTATGGAAATGCGGAACACATACTACACTGATTAACCTTTATCGAATACAGTAGGAATCAGTAGGTTAACAAATAACGTAAGCACTCGTAACTACACGCAAACTCATCAGAGATAATAACTTGTGACACACAAAATTATCTACAAAAGTGAATAAACCATTGACATCAGAAAGTGATGTTGGTATTGTGCTGGCTTGATTAATAGTTAGAATCGGCATACGTTGGTTTGGTTTGACATAGCCATTGTTTTAACCGATTTGAAAAAAGGAGGAGGTTCTTATTTTTGACGACCTGTTTAGCCTAGTTGGTAGTGACACTGCCTCCGAAGCTAGAGGTTCCGGGTTCGAATCCCGGCCAGGGCATTATTTGTGTATTTAGCACGGATTTTGTTCTTGGGTCTTGGAAGTTCTCTATGTATTTAATTATATCTATATAAGTATGTATATCGTCGCCTAGTACCCATAGTACAAGCTTTGCTTAGTTTGGGACTAGGTCGATTTGTGGAAGATTGTCCCCCAATATTTATTTATTTATTTTTAATGAGTGTTACCTCAGAACTCCGTCAATTAGGTATGAACCGATTTGGAAAATTATTTTTCTTTAAGAAAGCATCTACTTCGAGGTTGGTCCAGTTGTTACCCGAATCTAGTTCTGATGATGATGAACTTTACAAAAAATCAGTGAAATCATTTAGCGATTTTAGTATTTTCGGTAACAAAACTAAGCATTTACATTTAGAAAGTAGCATTTGGTGAACTGGAATTGATAAATTAGGACCGCGGATGGTCATCTAAACTCCAAGTGGTTTCATGCGTGGCATTAAGATGCGACGGGACATTCGCAGTATTATACCGAAACCGCTCAAGTAGAAACACGACAAATTATGTGACAGATTTATTGCATCCATTCTGTAGTCAGGAGAATATTAATATGCACCAAGATATGCCATTTGTTGCATTTCGTTTGGCACCCTTTCAGCAATAGTACCATGTCTTACTTAAGCTCACTCACTTTCATTCCCAAAAGGCTTAGGCAGAGGACGTAAAGTTATTAATTTTTTAACGTCACATCTAGCAATCGTGGGTCTAAAGATGAATACAGTGTGATATTGCAGTGATAGGTTGGTAACCCATTGCCATTGCCCACATTTCAACCATATTCCTGTAGTTAACAGAATAATGTAGATTTATATTATTTTGCTTTCGTCTTAAGGGAAATATTGAAAAATTTCATGCCCCGAGCAGGATTCCAATCTGTGACATCTGGCATACGCGGCCAATCGGTCTAGCCACTGAGCTATCGGAACAATCAAGCTCAGGCACGAAATCCCTCACTAGTTCCCTCTTAAACATTGATCGAGAAATTATACTATATGCAGATGATAGAACAATTATTGTAAATGATGCATGTAATAAAATTAAAACACTGGTTTAAGATTAACGGGTTGAAACTTAACTCAGAAAAGACTAGCATAATGAAGTTCAATACGCGGCATAGAGATCTGGATATAATTGAAGTTACTCTTCCCAATGGAACAGTAATTAAAAGTGTACATAATTTGAAATTATTGGGATCTGAACTAGATCATGTATTTTCGTGGAAAAGGCATGTAGATTCAATATGTGGGAAATTAGCAAAAGGTGTATACGTACTCAAGTAATTAAGACCACTAATTTCAAAATATAATCTAAAAGAGTCATACTATACACGTACATACATACACTCAACCCTCTCTTATGGAATAATTTTATGGGGGAATTCAACAGATTCTGAACGTGTTTTAAAAATGCAGTAACATGCTATTCGGATCCTGGTAAACGCAAAATATAATGTAAGTTGCAGAGAACACTTTAAGAACCTGCAAATATTAACATCAGTGGCAAGATATATTTTAGAAATAGTTATGTATGTTCGAAATAATCCTGGGGAATTTAAACATGTAGGAGATGATGCTAAATGTCCAACTAGATATGCTGAAAATATAAAGCAAAGTACGAGTAAGTGTAGGTTAAATTATGGCAAAAAAATCTCCCAAAGCCATGGGCCCAAAATTGTGCAATAAACTGCCCAAAGTAAGAAAAGCTCAAACTAACATCATTACATTCCATAACAGTGTCAAAAAGCTGCTCCTCACAAGAGCAATATATACTATTAACGAATTCTTAGAAGCTTAATATTGACATTATTAATTGTATCCAATTGTTTTTGTAATTAATAATTGTTATAATCCTAATTTTTGACATTTTTTAATAATTCATTCGATATATAGACTAATATTATATAATTCCGATACTCTGATATCAGTATGTGTATGTTCTCAGTATGTGTAATTGTATATTCTGTTTTCTGTATTTTGAAACCATGCCATATGACTATTGAGAAAAAAATAATCTGAATCTGAATCTTACAACACCTTAGGGATGCGTACAGCGACATCTACCGTAAAAGACTGAGGCTTCTATTAACAGCACCGCAGCCTATTGTTTGCTATGGACGCCTGCAAATCCAGGGGTGTCACATGCGCATTGCCGACCCTTTAAAATTTATACACTCCTTTATGGAAGAACCTCATACTGTAGTCCCTACACTACCCTACTCTGTCTGTACTGTTTGTATAATCGTTTTTTGTTGATACCGCTATCGGAAATGAGCTTGAACCCTAAATCCAAATAAAATTGATTTAATTATCTACTAAAGAGAAAATATGTGGTTACTTATTGGTATGCCTTCCTGTACAATTAATTGCGTAAACTGGTTTGGTAAGTAATTAGGCAGGTACTTAATAGGATAGCAAATTTACATAATGTAGACTATTCTGTTACGAGACGTTCAAATAATCGCTGTAAAACTCTCTTTTAGTACAAATATGAAAAACTTTGATACAAATAATGCGGACGGTAGGTACGAGAATGCCATTTCGCAAGAATTTTAATAACGCACCTTCCAAAGAGCCACGCTCTGTTGGGAGTCTTGTCGCTATGTTTCGGCCTCGCATGCCTTGCCGCTCTGCTTCGCACCTTCGGCCATCATCCTTACGTACACATATAACCCGCTCGCGCTCTGTTGGGACGCGTTCGGCCTTCGAGCTCGCGTGCCTTGCCGCTCTGTATCGGCCCTACGGCCATCAATCCTTACAGGAAGGACCTCCACTGGTGGGAAGAGAAATTATTACGAGATATTAGTTCCTCGTCCCTCTTCCCGAAATTATTACAAGAAAATTATATACCTGTCGTATACAATACTTTTCCAATATCTATATACTAAAATCTAATTTACTGACGGGTTTTGGACGTATATTAATATACATTTATTATGTCGTCAACGTACAAAACTAGGTGTATACTGAAAAGTACAGTACCGGTCAACAATATATCACATTCAACACTTTAAAAATATATATCGGGGGACAATCTTACACAAATCGACCTAGTCCCAAACTAAGCAAAGCTTGTACTATGGGTACTAGGCGACGATATACATACTTATATAGATATAATTAAATACATAGAGAACATCCAAGACCCAAGAACAAAATCCGTGCTAAATGCACAAATAATGCCCTGGCCGGGATTCGAACCCGGGACCTCTAGCTTCGGAGGCAGTGTCACTACCAACTAGGTTAAACAGGTCGTCGTCGTTTTTAGTATATTACTGCAGCAACTACCAAAGATACTCAGTTTCAATTGAATGCCCACTCTTTCTAAATAGGCTTTAACTATATTCCTTTTAACAATATTTTATTTAACCTGCACTGTTCGTATGTCAGTAAGTTGTCATCAATATTTGTTATTTCTTTTTTCAGCCACTTGCTGATATCCGATAGAGCTGAAATTTGACATATTTATGTATGTTCGGTGACAATACAATATTATGGTACCACGGAGCTGATCTGATAATAGAGACAGAAGGTTTCCATAGCAACTATTAAACTACACAAGATAAACCCATAGTGTTTCGGCTCATTTGAACCGTCTCAACGAGTAGTTGATGATTGTGGAAAAATACAGTCGGCAATAAAAGCTTGTAACAAAAATTCTATTTTTACAGAGACTTATTAATAAGCTAATTGACATTGAATTCTGTAAATTAAGATTTTATCCGCAAGATAAAAATTCTGAAAAAAATATGATTTCAATAAATACAAGTCGTATATTATTTTTTCAACAATATGTCCGTCTGTGAAAGTTCTCGTTAATGACTAGAACAAATTTAAAACATTAAAAATCGTTATTGTGTTTCCGCAGCGGTCGATAAAGTGTTTGGAATTTTATTATTGTATTCTTTTTTACCATTTAATAACATGTTTTAATTTTGATTAAGAAACATCTCTGCAAATACCCAAATGCTCGTACAATAAAGTTTCTTTTTTTTCTTTTGTTTAAAATTGCCATAGACGTTTAACTTTTAGAAGAGGTAGAGGTGTTGTTAAAAATGTCTCAAATAGTTTTAAATTAAAGAAAGTACAAAATTTACAAAATTAAATTAAATTAAACTGAAATGCGTAAATATTGAAATCACGTTTAATTTTTATTCATTTGAAAAACATAATTATATTGACAATGAATATTGATTTTAAGATTTTTAAACTTCAAAATTATTAGTTTGTTTAAAAGTGGCATTATGGAAGGCGGGAAGGGAAACTTTATATTTTACGTTGACGTTTATATTTTATTGTTATACTAAGTAAGATATTTTTCAGAATAATTTTATTTCCTCATATTTTTATCCACAAAAGCACTATATGTGCCTCGGCGGGCATGACAATTCGTGGTTGCGTTATCTATTGACGGACTCAAAATCAACTTAATCACAAATTGCTTTTTCTCGGCCTCTGTAATAATGTACTATTTCGTAGGGTTTTTGGTAGTTAATTTAATGATCCACATCTATTTTTTTATAACTGTTAATGAATTTATAACATTTTAAGAATGTTATAAATTTAAAATTAAATGTTTAAAATTGTAGCGGAATTCTCCAAAACACCGCGTAAAGTGATATTTGATTGGCCGGTACTGTATAAATTTAAAGGCAAAAAAGTAAATACAGTACATTTAACCCCTAGGGATGCCTAGGGGAAACATGTAAACATATTTATGATTGACAAAACATTTTAATTAAAATACTTCACCATATTAAATCCACCAACACAGTAATTTAACTATGTAATAATTTAACTAATTATAATAAACTAAAATCGACCAATCAGGAAGCTGGTCAGAGGCGTTTATTCGCGGTGTCTTTATCTAATCATAGCGGTGTCTTTATCTAATCATACCGGTGTCTATATTTTTAACCGACTTCAAAATTTCAAAAGAGGAGGTTATCAATTCGGTTGTATGTTTTTAACCGACTTCAAAATTTCAAAAGAGGAGGTTATCAATTCGGTTGTATGTTTTTTTTTTTTAATGTTTGTTCCAAGTTGGTCCCGTTTATATCAAAACGCAGTTCTGATGATGGGATCCACGGGGAATTGAGGGAACTCCTCAAATCTTTAAGGCAAACATATAGTGATTTTTGTGTTTTTATCAACAAGTCAAGCATTTGCATCCAAAAATGTGACATTGGATGAAGTGGAACTGCTGATGATGATCAGAACAGAACTCTTCAACGACGAAAAGTTCACGTTTGGCGATTTGTCCTCCTAGCTGTGTTTGTTAAGCAAGTTCTATTTTCACGATTAATTTTTGTCATGCTTGATTTCTGATGATGGGATCCATGAGGAATTGAGGGAACTCCTCAAATTTTAAAGGCAAACATATAGTGATGTTTGTGTTTTTATCAACAAATCGAGCATTATCATACAAAAATGTGACATTTGATGAAGTGGAACTGCTGATGATGATCAGAACAGAACTCTTCAATGACGAAAAGTTCACATTTGGCAATTTGTCCTTCTAGCTGTGTTTGTTAAGCAAGTTCTATTTTCACGATTGATTTTTGTCATGCTCGAGTTCTGATGATGGGATCCATTAGGAATCGAGGGAACTCCTCAAATGTGAAAGGCACACAAATAGAGATTTTAGTATTTTCATGAACTAATCAAGCATTTTCATTCATAAAAGTGACATTTGATGAAGTGGAACTGCTGATGATGATCAGAACGGAACTCTTCAACGACGCGTAGTTCACGTTTGGCGATTTGTTCTCTTCGTTTTGTTTGTCAAGCAAGCAAGGTTTTTCCATGATTCCATGAGGAATTGAGGGTACTTAGTCTTCTACCATTATAAACATACTTATAGCCATTTTTATTTTATTGTATGGAATCTAAGAGTGCACCATCTAAGTATAATAATCTTTCACTGGCCTCCCCCATTGAAGTCGGTTTTTTTTTTTCTTAAAAATTATGTAAATGTCAAAGCAGTTTAAAAAGAAAGATTCCGTCATTGCTGCCATATTATTATACATATGTTCACTGTGGAATGTGTTATTTTTTTTTGGTAGGATAATCTTTGTTTATTTATAATCTCGCATTCGAAGTAAAAAGTAGAGTGTATAACTCTGGTCTAAAAGCCATATTAACCCTCGAACTATTTTCCCTCACGAAATTCGTGGTCATACGGCTTATTTTAGACCCTTGTTATACAATCTACTACTTCAGTTTAGATTCCTTTGAGAAGGGTACTTGCTTAAGTTTTCAACTTTTGAAACCTTAACGCCTTAGGATTGAAACGCCTTGCCTTAGGAAATGGTATCGTCATTTTTTGGAGATAGCCTATGGTGCCAAACATTCAGTTTTCTCGACTGTACTAATGCTTATTTGTAGAGTTTCACAATGTACCTACCCCGATGAATTACAAATCATTTTCCGTCTGAAGCGTTCAGTGTGTCCAACAGATTTGGGTTACAAAAATAAAAATATGCATTTCCTACTTCCTAACGGGCAACTTGTCAATATCCAAGGAAGTATAGTACTAGCCCCGATTGCCGCGTGAAGTGACATAGATCGCTCTGGTAGACCAGTACAGTGTCAAGGCCCGGGAAGATTTATAGCGTGACAGGAATAGACGCCGCACGTGTATATAAATATCTTTGATTGTTTAGATATCCATAATACTTCGTAGCATTCTCATGGAAAGTGTTGGACACGATAATTTCTTACCCAGGTTGATATTGTATAAAACTATATCGGTATGATGCACTAATAACGTTGGCAATAATACGAATTGTTTGAATTGACTTATTCAACTATACCACACTATACTGAAAAATAGAAGAATCGAAACTTGCACAACACTATCAGAAATGTCACTATCAGTATCGTTGGACTCATGAACCGCCGCGGGGAGTATACCTGATTTGATTACCTTCAATTGACTTTTTTACGGCCTGATTTTTAAGAAACAAAATAATGGCTAGAAAAAAATATTGACGTATTTTTCGTCGTAGTCGTAATATTCTTCGATAGATAAGTAAACTCGTCATATATCGCGATTTTTTTGCGTATTATTTGGATATTTCTCCGTGATCGGTAAATAATTGGTCAATAAACTAAACCGTTTGTATCGCATATCTAAAAAAATAGTAAAGCGAATTACGGCCAAATATCCCTAATTATTCATAGCTGACGCCGTGACTAATCAAATCACTTTTATTGGGGCTGATGGGGGCGAGTGATAAAAAGTTGGGAAGTGCTGCGGCTGGTACCGGTACTGCGATAAATAAACACAACAATACCTTCCCTTCGATACAATGGTATAAATTAATGGTAACACTTGGTGGGGCGGGCACGATTCGTCGCTTAGGACGAGGGCCCAATGCACCAAAACTGGTATGTTATTCACAACAGGTTTCTCCCCAACTCACCGCATACCACTAGACGTCGGGACTTCGAATAACAACAAATATTAGGAGATCAGAATTTACTGGTCTGCTAGAAGTAAAGTGGGGTGGAGGGTGGCGAATAACTTTAGTGCTATCGAGCCACGGCACGCGATATTACTGCAATAGCGACACCTGAATGCGTGATATAACTTTAGAGTTAATAAAAGAAAAAATATTGCCAGACTGAAATTCTTCTTTTAATAGCGAGAAAAGCACGCAAGGGTTGTTGATTTACCCAATGAAATATACTTATATAAACTTGGAGTATTATCTAACGCCTTTTTTCAATAAACACTATTAACAAAGACACGCGTATATTAGAGGTACATTGGAAAATGGCATAAATAATATATGCTGGTCGCTTATTTATTTTACAGGCGTTAAATATAATGGATCTTTATAAAACCGAGTCTTAGAAGGTACCAACTACATTTTTATGTAAGTATTTATGCTCTCAAAAGCATCTACTTTCTGTTTTGTTTTTGGCATGATGCACATTAAGTTACATTTAATGTAGGTATAAAATTTGTACATATTTGGAACCTATTGAAAGCGAGCGAGAAAAGTGATGCACTGCTTTTAGAATCGATAAACTAGGAGCATCATGGCACTTGCAGTCATTGGAAGCACGTGTGTTATACAAAACACTAGGCCTCTGTGTTATACAAAACATCGTCTTATCAATCTTATCACTAAATAAAATTGTTTTCATAAAGCTGCAATTGTGTCTTGCAATATTATCCCTCTTTACCATCATGCAACTGAATAATGCCCTTAGAAGGCATCGCATTTATTTTTAGCAGCTGTTCGTGTTGAAATTAGAGCGTATCTACCCTTTAAATTGGTTTTCCAATTTCCATGTAGGTTATTTCTGATCGAGCGATTATACCCTGCGTGGAAACATCGACAGTTGCTACGAAGCGTGTGGCACAAATCATAAAGAAGTATTGTTTTGTTTAGTTTACTCGGCAATTTTCAACACTATGCGATTTTTAGACTTTGCTTAAATTGTTAAATTTGCTTTATTTTTGCGGAACGTATATGTTTACAGGATGTCACAACTGGTGATCATCTTTTATACGGCATATTATTAATAACTAAAGTTTATGATCGCTCGGGATTATAAACGCCATTAAATCCACCGTATTATCATCAAAATACTACAGTAATAATATGTTACATAATCTATAAAATTGGCTCTCATGTATCACAGTCACACATCGCCCAAATTAGTTGGCTTCGTTTGTTTCGGTTCGGTACGAACTGGCTCAATTAGTAAAATCTTGTATTCTTGCGCTGGTTGTAGTGAGAGATGCCGTCAAAAATTGCGTTGGCGAGCGGCCAAAATGCAGTCGTTAAGAGAACTCGCCATACAACATGGGGGGTATGACCGGTGGTCTAGACGTATATATAATTCCGGTGGAACCAATACCTATATTTTACAAACGATGAATTTTCTTATTTGCCTTCCGTGGGTAAGATTCAACGACCTAAGGTTTAGACTGTGGCACAAAATAAATAATCGTGACTGTAGACACAATTCTAAACTACAAAAACCGGTCAAAAAGTTTCGTTTTTCCATTAAATTACATTCATGTATCTGTTTTACCTTTTATACGTCAATTTTAAAGCTGTTTTTTCGCGAATTTGATCAGATAAACATGAAATTGTCTTGTATTTTCTCTGTTAACCTGGGAAAAGTCCTGTTTAAATTAAAATCATTTAATATGTCGAAATACCAGCGAATTAAGCGTCGAAGCTCGTAATTTTACCTTGTGTTCTGAAGGGTAGACCAATGAAGGGTATACGATCAATTAATAACATTTAATTTTTTAAGCGGGCGTTTTCCAATGAAATCATAGAGGATGAAATATTTAAATATAACAACATTTTTAAATCATCTGATCTCATTCTAAAAGAGAGTAAGTGACAACTGTGACAAGTAAGGCGTCGTCACAGCGTAAAAAATCATACAGTAGTACGATCAATAAGGCGGATTACTAAAGAAAGTGTTCTTTTTGAGGTCATATAGACGATGGTAGACTTTCTTCACATTTTCATGAATATCTTGAAAGCTAATAGCTATAAAAATACAAGGTGAAATCTTATTGGAGATACAAAATAGAAAAATGTTAATCTGACCATGATTTTGAACATCTTTTACTTTGGGACGAACTTCGTCAGAGTAAACAAAAAAAAACGCACGCACGAAGGGTTCCGTACCAGGAAAAAACGCCAACAAGTAGTCTGTTGTATGGGAGCCCCCCTTAATTATTATTATTATTTTGATTTTAGTATTTGTTGTTGTAGCCACAATAAAAATACATAATCTGTGCAATTTTCAACTGTCTAGCTATTACGGTTCTTGAGATCTAGCTCGGCGAGTGGTAGCCATGAAAAAGGGCTAAAATATCAGTTTTTTTTGTATGGGAGCCCCCCTTAATTATTATTATTATTATTTTGTTTTTAGTATTTGTTGTTATAGCGGCAACAGAAATACACAATCTGTGAAAATTTGAACTGTAGCTATTACGGTTCTTGAGATACAGCCTGGTGACAGACGGACGGACAGCGAAGTCTTAGTAATGGGGTCCCGTTTTTTTTTTACCCTTTGGGTACGGAACCCTAAAAACAACTATTTCATACGGTCTGCTGTGGTGATTGAAGTCCTGAATCCTATGAAACATCGTTTTTTTTTTCACACGGAAGCTAAGAGGCACCCAGGGCCGGCCTGTTTGGGCTACTGGCTGGCCCGAGGAGGGCGCTCCCAGCGGGCTTGGGTAGCCCGCTGAGGATGCGTTGAGGTGCGGCCGCAGAAGAAGAGAAGTGCCGGTATTGCGGTTCGCCGTGCTCCCTATCTTCTGTGGCCGAGACGGGATCGCAGGGGGAGAGGCGTGTTGGTATTTCGGTGCGCCACTCTCCCTATCCCCTGCGAACTTGGCGGGGCCATTCCGCGGAAACGGCGTTGGTGGGGCCGCAGAGGAAGAGAAATACTTTCCCTATCCTCTGCGGCCGACGTGTGATTCGTGGCGGAACCACCGATCTGCTCCGCCACGGGGTGCCGGAAGTTTTTCGACACCCATGACCTCCTAGTAGCGGACTCAGGGGAGTCCGCTACTGTACAAGATGGAGGTCGAGGAGGAAGGCACGCCAAAACATCTGGCGTGCCTGACGTGGAGGGCCTCCGGGCATCCGCGATGGAGCCGCTTGGGAGCGGCTGTCGCCGGCGGGGTCGCGGATGTGTGCGCAAGCGTTCCCGTGACCTCGCCACAAGGCGACGAGGCGGCAGATGGGGGGGTTTTTAGTGGGTATACCGTGGGTATCCCAGCCTATACGGGAGTCCCACATAACCACTCGGGTCACCCTCTGCACCAGGGTGGTTTGCGTAAAGCATTTTCCCCTCCTAAAAAAAAAAGTTTCTCAAACTGCAGTCGTAACGCGAGTGCTTTGAAACTGGAAGACAAAGAGATGGTCTTATTCCAGTCGATTCCGTTCAGCTCTAGGCCAAAACTACCCTAATAAGTGAGGACATGGTTTTTAAATTACGGAGCAAACATCATTAAGTGTATTCATTCGAACTGCTCCAGAGATTTGTGTAGAGGTTAACGCAACGATTAGCGACTGGCAGTGTCGAAAGTACACCGACGTCTGCATATTTCTTTTAGAGAAATGATAATTACAATACATGATGCCAACACTGAATGGTGGACGATGTCTAACTATATGATGTGTGATGTGGACCTATAGCCTGATAATGGATAAAGTTGGTGAAAAGTAATTAAACAATTCAGATGTCAATAGAATAAAATGTATTTTTTATTGTATTCAATTTTTTATTGAAATGATTGATTTTTTCACTAATTGAATTTACTCTACCTATTGGAATAGGTAGGTAGGTTCTTTTTATACCTATTTCAATAGGTATAATAAAATCAATAAGTGAAAAAAAAACAATCAATGCAATTAGTGTTAAATAAATACTCATCCACAATGACCGGTCCTGCGCCACCCGCATCCAGCGGACATTGTGGAAGTTTTTGAGGGAGGCCTATGTCCAGCAGTGGACGTCCTTCGGCTTAAATGATAATGATGAATACTCATCTATTGAACATAATTTTTCGTTTACGGCCGGGCCACATTTGTACGCCTGTATTTTTGACAAAGATACCATTTCGAGACCACTCTCTGTGCGAATGTGGTCTGGCGGAGGATACTCTCGAATACATATTTAGGGTCCGTACCAAAATGATAAAAAAGGAACTCTTATGCAACCCCGCTTATTGTCTGTCTGTCTGTCACATTACTAAATATCTTAAGAAACCTCTTATGCTATCGATCTGAAATTTGGAATAGTTATAAAAAAGGCTAACCCACATACATTGGACATATATTTTTTAAATATTTTGTTCCTGCGGCTCGGGTCGATAAATTGTCTCGGATAAAATGGCTTGTTTTATGCAATCTCAATCAACTATTTTATTTGCCAAGGTTTTGGAAGATATTGGTCTTCCAAAACATCATTGACTTATCCACGAATTGCTATTTCCCGGGCACTTCAATAATGTGCTATTGTTGTCTCGAACTATAATTAATAATAATTTATTATAGAAACAATACATGTTTAATTTAAACAATTTGAAATATAAAACTAAAACTAACTACAATTGTACAATTGTGTTGATTAAAAAAAAATATTACTTACTAATAGTCGTTCTGACTTTTTGACTTCTTTCAAAAAGGTTAGGCTACAGCGCAAACCCTTGACCCGATCGTCTTTGTTTTAGGCTCAAATTGTAGCCGACTAAATTGTCCAGAGGAGTTTTGATCAAAATTTTGATATCATTCTTCGTTTCCAAAATATCGAGTGCCAAAATGAAAAAATCGGTGGAAATTGAATTTTTTTTCACTATTTCGGCCAAAACTTTTTTCGTTCTGGACTTTCTCAAATAATTCTCTTTGCATCTTACACATCTCGTAAATACGCGTCTTTTGAGCCTAGTTTGAATATCATACCTTCACAACTCTTTGAAATATAAGGGGATCGCACTATTTCGTGAAATGGGACCCTATACTGGAGCGAACGAAAAGACATTTTCAATGTCAAAATGTAAATAAAACGCGTTTACATAACGTTATTATCAATAAAAATATTATATCGCTAGTGCTGAATAATAACCTTGCCTTTTTAACATTGACTTTAGCGGAAATATCGACAATATTGATGGGACCATAAAATACAAAAAAAATATTGATTGATTGAGTTGAGTATAATGGGTTTTCAATAGGCAATAACACACTTTTAGTCTACTCCATATCGACTACTAAACTTTTCATATGACGATGCAAGACGAGGTTTGAACCGTTTTCTAGCATGTTGATTATAGTCATATTAATATCTGAGATGTTAGGTTTGTATAACTATTAAGCAGAGCTCACTGAAGCTAAACTAACAATAAATAATTAGATATATTGCATTGTGACAAAGTTGACTACGAACTTTAAAACACTGTTTAGTTTGCGTCAAACAACCTATTGCCATGCATGTTTAGTTTATCAAAAAAGAGAGGTAAAAGTAATAACTACTTAAAAGAGTAATGGTGTTTTATAGAATGCACCAAGGTCTATTTACTTATTTTCGACTCACCAAGATGATTAAAATAAAGGGAGGAATTTCCCTAATCAAATTGAGATTTTCTCGTAAAAGATGTCGAGACTTAAGAAGATTGGAAACAATCTAAAAGTCTGGCCGCAAACGTAACGGCATGATAATATTGATAATGTAGCCGTGGAAATTACGTAAAACGTGGTTATTTCGTTGTACGTTGTTGTACCGGTTCATGAATTTACAACTAGGTACCTTTGGTACTAACGAGAGTAGCTGACGAGCTTATAGTATGCAAATCGTCAACTCTCGGTATTAGTGAAGGAGGGTTTATGACATACCTACTCCAGCAAGTGTTTGTAAGAAAAGAGCCACATGTGCTTTAACATTTCAATTTTACTTAAGTCATTATTTTGCTACAGCTTTAATTTAATGGACATCTTTATGCAGATATTCCTTGGTAAAGTTATTCATTATGGTGACCTTAAACTGTAAGGAAACAGTTGCTGTTATATAATGTATTCGATAACGATTGAAGATAGGCGATGTGGTATGAAAACGTTCTGAAATTTGCATGTCTTGGTTGTAGATAAAGATGGGTTATATTCGCTAAACATTTAAAGTAGGAAGATTCGTGCAGATAATAAGTGGTACTTAGCCGTAAAGAACAATCAGATCTCGCAATAAGGAGACTTATTCGATATTTTTGAATTTTTGCGAAAGTTATAAGATTATACATTATACTCATACCTACCTATTATTATGAAAGTTAAATTGCTACGATAAAAAAGGCAATACTCTAGATTTTTGTAAGCGTGATACCATGTAGCGGCCATATTTTACAAAACTTTCGCAAAAACGTCTGCAAGCTGAATTTTAATCAAACTGCTATGCAGTCGGAATTAACTTATGCTACTATTGCACGAAACAAATTAGTTAACTCGTTAAGAATGACCGGTACAACATTTAGAATGCCTGGGTTTCAAAGTAACTACCAAAAAAGATCTAATTTAGTATAAAAATTTACTCCAAATAATGATATGTTAACGAGGGTTTGCCAGCCTTTGTCCGAAGTGATGATAAAACATCAAACGATATTACGTTTTTGGAAACCATATGGCTTTCTGAAAATTGTAACCAAGAACCACTAAGAAGAGCCACCTGCAGGAATCTAGTTTAGCATATATGAACACCTTGCTACTAAGGCACAGTACGGTAAAAATGTGATTAATAACACGCACGGTGATCTTGTAGCAGCCAATCGATCATATTGTAGTCACGCTGATGTTCCCAACAGGTAGGTACTGCACGTACCGTGGGTGGTAAGCCATGGGTGGATACGCTCGGTGATGGTCCGTGCTGCCTCCGCGGCGTTCGGTGCGCACTGCTGATGTTGCCGTAGCCGGTCGACATGTAGTCACACGAAATGCTCAACAGGCAGGTATTGGATTCACCGTGAGAGGTAAGCCGTGCGTTGATGCGCGAGGTTATGGTCCGCGCTACCACCGCGGCGACCGGTGCGCCTTACCGATATTGCCGCAGCTGCTCGACATGTAGTCACACGACGTGCTCAACAGGCAGGTACTGTACTCACCGTGGGAGGTAAGCCATGCGTTGATACGCGAGGTGATGGTCCACGCTACCTCTACGGCGAACGGCGCGCGTTGCTAATATTGCTGCAGCCGTTCAACACGAAGTCACAAGACGTGCTCAACAGGCAGGTACTGCACTCACCGTGGGAGGTAAGCCGTGCGTTAATGCGCGCGGTAATAGTCCGCGCTACCTCCGCGGCGTCCGGCGCGCGCTGCTGATGTTGCCGTAGCCGCTCGAACAGGCACTCCGCCGCCGCCTCGTCCGCCATGCGATGAGCTGTTCACACATGAGTATAAAAATTTCTTAGTCTTATATTCAGATTAATATAATTCGGCGCCAGTGGCACACGTGGCGTGTCTCTAAGTCGCAATAGCCATTGCTCTTGTCTTGCAGCTCTTGTCTTAGTAATAAATAATTTTTAGTATTACTTACTAATGATTATTAAAGAAATCGTCTTCAAAAATCAAACTAAAAATGAACTGAGATTTCCAATCCAATCATTTTCATTACAATTTCATAACGATTTTGACGATTGGAGTATGTTTAATACATTACGAAAAATGTATTAAACATACTCCAATCCTTCATTAAATTAAACGCCAATTTAATAACGACGAATTACGTTTTGCATAATTATAATTAGCTAACAAATCTACAATTTCTTAACCTTCTGAAGATTTTTTCTCCTTGGTGAATATTTACTAATCAACTTTGTGGTTGATTTTGGTATTGAGTTTATTATTCCAATTTTGTATTAAGCAGTCACGCTGCTAATGACTATTCTAAATTAAGAATTAATGTTGAAAACGGGATATTTAATTTACCATGTATATTATGATTATTGAGTTTCCTATATATATTTCGGCGCAAGCACCATTTTCATTGCAACAGCGCCGAAATATAGGAAACTCAATAATCGTAATATACATGGTAAATATCCCGATTCTAACATTAATTCTTATGTCAATGACCATGTTAGATTGAAATCTTAAATTGTAAATTTCAAATAAAAGGGAAAAAATGTGGTACTGGAATCCTGCTGGGGGCACAAAAATTTTCAATTTTTCTCTTTAATTTGAAATTTAGTTTAAATTGTTATATTTTAACACAAACGTTACTCACGGGATATATTCTGAACACTACTTGCTGCAGTCATCACTAGAATAGCAGATACCTGTTTGATATTACTTGCGAGATCGATATTTGGTTTTTGTTTAGAACTTCATTGTAATCAACTAATCACCCTTGCTGTGTCATTGTTGATGGATCTGACGCCGCGAGTAGGCCGTGGGACGGTTGCATTAACGTATGTGATAACTCGCACCCACACTTGGTACATATTTTGTTTATAGGTATACGAGTACGCCAAACAAAGTGTCTATTTTATTAAATGATTACAGCGATATACGTTAAAACGGTTATAGAAAGCTATAACGGTTAGAAAGACATAACAATATAAACGACCTCTCGTCTTTCATCTCTGTGACAATTTGTTTATGATCGCGATTTTGATGCGTTACATCGTGCGGCAATTTCTAAAATTCGAGTAAGACACTATCGAGAACTACCAATTATCAATATTTCACCCTGAAAGCTCTTTCGGACCGAGGTGAGAAAGATACGATTACTATTACTTTTACGCGTATGCTGCGTATGTTTTCGAAAAGTAACCGTATTAGCTAATAGGTACCTACATATGAGTTATGACGTTTATGATTACTTAATCCTTATTATTAATGCCATTATTATAAGGAGTGATAATGGGCGATGGCTAAAAATATACCATAAATACAAATATTCTTTATTGTTCACCAAAACAAAATATAACTACGGTGATAAAATAATTAAATAAATATTGCAGTAAAACCTGAGTCAAGCACCCAGCCACCACTAAGTTACTAGCGTTACCGGCGTGGCATTGTTTCATATTCATTCATTGAAGTATCAAATTCCCGGTCACCATGTTAATATGTATTGAAATTTAATTGGAATAAGTATGCTAAAAACCATAAATATTGGTGACCTTCATAAATAATTCTATCGTTGTCAAGGACTAATACAACCTAGCTCTTTCCTCTTCAATCTAATTAAAATCACATTGATATATGTATTGGCAGTTGGTGAACAATTTAATATGTAATACCGGTTTGTTTTCTTTTCTCTGGCATTATCTCACCGACCATGACAGTGAAAAAAGTAATTATATCTCTAGCAGATGAAGTAAATTAGAAAAGAATTCTTTGGCTTGCCTGTATTTTGGCACTGATTTACATGAAAAGTGTGTTTAAACAAGACAGGTGATTTAGTGTTTAACCTTGTGAATTTGAAGAGATCTATGAAATTTGAAATGATTTAATCTCATTAATGTTTTAGCGGCAATGACCAATACGGCATGTAAATAAGTACGCAAACAGTCTGAAACTGTAAGATGCCTGGACGGTGAATACAGGAAATCGTTAGGATTCAGTGGCGTCGGGGTGAATTCAGGTCAAAACATGACAATATAGGCTTGCAACTGCACTTAATTTCAGATGGATTGTAACAAACCGAAAAGTGGCACAAATGTAGTAAATTTTGTGGCACATACGTGGCGTGTGTTGTGTTGTCCTTTGCTTGACCAATGTCGTCTAATGGTAAACAAACAATGTGTGTTATGTAGCGGCCGAGCGCGTGTGCACCCCGCGGCGGTCGCTGCGTTACTGAAGCGCCCGCTGAAAGAAAAACTGAGCGGGGGCGACCAGCCGGGAAATCTTTTCCTCCCGCATGTTCATTAATAAAAGTCTCCATATTCTGATATCGAAATTACCGAGCAGTAGGTAGTGATAGATGGCTTTTTTACTTCCATCCGTGCCGCTTAATGTCATGCTATGAAATAGATTTAGAAACTAAAATAGGTCAAACTACGTAAATTTATATGGAATAGCTATACTTATATGTGTGTTTTCGTGCATATGAATCCTTATACTATCAAATCTGTGACATGATAATAATAATTTGTTGAAATTACGTTTTTTCTTGGCTCTTGCGCCGAGTTCTTGTTGCGTGAAGCTCTGCGATGATATGTCGGCGGCTGCAAATAATGAGAATAGTTTTCAGTTAATCCACACAAAAGAATAAATTTTATCCTAAACTGTTCAACGAGTCAAATATACATAATTACATAATTAGGTACAATACTGGGGTTTACGGGAGCGAAATATCCGTCTAGCTTGCCCCTTGTCCCTTTTCCAGGAAAACTCGTTTTCCCCGGAAAATATGAAAGAGGGTGAGCACGCTTAATGCCTCTGGTAAAACAACCACGAATAATTATTAGTCAACAATGTCATCTGTTATTTTTTCTAGTAAAGCATCAATAAAATTACCTTTATATGTTTAATAATAGCCGTCACACTTTTAACCCTACAGTTATAGACGTTATAGTTTAGTTTTAGTAAAGCCTCCATTCCTTACCAGACATCTCTGATTCATTACAGCTATGTTTGAGAAGTTCACGTACTGTTATCTAACGGTACAATCATGACCGGTATTATTAAAAAATACTGTTTAATAAAAAAAGTGTATTAGAAATTTTTAATGTTTAAAAATATAACCTTTAATTTGAATGTCAAACACGGTTGATTTATTACAACTGTCATTGAATTCAGTCAGTATCTATGAAGGTGAAATGATTTACATAGTTTGTAGAATTTTGAATGTTTGTAAACTATGCCCCTTATTCATAAAACTTAACAAAACTTTGTTAACTAAAAGTTGTTTTGTCCCTTTCTCACAAACAGGCTTGATGGACGTTTATGAATAAGGGGGTATGTTTTAACTATGTGAAACGTGAAACGTATTTAATTACCTAATTGTAATGTAGGTAATGTTTATTAAAGCTCGATAAGGCCGACCAGGAAATTTTAGTTCAGCGAATTTCAATATACCTCTAAAGTATAATATATATATTTTTTATCTTATTACAGAAATGTTGTTCAACAATCAAGAAAAAAGGATAATTAATATACCTCTAAACAGAAAAACGTATTTTTCACATGCTACATGTAATTCAACCTTATATCAATGGCGTAAAAACTGACAGAATCAATATATCTCACTATACCCTTGATACGATATATATAATAGCTGACCGATGACGCTAATAGACTTGAGCATTCACTTGTAACAGAACATCGAGCATTCGCCGTTTTTGCCTTTTCATGTGAGCATTCTAGCGAATGTACCCGTATAGCTAGAATGCTTCCGCCGCCACCATATCAGCCCAAAGACGTCCACTGCTGGACAATTGGACATAGGCCTCCTCCAATTTCATGGGGGGTAAATGCCATAATCGCCACGCTTGGCATGCGGGTTGGCGATCGCAGTATCTCCACCGCACTCTAGGGATGCTGCTGCCCATCGCCCGGTGGTCTTGGTCGTAGTTTCAGGACTTACCCGGGTCCAACTAGGACTAGAATGCTTATTGCAAGTAAGGCTGGGTTGCACCAAACCGTCTGTAATTTTTGGACGCGGATTCTCGGGCCGAGCATTATCAACCCGAAAAAAGTGGCTTCCGATTGTCGCCCCGGACCAAAATTGCTCGGACCTATAATGCACGGCACAGTAATGTCCGGCCCAGTAATCGGCGTCCACTGCTTTGGTCGTGAACTTGTGCGCACTTGCGAAAACTATGCTCATGCGCATGGCCTCCAGTACAACTGTAAAAAGATCGAGGTGATGGTTTTTAAAACTGAACGAAAATTCCAACCTAAAAATATCCCTCCAGTTGTATTGAACGGTTCTGAGCTGAGCATAGTTAAGCAATTTAAGAACTTGGGGCATGTCATAACGGAGGGCTTATCTGATGACCCAGATATTGAGAGAGAGCGTAGGGCGCTGGCTGTAAGAAGCAACATGCTGGCCCGTAGGTTTTTTCGTTGTACACGTGATGTCAAAATCACGTTGTTCAAAGCATTTTGCCAAACATTTTATACGGGTAGCTTATGGGTTCGATTTACGCAACGAGCTTACAGCGCCCTGCGCGTTCTCTACAATAATTCCTTCAGAATGCTGATGGGACTACCCTGGAGATGCAGCGCTTCAGGTATGTTCGTGAGCGCGCGCGTCGATGGCTTTTACGCTATCATGCGTAAAAAGTACGCGTCGCTGTAGCAGCGACTGAGGGGTAGTCGCAACAGTATTTTGAGAGTGATAGCGGACAGAATGAGTGACTGTCACATTCAAAAATGTTGGATCCAGGGTCACAGGGGTTTTGTGACATGCGATAAGTAGGTAGTTTGTTATTTTAAATTACTCGTAGTTTTTAGTTTTATTTTATTTTATTTTTGTATTATTGTGTGGCACCTATGGATCTTAGTTATCCGAAATAAACGGTTATTATTATTATCGGCCCGAGCAAAACTGGCTTCCGATTACTGTCCCAGACCAAGATTGCCCAGACCTATAATGTACGGCCAGTAATGTCCGGCCCAGTAATTGGCGTCCACTTTCCACAGATAACAAATAGTTACTAACACTAAGTAAAAAAGTAGGTAGGTTAGGTTCGTTAGGTAGCTTCAGATGCCCGAAGGGCAAACCGCTCAGAAATAGCTTAGATTCCAACTACCCATTTAAGTTTATACTGTCTGTGGATGGACGCGGATTACAGGGTCGAGCATTGTCGGTCCGAACAAAACTGGCTTCCAATTCTTACCCCGGACCAAATTTGTTCCGGATGATATTGCGCGGCCTAGGAATGTACAGCCCAGTAATCGGCGTCCACTTTTTTGGACGCGGATTGCTGGGCCGCGCAATATCGGCCTGAACAAAAGTGGCTTCCAAATATTGCCCCGGACCAAGTTTGCTCAGAGCGATAATGCTCGGCCCAGTAATCTATGTACATTGGACGCGGATTACTGGGCCGGACATTCTTGTGGCCGGGCATTATCATGGTCGTACAATATAGGGACTCGTATCAGTACCTTAACAGATTGTTGGTAGTAGGTTTTTATTATTTTACTAGGTACGTTATAGCAAAGAGAACGCAAGGATTCTTAAAGGAAGAATTACATACATACAGTCCCTATAAGCGTGCGACAAAAAGGGACGGAAAAGCTCATTCGCAGTTAAATAGAGAAGTAGTTTAAACCAACTGACGGTTTATCATAAGCAACCCCCTTAACTTGGGCGGGTAATCGTTTGTATGCTGCCTCAAAGTCATATTAAATAGGTTGAGGCAAACAAAATAAGTCAAACTATGGTAAAGGTAAGACGATAATTATGTCCCACTCTGTCGCTCTTATTCAAATTTGTATAAGACCGTGGACCATCTCGCTCGGTAAAGGTTATATTTGATGTCTACTGTCTTACTTTGAGCAAGGCGTGAGAAAGGAGTACTCCAAAGACTTACTATGAATAAGTATATGAGTACTCTTTCGTCAAGCTTTCGTTGTCATTGTTGTCATATATGTCAAAACTCGTCGAGTACCAAAAGTGTGCATTTCATGGTGATTTCTTGATATTTTCATTACAAATAATTACACAAATTATTAGAAACAATTTAAACAAAATTGATTTAACTTTTATTGGCATGTTACCCTTCGGACTTTTCGTTTGGCCTTAAATTGGGTTTCCCTCAATTTTTTGTGTATATTATTTACCATACAAGATATGTTTAGTGCTACCGTTTGTAAAGATATGTTTCACATACAATCATTTCTTTTTATTTTATTTATTAGGAGAACAAACAAATGTACAGAATAGATACTTAAGATTAATAAACCATATAACAAACATGCATTTACCTCCTCAACATGCAAAGTAAGTAATTGAAGTGGTGTTACTTGTTTTAGTCCAAACCAAATGTCTTAGCCATTGTTCCTCTATGAAGCTCAAGGGTTCATGAAGATTCGGGGATACGTGTCGTGTCGTGTGTGTGGTGAGTTTAACTACCACATAGCTAATAACTATAAAGCTAAGCTACCGGCCACGTCTGTCTGCGCAATGTAGATACTTAAGACAGTCATTTCGGTGCCAAGAACTCACTACAAAGCAGACATGTACGCTATACACGTAGCACTACGAAATGGTTGGTAATGTGTGAAATAAAACTCTTTTTATTTTATTTATATAATTTTTAAAATTAATGTTTGACACAGATAGACGGTATATCTCATTTATTACATTATTAACGCCCAAACGTCAGTATTCCAAGCATTCGAACGAGTTCTGCATCGTACAAATGTCAGCTGGTACGAACTGCGTGAGGACAGTGCTGCTGGTTAGCTATAAACGTCTCAAAAGTCTATGAAACACATAGGCACATAATGCCTTTTGAATCTGTAGGGCGGCCCAGTATGTGCGCACAGGCAAATGTCACCCGCGATCTGTATCGACACCGATCACGGGCACCATTATACTCGTACGGTTACGCAAATGAATCGATGATAATGACGATGAAGTGAAGGTCGATAATTGATAGAAAATTGATGATATATGAACTTGCAGGATTTATTTTTCGTTAAACCTACATGTAGTACTCCTACATTTCAATGACCTGTTAAGATAATATAAATCAAATCTATTCATAAAAAAGGTTCTTATAGTGAGGTGAACAACTATAGACCCATCACTATTTTACCAAGCATTGATAAGATAGTTGAGAGGTACTTCGAATCTGAGATAACGAATTTCCTAACGACAAATAGCCTTATTAATGAAAGACAATATGGATTTCAAAAGGGTAGGAATACCACTCAACTACTTTCTACTTTCATCAATGAGGTCAACCAGCACTTGAATAATAGGAATCAGGTGCTGGTTGTCTTCATTGACTTCAGCAAGGCGTTTAATACGCTAAATTATTCAACGCTTTTTTCAAAATTAAAACAGATTGATATACAGGGCCCCCTGCTAGACTGGTTCCGTGACTATCACACAAATCGTAACACCGTGGTACGCGTAAATGGACAAGATAGTGACGCTATTCCTACGCTTCAAGGAACAGCCCAAGGATCAATTTTAAGCCCAACCGAATACCTAATTTACGTGAATGATATGTGTAACCTTTTCACTGAGGGCTCTGTATATCAATTTGCAGACGATACTTGCTTGGTCACACACGGTAAGAATGTAAGCGAGGCTCAGGCGATGATGCAATGTAATTTCGATATTCTATGTAAATGGGCGCATGATGTGGGTCTGGTTATCAACGCCAATAAAACCAAACTGCTACATATATACTCCCCATACGTTAAAGCTGATAGCCCTGTAACCATAGCACATACGCACACCTGCTTGCACAACCGGCCAGCGACGTGCGCGTGCGCACCACTCGAGCTGGTGGACCACCACACCTACCTGGGCCTCGTCATCAACAAGAGCTTCAACTGGAAGCCTCATGTTGATTATATATGTAACAAGTTGAGATCATTTCGAGCCAAAATAAACATACTTAGGTATAAAATACCGTATAGTGTATTAAGGTTACTATATTTGTCGCTAGCCGATTCAATAATAAGCTACGGCCTGAGTAGCTATGGACGTACATACAAAACCAACATAAGCTGCATATACAAGCTACAATTGAGCATACTTAAAACTATTGTCCCTAAATACATGAAAAATAAACTTAAGGACGAGTCCAGCGTATTTAAATACTGCAAAGTAATGTCAATATTTAAAAAAATTAATATGTCTATAGTTCTCGAAAACTATGATAAAATAAAATCATTAAAAAGTCGAATTAGACTAAAACAATTACGTAACTTAGATTATCAGCCTGGATATATTCTACCTAACTATGTAAATATATATGGCAGGAGGACGTGGGAGTACATGCTGCCTAACTTTCTAAATAGTATACCAGAAGATATACACACAAGTATCCTTAAAGACAAAAAATGATGCAAGAACGCATTAAAAAGATATTTTCTAACTGACAGTGAGGTGTAGTTTCTGGAGTGTATCTTCAATAACTATATATAGTTGTATCGTAATTGCTTTGGTATATAAGGATTGTGATATTATTGTTGTGAGCGGTGCGATGCATTCGCGTCACGCATAAACCTTAAATAGGTTTCTGTGCGCGTCTATAAGTTTGTATTGAAATGTTTAATTCTTTTGTAATATAAATAAATTAAAAAATATATATATATATATAATAAAGCTGTAGAGGGTCGAAAATCTGTATTGACATTGAAGATATTAGCAAAACAAGTCGATGGAGGACCCATAGAATAATAAATGTGTCAAACGATAATAAATAATCCTAAACAAATGCAAACACCGAAGTATCGGAATCACCCAAGTTTCGGTAACAGATACTATACCACCATAGACACCATTTTTAAATTCAAGTTACTAAGTTAGTAACTAAAATGTCTAAAATCTTAAACAAATGGTTTTTGAGATGATTTTTAGATAGCGTCTGCTTTTATTCATATAACTTACAAATACAAAATACAAATATTTATTTAAAAAGAACGTATTTTTACAATTGTCCTTAAAACAGGATTCTACTCCCTGAATAGGCAAAAACCTGTACTTCAGGATAAGCAGTGCAGTGTTACTTGCGCTGTTGATACACGACTGTGGCGTAGGCGAATTTAATTAGTATTATGTATGTAGGAGACAAATCTTGCAAGTGACTTACAGATCTATTATCCTTAACCACTCCTCAACCGATTATGCAGAAATTGGGCTTTGGGTACGACCGAGCTGATCTGATGATAGAGACAGAAGTTGTTCATAGCAACCCCTAAACTACACAAGATATACTTATCCCATCAAAAACATAAATGTCAAAATGGGAGCCAAGTTCAATATTAAGAATATGCGATGCTTGGTTGTTTTCTTCGCTGACAAAAGAATTGAGATCTAAATGGGTGCCAAGTTCCGTATATTCTCTAAAATGGTACCAAGTCCGGCACTACATTTTTTACAGTAAAACTAATTTACTGCGGCTTAATGCATTTTGAGCTTTAACTGGGCAGTTTTCTTAAATATCCAACAGCTTATTTGGTACTAAAGCATACTTCATAGAAAACTGCCAAGTTAAGGCTCAAAATGCATTAAGCCGCAGTACATTAGTTTTAATGTAAACAACGTAGTGTAGTAGATCTCAATTCTTTTTTCAGCGAAGACAACAACCAATAATTGCCTGAGATCTTTATTAAAAAGAAGAGCGTGGTCATATTGCATTACAGTATATCGTGCTATGCATAAAGAGCAATCACATCAAGGTTACAAACGTGTCTACATTTTTTCTTCATTTCATTGGATTAAGGTGAAGACTGTAAGTATTCAAGTTTATGACCGCAGCCGCGTAAAATATAGCCTAGATCTGAGATTCAGGTCCTTAAGAGGATCCTGCAAGTTATAAACGCAGCGAGCCCGCCCGAGGCACATCCAGTCGTTTTCTTTGTGCGGTCGTAGGCGGGGTGTATCAGGTACTCAGTATATAAGGACTCGTCAAAAGATTTGCCCGCGTATTACAGAGTGACGCCTCACTAGTGTCTCCGAAATGAAGGTACGGAAGCCTTGACGGACCGGTCGAATATCGTGTGACCAGTGATTCACGGTGTCGGTTTAGATATGAGCATCTCAAACAGTGCTAGTTTGTGTGTTAGTATGAGAGATGCGACATGAAATTGTATCGTAGTATCCTAATAACACTGTGTTTTACTTATTTGTTACATTATATTAGACAAGACGTATTGAGAACAGTTGATGCATACAAATCTATTTGATATGACTAATCTCCTGGTAAACTCGAGAGCATTTGTCATCTTGTACTATTGGTATCGACATCAGATTTATATTGTAGACATAAGACAAAATACTCTTATTACCTCAAGTTTGCCAGTGTTCAATCACGGTCGGCCTGTCGTACTAAGTTTCCAAAGAGTCAAAACGAAAAAGTACCAACGTCCCTTTCTAATAAGTTCGACTGTACAATCTGTACATAAACTGAAAGTTATATCGTTATGGTTGCTAATGTAAATTGTTGAAGTGTTAAAGTTCGGTTTGTGCGTTTAGGTCCTGGGTCTGGCGGTGATATGTGCGTTAATGGGGGTGGCGGCGGCGGGAGCGGCACTACCCGTGCGTTCTACTCTCTTCAAGACCATCATACCAGCAGAAACTAAATCCTTTGGATATTCGACAACGCAATATATCAATGCTGTGAGTACTTTATTAACTAATATTTTAATAGTAAACCGTAGTTATAGACTAGTAGGTACGATACGATACGGTTTTCGCTAGTAAAATACGCTGTCTCCTGAAGCGGAAGGGGAACAGAATAAAATATCATATTTTAATACCTGTAGTATAATAGTGAATTCCTGGATAAAATACATGTTTGTAAAAATTTGGTAATAATTTAATTTTATTCTGATCATACTTACGACTACACGTAAGATGCTCGCTATATTATTAACACACATGTACTTTGATATACTTACTTAACTATACAATAATAAGAAATATATAACACCTAATGCCGTTTCCATATAAAAACGGGTGCGTTGTGAGGTGAGAGGTCAGTTTGTAAATAACACCCCTGAATTGTTAATCTCATCAAAATCGTTGGATCCGTTTCCGAGTTTCCCTGAAATAAAAAATAAATATAGGTATATATACAAGAATTACTTATGTAATGAATGTAATGATATAAGATAGATTAGATATATAGACCGTGTGGTGCCGGGTTAGAATAGCACCACTTCTTTCTTCTCTTGGGTGTCGTAAGAGTCGACTATGAGAACCAGGTTGAAATGTGTTGTGGGCGATGGGCTAGCAACCTGTTACTGAAATATAACACTTTCTCCATCTATAAACCTACAATTGCTAAAAGTGGCACTGAAATTAATTGATGTGTGCTCTGCCTACCCCTTTTAGGAATATGGGCATGAGTTTATGTATGTATCCTACTACTACAATCCTTTGCTACTACTACAATCCTTTCGTCACGCATTCTATTTGATTTGCATATAACTAGGAACGTGACACGGAATTCGTAGATATCTTAAAAGTTGCTAAGTCTGACCCGGTTGTATATAATAAATTTAAATAATACTCCTATTCAAGTATGCTTTTAAAGTATATTCTATAGTGCTTAGTGGGTATTAATTTATATTACCATCTAATCGTTATTTGATGTTCAAGAATTTATTGACCTTTGGATTATTCGTTTAATACTGGATTTACTCGTAACACGACCATTACGATTATTTTCAAAAAAAAGTTTTACTTCACTGATGTTGGATTTGTTAAAAAGACACTTAAAACTTCATAATGGCTATCTATGCTATAAGATGTTTGACACTTAATTATTAACGGTATTAAATATATAGGGCCAAGATACAAAGTTAATCATAATAATGAAATGAAGCCACCACTGCACCACAATAGTTTCTGTTTGGCCCAATGGTTGACTGGTAGAGTATGTCTTAAGGCATTAAATCCACGAATTGTACTTTTTGTATCTTTACAATAAAAAATAAAAACGTCTCATTTATCGTTTTATAGTTTCGTCATGTCCGTTGGTCTGTCTGTCCGTATGTCACGGGCATTTTACTCAAAAACAATAAGGTGTATTGAAATTAAATTTGAAACGTAAGCATAGTATATCGACCGCTACACAACTATGTATTCAAATGACCAAAAATAGGGTGCACTTTATATTTGTAACTCTCAACACAGCGCATCCCCGAGTCAATAAAGGGTCGGCAACGCACTTGTGATTCCTCTGGACTCGCAAGTGTCCATAGGCTACGGTGTCTGCTTACCATCAGGCAGGCCGTAAGCTTGTTTGCCACCGTCGTAGTATATAAAAAAGTAAAAAAACTTACCCCCCTTACTTACTTGGGTGAGGTGAACATGTGGCACGTCAATCGATAGGTCTTAACGTAAAAAACGGATGCAAGATTCTCAGAAACAATTTTGAATAAATTCGGGGATAATCGCTCCGAAAGTAACAATAAGTGTCGGGGGACACCTCCAAGTTTTGAATCGTGAATTCACCGAAATAGTTAAATACTATCAACGAAAAATGTTTTGAACAAGACAGGTCCAACTCCTTTTAAATTATCGATGAAAAATCGCCTCGTTTAAACAAAACGACGTAAGTGCTGTGATTTCCCTATGAAGATACGACATAGGATAGTAGTTTTAAATTAGTACTAGTAGTTGTAGGTACGGAACCCTTCATTGTACGTGATGCGACACGCCCTTGGCCGCTTTTTTGTTGTCATTTAAATGAAACGCTATATGTGGAAAACCACTGTATTCGCAACACAGCCTCCGTCAGGAGAGCGATTCGTCATACATATACCAACCAATCCATTCGCAACATGCTTCGTAAACCTTAAAATTAGCTCACCTTAACAGAAAATACATTATTTACCTGTATTTTGTATTGTTATCAGTTGCCGACCACATACCCTGTTGGACTCCGTCAGCAGTTAACGTACCAGCTGCCGCAATTCAGCTCTATTGCTCCACTATACACGCACTACGCGATACCCGGTGGCTCAACTTACTTCTCCTCCTTTGCGTCTTTTCCCTATTATCCCGGAGTAGCTTCCATAGCACCAGTTGCTACCATCCCTAGTGTGGTAGCATCGCCCAGCTATCCAGGTCTACAGCCCGCGGCCCCTGCTTTCCCAACGCAACCGGCTACTCCAATTTTCTCCGGACAGCAACCCACACCTACAACCCCAGCAGCCGGAGATTCCGACACTGCCGTTATAGATTCAGTAGAATTCCCAAACCAAGATCAACAAAAAGATTCTAAACCTCCGGCGCCCCAGTCTCCCCCAGTTAGCACTTTCCCCAGCTATCCTCAAACTTTGCAAGACTTCCCGGCAATACCCCAAGTTCCCCAGGAATCTGGGTCATCGCCATCATTCCCGCAAATTCCCCAGGGATCTGAACAACCTTCGTTCCCACAAATCCCTCAGGTTTCAGAACAAGGCCCATCGTTCCCACAATTCCCTCAATTCCCCCAGGGTTCTGAACAAAGACCTTCATTCCCTCAGATTCCTCAATTTCCCCAAGGATCTGAACAAAGTCCATCGTTCCCGCAAATCCCTCAAATCCCTCACGGATCTGGACAGGCACCTTCATTCCCACAAATTCCGCAATTCCCCCAAGGGGGCTCTGAACAGGGACCTTCTTTCCCGCAGTTTCCTCAATTCCCGCAAGGCTCCGCACCAGGGTTTCCCCAATTCCCACCTTTCACCCCATCTCCAGCCCCAACGCCCTCGCCGCCGGCTACTTTCCCTGGCTCCGACAGCCAAGACAAAGGCATTAACGACGAAGACACGATATCCGTCGAGTCTGCTTAAGTTTAAAGGTGTTATAACTCGTAACGTGTATAATAAAGTAAGTTGTTTTAAAAAAAGTTTTCATTGATATCTTGATTTCACCTTATCAAAATAAAAAATATAGCACCTTTTAGTTTAGTCTTAGTTTTCATTTGTGTTTATTCAATTCCTTTTAATTCAGGTTGTTCTTGTCCTTTTGAAGTAACCCAAATAATAACCAAACTACATCTGGTGTAGGCTTTCAGTTGTCATACACAGATGGCCTGATGCTATTTGCGCAAGAGTGATGATAGATTAAGTACAAGTAAAGTGACTTATCATAAGTAAAACGTAGGAGTTTAACCATATCAAACTTTTATGACGCATTGTGATAAAAAGGCGTGGGTCTTTAAATGTCAGAGCTGTATTATATTACGGTAAGCAGTTCCTTGAATTCACTACGAGAATAACACGAATTTAATGTCATCACGTACGAATGGTAATTAGACATATCATTGTGTTTGAACAAAAAAACAACGGCTTTGTCTTTTGTTATTCAAATATATTCCGGACGTGGTAATAGACTACCCCCTATCTTTCAACTATCCTTTTTCAGTTAAGAAATGAATACCTAAGTAATAGGATGTTAATAATAAAAATTCTTAATCATATAAATAGAAGAAGGACAATATTTTCATCACTTCGCATTACGTTCTCATTCGCGTGCTCGCTTCCAAGCGGGCCGAGAAAATCTTTTAGAAACAGTGCGCACAACGAGCACATGTGAAATAACGATCCAAACTAATTGGTATCTCATGATGATATGCTATATGAAAGTAAGTGATCATACCAAAATGCCAGTTTTAACCGAATAACTTATTACCAATAAGTTATTGGTCTGAAATAAGTGAGAGAATGGATTCTATGACTTTTTGACATCATTCGCTGTTATCTGCTTAATATAATAATAATAGAAAAAAATACAGTGCTTCTATTTTCATAATGTCACTCCTTAACCTTTCGTTTTTGATAACAAATATACTGCCTGCAGCTACAAGACTGACTACGATAGCCCCAGAAATTACATTAATTACTATTACGACGCTGGTTTTACTGTACTTTACTCCGCTCCCTCTTCACTCACGGGCATGGAAAAGCAGGGTTAAGAGATAACTTACAGGGATAAGTTCGCTTTTGTACTGATAAAATACTCTAATAGTCAGTATTTTCACCTGTATCCTGTGTACAGTCAAGTGAAAATATATGCATACAACTTATTCAAAAATATGTTTCATAGCTCGTACATACTTTTGCACTTGACTGTACAATAAATTACATAATATTGACGATTTTTTCTTAGTTGAGCCATAATGTTAACTAACATTAGGCCTACTTGATCACAAATTTAATCACGACATACCGAAACAATCACTCAAATTAAGTTACCATAATAAGTAGCATACATTATTTTAAACACAAACGTATTCATTTTCATTAAAAACTGCTTCGAACTATGCTCACAAATACATTTTTTTTTGCAAAAATGTAATTATCACGAGAGTCACGGTTACAGGGTGGGATTAAGTGAATGAATTAATGATTTGTAACGGTTGAATTGTTTGGTGGTTTTTATTATAAAATATTTCCAACATAAATAAATATAATGATCTTTTTAAATATAGTTAGGGAATGTCATTATATTTATTTAACACTTTTGCCCGCGACTTCGTCCGCGTATAATTCGTTATTAGATTAGTTTTTTAGTAAAGTTTTCATCAAAATCCATTCAGCCGTTTTCACGTGATGCGCGTTCATATAAACAGATAAACAGACAAACAGACAAAAATTCTTAGAACTGTTGGAACGTGTTCTGTTATCGATTCTAAGTATCCCCAGTAACTTTTTTTCGAATATCTTCCATGTACAGACTTTCGACCCTCTTCAGCTTTATTATATGTACTACCTTTTGCCTGCGACTTCGTCCGCGTAGAACTCGTTCTCGCCTTAGAATTATTTATTTTCCCATACAATTTTTCTCAAGCTGAGATGGTTGGACGGCGTCGAAAAGGAAACCAGGACCTTAGGGGTGTATTCTCTAGAAATCCTATAGTCATAACGAATCATTAAGTACTTATTTAAAAAAATCAAATGTACCGATATTAGACGAATGGATCCCGTCAAAAAAATAACAATTAGAATGATAGAAGTCTCGCTACGCAGTTCTGCCGTAAAACGTAGCTCCAACAGAGCGAGTTCTTCATGTAAGTATTATGGCCAAAGGTCCTAAGCAGACCGGCAAGACATGCGGGCCTATCATTCCAACAGAGCAGGCTCTTTATGCAAGGCTGAGGGCCGAAGGCCCAAAGCAGAGCGGCAAGGCACGCGAGACCGGAGGCCGAACGTCCCAACAGTGTGAGTTCTTTACGTAATGATAATGGCTAAAAATTCGAAGCAGAATGGCAACAAATGCGAGACTGAAAGCCGATCATTCACACATAGCGGTCTCCCTATATATGGCTGAGGGCCGAAGCCCCGATGGGCGTGCCAGGCCAAGCCAAGAGTGTTATACGCGATAATGAAGGTGAGGTGGAGGGCGGCAAGGCACGCGAGGCTGACGCAAGGCGAGCGTTGTTATGCACACTATGAATAGGTTATTTAGGACGACATCATGTGTCTTATAAGCGACCATAAGCGCCGTAGGCCCTAAGGAGAGCGGCAAGGCACGCGAAGCCGAAGGCTGAGCGTACCAACAGAACGGGCTCTTTACGTAACTCTGAGGACCGAAGGCCCTAAACCGAGTCGTAAGGCATGCAAGGCCTTGCGTGACTTACTACTCGGTTTAGGGCCTTACTACGGCCGTAGTTTGAGCATCCCAAGTGGGTTTTAATTAGGCTGAGGGCCAAAGGCCCGAAGCTGAGTGTTAAGACACGCGAGGCGGAAGATCGAGCATCCCAGCAGCGGACTCTATGAAGCTGAGGGCCGAAGGCCCGGAGCTGAGAGGTAAGGCACGTTAGGCCGAATGTCGAGTATCCCAACAGAGCGAGAGCATGCCAAATATAAAAAAATCTGCAAAAAATCAATAATGTGATTATTTATAGACGTAAAAAGGATGATTTTAATAGAATTATAAACATTTTTTTCTCGAAAATCTGTTACAATGAATTTTTAACGGCAGCTTCGACTTCGTACAAACTCGTTCTTATCTGTTTTGGTCGCGTCAAGTAAAGACTACCCACCAGAAAAAAATATATGAGCGAACAACAGTTTACGCGACATACCTCATTCGTACGTCAGTATCGTTAAGAGTTAAGAGTTAAAGGGCTAAACGCAAATAGTTTTCAAATTTTGAAGAGACCGTGGTGGCTGGCGTTCACACTACACAGCGTCCCAGCGCAGCGCTGGCGTTTACTTCTTTTTTTTCAGCTTTTATCTTAAGATTTCACAAATTTTGAATCTGAATGTTTTTTCTGTGTCATCTAGTATGTGCTTACTAATTTTCAAACCTGTAACTCATGGATTATAGGAGTTCCCATACATAATTCAACCTCTCTTTTTACCCCCTTTTATCCCAAATCTGCACAATTTTTATAGCCTAAAACCTGACCGGGTATTTACTCAACAGATTAGTAAAGCTTTCATCAAAATCCGTTCAGCCGTTTTCACGTGATGCGCGGTCATATAAACAGACAAACAGATAAACAGACAAACAGACAAAAATTCTAAAAACTGTTGGAACGTGTTCTGTTATCGATTCTAAGTTTCCCCAGCCAACTTTTTTTCGAATATCTTCCATGTACAGACTTTCGACCCTCTTCAGCTTTATTATATGTAATATATAGATAGATAGATGAAATTTGTACCTTACAGCTATAGCCAACACGGCACAAATTATAGGGTAAACTAAAGAAACACGTATAATACAACATAAATAACATAATTAAAAACAGTATGGGGACAGTTTTATTCTAGAGGTATGGTACTTTCAGGCATCTCACTTTCAATTACCTTCTTGCACTCAACCAACAATTGTCCTAACGCGTTCTCAAATAAATCACACGCTGGCGCCACCTCGAGTACGGAGTTGAGCAGAGCAAGCGCCCGCGCGACCGGCGTCTGCGCATGCGCGCGCGTGCGCGCTGTGCCCACCACTAGTAGCGGGTGCCGACGCGCACGAGTGTACTGACTTGCCACAAACAGGCGGAAAAAAGCCTCGACGAGGTCTGGAGTATCGACGGTGCTCCTGATAACACCTATGGCGAATTTTGCCAAGAAGAGCAACCTGCGAAGTTGGAGTGAATCGTACCCAAGTTGGCCCTGTAGAAATAACGTGGGATACATATACGGGTAATAAGAATGTATCCTTTTATACAACGCCCTCAGAAACTTTTTCTGGACTTGTTCCAGCATCACAATATATTTATTCTCATGGGGGCTCCAGACCACTGTATTAGTTTCTAGTACACTACGAACGAGTGCCGCGTACAGGACACGTGAAGATTGTACGGTCATAGGTGCAGAATTGCGATGAACAAACCCTAGCCTCTTGTACGCGGCTACAGTGACTGCCTGAACGTGGTCACGGAACGTAATTTCTGGATCAAAAAGCACTCCCAGATCACGCACTTGCAACACACGCGTTACAAGAGCATCTCCAATGGTGCAGGGAAATTCCCGAGGCTTGTGAGATCGAGTGAAACTCATGATTTGACACTTGCCAGCGTTAAATAAAAGTTTGTTATTAAGACTCCAACGGTAAACCGCGTCAATATCCCTCTGCAATTCGAAGCAATTTTGCTGGCTTTGAATAGGCTTAATTAGCTTCACATCATCAGCGAACAGCAGCAGAGTGGAATTATGCACCTCGAGTGGTAGATCGTTAATGAGCAGCACGAAGAGGAAAGGTCCAAGTTTAGAACCCTGGCTGATACCAGAGCGCGCGTGATAGCCATCTGATATATACTGCCCATATTTTACGTACTGTGTCCGATCCGAAAGGTAGCTCTCAAACAGATTCAGTAGTCTGGGAGTAAAGCCCTGCACCTAACTTTAACAGAAGAATATCATTATCCACTCGGTCAAACGCTTTTTGGAAATCCAGGTAAATGACATCGACTTGAGACTTTCTATCTAATTCAGTAGACAACACCTGCGTTAAGGTAAGAAGATTAGTAGACACAGACCTTCTAGGTAGGAATGCGTGCTGTGCGCTGGTGATATGGGGCCGACACTGAGGCAGTAGTAAACTATGTAATGCCGACTCACGACGACACTTTTGTCAGGGCGTTTATAGTATAGTAATTGGACGGTAATTCTAGCTTTTTCCTCGTGGTCAAACTGATTTGCCAAACTGGTTTGGCCACGAGGAAATGCGATTCCTAGTGGTCAAACTGCGTATTATTTCACGTAATTGTAACAAATGTCCACACCCTATATCAAACGTTGAATAAATAGAAAAAAAATAGAACAAACATCACTTAATAGTCCATATTGAAACTTTTTAGTATACATAGTCAAAACAGACATTGTGAGTCGCAGACAATTCCATGCCAGATTATTTATATTGTCAATAGTCCCGTGGAAGTAGTTCCGTGGTGGAACTAGTGAGACTTTTTTTCCCAATAGTTCCGTCAACGGTACAGAGTGGTAGTTAGGTACGACGACGAGCGAAGCGAGGAGGAGTGTTAGTAGAACTGTGACCCTACAACGCGCGAGCCGAGCGAGCGAAGCGAGCGTGCCGCGGCAGCGGCCGGCGAAGCGCCACAACTGAACATTGGGAACGGAACTATTGGGAAAAAAAGTTTCACTAGTTCCGCCATCTAGACATATACAGGAGGATGACAATACTGTGTTTGGCCACGAGGAATCGCATTTCCTCGTGGCCAAACCAGTTTGGCAAATCAGTTTGACCACGAGGAAAAAGCCGTAATTCTCAACTTTCGTTTTAGAACCTGTCTTAGGAATTGGCGTTACTCTTGACCTTTTCCAGACAGCTGGATAAAATCCAGTATCCAGAAAAAGGTTAAAAATATACCTTATCGGATCAACCAAGTCGTCGATACAAGCTTTGATAACAAACGACGGTATCCCGTCCGGACCAGGTGCCGAAGCAGGTTTTAGTTTCTTTACCGAGCTCTTAACATCGTCTAGGCTAAAAGATCTGACATCCACATACCTAGCGTCGACTGGCAGCGATTCACTGGCCGCCTGTGGGATTAGAACCGGTTCTTCGGGCAGGAATACCGAACTGAAGTGGGCGGCAAATGCTGCAGCGGCGTCAGGACCCGAGTATTCTATATCCCCGCGCTTCGTTTCAACACCACCTTTAGAACGTAGCGAATTGACGTGCCACCAAAACCTAGCTGGATTGCGAGATAAGCTTTCCGATATGTGTAACATGTGGCAGTTGTGCGCCTCACTTATGTCGACCTTAATTTTGGCGCGGAGTATGCTAAATTGTTCGTACACTGAACGATTTCCAGACTGCTTCCACTGACGATGAAGATATGATTTAGATTCGAGGTCTCTAATGATAGCTTTCGACTAAAAGATGGGATACGTACGACTATACGACCGCTTCCGTATTTTCTTTGGAACAGATTTATTAAACATATGGTAAAGTCTCTCATTAAAATACTTAACTGCATCGTCAGATTGGCGGCATTGATACAGTTGTTCCCAGTCTGTGTCTCCAACATCGCAATACAATTGAGAGAAATCACCCTTAGCGAAATTCCAATCATTGTGATCCCCAATGTTGGAGGGCTCCGTTATTGCTCTGTCCAACACGAAACAATAACTGACTCGGATAACGATGGGCGGATGGTGGGGATCTATCTTGGTCAACACCTCATGCGAGTCAGCAGCGCGCACTGAGACCACACCACCCTGCTCGTTAACACCATACTTATATATGTGTATACATAGGTACTTTGTTTAAAATGTATTATGACAATGCAACGCAAACTGTTTGTCATTGTCACAAAGATAATGGTGATTGAAGTAAAATCATTCGTATCGTCGTTTCGCTTCATGTGGTACGTTACGGGTGTACTCTTTTTTTCTACAGTAATATAATATAGCTTAAGGAAAATAATATGTAAAAATAATGTGTGTATAGCTTGACCAGTGCCTATTTGGACCTGAGATAATGTCGCTGCAAACAGAATTTTATATGGCAATAATATACATAGGATAGGTACGTCATGTATAGTCGGGACAGTGTGTCGGGCTTTCTTAGTCATCAACTTTTTTTTAAATTTTATGTTGGGTCTTTTTTTCATTGGCGTCAACGACGGTAACGTTTTCTTTTTATATATATTTGTCAGCCAGGTTGCTAATCCCTAGGATCCCGGCGGACCCAGAATTTCCCGGCTCAGTAGTCGATTAGCAATCAGAATCACGTGGCAGTCCACGATACACCATCTCTATATACAGCGCTTTAAGTATTCACATGATCACATGCAATTCATTTTATTTAAATTAAAATTCACTACCTCAATCGTATTTAAAAAACCAGCCTATTTCATTCATTCACTTAATAAATTCACATATTCATTCAACAATTCCTAACCCTATGAAATGTCAAACTTAATGGATGCGCCCTATTTATTTACATTATGGCTCAACTAACAAGGAAAGGTACCCAACTGTCCGGCTCCGATTTGATTTATTTTTATATATGTTATAGAGTAGTCTAAAATAACGGATACGTATTTTTTTTAGCGGCCCAAACTCATTCTATTCGGAGAAATTGTCCTCCAAAGTACTTAAAAAGTGACCAAAACCGTTAAGTTCTGTAGAGAGTTTTGTTTAAGCTAATTGTTAGTTAATAACTGGCTTGATTATATGTTGGAGAACATGAAAAAATAATGGACCCGTGTTTTGTCATTTCTTCTTAAGCTTATATTTTACATAAAAAACACCTTCAAAGTTCTCATGGTTTCACTCAACATGGACCGTGAAGTTTTCATAACAAAAAAAAAACCTCAGTAAAGTGAGTGAAACCATTGTACATACCACCACAAGTATGAAACTTGTGGAAATGGAAATGAAATGACAAAACACATTTTTTCATGTTCTCCAACATATAATCAAGCCAGTTATTTTAGACTACTCTATAACATATATAAAAATAAATCAAATCGGAGCCGGACAGTCGGGTAACTTTCCTTGTAAGAAAAAATCTAGTATACTTATCATACACCATTCGTAGGTAGATTAAAAAAAATGCTTGACCCCATATTATCCCCAAAATTGTCCCTTAAATGGGGAAATCACATTTATGGCTTGAGATAGGTATGGAATTAGGCTATCAATTGCCTAATTACAAGTTCGCATAATGTAGGGCTCCGTTGGATCAATCTTGGCTAGGAAGAGTCACAAAAAGTTGCCGCCAGACATATCACCACGCGCCCGGGTGCCTCTCAACGATCCATTCCTTCAGGTTGGCTCTGGTGGTGTTCTTGCCGGTGAGGCCGAGGGTGAAGTAGAATACGTAGGGGAACCAGTCCGTGGTGAACTCGAGGGTCATGTTGTAGCCGCCTACACCGGTTATTGTCGGCTCCACCTGATCAAATACGTATTGTACGGGTAGTGAAATATATTAGCTCCTTTCTTATATCCCAGGAAATATTCTGATAAAGAACAACATGAACAAATTTAATTTTGCCCAATCAATAGATATACTTAGTAACGGATTCTACACTTTAATTTATATTTGTTCCGATCCTATGGGACGGGTTTTTTAAGTACTTTGTAGGTAAGGTGAATATCTAATGTAAATACACCGCCATATGTGTATATTTCAAGCTAAAAGTTTGGCTACCAGTAAACTTGTGATATGTCCCTTCTAAAGAATTTTAATACATGCCCTAGTAAACGTTTATCGAATGGTATTATTTGCCCGGAGGCCAATATTTTAGAAGTACTCATCATCGATTATTTACCTGCCGATTTGGAAACTGCATACGCGCGCATAGGATCGTGGTCTCAACTCCAGCTGAGAGCTGCGGAACAACACAGTGTGTTTTAAACGCGTAAAATTATTATTATTTTCACGAAGGAAGTATAATAAGTGATTTGCGCTTAAAATAAAGGAAGCAATATCTCCATAACACGTTATTGCTACTTACATTGATTAGGGCGCAGATATCATTACACTGATATATAAAGCATAAATTAAAAACATAACAAATAATTTTAATTATTTTTCTACAGTGTCTTTGTGAGTTGCGGGCAAGCACACGTAATACTTACCACAATAACCGATGAGTTTGAAGATAGAACGTACCTTCAATACAATGTGTAATTTGGCTGGTGGGTCGGCGCGCACGACAAACTTCTCGGAGTAGAAAAAGAAAGCTTGGCGTTCTTGTACTCTCTTGGACTTGTAGCAGAAATTGCCATGGAGGTAGGTTCGGGCGCGCCAGCCGTGCTGCTGTGCTCTTCTGCGCCTCAGATAGCCACTTTTGTGAACGCTCAGACCTAGAACATGAACACTCAAGTCTGTAACAATTTGAGGATGACCTTAGGTTGGGTGGTCTTGCGTTGGTTGAAGTGAACAATAATCTTAAAATGTTAAGGTAAGGTATTTCTCAAGGTATTATTTCTCACGAATCCTAATTAGCGTAACATTAACGGAGAAAACAGGGAAAGACTAGCAGGAATGCAAGAGTCGCGAAACGTTGGCGTCGCATAGCGAAACATATCTGAATGAAAACGAATGTAAAAATAAAAACAAATATCAAAAAGACTTGGCTGATTACAAGTATAAAAATATCTTGTAGAAATAAAAGACTGCTAAAAGTACTAGTAACACAAGTTAATAATCCCGTCCTAAACAAAAATTACAAACAGTACGGCAAGTTACTTAAAAAAGCCGTCATAACGGCAAAAAAGCTTCAAAATGCCAAACGAATGAAAAAACCAAACAACGTAGTAAAAACAATGTGGCACATAATCAAGGAGCAAACCAACAAACTTTCGCAAAAAACAAGGAAAAATTTAAAATTGAATATTAACAACGAACTTACGGAAGATCCTTTAAAAACGGCAAATACACTAAATAATTTCTTTTCGTCTGTAGGAGCAGTGAGGGACCGCTCAGAGCCACCTCGTGGGCGACCCGTTATAGCTCCATCAAAAAATTCAATGTACCTTAGTCCCGTCACTCCACATGAAGTCTACAAATTAATTAAGAACTTAAATAATAAAAGGAGCTTTGGCCATGATGAATTCCCGCCATTTTTAGTTAAAAAATGTGCTGCAGAATTAACTCTTCTAACGCAACTTATCAACCAGTCTTTTGATGACGGCATATTTCCAGACTTACTAAAGATTTCTTTTATTAAGCCGGTACGCGTAAAAGGTAACCAGACTGACTGTAGTAATTACCGGCCTATAGCACTTTTATCTACATTCTCCAAAATTTTTGAAACGGCCATGTCCAACCGCTTATACTCTTTTTGCGAGAAGTTTAATATATTTAACGATTCGCAAAACGGCTTCAGAAAAGGCCGATCTATTTCATTAGCTGTTTTTAAATATATAAACAAAGTTTTAAATATAATAAATGACAAGAAGTACGCCATAGGCATGCTTTTGGATATGAGCAAAGCTTATGATCGTGTTTTATATGATATATTATTACAAAAGTTATTTGGAATAGGTATTAGAGGAAATGCTCATCGTTGGTTTGTTTCGTACCTTGCGGGCCGTATCCAATGGGTTGAAGTAGAACACCATAACCCTATTACAGGTAGCATACAAAAAAATTCAGTCAGAAAAAACAAATATGACTAAATGAATACCGCAAGGAAGTGTTCTGGGATGTATATTATTTTTAATTTATATTAATGATTCGCCTAAAACCATAGAACATTCTTGCACACTCTTCGCTGATGACATATCAATACTAATATCTTGCCGGAACGAATTAAATTTGAATAATAGTTTGGATTCAGCTCTTTTAAATATTGTTACCTGGCTAAATGACCATAATTTAAAACTTAACTACACTAAAACGAAGCTTATGCAATTCAGACCTTATCAAAAACGTAGCATAAATGTAGATTATTCATTTCAAAATATGCGTTGGAGCATTCTAGCTGCTGGGTATAAACATTGATACGACTATTAACTGGAAGGAGCACATTAATGCCATATCTATGAAGTTGAGCCGTTTTATATATGCCTTGTACGAGTTAAAAAAGAGTACTGATATGAAAATAGCGATATGTGCCTACTATGCTTATGCACACGCATGGTTACAGTACGGCATAGTCCTATGGGGAAATAGTCCTGATACGAGCATACTTTTTGTACTCCAGAAACGGTGCTTCAGAATAATTGTAAACATAAATAATTGATAAGTTGTAAGCAATATTTTATTCAACATAAGATATTAACTCTACCGGCCATATATATTCTAGAAGCAAGCACTTTTGTTAAAAAAATATGTCTTTTTTCCCGCAGTACTCTCGTTCTTCAAATTTAAGACCCAACAATAGACTAGCCCGGCCTGCTTCAAATATAAAAATGGTACACTCGGGTCCCCTCGCCATGGCAGCTAATATATTTAATAAGATCCCAAAATCCCTACGAGAGGAAAAGAATATTCGTAGATTTAAAATCCAACTCAAAAGCTTTTTAATTAACAAGGCATATTAATTAATAATATAATATAAATTGTTAAAGATTTTTTAAATAAACCTAATAATTATAAATAACGGAATTTTATGTTCTTCGAAATGGTTAGTACTTAGATAATAAGCATAGTATTAAGTGTATGTTGCTTGCAGGGTTCATGTTGAGACTACCTATACTTAGTTTATAAGATCCTCTGTATTACACATGAAATGCAATAAGTGAACTTGAATCTCGACGTGACGTGACGGCTACGACAAGCAAATAAAAGAGTATTGTGTATTTCATTATACCAAAAAAGCATGACACAATCAAAATTATGTACTAACCTGACTTTCCGTCGACCAATCTAAAGTTATTCGGATATGGTTTCGGTATGACATGCGCCGCTATAATGTTCACAATCCACGTAACATATGGGAACACGTCGATGTAGATGGGTGGGTCGTCATTAAGACGTGCGCGCATACCACGGCGCGTGCATGGCGCGTACCCTGCCGACAGACCCATCAGCTCGAACTCGCCGTCTGGGGTTTGGGAGGCGATGGGTGTGCCCGGCCGCACGCCGCACCCTGAAGTGCATAGCACGTGCGTGGCGCCTTCGCTACCCAGATTCTGTAACATATTAGTGTGTCTACGAGAAGCGTACCAAGGTTCCTACTTGCCACGATGGTATTGGAGGAGACATCTTGGGGCATATTACCCGCTTTTGTGGCTTTTAACATGGAGGGTGATTGGGAGAATCTTCCCCTTCGGAAATTCAACTCTATTCTCATCGCAATATTTAAAGAAGCAAATATGAAATATCCCCAGCAGTTTTTGAGGCCGTAGTTGTTTGTCGAGTTATGATTGGGTAGAGTTTACAATCCTCTCTTTTAAAGACATGTCAATATTGATTTAGCTTTTTAATACATATATTGATAAAAATTAACAAGCGTATAAATAAGTAGGAGTATTACCGATTTCTTGCGATGCCGCCGGCACTCTTTGTGCGTGTACAATTTGACAGTTTTCTTTCCCATCCGCTCTTGATCAAAGTCTCTTGGTACAGCTGTAAATATTAATAGTATTACATATTCAATTATTCCAAATTTTCACTGATCTTAAATGGTCAAATTCATTAGTAATTTGTGATCTAACGATAGGTAGATCTTAATGATAACATTGATAACAAACATTGACGCAAAGTAGTACAGGCGGTAAGATTATTACGATTGGTTTGCCATGCATTACTTCACAATTCCGTAACTTACAGATTTTTATACAGATAACGGCATCACTCACTGCTGATATAGTCAATCAGTATCACGATCTTGTTTTTACGTTTTCTCTGGCGTTCAGCATATGAAGGCAGACAAATTGGGATAGTATATTCTGCAAAAAAGAAGATATTTTCAAACCAGAGCATCAGTCTATTATTTATGTAGGTATACACACACACACACACACATATATATATATATATATATATATATTAATGTCTACAGTTGGTATTATTACTTACAATAAGCATAAGTTTCTTTCTAGGATCCACATAAATTGACGCAGAAACGAACATCTCAAATTGTCAGAATTGGGTATCAAACTTATTTCCAATTAAATCACCATACCTGATTGTACTGATCGGATAAGCTTTGCGACGGCTAAGCTATTTCCAACTCCAAATCTGGGAATAACATAAAACCTAAAATAGTAAACAAGTAACATGAAACGACTACTAGCGTAATAATTTTTAAGGAAAACAAACGACTTCAATGGAGGAGGCCAGTGAGAGATTATTATACTTAGATGGTGCACTCTTAGATACCATACAATAAAATAAAAATGGCTATAAGTATGTTTATAATGGTAGAAGACTAAGTACCCTCAATTTCTCATGGAATCCTCGATCAGAACTCAAGCTTGACAAATATGTTGTGTCTTGAAAACCTAGCTTGCTTGACAAACAAAACGAAGAGAACAAATCGCCAAACGTGAACTACGCGTCGTGCAAGAGTTCTGTTCTGATCATCATCAGCAGTTCCACTTCATCAAATGTCACTCTTTTGAACGAAAATGCTTGATTAGTTCATGAAAATACTAAAATCACTATTTGTCTGCCTTTCACATGTGAGGAGTTCCCTCGATTCCTAATGGATCCCATCATCAGAACTCGAGCATGACAAAATTAATCGTGAAAATAGAACTTGATTAACAAACACAGCTAGAAGGACAAATCGCCAAACGTGAACTTTTTGTCGTTGAAGAGTTCTGTTCTCATCGGAGATCATCATCGGCAGTTCCACTTCATCAAATGTCACATTTTTGTATGATAATGCTCGATTTGTTGATAAAAACACAAAAATAAATATATGTTTGCCTTTAACATTTGAGGAGTTCCCTCAATTCCTCATGGATCCCATCATCAAAAATCGAGCATGATAAAAAGTAATCGTGAAAATAGATCTTGCTTAACAAACACAGCTAGGAGGACAAATCGCCAAACGTGAACTTTTCTTCGTTGAAGAGTTCTGTTCTGATCATCATCAGCAGTTCCACTTCATCAAATGTCACATTTTTGTATGAAAATGCTCGATTTGTTGGTAAAAACACAAAAATCACTATATGTTTGCCTTTAGCATTTGAGGAGTTGCTTCAATTCCTTATGGATCCCATCATCAGAACTGCGTTTTGACAAAAACGGGACCAACGGATATATATACTTACAATCAAAAAAAGGATCTTCAAAATCGGTTAAGGAATGGCGGAGTTATGTAGTAACAAACATTAAAAAAGAAAAACATACAACCGAATTGATAACCTCCTCTTTTTAAATCTAGAAGTCGGTTAAAAATCGATTTCCACGTCATCGCACGTCATTAGTACTCATTAGTATCTACCTACATCGAGCGGAGCGGCACAGAGTCCGCATAAGAACATTCTAGAAAGTGTCACCTGGAGAACTCCGGGTGTGCGGTGACTTCGGCGATGGGGCTCTCTAGGTAGGCGCGTGGACACTTCTCGCCCATCTTCAACTGCATTAATGTGAGCTGGCAGTCTTGCTCGTCACGCTCGTAGTCGCCAAATACCACGTTACCTCTAAAAAAGTTAATTGCTTCAAACAATTAGTTTGCCTGATAGACAAGTAATCTTAAAGAAGGTACCGCCAGGATTATTACATTTTGTAGTTTTTCGGCAATCGCATAAAATCCGCAGCGGTGCCCACAACGAACTGCCGATGCACCATCACCACACGGGGCGCTTTACTCGGATTCAGTAGGCCAGTCATAACTGCGATAATAGAAATACCTATATTAGCAATGCAATTATCATTGTCTCCGGTCTTCAGCGAACATTGATACATATTTGTTAATTTTTCACGCAAAAACATTTCATTGAAACCTTTAAATTATAAATACCTACATCAGAATAACGTATTAATATCGTGATCTTACCGTGAACATACTGTAAGTACGCAAGCCAGGTAAAAGTATTCTCCTTGAGAATCCCATCGGGCGGCTTCAACGTAAAGTCGTCCTGGCAGATTGCTAAGTCCCGTATCATGCATACACAAACGTGCACGATCACTGGAACATTGAAATACTATAGATATAAACGTCAAAGCTAGAAATTATATGTGAGGCACAGACCAATATTACTATGGGAAGAAAAATAAAATGAACCTCCGCTCTGGACTTTTTCACCTGATAATCGAAATTATCAGATAAAGCAATATGAACCTCGCGCTTACCTAATATGATCAAACATGTGTAAATATGGAACTCCATTTGTGATGAACACTAGAGTCAGTTAACGAATGATGCTCTTGTAATTGTAAAGAATGCAAAGCCTCTTGCAATGTTGCTGTGTTGTATTGTAAGTGCATCATAACCATAGTGGCACGAGCACGCTGAGAAGAATAATAAATAACGTTCCTCTAGTGTGCTTTAGTGTAACATTCTTATCACTGCAGCAGTAATTTGCAAGATTAACGTCTAAATAGCCAAAAACTCTACATCTAATAGAGTTACTGGTCGTTGCTTGACCGAAATATGAACATAATAAAAACATTACACACAATTTATTTATATTTACGAAGTTGAATGTTTACAAAAACATGAATAGCCCGATCAACTACAGTTTATACCCGTGGGTTTGTCGGCGATCAATGTGATCACGGTTCAAAGATATTAATAGTAGTTAATAACCAAAGAGGACCAACATATGCCGACCTCAGAATCCGAACAGTTGGCAAACATTGTCGAAAAATTAATTGGCAAAAAATTTAAGATATTTATTGTATTCAACTAAACTAACGGAATGTGATACCACGCCGGTGGCAAACAAGCGTACGGCCCGCCTGATGGTAAGCTGCCACCGCCGCAGCCTATGGACGCCTGCAACTCCTAGGAGTGCCACATGCGCGTTGCCGACACTTTAAGCATACAGAGTTTATACAACTTATTTAAAAAAAATGTCTCATGGTTCCTATCCTATGCCAGCGATTTAAGGTTGCGGATTTGAAAGAATTAATCCAATACATATTTTTATAGTTGTCGGTATTTATACTTAATATGAAACAAAGTTTTCACTTAGCTATTTGAACCTCTAAAATGACACCCCTAAACAAACCAACAAACAGACACATGTCTTGATTTTACGTAATGCCAATTTCTGTAGTCACTTGATGAATGAGTAACTAATGTAATAATTCAACACTTCAGAAACTATAAAAAGTAACATTATATAACATGCGTCTTCATAATATGTTTTATCGTGATACAGGAGGGACGTATATTCTGTATAAAATCCAAAATCTATATTAAGTCAATTGTATATGTATATTATCAATTTATCATCACAACGAAAGGAGCAATTACTAATGATTTGGTTGAGCTGGGCTATTCAGTTTAATTTACATAAGCTAACATTATGAAAACATATGTGGCGCTATATCTTCTTGCTATTGGTAATTATCAAACCTTTGTGCAGCTTATATTTGTGCAGATTATATATGATTGGCCATTGATAAAAACATACCTTTACACCTCACCTTGCTAAAAACCCACTTTTTGGCCAAATGGTGACGTAAAATTGTGTACAAAACACGGGTCGTAAAACAGAAATCCCTCTCTCGCATATTTATGACCCTCGCCTGCGGCTCGGGCTTCAAACACCTGCGATATCGGCCTTTCTTTGTTTTACAACCCTTGTATCGTAAATAGCTATTGTGCAACTATATGTTCTTGGTACTTATTTGAAATTATCATGCCTCTTTGCTGGTATATCTTGTGAGCACTGGTGGTTATATGTTTTTAAGCATTAGTAAATTTATATTATACTAGAATTACTGTTCAAAATGGGATGATTACGGGGTTTCTAGTGTTAGTGACCATGTTAGCTTGAAATCGTATAACTTATATTATGCTTAGTAAATATAGTTGCCCGATAGATAGTACGATTATTTTTTGTGTGAGTTGGTAATTATCAACCTGGGGCCAATTCTCGGGCTCGATCGAGATGATCTCTATTCGAGATTCCATACAAGTGACTCTACCATTCTATACAATGTCACGATAGACATGCATCTCGCTCGGACCGAGAATTGGCCCCGGTCAGTTATTATCAGAGTCGGAATATTCACGGCAAAACATAAGACTGTCGCAATTTCCTTAGAGAAAGATTTTGTTTTAGATATTGATGAATATTATATGAAAAAAAAATTCGTACCTATACACTTTAAATACCTAAATATTTTATAATCATTCGTGTCAATGACATTTAAAATTTGCGCAAGGAGTTGTAAGAAACGGGATTGTATAATTATTATGATTTTCTTGACTAGAAACAAGAGAAAATATTTTTTATTTAATAAATCGAATTCTTATGTTTTTCCAGTTCCTACATGCCTTTGTTGGCAGTACTTTACATCATTTAGTGATTGGAAAATGACTACGTCTGTTGAAACAGGTAAGACATCACTCATTGGCGTAGGAAACTAAGCATTACTACGGGAAGACACATTTTGTCAACTTTCCCAAGTTTCTTTCTAACTTACAATATTTGTTCGTATGTATAAATAAATATAGGTTAGTTTGATAACGTTAAATCTTACAAGCATTTAGCCAAACTTCCAAAGTTGGGACTGAGTCCAGTATGCTTGTGTTCTGTAGTCAGGCGAAAATGAAATAATGGTGGCACCAAAAAGCTATTCTGATAATAGAGACAGAAGGCGGCCATCGCAACTGTATACTCGTAGTATACAAGACTAACTCATTGTATTTTAGCCCATCAGACACTTCTAAAACAGTAATTGACTGTGCGTGTATAAAGGATAGTAGGTTGTATGACAATGGTCTAAAATAGACCAATTACCGCGAGATGGTTATTTTCCCGAACGAACTGAGGGAAAATAGTTTGAGGGGTAATATGGCTTTTAGACCAGAGTTCTACACTCTACTTTCTACTTCGATTGCGAGAAAATAAATAAACAAAGATTATCCTTCCAAAAGAACAATAATGTCATGCATTACTTATTATAGTTACTTAGCATAGGTTCCGGATATAATTTTACACATACACAATCTTATACCAAAGTAAACGATTTAATCCGAATCAGAATACTTTTAAGAGCTCATAGACTATACTATACATTCAAATATTAATTTTGGACCCCCTTAAAGTCATCAGTCCTACCAAATTGCATAGAAATTCAAAGAAAAAAAATGCGACATGTAGAATAACGTCTTTTGTTTCAGTGTATTTACATAGTGAATACTATTTCGGAAGCTGTTTTATAAATCAAGGCGCTATTTTTTATACACACACCCATTTTAATCATTTACAAGTTTTGGGGAAGGTAATATTGCGTGTAAGTATCTGTTATACTTACTAAACATATTAAATTGGCATCGGTTTTGAATTTGTCGCTCGAGCCTCTGACTAGAATAAAGCCTGATTTACACATGGGTGAGCATCGTATATCTGATGTTCTGATATGATGATATATGAGCAGAATAAAGTTACTAACTTGCGAAAAATTCAGCTAAATAGCGAGGAGAATGGCCTCAAGATTAATAGCAGCAAATCGAAGTTAATGTTTATTATTTTAATGTAATATATTTAATAAAAAACATTATCACCAAATTGAAAGTTCATCAATCGCATCAAGTAAGTAAGTAAGTAATTAAACAAAATATTCAACGAGACAAAATTTTGTAAAAAGCTGATTTTGGTGGCTTTCTATATCTTTGTGTTCCAATAAAAAAAAAGTAGATATCTAACAAACAATAAAAAAAAATTACGATTTTGCGGCTTTTGGTCAACAAGATGCTTAAGATACTGTAAACATGTAATTGATACGCTAAATAAAGTCTCTGAAATTTCTTATTCTGAATTATTATTTTTATTGACAGCTTAAAAATTTGATTTATTTAGGTGATATTTTACAATTATTGCACATAATTACGATAACCCTTTATTAAGAAAGCTTTTACGGTGTTCAAGTCACACTCGCACTTGGCCGGTTTTCGTACTCTTTAATGATTAACATAAGGTAACATTATACAGGCTTGGATCCTTGTTCCTCGAATTCCAACGTGCATTATACTAAGAGCATCTTCGAGCGAAGCCAACTTATTTCGATACACTACCTATAATTTTCAGGTGAGTTCACATTATAAGAATTTTAAAGTAGTACCGGGTGTGTCTTTTGGTGACTTTGAGCCTTCTTATGAGGCCCATAGTAAGCGACAACGTTTCAATACCATATGTCATCACTGGCAACACACACTGGTCAAAGACTTTCGTCTTGAGACACTGTGGAATATTGGACGAAAAGATGTGCCGTAGCTTCCCGAACCCTGCCCAGACGAGTCGAATTCGACGATTAACCTCTTTCTTGAAGTTGGACCTACCTAACTGGACAGTCTGTCCTAGGTATATGTAATCGTCTACAACTTCGAGCGTAAAGTGTCTGATTGTTACGGGAGTTGGTGCGACATGGGCATTTGACATGATCTTCGTCTTGTCCATGTTCATCCTTAGACCGACTCGCTCGGAGGCTTTACTGAGGTCATTGAGCATTGTACTTAAATCTTCCATGGTCTCAGCCAAGACTACTATATCGTCAGCAAACCGAAGGTGAGTGAGGTACTCGCCATTTATGTCGATGCCTAGCCTTCTCCAGTCCAGAGTCTTGAAAACATCCTCCAGTGCAGCGGAGAACAGTTTAGGAGAAATAACATCTATTTACTTGCCTGACTCCCCGCTCCAATGGGAATTGGACTGACATAGTGGCGTTCTCGTACAAACACTTCAGCATTTCGATATAGCTGTAGTCCACTTGGCACCGCTGGAGAGATTGTAGTACAGCCCAGGTTTCGATCGAATGGAAGGCTTTCTCGTAGTCCACGAACGCTAAACAGAGGGGCAGCTTATACTCCTCAGTCTTCTGTATAACCTGACGGAGCGTATGGATGTGGTCTACGCCTCTACGGTGCTCTAGCCTCTTCGGAAACCGGCTTGTTCGGGAGGCTGGAAGTCATCTAGCCTGTCGCTTTAATACAATACAATACATTACATTATATTAGAATAGATTAATACATTGTAAACTTTATATACTATAGGATTAAGGCTAGGGTTCGGTGCAGTTGAAGATAAATGCCCACATTATTTATGTAGTCATTTACCCCCAACCGCCTTCGCCGTTTACTAGGATTTGTTTGCCATTACATGAATCATATAACAGTGATTCAGGTAATGGCAATAAAAGCTCTCTTTAATGTCATGACTCATGTTCAAACTGTCATACTAAATGCCTAACGGGTGATAGCTATAAATTCCCAAAGTGTCCAGCTACTTATGAGGCCGACTGGTACCAATTAACGCCTTAATTAAACTGATCGCCACCATTTTCTGTGATTAGTTATAAAATAGGTCCAACGAAGCAGTAAAGTATATAATATTGATTACCTATTTCGGATTGGTTGTACGAGTAAGTATTTTTTTGCAAGAACTTTGTATTATGTCTCTTGCAGTTCAGAAGTATTAGCAAATTAAATGTTACTGTTGGTCTTGAAGGTTATTTCAAAGTAAATTTTACATTAAGTACTAGTAAGTTTTTTTTATTTTTTTTTTAAATACTACGTCGGTGGCAAACAAGCGTACGGCCCGCCTGATGGTAAGCGGTCACCGCAGCCTATGGACGCCTGCAACTCCTAGGGGTGTCACATGCGCGTTTCCGACCCTTTAAGAATTTATACACTCCTTTCTTGAAGAACCCCATACTGTAGTCCGACGGGAAAACCTCGGCAGGGAGCTCATTCCACAATCGGAGCGTCCGAGGGAGGAAATTCCTCTGAAAGCGCACCGTACGCGACCATTCAGGTTCCAAGGTGTGAGGATGAATGCCCTGCCGACGGCGAGCGGTGCGATGGTAGAAAGCGGCTGTAGGCATCATGTCGAACAGTTCTTCGGAGCACAACCCATTATATAGGCGATAGAACACGCACAAGGAGGCAACATTTCTTTAAACTTTAAACTCAACGGCTCAATATCGGTCGTGAGCTTGGGATCGTCCACGATTCGCACAGCACGTCTCTGGAGCGAGTCAAAAGGCCCAAGCTGGTATCCAGGTGCTCCCGCCCAGAGGTGACAGCAATACTCCATATGGGGACGGACTTGCGACTTGTATAAAAGAACTCTCTGTCCCGGGGTGAAGTATAGCTTCGCTCTATTGAGAACACCTAGCTTTTTAGATGCCAGCTTTGGCTTAGCCTTCTAAATGGCTCCGAAACTGGACGTCGCTGGAAATATCGACACCAAGGATCCCAATAGTCTCTGAGATGGAGAGGGTTGCGTCTTGGAACCGCGGGGCTACAGTGAATGGGGTTTTTTTTAGCAGTGAACGCGCATACTTGTGTCTTGGTGGGGTTGAACTGGACCAGATTATCCTGGCCCCACTCAGAGACTCTGACTAGAGTGCTCTCAATTTCGGACACAAGTTGTTCACGACTCTCTAACACACAGGAACGAGGAATGTTGGCACGGCCCGTGTAATAAGCATCCCCGGTGCTGTCATCCGCATAACAATGGATGCCGTCAATAGATAGCATGTCATTGATATGCAGCAAAAACAGCGTCGGGGATAGCACGGAGCCTTGTGGGACGCCAGCGATAATGTCCATGCTTTTGGAGCAACTGCCATCTACTACGGCTGTTATCGTTTTAAGGTTCTTCCATTTAGTTTCATTCCAATATTTCCAATGTACAGATTTTCAACCATTAGCTTATTATGGGTGTAATAGATATCGGGTATGATAGTAACTACATATACTGTACAAACATTTCTTGTGAAGATGGCGGTCAGTTGTGAAGCCGCGCTGCCACCGTGTCAGGGCTGCGTGTGTCTGAAGTCTAAATCGTTGTTAGGGTAATCATAGTATACAACTAGCCGCCACCGCGGCCACTACTGGAGGCCGCGCCAGTGTGTAATAAGCTTTAATCGTCATGTTCAACTTGCTCAATAAAAAAGTAGATGCGTCTTCCAATATCACAAAAACTTTTCCAGTTCCTAACTATTCTAAGTACCTTAAAATCTAAGCTTGATTTCATCTCTAATACTAATGTCTGTTTTCCAGATTTGCGTCCCTCGCATAACTTACTGCCACAGGCATACCCGGTACAAGTATCATTTCCTCGAGTGGTACATCCCTTTGAATTACACCGGCGGCATGGACTGGGACGTTTACTTTTTCGGACCACCTCGCTTGAGTTGGTAGTAAATACTGTCTTGCCCATAAAAGTAGGTACGTGCATAATAAATAATAAAATTATTTGGTAAATTTTGTGTTATATGTTGATATATGATTGTTTTTATTTAATTCCCGATATGAAATAATTTTCTCTAAGACACCAGTAAGAGTATGTATTCCAACTCGTACCATTTCGAAGATATTCAAGAATTCGTTTTCGTTAATTAATACCCCTAACATAGTATAAAAAAATCCTTAAAACGATTAAACAATGTTGACATGTCATTCGAATTCCGAATATTGGCTATGTGCGAAGTAGGTGGTGGGGGTAAGCTAGGCGATTGTAGCGCACACCATGGCATGTGCACTTACCGGGGACAACTGTCAAATTTACTTTCACGTTTTCTATTGGTTTCTTAACGGTTTCCTACGATTAGTTTCGTTTGTATGTATTTATTTATTCTCTTATTTATTTCAGTAAAATTTTCAATACGGGGTCTTTCTCGTTTAATAAAGTAAATAAAATATTCATGTGTCATTATTTGACATCTCTGAGTTTTGACATTGTCTCGGGACCTTTGACGTTTGACGTTTCAGACGTGCACATAGCCAATAGGCACACTTGACATTAACTTTTGCATATACCTTGTAATCTGTTACTTCAACCATTTGACAAGTTTGTAGTGATGAGACGTATCGTTTGTCAAATGAAGCGATTATTGTCGAAGGGTTGATTGCATCGATTTTACAGCCGATTTTTGAAATGTTTTTATGATGCCTTTATATATTTTATATCACACGACTGTATCAGTCTCCTCAAACAAAAAAATGTTACTTATTATGTAGGGCGTTCTATATTTCATACAGTAAGAAACATTTTAAGAAGAAATAAGAAAGACAGACATATTCTTTAAATCATATCATCGCTATGCTGATGCCGTAGCTGGTCGGTCTGTCGCAGCCAACCGGAGAGACGCGTCCTCAACAGCGCGTGAAGTTCGGGTTCGTCCAAAGGGGAAGCCCCTTCGCACCAACGTGGACAAGGAGGGTTTTACAACGGTGTCGAGGAAGCGCAAGCCGCGCAAGAGTCAGTATAGTACTGCAGAACCGGTTGGTTCTGTCTGTCACCGCAAAATAAGGTACCGTCCTCATCCACATCCATGTCAGCATGCAAGAAAAGGCCAAAAAACGAAAAACTTTGATTGAGCTTCATTGCGATAGAGAGTGACATTGACATCTGGAACAAACAAGTAAACTAACATCTCCATAGAAAAATTCGTACTTCGAGCTGAAAGGCCCTTGTTATCAGTGGCTCTTATGTTATGTTGTATATTTTTACAGCTGTCACAGATTTTTCTTTGACATTTATGTCAATTTATCAAATTGCGCATGTTTTCCAAATTTACGGAGTTTTACTAATATTTAGGAGTGCAACAAGCAAAGCGTCAACAGATATTTGTTTTGTTAATAAATTAGTCGTTATAAATAAATGCGTACCTAATCGATTTCTATCAATTTACGGAAATATCATCTAAATCGAAACCACGAACTTGGTCACAACACTGGTTTAAAAAAAACCGCCATAACACGTAACGTGGTGAAATATTATCGTAAAATACTCAACAACAATGATCTAAAATATTGTAACATAACTTAAATCATGTTTAAGAAAAGTGAAATATTATTTAGTCGATGACTCATACGTGTTTACGTTCTAAGACGGTTGTGAAGTTAATTCTTAAGGTCGTTTTTCATTCACTCTTGGTGACATTTTCCATGAATTTGTATGAAAATGAAAAAAGAAATTCTTGAATTTTGAAAAACTAAATATGCTATGTCGTTTCTTTGGCTATACTCGGCTATATGCTGGAAGGAACGGAAATCAATAAAAACTCTCTGAATATTTAGTTACAATATTTTTATTTCCTGCCATATTACTCGTAATTATATTTGTTTGCTACACTCTCCCAAGTGAAACCAACAGGTCCGACGACCTGTGAAGACCCTTGGAAATAAAGCTTTAAATAATGTGTTGTAATGAATACCGCTTATTTAAACTGTCATATTGGCCTTCAAATATACTTAATAGTTGCCTACACAATAAATATGCTGGACACTAATTTTAATCGTCGAATATTTACTTTTCTGACGATCGTATATTATAACACAAGCTACTGTTAATATGACTGAACATGATGATTATGATTATTTATAGAAAAAGCAAAATAAAGGTAAATTTATACGTTATGTTTCAAACACTGTTGTCTATGTTAAAATAGTACATTGTGTAACGAGGGGCGTAAGTGGAAAGATGTGAACGAGAGTCTATCAGAAGCTCGACACCGAAGGCAATGTTGTCTAAATATGTTAAAATAGTACATTGTTTAACGAGGGGCGTAAGTGGAAAGTTGTGAACGCGAGTCTATCAGAAGATTTCTTTTGATGACTCGCGTATGCAATTTTCTTCCTTCCGAGGTTATCACAATGTTTTCATCACATTTGCGAGGAAATAAATAACTCCAGCATTAATCAAAATTGAAGAAATCGACCTTCACCGCCAGTATCAGAGCATGATCGCCGGGGCGTCTCTGCGAGAGGAGCACGGCTTCAACATTGCAACCAATCACAAAGCATTCTTGCGGCGCGCGGCCTACTAGATTTGTCTGCTTCAATATTTCAACCAATCACAGAGCAGTATTCTTGTGGAGCACGGCCAACTAGATTTTTTAAACCAATCAGATCAGACAGAAACTCATAACTCCCTAGGGAGTTACGAAAATCCATAACTCCCACAGGAGGTAAATCGGCTATAACTGCTCTATACGCCTGCGTACGATAAGATACTTTACGAGCAAGTGTGATGAAAAAGGTATTAATGTTAATGTAAAAACATGTCATTCATAAGAAAAAGTCTATGCAGCCAAAGTAATTCACACGTAAAGAAACAAAATGGCTAAACTTAGGTTTAGGAATTCTGCTAAATAGCTAAGTACCTATATTATTTTTTACAAAATAATTAACACATCTTGCTCAAAATGAGCTTCTCGGTTGCGAACACTGGCCTGATTTCTCATTTTTTATTTTTTTATTTCCTTCTCAAACTTTACTTTTATTTTATTTTAAAAGAAGGTTGTTGTAAACTTTTTTCATTTTTTAAGCGCACTATGCTGCACTAATCTGTTTGAGATTTAAAAAATAGTGTATAACATCCGGGTATTTTAAGAGCCTTATACAACGCCTGAGGTTTAAGTCATAGCAAGTAGGTACTGTAAAGCCTCGCTTGTACTGCTGAGGTACTGTTAGGGGATCTTAGGGGTTGTAGTTTAATGAAATACTTTACGACTTTAAAACACACTATTGTATTTCTTACTGTGCTGAAATACAATTACAATAATATAGTTAAATAACACGTGTGACTCCAATCGAGTCCAGATGAGGAATCCATCAGAAAAACCAACTGTTTTCCAAGGAATGCTGCTTGACAGGCATTCCAGAACATATTCAAAATATGTAGAATTGTATACATTATGGTACTAGTTCCACATGGCCAGTCTCATAATGTATCAACCTCTGCAGTACGCTCACATCATGAACCTCCCTAAGCTGCAGGCATCAATAACCACATTCGTGACCCGCAGACGTAAGTATTTTTTCCACTACATTGGAGTCAGCAGACGTTTTATATCCTTCAAGATATTGTTTTAGCTATCACTTGATAATTTTATCAAACGAGAGGAAATGACAAAATAAAAACATTTTCTATACGTGTTTGAGAGGTTCATACAGGAGAACCCACCAACAGCGCGCTAGCTGACATCCATGGGACTTCATAATACAACTCTTAAAAAGCACCTTACAAGCTCTCGCCCGAGGGGAAATGACTGAAGATATTTTGCTCCTGGCCCGGGGACTATAAATTCAAATTGGTATTTTTATAATAAAGATTCTGTTTATAAAAAAATTAGATATTGTCACCATAGAAAATATTGCACAAAAATATAATCATAGATATTATTTTATTACTTGAATTCCATTTCTCTCTGTTTCATTTTTGCACGACAGTTGCTTGTAAAATGTGCGGTTTTATTTTCGAATAATGTTGCCATCTAATGTACCACATTATATGCAGAATAAAGATATTTGTATTTAGAATATAGAAAGAAGAACTAAACAAAAACTAAATGCGAAGATAAACTTGGACTCAGCATAGGATGAGTGAATCAGCGGGCGTAGGATAAGGTCTTTAATTAATCATTAAAAACATAATTTTTAAGAAAAAAAAACCGACTTCAATGGGGGAGGCCGGTGAAAGATTATTATACTTAGATGGTGCACTCTTAGATTCCATACAATAAAATAAAAATGGCTATAAGTATGTTTATAATGGTAGAAGACTAAGTACCCTCAATTCATCATGGAATCATGGAAAAACCTTGTTTGCTTGACAAACAAAACGAAGAGAACAAATCGCCAAACGTGAACTACGCGTCGCTGAAGAGTTCCGTTCCACTTTATCAATTGTCACTTTTATGAATGAAAATGCTTGATTAGTTCATGAAAATACTAAAATCACAATTTGTGTGCCTTTTACATTTGAGGAGTTGCCTCGATTCCTAAAGGATCCCATCATCAGAACTCGAGCATGACAAAAATCAATCGTGAAAATAGAACTTGCTTAACAAACACAACTAGAAGGACAAATCGCCAAACGTGAACTTTTTGTCGTTGAAGAGTTCTGTTCTGATCATCATCGGCAGTTCCACTTCATCAAATGTCACATTTTTGTATGATAATGCTCGATTTGTTGATAAAAACACAAAAATCACTATATGTTTACCTTTAAGATTTGAGGAGTTCCCTCAATTCCTAATGGATCCCATCATCAAAAATCGAACATGATAAAAATTAATCGTGAAAATAGAACTTGCTTAACAAACACAGCTAGGAGGACAAATCGCCAAACGTGAACTTTTCGTCGTTGAAGAATTCTGTTCTGATCATCATCATCAGCAGTTCCACTTCATCAAATGTCACATTTTTGTATGATAATGCTCGATCTGTTGATAATAACATAAAAATCACTATACGTTTGCCTTTAAGATTTGAAGAGTTTCCTCAATTCCTCATGGATCCCTTCATCAGAACTGCGTTTTGACAAAAACGGGACCAACTTGGATATATATACTTACAATCCAAAAAAGAATTTTCCAAATCGGTTATAAAATGACGGAGTTATGGAGTAACAAACATTAAAAAAAAAAAAACATACAACCGAATTGATAACCTTCTCTTTTGAAATCTTGAAGTCGGTTAATAAACTACTTTAAATTCTCTAATACTAAATCTAGATCAAATAGAGTGGCATTTCAAACGCCACACATGTATTGGTAATTTGCATCCCTCTATGACATTAGGTTAAGTTGGATAGTTATTAGCGGTGTTACCAACCAATCCCAATGTTATAAGACTAACTTAAAATTTAAATAACCAATATCAACAAATTTATGGCATGAAAAAAGAACACAGTATCTTAATGTATACTTTATTACTGTCTGTCACAAACCAAATGTAAATGTTTATTATTATTTGTCATAATGAAATGTTGAATTAGGTTTAAAGCTTAGAGGTTTAATGCGCTAAGGTTTAAAGTCAATAAAGATTATTACAGGTACTTGGTACTTTTATCTTAATCTGTGCTTTTATGTCTGAAATCGACAGAACTTTTCTTAACTGCATCATTCATTTGCTTTTAAACTTCAGGTGGCTGTTGCATAACAACTTGCAACTTGCAATACCGGAGGTTGAAAAGAGGTTTTCGCTTGTTTTGTTACCTGCAACCTGCAAGTGACTTCGGTTCTATTTGTATGTATCTTCACATATAAATGGGTAGATAATATTCGAAAACAAATGTCGCTGGCATAAAAAATTGTGCCATAAAATAAAACTCATGTATTAGCATCCTGGCCACTGTGCGCATCATGAGGTAAATCACCGTTCCTTGGCAGTAATAGAAGGGGATGCGCGTCCTCTTGAACTGGTATTTTTCTGGCACATATACCTTCACTACAACGCACTGCAAATTAAACCTCCGAACGTTGTCCGAGTCTAGGATCTGGAATACATTTTTTTCATTATCATACTGAGGCTGTGTACAGTGATTATTATAACGCGATACTAACATACAATATTGAAATAGAATAATGTGAATTTCATCCAAACAATTTTATAAATCTCGATTATTGATAATAACTAATAAGTATTGACATCCCAGTATTGTGATAATAATCACTACGTAAAAGGCAATAATGTGTTTTATACTCGCTATATGATAAATTAAAAAATGTCTAATTTAATATAACAGAAATTAATTGGTGCGTCTCACATTAATCAATTTAAATTAAATATACTTAATTATTAGTATTGTTTTTGTAACTTACGTAAACCCATTGACTTGCCGCTGCAAACCGATGTGGAATTGAATAATTAGTAGTTCTAGCCAAATTAGCTTGCGTGACCACGTCATGCTTGCACCAACCAAATTTGTAGACTGTGTGCAAACTATCTGTGGAATTAGTTATTCAAACTAGCACAATTAAGCTCTAGATTCTTATAAATTAAAAATACGTTATACACTGACTGAATGACAAAAAGGAAATTAATTATTTCTCCCGCCTCTGAAAGTTGAGGACACTGGTAATTTTTATTCAAGTAGAAGCATAGAGCAATCCTAATGGGTTAAAAGTTTTAAAATTATGGATATCTAAAACTTCAAAGGAATGACAAATTTATATCTTTATCCTCATGTAAACTATGTTTCAAATCTATTTTTAAAGCTTGTTGCACCAACTTACTATTACAAATCGATCAACCTTAAATATGGCGCCGGCAGCTATCATCCCATAGAAACTTGTCAAACGTTCCATATATACATTCTGATTTAACGAACATCGCATACGATTACAGATGGTGCAACCCAGCCTTATTCTTTATGATTCGTTATATTGTAGTGAACGTACTTCGTGGTAGATGTTCATCGTCATCTTGATTGGTTTGGGTAAACCAGACATTAAGTCCTGCGTCCTGTGCGCGCTGCGCGTACGAAGCCTGGTGCGCTGGCACCACTCGCCAAGCGGTTATGCGGGCTAAAATTATTAACATTTAGTTTATAACTTTTGCATTGTAACACACAATACAATATAAGTATATTGTTAACATTTTTCTTCATTGTACCTTTGGATGCTTTCTTTGCATGTCTCTTTTGAAGGCTACTTTTTTGCTCTACAAGACGCAAATTAGGCGTGTTATGTTGGCTGTACAGATTCTGACTGTTCAATATTTCCCGCCCGCTTCTTAGATAATTCAAATTCAAATTCAAATTGTTTATTGCATAAATCACATTACATATAATAATTAGATGGAACAATAAATAGCTAGGTATACATGTGACGCCCTGCAAGGGCACAGCAACATACTTAAAACTAACAAACATGCTTAAGATTTAACGTCTTTGGAAGTAAGGGAGAGAGTTATCGAAATATTACTCGTGTTTGTCGTTAAAATACTCGTTTAAATTGTAAAAACTTTTGTTAATTAAGAATGTTTTTAGATGTTTTTTGAAGAGTGATAATGTCTCTATATTTTTAATGGAATTCGGTAGGTGGTTGTATATTTTAATTACCATGTAAGGGGGACTAGATGTGACTAGTTTTAATTTCGAGAGCGGTAATTTAAGCTTATTTAAGTTGCGATTATTTCTTTTGAATTTTTCTGTAGTCGGTGTAAATAAGTTTGGATGGTTTCTTACAAATTTACATGATTCTAGGATATACATCGATGGGAGAGTGAGTATTTGAAGTTGCCTGAAGTGAGGTTGAGGGATAAAATATCAGTATGACTTATTCGCTAAGAATGTGCATAGAAAAATAGGGTACCTATACGAACAGACAAAGTTCACCTAAATAGTGTTTTTTTTTGTTCATTGTGTTACATTTTGTAACGAAAATTAGCCATACAATTTATACGGGTAACTTTCTTAACACAAATCAATTAAAATGTAGACAGAAAATAATAATAGAATGTAGATGTGTTTGTGTGTGTTTGTGTGTGTATGTGTGCAACCTTAAGCTCGTATGCAAATTTAACCACATACATCACGGGCAGCTAGGGGTTTGGGTAGGTTAAGGCTTGTAAAGTCTTACACCTGTGTCAGTGGGGTTTAACCTTATCACCGCCAAAGTAGACTCCGTAAGTAGTGTTGTACACGCCTTGTAGCAAAAGACTGAAAATGAACCTTACTTGACAGCACGCAGGTTGCTTTTACATTTACTTGAGATGAAGTCATGGCGTGTGGTGCACTAAATGTACTTACTTTATATCAAGTCAATGGCGGCGAACAGGTTACTGCCTGCCCGCCTAGTATGATAGCGTATACCGTCACTTTTTATGTGACGTTTCAGTACATTTTGGCCTTATAACGTGACGGTTTAAGCTATCATATTAGCTGGGCAGCAAACTATGAAAAACGCCTCCTAAAACGCCTAAAGCTTGAAACGCACAGAGCGCGGCGCAGCGTTGTTGCGTGGCGGAGGCGATTTTGTGGCAAAGCAAACGCGGTTCGGGGCACGTCGCACTAAAGAACCGCGCGGGATAGCGCAGCGGAGGCGGCGTGTGTGACATATAAAGTAGTAATCGACAGTATCGACAGTCAACAGTTTCGGAAAGATCAAAAATTCTAAACCGCCTCCGCCCCGCACCGCGCTGTGCGTTTCGAGCTTCATAATCAAAAGTAGAAACATGAATCTCTAATGCATCTTACCGAAATAAAGAAAAAATAGCGAACCGATACTAATTGAACCACAATGCATGATTCCAAAACAACTCAAGATTACTTTGACTGATTAAAATTGATTTGACTGGTCCTCACGCATATTGTGTTTTTTTACTAGTCTAATGCAAGTTACAGATTGAGGCGAGAGACAGCGTGCTTATAAAACTACTTACAACGTGCTTATAAGAAACATTGTTTACAAAATAAAGTGTGTTTGTACCTGTTACCTATTTGATTGTTGAACGTAATGTTCTGTGGTATGTCATTCTTTATTTCCAAACAGCTTATGTCTACTGTAATCGCTACAAATACTTGAGCGGGTATTGGACAAAATGACAAAATGCATAGTTAGAGCTCATTGATGTACTATTATAGAACTAGATTCACAATCAGCCCACAAAAATGTCCCCCGTGAAAGTACCGCCCGCACGACTCGGGCGGTACTTTCCTGTTTAGTCGTGTTTGGACCGCAGACAGTGACAGGTGTCCAACAATGACGAAATCTGCTGTGAAAAACTGCTTTATAAGGTACAAATAATTTTTAAGAACAAAAAACCGACTTCAATGGGGGAGTCCGGTGAAAGATAATTAATCTTAGATGGTGCACTCTTTCTTTCCATACAATAAAATACAAAAATGGCTATAAGTATGTTTATAATGGTAGAAGACCAAGTACCCTCAATTCCTCATGAAATCATGGAAAAACCTTGCTTGCTTGACAAACAAAACGAAGAGAATAAATCGCCAAACGTGAACTACGCGTCGTTGAAGAGTTCCGTTCTGATCATCATCAGCAGTTCCACTTCATCAAATGTCACTTTTATGAATGAAAATGCTTGATTAGTTCATGAAAATACTAGAATCACTATTTGTGTGCCTTTCACATTTGAGGAGTTTCCTCGATTCCTAATGGATCCCATCATCAGAACTTGAGCATGACAAAAATCAATCGTGAAAATAGAACTTGCTTAACAAACACCGCTAGAAGGACAAATCGCCAAACGTGAACTTTTCGTCGTTGAAGAGTTCTGTTCTAATCATCATCAGCAGTTCCACTTCATCAAATGTCACATATTTGTATGATAATGCTCGATTCGTTGATAAAAACACAAAAATCACTATATGTTTGCCTTTAAGATTTGAGGAGTTCCCTCAACTCCTCATGGATCCCATCATCAGAACTCGAGCATGACAAAAATTAATCGTGAAAATAGAACTTGCTTAACAAACACAGCTAGGAGGACAAATCGCCAAACGTGAACTTTTCGTCGTTGAACACACTAAAATCACTATATGTTTGCCTTAAAGATTTGAGGAGTTCCCTCAATTCCTCATGGATCCCATCATCAGAACTGCCTTTTGACAAAAACGGGACCAACTTGGATATATATACATACAATCAAAAAAAAAAATTCAAATCGGTTAAGAAATGACGGAGTTATGGAGTAACAAACATTAAAAAAAAAACATACAACCGAATTGATAACCTCCTCTTTTGAAATTTTGAAGTCGGTTAAAAACAAGGAAAAAGACGGAATATACTTCTTTAGGTTAGTAATTTAGATAACGTTACAAAATTTATGTAAAGTCCTGGTAATTTCATGGTTTTGAGTAAATAATTTTGTTAGTTCAAATGAAAGGTTATCAAGAAACAAAATGTAAGGAGTCGCTATTAGGTCAATATTTTTTTAAATTAAATTTATAAGGAATATAAATTTGTGTTTTTTATGTTTTAATTCAAGATTTCCACAACATCCTCAGCGACGTTCAGAATGGACCGCTATTTTAGCGCAAAATAAACGTGACGCACTCTATAAACCAAGCCACACGAGTGTTGTGTGTTCGGCCTATTTCCCTATTACCGACATATACAGGATCAGTAAAGGCTTAAATCGACTAACTGCAACTGCTAAACCTGTCTTGAACGTAAGTCCGTTCGTTCCCGACTCAAACTACATTATTCAAATTCTGTTTTAACATATAATTTTAGCGTGAAAAATCAGGTACAGGAAAACATTTTCATATACGAGTAGTTATATAAATTGATGTCATAAAAATCAATTTAACGTTAATATATTCAAATAATTTATCTTTCAAGTTCATAGTCGGTATCTTTGTTTTATAGATGTCAGAGATAGATGACGATGACTTGCAAACTATAAATGCTGCTCCAATGGCAGAAGTCAGTACTTTAACTACCTATAGTCTTGCTCAAGAGTTTCATGAAGGTAAACATCTTAATCTCTAACACAGAAAAAGAACAAACACAGAATGTGTGTGAATGTTGTAATGGAATGTTTTATTCATATTTTTTTTTGTTCAAAAATATTATTAATATAAAAATAATTTAAATAACCAAAGCGACTCCATTAGGTACTTTCACTGTTCACTTTTGACATTTATAAAGTAAACATTGGTAGCCAGTATACGACAGTCGCACTTTACTAAAAAGTTTTTATCATGTTGGTTCTTATGTTTGCAAATTTGACACTTGATACTAATGTCTGTAAATTCTTTTTTGTATGAAGTTTTTATCTTGACTCGGACTATAAAGAAGCGTTATTATCAGCTATTGGAATGTAACTGTCAGTGTCATCTTGCGCCACATTTTTAGTTATTTATGTTCGGCATTGTGTGTCTATTTCTATATCTTATGTCAATGTTAGAGCTGGTATTGGACAAAAAATATACCAAATCATGCCTTTCTCTTTCTGTGATACTGAGATTCCACATTATTTATTGATCAGGTACCTACTCGTACATAGTACCATAGTACAATAAATCTATTTTAATTTAAAAAAGAAGAGATTATGTCGCACTACGATCTCAATGTCTATTGTAATACGCGTTCCGTTTTTTTCGATTGTGTTAGTTTACAATCGAGTGTATGATAATAAATCAATTTATATTTTTTTCCACTTTATTAAATATCTCTTATGGCAAAAACAAAAGCTTTAATAATTTACAATAATCTAATAGATCATTATGGTGATTTAACACCGCAAACATATTTACGACTATATGCTCGTTTATGTACTTACGTGAAATGGAATGCATAAAAACTATTTTGACTTGACAGTTTTGAGTCAAAGACAACTTACAATATTTGAGTGCTGTCAATAATTTCCGTCAACTGCCATTCCACCACTGACGTATCAAAAATATTTAAAAGTCTTTAGTCATTAACTCATTAAAAAATTTAAATGTATTGAAATATCTTTCGCAAATATGATCATTTTGTACTGCTGTAAACAGTCGATCAACTACTTAAGTTGTCAATATTTACCACCACTGACAGATCAAATGTCAAAAAAATTATGATATAATCATCTCGATCGCTACCGATCACTCGTTGCATCTCGAACGCCGGAAGTAGACATATCTCGAGTGTGAGATTTTGAGAATACGCAAATGGGTTTTCGATCGACATCCGCCATTTTTTATCGAGATATGTCTAATAGACATCATCTCTAACGGCCCAAGAATTGGCCTCCAGGTCCTTTACTTAAGTTTTTTACCTATATGGCAGTAGACCTGAGTATTTGATATAAATTCCAGCTTAATACCTCCACGCGTTCCTGAGAAAAAGGGTCTTGACAGACAGACGGACGGACGTACGGACAACAAAGTGATCCTATAAGAGTTCCGTTTTTTCCTTCGAGGTACGGAACCCTAAAAACTACGTAATACGTAACTGTTTGGGTGATGAATTATCATCGTAAAAAGCTCAACAATATAATGTTCTAAAAATTGTACATACTACTACTTAAATTATGTTTAGGAAAAGCGAAATATTATTTTGATTTACTTGAAAAGCCCTAATATTATTACTTGATTTTATTTATAATTAAGTTGAGTCATGCGTGTTTACGTTCTATGGGTGTTGTGATGTGCCAAATGTTTGAAGTAAGAGATTACCGAGTATAAACGAATCGACTGCGCGGCACGAGGCGGGGTGTATGTGTGGTGACCGCACGTCGCAAAGAATTTGATCATTTTTCAAATTATTGTGGGATAGGGATTAAAAAACAGCGAATATTTTTAACAGTTAAAGTAATTAAACAGTATACGTACCTAAAAAGAACACAAAATTTCGAGTCGATGTGTATTCTGATTGGTGGATTTATTAAGGTGAAGTAGTTTTGTTGGTCAAATAAAATATTTCGTAAGTAAATCATAAATATTTATTCATATTTTCCCTAGGGATTATTACTACTCGTACTGTTTAGTCCCACTTGATAAGTCTAATGTGGCACATTATCGAGCATAAGAATTGAAAAAAAGCATTTGCGTTACTTTCTATTTTGAGAAGTTATTTATTCCATACACAAGTTGAAAATTTTGACTAGGTATCTTTTGCAAATGGACATACATGTAGGGTGTTTCTGCTGGTAGGGATCTACGCGCAGGATTGTTTTTATTTCTAAATCTGAACTACTTTTGATTTATTCATTCAATGTATAAATCAAAAGTAGTTCAAGAAGAGTGGCTATCTTCTTATGAAAGAGAAAAATATAGTAGTAAAAATACTCTTAGCTCTTCGACGACTATGTCGTGACATACATAGATTTCAATACTCTACTACTACTCCGTCACACTATTTGTTAAATATATCATATCATCTGCATAATTTAAAATAAAATACTAACTGCTGCTGATACTTGTAATACTTTCTCTCGGTCGAGTGATGCGAAAATTTGGTGTCATTAAAGTAATCCACATATTCCTTGTACTAGGATCACATATTATAAAGTAAACGAACAACACAAATCCTTGCAAAGTAGATGTTAAACAAAACAAGTAAGACCACAATAAGTTAGTAGTAAACGATAAAATACCAAACATCCATGTTAGCCCAAGCAGAAAGAATAAAAATATAGATAGCCTGAATTGGGCGCCTATCAGGTCAATATCGGTAGCTCTCACTTTTCCATCTGGACCCCGATATATGGAGCACAAAATGATAACAAAAAAGGCAATATTAATTGCCAGTATTAAACAAATTGGCACTATTACACTCATAAAGAGAATAAATCCTCTAGGATAGCAAATTAGATATTTACCAAACTCCATTTCAGTCGATTCCGGAACATAATTTTCTTTTTCGAGTAACAAAATTACACTTATCGGTATTAAAGGCACACCCCAGCCTAATACAGTGCATTTTATCATAAATCTAGACGGTCTGTATACTCCCAATACTCGCACGTATCTCAAAAACTGTAAAGCTGCTGTAATAAGCATCCACATAAAACTTGCTAGAATAGAATAGTGGAGTAAAGCTCCGAGAATAATACAAGTAACCTTCATATGCTCAGCAACCTTGTATATTCCTTTTTCTTTAATGAATATCGATGTATCGACATTAAACACAACAATAAATATTAAAGGCATTGCAATAGCGGTTGATAAATGCAGGAGAACTTTTGTGCCTGCTTTTTGCCTCCACGCAGAAAATACCGAAGCCGTGACCCATATTCCAACTATACCTGCTAAAGATAGAAAGCTTCCGACCAATGTAATAATATTCAAAACCTTTTTGTGGTAAATCTGTAACTCCTGGTTTACTGAACTACCTCCCGCATTAATAAGTTGACCAAAATGAGTTAAATGATAACATTCACAAACTGTAACGCTATTTACGGATTTATAATGCAAGCATCCCTTTTTTACCCACAATCCTGGTACATGTTTGGTAATATCAGTCAAAAAATTCCAATACCCACAGAATTTATCATCGGTGTGTGCTATTTTAAGGTCCTTAAATACTAGCGGAACACCATGTTTTAAATTTGATGTGTACCCTGGAATCGAAATACCTACAACTCTACTATTTATTTCATGCTTTTTGATTTCAACCTCTTGAAAGACAGCATCATTATAAAATACACTTATAACAATGTGCAGATCACTATTATTTCTAAAGATTTTGGACGTATCATTTGAGGAGAAAATCATAGATTCCAGGATTTCATCGGAAAGCCATGTAGCAACCTCTAAATTTTTAATAGCGAGGACTTCGCTTATTGTGGTGTTTTTAAATAAAGGTTTAATTAACATTTCAGTGAAATCACTCGAGTTTTGATTTTCAATAATTGCAATGCCGCTAATATTGTTGTGTTTGGGATATGATATTTGAACAACAAATTGTGGTTTTACAGTAAGAAAATAAGAATTACTCTTATTACAGGGTGGCTCTTCGACTAAATGTTCTATAATATTGTTTACTGAGTCTAATATGACATTAGTTGAATTAAGTGTTTGAGATAGACGTAAATAACTTTCATCTAGTGACATTATCCTATCCATAACCCACGCCACGTTATCAATGTCTCCAAGGTCCATGGACTTATTGTTTTCTGCTAGATACAAAACATGCTGTAATGACATTGATAAGTAATATATATCCGCAGGAATAATATAATTAACATCCCCAAGCACCTTGCCAAGTCCATCTGTTAAGAAATGTGTAGTATCATTATCAGGTATTTTGCCTTTTACAAAGTCAAATAAAAATTTAGTTGTCGAAGATGGTTTGTAAGTACTATCACATAATCCTTCAACGTCGCCCCATATACCTCCAAGTAAATAAGATCCGTAACAATGTCTTTTTACTGGTAAACCATTTGCTTGTAAACAGAACTGTTGAGGGGCTGCAATGTGACCAATTGGCGTCAGGTCCCAATTTAATGTAAGTGTATTCTCAGTTATTGTAGGTAAACAATAAAGTGAACTGGAAATATTTAAAAACGTATAGTTGTATTTGGGGAGTTCTATCTCTGCTTTTTCTTTTAATGTTAAAAAAGTATCTTGAATGTTACTAGCTTTATCATCATAATAGTCACTTAAGGCTACGTGTAAATGCATTAACACTATAATATGTTCCATAGAAAAATCCAATATATCCATAACTAAAACTTTGTTCGCCTGAAATATTTCAGTAATATTTGAAATTAAATTAGATACGTTAGGGTCTTCTGTGTCAGAAGCTACGTTATACATTTCAATAACAATAGCAAATACATGTTCTTCATTACAGTTAGGGTTTACGACTAATCTGGTAGTCGTGACCAATGAGAAGTTTTTTGTATGGCCTTCGCACCAATATTGAGCAGCTCTGTATGTCACGGGATCAATTTCATAGACTATCTTATCCACGTTGTTGAAATCATTCATTTCTCTTGATAATGTTACTTGAAGAACGGGTTCATCATTAACATCGATGACTTTGACGAAACCTTTTGCGTTAGAAAAACACTGAACACCTTTATCATTGTCATCATATTTCCACAAACCTGAAGGATAGTAAACAGTAAGGTGCATTTTATTTTCTATTTCATTATACTCGAAAATAAATTCTGTTTCTTTCAATTTCATTTCTAGTTCACAAGCCATGCAAGGGAATTTAGATGACTTTCTCGATATACTTAATGTTCCACTGCCATTAATTATTCCTTGAATTGGTTTTGTTTGAGGGATCTCAGAGTAAGTTGTAGCATTATATTCATCCGATAATGACGCGTTGTTATTACTCATGATAGTGGAGGGAAATATTTTGAACCAACACCACGCACTATTATTCAAAGTACTTAACGTAGCTAAATTTGTAAAAACATATCTCATCAACTCGCTATAACTATGAACATTTTGGCTAGGACTAGGTTTGGGACATTTAGTTTGCACAAATTCATCGAAAGTTAAACCATCTTCATCGTCAGACTTCTCGATTCCGTAACAAGTGGTGTCATCTGGCATAAAACGAAGTCCATGGTAATTAGCAGGACAATTAGATGGGTAACGAAACTCATTAATAGAAAAACATAAACTCGGATATTCCATACTGCACAATTCTGTTAACACAGTTTTCTTTTCCACATCTAGGAGCAAACAATTTTTTAACATGGTCGTCCTCATTTCTAAGAAGTTGTAATTACTGTTAGTTTCCACCAATCGCCCCCAATTAGGCCCAGGAACGTGCCAGACAACTGGATTGAACATCTTTGATCTTAGGGCTGGCAACCAATAATATTTTTGTTTAGTCGCGTTTAGTGAAGTTAGTAAAGACATAATTTCATTTCCATTTAAATCTGTTATAACGGTGGTTTTTCCACTCTTATAACAGGGGTAATTCCAAGCGGATGGCCGGCTGATTTCGTAACAGTAGTCACTTTTTTCCGAGATCCGATAGTGCCCTGGAGGACATTTTGATAAATCAAAGTAGTTAGCTATTTGTTCGCACGGTTTCATCTTGTCGAGGGCAGGTTCCCAATGATTTTCATTGCAGTTTCTTGTAACGAGGCGTTTATTTCTGAAACACAGCGGTGTCGACGTGACGTTTTCTGCGGACGAGCTTAAAGGCCAAGTAACTTTTATACCTCTTATAGATTCCTCTTGCGGGCAATCCTGTAAGCAGATAGTAAACAGTAGTATATGAATTACTTAAAAAAAAAACATTTATTGCGGACAACACAAAATCTGTATTAGGTTAGTACACATGTTATTTAATTAATAAGCTTAACCCACGTTTAGAGGATGGAGCTGTCTGTGCTATCAGCGATGACCTTCAGTATCCTGTTGTCGCTGCGTCAGATGTGGTTTAGATAGATGCGAACCGCTTTCGTCTGATCGCATAAAACACATCGGTATGCTTCTCGGCAAACATCAATGACGGGTACAGAACCGTGGCAACCTTAACAGGATTCTGAAGGCATCATTATACTGGAAACAAAGAGCGGTATAGGTTATAGTTTTTTTTCACCGAAACCACTGAACGCGTTTTATTTCAGAATCCGAAGAGTAATTTTAGTGTGACCCGAGAGGATTACTGATGCTTTCGTAGTTTACAATACATGTTTTTGGTGTCCTTTGCTTGAACGTAACTAATAGCAATATAAAATAATTTTAAATATTGTACTATCATCATCATCATCATGTCAGCCGAAAGACGTCCACTGCTGGACATAGGCCTCCCCCAAAGACTCCTGCGCCACCCGCATCCAGCGGACACCCGCGACCTTCACCAGGTCATCAGTCCACCGTGTGGGGGGCCTGCCCACGCTACGCCTTCCGGTACGTGGTCGCCACTCGAGAACCTTTCCGCCCCAACGGCCATCGGTTCTACGTGATATGTGCCCCGCCCACTGCCACTTAAGTTTAGCGATTCGGAGGGCTATATCGGTCACTTTGGTTCTGCTGCGGATGGCGTCATTCCTGATGCGATCACGCAGAGAGACTCCCAACATAGCTCTCTCCATTGCCCTTTGGGTGACTTTGAGCCTTCTTATGAGGCCCATAGTAAGCGACCACGTTTCAGTGCCATATGTCATCACTGGCAACACACACTGGTCAAAGACTTTTGTCTTGAGACACTGCGGAATATTGGACGAAAAGGTAGCTTCCCGAACGCTGCCCAGCCGAGTCGGATTCGACGATTAACCTCTTTCTCGAAGTTGGACCTACCTAACTGGACAGTCTGTCCTAGGTATATGTAATCGTCTACAACTTCGAGCGTAAAGTGTCCGATTGTTAAGGGAGTTGGTGCGACATGGACATTTGACATGATCTTCGTCTTGTCCATGTTCATCCTTAGACCAACTCGCTCGGAGGCTTTACTGAGGTCATTGAGCATTGTACTTAAATCCTCCATGGTCTCAGCCAAGACTACTATATCGTCAGCAAACCGAAGGTGAGTGAGGTAGTCGCCGTTTATGTTGATGCCTAGCCTTCTCCAGTCCAGAGTCTTGAAAACATCCTCCAGTGCAGCGGAGAACAGTTTAGGAGAAATAACATCTCCTTGCCTGACTCCCCGCTGCAACGGAATAGGCTTTGAGTTCTGGTCCTATTGTACTATAGTTAGTGCAAATTCTTTTTCTGCGATTCCGACCCTCACTTTGTTAGATTTTTGAACTGTACGTAAAAAGTTAAGTTGCATCCTCAATGCGCTTATTTTTATGTACCTGTGAACTCGAATTGACTAGAGTTGCCAATATTAAGGCAGAATGAAACAAAAACATCCTGGCACAGCCTACGTACCACACACGCACTGGAAGGACTGACTGATACACTATTTTTTATCAGTAGACAGCTTGATTTAAATGAAGTGTCAACAATGTCAACATAATACATTAATATCACTAGGTATTATACAGGTTGCCGCAAAATATGTCTTTTGGTATGAGTATAACTACTACTTTGGTATACTTAGTTAAAGTCGAGCAAACTAAAATGCGTGTCTTTTCGCTCTCAACATCATCACGATGACAATAATGAGGGATAAAAAGATACAGCTATGGCCAAAAGTAATAAAAAGTATTATTTTTTAATAACATAAATAAATACACATTGACGTAAATTATAAAAAAAGGTATACAAACATATAAAAAACTTCAATAGGTTTCGAAGTAGCTATTTTTTTTAGAAAACTGAAGGAATAATCGGGTTAAAGTAATTGCATTTTTTTACGTGCAATTATCTTTAAAGTTAATGAAAAGCTATTAGTGTTATAAAAAACATTAGAATTTTCTTTTTAAAAGATATTTATAAAATGTTTATAAAAAAAAACACGCTAATATGAAAAATACACTTATGGTGTTAGTAAATTCGGACATTCGGTATTAGTACTTACAAAAATTATCGTACGTTGCACATTATTATCACAAAACTTTGGATATTGACATTAGTTACATTATAAGGAGTAATTATTAAAAATATCAAATATGTCATAGATTATGTTTTACGTTCTTGTTTGTTAATCGTTGTTCTTGGTTTTGTTAATGGGGGGTAAATGCCATAAGCAAAACCAAGAACAAAAGAATGAAGAATATTTTTTATACTTTAATAATTACTCCTTTTAATGTAACTAATGTCGACATCCAAAGTTTTAATTAATTGTGATACTAATGTGCAACGTACGATAATCTTTGTAAGGACTAATAATAACTTTTAAGTCCGAATTTATAATTAATTCTATATGCACTACAGCCTGTATAAGTCTACTCGTACAACAGTAGCTTTTGCGTCAAGTCCAGTATTTGATACGATATCGGTGCCAATATCAATTAGCGGGATCGTGTCATACTGATATAGATAGAACCTTACATGTTTAGTTACCTAAGTACACATACTGTAAATAAATACACGTATTTTGTCATATTATAATTGTGATAAATTAATAAATATTGGGGGACAATTTTTTATACAAATCGAACTAGTCCCATAGTAAGCTCAATAGGGCTTGTGTTATATATCTCGTCCTCAAGTATCCATTACACAAGCCTTATTGAGCTTTCTATGGGACTAGTTCGATTTGTGTAAAAAAAGTAATATTTAAACAAGTTATTAGTGTGCCTCAGTGTTGCAAAATTGATCCAAGGAACACTAATCTATATTTTGCACGCAGTTTTTCTTCTCTATAAACCTATTTACAGTACTGCACCGATTGCTCTGAAATTATTGGTTTAAGTACTCATTTTTACCCACGACGGAACGGAGAAGGTATATGCGTTTAGGGTGAGAGGTTGTTTGTTTGTTTGTTTGTTTGTGTGTGCACCTCAATATCTCCAAAACGGCTTGACCGAATTGGATACGGTTTTCAGCAATGGGTTCGTGGTTCATTCGGGACGAACCCCATAATAATTGTTACGACCATAACTCGCCAGGGGGCGCTGCAGTAAACATTTTTTGCTTGAAAGTGCGTTTGTGCTGGTTTGAGCGCATTTTCTCCGGAACAACTTCTCCACCGTGGATGATTTCGATAGTGCTGGGTAAAGAGTACATGTACTTGAACTCTGTGGATCAGATGATGGAGCAAAAAACATAGTAGGGAACTGTACAGGGGTTCGATTACTTACTGTTCGGTTTTGGGCCCTTTTGTTTATGTTTGCTTAGCAGCCATTGTAAATGAACTTCTGAGGGTCTGATGATGGAGTAAAATAACATCACACAGAACCTTTCGAAGGCATATAGGTATTTGGCCGTGTTTGGGCTCTTTTCATTGAGTTTGCTGAGTAGTTTCTGCACATGGTATGTTAAGGGTCTGATGATGGATCAGAACAATATTGCAGGGAATGTTATTAAGGTGATCATTTAGAGAACCGTGTTTCGATTGTTTGGCTGGTATGAATTGAGAAACCTCTTCGCATGAACTGCTGAAGGCCTGATGATGGAGCAAATCAGCACCATAGGGAAGTTTGCGAGAGCACATATATATGCATTAACGTGTCGTGTTTCTTTTGATAGTGTTTTCTGAGTAGCTTCTGTGTATGAACTGCTGAGAGCTGTAGTTATGATGAAACAGAATAACATAGTAAGGAACTTTGTGAATCCTCATGGATAGAATACCGTGATATAGCTCTTTAAAAAGTGATGACTGAGTAACTTCTCTACCTATAACTACTCATGAACTGCTAAGAGTAGACTTTTTGCACTTTATACCCGCCACAGAAGAGTAGGCGTAAGTCATATGTCCCTCAAACAGGTCTGCTTATCTAAATATTATGGTTTCGGTTAAAGTAGGTATTATTGTGTAGTTAGAACTTATCGGCGATACACGACGTGAATATGCCATGGGACACACTACGCATGGATAAAACTATCGTGTTATGTTATAAAACTGGCTTAGTGCGAGTCGGACCGTCGCGCACGAAGGATTCCGTACCATTATCCATATGTTTTTAATATTTGTTGTTATAGCGGCAACAGAAATACATAATCTGTGAAAATTTCAACTGTCTAACTATCGCGGTTCTTGAGATACAGCCTGGTGACAGACAGCGAAGTCTTAGTAATAGGATCCCGCTTTTACACGTTGTAAAAACGGGACCCTATTACTAAACGACCCTACGGGACCCGATTACGTTGTTTCGGGGCTACAGAACTTTGCAAAGGGGATTTTGCACATTTATTCCAAAACGGGTTCACTAAATTATATGCAGAGCAGAGCGCAATTAATATGGCGGTTGGTTACCCAAGACGGAAAGGATCAGGTATAAAAGTTTAGGGTAAATTAAGGGCTTAGTTGGGTAACCTCCAAGAGTGTCTGGGCTGTTCCAGTTCCCCTGGACCCTCGCGGGTCTGGGGGAAGGGGAAGGGTTCTGGCCGGTGCGCCCTGGAGGCAACGGTAAGTGATGCTGCCAATAACCCGGAGACGGGGTCGCTCTGGGTTTTCCTCTGTTTAGCGGAGGACACTCCAGATGCGACCAATGGGGGGTTCCGCATTCACAAGACTCCCCAGGTGCGGCGAGAGGGACAGGCCATGCCGTATGCCTGTAAAAATAACTACGGACCCGTAACCCTAGCTTCGGAAGAGGGGCGCTATGGTCGGGAGCGGGGGCTGACACCGTCAGGCCGGGGCCGGGTGGTGACTGCGAGGGAGAAAAGCCTCTTTAAAAAGTCACAAGGGGACCTGAGGGGGTGAATCCGGGGTTTTTCACTCTCTCCCAGCGTGGAGGTCCTTTGGTCGGCAAGTGTGTGGTGTCGCCCTGCACGCTTGCCGACGGGTGGGAGGCGCTTGCCTCAGCAGTGAGGGAACAGCTTCGGCTGTTGCAGCAGGCGGTGTTCGCGGTTGTGTGCCTTGGCGATCCCGTGTCACCGCCACTAATGCTGCGTGATGGGCATACCCTGGTGGTTTTAGACGGTAGTCCGGGCGGTTCCCGGGAGTCCGTCATACCCGTCCTAGTTCCCCGGCTAGGCGGGATGCGTAAATGCATTTCCCCAGGTAAAAAAGGGTAAATTAAGGGCAATAGGCGCAGATTCTCCAAATCGGCTAAACCGATTAAGATTTTTTGCTATAAATTCGTAAAAAAGTAAAAGTTTGTCGAAATTTAGAATGAATGATCCAAGTTAGTGATATTAAATTTGATATGCTTGTGATAGAGGAAGGAGGATGTGAGTGTCTACGTGGGCTCGCATATACTCGTAGTGCGCGGTCTGAAGAGAAGCTTAGGACCTTCGGCCCCACGCAGAACTCGGATCGGCTCTACTTTGAACATTTAGCGATAGGATACGAGTAGTGCACGAGAGTCCCGTGTAGGCTCGCGTACAGAGCGTGACCCTTCGCGCTGAGGCTTTTAGGCACTTCGGGCCTTCTCAACTGCGCGGAGCTCAGCTTTTGGTCTTGCGTGCCTTGCCACACATCTTTGCGCTTTTGGCCCTCAAATTTAATTGTAAAGACACAGGTGGATAGTGGTGGCTCGCCCTTTGGGTCTTCGGCCCTCTGGCTTGCGGAGAGAACTCTCTCAAAGGACGCTCCGAGCCTTCGTCTTCCAGGTTTTCTTGTAAAACACTCGATAGGAAGGATCTACTTGGGCTTGCCCTTCAGGTCTCGGGCTGGCGTCGAGAGTGATTTCTAATGGGACACTTTGGGCATATGTCCCTACGCTGAGCTCTGCCTTCGGCCTACCGTGCTTGTTTCCGGAATATAGGTATATAGCGTTAAGTGAGAAACAACCATTGTTTTTCTACCACGTCGATGGCATACAAGCATACAGTCCGCTTGATGGTTAGCGGTTACCGCAGCCTATGGATGTTTGCAACTCCAGGGGTTTCAATGCGCGTTGCTGACTCTTTAAACATGTATACACTCCTTTCTTGAATAGCCCTATACTATAATATAATCCCTTGGGAAAACCTCAGGAGGGAGCTCATTCTACAACTGGAACGTTTGAGTGAGGAACGTATAGACATTGCTCTCTAAAAATAATAAAATAAAACAAAATTAAAAAATTTGAAAAACCCACGACGGATTAACCTAATTCAAAAATTATAAAATAAAGTAAATGTGAATCCCCCGACTGGGTATTTACGAAGTAAGTACATGGAGATAATAAATAGATTTCAAAAACGGTTGTATGGTCGCGAGGTACAGTTACAAAGCCAGAAAAATCCGTCGGGGGCTGCCATTGCCATGTCTGTTCTTAATTTCATTAAAATATTAATAATAGTAAAGCTCGAGGTACATTACATACAGCAACTTAAATTGAAGTACCTATAACACGGACTTCGTAATCTTACTTCATTTCAGGGCAGGCAATGGCAGCCCCCGACGGATTTTTCTGGCTTTGTATCTGTACCTCGCGACCATACAACCGTTTTTGAAATCTATTTATTATCTCCATGTACTTACTTCGTAAATACCCAGTCGGGGGATTCACATTTACTTTATTTTATAATTTTTGAATTAGGTTAATCCGTCGTGGGTTTTTCAAAATTTTTAATTTTGTTTTATCTATCAAAAGAGACTATTGAGTAGTGGTAGATAGAATAAAAAACATAAATTTATTTAAGTTCAGTATATTTTTCTATAATAATAAATGTACTGAAAAAATCACTATCAATAACACTTGTACAAACATAAAATGATACAAATACAAAAATATCACCAGGAACTTTCTCATTGCCTCATATCGATACCATTGCAGGTAAGTAATCAATCGCTTAACGAAATTCAGCTGTCATTTTCATCATTGGGATAATGTTTATTATAATTAACTTAATAAGCCTTCTAAGGACTAAGTTATGCATGAAGTAATTTTAATACTTAATCTCAATATCACATTCACCGACCAAGATAGACACGGCAAATGAGTATACAAACATGATACTAGTAGGTGCTTCGCTAACCGCTTGCCTTTATAATTATAGCATGTACAGTAGAAAACTAAACATGGCTGTAAAACTGTGAAAGCCACGGACACATACGTACGTAGGTGGTTACTAATTCCATGTTTTTTAAAACATTTGCATCTATCTTTTTTTATTTCTGTACACTTCTAAGCGGTCTATGTCTGGGATCACAATATTATTCAGACTTATCCGTTTTAAGTCCACCAAGTGGTAGTGGCGGTGGAGGCACGTTAGGTATAGCGGGGTCTTTCGACGCGTAGTTGAGGAGGTTCAGGTCGTTTGGCTCGGAGGGCGGCGTGTCTCCGCGTTGGGTCGGCGCGGGCGCTGGTGCCACTGGCACTGCCCTGGCGGGCACTAGTTGAGGTCCTTGTGTACCTAGAGTATTGGCCAGTGGTCTATACAAAGGTGGTAGATTTGCGTACGGGTTAAAACCAAACGGGTCGTAAGGATCGTAGAATCTGAAGCCAGGATACGTGTAAGCAAACGGGCCGACTTGCGTGAATCCGTTATAGGCTGGGTCGATGCGGCCTAATGGCAGCACTTGAGGTGGTAGGCCAAATTCATTCAATGGTATAGGAGACTGCGTGTTGGGGGGGAGCGGTGGCGCGGGCGTAGGTTGGCTGCTGTCAGATTCAGGTTTTGGTTCGGGCGCTGGCGGCGGGTTCTCACTGGACGGCGGTTTTTCCTCGGATGGGGTTTCTGCAGGCTCAGGGGGCGACTCCGGCGAAGGAGCGGGAGGTGCAGGCGCTGGCTGACCCTTGGGTGGCGATGCGGCAGCCGGGAATAGACCCTGAAATTCGACAAAACATTTGATGAGTAAAAGATAATAAAATACGTCAATTATAATCATATAACGCATTATATACCAATACCATATACTATTACGTATATAGTGTTTATATTCGCCGGCCTGCATGTTTACGAGTAGCCCTGTTGATAGTGAGACTGCTTTCGAAGCTAGAGGTCCCGGGTTCGAATACTTCGAATCCCGGTAAGGGCATTTATTTCTGTGGTGAGCAGAAACATTTATTCCTGAGATTTGGATGTTTTCTATGTATTTAAGTACCTATATATCTATTAATTATAACGTCATCTGGTACCCATAACACCAGCCTTATTGTGCTTAATAAAATATTTCGATTTGTGTAAAAAATGTGGAGACTGGACTGATGACCTGGTAAAGTTCGCGGGAGTCTGCAGGATGCGGGTGGCACAGGACCGGTTATTGTGGCACTCGTTAGGGGAGATTTTTGTCTAGCAGTGGACTTCTTTCGACTGATATGATGATTATAATATATTCTGATATAGCCTGGTCAAAGGCTTTTAAGAGTTATAGGTTTTCTTCTCAACAATTGGTGCGACATTGTGATGGTACAAGTTTAAAGTGGCGAGATAAATCAGGCCGTCAGGCGTATTGCTGGTTATTTGGCAATAACTAGTGAGCAGAAACATACATTACTTACAGGGTAGTCTCCGTAGACGAAGGGCGAGTACGGGAAGCCGAAGGCGTCGTGCAGAACCGGCTGGTACACCGGGTAAGCCTTGCTGGGTTCCAGGTTTTGGTTGGAGGTGATGAGCGCGTTGTACACCTTGGGCACTCGGCCCGGCGACGGCGCCGCGCATGCTGCACCCAGCAGCACTACCAACTGAAATGTAATAATGAAATCTTGTTAACTCTCGATCCTTTTGAAATAAAAATAAATAACACCCATGTGTCCTTTAGTAAATGAAGCAAAATACCTTGGATTCACTTTTGACTCTAAGTTGAGGAGGAACGGTCATATAAATGAGTAATGTAAAAATTAGGAAATGCGTACTTCGCTATCTCATGCTCGACGAAAATTCTGGTTGATCAATGTGTCAGAAACGCATATTTCCCCTATGTACAATCTATAATCACCTACGGGATTGATATATGGGGACAGGCAGCTGAGAGACAAAGAGTATTTATGCTCCATAAAAACGTGATAAGGATAAATAAACAGAACTCTTCAACGACGAAATTTCACGTTTGGTGATTTGTCCTCCTAGCTGGGTTTGTTAAGCAAGTTCTATTTTCACGATTGATTTTTGTCATGCTCGAGTTCTGATGATGGGATCCATTAGGAATCGAGGGAACTCCTCAAATGTGAAAGGCACACAAATAGTGATTTTAGTATTTTCATGAACTAATCAAGCATTTTCATTCATAAAAGTGACATTTGATGAAGTGGAAGTGCTGATGATGATCAGAGCGGAACTATTCAACGACGCGTAGTTCACGTTTGGCGATTTGTTCTCTTCGTTTTGTTTGTCAAGCAAGCAAGGTTTTTCCATGATTCCATGAGGAATTGAGGGTACTTAGTCTTCTACCATTATAAACATACTTATAGCCATTTTTATTTTATTGTATGGAATCTAAGAGTGCACCATCTAAGTATAATGATCTTTCACCGGCCTCCCCCATTGAAGTCGGTTTTTTTTCTTAAAAATTATTTTGTTGTCTTTTCATATGAAAAAATCAATTTCAATAGTTTCTCATTCTAAAAGAGAGTAAGTGACAAGCGTAAAAAATCGTACAGAAGCACTATTACGTATTAATAAGGCGGATTTACTCAAGAAAGTGTACTGCTGTTCTCTTTGTGCATTGTGACTGTCATAATTCAGCCTTGTGACGTCATAATTATAGTCGATGGTAGGCTTTTTTCACATTTTCGTGAATATCTTGAAAACGAATAGCTATATAAAAAAAAATTTTTTTTTGGCTTTCTTGTTGACAAGTTAACAAAATGAGTTAATATTTTATACTTACTTGAAAGTTTGAAATGTTCTCAATTAGTAAATAAACACGAGCATCCCTGCCAGGCCTCATAATTTAATATTGGCCCCTTTTAATAATGTTTTAAAAAAGGGGCGTTGAGGTTCATTTGCCGATAAAATTTACTGATTGAACTTTAAAAGTCCTACATCGATGACCAAACACAGTGTTATTGATTTGTTTCCTTTGTTCTATTTTTTATTCTGTCTCATTAGACAGAACTCCTTAGTTTCGTAACATGATACCCAGCAATAGAAGTATAAATTCAGTTGAAGTGCTTGAAAATGATCAGCAGCACACGACTTCATTGTCACAAGAACGGTTTCGCTCGGGTAGCTGAACTCGACAAACCATAAATAAATAAGTACCTAAAGTATGTTTTTAACTTTGTTTGCATTACACATCATCACGAACTTCAATTATATCAATAACTGCAATCGCGGGTGGGTTTTTCTGCCATACACGACCGTGACTGGTATTTGTTACTATGTTCTACTAGTAAACAGTTTTAGTCTATAATTTTCCCCTGGTTATGTCGGAAACTAGTTTATTGAATCTCATTAAATACGTACAGCAATTAGGATTTGCCTTGACTGCGTCAACGATTCTATTGCCCCATTAAGAAATAAGACCTAGCTACCTGTTAGTTGGAGTAGGGTTTAAAATTAAAATCTCGCAGGTACCTTTCGTATGTTTAAAGATTTACTTTTAGTGCAACCACAATTTTATAAAATGTTTTGATACCTACTTATATCCAGTATGTTACTAATATATTATTAGTAACAGGTGTACTAGACCACATCCAGTAGGACACATTGAATATTTCAACGTTGTTCTGCTTTACACCATTTTTATTTTATAAGGCATTTTTAGTAAGCCAGCATCTAGCTAAATATTTAATACCATACAATACTATATACCCTATACAGTACAAACTTGATTTACTAAAACAGTATAGAACATAACCGCAGTACATAATGTTCACGGGACAGAAATGCTAATACATCACAACCGTTTACGTACAGTCAACAACAAATGTAGATGATCATTATAGTACTTTGTCACACTAACGTAACAATGCTGCGATGCGTCAAAGTATTGAAAGTGACGTGCTACTAAAATGATCATTTACTTTTGCTGTTGACTATACTAAAAAAAGCTTAAAACTTTTTAGGCCTCCTAACAGACTACGCTGAGAGGCTTAACAACTACCCTAAATAGCCGATGGCTCAAGTTAAAATAAACACGAACACAAAACCCTGCGAAATCATAGTTATTCTCTCCTATAATTATTAAAATTTAGTTATTGTTAACTCATTTTATTGTATATTCTTTTAAATATCAGTATTCATATAAAACAAATTGATGACTATATTGATTGTGGTCGTGGTGAGTGCCAATGTCTATGAACTAACCCATGCACTCAAAATTAAATACAGATAAAATAGTGCACCAAGTTCAATAAATATGTGTATCGTAAAATAAAACATTGTTATACATTATTCAACAATTACTTAATGCATATGGAGCAACACCTGTAGATAAATATTTATATTTGTGCATACCCTACAATCGTACCATACATGTCTACGTGGGTATGCATTTTAATATAGTCTGGTCAAATCATTAAATCAATTGATATGAAACGCATTTTCTAGACTTCATTGTTGGACAGTTTTATTCTATTGTGAATATTATTACTTGTTTTTCAGAGCGTGCACGCTTTTGTTGTCGCTGAGATAATTTGATTACTATTCAATCACTTAATTGGATGACCTTATGAATACCAATACCAACGCATAGAGATCGGCGCTACTAAAGGACCTCTAGGTTATTTAATGTCGCCCGTAATGAATTACAGTTTTACAACTTTATCTAGTGAATGTAAATATGGACCCGGGTATGTCCTTAAACTACGACCAAGACCACCGGGGAATGGGCAGCAGCATTCCTAGAGTGCGGTGGAGATACTGCGATCGCCAACCCGCATGCCAAGCGTGGCGATTATGGCATTTACCCCCCATGAAATTGGGGGAGGCCTATGTCCAGCAGTGGACGTCCTAGGGCTGATATGGTGGGATGGTGGTAAATATGATAATTGTCTGTGGCATCAATGAAAATTATGCATCATTATTCATTACTGATGTACCTTACTTGGACCCGGGTATGTCCTAAAACTACGACCAGGACCACCGGGGGATGGGCAGCAGCATCCCTGGAGTGCGGTGGAAATACTGTGATCGCCAACCCGCATGCCAAGCGTGGCGATTATGGCATATACCCCCTGTGAATTTGGGGGAGGCCTATGTCCAGCAGTGGACCTTACTTAGAACCTAAATAGTCGCTTACGGTACGGTTTCAGAGGAATTTCCTCCCTCCGAGGTTTTCCCGAGGGACTAGGGTATGGGGTTCTTCAAGAAAGGAGTGTATACATTTTTAAAGGGTCGGCAATGCGCATGAGATATCCCTGGGGTTGCAGGCGTCCATAGACAGCGGTGACCGCTTGCCATCAGGCGGGCCGTACGCTTGTTTGCCACCGAAGTGGTATTAAAAATGTATGTTTAGTCTCGACCGTCATCGCCAAAATTTTGTCTTGCTCTTTCGCTAGTAGCTCAATATATGTTGTTGTCGTTACCCAACAAGTATACGCAACAAGTAGTAGTTAACAAGTATTTTGTCAAAACGGTTCATTATTTCAAAAAGTAAGAAAACAAAGTTACTGTACACAATTGTGAAATGAAGATTACAAGTGGAATAATAGACGTAATATGGGTTTTGAGGAAAACTGCGTTACTCTTTATAACCTGCGATTATTATAGTTTCCTGGTTTTAAAATCAAAAAAGTTAAAGAATTCAAGAAAAGGGGTGAGTCACTCAATTCGTCGGAATCATTGTTTTAAATAATTTGATAAATCTATGCACGAGCATGCTTAACATATGTAATTATTACTATATATTTCTATCTATGCGTAGGCTGCGGTGACCGCTTACCATCAGGTCGCCCATACGCTTGTTTGCCACCGACGACGTGGTATTAAAAAAAAGCTATGAAGAGTCCGGTGACAGCTATCAACCCAGTACAATTTATGTCAATGAACGTCAAAAATGACATAAGTTGTACTGGGTTGACAGCTGTCACCGGACTTTTCATAGCTGAAATAGATATCACTTTGTTGCATCATTCAACCTTAGGTTAGAAGTCCCCTGAATCCGGTTGGCGCAGGATCGGTCATTGTGGCACTCTTTAGGGGAGACATATGTCCAGCAGTGGACGTCTTTCGGCTGATATGATGATGATGATTCAACCTTAATATAATTTACCTCTCCAAAATGATACAAAGACATTTTAGAATAGAATAATAGTTATAATAATTATTTAGTTTTACAGGAAAAACGATATTGTGCCATTAATCATCTCTTATAATCATACTGAACCTCGTCTTTGTATGAATGATACGTTGTGTTTTTTGTTTCGCGTTCCATTTCTTAGACCTTGAGGGTGCGGCCAAGGCACGGCATTGTGCGTCCACTTCCGGATCGCAGCCGGACACGACCTGCGACTTATACGGTCGCCAACTTTAGGGATATATCTACTGAGCTTATAACTTACACAACTTATTATAGATTTCGGTTCTGAGACACAGCGAGATTCAACAGTGATTCAGCCCTGTTTTGCCATAGCTGTCATACTCGTATCAATTAGATTCAATAACCGGTTAATTAACCTCGTAAGTCCCCACGTACAAACACAAACAACACATGACACTATTGTTAATTTCGTTAGAGGAAGAAAAGTACTTCAAACCTGACATTTTAACTAAGACTGAATAAGAATTTGCCAAGTACAAATCATAGGTAGACAAAATAAAAAGCAAAAAGTTGTATAAAATCGAAAAAGTAACGTCTGGGTCTGAAGCACTACGTACTCTTAGTATTACTTCATGAAGTACACTGGGCAGTTAGACCTGCCACAGTAGGAAAAACAAAGGACTTACGATGTTCCAGTTGATGTTTGTCGTCCTGTTTAGCCTAGTTGGTAGTGTCACTGCCTCCGAAGCTAGAGGTCCTGGGTTCGATTCCCGGTAAGGGCATTTGTTTCTGTGGTGAGCAGAGACATTTGTTCCCGAGACTTGGATGTTTTCTATGTATTTATGTATATATCTATTAAATATATCGTCGTCTGGTACCCATAACACAAGCCTTATTGAGCTTACTGTGGGACTAGTTCGATTTGGGTAAAAAATGTCTCCTAATATTTATTTATTTATTTATGTGACACCCATCAAGATATGATAAGGTAGATCATATCACTGTTGAACCTTCCAAAGTGTTTCACGAGCTATCATGCATTTTGCAAGTTATAATTGCCATGGGTACCCTTCCCATTGACAGCGATCTTGGCCAATTTTTTTATTTGTAATTTTAATTAGGTTATTTTATTTATTTGTTTATTATGCTCTTGTATAAAGTACTTTATTCGTTATTTCAATAATTGCCATGTATGTACAGTCAACCAATTTAATTTCTGGGCCACTTCGTACCTTGTCACAGTGACAATAATATGAGATCTCTGGTAACTTTCATATTGATTTTCACTGTCACAAAGTACGAAGTGGCCCAGAAATCAAATTAGTTGACCGTACACCAAATACCTACTATCAGTCTAACTATCCGCTTAACAAAGGTATCCTGGAAACGTCGCATTACGATATGTGGAAGTGTCAAATATTGATCTTTCGTCAAGTTACCGTACAAATACTACAAATAGTTTGGCGCAACCAAGCAAAGACATAAAGCACATGCTGAGCCATATGTGCGCTAACAATTAAAGTCATCAATTATGTTGCGTAAAGGTACCCACGAGCTGCATAATATTATGTGTCGTTATTGACAACGCCAACATGTTTTTTTGCTTTCCAAATAATTAGACTAGATTAATGACCCTCCTACAAGACTTAGGTAATGCCGCTCTTGAAGTAAGCTGTATGTTTTCAAGGATTAAAATTATCATGTCATGACAGCGACCTACGCAAACGTGTAAAATAAAACTATTAAGCATAAGCAGTAGTTTGGACAGTTTGGATTTGAATCTTTGTATAAAAGTTTAATAGTAAGAAATAAATAAATTTTATAAAAATTCATCCCCCGACGGGGCACGAAGGGGTTGAATTTTTGTATGGGAAACATGTCGATTTTAAAATAAAATAAAATAAATAAATAAATATAAATATTGGGGACAATCTTACACAAATCGATCTAGTCCCAAACTAAGCAAAGCTTGTACTATGGGTACTAGACGACGATATATATACTTATATAGAAGAAAGATACTTATATAGAGATTATTAAGAGGTTTAAAACTTCGGTCACAAGCTTCTTATGTATAGGTACAGTCAAAAACTCTGATTAGGGCATTCTATTTAATTTATCCCCTAAAGGGATTAAGCAGGGGTTGAAAGTTCACATGGGCATGTGTGTTTTTAGGGTTCCCTAGCCAAAATGCCTAAAACGGAACCCTTATAGATTCGTCGTGTCTGTCCGTCCGTCCGTCCGTATGTCACAGCCGATTTACTCGGAGACTATGAGTACTACAATTATGAAATTTGGTAGGAAGGTGTTATGCTATGAACCGCTATAGAAATATGATGTGAAATTATGAAAAAAATATTAAACTGGGGGGGCACCCCATACATATAACAAGGGGTAAAATTTTTTTTTCAATGTACACATAGGCGTGTGGGGTATTTATAGTCATACTTGTTATGGCCATTTTTGACCGGATGCTGCACTTCATGATGAAAGTAAGCCGCTTTGTACAGTGATAGTAGGAACCAAACTGCGTGATTTGACCCGCAGCAACGCAAGTTTCACCCATTAGGAACAGAGATGGCATCACTTCTTTTTTAAAATTATTTCTACAAGCTAAACTAATAGACCGATTTCATTATTTAATATCTCAAATTAAAGCTCATTGCATACATTAGTTATAAAAAAATACTCAAAAAATATATACTGCATACTTTTGGCAAAAAACGGCATCTCACGTTTTTTTTATCACTCGATTGGTAGTTTTTACTTGTTTTCATAAAAAAAATGTATGGAACATGAATAGTTTAATGTACTTATATATTATATAATTAATAAAAAGTATTATAAAACAAAATCGACACCGATACCTTTCATACTTCACGAAATATGAAACTTTGAATGTGAGTGTAAATTTGTTCATAACAAGTATGACTTTTATGGATAGGCCTTAAAAAAAAGGCAGAGGCTTCTAAAAAAAAAAAATTTAAGTCAACTGTTCGTGAGATATTAGCTGTCAAAGTCTTAAAAAAATCAAGATGATGTACAATTATAAATACTTTCAACGATTTTTGGTTTGAACAAGATAGATCTAATGGTTTTTGAGTTAATGCTGAAGAACTGTCTTGCCAACTTTTGTTGGCAAGCGTTTGTGGCGTAAGTGCCGTGACCTCCCTATGAAGCTACGACCTTTTTCGATTTACTGTATTGTATAGTGGTTTTAAATGTAGATTAGGAGGTGTCGGAACCCTTCTCTGTGCATGACCCGACACGCAATTGGCCGGTTATTTAAGTATAAAATGTGCCTAGAAACTTGAAATTAGGACAGCAGGTTTGTTTTATGATATGTAGATGCATAGAGAAATGCATTTTTTATACTTAACTCCTAAACGGGTGAAAAATGGGTTGTACCGTTGTATAGGAAACGTTCATTTGAAAACGTTAGAAATTTGTAAGTTCGTGTATCTTTATTTATAAATATGATAATTGATATAGCGTTTTCATCAAAATTTACACAGTGAAAGGTTGAAAGAGGATAGCCATATGAAAAAACAAGCAATTTTCAAGATTTAAGAGTTGAAACTCACAGGCTCCTTTTATATAAGGTTGAAAGTAAACTGAAGTTTAGGACAGAATAATTATTTTATGGCATGTAGACTATCGTTATTGACTTTTACAAGAATCGTCTCAAAAAGGGGTAAAACCCTTATTTAAAATTCATCCCCTTAGGAAATTAAAAGTGGGTTGTAATTAAAAATAGGAAACAAAATATTTTTCAGAAAGAAACTTAAAACTTCCGTAATATACGAAACATACAAACTAACAAAGGGAAAGTATTTGCAGCGTTTTTGAAAATTCACCCTCTGAAGAGATGAACAGAGGCTAAAAATTTGTTGCGGAGCAAAATTTTTTTTAAAACTTCTTCTATAAACGCATTAAAGTAAAAGAAAACGAATTTCAGAGTTTTTTAAATTTCACCCTCTCAAGGGAGGAGAAAGGAGTTGAAAGCTTGTTTGGGGTGCAAGTAATTTTCAAACGAATTACTTGAATTTGCACTTAGAGACCTAGTAATAAAGTATAAGAAAAATACTTTCAGCGTTTTTAAACCTCACTCTCTGAAAGGGTGAAAGTATGTTTGAGGAGCAAGTATCTTTTATTATTCTATATTTTTCCATTAACTCCCCGTTTGTTAAGTAGATACTAAAGAATTGTCGTTGTACCTGTACCGTGTTGAGTTTCTTGTCAACCAGTATAACCATTCATTCATACTTTGATGTATTTAATCACTGTAGATAATGGTCGTGTCTAGTTTGAGGTTTCGCAACAAGGTATGTGAAACCAGCGATCGTGGGTGCAGTAAAGCACATACAAGATAATGTCAGTGTCCTAACAATTTGAGACACATTAACCTACATCTTGATGAACTTGAAGTTTTGCATAAACCCGAGTTGACTTTGCTGGTAGTTAATTAGTCTATTGTTTTGACTAATTCGACAATGAGAGTGTTTACGCTGTGACTTTGGCACAGTTTTGGTAATTAAACAATAGACACTTAAATTTTGTATTTACTGCGATAATTTGAAATACATAAAAAATAATTGGATAGTTTTTAAACTGCTATTTTAACGTCATTGTATAGAAAAGACTACACCGAAGTTTGTAGGAAACAGAAAATATAAAAAGTACTGCACCAATCAGGCCTCGGAAACCTGTATTCTCTCCATACTAAAAACGCCGGTTTTTTTCGTTCTTTCGTTTACTATTTCATGTATGTTACAAAGTAATTTTCTAAATAAATTATTAATCCCTACATAAAGAGCGTAAACTAATTTAAAATATTTGCTTTTCGAAATTCGAGATTGACTGGTTTCGACCCCTGTTAACAATATCGTATTCTTTGCACACACCGAGTACATCATACTTGTTTAAAAGATTTGTACTTGACAGGAATGGGACTCGTGTAGCTACTACTAGCAAAATACATTTAAGGTATTAGGGTCCCAGTGTATAGAAAATAGCATACGTCTCATAGTCATCAGGTTTACGAAAGTATACGTCAGAAATTTAAGTAAGGCCCCTCATGTATACGTACGTACGAGTATATATATAATCATCTCACGAGCGATATTGAACCGTTAGTTTCAGGAGAAACTGTACCTCCTTGTGCGTGTTCTATCGCTTGTATAATGGATTGTGCTTCGAAGAACTGTGCGACATGATGCCCACGGCGCCTTCTACCATCGCACCGCTCGTCCTTGGCATGGCATTCATCCTCACACCTTAGAACCTAAATGGTCGCGTTTGGTATGGTTTCAGAAAAAAAAAAACTCCCTCGGAAATGAGCTCCCTGCCGAGGTTTTCTCGAGGGACTACAGTAAGGGGTTCTTCAAGAAAGATGTGTATGTTTTTTTAAAGGGTCGGCAACGCCCATTGACACCCCTGGAGTAGCAGGCGTCCATAAGCTGGGGTGACCGCTTACCATCAGGCGGGCCGTACGCTTGTTTGCCACCGACGTGGTATAAAAAAATATATGTTCAACTCAAACTATTCAAAAGACATTATAAATTTAAAAATTGTAACGCAAACAAAACAAATGCCTATTCAAACCATTACCACTCACAATTACATATTAAGGCTGGGTTGCACCGACTTACGATCACAGACCGATCAACGTTAAATATGGCGCCGGCAGCTGTCATCCCATAGAAACTTGTCAAACTTTCCATACATTTAAATTTTAACGAACACAGCTTACGATTACAGACGATTTGGTGCAACCCAGCCTAAGTCACGTTACACAATTAAGTCTTCATGTATAGTTGGTTGAAAATCTGATAACTACTTACCGAATAAAATTTCTGGCCAAGGTCCGGGGGTCATTTCCATGAGACTATTTTCACGCGGTACTCGATCAACACGATTAGTTTCGCATTATATTACTATTTATTCCATTACAGTGTCCCCGAACAAACGTCTCCAATTCCATGACCAATTGAAATGCCAAGGCCTCATCGAGCTGGCCATAGTTCGATGGACTCCGGTTGGTCACATTCATAATACCTATATACTGTTTACTTATGTGCTACGATAGATCATTTTGAACGAGGTAACCCTACGAAATATACTGTTTTCTCCCTGTTTTTTCTGTCTGAAATTTTGTTTATTAAATGGGAATATTGTGCCGTCGACTGTACCTACATATTTTCCCATCTGTTATGGTAAATGGGTCTATGTCTGACACCCTGATTTCAATAATTGACACCCGGTTTGTCACCTCTATTGTTTTTGAATTAAGATTGAAGATGCCAAATGCGTGTCAGGCACTAAGATGTTTACTGCTAGATTGGTTTTAAACTGAATCTTATGTTGACAATACCGCGAAAGGTTTACCAAAGGAGGTTTGTTAATTGACTTGCCTTAAAATATTATTTACGCAACTCACGAAACGCGCTCTTCTCGGTATTACAGACGCATTCCTCTTAGCGGATTGCATATCACATAAAATGCCTAAATATGTCATTTAAGACAAGGTTAAAGTATATTTTTGCATTAATGGGCTATAAAGAATTAAGAAAATGTAAAATATTCCATGTAATTTTATTTCAATGAATACTTGCGAGTCGGAATAAGAAAAGATAAATGGTGCAACATTTACAGCGAGGTCTGTGCATCATTGTGCATTCTCAGTTAAGGCTGTGGAGGTCAGTGACCCGTCGCTTGCACAGCCGGCATCTAAAAGCACGAAGCTCCCTATTCATTATACGACCGCCATCTTTACCTACTCCTTTGTCTCATTTTAGACTTGAAATTATGTTTTGTACGTGTACATAAGCTATTAATACTAGGTGTGGAAGTAAAAACAATCTGATTTAAAAATGATTTAAAAATTACCCATTATCAATGTTATGTATTATCATAGTTTAAACAATGAGTAATATTTTTTGCGGTTCTACCAGCCTACCTACCTATTAAGATTAAGCCGCTACATGTTCTGTTTCAAAATTCTATTCACCAAGCTAAGATGTGTAAGTAAGTATAGATGTCGTAATTCAGCTGCAATCAATGTTTTCTTTTGCTTCGACTAGCGTACAATTTCCATTTAAGATAATCATTGACACGTCGATTATCACCGAGGTAAGATTACTCGATATTTTGCTACTATAGACAATAAAATCATAAAAACCCGGCAGACGGACCAGCTGTAGAAAAAATAGTGGCGGAGAGAATGTTTTGTCACTCGTTGTATTATGTTGCTTTATGCCCATTAGTCGCGGTGTTAGCACGGGTTAGGACGTGGACGTTAATAGCATCACCATCATATTTGTCACCAGCTTTTTCTCGATTTGTATCGATAATTGTAATCTCTAAATAATACACTTCATGGGGAATGATTTCCCGATAATAAAGTCCGGAATAAAAATCATATGTATCTGGCGTACAAATTCCCAAACTTACAAATTACTTTTGGCTTACGAGTTAGTCTGATTTAGTAAAAAACAGGTAAGAAGAGGTACTGTGTACCTATCTATACTGTGTACCTGTCTATAATATAACGGATAAGTCCCATAGTACAAAGTATCTGGTGGCTCCATAGAAACTCGTTTGATACTTATATTCTTAACAATACATGGCTATTAACCGATCTTGTTGAATATTGCGTCCTTCCTTCGCGAGATTATGAAGAGTTATCGGTAAACTGCGTGAACCTGAACATGTATTCAGTAAGTAAGTAAGTAAGTATTTATTTGTGATACACAGGTTACAATAAAAGATGACAATAGAATAAAATATACAATACGCTGTGATCTACCTTCAAGGTATACAAATATTAAATTTTAAAATACGTGAACCTGAACATGTATTCAGTAAGTAAGTAAGTATTTATTTGTGATACACAGGTTACAATTAAAGATGACAATATAATAAAATATACAATACGCTGTGATCTACCTTCAAGGTGTACAAATATTAAATTTTAAAATACGTGAACGTGAACATGTATTCAGTAAGTAAGTAAGTATTTATTTGTGATACACAGGTTACAATTAAAGATGACAATATAATAAAATATACAATACGCTGTGATCTACCTTCAAGGTGTACAAATATTAAATTTTAAAATACGTGAACCTGAACATGTATTCAGTAAGTAAGTAAGTATTTATTTGTGATACACAGGTTACAATTAAAGATGACAATATAATAAAATATACAATACGCTGTGATCTACCTTCAAGGTGTACAAATATTAATTTTTATTAAATTTTAGTAATGTAACACCACTAGCTGTTGCCCGTGACTTCGTCCGCACCTTCGCTCCTATTGCTCGCAGCGTGATGTTATATACCCTAAATCATTCCTCGATAAACTGACTATCCAGCGCAAAAAGAATGTTTCCATTCGAACTAGTAGTTCCTGAGATTACCGCGTTCAAACAAACAAACAAACTCTTCAGCTTTACCGTGATAATCAACCTCGTGCGTATGATCACTAGTCGTTTTTTTGTTGGAATTCAAAAGTATTATATAGTCAGTAGTAGTATAAGTAGCCAGTATGCAGTGTGTCGATTAAGATAATTTTGATTTCTCTTCTTTAGGGTTCCGCAATAAACAAGGAATCCTTATAGTTTCATCATGTCCGTCCGTCTGTACGCGGCTTAGCTGAGTTAGGATTACTACTAGAAAGCCGTAATTTGGCATAGGTACACATATTATTCATACCGACAAAACGGTACAGTAAAACTAAAAAAATATATAGGTACCTCCCCTACACGTAAAGTGAGGATGCAATATTTTTGTTGCCAAACCGATTGTATGGGTTATCGTTGGATAGATCGGTTAACAATGTGAGCTTTCTTTAACCATTCTTTGATTAAGCTATTATCCATTCGCGTGATAGTGATAATTTTTTGTCGGAGTCAAGTGCCTGCCCCCCTAAGCCAGCTAAACGTTTGCTACGACTCTATATGTGAAATAAATTATTGTGATGGTATAACAATGAATTTAAAGGGAAATTTATTACAACTGAGTTGATATTACTACTATTACTCGTTAAGAAATGTAGCTTGGAAAAACTAATTTTCGTAAACTTCTATTGATAATTAAGATAAGTTGTTAGTAGTGTCAAACGCATAATGGGTATAAGTTTGTGAATGTTTAAATCCGCATAATGTACTCGTAAACGCACTTGGCCGCTTTTTTCGTTTTTTTTTTTTTAAATTACAGAACGTGCAGAATAGACTCCAGCCAACAATATTAAAATTGCATTGTGAGATGTCCTTTCAAGAGACTTGTTACACCTACGTCTGAAATTCAGTGCCGTGGCTAGGGGGTATGTTTTTATAAACGTATTCAATTGAAATTGATATCGTTTTTCACGCGCGCTCGTTCTGACACGTTAGATTTAGGTCGTATGGAAGCGAGAGCGCGATAAATGCAAAACTAATTCCAACGGAATACTCTCAGTCAAACAGATCGTCGGCATCGATGTAAATATGATTCGTTTTACCTGATAAATTGCACCCCCATGCAATTTAATGCGAATGATTTTCATTTGAATTCAACAGGAAACATGAGGTAGGTAAAGATACGAGTAAGTAAAAGTTATTCTTAGAACTAATCTAGATATTATAATTGTAATATTATGCGCGACGAATAATTCAATTGCCACGTAAGTCTGCAGCGACAGCTTGAAATATTTAAAATTAATACGCCGGTAGTTTTTGCTTGTCATGTCACTTGCGCTAGGTAATAAGTATGACTGTGTTTTTCTGGGTGTCTAGTTTTTACGTTTAGGTTCTTTAAGGGACCACGGACGGATATTGGGAAATTGGACATTCTCTTATATGTACCAGTATTAATTACTGTGGTAAAAATATATAGCTACGATTACCGTGCAGGTGACTGTAAAATATATAGCTAAGATTACCATGCAGGTGACTGTAAAATATATAGCTACGATTAACGTGCAGGTGACTGTAAAATATATAGCTACGATTACCGTGCAGGTGACTGTAAAATACAACGCAGAGCGATATGCATGCGTAGCAGGATTATAATTAAAGTCAAGAAATTACATTTAGAATTTTATTTTGTACTTCAGGTAAAACTTGATGTCTAAAACTAGCTAGCTTTTTATTCGTTTTTAAGCCCATCTATGACATTTCATCTTAAACTTTTGATTAATGACCACTTTAGCTGAGTTGGTAGTGAGCCTGCCTACCAAGCCGGAGATTTCGAATCTCGGTCAGGGCATTATTGTCTAATGAGCAAGAATATTTGTTCCTGATATTTAAGTATCTAAGTATGTACATCGTCGTCTAGTACCCATAGTACAAGCTTGCTTAGTTTGGGACTAGGTCGATTTATGTAAGATTGTCTCCCAATATTCCTGTTGCGGTCTTTGTTCCTGCTGCGGGTAAATCGACCATAAGTCAATAAATAGCTAACACACGACACTCGTGAATCTGATGATTTAATTAATAACCTTATATTATTATTAATTGGGAACTAATAGGAAAATGAATTTAGCCGATTACCTAAATATACAGTAAAATATTTCGAATCTCACCTACTGCGAGATTCAAGGGTAAGTCGACTTGAAACTTAGTAGGCGTAATTAAGCCCGATGACAATCCAACAAAATAGTATACCGTTTAAAAAAAACTTATGTTGAAAACAATTCATTATTTACAAATATTCTTATGCGTATTCTTTGTTTAACAAAGTAATAGTAGTGATAAATAAAAACCGGCCTAGTGCGTGGGAAACTACGGAACCCTACAATGTAAGGTTTCGTAGTTGCCCATCCGTTACATTATGAGGACTTAAAAGCTCACAAAAGTATATTTACTGTATGTATGTTTGACACAACTAACAATGTTATCGAAGTAGTGGAAATTGTACATAGTTTTGCAGTTCCAGGTACATTTCTTAAGTTCGCCTATTACTCGTTTTGGTCGGCGTGATTTCCTATGCCAAATTACTGTTTTATAGTAATAAGGGTTACTGGGCTAAGCCACGGACGGACGGACATGACGTTACTTTAAGGGTTCTTCGTTTACTTCGGAAGCCTATAAAGTATCTTGTGAAATTGGTCAGTAAGTATTGGCTGAAGTTGAGATTGTCATACACTTGGTGACTAATTAGATATCTGTGATTGTTTATTCTAGGTTTTACAAATATTTATTGTCCGTATTATGCGCATTGTTTATTATTAAAATAATAGTGGTGGTATAAAAAGTATCATGTGAATTTGGTTCGTAACGGCTAAAGTAGAGATTGTTATGTTACACTTTTAACTAGGTGACTAATAAGAGATGTTTGACTGCTTAATGCAGCTGATATTTTAGTATGGTTTTAAGTCAAAAATTGCAACAGATAGTTCCAAACTTTTAGGAACACAACACGCAAAATCGATCATCGCAAATCGCAAAAAATAAACACACTAATTAACTGATATTTGAAGTACAGTCAAGCAATTTGATTTCTGGGCCACTTTGTACCTTGCCACAGTGACAGTAATGTGAGATCTCTAGTCGCTTTCGTATTGATTTTCACTGTGACAAGGTGCGAAGGGGCCAGAAATCAAATTGGTTGACCGTACCTGATAAATGAAATAAAGGCAGTGACTCACGTGCAGAAGCAGAGAGAGCTGCGTCATGTTGCGCGCGCGCCGACGAGTGGTGGTCGAATGGCGCCGCGGAGCGCCCGCGCAGTCTCGGCTAGTACGGTGCTGGAAGAGCCTTGGACTTATCGAAGCACAATCAGGGCTATTTCACCTGCCACTTCAGATAATTTGACTCCCGCGCACCTATGAGGTGACAATTGACCCGATGGCGGTTAAAAGTGAGACCAATCATTGCGCTACTACAGTCATCGGGAAACGTGATGACATTCACGAGACGAAAGAACGCGTGGTATGCCTTGGAGCGGTATGCCTATGGGAGTTTAACTATCAAGTATCAGTTTTAGGTAGTACACCTTGTTATTAGTAAAGGACGAAAGCAGGACTTTATGATCCTAATCCACCACGCTGCCGATTACTTGAAGGAAGAGGGCCAATCCAGAATCCATTGACTAAAATACCATACGATAAAAAAGTAGCATTGACTATTTAAGCACATTATCGACGCTGGAACCGGTTTTTATTTACAACGACGGTGGCAAACACGCATCCGACCTGTTTGATGGTAAGCAGACACTGTAGCCAGCCTATGGACGCTTGAAACTCCAGAAGAATCAAAAGCGCGTTGCTGACCCCGATTGACTTGAGTATTAATTGTGATCAAAGCAAGAGGCATATCCAAGTCCCTCATTCTCTAGCGACCGTCACTTTATACCGGCCACGTTGAGTTGCCACGAAGGCGATAGGTACAACACCACACTCTCGCTTCCGTAGCCACTCATCGATGTGTCTAACGAATCTAACGATACGGTGTACAGTTATAGAGTGCTTCAGTCCATATGGTACGGATATAGGTATAGATGCGCGTAAAGATGTGAAAAAATAGAGCGGGAAAACCCTAAGGCTTTCGGATTTCAATTAACAACGTCTCATTCAGTTCACCAGCGAATAAAAACCGCGTTTGGGTGAATTAACTTCTCGAATTAATTGGATTTTCGTCATTCCAACAACTAGCATATATTTTTGACGCCCTTTGGCGTAATATACCCATGTAATCAGTACTATTGAGTACTTCCAAATGGACGCGTGTCTAAATAATTCTCGGCTGGAAAATATACATACTATAGAAATTACCGGTCACTTCTAGTTAGATGCCTACATCTCTTGGCACGTCCTTGCTGGCGAATGCAACGACACGCCCAGCGGCAGTGCTTTGTCCTACTAAACTGATAAGCTTCAAATTATAATTAGCCTTATTGCCAATCCTCGACTTTTAGTAAGCTTCGAGGGTGCTCTTTCCTGTGTTACATTTTTTAAATCTTTTTTTATATAATAATATCTTCTGCTTCTAATGATGGCTAACAACCATCGTCAGTTATTACAGAACGGCTCAAACTGATTATGAATGAAATAAAAGTAAGATTTTTGTAACAGATAATTTAGTAAGCAGTAGGTTTTTTAGGGTTCCGTAGTCAACTAGGAGCCCTTATAGTTTCGCCATGTCCGTTAGAAAGCTGCAATTTGGTATGTATTTATAAATCAATAAAACTGACAGTCGTAAAAAAAATTAAGGGCTTAATACTTAATACTTCCCCTACACGTAAAGTGCGGATGATTTTTTTTTCCTTCAACCCTATGGTGTGGGGTATTGTTGCATAGGTCTTTCAAAATAAATAAAGGTCTTCATACATTTTTTTTGATTAAGTGAAAAATTTCGGTAATATTCACTCCAAAGGAAAAAAATATGTCCCCTTCCTCTAACTTTTGAACTGTGTCCAAAAATATAAAATAAATCATGAAAATAAAGCTTAATAAAGAATTTCAAAGAAATTAAGACTGGTAAATATTATTACACCACCGGGGAATGGGCAGCAGCATTCCTAGAGTGCGGTGGAGATACTGCGATCGCCAACCCGCATGCCAAGCGTGGCGATTATGGCATTTACCCCCCATGAAATTGGGGGAGGCCTATGTCCAGCAGTGGACGTCCTAGGGCTGATATGGTGGTGGTGGAAATATTATTACATATTTATTTGAATTCATACATTTTAAGCAATTGATTTTAAATATAAGTATATATTAGTGAGGTGGCTTTCAACCCTTGGTTGATAATATACTATTAAAGGGTCGGCAACCCCCATGTGACACCCTTAGAGTTACAGGCGTCCATAGGCTGCGGTGACCCCTTACCATGAAGCGGGCTAAGTATATTTTAATACCACGTCGGTGGCGAGCAAGCGTACGGCCCGCCTGATGGTAAGCGGTCACCGCAGCCTATGGACGCCTGCAACTCCAGGGGTATCACATGCGCATTGCCGACCCTTTACAAATGCTGTTTGCCATCGACGTGGTATAAAAAATGCCTGAATAGCGTCGTTTTTCCTCGGAGCAGAGCATTTTTCATAACCACTTACTAACCAACAAATTAATGTAAATACAGGGTTTGGTAAGACTGTGTTCATTGTTCAAGAGTGCGTGATTATGGAATAATCAAGGTAAAAAAATGGTTTGTTTAGATTATTTCCAATTCCCATTGAAATTTATAGGTGTACTATTGTGTGAAGGTTGGTCCTGCTCACAAAGTACAATATACACTGAGATATAGATACCAGTGAAATATTCCACATAGATCGTAGCGCCGTTGTGTATTTAGTAAGAACTAACCGCACACCGTTGCATTTCTTTCACTTCAATATGCAAGTGCGGTAGATATAGCACCCAGTGACATCCGGTACAAACAAGTTAAACTAACATTGCCATAGAAAAATTCGTACTTCGAGCTGGAAGGCCCCTGGTCCTGCTCACGTTTTCTTTATCGCCTGCATTGCGTAACGCCATCTATCCGTTTCTTCCCAAACTTATTCAATGTAAAGTCTTAGCTGTAGGTTTATGTACTATTATTACCGTTCTATGGCAGTGGTCACTTTTCAAAACATTCGATAGATGGCAGCAGTGGTGGTGCAAAATAACTTTTATAATTGGAATTGAGTATAACACTCCCTTCTAAAAATAACGTTATACTACCGTTTATAAGTTATATAAGTTATAAAAATATAAGTTATATATATAAATTTTAAAAAGAAAAAGTAAAGTCAGCATAATAAGTACTCGTGCATCAGAAGACATCTTTTGTGTGTGACTAGTATAATTAAAACGTAGAAACCATTCTATATTTTATCTCAAAAAACAAAGTTTTCAATAGAAGTGACATAAATGTAAATATATAAATATTTAGGGGTACAAATCTGTCTGAGTATGTATGTACGAGTATATACCTAATCAGAATCACCAAGCTGTCGTATAACCGTACTTTAGCATAAGTAAATAAAAAAGTTTATTCTGTTTATTGTGAACGTCAACACCCGATTTCATTACCCTATCACAATAGAAAGGATAAGAGTCAGTCGAGTGGTTACAAGCAGGGCAACTCGCAAAAACGATCCACGGTTGCGCTGTAGGCGGACCAATTTAACCCGGAGGTCAGGTTGCTCATAATTATTAAGAATCTATATTTCAAATTATACTGGACATAAACGCACAGCGTCTGCAATCAGGTACTTCTGAACAAGAGGAAGATCAAGGATATTCGGAGGGAAAATTGTTTGACTTGAGATCTGTTTCTCTATAACATCTTCCTTATGTTACGACTTTAGAGTTTCAGACACGTAAATAAAATTAAAATAAATACAAACCCACAATGATCACACAAAAACACAGTGAGTTTATAATGTAGACTAGGTACAGTAGTAATTATTTTTACAGTCAAGCTTTTAAAGTCGTCTGTATTGTTTGGTTCTGTAGTCTGACATCAGACTTAAATACCTTAGTGTCCAAATTACAATTGCAACTTTGGTAAAATCTACAATGAATCAATCTAATCTACACATGAATAAATCTTCAATTGTGCATAAATCATTATTTAAATCGTATAGGTGCAGGTAAATCTATAAAACAAAATAAAGTGTCGGCGGTACTTTGCATCTTTAGTGATAATAACTTGGTAGGGGCTATTGGAACTGTAGCTCATGCGTATACTAAAATACTTACACTAGGTATCCAATCATAGAGGAAATTATTATATTGTATCCAATTTTATTACATGAATAAAGTTTTTTTTGTGTTTTTCTCTAGTCCCAAGGAGTTATAAGGAAGGAGATCAATTGGTATTTAACAAACATGCATACGTTTCACTTGTATTTACCTTCTCATTTTAACATGTATTTAAAGTAGGCAAGTAACGCTTTCCCATCGGGAAACTCGTAATACGACTAGGCCCATACTAATGATTGACAAGTTCATGTCTGTTAATGTGAAACTTTATTAGTCAATTTCAAATGTCAGAATGAAAACTGGTAGTATTCTGACATTTGACAGTGACTAATAAAGTTAACCTAAGTATATGTACTCATCTACATACTACGTACATATACTTACGACAAACAATATCCATGAACAATCAAATGGAAAAGAGATCGACAGGCGAAGAACCAACGCTTGGAAAAGGTACTGGTCACTGAAGGAAGTCATGAAAATCAAGGAAACGAGGCTGTCCACGAAGAAAAAGCTATTTAATGCATGTGTGTTGCCCGTGTTAACCTATGGCAGCCAAACTTGGGCATTAACAAATATCAACCTGAACAAATTACAAGTATGCCAAAGGTCAATGGAAAGAAGTATGATAGGTGCAAAACTGAAAGACAAAATCCGAATCGAAACAATAAGACGTAAAACTGGAATGGAAGATGTAGCTGTTAAGGTGAAAACACTCAAATGGCGATGGACAGGACACATAATAAGGAATAAGGAGAAGTGGAGCAAAAGAATAATATGGTGTAACCCCAGAGACAAAACAAGGAAAAGAGGTAGACAAAAAATAAAATAGGAAGACGAAATAATAAAAGTGGCGGGTAGACAATGGACAAGGCTAGCGAGACAAAAAGATAGATAGAAAGGGATGGAGGAGGCCTTTGCCAAACGGCAAACAGACAGAGCCGATGCTGTCAATAGAATATAAAACATATTAAGAAAAAAAATTGTAATCACAATTGTCTGAATAAAAGGCTTATATTATTATTATTATTAATAATAAAGTTAACAGACATGAACTTCTAGAGGCAGTGTCACTACCAACTAGGCTAAACAGGCCGACAAAATGATGTGTGAATCATCTGGGTTCGAGTGTGTTCCTCTTATGTAAGGGCGTAGGTAGGTACTAGGTATGTGTTAAGAGGATGCACTGATAAACTGTGAGATTGGCAGTGAACGCTGGAGATTGGTAACAAATTGAAAAGAAATTTGTGATTGCAAAGTGGGGGCCATAGAAGCGATACTGGGGGCTAGGCAAAGTCATTTGACAAAAACCGGCCAAGTTCGTGTCGGATCACGCACAAAGAAGATAAGACGTTCCGTACCGATACCTCTATATTTATTTACGTATTTATATATTACGGCATTTAAGTCTTTTTGTTTGGGCAAGATAGTTTTTCAGCAATAACTCAAAAACCATTAGACCTATCCTATTCAAACCAATAATGGTTGAAAGTATTTATTATTGTACGTACATTATTTTGATTTTATTCAAAATTTTAAACTTCATAGTTTGGAAATTAGAGGGGGACACACACTTTTTACGACGTTGACAGCTAATATCTCACAAACGGTTCATTTAAATGGAAAAGTTTTTTAGAAACCTCTATGTTCTCATCTTTGGGCAGGGGCACCACAGTACCAGCTTCTCCCTCTGGACCGCATCCAACGGAGAGCGACTCGAATTGTCGGCTGCCAGCGGGTTTCGGAACGGCTTGACTTCTTGGCGCTGCGTAGAAATGTAGCTTCGCTCTGTGTTCAATACATGAACATAAAATCTAAAAATAATTAAGTAGATAAAATATGTGTTAAAATAATAGAATAGATAAAAACATAATTGTTAAAATTATAGAAGAATACTTGTATTTAACTAGGTTAATTTGCATGTATCCAAACAAACAATATCTTAAATAGAGCTAGCAACACTGTCAGTTGCCCCTTCCAACTTTGATCTTTCGAGATGGAGCATGTTCTGCTCTTTATCTAGTTTATATTTTAATTAATAAACACCTCATAAAATTCAATGGCATTGTTTATTTAACATGCCGTTTTGTGGTCCATCGATGCTTTAGTAAAGTGATTAGAATCAGTGCAGTGTTCGTCGAAAAATCGCGATAGGATCGCTTGCCATACAAGTCGGTCCCGCGCGGCGCCAATCCGGCTATAGCGGAATTTCACGTCGTGTTCTCGCATATGTGCCATGTAATATGCGTGGGAGCAGTTTTCGATAGAACCTGTGAAGGAATAACTTCAAATTCTATAAATTTGAAGCATTTTTCAACATTTTGTGAAGTCATAATTTTTTTCGTTTTAACGGCGGTGCACCGAAAAAACTTGTCTATACTCGTTTCGGAAGTGCAATTAAGTTCGTGCGTCTACGTGCGTGTTAGCACTGTTGGCAGTATTGGGACTCGTCTATACGAAGTTCACGTCAACTAAACGTCAAAGCTGTCTTCTACAAGTCAGCTGTCATCTATACGTCAGCTGTCATCTCATGTTATTTTACGGTTTTCCGTTCCGGCATTATTTTGAAGAAAAAACATTCAGCAAGTGTTGAAACAGTGTATCATTAATCAAAAAAGCCCGTGTAAGTGTAAAAGTGCGATTATAGTGCGGTTTCGTTCGTAAAGTAGTAGACATAATCTTACGAAATGGAGGCGGAATTGAAGAAAATGCGTAAAAAGCGTGGTCAGTTAAAGGCGGTTATCACGCGAATTGAGGCGTTTGTCACTGATCCGGTCCTCCTCGCGTCGGCGGGGAAGGAGATGCTCCAAGCGCGCAAGGACAAGTTAGTGAGTACTTTAAAACAATATGAGGACTTAACACTTGATATTTTGTCACTGGACGATGCAGACTCCGAGTGCATTTCCGAAGTTGAAGAAAAGTACTATTTTGTGATGTCAGAGTTAAATGGGGCACTCTGTGCCATCAGGTCAGAGGAATCTTCGGCCAGTGCTAATGTCTCCAACTCAAAATTACCACACATTGAAATTTGTTATTTTGATGGGAAGGATTTTACCCAATATAAACCTTTCATAGATTTGTTCAATGCAGTTATACATGAAAATAAATCTTTGTCAAATGTTCAAAAACTATTTTATCTTCGAAAATATTTGAAAGATGATGCTTTGTCAGTAATAATCAATTTGCCGATTGTAAATGAGTCATATCCAGAAGCATTAAAGCTTTTAAAACAAAGATTTGACAATAAACCACGTCTTGTGATGAACCACCTAAACCTGTTGCTGGATATGCCTCAGATGCATCGTGGCACAGCTGCTGCCATTCGGTCTTTTGTGTCAGATGTTAAACAGCAGTTGTATGCCCTAAAAAACTTAGATCAGCCCACCGATAGCTGGGATATGTTGTTGATTGCTATTTTGAGTCGCAAATTGGATTCCTATACCAATAGGGCTTACCACCTCGATAAGGTGGATCATGAAGGGATGCCTTCTATTGAAGGTTTCTTATCATATTTGGAAAAGCGCGCTATAGCGCTCGAGGACAGCCCTCCTTTGAAGGGTTCTGCTACCACTTATCATGAAGGAAAGACACACTTTAACTATTCAAAAGTGTCAAATGTTGCTATTAAAAAAGCTTGTTTGTATTGTGACAATATGGACCATGCCATATTCATGTGCCCAAAATTTAAAACTGCTTCTGTCAAAGACAGGATTAATTTTGCAATTTCTAAAAAGTTATGTAAATTGTGTCTGCGTGATCACACTGACAAGTGTAAATATACATTTAAATGTAAAACCTGCAAACAGTCTCACAACTCACTTTTACATGAAAATGCAGAACAAGAGCAGGCTGTTATATTGCATTCAAATAATCACTCAGTTAACAATATTTTACTACCCACTGTGCAAGTAAAAATTATTGACAAATTTGGTCATGAAATATATGTCAAAGCTCTTTTGGACAGTGCAAGCCAAGCTAATCTAATTAAAAAGTCACTGGTTGAGCAATTACAATTGTGTCCAATCACGCACAATACAAATATTATTGGTGTAGGCAACAACAATAACCTGATAAATCAAGCTGTTAAGGTTAAATTGAACTCTATAGTTCATAACATTAAATTTGAAGTGAATTGTCATGTGGTAGACACTATCACCACAAAGTTGCCACAGAATTATTTAGATGTTAGCAATCTTCTGATTCCGACTGGGATGCAGTTGGCAGATGTGAGCTATAACATTCCCTCTGAAATTCCTCTATTACTGGGTGCAGACCTATATTTTAAAGCTTTATTGGACGGCCATGTTTCATTAGGAAATGGTCTGGTTTTGCAAAATACCCTGTTTGGCTATGTTGTCGGTGGTTCAATTGTATGTAAAACAAAAACCATCTCTAATACTCAGCTTGTTTCAAATCATGTCACACATGTTCAAAATGATTGTAATTTGGATAAAATTATGGAACAGTTCTGGCTGAGTGAAAAAATCCCTGAAGTGACAAATAAATCAAATTCTGAATTTCAGAAGGCAGAGGAGATTTTTAAGAAATCTGTAAGTTTGCAGGATAATCGATTTTATGTTGACATGCCTCTTAAGGCTCCATTAGATGAATTGCATATTGGAGATTCCTTCTCAGCTGCCCTTCAGAGATTTTATGCACTAGAAAAGAAGTTTAAATTGCACCCAGAATACTTTGAACAATATAAAAAATTTATGGAGGAATATATATCGCTGGGACATGCTAAAATTGTCGACATTGGGGATTATGACGTTTATAATGACCCAGTTTACTTTCTTTCACATCACGCTGTAGAAAATTTAAGTAGCAAAACTACATCTTTTCGTGTGGTCTACAATGGTTCTATGAGATCTAAAAATAACATTTCACTTAACGATGTTATGTTGAATGGACCAATAGTCCAAAATGAGCTATTTGATGTGCTCACTTTATTCAGAACATATCGTTATACATTAATGTGTGATGTTCAAAAAATGTTTAGGCAGGTTCGCATTAATCCACATCACACACCTCTGCAGAATATTTTGTGGAGGGATGACCCAAGCAAACCTATAGTTTGTTTACAATTACAAACCATTACATATGGTTTGAAGGCAGCAACTTTCCTTAGCACAAGGTGTTTGCTTGAACTTGCCCTCCGCTATAAAGACCAATTTCCACTAGCGGCTGATGCTTTAGTGCATAACACCTATGTTGATGATATAATCTGTGGCACCGATAATGTTGAAGAACTTCAGAACTTGAAGCTGCAACTTGAAGGTTTGCTGAAATTAGGTAGTTTTACCTTACACAAATGGTGTTCAAATAATATTGAAATATTAGAAAACTTACCTACAGCTGAAAAGTATTTTGAACAAATTGATTTAAACAAAGACAATGTTATAAAAACATTAGGATTAAAATACAACATAATTACAGATGGTCTTATTTTTGATAGTCCCTCTATAGATCTTGAAAATTTGAAAACAAAACGACAAATTTTAAGTTTCATAGGAAAAATGTTTGATCCTTTAGGATTAATAGGGCCGATAATTGTGACGGCTAAATTGTTTATGCAAACTTTATGGAGTTTGAAGGTTGATTGGGACTCTATATTGCCCCCCCAGCATTTAGATACCTGGCAAAAGTTTGCAGAAAGTTTAGGTAAAATGAAATCCATAAATACTCAAAGAGGTATTGTGACCGGCGATGCACAAAAAGTAGAGCTACTAGGCTACTGTGATGCCTCATTTAGTGCAATCGGTTGTTGTCTCTACTTAAGGGTTTTTCATGGAGATGGTAGAGTTGCAGTAAATTTATTGTGCTCCAAATCTCGTGTAGCCCCATTGAATAAGACGCTTACTATTCCAAATCTGGAGCTAAATAGTGCTCTGCTTCTCTCGCATTTGGCACATAGAGTTTATAATTTAATGAAAAAAAGATTTTCCCTTGATGTTATGTTACACTCTGATTCTCAAATTGTGCTAGCATGGCTCAAGGCTTTAGATGTTAAAAGAGGCATTTATGTCTCAAATAGAATTAGAGAAATTATTAGTTTAACTAAAGATTACACCTGGACCTATGTCAAGAGTTCAGAGAACCCTGCTGACATATTGTCGCGGGGAACTGTTCCTCATAAATTACATGAGAACAAATTATGGTGGCACGGTCCACCACAGTTAGCTGATAGAGATCATGAGCATGAAATTCACGACTGTAGAGCAGTTTTTAAAGATGCTAACTTAAAGAAAAATAATGATGTTCCTGTTGAAGAACATGTTACTGAAGTGTGTAATGTAGGGCAATTAAATATTGGAAATGAATTATTTCACAGATATTCAAATTTTGACAAATTAAGGAGAATTGTTGCTCTGCTTTTGAGATTTAAACACAATATTTTCAATCCCAATAAGAAACGGATAGGCTTTATAACGCCTCAAGAAATTAAAAATTCTCAGATATTAATTTTAAGACATGCTCAACAGACTCATTTTTTCAAAGAGATTCAAACACTAAACTCAAATAAACCTATCAAAACTAGTTTGAGTGGGCTCCATCTTTTCATAGACAACGATAAATTACTTAGAGTTGGAGGCAGGTTGAATAATGCCACAAACATATCTTACAATAAAAAGCACCCTATACTCATACCTAAATCAGATTTTTTAACCCACATGCTCATTCAAACTGAACATTTAAGACTCTTACATGCTGGGGCTAAATTAGTTCTCAGTTCGTTATCACAAAGTTATTGGCTCGTTGGTGGAATTCGTGAGGTAAAAAAGGTACTGCACAGGTGTGTTAGATGCTTTCGCACCAAAGCTGATGCTGCCAAACAACTTATGGGTTCTCTACCTCGTGATAGAGTAACTCCGTCAAGGCCGTTCGAGGTTACCGGTATAGATTTTTGTGGTCATTTTGACATAAAGGTGGCTAGGATTCGTAGACCTTTAATTCGCAAAGCCTACATTGCCCTATTCATTTGCTTCTCTACTAAAGCTATACATGTAGAGTTAGTCAGCGATCTTACCACTGAGACATTTTTGGCATGTCTCCGCAGATTTATATCCAGGCGGGGAATGCCAATAAAGATTTATTGTGATAACGCGAAAACCTTTAAAGGTGCATCTAATTATTTAAGTGATTTGTATAAATTGCACTCTTCAAAAACTAACATAGATGCAGTTGATCATTTTTGCTGCGACAAAATGATTCAATTTAAATATATACCTAGTTATAGCCCAGAATTTGGAGGTCTATGGGAGGCCGGGGTCAAAAGTGTGAAATACCACTTAAAACGAGTTATCGGAAATACTTGTTTAACTTTCGAGGAGCTTTACACAGTTATCACTCAAATTGAAGCCATCTTGAATTCAAGACCTTTGCTTCCTATGAACTCTGATTTATCTGATTTTAGATATCTTACTCCCGCACATTTTTTAATAAATGGTCCGTTAACTAGTCTTCCTGAACCAGACTTCACAGAAATTAAAATAAATAGACTTAAATTTTGGCAGATTTGTATTAAACTCAAACAAGAGTTCTGGAAGGTCTGGAGCAGCGACTATTTAACACAATTGCAAAATAGGCCAAAATGGAAACAAGATTGTAATAATCTAAAAGAAGGTGACCTAGTCATTGTTAAACAACCTAATGTCCCTTCAATGAACTGGCCAATGGGACGTATTGTGAAAACTTTTCCTGGTTCTGATAGAAAAGTAAGAGTGGCCGAAGTAAGGCTGACAAATAATAAAACTTATATTCGTTCATATAAAAAATTATGCCCGTTGCCTCTTGAAGAACAAAATTAATAAATTCATTTAATATTTCTTTTTCCTCCAATCATCAAGTTTTAAAGAATATATAAATAGTACCCATTTTATAATAAATAAAAAATATTTTTTATTTTTGACAGCTTTGCCCGGCCAACTATGTTCAATACATGAACATAAAATCTAAAAATAATTAAGTAGATAAAATATGTGTTAAAATAATAGAATAGATAAAAACATAATTGTTAAAATTATAGAAGAATACTTGTATTTAACTAGGTTAATTTGCATGTATCCAAACAAACAATATCTTAAATAGAGCTAGCAACACTGTCAGTTGCCCCTTCCAACTTTGATCTTTCGAGATGGAGCATGTTCTGCTCTTTATCTAGTTTATATTTTAATTAATAAACACCTCATAAAATTCAATGGCATTGTTTATTTAACACTCTCATTTTCTACCGCATGTATTACGGGGAGTGGTCCGAGGAATTGTTCGGATTAATCCCTGCCGCTCCCTTCCGCCATCGCCCAACGCGACAAAATTTCCATCCTCACCACTTAGATGGCAGGCCTCAACTGTGCGTTTCTCCAGAAATTTCTTGCCTCGCACAGCTAAACTGTGTAATGAACTGTCGCCTGCGGTATTTCCGGACCGATTCGACCTTCAAAACTTCAAGAAAAGAGCGTACTCCCACCTTAAAGGCCGGCAGCGCACTTACAACCCCTCTGGTGTTGCGAGTGTCCATGGGCGGCGCTAATCGCTTACCATCAGGCGATTCGTCTGCTCGTTTGCCACCTATGTCATAAAAAAAAACCCCACCCCACACGCCTATGCACATTGAAAAAAGAAACGTTTGACCCCCTGTTACATGTATGGGGTGCCCCCCCAGTTTAACCCTTTGAACGCTTTCATATTTTAATGAAGTGATCACTCAGCTATAATAAATTTATATAACGTTTAAACCAATAAAAACTCAAGGTATCATAAATTTATGTAACATTTAAACCAATAAAAACAATTCATAATAGATTTTTTTCATGATCAAAGTACATCTTTACTCAGACCTTTTGATTGATTGTTGGCGTGGTGGGCACGACACACGAACACTTTATAGGTTCTTGGCGTTCAAAGGGTTAATATTTTTTTGTTTCTTAATTTCTCATCATATTTCTATAGCGGTTCATAGAATACACCTTCCTACCAATTTTTATAATTGTAGTGCTCATAGTCTCCGAGTAAATCGGCTGTGACATACGGACGGTCGGATGGACAGACATGACGAATCTATATAGGGTTGCGTTTTCTCCATATTGGCTACGGAACCCTAAAAATGACTAAAAATATAAATTTGGCTAAAAGTTAAATCTATTTGCCACTTTGCTGCTTGGGTTGGTAATCTTCATGGTTTACAAAACTTTTTGTGTTTGTACCTATTTCATTTTAAAGTTGTACCAGATTAGGTAAATTAAATTCAACATATTTTAGAAGTTATATTATGTGGACAACCCCTATTAAGGCAATCCTGTAGTTTAGTTCGTTTAAATCCATGGTCGTTCATATTAATCATTTTAATCAAGCGAGTTAAACATGGACATTGAACCATGAGCATCTAAATAAATTTCATACGTTCTATTTTAGTACCACTGCAGAGCAAATTGAATTATTAGGGACAATTGAGCACATAAAGGTTGTCGCTAGAAATTTCGATGAAAAAATCCATAATTGAAACCAGTAAGTACCTAAGCATAAAGCTCGAAATGCACAGAGCGGGTGCGGCGCGGTGCGGGGCGGAGGCGGTTTTGTATTTTCGATCTTTCCGAAACTGTCGACTGCCTATTACTGCTTCATATGTCATACACGCTGCCTCTGATCTACCACGCTACCGAAACCGGCTTGGCTTTTTGGTGTGACTACACCCGTTCGCTTATCGTAAAACCGCCTCCGCCCCGCAACGACGCTGCGCCGCGCTATATGTGCGTTCCAAACTTTAGATTTATTCATTAGGTACTCAACTCAACTAATCAGCAACAGACATTCGTTCGGTCGATGTTTTGATAAAAAAAATCACAATTGAAAATTCTATTATTAGGTTTATTCATGGATACTTAATAACTATTTACAATTTTTACACGATTTATAATGTAAGCAGCTATAACTATCGCTTCCAAATCTGACAGTTTGCATCTCGCGTTCGTCCCGCCCTGGACTCCTGTCAAATATACTCGAACGGTACATGACAGAGCCTCCTCACGACTAACAGCGGTAATTGCGGCAAACACACTACAAAAAATATTGCGAAAGGGCTGAACAGTATGCAAGCTCCCAGCCACGCCATCAGAAACCACGTGGGCACGAACGCAACCTGGTCCAACATTATCATTTCACGCTATATTTCGGCTAGTTTCCAAACAGTTCATAATTATACAGTATAAAATTTAGCGTAACAACTAAAATGATCTGCGTTGCGTCTTCTGTCGCAGTGTTTCCCAAGCTGTCGGTGTGCGTGCGGTTAGGATCGCCACCTGAAACAGACAACGAACACGGTCATTGTTTTGCAGTTAAGTATCACTTTTGGCACATTTACATCATCATAAAAGAAACCAAGTAAGCTACCTACTACACTAAGACCTACATATCATCCTATAAAAAAAATGTCTTAACTATATTATATCTATGTTTTTTTAGTAAATTATATAAGTATGGGCGCCACGTGCAAAAAATATCGCTTTTGCTAAGATAACGTACACAGTTGGTTTGTAAAGTACGGTAGGTGTTTAATTGAGCCGTAAATGCGTTGTTTAACCTTCACTGTCCTTAAAGCTCCGATAAAATGTTGGTAAGTTTAATTAGCGCCGATTTATCTATAATTCAAGTAGGTATTTAAGATTGGTAACCATATAATGATAGTGGGGTTTAGCATTTCACGTCGAGATAAGCCTTATTAAAGTTATCTGTATTTTTAGAACATTTAAAATATACATTGGTCAAAGGCGTTCTTATGCCTGCTATTAAATTTTATCTAGTACATTATAAGATAAGCTGCTTATTCTCATGACTTGATAATCCTCTTATTATGATTAAGGGACCGAGTGGCCGCCACTGGATAACATCCATGAAATAACAATGAAAGCATTTCTTTCACGTAATTCAATTAATTACTTTGCCAAATCGAACTACAACGGGTGAAAAAAAATTTGGCAAGCGTCTCGTCACATCAATCACATTCTTATCGCATAATGTGGCACGGGAGCCGAGTCGGGGAGCCAATTTGTCTTGGATTCATTGGAACCGCGAATCGGCAACTAACAATACATTATAAGGATTTCGGTTAAATTAGGATCATGTCGTTATCCTGTTCAGTGGCTCCAGTCTGTATTAAATTGGAATGGGCGTGATCGGGGAGTCTTGCGGACAAACCACTAATTTGAAGACACTTTTAACAAAGCATTCAATTGAATTAAATGTTTCTTATGTTTCTTTCATATATTTACGTGTTTATTGGGAAAAGTTAGCTTTACACAATCTGGGTACCTAATTTTCTGTCCAAAAATAGCCCGTCTTCGTCGTGTTTGCGTTAATGGATCAATATCGAGTTTCTCTTCTCGATACAAGTTAGTTGTAATTTGGGCTGTCGTCTATAAAACGCGCTGGACCAAACCCACCCCGATTTATTTTAGGCGAGGGCTCTGACTGTTCTATTTCTCAATATAAATTTTTGCGCCCTCCCACCCACGTCCTTATAACAAACACCTTTTCTGTCGCCTATCAAGTACAAGTAAGATTGAGGTGTGTAATTTTCTCTCCCGGAACGTTTTTATTGAATCGTTCAATCGTTAACAAAATCCATTTGACTTGGACAATCGTTCGAAAATTGTGATACAGATCGACAAAAAATAAACTGTTCATTTTAGTAATCAAGATTGAGGATCTTTATATCTTACTCGTATTCTTTGTTTGCACATGCAGAGTCTCTTTTCAAGCGTTTAATTTAAACAAGTAAATAGTGAATTTACGCATGAAATAATATATAGGGCATGCTTTACAAATTATTATTTACATTAGCACTATTTTATGTAGATTTTAGGTTATATATAGCAGCAATAATTTTTGCGGGTATTATTCTTATTAATGTCTTTAAATATACTTAGAAATGCCAGTGTCTATTCAATATCTTTTCATGAAATTCGAAATGAACGCACGATAAAAATTATCTCATCGTGCGCAAGGTAGCGTGCGCTGTGAGACCTCACTCGCAGCCTTAAAAAATGGTCTAAGGAAACAAGTCTGATACTTCGGATTATGACACAAGCTTACGGATTGTGACTAACCATCGAAAGGCGCGATAGCAGTGATGACGTAGCCAAGTGTCACACACACTACTGATTTTTTCCCGGACTGGCATACCGGGTATAATTGTATCATGTATTGATCTCAGAGTACTTATTCGGTTACCCAAACAACTGGTAGTGACATTCACCATATTTATGCTTATAATTATGAAATTGAATAAGTAATCTTTACTAGCTGTTATTGATGTTTAATTTTACAGCCCTGCACAGGTAAAATAGAAAATATAATAACTTAATAATTTGATTTGTGACAAAGAGTATAGGTAAAATAAATGTTAATTACAATAAATATTTGCTTGCAAAGTTGCCAACTGTGCTGCCGGTTTTCACTTAGCATAAAAGTTCCAGTTGGAATGCAGTTCGTATAGGCCATCATATTACCTACGCAGAAACCCCATAATAGAAAGATAAATCAAATGCATATCATTCCAAACATTGAGTACAAATTGTGAAATTTCCTATGCAAACGCACAGGGGGCAGAACAAAAACCTTGAAATATGCAGGGTGTGGCCTGTAAAAGGAGCAAAAAATTTTAAGGACGCTTTCTTCATCATGTCAGCCTTCAAAATCATCATCATCATGTCAGCCCAAAGACGTCCACTGCTAGGGCAAAGACTTCCACAATGACCGGTCCTGCGCCACCCGCATCCAGCGGACACCAGCGACCCTTACCAGGTCATCAGTTCACCGTGCGGGGGGCGTGCCCACGCTACGTCTTCCGGGACGTGGTCGCCACTCAAGAACCTTCCGGCCCCAACAGCCATCGGTTCTACTGCTATATGCCCCGCCCACTGCAACTTAAGTTTAGCGATAAAAGAAATATATTTTTTTTCCAGGCCCAGGGTCCAGGAGATATCGAGGGAACTCTTCAAATATTTTAGGTGCACCTATAGCGATTTGGGTATTTTGTATTGCAAGTCAAAAGTTCGTTCTTGAAAACCACCATTTGGTGAAGTTTGACAAAAAGTAATGATGGGATATCGTAATACAATGGACGCTGTTGGATATTAAGAAGACTGCCAAGTAAAGGCTCAAAATGCAATAACCGCAGTTAATTAGTTTTACTGTAAACAATCTAGTAGCAATTGGAAATAATTGCTGGAAAGCTCTATAGTGTACAGATTCATGTTTTTGCTCCTATTGCAGGCCACAACCTGTATATGTCGCAGGGCATGAAATATATATATCGCAGGGCATGAAAATAGATAGTATAGGTAGTTTAGTACCAATACTGCACAATTTTTAAAGACGTAGGCCCTTCCAACCCAAGGAGGAAATTAGACCTTATTTAGAGAGTTGCAGTCAAGTGAGTGAGCAACTTGACTGTTAGAAGTTCTCAAGCCGTCTTTAACATGGCTTAACGACTGCTGGCATAGATAGCAGCCGAGATCAACGGCTAAACGTGCCTTCCAAAGCATGGGAGCGCTCAGGTATGATCATATTTCTATACATATGACCTCTTTCTCTAGAAAAGTATTAGAAGTTTAAAAACCAGTCAGTCTTTTTGCTTTCTGGATTTAAACCTATGAATGACTCATACAATATCATCAAGTTGTTGCATGCATCGTATGCATTTCGCCACCTAAGTATGAGTATGACATTAATATTGCGGTGTCGGCAGATTATGGCGACTCATACGTCATAACATAATGCTTTATATTAAGAGCAATTTTGCGATATTTTATGTTTACCTTGGCCTAGTTACAAATTTCTACAACTATTACACTCATTCTGTTTGGAAGTCGTTAGAAAGATAACACCAAAAAGAAACCAAGTGCGTGTCAGGCCACACGCAACGTAGGGTTCCGCAGCTATCCACCCTTGACATTATGCTGTTTGAAAATGTCACTGACATATATTTATTACATATTTGACATAACTATGTTGTTATAACAACATATCTGAGTAATCAATGGTACTGGTGAGTAATGGTGGTTACGTACATCAAGACAAACCCACACGGTTTCGTGATGTACTTTATATAAGCAATTGTATATAATTATGGCGTGATTAAATAAATAAATATAATAATATAATAAATAAATGGAAATTATACGACAGCTTGCTTTTGTAATTACCTTTCTTAACTTCAGCTATTACTCGTTAACTATTACTTAATGGGTAAATACTTTTTTAAGATATTTTACTAAATTATGGCTATGCTACTAAATTAATATCACGCAAACGGGTAGCCTAATCAAATATTGTTAAAGAAAGCTTCTATTGTATAAAACGAGCTATCTAAAGAGTCATAATAGGTTTTGCCGGAAAAAATTGCATCCCCACTTTAGTGTAGGGAAGACCAGGTACCCTAAGAAATATTTTTTAAAGATTTATTATAGCGTTTTGTCGGCGTGTTTGATATATACGTTAACTAATGCCAAATTACAGCTTTCTAGTAGTAATGGTTACTCTGAGCTAAGCCGCGCCAGGACAGTAAGCGGACGGACGGATGGACAGACGACATGTTGAAACTATGAGGGTTCCTTGTTTACTACGAAACCCTAAAACACGAAATCAATGGCGTAAATTGGTTAAGTCAATCATAACAAGGCATAGGTCGATTCACAAAAGCTGACGCAGAAGATCTTTGAAATTAATGACAGTATCATAGGTTTTCCACGTCAGCTCTTGTGAATCGACCTATAACTATATGTAGATTGCATGACAATTATTTTACATTTTCTAGCCTTTTAATGCGGTTAGACAGACACATTATATTTTTATTCCTTCGTTCTGTGCCAGTGATTCCATCACTCCAACTGATAATAGTAACGGCATTACTTAAAGGTAACATCATCATCACTGATGATGTCTGGACCGCAAAATCATCTTAATTATAACTTGTTAAATCGCTACATTCACAACATACGAGTATGTTTACAAGCGTTGAAGATTTCTGAAACTAGTCAGAAAATGGTCTCAGTTTGCAAGGATATTAAAGAAAAGAGGTTACGTTACAGCAAACTTTACAGAGTGTCTAAACATTTACAAAAGCATTGCTCTTTTAAAAGTTATTTGAATAAAATACACTTGTTAAACTAATCTAGATGGGAAAAATAGTTACCGAAGTTAAACAAAAACAATTAATTAAAAGGTAACAAAGTATTAGGTGTACTTTTAGTCAGGCAACAATTTGTGGTAAAGAAGGATGGGGTAAACTTACGTTCATATTCTTTGTTCGGAATATTACTGTTTCGGACAAACTTAATAAACTGTATTTAAGAACCACTTCATAACGTACTGATAATCTTTGGTTCAAATAAGCGTCCTTCCATTTCGAAACTTCCACTCAGAATGTTGATTACTTATTGTGAAATGAAGAATCCATAACTTACGAACTGGTTTTCATGGCATTGAATGTGACGTGACGTGCGACCTTTGTGACTTCTCTTGCATAATGTGACCATAAACTGGTAAACAAACATAGTCCATGTTTATACTCGGACATGGCGAACAGGTCTTCAACCGAAGTGCGGGAGGTGTGGCGCGAATATGTTCGAATATGTACGACTTGATGCTTATTAATCTTATTAATATTGTAAAATAATAGGACTAGGTAACTATATGACGATGCTTTGACGGCGGATAACTTACTTGTAACTAATCTTTTTCACATTCCCGGGTTACCTATTAAAATAACCACTAAATCCACCATTCCAAGATACAGATATAGGTAACACTAGAGATAAACACCAAATTACTAACCGAAGCCATACACTGTTCCTTATTGTACCATTCAGGAAATTCGTTTTATATACTGTTCACATAACGTCACGTGTATTTTCACTGTCACTTTCAGCTTTACGCACTGTTGTTTGTCGTGGTATGGTTCCAGCGAACTGTGCGCTCGCACCACGCCGGCATCGCGGTGCAACCAAGGTTTCATCACCTTAGCCAACTGTCTGCTCGCACCCGTCTCTGTCTCTCAACGGTCTACGCTTACGTGCAACCGAGACAGCAACAACAGCAACCGCTGCAACGCCGTGGAGACTGGGTGACCTTCTGTTCCACCATTATTGCTAATGTACCCAGATTGCTCAATTGCCCGCTTTATATTCACTCCTTGTGCCGTTTTCCTTTGGTGTTTGATTTTGTTCCGGCGATCTATTATAATCTTTTATAATTTTAAAATACTGTTGCAAAAATGTTAAAACTACTGTAACTGGTATTTGGAACAGCTTATATATGATAGTTACATGTCTATTGCAGGTTTAGTTCGTAAACTTGAATATTACGAATACTCAGAAACCTCAACAAATACGGTTGCGGCCAAACCGATTAAAATCAATTATAATCGCGTGATCATTAAATAACCATTATTTTTTAAGGCCAAATAATGTGAAATGTCTTATGTTTCATCAGTTTTATTTGGATTATGACTATTGTAATTTCATTATTACTGTTAAGTGTTTGTTTCCACAGCTTGGTGCCGACACCACCGGTCCTCACGAATGACGAATAATCAGGTCTAAACTTCTATATGTAATAATAAGGAGTTCTATTTTAATCACTTAGGTATACATTATGTTTAAATTTTATCTTATTAATTCGGCCATTCTCAGAGAGCTACATTTTGCGTGTCCGAGCCAAAATTCTCACGTAAATGAAATAATAATTAATCGTTGATTTTTTGTCAGATACTTTACGTCCATGCCTATATGTAACACCTAAAAACAGAGCCCTGATATTAATTGTTTATCAGTTATATATTTTTAAACCCCTGTTCTCATAATTGCCACGACGCGTCCACGCGCTCCCTCGGTTTACAAATTTATCCCAAACTTCTTGAAAGCAGATATTTTCATAGTTTTTTTTAAATTAAGGAATACATTAGCCACGACATATAAAAATTACCATGAGATAAATCAAACTTTGTTTAAGAAAATAATCATTCAAAGAATTGTCCTACCTAAAAGTATAATTGCCTTAACCAGTTACAATCATGAGTGTAGATCCCTATTTAGCGATATTTGACACATCACTACAGTGCGGGCCACAGGGCTCGGAACCGGTTAATCTCAAAATCCTGAAATAGCCAAATATTTTTAATTAGTTTATGCTCTTTATGTAGGACTTAATAATGTATTTGGGTTATTACTTCATATTGTTAGATTGCCTGATTAAACATGAAATAGTAGACGAAAGAACGATAAGAACTAAAAAAATACCGGTATTTTTGTATGGACAGAATACCGGTTTCCGAGCCCTGGCGGGCCATGAGCCAGCAGTTCTGTCGAAGCGCTCGACGAGTGTGGACGTAGTGTTAGTGAATATAACTGTAATGCTGGTAAGTATCTAATTGCCACGACTTTGGTTTTCATAATTTCCAATTCATGTTGTCTTGCCTAATAAGACACCTGTTATTGTCAGAGTCTTACTGCTTAGTAAAAGAAAGTACAATTCTAGGTTCTATGGTTTGTGATGTTTACATAGAAGCAATCTTTTTATTAAGTTGCTTTTTTTTTGGAGATAATGCCTTTCTCCCTGAGTGCCACGACGCTAATTGCCAGGACTTTTCTAATTTCCATCGCGTTATACGCTAGTTGCGGCATATTTTAATATATTTGGTTAATTACGAAATATATGTTTATATGAACCACTTACACACGTATGTAAGGTATATACGGATTGGGGCGCTGAATAAATAAATTACCGATCCATCTTACTTTTTAAACCATTTAGCTTATAGAAGCTGTTTTCAAGAATCACTACGAAGCATCTCCCACGCCGGCTGCATGTCTTCTAGCCCCCCAAACAAACCGGTTTCCGGAGAGGCTTTAGTACCATAAACGACTTACATACGCTCCGTCAGGTTTAATTAAAGACTGACGAGTATAATAACCTTCCCTCTTTTTAGCGTTCGTGGACTTCAAGAAAGCCTTCAATTTGATCGAAAACTGGGCTGCACTACAATCTCTCCAGCGACGCTAAGTGGATTACCGCTATATCGAAATGCGAAAGTGTTTGCACGAGCTTCGGGGCCAGAACTAGAAACCTATTCCGTTGCTGCGGGGAGTCAGGCAAAGAGATGTTATTTCTCTTAAACTGTTGGCCACTGTACTGGAAGATGTTTTTAAGACTCTGCACTGCAGAAAGCTAGGCACTAACATAGACGACAAGTTCAACACGATTTGCTGACGATATAGTTGTTTGGCTGAGACCATGGAGGATTTGAGTGCGATGCTTGATGACCTCAGTAAGGCCTCCGAGCAAGTTGGTCTAATGATAAACATGGATAAGAAGAAGATCATATCAATGCCTATGAAGCACGAACTCCCGTTACAATTGGACACTTCACGCTCGTAGTTGTAGACGATTACATATACCTATGCCAGACTGTCCAATATTCTGCAGTGTCTCAAGCAGAGAATCTTTGACCAGTGTGTGTTGCCAGTGATGACATATGAAACGTGGTCGCTTACTATGGGCCTCAAAAGAAAGCTCAATTTCAACCAAAGAGCAATGGAGAGGGCTATGCTGGGAGATTCGCTGCGTTATCGTATCAGAAATTAGGCCATCCGCAGCAGAACTTCAGTAGCCCTCTGAATTGCTAAACTTAAGTGGCAGTGGGCGGAGCACATAGCTCATAGAACCGATGGCCGTTGGAATGGAAAGTTTCTCGAGTGGCGACCACGTAGCGGAAGGCGCAGCGTAGGCATATCCTCCACAAGGTGGATTGATGACATGGTAAAGGTCGCGGGACTCCACTGGATGCGAGTGGATACAGCAGTTAACGTCCTTCGACTGATACGATGATGATGAAACTCTTGATTATTATTTTTTTCTTCACTTTCCGTTGTCTTTCCATGGATTGCAAAAACGTTAACAGTTGACATCTTTAAATATACCTACAGTGATAAAAATGCCTTTATACATTTAGACAATATGTTTAATCAACTGTAGTGGTCATTTGAAACTTTTAATATATAAACACAATAATCAAATTTCATTTTTCTAATTGCCTTGTCATGACAAATTTCTGCTTTATAATTGCCAGAACTATCGAATATTTCAGATCTGAGTAACTCAAAAACCGCTTCTGATTTTACATTGCCAAAGTGATTAAATTGATCATTGATAAGTGTTCTATTTTCGGCCATATTATATAGAAATAACCAGGGGATAAAAACAGTCGTGGCAATTAGGCTGAGAATGCCAATTTGAGAAAGGCCGTATTAATGTTATTTTAATTACTGCAAATGGAGTAAAAACGTAAAAAATCCCTATTTTATGTCTTTTATTTTGATGTAAAAAAAAACGTAAGTGGTAATAAACGCCCTAAACGGATAGAGCTTCCATTTTTGGAACTAAAAATTGTTTCACGTCCTTTTTATTGCGCAATTGTATCCTTCCCTTAACTTATCTCCACCATTACTTAAGGGCACGGTCTGGACCCCACGCCAGCGGGCAGCGGGGCGGTGTGCGTGTGCCCTGCCCATACATTGAACGCTTTCAAATGTATCGCGCCCACTCGCCGCCCCGACCTGGCATCCAGACCGCGATCTTAAGGCCCTAGTCTCCTATCTTATGCTATACGCAATGGTTGACCTCAGCGTCACAATGCTTACCATTTTTTTTTACATGTACTGTAGTGGTCTCTTTTAAACATCGACATCGGCGTCAAGCGTCCATGGAAATGTTGACGCTGGAGTCAGACATCGCGTATACAAGAAGAACTATAACTTACATCATCCACAGATATTCCTCGTTTGATTTGCTGGCCTGCCTCTGTAGACCTCCTGATTGGGTACCTGCGTAAATAAAAAGTTCTTAGTCATGTGATGATAAAAATTAACCCAGACAGAAAAATACCTAACAGCGTGTAGAAAACAATGTTGAGCATGGGTTCCAGTCAGTGAATGGAAAGATCCTTCTTAATAAAAGAGAAAAACAGTTTTGTTTGTTGCGTATTATTCAATGTTTTGGTGATATAATTTTAATCTTAGTTCCAAGTATTTATTTATATATATAGACACGTGATGCCCCCTGGTATCACGAGTAGACCCCAAAAACTTCTTGGCCTCTCACCTTGGGCGTATCTTTGTTTACGTTAACAGATATCATAGGTTCATAGGTAATTAACAACTGCGCGTTAATAATGTTGCTACTCGTAATAGGAAAAAAGTTATCTCGGAGTTTGGTAATCTTGAATTGTTAAGTCAGCGAATACGGAGAATGTATGTATGTATGTATGTATGTATGTATGTATGTAAGCACTTTATTGTACACAATAACAGTTTAAAACATATACATGTCACACAGGATCAGAGTACAAAGGCGAACTTATCCCTATGAGGGATCTCTTCCAGCTAACCTTTGAGGGATTGAGAGATTTTTAAAAATAATGAGATAGACAAACTTACACCGTGTACAACAACGTTACAATGAGTGAATATAATTTGTAGCTAAACCATAACTAAATAAATACCCATAAATACATATGTAATAAATAAATATACATATATAATGAATAAAAAAATACATATACCTATAATAAATACATAAATACAGAATAATTATATTCAAAATTACAATCTATATTAATAATTTCGTGCAGGGGTACGGTAGACCCGAACGAGACCTGTCTCAAATTGAAGAACGTATAATAATAACGATTTTTGAGTTGAACATATGTATCCGCAAAATTCGGATTGTCGCGTATTTTGCATTTAAAAGTGTTAATTTGATGACAAAACGTCGGCCATATTGCCCACAGACTATATTGCTATATTAAATTTGTTGGTTGACAGTGTCGGCTACGTTCGAAAATCGTGAACTATTTTTGCGTCCGGTATGTTGGCCAGGTTGCTGGGCTGCGTTCTGGGTGATGGGCCATCATCGCCCATTGTGTGGATTCGGCTAGCCGCGTTTGCAGCGTTTTGTTTTTGTAGTTTTCAAGCGTTCTATACACCTATCAGCCTAGCTAGCACGATAACTTATACCGTCACGTTATATGGGCGAAATGTATTAAAACGTCACATAAAACGTAACGGTATAATCTATCGTGCTAGCTAGACTGATTGTCACAACAACCGCCTTCAAAGCGAATGTATGGGGCCTGTTACATGGATTCATATCACGATAAGTATCACGTGAATATTAAAGCAGAATCCATACAAATTTGAAAACTGCGATAATATTGACACCCCAGTATTGTGATAATATTAATCGTGTAAAGGACACCACTTGAATGTTTGCTGAGTCTGTCAGCCATCTTAAAGCTGCGTCTCTATTTTATTTGTGACAAACTACTAGGTGACTTATGGCTTTTAGACGTCTAGCAAAATTCTATCCCTATCTCACTCTATCTTATAACTTAGTGGTACTGGGGGACTACTCCGAAATTCGAAATCCAAACTTCGTATGGTGCCGTCCCTTTCACTCATATAGTCTATGACAGGAGAGTGAAAGGGACGGCACCATACGAAGTTAGGATTATGAATTTCGGAGTAGACCCTCAGCTCATGCCGTTCGCCGCGCTCGGACGTTAGAGGCGCTACTGCGAACCGAAAACGAAGTATCTGCCTCTCTCGCACATGTATATTCGAACGACAGAGAGGAAGATAGTTCGTTTTTGGTTCGCGGTTGGCCCTCAGGCGTCAACTTTAAAACGAATAGGGTATTTTACTATAAGAGAAATAAAATTCAAAATGTAATAAAAACCAGCCAAGTGCGTCGGAGTCGCACACTGAGGGTTCCGTACAACTAAAAAACAAATGTGATTTATCAATATATTGATATTTTTGGTAAAATATACTTCATAATAAACATTATCACTTAATTTCAAGTTCATAGGTCGATGGGAAGCTAAAAAATTATATGTGTGACAGACAACACACGGAATGTTCTTTGACTTTCTTCAACCGTCCGCCACGCTCGGACTAAGGTGCTACCAACTGAAAACTAAATATATATGCCTCTCTGTCGCACTTGCATATTCGAGCGCGGAGAGGGAAATACTTCGTTTTCAGATCGTGGTAGGCCCTCTGGTCTGACGGCTCCTATTCCTGGGTGGTGCGCGTATCGGAATGTGAAATACCTTTGGCAAAACGGAACAAGTTGTTAAATAGCTTCCATTAATTGGAGAAAATATTACCAACTGTTATTATTATCACGTGAAACACTGAATATTGAAGCAACATTCATAGGGGCCTGTTACATGGTTATATAGATATACTCATATCACGATCCGTATCACGTGCAATGAATATTGAAGAAAAATCCATACGATTTTGAAAACCACGATAATATTGACACACCAGTATTGTGATAGTATTAAGCGTTTAACAGACCCCATACAATTTTAAAAATCGCGATAATATTGAGTGTAAAGGGCCCCACTGAATAGAATTTGGCGGAGAATAGAGAGCTTCTATCGCGAAACGAAAACGAACGAACATCGTGTATTTCCCTCTGTGTCGCTCGAATTTGCAAGTGCGACAGAGAGGGAGATACACGAACTTCATTTGTTTTTCGCGTTAGCAGCTCTGACTTTGCACCAAAAATACTGACTGGCACATCAATATTTAACAATGCACATCTGAATTGAATTTTAATGAACGATTAGTATTTTAGCTATACAAATCAGTACTGATTACGGTGTCAAATTTTTTATGTGCCTTTAAATACTACCCTTATAAAAATGCTTAGGATTAACTTGCAAAGATACTAGCCTTTGCCCGTGACGTCGTTTGCGTAATCTTTTACTCCCAATTCCATATAATTCCATTCCATATTCCCAATCCAGACTACAGACTATATTTCTATACGATTCGAAGTTTCATCATAATCCGTTGTTGTAATGTTTTTATTTTATACATTTTTGTACACTATTTCTTTCGTCGTTTGCATAACTGTCACGAATAAATGTTTTGTTTATTTCTTTCTTATTTATTTCACCCGAGCGAAGCCGGGCTTTCATCTAGTATATAAATAATTATAGTACTCAACCAAATCACAGATCGTTGGAGAGCCATAATTTCTTCAAATTTTTCTTGAGTGACGCGACAGACTGGGAACGAAAGAAAACGTATAAACATGGTTCAGCTTTTATAATAACGTTTATATCCTTTAGGGAACATCTCTTAAGCAAAGAAGATATATACTAACGTAACGTGTCTTAAGTACAAATGTGAGAAGTAGGTAGTAAGATTGAATGGCACTGGCAAGGAATCTTACTACCTCCCGCATTTGGTTAAAACCGGATGGGATGGCTACATTCTTAAACCCACCATAGGCGGTTAAGTTTATTGGGTAAGCATATACTTTTGTCATTTGTAGTTTAACTATGTAGGTCTAGTACCAGGCACAGTGAAATAAAAATAAAAGGTACGTACCTACAATAATAAAATAATGTTTTCCCACTTTATCTATACTCGTAAATACGCTGACCGGTAGCATTAGCTAATTATCTAAAAACCATCCGTTTACGGCATAATTGGATCTCATTATTAGTTTGATGGTCGCTGACTTGCAGATACTCAATATGATGAAGTGTTTTAAGAGTTATACTTTGCCTAGCTACATGCTAGCAACTTGTGTTACTGTTGATGACACAACAATACTATTGATTTGTCACTATAGTGGCACTAATAGCAGTTGCTGCGAACATTTTCAACTCATTGTTTTGTTAGATGAATACGGGTGAACATTACTAATAATTAATAACATAGAACAAACTGTTATTTGTTTTGTGAGAATAACAAGTCGTGCAGGTTAAGTTGAATTCCAAATGAATATTACTAATATTAGGTATAATAACAGAATATTCCTTTAGTTAAGAATAAATAACCAAATCAGAAGTTAATGTAACTGCAGCTATTAAATTCCTAATAATTAGAGATTATATCAGTACTGCTCACATAAAGTCAAAAGTCAAAGTCAAAATATTCTTTATTCAAATAGGCCTAGCAACAAGCACTTTCGAATCGTGAGTTATAACATGTATTAACATATATATTAATTAATTATTTAGAGCAATTTATTGATGCTATTATTATTCTTCAAAATAAATATTGTTGTTGTAGACATGTCAAAGTAAGAAATTATTTTGTAGTAAAATTCACAATAGGATCTTCAATATGTATAAGGCTCGTAAAATTTTTAAATAAATAAAAAGCATCGATTAAATCTATTCCACACCGTCAAATGAACACCATCAACAATATAAAGGCAGAATAGTGGAATAGGTCTGTCTCTGCACAACGAAGTAAACGAATGGAAGGAATGATCGCAGGTAGGCAGTTATCACATGTTGCAGTAATTAAATTAAGTTCAATGTTACCTCCACCCAAGGTTTTCAAGTACATTTGGGAATCCTTGGACTCTTGTACAAGTTATTCATTCTTTGTCTTCTTCTGATACTACAATATTGGACAGAGAACAGGTTTACAATCTCTTTTAACTACTCGTCATACCTCTTTAACCGGCTGGTTAAACTCAAGGCAAACGGCATTTAAAGATCAGATGACAGAGCTACCTAATTCGATACGTTGTGTTTACAATTTACAAACGTAATAATACCATCATGTGTTATGGTTATGGTGTGTTATGAAGTAGTAGACGTAATATAGGTTTTGTAATACCTGGGAATAATTAGAAATGATTAGGTACGTTGGTGCTTATTAACGATTTTTAAATGAGGATCAATACTTAGTAACTATTAGCTAACTATGTAAAATTGGATATTGGTTGACCGGCTGATTCATTTATGGATCTCCACGTGAGGGGTGATCGATGAGGGGGAGGGGTCTTTTTTGTGTGTAGACCCGATTTGTTTATCTTATATAACATAGATTATAAGTGGCTTGTTATTAACACAATATGGAACTGGTTTTCTGAATTAAATGATTTTTATTTTTATTGTATTTATTTATTAAGAAATAGGTACCGCGAATCATTGCCTAAAAATGAGATAAGTTAGGAAAAATTTTGCTCACTATTAATTATAAACACTGACCTGGCTGGTAATTCTGCGGGTTGCTGTTAGTGCTGGTCTCACTTTCGGTCCGATTCCTTGGCCTAAAAAGCAAATTCCATGGATTGTAGCTTGCAGCAGGCGCTTGGTTACCAATCTTAGGTGTGTTTTTATTATTCGTAGATTCCATTGTAAAACTCCGTCGTAGGAAGAAAATCTACTGGTACTTTTATAAAGCAAATATTATTTATATATTAAATGTTGCTCACGCGCACGCCGGTTATTATACAACTTGTAATAATGACAACAAAGTCGTAACTAAGTCACTCCCGTCAACCACCCAACCAAACCGAACCGACCCAAACATTCTTGATAGCGTTGTTTTGATCCGAGCACACCCGAGCTCGCACGGAAACGACCGAAGCCATATTTACATTTTGTTACAACTTAAAATTACCGTTTGGATCCGCGCTGGTGTCTTGACAAGGCTCGTCATGAGTGTAGCAATACGTACGTCGCATCCGCAAATATAACTTTGTAGCATTTGTAATAATAATGATGGACTTTGTGCCAGCAATACTTACAAAAAGGAGATAACGTTAATGGGCATTATTTGTATTGAATATTGGTTTAGGACGTATGGTAAAATAATGAAAAAACAAGCGACACCAGAAGAATTTACTTACCACCTGCTAGTAACCATTATCTGTACTTAGTTACTATGAATAGGTAAAATAAGCAATGAACTATGTATATCCAAATACAAACAATTTATTATTGAAATAATACAGAATCTCTTAAATTAACAACCAAAATTAATTATCGTCCTTTGTTAAATTAACAAAGTAAGTACAAATCCAAGTGAACTAATTAATTGTCTACCATTTAAAAACCCGAGCCTAACATAAAAGTGAGGTAAGTAACAGTAAAACAAGACTACCCTAAAAGAATAATACAACGTTCATGAATAAAACAAAAATGAATACATTTAAGGTTTCGGTATACATCCGGACTGTCAAATGACTAGGTACGTCTAGGCCGCATTGCACCTACGATTACAGTCCGATGAACGTTAAATATGGCGCCGGCAGGTGACGCCCCATAGAAAAATGCCAAAGCTTCTGCAACTATAATTTTATTTAGGTCGCCATTGTAAATAAGATGTTTACTTTCTTATTTGTGGTGCCTACCTTGCCTCACAATAAGGTTTTGCATTAAATTATTTAAGAAAGGATTTTAAAAAGTTATCAAAATGAAGAACATAAAACAAATAACTTATGTATAAATTACTAGCTGCTAAGCTGATACACCCTTAAAACTCGTGACATTAAAGACTTCCGTTTGACTATTTTTAAAAGCCTACTAAAACTCACGATGCAGATTTTTCTTTAGAGACATCTCGGCGATCAAAACGTTAGGCACCCAAATTAAAACTTTATTGCCACCAATGAAATGCACCTTCAGCATAAGTTAACTTGCGATCCTATTTTCTTATCATTGTCTATAACAACTCTGTATTTACTTTTAATTAATTGCAAAATATTGAAAACTTTATCTTAAGATACCCTCAAAGATAAGAAGCAGACAAGTGTCAGACTACATTAATCGCAAACGAGATAACCGCCACCTAGATTTCTTATAATTACTTAGCATTAGCACCTACCTTATTTGCTACAAAGTCACTATAATACAAAAATCACTATAATTCAAAAGCTCTTTATCTATACTAATATTATAAAGCTGAAGAGCTTGTTTGGAAAAATCTTTTTGTGTTGGATAGTCCATTTATCGAGGAAGGCTTTAGGCTATATAACATCACGCTGCGACCAATAGGAGCGAAGACGCGGACGAAGTCGCGGGAAACAGCTAGTCTTATAATAAAGACATTTAAACTTTTCAAACGTGTAGCTACTTTTGATGTTGACTGTAGGTACCAAAAAAAGAATCACTTCGTTCACTTGATGTCCGTATGGCACAGACGAACGTTTAAAAATGTAAATAAAGAAATATCTCACACAACAATCTTATCTTCAACAACACAACGACAATCTTATACAGATCGACCTCGACCGATCATTATCAAACACAAATAAATGACCCTGACCCGGATTCGAACCCGGGACCACCAACTTCGTAGGCACAAAAAACCGAAATCTACCATTTTGAGTAATATTAAACATTATTAACGAAATTTGAAACTATGTTTTAATGCTTGGATTGCAAACATTATTAACGAAATTTGAACCTATGTTTTTACGCTTGGATTGCAAATTTAAAAATTTAAAAATTTTTGAAACCTGGAAAAACCTATTTAATCATTTTTATGTTTGATACCAGGACATCAGTTTCATTTCCCTGTCACTTGCTCTACTATGTATACCGTATACCTAATTGTATAATACTTACACCTTAGTATTCTACTATTTTCGTCTCAGGTTGGCTTAACTTAACCATATGTGGTTTATCGACATTGTTTCCATTAAAAGAAACTCTGAGTTCCCAACCGCATAGGCATCGTAGGTAATGCAGACTTTGCAGTTTAAGTATTTGATGAATATGCGACCCGATGGAAGTGATAGCGTTCACTATGCTCTTTGGCCCGATGTGAATAATATATTATGTAAGTTGCCCAAGGGAACGAATCTCGGCCGGGATAGCCACTCAATTACGAGTGTGACGTTATGTTTTAAAAAATCGGCCTAGAGCATGTCGCGCCATGCTCAACAGTGTAGAGTTCCGTAGGTGCCCAATTAACTTGTAAAAAAAAACAACAACAAGCAAAAAGGAATACCTCCGCTGCGATTCATACGTCTTTTACTAAGAAGGGAAGACTTTACGAGAACTCAAAAATGGCTTAGCTGATCATGTCCGCTATAGTTTAGTCTTTATTAATCTTTACTATCATGATTTTTTCATATTTTTTGGGCCCATAGTTCAAAAGTTAGAGTTTGGACACATTTTTTTAGGGTTCCGTAGTCAACTAGGAACCCTTATAGTTTCGCCATGTCTGTCCGTCCGTCCGCGGATAATCTCAGTGACCGTTAGCACTAGAAAGCTGAAATTTGGTACTAATATGTATATCAATTACGCCGACAAAGTGGTAAAATAAAAAGTGGAAAAAAATATTTTATTAGGGTACCTCCCCTATACGTAAAGTGGGGAGTGATTTTTTTTTTCATTTTAACCCTAACGTGTGATATATTGTTAGATAGGTATTTAAAAATAAATAGGGGTTTACTAAAATCATTTTTTGATAATGTTAATATTTTCGGAAATAATCGCTCCAGAAGTAAAAAAAAATGTGTCCCCCCCCTCTAACTTTTGAACCATAAGTTTTAAAAATATGAAAAAAATCTCAAAAGTAGAACTTTATAAAAACTTTGTAGGAAAATTATTTTGAACTTGATAGGTTGAATAGTTTTTGAAAAATTTACAAAAATAATTTCTGAACTAAGTTTGTAATTTAACCGTATAAACAGGTGTTTATTGTACCTGTCATTTCTACAAAATCACAATGAAATGACGTGCTTTTTAGGGTTTTGTGTTTCTGTACTTAATATGTCAACTTAATGTGACGGACGGAAAACTACGGAACCCTACACTGAGCGTGGCCCGACACGCTCTTGGCCGGTTTTTTTTCTTTCGAAGTGATTTTTTCTGAAATATTCACTTTATCAAAAAATGTTTGATGAAGACCTTTTTTCATTTTGAAAGTCCTATCCAACAACACCCCATACAATAGGGTTGAGGCAAAAAATAACATCCCCACTTTACGTGTAGGGGAGATACCCTTAAAAATATTTTTCTGATTTTATTTTACCACGTGACAGATTTATTGTTTTATATATCCATACCAAATTGAAGCTTTCTAGCACTAACAACTACAGATCAAAGCCTGGGACAGACGGACAGACAGACGGATATGACGAAACTATAAGGGTTCCTAGTTGATTACGGAAACCTAAAAAGCTTAAAACTTTTAGGCCTCCCAACAGACTACGTTTGGGGGACCTAAAAAGTATTAAGCTTTTAGGTAGCTAATGCGTCAAGTTTAAATAAACACAAAAACATAAATAGTAAATCATACTTAGTTATTTTCTCCTTGTGAGGTTAAAGTTCACGTACCCCACTAACTTCCTACCTCATACGCTACACTAGGATGGATACGCGAGCCACATCTGTCATTTTGCTCTAACACCTCCTCCGTAACGTAGCCAGCTCCTCCAAGTCCTTGCAGCAGAACTGCTGGCTGGATAAGTCACCTTAACTGAACTGAACTGGTTAAAATATAGTCATTATGGTGGTTCGAGTAGGTTAGCCGAAGTGATTATAACAATTTAGGTGTCACATTTAAGTTCAGGATGGGCGATGGGCCACAGGTACAGAAGTGTTACGGGTAACAGGAGCAAAAACTTTTTCGACGCCAACAATGTGTACCTATATGCGCACCATCGGTTCGACGCCAATGAAGCATATATCCGTCATGTTGGCCAATGCGATATCAATCTACATGCATTTCTATACGGTTCAACATCGAGTTTTACGTTCGCATGTCTTAGCGTGTGAGTAACAGTATTCGTATTTGACAGAAAAAAAAGGTTCAAAGGTCCACAATTGAGTGATCCAAACAATTACTTCCAAGTGGTTTAATAGAAAAAAAAGTCTTTTCTTGTCTTTTTTCTTTAAATAAAGCTTACGTGTATTTTTTACTCTTCTAGAGCGAAATTAATAACTATTCATTTTAACAACACTAAAAATTGAAAAAGAATTAGGTAAGTACCAAAAATATTATTGAAAACAAAAATGCATAAACTATCATGACTCATAACATAACTAGATGCTATCTCTAAACTACATCTCATCTTATCAAATCAGACGTACTATTTAATCAGTTAATCACGTGGGGTCAAGATCTATCACTAGAAGCTCAAAAGTTTTGATAAAAAAAAAGAATTAAAAAAAAATTGGACACAAGGACTTACTGCAGATAATAGGAAGCGTTTTTTTTTTAATATTTGCTCCTATTACCCATCCTGCTGATGAAAATTATAAATTATAATTTTTTCCCTTTTATTTGTATAAGCATTAATAGTAATGTAAGTAGTATAGGCTCCATTGTTATCAACTTATTATATAATGTGCTTCCAAATTAGATGCCAGTACTTTCAGGCTGATAGTAGTTGTCCTTAGAAGTAGACTTATGTATAAAACTAATTTGAAGTTTATGTTAGTTTTTGGAGACAATTAGGAAAATTACTGTGCCTCATAAATTAATCAGCCATTACTTCATTAGTATTTTGACTATCGAATGAAACCTCTTTTTCTACTCAATGACTAAGTGGTTTGTCAGGTAAAATGCACAGTGTGATTAATGATTATAGAATTCTATTTGGTCAAAATATAAATATTAAAATATTAAGTAATTATTTTGTTCGGAATATGAATACAAAAATTGACTATAAAACGTTTTATTAATTCCTATTTAAAGTAAATTATTTTGATGTAAGTTAACATCTCTAAAAGTATTGGCATCTAATTTGGAAGCACCTTATATATTTTAGCCTCCTTCTTAAAAAACCTGACATTAGACCGCCATTGACACTAATAAGTAAAAAATATATGAATATTAGTGTCACTGCCAATACTGAAATGTCATACAGCAATCCGATACCAACACAAATCATACGTGAATCCAACGAACCCGAGGCATCCATACACGAGGCAAATAATTAATTCTGAAAGATTTTTTTGGTTTTACCTGAATAAGTATTGATACATAACTTACAATCATGAAGATACCTTACGTAATATCAACAAACACTCGCGAGGCGTACAAGACGTCTGCAGTAATGAAGAATTCTGTAGGCGAGGCTGCTCGCAAAATCGCAGCCGAAGATTTCGAGTGGGATGAAGGCCTGACCCCCCTTCCGTTGACGTATTTCGCTGCACTTGAACTTTCCAGAATATTTCACAGAATAAACCCTTTGCATAGAATTTTACAGAAAGACATCAATATGCTGATGGATTTATTTCCTGCTAACATTCCTCTTCGATGCAGTGTGCCTCTAATAAGGGTAGGATTTGTAATATATTTGTATAGTCACAGTTAGCGAAATAGTTATCTGCTCATCCTTCCCAATAAGTTCTTATATAGAAGTTTAGTGTGTAACTTATAACTTTTTTGCATGTCAGTACATACCTTTTTTACCCGACTGCACATGACTGTATGTAAAATTGTTTAGCACGCTCTGCAGCCTGAACGGCTCAATGGATTTTAGCTTGAGAGGTGTCGTTAGATTTGTATTTACTGTGAGAGCGACACTGGGTATATCGAAATAAAAAAAAAACAAAATGGCAGATTTTTGGCGCCAAATTCCAAATTACACAGACAAGCAGTCGGGTTTTTTAGTTTTTTAATTAATTAGTCTTGTTCTTTGTATAATTACAGCCTATTTTATTCTATTTTCAGGATGAACAATACTGGAAAAGGTCTTTCTATTTTAAATTCCCTTCGCGAGTCGAATTAGGAGTAACATTTTGGAAAGGGAAATTCTTATCTGCATGTCTTCAGGATTACCTTGAGAATGCAAAACCGGATGTATTCTTAGAAGATGAAGCTTCTGAACTCGCAGCTCTGGTAATTTTATTTCAAATACACTTTCTTTTAAGTACTTATCTTAATATTTTCGTCTGAAACTGTAACGTCATGTTTCCACAGGTAAGCCCTTATATATACTTTTTGGGTTTAAATCAACTTCAAATAATAAATCAGCCGACACCTCCGATTCCAAAAGAAACCGTTGTCGAAGACACTTGTCCTTTCAGCGTAGAAAAAATATATGACCATATTCCTCTCGAGCCAGTGTTAGCAAAACTCTACAACCTTGAAGAAATATCTCTTGTTTTTGGAGTTAATAATGTCGCAGATGGATACTTGACGAGATATTTTGAATTCAGTACTGCTGATTGCGAATCTTTATGTAGAGGACTGAAATACTTACAACATGTAAAGATTTTCCGTATTAATCGTAGCAACTTAGATTGCTTGAAAGTGAAGCTTATCTTGCAACATCTCGTTGAAAAGGAGAGTATTGAGGAACTGGATTTCAATCATTGCAAGATCGGAGATTACGGGATGAATGCGTTAGGAGGTTTCATTTCTATCCATTCTAATGTGAAGCGAGTCAGAGTCGCGAACAATCGGTTCAAATCTGTGCAAGGCATCGCTTATGCTTTGCAGATGAATCCAGCTGCACCTATTGAACTATTGGGTAAGTAGGGTAATATTATGAACATAATATGCATGTATTGTAAAATTTATTGTATTAATAATAATAAGAGTGGTATTTGTTATCTAGATTTCAGCTTGAACCCTATGTCAATAGAATGTGCGACGATGTTTGCAGCAGCATTCGTGCGTTGCAAAGTAAAACCACAAACACTAATAGTCAATTCTTGTGGCTTTTATGGGGTATCGGCAGAAAAGGTGATAATAGTTTTGTTATTCAAGAGCAAAAGTTGGTTAACACTTTTGCATCGTACATAATATGGTAAAGAAGTTTTTAAATAAAGAAATAAACAAAACGTTTGCTCTTGACTGTACTGTATGTACCACATACACCCCAGGCCGAAATTATGGAAACTTTTTTTTTATTGAAGTATTCCAATTGTTATAATTGTCTATATTGTATAGGTGACCAATTATTAAAAAATACATCCAATCTATTAACACATCCCAATAGATTGTAAAAAACTAAATAGCGGAATGTGAACTAGATAGATAAATTGTAAACTTTGTTTAATTGCCTTCTTACAAAATGTTGTACCGGTAATTTGCGCAAGCAGAACTGGGGGTATATACTTTTAAAATGTTCTTTTATCATTTTTATATTGTTTTGTTTTGGATTGTCATATGAGTAGTTTAAAAGTCAATAGCAAAAAAGCTATTTTACCAAACATGTTCTGAATAATGTCAAGAAATTTGCATCATAGTCCTCTAACATAACATAATACAGTTAATAGGTATATTAATAGAAATCTGAATATAATAATGATAATATTTGTTTATTTTCAATACAAAATACTTTTTGTATGAAAACCACAGATGTGTATCATCATACATATAAGCATGTTTCCAAACTTTTGGCCTGGGGTGTACTTACTTTATATATTATTACCAGCTATTAAGTAAGATGAAAACAGTGCATTACATGTAAAAAAGTCTTCGTCACTGTAGCATGTCATGTAGCATTTTAACTGGTTTGTGTAAAAGATTTTTGTTGCTATAAGTACTGTCGAGGGCATACATACACGTGTATACATTTTTGAAACTTATTTCAATGGAATAAGTTGAAAAACATATTGGTGCCCTTAACTGCACCTATCAAAATATATTTGAATAGGTGCTATCCGCTGTACTAAATAATAATGCAAAAAAATTAGAATGACCCCGTTTCAAAGTTCCTTAGTTATAAATTTCCGTCAAAGAGGTATAACTTGTCGATTGAAATATAAAACCTTTTTAGATGGCGGGCCTCCTTAGTCTCAATCGCGGACTAACAAGGTTAGACATGGCTGCCAACGATTTGTCCGGCGAGGCGGAAGCTACGCTCATCCGCGCTCTGGAGCAAAACAGAGTTGTGCTCAGGATTGATTTGCGGAGAACACGTACGTAACTGTTGTAATTGACACACATAAATAGATACCCTGTTTATATCACATTATGCCTTGTCTTCTTGGGGGAGGCCGAGACAAGATGATGCCAAAACTGACTGATAAGCTTATACGTCCCACTGCTGGGCAAAGGCTTTCTCTTATCAATAATACAGTACCTACACCTTTCTCTGCAATCACGTCCAAACACCTGTAAATCATCGTCAGTTAAAATTGGCGCATATTTTTAAACCTATTTCTAGAACATTATGATATATTATAATTATTATACATGTTCTTATCACACCGTGTATTATAAAACACCGCATTAGATAATACATAATTGTTATTATCAAATTATCATAATGTTTTTCGGCGGTAATCTATGTAGATACCAATGTTTGTTTTATTGTGTTTATTAAAAAAAAAATAAGTCCCCTGTTTCGAGGAGTAAAATAAGTTCTCCGGACAAACCAATTTCTCCAGGATGTGCCTTGAATATATTTATACGTACGTACATACCAATCATTGTAAATTTCATATTATTTAACGCGAATACAAAAAAATACTTCTCGCCTAATCTATCTATATATATAAAAGGCAAAGGTGATTGACCGAGGATCGTTGCACAGGCCAAACCCTCAGGGCTAGAAACTCAAATTTTTTCACACACGTATTACTCTTACGACGTAGGCATCCACTATGGAAGGATTTTTCATTTTCAACCCCCCAGGGGGTGGAATAGGGGGTTCAAGTTTATATGAAACTTTATTCCTTAGACACATTTGTATGAAATTTCGTATGAATTGAGTACGGAAAAATAATGAGTCACTTATTTCAGCGTTTTCCAACATTCTACTCCTAAGAAGGAAAAACAGGGGATGAAAGTTTTATATAAACTCACAGGCCAAACCCGGGAAAGAAACTTTAAGTTTCGCACACGTCTTCCTCTTATGCCGTAGGAATCCACTAAGGAAGGATTTTTCAAAAATCAACCCTCAAAGGGTTGAATTAAGGATAAAACTTTGTATGTTTTTTTTTATTCCTTGGACATATTTGCATGAAATTTCATATGAATTGAGTACGGCAAAAATAATGAGTTACATATTTCAGCGTTTTACAAAACTGCACCCCTAAGAAGGTTAAATACGGGATTAAAGTTGTAGAATAAACGCACAGGCCTAACCCTTAAAGCTAGAAACTTAATTAAAGTCTTGTACACGGATTCCTTTTAAGTTGTAAGTATCCACTAAGGAAGGATTTTTAAAATTCAATCCTCATGGGGTTGAAATATACAATTTTGTATGAAAATTTTAATTCCTTGGACAAGTTTGCATGAAATTTCATATGCATTGAGTAAATCAAAAATAATTACTTGTGTATAAACACACAGGCCCAACCCTTAGAGCTAGAAACTTTAAGTTTCGCACACATATTCCTCTTATGATGTAGGCATTTAATAAGGAAGGATTTTAGAAAATGCAACCCCCAATGAATTGGGGATAAGTTTGTATAAAACTTTTTTATTCCTTGGACATATTTGCATGTATTTTCATATGAATTGAGTACGGCAAAAATAATGACTTAAATATTTCAACATTATTCAAAACTTAACTCTTAAGGGGGTAAAATAGGGGATGAAAGTTTAATATAAACGCACAGGCCAAACCCTTAGGGCTAGAAACTGAAAGTTTCATACACGTATTTCTCTTATGACGTAAGCAATAGTCATCCACCAAGTGTACATCAAAAATAATTACTTGTGTATAAACGCACAGGCCCAACCCTTAGGGATAGAAACTTAAAATTTCGCACACGTATGCCTCTTATGATGTACTCGTAGGCATCAAATAAAGAGGATTTTTTTTCATTTATTTCCCAAGGGGTTGAATTGGGGATAAAAGTTTGTATTTTAGTTTCTTAGACATATATTTTATTTATTGTTTGTTCCTTAGACATATTTTCATGAAATTTCGTATAAATTGAGCACAAAAATAATCAGTTGTGTATTTTTGCGTCAGCCCCTAAGAAATAGTATACATAGAGGTCCTCTCTATGTATACTATTTCTTGGGGCTAGAAATTTAAAGTTTCGCTCACGTATTCCTCTTATGATGAAGACATCCAATAAGAATGATTTTTAATAAATAGTATGATGTACCCTAGACAACGTAGAGATTTTTTTTAATAAAGTACCTGTAAAGAAAAGTTACGGAAGTTCTAAAGTAAACGTGCGCGAGCGAAGCCGCGGGTTAGAGCTAGTAGCTAATATAATAACAAGATATTATGTTCTTCCGTATGTAAGACTTTAATTTAAATTTTGATAATACGCAGGAGGAAAATTAGATTGCGGAGTACCTAATCAATTTCAGGCGTTGATTTATAATGCGGTTTTTTTTTGGTAAATGGAATTTGATATTAGAATGAGAAAATTGGGTTGAAGCTTCATCGAGCGAAGTTTTTATCAATGGAGGTCGAATTGTCAGGCATGATTTGGTATAATACACTAAAATATTATGCGATCACCCGGCCGTCTGTTCGTCTATCACCGTCATTTTTAGGGTTCCGTGCCCGAAGGGTCCAAACGGAGCCCTATTGCTGTCACTCGCGTGTCCTTCTGTCGCATAGATTGATCTGCCGTGTGTCACACATTTGGTTACGAAATTTTTTTTAACTTCTCATTGATCTATGAACTTGAAATTTATTGATAATGTTTACTATTACTTATCTATATTTTACCAACAAATACCCTATTATATTGATATATCACATTTGTTTTCTATTTGTACGGAACCCTCGGTAAACGAGCCTGACTCATATTTGGCCGGTTTTTTTCCCATTTTGTTACTGGGTTTCAGATTCAAAGATCAGGAGTGCAAAGTGCGTTCCGAAGGAACGACCTAAATGATGTTTACTATGGGTTATGGTAGTACGCTGGATGAGCAAGAAAAGGACCGAGTATTGTGGCGATGTTGGCTCCCACTTATTGAATGTACGTATGTCTAGTGCCATCGTTTGTCTAATATGATGGGTTTATTATCAGATATATCTGAAGCGACCCAAGCTCGGGTAGACGAGCTCCTGCTCCGAAACAAGATGTTGGTGGGCGAAGAGAAAGAGCTAAGCGAGGAGATTCCGCCGCTGTACCTAGGCGAACCGGAGTACCTCATTTGGGAGTACAATCCCAACAATCCGGACTACATACCGGGCCGCTATCCAGAGCGTGTTCCGGAAGTTTAACCTACTCGTATTATAATTATTTATCGAATTAGCAGTTCTTTATTGTGAATCATTCCCATCAGACTAACTATTCCTAGAGACTTTGAACAGTCTACCGGTACAAATAGTGACTGACGTGCACTTATGTAATATGATCGTTTGCACATGCCTACAAGCAATAGACCTCGTAATTGGAACATGAGCGCATGACCCAGTCAAAGTCTATGTCATGTTGGACTGTTGATGCCATTTGATTGTCGACCTCAATGATTTGCTGATTAGTTTATTGGGTGTTTTTATGTTTTAAATTGATTACTATTATTGAATTGGCATTCTTTGTGTAAATATATATACACATGCATATAAACTGGAGTTTTGCTGTTATTGTATTTCAGGAACTTTAAGTGACATGTTAGTGTTTCATTTTGCTACTTTTGCATATTTAAATGTTTGAATTTGAGTGAGATAACACTATATTTTAGGTATACGAGTAGGTACGTATGGCAATAGCAGACTTTGCAAACTTATCACGGGCGCTAATGATATTACGGAATGTGCCTTATGTCCGTATTTTTCTTTTGCTATGCTTTGTCCAAATAGGTATGTCCTAATAGAAGTATATTCCAACAAAGGCAAATAAACAAACACATACTTGAATTTAAACTTTCGTGAGTCATTTCAAAATTATATTACGCAAACGGTTAGAACTCACGTATAAATTGTCACTCCGGGCGACATGTTTCGAACTCTTCGGGAGTTCTTCCTCAGGACGAGTGCACCTGCGACGAGCGCGCCTCGCACACCAGCACACTCACACAGCACTCGTCGCAGCACTCGTCGCAGGTGCACTCGTCCTGAGGAAGAACTCCCGAAGAGTTCGAAACATGTCGCCCGGAGTGACAATTTATACGTGAGTTCTAACCGTTTGCGTAATATAAACAAACACATGTTTTATCTTCGCGACTGGCCACATAAGTAATATGTTTTCAATTCCATGTTTTTGAAATTTGAATCACTTGAAAAGTTGTGTCAGCCAGCATAAAGTCATGGCGCACGGCGCGTTTCCGCCGGTAGCGTGCGGCGGATGCGCCAACCAGTGGCCAGTATTTCACTTTTCATTTTCAACAGTTTCCGTGCGAACCTTTACAGGTTTCCAAGCCAACACAAAATAACAAAACTAATACGAATAGGTTTGACTACTCAGGAAAAACCTACACGGCGACATATGACTATTTTTTCTCTAGGTAAAACCAAAAAATCTTATAAAACTCGTAATTTAGTAGATACAAAAAAAAAACATTACCTAAGTACAAACATATGATGTTACTGAGAAATTGTTAAGATAAATCTCGGGATGATTCTGGATATCGCTGTTTACATTACATTTTGGTCACATCGCATCGGCTTCGTAAAAGTTTAATGGGACTTAAAGCAACCGGGATTCAGAAATAGATCTTTCACAGTTTCGTTAGAATTTTGCTACAAGCTCAAAACAGGTTCCCCAAATATCGCTTCCGGCCATGAAAATAAACATGGGTTTCCATTTATCCCAGTGAAGGTCCCCGAGGAAAACTCATTCCTCGCATCCGATTTCTACACGCAATGCAAATCAGCTGTGCACTGTTTAGTGGAATTTAAATATGCTTAAGATTAAGATGAAAACTTACGAACATGTTAACTCTTTTCTACGTGGTCAGTTGAAAAATAAAATAACAATCAAATGTTAATCTTACTTACGAGTACTAACCCTATATAACCGCCGAGAATTTTTCATCGAACATGCCCGTGTCGCCGCCGGTACGAAGTTACACAATCTATTATGTATAAACTATTCAAATTAAAACCAACCCTGAATATCCTCATAATAAACATACCAGACAATTGTTTTATTTATCAGACTGTGACGAAATGAGCTGGATAAGTTGTCTTATTAAAGGGTTAAAGATAAGAAATATTTTGACAGGTACTATGTATGTAGTAAATTACTATTCTAAAATATCAGTAATGGAAGTACACATAGCTTTTGATTTCAACATCTCTACAAATAATATTATTGGTATGTTTCAATTGTAATATGAGCCGTTATTCTAACCAGATGACAAGTACGCATAAGGGAGATGTAAGATCCCGTAGGATGGTTAATGAAACAAAACGAAACAAATGACATCTATCTCCGTGTGAGTGCCGACTTCTCATATCAACCCATTTTGACATGCACGCATAGAAGCCTTCATTTACGCATTGTCAATTGTAGCAATGAAGTTTGTCAAAATGAGATCGCTCTAGTGATAAGTACGAGAATATTGACAACGATACAAGCACTGTTCTAACTATTGTGCACACATGTATGTAAAGGTGGCGCAGGAAGTAGACAAATGTCTTCGAAATAGTTTTATTATTTTTATCTAATTTTATTTACTTTTCATTTTATCAATTATCATGTAGGAGCGGAGCACCTTACACAACCATCAAAAACTACCAATCACACATGTGTCCGTTTAGACTCTGGTCACTTTTGTAGAATTTCAATTGTTATTTTATTATACTTTAAGGACTTAACTCGGGCATTGATAAGAACTAAATTTACAAGTTTTATTTTTCAGTAATAACAAATACTATAATATTATGTATCATACAGCTTTTCGTAGCTCGCATCGAACTTTTCCCACAAAAATTCCATACCCCTTTCTCATCAACTACCATCTTCGAGAATTATCCGTAAGTAAGTTATCTATTTCAGTTCTCACATCAGCCGTTTTACTGTCGTTATCAAAATACAAAAAAAAATGAAGCTTAATCAAGGTCAAAGTATTTGGGTGAGCTTAGTCCCGAAAGGCGACGCGTCCGTTCCATTGCGTTTCGCTTCAATTGGACTTTAAGCTCCCACCGAATAAATGTCAAGAGATAATAAACAATTTGTGTCAAAATTAAAGACATTCTATTTAATGTGGTGTATGCGGTAGCACTGTAAAATTTCACTGTTTTGCCTACTCGTTTTGGTTATGCAAGCTTGATTTTAAGCATTAACACGTTCCCTGTCCCCCATTAAAAGGGTAAAATTTGCACTTCAAGTCCACTACAATATTTTACTGTACTTTGTTTATTTTTAATTTATAATTGGGTTTGTTACTATTGTTCGTAATTTGGGTATGTCCTGGACCCGGGTATGTCCTAAAACTACGACCAAGACCACCGGGGAATGGGCAGCAGCATTCCTAGAGTGCGGTGGAGATACTGCGATCGCCAACCCGCATGCCAAGCGTGGCGATTATGGCATTTACCCCTCATGAAATTGGGGGAGGCCTATGTCCAGCAGTGGACGTCCTAGGGCTGATATGGTGGTGGTGGTGGATATGGATTTGTTACCATTTTCGGCGTTACTTCGGATACTTATCAAACAGCCCTCGTAAGTAATAGTTGGTTAGGTTAGCAGAAAAATCTATCATATTTGTGTTTTTACAAGTATTTTTTTATGAGAACTGCCTAAACGATTATCATGTGAAAGTCCTTTAGATGGAGAGTAAAATCATATACTACATTTGTATGGCACCATATAAGAAACTCGTTTTATACGAGTTTATTAAAAAGTGCATAAAATAACTAATACTCGTTATAACAAAACTTACAGATACAGCACTGAAAATCAAAATATTAGATTAGTACTGAAACTCTTTGCATCAAGAACAGCTTGGCATCTTCGGGGCAGTGATGCAATCAACTTCGCGAGGAAAGAACTTGGAATGCGTTCCTACTCTTCCTTTAATTATTCAAATCTTTCGTTGACATTTCTTGCACTCACACGACGACCTAGCTCCTTCCATAGGTTTTGTATAGGATTCAAGTCCGGACTTGGGCTGGGCCATTCCAAAACCGTCACTTTACGTTTTTTGAACCATTGTTAAACAAGATTAGACGAATGTTTCGGGTCATTATCTTGCTGAAACATAAACGCTCTGCCGAAATTTTGGCATGCCCAGGGAAGAAACACATCTTGTAATATTCCTTCATAAACTTCCTTCGTCATAATGCCGTTTATTCGATGTAAAGGACCAACTTCCACTTGCACTGAAACAGCCCCACACCATAAGGGAGCCGCCGCCGTGTTTGACTGCAGGGAGCTGATACTTGGGGTCATAGCGAGCATTGTCGGGAAGTCGTACGTAGGTAATTCCATCTGTTCCGAACAGTAAAAACTTGGATTCATCGCTCCAGATTACCTTTTCCCACATTTCCGCAGTCCAAGAAAGATGTTCATTCGCATATTTTTTTCTAGCTGCTCGGTTTTTCTTGGAAATCAGTGATTTTTTTGCAGGACGAACTTCGAGCACGAAATCCACCATCCCTCAGGCGATTTCTTACAGTACGAGTACGTACGGACACAGAAACTGAATGTCCACACGATATTTCCTGCATAATGTCGCTCGCCGTGAGTCGTGGATTGTGTCTTGATATTCGCAAAATGTTGCGGTCTACCAAACTTGATGTGCAGCGTGGGCGACCAGTTCTGTTGGGCCTTTTGACACCTCCGTGAGCTTTTTCCCGTTTCAAACCTTCGATATAGTAGACTGATGAACATGAAATTGCTTAGTCAGCGTCGATTGTGTGAAGCCATTTCTATACCCATTTATAATTGCTTCTTGTATAGCTACTGTTAAGTTTTTATTTCCACGAGGTCTCCCCATGACGGAACTGATATTTCTTACAAATATGATTATGAATTAGCACGATATTCTATTTTTTATTAACCGACTTCAAAATTTCAAAAGAGGAGGTTATCAATTCGGTTGTATGTTTTATTTTTATTTTTTTGTTAGTCCATAACTCTGTCATTTCTTAACCGATTTGGAAAATTCTTTTTTTGATTGTAAGTATATATATTGTAAGTACAAGTTGGTCCCGTTTTTGTCAAAACGCAGTTCTGATGATGGAATTCATGAGGAATTGAGGGAAATCCTCAAATCTTAAAGGCAAACATATAGTGATTTTTGTGTTTTTATCAACAAATCGAGCATTTTCATACAAAAATGAAATGTGACATTTGATGAAGTGGAACTGCTGATGATGATCAGAACAGAACTCTTCAACGACGAAAAGTTCACGTTTGGCGATTTGTCCTCCTAGCTGCGTTTGTTAAGCAAGTTCTATTTTCACGATTAATTTTTGTTATGTTCGATTTTGATGATGGGATCCATGAGGAATTGAGGGAACTCCTCAAATCTTAAAGGCAAACATATATTGATTTTTGTGTTTATATCAACAAATCAAGCATTTTCATTCATAAAAGTGACATTTGATGAAGTGGAACTGCTGATGATGATCAGAACGGAACTCTTCAACGACGCGTAGTTCACGTTTGGCGATTTGCTCTCTTCGTTCTGTTTGTCAAGCAAGCAAGGTTTTTTCATGATTCCATGAGGAATTGAGGGTACTTAGTCTTCTACCATTATAAACATACATTATAGCCATTTTTATTTTATTGTATATCTATCTAAGAGTGCCACCATCTAAGTATAATAATCTTTTCTCAAAGATGCGCCTAAATGTATGCATTAATGTCACGAAAAGAGGACATGAAGTCACCTGTTTATGGCATGTGTATGGAGAATGTATGAAGCTAACATTATTGTCCACTGCTCTAACTTTTTAAATTTGCTTACTAAAATCAACTGATAAAGGAGCCAACCGCCACGATTTTGTATATATATGAAATTTGTTATGTAAATTGGTATTTTTTTAGGATTTCCGGTTTTTTTATTTATTTTGTTGTTTTTTTTTCGAATTTTTCGAGTATTTATGTTTTTTTTAGTTTTTTCGTGTTATTTTGTAGCGTTTTTTGTGTTTTTTGATATTTTTTGGACTTTTTAAGTTTTTTCGTATTTTTTTTGTACTTTTCGATTATTTTTTTTTGGTTTTCTATGCTTTTTGGTATTTTTTTAGTTTTTACGTGTCTTTTGGTATTTTTTAGTTCTTTCGTTTTTTTTTAAATGGTGATGGCTTGTATTTTGTAGCATTTTTCGTGTTTTGTATTTAATTTCAGTTATTTGTCGTGATGCTTTGCTATTTTTGGACGTTTTGTATTTTTTTGTTTTTTTTACATTGTAGTTTTTTATTTTATTTTTTCTAACATGTTTGAGAAAGGTACTATACAATCCTCGGCCGGAACAGGGATTGCAGGACTCGTTTTATCCGGCCTCGTCTACGACTCGGCCGTTCATCCCAAACTCGTCCAGCAATCCTATTTACCGGCCTCCCCCATTGAAGTCGGTTTTTTTTTTTAAATTATCGACTTAAATACTACAAGTGACGGACGCTAAATTCCAGAAAAGTTAATTCAAATTGCATTTCGAAATATGTACTGGCCTCTTAGCGTATAATTGGTTGAGAATAAATTAACATAACCTTTTTTGATTAGTTATCAACAAATTCAGTTCTTGGTTTCATCTAATTTGAAATATTGTACAGAAAAATCACAATATGATAGATTTTTTTCCGCTACTGTATATGACAACTACATGACTTTTATTATATGACTAAAGGGTTACACACTTTTGCAACGTGTGATATAAATACTTACCTGATAACTTCATCTTAACTTGTTACCGCCATGCATGGATGGTATGCTATTTATAAAAAATATTTCCGGTTCAATATTAAGTCAATTTATTAACATTAAACTGCTGAAATGAGGCTCAACGTAGCGTAAGCTGGACAATGGGAAACGCACTTATTTAATTAATCGCAATTATTTGATCACTTAGTATTTGTTGATCAATAAACATATTGATTCTTAATATTTAATGAAAACCGCGATACTTATAGACCTTACAGTACTTTGCAAGTTGATACATCGGAGATTATTTCTGCTTTACAGCACTCAGTCGCGGGAGACGGACTCAAGGCCGTTAAATAAAAACATTATCTTCTATTTTCTTTTCTTTCTGTTTAATTATATGAGATATAAATGTTCAAATGATTTTATGAATATTTTCTCTTTGAGGTTATTGTTATGTCTACCGATATCGAGGCTAAATTAGGCTTTTTGGCTATTAAAGGGCGGGAGAGTGGTAAGCTGACACCGCTTCAGTGCTCGCTAAGAGGCAGCCATCTCAAGTGTCCCTTTGTGGCCTGCTATACTTATTCACAACCTATATCTATTGACCTATCTATTCACTCCCGGTACTTATTTCGTGATCCCAAGATTCGTAAAAGCTACGTGTGATTCGAGATCAGACTTACAATGTTCTCCTCATGTGAGTTGTCGGTAAGCAGTGTGAATAGCCCAGGCCACCCCGCATAACTGCCTACCTATGCGGGAAAAATAGATTCTACCTACTCTTTCGTAATCTGACTGATTAATTTCGCATTGCCTGATACAACACTGATTCAGAAAGCAATGTGTTTCATTCATAATTCATATTCACATGCGCACAACTGTTACGTACAATATTTTTTCATAGTGTTAATAAACATAAAACTGTTTTAATTTCTTAGATCTATCGGCGTAACGTCGCAGTCAACACAATTTGAAAAGCCATTCCGTTCTGAGCCTAATATGTTTGTCAATACTATAAATTTCGGATACAATTCTGACGCTGGTTTTTTTTTTTCGTCTGAACCGAGGGGGAGCTAGATCGTCCTCGGAGCGCTTGCTTGACGATACAGACCGCTAGCTTCACAACACTTAGCTAGTTCTACTTAATAATAATGGCAAATGAATCTGTTTCATTGTTTAGAACACAAATCAACCTTTTGTTACCGCTATAATGAACGCCATTGCGCTCACAATGTCTTAGCTCATCTTTTGTCGGCCTTATAGCTTGACCTGTGTAACTTAAGCTCTTCAATCATACGTAACAGTATGACGAGAGGTCTGCATATACGGTGGTCAAGCCGTAGGGTAAACTAACCACCCGTCGCACAATGCCTGTCAATGAATCTCGTGCCAGATAATCGTCTACGATTGGCGCGAATGAAGCAATCAAATCAGCTTTTTCGCTGAGACTGCGGACCGAACCGAGTTGGTTTCCCGTTGCCACCCGTTGCTATACTTATTCCATTGTGGCACAATCCAACTTGCCAATGAAGCACGTTAATTTGTTGACATCGGTTTTGTTTTGAATAAATTATTCAGATTTCTATTCGTCGTAATTTGCAACTTGAGATAGGTCGTGTGTTCAGGACACTTTTAGGGCTTAAACAGTGAAATAATCGTATCATGTTCTTAGAACGTGGTGGTTACATTGACTGGATCATTAACCAGTTATTCTATAGGTTTCTAAAATCAATAAATGAGCCCTCGCCCTTAGAATATTACAACAGTTTTTTTTTATGTCCGTTGTCTGTTTATTTGTTTCGGCATCACATGGAAACCAGCGAATGGATTTCATTATAAAAGTCACAAGTGTTCTATTAAAAAATTCTATTTCTATTATAAGTCACAAGTCCGTCCCGACATTGAGTATTGCTGTCACCGCTTGGGCCTTTTGACTCGCTTCAGATAGGTGCTTTGCTAATCATGTACGATCCCAAACTCACGAGCGATATTGAACCGTTAAGTTTAAGGAGAAACTTTGTCATTATACAAGCAATAGAACACGCACAAGTTCTATTGCTTGTATAATGGGTTGTGCTCCGAAAAACTCGCTCGCCGTCGACAGGGCATTCATCCTCACACCTTAGAACCTAAATGATCGCGTACGGTACGGTTTCAGAGGAATTTTCTCCCTCGGACGCTCCGGTTGTGGAATGAGGTCTCTGTCAAGATTTCCCCGCCTTAGCAGTTGCAGGCGTCCATAGACTGCGGTGACCGCTTACCATCAGGCAGGGCATAGGTTATAAAAATTGTTCAGATTGGGGTTGAATGGGGGGTAAAAAGAGGAATTCAACTTTGTATGAGAATTCCTTTAATCCATATACTTGACGATAAAGTATAAACATCCTCATTCAAACTCAGTACATCTTACGTGTGCACAAAAAATCAAAAATATTTTCTAGTATAAAAACTATGTTCCTACTACAGTGTGACCAGCCCAAGATTTATTTAAATTTCCCGCCTAAACTTTAAGCCAGACTCTACTAAAATAAAAAAGAAGAGTATCACTTTGGAATGTTCTGCAGCCACAAAAAGATGCAATATTTAACCAAAGTAAGGCAATAAAAGAAGGATATACAACTCAACAGAAAACCTCGCCGTATTCGAAGCCTGCGGTAAGCATACGGCATTTTTATTATATTCCTATTTTATTTTATTTTATTTCCCCTAACATTTCATCCTCAAGACGGGTCAGACTCTGTGAGGTTTTTGAGAATAAACTGAACCAAGGCATCTTCTTTCGTTCGAAGAAACATTCATAGAAACAATATCATTATCTGAAAAGAGTAGTATTTTTAATGACTGACAGTTCATTTAAATGTTGTGTGAAATCAGAAGAACTGTAAAAGTGATCATTGTACTCTGCTATAGTCTGAGAATAAATAGTAGAAATTAATTGAGGTCGCCACTGTGCTTTAACGGGCAACATTTATACTAGGACCCGATCGATATTGATACTTACTTATAATAATAATTAAATACAAAATAATATAGTACAATATATTCAAGACTTTATAGTAATATATGTGGGGTCGGGGCGTAACGAAAACCACTTGTGATATGCAAAATACTTTATATTAGAAAAAATGATAATAAGAAATTACACCGAACTACACGTCTTTTTTCTCAGCCTCCGTACAATCTAATTCCTCCATATTTGAGAACTTAAAACACTGTTTCCTATTACACTTCCGGTCATTCTATCCCTCTCTCTTTCCCTCTCATGCACACTACTGATCATTCGTTCTCTGTCTCTCTCATCAGTCACTCATTCCTTCATCTTGCATTCCTTCGGTCACTTACGCTCCATTTCACCCATCCCACAAATCGGCTGTCCTGCACCTAGTCTGACCTCAGACTGGATATACTACAACTCCGAATACAATTTACCATCTTATTCTAAAATACTCTTTGCTGTAGGAACTGGGTTTACAATAGGAACTATGATACTTCAAAATATCGTTGTGAACAAAGTGTAGACAACTTTTCTACAAACTTACTTAGGCACATATGAAATATTAGCCGATTACAACATCGAACATTGACCAATTTCTTAATGATAAAAATACTTAAATATTAACAATATACTCGTATTGTAACACGTAATTTCAACAGAATCTTTGAATATAAACGTGTCTGTAAACGTGTAAAAAAATACACAGCGGCGCTGTGTCTATGTGGAGTATTTCACTATCTCAGTATATATATTGTACTTTGTGCATAGATCTAAGGTGCTTCAACCGTCAATGATGACGATTGGGCTGCCCAGCACAAGTGATCTCTTATATCAAACCGTTATTATAGTGTGGAATGGTCACCAATTACGTAAACAATATAGGTAATACACGACAAAATTAAATTGTACACCGACGATACAAAGACTGCATTGAAGCAGCTGTTTTTGTATTTAAGCATATGAATACATACAATTCCAAAGTACGCAAATTTATTTTGATTTACACGCAATAAAATTCAAATTCAAATTCAAAATATTCTTTATTCAAATAGGCCTAGCAACAAGCACTTTCGAATCGTCAGTTATAACATGTATTAACATATATATTAATTAATTATTTAGAGTAATTTATTGATGCTATTATTATTCTTTACAATAAATATTGTATTGTTGTAGACATGTCAAAATAAGAAATATTTATGTAGTAAAATTCACAATAGGATCGTCAAAACATTAATAATAATAATAAAAATAAAATAATTAAAAAAAATAATGTATAAAAAATAGAAATCTAGACAGTTTCTAGAATAAAATCAATATGCCAAAAGAAAATAATAAGATAATATTAATATCTAATGCCATAATGATTAATTCATTAATATTTCAGTCACAATTAATTAATCCCACGGTGTTTTATCATTCATGTAGTCGAGTGTGCTATAATATGCTTTCGATATAAGTTTACGCTTTACATAATTTTTGAATTTATTTATAGATAATCCAGTTAGGTTTCTTGGAAGCTTATTATAAAACTTCACACCATTACCCATGAATGATTTTCTATTTTTTTGGAGGCGAGTGGTGGGCACCGCGAGCTTGTGTTTATTTCGAGTATTAATTTTATGTATGTCACAGTTCTTCCTGAAATTTACAATGTTTTTATGTACATACACAATATTATCATAGATGTATTGACAATGCAATGTCATTACATTAATGTTCTTGAACTTATCTCTAAGTGAGTCTCTATGGTTCATTTTATATATTGCTCGAATAGCCCTCTTCTGCAGAACAAAAATGGTATTTAATCTCTGAAGCACTGCCCCATAGTAAAATACCATACGACATAATACTGTGGAAGTAACTAAAATATACTAATCGAGCTGTCTTCACGTCTGTCAGTTGGCGGATCTTGCTCACTGCAAAAGCTGCAGAACTCAGTCTATTCGACAGATTAGCAATATGGGGACCCCATTGGAGTTTGGAATCTAATGTTAAACCAAGAAAAACTCTACTATCCACTAGTTCCAATTCCTCATCTTTCACAATGACACTTGTTTGATTGTGCTTAACGTTAGTCGTGACAAACTTGATACATTTGGTCTTTTTCTCATTTAACAATAAATTGTTGACATTGAACCAATTAATTACTTTACAAATGGCATTGTTTATATCATTGCTAGCTTGTTGCTGTCGTTTGACTTTGAATATAAGAGAGGTATCGTCTGCAAACAATACTATATCATGGTGGGTCTTTACGCGGTATGGCAAGTCATTTATGTAGATAAGGAATAGGAAAGGTCCTAATATTGATCCCTGCGGTACACCCATCGAGTCCACTGATCCCGGTGATCGCTGTCCATTCACGTCGACCCTTTGTATTCTACCATATAGATAAGACTTTAGCAAATTCAGTGCCGATCCTCTAACTCCATAGTAGTGCAGTTTCCTGATTAATGTTTCATGACACACGCAGTCGAAGGCCTTGGCTAAATCACAAAAAATACTTAATGCATCCTGTGACTGTTTCCAGGCATCGAATATATGTTTAGTTAGCTCAACAGCCGCGTCGGTTGTCGAGCGACCCCGCGTAAAACCAAATTGCTTATTATGCATTAAATTGTTTGTATTAAAATATCTTATTAATCGGGACAAAACAAAGTTTTCAAAATTTTTACTAAATGTCAGAAGTGCTACCTGATTTAAATAAAGGAGTTATTTTAGTATGTTTCATTAGATCAGGAAACTCACCGCAGTCAATACTGTTATTAAATATAACTGCCAAGTCAGGCGCTATGACTTCTATTAGGGATTTGACAGCATAGACAGAGACTCCCCAGAGGTCACCAGTTTTTTTGACATTAATTGATTTAAACGCCTTTATTACATCTGGGGTACGAACATATTCAAAATGAAGATTTCCACTACATTCTGAGGCGTTATCTTTTAACAATGTAACGGCAGATGAAGGTGACGAATTTAATGTCTTTGTTGTGGATACTGGTATCTCAGTGAAAAAGTTCTCAAATTCTGTTGCTACTTCTAAACTTGACTCTATAATTATGCCATCAATTTTTAGTTTAAGATCATTCATTTTGTGCTTTGATTTACCAGTTTCCACATTAATTAATTTCCATGTTGTTTTGATAATGTCCGAACTATTTGTAATTTTCTGGCTTATAAAATTACGTTTAGCTATATGACAATATATTTTAAATTTCTTAGAATATTGTTTGACATGTTCTTTAAATTCATCACTCATATTAAACCGGCGCTCCTCATATAAAGCATACAGTGCTTGTCTACGTTTATGTAAGTCCTCAGTAGCCCACACACTAAAAACTGATGCCCCACCAACCACGACCGATTTGGATGTAAAAATCGCATTATAATGTTCCATAAAAGTGTGAAAAAATGAATTGTACATTTCGTTGGGACTCATATCGGAAGACAGAAAGGGTAGCGCCTGGACTAGACTTTGCTTTATTCGTTCCATACGGCCCGTGGTTACTGGTACAATAGTTATTTGTTTCCTCAGGGTATTTCTTCATAGTGTCTCAAATACCATTAATTGGCCTAAGTGATCTGATTCCAATTTACTGATTATACTTTTGGTAATTGGAATAATATTAGTGACAATGTTATCTATACAGGTGGCACTTGTAGCAGTGACTCTAGTAGGCTCCGTAAATATATGGCTGAGATTAAAAGATTTGAAAAGATTCAACAATCTGATACTTGTTGTTGAATTTTCTAAAATATTTACATTAAAGTCTCCGCATGTAAGTAATTTCTTACTAGAGAGCGATATTTTAAGTAGCACGGATTCCATTATGCTTTCAAAAAGGTCAAAATTACTTAATGGCGGCCTATACACACAGACCACAATAAATTGCTCTAATTCTACTGCACTTATTTCTATGGTCCGTTCAACAGACAAGGATACAATGTCCTTACGTTCCTTAAATTTTAATTTATTATGTAATATTATTAATGACCCACCATGTATGAAACTAAGCCTGGTGAACGAACTTCCCACCTGGTGGTTATTAAATTGAGGCATTAATTCATTATTTTTTAACCAATGTTCAGTTACACAGAATATATCAATATTACAATCATTCAAAAAGAGTTCAATCTGTAAGTCTTTTCCTCTAATACACTGAATATTTTGGTGAACCAGGTGCATATAATTTCCATGATTGCAGTATCTTTCAATTTATTAATAACTAAATTGCCAGAGTTCGAGTACTCCTTTGTCTTAAAATCTAATTTAAATGATTGGTTAAAACTGGAACCAATTCCAACTGCACATTGAACTGCTCAATAGGAGCAGAGTTATGTGCCAAATTCTTGGCAGAAATATCAAATAAATAGGATAGCGACAAAGCTATTTGTCTTTTACCAACATATTTGTTAGTGTCAATTATGCTAAACTTACTACTATATGTACAAAGATTATGCAGAGCTATATTTAAATTATATCTTGTGTCATTTTCTGCCTTTGAAATATGATGTCAATAGGGGAATGTGAACATAATAATTTCTTTCACAGTTAATGTGTCCATTTTTCAAAAAAATTAATTAAATTATGTTTGTTCACATTTCCTCTGTTACCCATAAGAATAAGCAGTGTTGTTTTAGAATGAATACTATTATCACTCATAATTTTATTTGACATATTATCAAGGCTACTATAAGGCAGACATCTGCTTATTGCGCTAAGCCCTGTTAAGTGATAGCTTAGAAATGTGCCCATATTACTTCCAAACTCATCACAGTACATAATTACATTAGGTGTGTTCGTTTCTGGAGTGTGGAAGGAGCTATTATTATTTTGTTCTTTTGGAGGTACACTGGCACAAAGTTTCGGGTTTGATGGTCCATCTGATAAATGACCACTCATTTGTTTACATAAACATGACTGGCCATTGGTCAGTGACTCAAACCGTTCCGAATTATAATTAATTTGTGTTATTTATTATAATAAAACCATGGGACTCTGGCAGAACTACAGTTTATTTCTGGAGATACACAACTTTGTATTTATAAATTATATTATCAAAACATCCTTTCAGTAGGAAAAAGTCAACCGGAGTGAATAAACAAACCTGACACATGACATGTGCAATATCGATTGTAAAATTCAAATATAGAATAAGGCCAGTCCGTCACAGTAAAACCTTATTCCAACACACCCCCTCAATCGACTATTGCGCATGACAATCTACAAATTAAAATTTAAAAATTCAAAACAATTTCAAACACCCCTTAACTATATACCAAAAAATAATCATCCCTTAAATATTCACCAAGAAACAATCACCCCTTAAATATTCACCAAGAAACAATCACCCCTTAAATATTAACCAAAAAACAATCACCCCTTAAGAAAATCTCAAACGATACAATATCAACCCACATTTACATTAATTAACAGCTTTCTGAAAAATTACATTTTACAATTATTATTATATTGTTTTACTCAACTTCATTATTCAGCTTTATAATATTTTTTCAATTAAAAACCTCCCACTCGACTCTATGCATAAATTCATTATACTCCATATAACTTCATATTGACTATATACTATTATATGGAGTATATACTATTCTCCATTAATTTAAAAACCTCCCACTCGACTCTATGCACTATATCATTATATTCACCACAAGACTTCAACTTCACATAAACTCCCACTCGACTTCAACTTCACATAAACTCCCACTCGACTTCAACCTCACATAAACTCCTACTCGACTTCAACTTCACATAAACTCCTACTCCACTTCAACTTCACATAAACTCCTACTCCACTTCAACTTCACATAAACTCCTACTTGACTTCAACTTCACATAAACTCCTACTCGGCTTCAACTTCACATAAACTCCTACTCGACATTTGTTATTTTTTAAAAACATTATTAAAATCCATAAAACATCAAACATAATTATAGTAACTAAACAAAACAAATTGAACAAAATAAAATGTGCTATGAAAACTTAAGGGTCAATAAAACATAATAAAAACCGTGTAAAGCCATACCAAGTTATGTCCGGTTGGTGTTGAGATAGTTAGATATTATATGATATGATATGATACTCGTATATGATATTTTATATAGACTCATGATTCATTTACGAATGATTCCCCAAATACACCCCCTTAAATGAATCATAGTCAGGCACCCCCTTAAATGAAACATATTTTCATTAAGTAAAATCGAAACGTACGTTATTGTTTTATTACTGACTCCTTAAGTTTACAACACAACTCTACATAACTTCTTTATCATAGAGAATGACACACCCTATAAAAAACTTACATACTACTTATAACCCACGTTTCAACCAAAAATACCATACTAGTTCACTTTAGCCCGCACTTATACACTATCACTAATACACTAGTTTCCGTTGACATCTTTCAAACTTTACAGGTGGCAAGCTTTTCGTTAGAATATCTGCTATCTGTGATCCCGTTGGACAGTATTTAACAGATATCTGATTCGAATCAATTTTCTCTTTCAAATAGTAATATTTTACATCTATGTGTTTGCTTCTTTTGTTCATAATTCCCTTTTTCATTAGCCAAATTGCTGATTGATTGTCTACTTTCATCTCAATCTCTAGTTTTTCATTTGTCATCTCATCGATCAGGTCTCTTACAAAAAGAAGTTCTTTGCAGCATTCTGCTGCAGCTATAAATTCCGCTTCCGTACTTGATAGGGCTACAACTGACTGCTTTCTTGAGCTCCATGCCACTGGTCCACCGTTTAACCAAATCACGAAACCCGAGGTGCTACGTCTAGTGTCTGGATCCCCCGCGAAATCTGAATCACAGTATCCTCGAAGCACTTTATCACCTTCACCAAAGTGAATCCCTTGATCTTTTGAACCTTTTAAAAATCTTAAAATCGTTTTTGCGTTGTTTAAATCATTTAAATTTGGACTATTTTGATGTCTCGAACAATAACCCACATGAAATCCAATATCTGGTCTAGTTTTATTAGAAAGATACAACAATGACCCTATCATCTCTCGATACAATTCATGAGTTTTAATATCAGTTTTTATTGATGGATGTTGCTCTACTAAAATAGTTGGACATCTGCATTCTTTAGCTTCATTCATGTTGAATTTCTTCACAATCTTCTCAACATACGTCTTTTGAAAAATTTTAATCCCATTTCCTTCTTGTTTTATGTCCAAACCGATATAATTTGACACTTCTTCACATATTCTTAATTCAAAAGCCTTTCTTAAGGTTTCTATCACATGCAATAAATCTTCTTCTCTTTTTCCAACAACCAACCCATCGTCGACATAAATTGCAAGAATAATTCTTCTTTCACCTTCCATCACAAAGATGCATTGATCAAGTTTTAATTGTTTGAACCCCATTTTTACTAAATAATCTGTAAACTTGATATTCCACATTAGCGGAGCTTGTTTTAAACCGTATAAGCTCTTATTCAATTTACAAACTTTGTCATTTTTATTATTATATCCCTCAGGCACTTTCATAAATATACATTCCTTTAAGTCTCCATGTAAAAAGGCGGTCTTCACATCAAATTGTTTCATTTTAAGTCCTTTACTTGCAACAATTGACAACAAAACTCTTAAAGAAGTGGTATTGACCACTGGACTGTATGTTTCATCATAATCAATTTTATATTTTTGTTGAAAACCCCTCGCTACTAATCTAGCTTTATATCTTCCATCTGATTTAATTGTAAAAATCCACTTGCTCGTTACTAATTTTCTACCGTCTGCTTCATTCTTGTCTACCAAAGACCACGTATTATTCTCTTCCAAAGATTTGATTTCCTCTTCTATAGCTTTCTTCCATTTATCTTTTTCTCTAGATTCGGTTGCTTCTTTATAAGTTAACATAGATATTTCCGTATCATAATCCATCAAATAATCTTTATAGCGTTCAGGTGGTTTTCTCTCTCTTGCAGGTTGGCGCCTTCTATTTTCATTATTCTCTACTTCTCGACTTTCATTTGAACTTCTTTCTCTCCTAGATTCAATAGAAATTTCACTATCTTCCACAGCTCGACTTTCATTTAAACTAATTTCTCTCCTAGATTCATTAGAAATTTCACTATCTTCCACCGCTCGACTTTCATTTAAACTAATTTTTCTCCTAGATTCATTAGAAATTTCACTATTTTCCACAGCTCGACTTCCAGTTTCTTCAATTTCTTCACTATCAAAAAATTCTTCATTCCCATCAGAATATATTGGATTATCAAAAATAAAACGACTTCCAAAGTTATATTTATTATTCAAATTAATATTCACTGTCCTTCCATGATCTTCATTTATTTCACTTTCATTTCTTTCGACTTCACTTGTTTCAACTTCATTTGTTTCAACTTCGTTTGTTTCACCTTCATTTATTTGTACTTCATTTGTTTCAACTTCGTTTGTTGAATTATCTATTTCACGATCTTCAATAATTAATCTTCTCTCTTTTCCACCTTCTCGATTATCTTTCATTGTTTTCGATTTTTCTATTTCTTTATCTTTAATAATACTTCTTCTTTCTTTTTCACCTTCTCGACCTTCTCGTGTTGTGTTCTCCCTTATTTCTTTTGTTTTTAGTTCTTCATTTTCATCTAACTGCCAAAGTCCATTGATTCTAATATTATTTTCTTCACCATAAAGATAGATTCCTTGTTCATCTTCATTTATCTTTACATCCCTTGCCCTTATAATTTTATTTTCTTCATCTACCCAGATTTTATAGCCATTTCTAACATAGCCAACCAGTATTCCTTTGTTGCATCTTTTATCAAGCTTTCGCAGGCCCGAATTTATTTTGTAGAAAACTGTAGAACCAAATCTTCTGATGTTTGATAGGTTAGGTTTAATATTGAACCACATTTCAGCTGGTGTTTTATCTCTGCCTTCCGTTGGACTTCTATTGACCAGAAAACTGGCGGTCAGTAGAGCTTCTCCCCAAAGATAGTTTGGAACACGACCATCAAATATCAACGCTCTCGTTCTTTCCATTAATGTTCTGTTCAATCTTTCAGCTTTTGCGTTAAGTTGGGGCGAATAGGGTATTGTGAGATCTAAAACTATTCCTTTTGATTCGCACCATGAGATTAGGTTATTGTTCGAGAATTCCCGTCCATTATCACACCGTAATTTTTTAACTTTTAGATTATAATGGTTTTCCGCTAACATCACAAATTGTTTGACTTTATCAAAGGCTTCACTCTTGAAGGTAATTAAGTAGACAACACAAAAATGTGTAAAATCGTCTAAAAATGTAATAAAATATTTTTTATTGTCCCAGGTGGGAATTTCGATTGGTCCGCAGACGTCAGTATGAATAATTTCCAAAGGGAATTTCGCTTTTATTCTACTATTTCCAAAAGGTTTTCTTGTCATTTTAGCTTTAGTACAGATTTCGCAAATTTTTTCCAAATTCCCTCCCCCAATTTCGATGCCATTAACCAACTTAGCTAGACGCGGCACATCGGATACGTGACCTAGCCTACGATGCCAGATATTGACGCTCTCAGTAAGTAGCGCTTCGCGAGTGAAATTGGCATTAAATTCAGTTTCATAAAGACCATTCTTAGTTTTATATCCCGTTAATACTATTCTACCATTCTTTTTAATAAATACCTTATTTCCAGCGAAGAGTACGGAGCCATTTTGGTCTGTGATCGAGCTGACAGAAATTAGATTTCTGGAAACTTCAGGAACATATAATACGTCTTCAAACTGTCCAAAACTTGTACTGATAGTACCTGTAGCCTGAGCGATGAGGTTCTCTGCATTGGCGCATTTTATTTCTACATTTATTTTCTCTGTAAAATTTATAATGTCTTTATTACTGAACATATGGGAACTGGCACCCGAATCTACCACAGCTTTAACACGTATTTCATTATGGTACTGTTCACCTACCAGGCTGTAGCTGCGACAATATCTCTCGATGTGGCCTTTCTTGTTACATTTTTTACAGATTTGAGTAGTGTAACAATCTGTAGAATTATGGCCCGTTCTGTTGCATATGTTACACTTTCTTTGGTTACAAAACCTAGAGATATGACCTACTTTACCACAACTAAAACATTTTTTTTCGTTGCTTTTGAAAGCTTCATTATTTGAGAAACTGGGTTCATTTGGTTGTAATTGGTTTTGTAATCTTTGGATAAGATTATAAATAGTTTGATCACATTTTGGAGTAACTTGCCAGATATTTTTGAAATAAATTAAATTTGGTGGTAGTATGGTCAGTATTTTTTGTATTAACATTTCGTCGCTTATTTTATTTTCACTTGTATTTAGTTCGGCGCACATATTCTGTAGTTTACTAATGTCTTCTATTATATTTCCGCTGTAATTGTAGCTATAAAACTGTATAACTTTTAAATGATTGTCTTCTTTTGCTTCAAATCTGAATATTAAATCTAATTTTTCAAAAATGTTATTCGATGTTGTACAATTAATCACATAATGTAGAAATTTCTCGTCAATTGAATTTAAAATTAAATATTTTGCTTTTGCATCATTAAAATCTTTATCATCTTCTTTTAATCCTTTTGCTTCCAAAAATAATTTTGTCATTTGTCTCCAATTGGAGTAATTATCTGCAGATTTTAGTTTAGTACACTCCATTATTCACCAAGGTATAGATAAAATGTAATACATACAGTCCGTTTGCAAATACAAACAATGTTTCGTCCGTTGTCAAGCGCTTATAAAATCAACAAACTGGTTTAACTGGTTGAATACTAGTTGAACTGGTTGTCAAGCTTATAAAAAATCTTCTCTTCTGGATAATAATTACAATGATCTGAAAAACACTCAAAAACCTATTCTTTAATGCTCTTTTATATTTTTATAGCCAGGCCCATGACCTATTATAATAAAACCATGGGACTCTGGCAGAACTACAGTTTATTTCTGGAGATACACAACTTTGTATTTATAAATTATATTATCAAAACATCCTTTCAGTAGGAAAAAGTCAACCGGAGTGAATAAACAAACCTGACACATGACATGTGCAATATCGATTGTAAAATTCAAATATAGAATAAGGCCAGTCCGTCACAGTAAAACCTTATTCCAACATTATTAAATCATCCATGGCTAATGAATATTCATGAATAACTTTTTTTGAATTTTCATTCATCCTATCTAAAGATTTAATTGAGTCCTCCAACTTATGAATTTTAAATTTTAATATCTGTGTGTCAGTTTCATATTTTGATGCACTATTTTTCAACTGAGCAGAATATATATCCAACTTATCCACTAAATTTACATTAATTTTGCTAAATCTCAAGTTCTTGAAAAACATTTTATTCCGTTTTGACAACATTTGTGTTTTTATTATGAATCTGTTCAGTCTAAGATATTTCTTTAGTTTATTACCGCTGCAAAGTTCTAACTGATGTGGTAGAATCATTGGTTAAATCTATAGTAACCACAGGATTATCAATTGCAGAGGTAGCCAACTTTGAGTCGGGCCCGACAAGTTCCTCGAATAAGCTCTGAGTGTGAGCCTCTGCAGCGTTAGTTTGGGCTTCCTGTAGGTCGTAGATTTTTTCGTGGGCATCATGTAGCGCTCTCTCCAGTGAGTTAATGTCCTTCAAAGCCTCTTCATATGGAGCACTACACTCAGTAAACCTGTCTACCGTCTCCTGGAGCCGGGCCCGCTCAGAATTTACATCGTTGTATTCACTTCCTAAGGAACATAGATCTAACTTATCTCTGCTATCAAGTACTAATAATAGTTCCTTCTCACTGTCCTCTCTCTCACTAAGCAATTGAGCACACAACTCCTTGGATGTTTTTAGTTCAAGCAAGGTAAGTTGAAGTTTATCAGTTTCCTGCTGGCGAGCCGCTGCAGCTGCTCTGCGGGTTAGCATTATTGTTTTTCTTTAGTTATACACAAAAACAAAACAAGGAATTGCTTACTCAAACTAAGCGAAATTACAGTTAGGTACTTACATGAAATACTGGCGTCTCACTATGCCTATATACTGCCTTTTAATACAATTCTGTACAATGATTTACGTCTTGTTATACACACAATTAGACAAATAATTAAGAAAGCAAGCACATAGGACTGCGAAACGAACACAGATTTAAAATCCGAGCTCCAACGTACAAACGTCCGTTGACAGCTTCAAATACACCAGTGCGCGGGCACTGTACTAACGAATTATATATTATACTAACACTGGTGTCGCTTATTTACTCTATTCACACCATTCGAATTAACTTTTAATCGTAAGATATTAATTATTTTATTAAAATTAATCAGCTGGTACAACTTTGACGTTTGACGTTGGCGAGTCCTAAAAAAGACCTAATTGCTAAAAGGTTATGTTTAAAAATAGCGTCATCAATCAGAAGGAATTATGATATTTCGGCTTTGACACATCGAAACGTCAGCTTGTTTACAATACGTCAAATTTTGCTATGGCTTACGTTAAATTTATTATCACGCCGTTATACTCCCAATTGGCTGAAACTTAAAGCTTAGAATGGCGTATGAGGATTTAAATCACCCCTTTTCATACACCATATTTGCACCCCCGATTTCGTCCTTTTGAGGGTGATTATCGGGACAAAAAGTATACTATAAGTGAATCCAGATTACATACTGTTAGTATACAAAAAAAATCTTGATCTGTTCAGCCGTTTTTGCGCGATTGAGTAACAAACATCCAAACATCTAAACTTTCGCATTTTTAATATTAGTGGGATACCGAAATTACATCCAAATAATGATTATTAAGTCAATAGCTGTACAACTTTGCCTCGATTCATAAATATGAAATAAAGTTTTTAGTGGTACATACCCGTTATATTAGAAGTTCGTTTGTAAACTTCTTCTAAATCCAACAATAACTATCCAGCTTCAAGCTTCGGAAAATCACGTTAAAAACACCTGATATTTTACTTCCCGTGCGTCACTGCGAATTGTTTTATTCATTTTCAGTTTATTTAGATATTTTCGTCGAACAAAAACTGGGTAAACACCGGTACTACTTATCAGCAGCAATCTAATGTTTATTTTACGGACTTAATATTTGACATCTTTCACATGACACCTAGTGATGCCATGTAACGTCCAATGTTAGTTCCATTTTATTTAATTTCTAGTCTTTATTGTCAGACTATACTCCCGTGATATATATAGTGACTTCCAGACTGGCCACCTCTCCTTTGTTTTTGCCCTCGACTTCTTCACGCGGAACTCGTCATATTAATTTTCATCCCTACTTCACCCCCCTTAAGAGATGATTTCGGGATAAAAATCACATATCCTTTCCAAGGCCTCAAACTACCTCTATCCTCTTAAGGCCCTGCGTACAATTTTTTGTACAAATTCCAAAATTGATTTGAACTTAAAATGAATAACAAAAGAATAAATTTCATCTCAATCGGCGTAAACGGCTTAAGCGTAAAGAGGTTACAGATCGACAGAGTTACTTTCGAATTTATGATATTAGTATGGATTGTGCAAGTTATAGAGTTTTTATTATGGCATAAGTGACTTTTATCATTTATCAAAGTATAAATGCCAGTAAACATTCATCCGTCCTATTGCTTTTGTCAGATTAAAAGCAAATCCGAGATTTTTTGCAAGATAAGGATTTCGTTAACGTAGGGGTTCATCCTGCTAAGCCACTGTCGCTGCCCCCGGCTACCGCCAGATGTTACAGACACGATATAAAGTGAAGTGAAATGTCTCGGCAAATATTTCAGTTGCCACGTGTGCGGTGGAATTTTTCAATTTACGTAGACGCCTAAAATTGCAATTGCAGTAATCCGGTCTGACGGCGAACAGCTGATGGAGCGGTTGCAATGTTCATGGATTTAAGGGGGAATGTTACTTTCCATACGTTTTTCGGCCAAATTTGATTTTATATCATGTCGTTGCAGTCAGAATTGCCACTATCGTTTAACAAGTAAATAATGGGTACCTCGGGAGGACTCTAAATAAGTGTAGCAGCTTACTTCTAGTATTACCCAGGCCAGGAGCAAATATGGTCAGTCATTTTCTCTCTCACGATAACTTCTAATATGCTTAAGAGAGTTGTATTATAAAGTCCCGTGGAAGTCCGCTGGCGCTCCGTTGGTGGGCTCTCCTGTGGGTGAATTGATATTTTATTTGATTCCATTGTGTAACGAAAGCTATAGGTAAAAAACTTAAGGAAAGGACCTGTTGTGTGCGGTTGTGACGTGTTTGAATAGGCATTTGTTTATTTGAGTTACACATTTTAAATATTGTAATGTCTATTCGAACACGTCACAACTAGGTACATGTACATACAACAGGAGGCCAATTCTCGGGCCGTTCGAGATGATGTCTATTCAAAATGATCTCGATTGACGCAATTTTTATTGAAAAATCTCACCAAAATGTCGAACTCAGCGAAATTTCTTATTCTAGGGCACGATCGAGATTATGTCGATCGACGATCTCAATGTCTATTGTAATGCGCGTTTCGTTTTTTTTTCAATTGTGTTAGTTTACAATCGAGTGTATAATAATAAATCATTATACAAGTTTTTCCACTTAATTAAATATATCTTATATCCAAAAACCAGTGTTATTATTTTTTCAATAATCTAATATATATAATTATGGTGATTTAACACCTCAAACATATTTACGAGTATTTGGTTGTGTTCGTACTTATGTGAAATGCACCACATAAAAATTGTTTTGACTTGACAGTTTTGAGTCAAAGACTAGGTAAGTACTTGCAATATTTGAGAGCTGTCAATATTTTTCGCCAACCGCCGTTCCACCACTGAACGTATCAAAAATATTTATTCATTTAAATAAATTGACATATTTTTCGCAAATATGTTCATTTTGTGCTGCTGTAAACTGTCGATCAACTACTTAAGTTGTCAATAGTTACGGGCACGGCAGATCAAATGTCAAAAAAAATTTGGTAAAACCATCTCGATCGCTACTGATCACTCGTTGCATCTCGAACGCTGGGAGCAGACATATCTCGAGTGTGAGATTTCGAGAATACGCAAATGGGTTTTCGACCGACATCTGCCATTTTTTATCGAGATATGTCTAATACATATCATCTCTAACGGCCCGAGAATTGGTCTCCAATATAAAATGTAGGTATGACTAATTTCTGTCACGCCATAGAATCAATTAAGTCATAATAGACATAATTAAGTCCTTAACTATGTACAAAAAATTATCACTCCCTGTATGAACCTCTCAAACACGTAAAAATAATATTGTTTTATCGGTAATTTTCTCTCCATTGATAATATTTTCAAAGGATAGCTAACCCAATATCTTGAAGAAAAATAGACAGCTGGCTACAAAGTGGTGGAAAATACGTCCGCTGATCACAAATGTGGTTATTTATGCCTGCCGCTCCGGGAGATCAATGAAGTGTAATGAGCGCATTAGCGATTGCTTGTTTCAGGCGTTGTATTAAACTTTTAAGGTGATTAAACAGTATAGTATACATAGATGGGGATGGTCGCGGGCAAAAGGTAAATAAATATCGGAGTGCAGCTATACCTAAAGGTACCTTTCATGTTATTTAGACAGTCACATCACCTAATTAGTGTGAAGTAAGAAAACTCATAAAATAGTCACCAATATTCATTTTATTATTATAAAATTACCATATCAAACGTAAAAATACGCGTAAGAGCCACACGCGCGTGAGGGCACAGCGGAGCGTTATTTCGCTCATATTAGGAGCAGCCCAACTGGGAAAGTATGTACCCACCTTACAGAATACCGCAGCCATAATAGTACCACTACTTGCTCCTTAGGTATGTGGTGTTGTGTTACTGGTGGTGAGTAAGGTCGCCGGCCTCGCCAGAGCTCCCGAGGATATGCTGTGTTGAGAGTGAGGAACCTGCAAATGTCTCTAGCCGTCAGCACAACGAATCCTCCAGTCAATACTGGGTAGGTAACGCGCTTGTGATCCTTCTGTAGTCTCATGCGTTAATAGGCTACGGTGTCTGCTTACCATCAGGCAGGCTGCAAGCTTGATTGCCACCGTCTTCGTATAAAAAAGTACTTATGGTACTTACATAATACGTCAAGAAAATAAGACATAATCTTTAATTACAGCTTTTAAATAACTAAAATTCAGTACAAGAATGTAGATGAGTCCTATTGTATAAAAGGTGCACCGAAATGTTTACCCTTAAGCGGGAGCGCAATGCAGCGTGGGGGATGTCAGCGTTTTCAAAATAGATACTGATATGATTGAATCGTTTATACGATGAATGCACCTTTACCTACAACCAGTATCCTAAAACTTTCGTAGTCACCTGAGCAAATGATGACTTCTATATTTCATAAATACCTACACGTATTTTTACTCAAAGACTATAAGCACGACAATTATGAAATTTAGTAAGGATGTGATGTGATGTATTCTATGGACCGCTATAGAAAAGTCCTGTGAAATTACGATAAATATCAATTATATGTGTTAGTGGGGTAATATTCATTGCTAGGTATAATTCTGTATCATAATTTGTTTCGGTAAAAAGGGCCATCTGTCGTTTAATAAAACATAAAATGTTATGACATTATTTGACTAAATTGGTATTTAAATGGCTCGTTTAGGAGTTGTACGTACGGCAAACAATCTTTGTCAAGGGTAAGTACTAAATATGTATAATAATATTTATTACCCTTGACGAAGATTGTTATACTACAAACGTTAGGGCCTTCTAGGGGACTATAAGCTGAAAGCATCTCTTGATGTTCGAAGTGCTTTTAATTAATAAAATTACAACGGTGCAGACGTGAGGTTAAAAATTAACAATTTTCCTTCCTGGATCCGACCTCGCTTAGATTGGCGACTGGACTGCGACTCGGGGTCGCGGTATGTACCCCACATATATGCTCTTGTGGCACGGACGTGGACCGACTGGGACACCATGGATTGTGTTGTCAAAAAAGTGCAGGCCGTTTTTCGAGACATGCGACGCTTAATGATATAATCCGCCGGTCTCTTGCCACCGTCAATGTGCCTGCTCTTCTTGAGCCGACTGGCATGGTCAGGGACGATGGTAAGAGACCTGATGGGGTGTCTTTAGTTCCTTGGAGCGTGGGACGGATGTTGGTGTGGGATGCTACCTGTGTAGACACACTGGCACCGTCTCACGTAAAAGCGGGTGCAGCGGCGGAAAACGCCGAAATTCTAAAGCGTAATAAATACAAGGGCCTCGGCAGAGAGTACATGTTTGTACCTTTTGGCGTCGAAACTCTAGGTCCATGGGGTCCCAGCGCGCATAAGTTATTTGCAGAAATTGCGAAGCGTCTGGTTGACGTAACTGGTGACCGAAGAGCTGGCGGTTTCCTCGCTCAACGTATCAGCATTGCGATACAGCGAGGAAATGCCGCCAGCATCCTCGGTACAATGCCTCAAGGGCCCGTTTTAGATTTAAGTTAGTTTTAATTTTCTTTATATTATTTTGGTTAAGTATTCTTGTATATATTTTCGTTGTACTTAATTTTAAAACTAAGATTTCTGATCGAGGTCCGTCACGACTTTACGATGGAAGGAATGAGACACACTCGTTTAACCACACTCTTTTCTCCATGTTACCTCGTGTGTGTATTTTTTAATGTTACCTCTGTCATTGGCAATCGATTTTCGAGAAAAGGGTATGACTCTATGATGACTCGTGGGAGCTGACCGTAGGAGCCTCGTGTCTCAACACCTCCCCTCCTAGATAAGCAACTATTTTCCAATGTCAAAAAAAAATCTGCATTTCGACGATCTTGTAGGGTTTGAGTGCTCAACGAAGGAAGTTCGATTTGCTTTCGAACTGTTTGTTGGATCGTATTACTCGCTTGTAATAGTCAAAGCTGACTAAGACGATAATTTGGTTTGGTTGTACGAAATAAACTGAAGAAGACTTCTGTTGTCGTTATAACTGGAACAGGCGATTCTAAAAGTACCCGAAACTGAATGTCGTGCAAGGTGTTCAAATCTATTGTGGTCAGGGTTTAGGTGTCTACTGCTGCTAACTAGGTGATAATGATGATTTCGGTAGAGTGATGATTTCTACGGCGTGTCCTCGCAACTTGCCATCCATGTTAACGACTATGAATTCATTCCTATGTTCGTAAGTGATAATTTCGTGGTATCGTAGCTAAGAAACTACCTTTCAGCATTTAGGATGTTCTTCTTGTTGGCGTGAAATGAGTACTTTCGTTTCCACCGGGAATGCAATGATAAAATGCAGGCAGTCGAGTTCCAGGCAAGGGTCCTTGGTAAGTGTAACAGGTAGAAGTCGGCATAGTTCATCCATCACTTTTTCATGTAGATCTAATAGGGATATGGGTCATACATGCCCTTTATCTTGTTAATCATATTACCTAAGTCTTAATATGATCGTGTTCAAACCAAAAATATGTACATTACCTTACTTCATTTTGAATCTTAATCTTCATGGTTTGGAAATTAGAGGGGTGGGGAGGGGGGGGGCACACTTTTCACGATTTTGACAGCTAATATCTCACCAAGTCAACCGGACTTAAATGGAAAGTTTTCTAAATACCTCTATACTTTATACAGGGTGTCTGGTAACTAGGTGCAAAGACTTTCAGGGATGATAGAGGAGGCAATTTGAAATATTTTAGATACAACATGTGTTAGTACAAAGTCTTCTAGTTTCTAAGATATGCATCATTTTAATTTAAAAATCGTACGTTTTCCATACATCATACATTTGGAAAATGTTTAATTATTTTTTAATGTTCCCTTTTTTTCTGGCTTATTGTAATTTTTCAGTAACTGTAGGAACTAAGGAAGTTTTGGAAATCAATTGAGTTGGGGCTAATGACTTTTTACTGCTTGTATTCACATGGTATTCAGATGCGAATTTTTCTTCATACATTTTCATAGAAACGGAAAAAGAAATAAAAATTCAAAATTCTAATCACTCCAAAATTATCCTAAGTGATTAGGTTCTTACTTCGAACTAGAAGAACTTCGAAAATAACGGGTTAATTATTTTCGTTCCTAATACCTCAATAAATCAATTATAGAAATTATTTCCGTCAAGCTTATTATTTTTAAGTTGACAAAAGTATATGTAGTTTATTTAAAATTTCCTTCTATATTTTAATTTTAAGCCTTTAAATGCGATGGTCACTCATAGTTGCCGGCACGAAACGAAAAAGACCTTGTTCGCTGACAAGATAATGTCTATGGTAGAATGAAATTTAAGGCGGCGGAACGACAAATTGGACACCAAATTGTCGATAGATGTTTCGGCTATTGCAAAGAATGTACCACAACCGGTTCACCATGCGAGGTTCACAATGTGGTCGGGTATTGCGTATGAGGTAGCCTTTTTTTTCAGTTTTGACCACTAGATGCTTAAATTAAGCCACAGAATTATCCATTTACCAAATGGACAATTGGAATCACTTGTCAAAGTTTATTTTGCATGTTTATTTGTCAAATAACGAGTATTTTCACAAGATTTTAAAGATAGCTGGCACAAAATTAAAATTCGTACGAAATTTGAAGGAAAAGAAAAATCTCTTTATCAGTTCAAAGTAGTAGTTTTCTTCAAGCCTGGCTCTAAGTACTCCTGATTACCCTATAAGGCCAAAATTACCTTTTATGAACGCCCAATTCAGCGCTAGAAAATCTGCCCTTAATTTCACTTATAAATGGTTTCTCATAAATGAGCCACTGAAAGAGAACCATGAGCATCTCTGATGAAAAGTTGCGTATCTCGCAGTGTCAGTATCTAGATGAAGTCGACGCAATAAATGACATATAATCATAATTTATTGGAATACAGTTAAAAAAATATATTTTTATTTGTTAATTAAACAAACTGTTGTCAAGTAAAATTAACAAAATAATTGTAGGTAAGTGTAATAAAATACTTCAATAATTAAAATTTATTCGAATATTTAGTCGTGTTAAAACTTATAAACATACGAGGTACGATGAAAATGTATGGAGAGAAATTCGCATCTGAATACCATGTGAATACAAGCAGTAAAAAGTCGTTACTCCCAATTCAATTCATTTCAAAAACTTCCTTAGGTCCTACAGTTACTGAAAAATTACGGTAAGCCAGAAAAAAAGAGAACTTAAAAAACCTAAACATTTTCCAAATGTATGGTAGTATGGAAAACATACAATTTTCAAATAAAATGATGCATATATTGGAAAGTAAAATACTTTGTATAATACTACCCCTAATGTACTGTTTTTTCGTTATTTCACATGACTTTTCTATCGCGATCTATAGAATACACTAAATTTTGTAATTGTAGTGCTTATAGTCTCCGAGTAAATTGGCTGTGACATACGGATGGACGGACAGACATTATGAAACTATAAGGGTTCCGTTTTCACCATTTTAGCTACGGAAAAATTTGGCAGCAATTTAGGTAATTTTTACTCTAGAGAAAATTTCGTGGCAACGAATTAAATGCATTTATATTCCAGCGAAGCTGCTTTTCTTGGGCTCAGCAGTAATGAACCTGAACCAAACCGAAATTTGGATTATATTGGTTTATTAGTTTTAACCTGATTTTTACTTAAGGGTAGTTTTTATTTTTATCCTTTGTTCCCTAAATTTGAATACTATAAGTTTATTTAATATATATATTAATCTAAATCCTAACACGGGCGGAGCCGCGGGCTTACCTGATCCTTTAATAAATTATTCAACGCAAACACGAGAAACATTCACTTAGCGACAATAACGCCCGGTCTTTATGAGAATAGCTCCGGGCCGCCAGATTCTTGAATACATTACCTGCAAACAAATACTCCAAAGTACCTGTACCTTCATTCCTGGAGCTACTTTATATTTTCATTTCTCTTTTAATCTGATTCGCGAATAACTTATCTACTTACGTTACGGAAAGATGTGGGACAGGAGGGCGTCGAAGCCTGAGCAGATTTGATGAGTTTCTAAATGGATTTTACAAATTACACGTTGTTGTGAACTCTGCGGATATGTACCTACTTACATATAGTAACACTAGCGACCGCCCGCGACTTCGTCCGCGTAGATTTTAGATGATTACAAAGATATAAATGAGGTCAACTTGTTGCTTACAATTAGTCTTTGCGAAAAATTACGCAATCAATCCATCGACGTGGTATAAAAAAAATATTGGAAATTTCTCTAATGTACACCAATTTTTTTTTAATTACTTGTATGTTTTAAAATAAAACATATAAGTCATTATAAAAATACTAGAAAGATGGTTAAATTGGTACTACCATCGCCACCTGATTCCGGTACCAACTTTCATCCCCTTAGGGGATGAATTCCAAAAAGTTGAGAATTTCGATTTCATGATATTAAACTTAAATACACAATCTTATTATGAAATTTCAAGTTTCTAAGTCCAAAATTTTACGTTTCCCGTACAACTTTTCATCCCTTGTTTTACCCCTTTAGATGATAAATTTCGAGAAATCCTTACCCACGTTATAAATGCAACCGACTGTACAAAAGACATTTCTCTAGCGTTAGTAATTTCGGCTGTGCGTTGATGAGTCTGTCAGTAAATCAGGACTTCTTCTTTTAAATATATACCTACCTATAGCTAACATTAGGCAAGTCTTATCTTTTCTTTTGCTTTTTTCTTTTTTTAGTGCGAATAGTAAAATAATAGTACATTAGGAAATTACTATACAAGTGCAGAGAACAGGAAATTCGCAACGAGTGGTGATAAATTGAAACACGACCGAAGGGAGTGTTTTAAATCGACACGAGTTGCGAATTACCTATTCGCACGTGTATCGTACAACGTTTTACAGTACATATGGCTCTTTAAAGTTTCGACATATGCACGTAATCTGCTGATTACCGGTAAAGTAGCACCATATGTACTGTAAATGTATCAATTTATTAGTACACTTAAGGGTGCTCCAAATATCACGCATTCTAATGCCTTGACAACAGTGCAGAACTATCGCAAAAAAATTGGCCAAGAGCATGTCGGGTCATACTCAATGATGGATTACGTTGTTTTCCAATGAAAGTAATTTAAAAAAAACAATAATAAGCAAAAGGCATACTTTGGCAACGTTTCATACGACTTTAAGTAAGAAAAGAAGACTTTTTACGATAACTCAAAAATATATTAACTGATCACGTCCGCTATAGTTTTAGTTGAAAGTCTTTGTTAAGCTTTACTTTCATGATTTTTTTCATATCGTTTGAACCCAGACAGTTCAAAAGTTAGAGGGGATACATTTTTTTTCTTTCGAAGTGTATTTTCGAAGAAAAAAACACTTTAGCAAAAAACGTTTGATGAAGACCTCTAAAAATTTTAAAAGACCTCTCCAACAAGACCCCACACCATACGGTTGAAGCGAAAAAAAAACATCCACACTACGTGTAGAGGAGGTACCCTGAATTCCTTTTTTAGATTTTATTTTACCACTTTGTCAGCTTTTTTGCTTCATATATTTATGGCAAATTGCAGCTTTCAAGCACTATAACAATCACAAAGCAAAGCCTCGGACAGACAGACGGACAAACGGACGCAAATTAAGACGATAATGATAATTAAGATGATGTAGGACACTTGAAAATAAAGGAGATAGATACCCACTAAAATAATATTACCAGCGGCAGAAACATTAAATTAACTTTAATGATCCATTAGATGTTTTCTATATAAGTACATCATAAATAAATATAACTATTTCAGCACGTGATACTTACCGAGTATATTAGAAGATATTTAACTTTTAGTTAGTATTTAGGCACTTTTACGTTCCAGTCCGTAGGTATTTTGAAAAAAGATAGCTCCGGACTTTTATAGCTGTTTTGTAAACAGCCATACACACTGCAGTACTGCCATGACCGCGACACTGATGACATTTTTGTCGTTTCGAACACAGCGACGGCGCAGCCCGGACTGATTCAAACATATTCAGGCCGCACCGTTTCCATGTGATACGGGCCACGCGCGTAATTACACGGTACGCCCACAACAAATCGCGCCATGTACCTTTGTTCGAAGTTTATCTACTGTATATATACTGTGTCTAGACATAGAAAACTGAAATTTGGTATAGGTATGGCAATTGATGACCTAATTACATCTCTTATGCCAGAATGGCGTTTGTCCCATTTAAATTTACCCTTATCATCACCTGTTTTGGGATGGGTTCCTGCTAATTCTTTTTTTTACTTTCTAATGGTCGTTTGTGGAAGGTCTTCCAAGTCGAATTACAAATATAAAAAAATACGACCAAGGTGGCGCTTTTTCATTGAGTGCTTCCTCAACGATATTTAGAAAACGATAGCTAATTGTTGTCTAGGTGGGGAAAAAATTACTTCTTTATTTCTATCTTATTCAACCATTTTTTATTTATGAATTTTCTAAACAGCTCTAGAATCCAGAAATTAGATCTTATTGTGGCTTGAGTTAGAGCTCCAAATTTTAGCTGAATTGAGGAGCAACGTGATGCTATGATAGATCTATGACCCGGTTTATTAGATTTTTACCACGAAGAACCTACAAGGTGCTTGCCAATTAAGTAGCCTATAAATTGCTTTTGAAGCAGGTCATAGGTACATAACTTAGAGAGTATGTACAGTACAACGTACATTGATCAATCAACCGCTGGCATCTAAGACCTGAGTTTTATTATTAAGTAAAAATACGTTTTTATATAGGCAATTCGCGAACTAAATTTGGTATTATCATGCCTCTTACATCAATATTAACAGTTGTTACACTAAATGATGCATTACGGTGTAGGAAACAATTGACAACATTTCATATATTTTTATGATACTTTTTACTGTCCGGCTCGAAGGAATGCAAAATATAAAGATACACGTGTTTTTTTTTATATCAGCGAAAATCCTAGATTTTATGCGATTTTAATAAAAAAATTATTAGTTTTAATAAAAAAGGGCGTACTTATGTAACAAACGTCAAACTATGAGCTGAATGACGTCATAGCTGTGTGTTATACACATAAAAAAAACGATGAAAGTTATTACAAAATTTAATGTTTATTTATTTATTTGGAGAACAAACAGAGATGGATGTTCATAAGACACTAAAAAACTATATAAACTTATACTAAACATGCATCGACCTCCTTACTAGTTCCCACTAAGTACACACAATATTAGGTGTTGCCAGGTTGGAATATCTTAAATGATGACACCAAAAGGAATACTATTGTTGCCCCATTGTTGACTTTGACATTTTACTATGCTAAAAACAATGACTAAGGTAATTCTATGGACCGGGCTTATTGTTCTATTTGTACCAAAGCTACTGAGGCTCAAAATCGCCATATTATGTTCCCCAGTACGTCAATCATACGTCAATTGAGCAGTACACGATCTGTCAGTGAGTGGAATAAAAATTGAAAAGTTATAAAATAAACAGTGTTCCCGTTTGAAATAGTAGTTTTTAATTTTTTGCGCCACTACATTCATACATGATGCGTTTTGATTGGTTAACGCAAGCATCTTCGCTTGCGCCTGCAGTCACTCGAAAGAGATGCTAGAAAGCTGCGCATATATAGCGCGAGCGAGACGACGCGCCGAAGAAATGGTGTGTTCTGCGACTCCATTTTGAACCATTAACGGGCTATCATCAAACTTTATATCGTAATCATAATTTTCAATTCTGGTGTCAAAATTAACCATCATAGTGTAAACTTTAAGTGCTAAGCCGGCCGGCATTGACAATAAACAAATACGTTGTGGAACGAGGAAGGCACGAATACTACTACACTCTATTTGATAACACAGCAATTTTGGATTCCTTGTCCTTTACGTGCGATCAGGCACTGCATAGCGAAATGTATTCGATGTTATCGATTAAATCCCGTTCCTCTGGAACCTTTCATGAGCGACTTACCGGCCGTACGCGTGAATCAGGTAAACCGTTTTCTATAGTAGGTGTTGATTTCGGGGGACCTTTCCGCATTTGACTTGGTTCATACAGAGGTGCTAAGATCGGAAAAGCTTACTTATGCTTGTTCGTATGCTTCACGACCAAAGCGGTGCACCTTGAAACGGTATCTGACTTGTCCTCCGACGCCTTCATTGCGGCTCTTCATAGGTTTGTGAGCCGCCGCGGCCGCGTTAGCATTATTCATTCAGACTGTGGGACAAATTTCGTAGGGGCAAGTAACTTGCTCAATGGCTATGTAAAATCGGCAGCTGACTCACAGTACATAGAGTTTCGATTCAATCCTCCGTCCAGTCCCCATTTTGGAGGCGTTTGGGAAATCCAAATCAAAGCTGCTAAAGCGCACTTATATCGTATTATCGGAGACCAAACTCTCACGTTTGAAGAGTTGACCATGTTATTCATTCAAATCGAGTCTGTATTAAACTCGCGACCGCTGTGCCCTATCAGCTCTGATCCCAACGATTTGAGCGTCCTGAGCCCGGGTCATTTTCTGACGCTGGAGCCGTTGTCTTCGGTTCCAGATGAAGATCTAACGTCTATAAAGTTGAATCGCTTGGGTCGCTGGCAATTAATCCAACGGTTTCAGCAAGACTTTTGGAGGCATTGGAAGGTTGAATATTTACAATCGCTAACAAAACGTGGGAAATGGACTTCTCACTTGCAGCCTTTAGATGTTAATTCAATAGTAATTATTAAAACTGAAAACACTATACCTTTACACTGGCCACTTGCACGCGTAGTAGAACTACATCCTGGACCGGACGGAATTGTTCGCTTAGCAACAATCCGCACCGCTAACGGATCGCTCCTCAAGCGACCATTAGCCAAATTATGCCCCCTTCCTAACCAGTGTAATTAAGCCTAGTTTCGCAACCCTAGTTAAGTTTAGTTTTAAAATCTCAGGTCTATGTCGCCCTTTAGTCTTATGATTGTTCATACACATTATACTAATGTAGATGTATGTATTGATTAAAATACAAAGTATTGTATTTTGGTGGGCGGAATGTTCCCGTTTGAAATAGTAGTTTTGAATTTTTCGCGCCACTAGATTCATACACGATGCGTTCTGATTGGTTAACGCAAGCATCTTTGCTTGCGCCTGCAGTCACGCGAAAGAGATGCTAGATAGCTGCGCTCGTATTGCACGAGCGAGACGACGCGCCGAAGAAATGGTGTGTTCTGCGACTCCATTTTGAACCATTAACGGGCTAACATCAAACTTTATATCGTAATCATAATTTTCAATTCTGGTGTCAAAATTAACCATAACAGTGTAAACTTTAAGTGCTAAGCCGGCCGGCATTGACAATAAGCAAATACGTTGTGGAACGAGGAAGCACCGAGCAGCCATCGCGTACCCTGGCACCTTGGAGTCAGCCAGAGGAACCAAATCCAGTCTGTTCCGCCATCAAGGTCAGTGACTGCAGCATATAGCCTTTTTCAGTTTGCATAGTTTTGTATTCACTTTTTTTTTGTTGAAAATACCCAATTGTGGCGAAATCCACAAAAGAAAAAATCGAATTCACTACAAACAGTGTAATTAAAATGAAAACCGCACAAGACTTTAAAGGAATGTGAAGTTAAACGCTGCGATCATGCCTAAGTGTAGCATAACAGGATGTGGCTTAAGACAAGGCCAGAAACAGAAAAGTTTGTCGTTGCATAGCTTTGTACTGTTTTTCTATTGAAATATTGGATGGTTTGAACATTGTCGAGAACAAGGCATTAATCTGTACACTAATTATGGCATGTATCATAGCATACAGCTTTATTTTCAATATTTTCGTACTAAAAGTTACCCTGAAGCAGTAGCTAGGGTTGTTCCTAACTATATCGATAGTGAATTGCGATGACTTACTATACCTACTCATTGATTCGGTGAGTTATATTTTTAAAGGTTGCCAAGAACTGAATTTCAGAAGAAAAAATGGTTAGACGCTATTGGAACTGAGAATGAAACTAGTAGTAGTTGTTTGAATTGAAAAATAAAGACCTGGGTAAATTATTAATATAAAAATATTATCCTGATCTCACGTTGTTTCAATAGTAACCTTATAATATACCTAATTTGTGGTTATCTCTTGGTTAATTCTCCCCTAATCCGTGGTGGTGGTGAAATGATAATACTTAGGTAGGTATTATTGGCCGGTACTGATGTATGCATGACTTCACACCCGTATTATTTGACGTCCCATTTCAAATATACGCATCCGACCCATAGTTACTGGAGCTTCGTCAAGATCCATTCGGTAGTTTTTGCGATTAAGACGAAAGAACTATACAAAGTATATAATACTATTAGGATATTCCAAAACTAAACTAATGGGATACATCCAACATACTTGAGGATGTCTCGTAAGTTTTTATTATTGGTGATGGGCGGATCTATTTATGCTACATGCCGTTATTGACTGCATGTAATTAATACACGATATTTAGCGAAATAGTAAAGGAACTCTTTACCAGTAACTTTAATCATGAAATCCCGTAAAGTAAATGCCTGTTTCAAAGAATCATTAAAGAAAACTGTGTACAAAAAAAGGTCACTTTTATTCATATAGTATAACTAATACCCTATCCTATCCCCCTCCCCTCCCTATCCTAGGAAACCAATACGTTTTAATATCTGTCTATAATATCAATAAAAATGTTGATTAGCGGGACAGCACTATATCCGCCATGTTTAGTTCCAATATGACCGCAAAATGGACACGCTCGTAATGATGACACTTCGCGTCCATAGAATTTCCTTAGTCATTGGCTAAAACAGTTTTACTCAGTTATCATACGAAAAGTGACAGGTTGACTTGACATTTCAGTGAAATGAACTGGGGGTCTACTCCGATATTCGAAATCCAAATTTCGTATGGTGCGTCCGTCCCTTTCAGTCTCATGCCATACACAATATGAGTGAAAGGGACGGCACCATACGAAGTTCGGATTTCGAATTTCGGAGTAGACCCCCTGTCAATCTCTGAGTACCCCAGAGTAGACGTCAAATAATAATACCGCTACCAAGCGAGATGGACATATACTGAATTGAATAAGAGCAAGGGGCTTGCAATGGGCGGAGCGCGTCGCGTTTTATACCCACCGCTAGCAAACCTCGGGGTGATCAGTCAGGCGAGGGCCGCCGCCACGCGAGCACATGCGTCGTGTCGCAATTCGCCTCCGCCGCCGACTTGAATTACGACGAACCGCGCGTCAATAACTCCTATTCATAATGTGGATGTCTTTACAGATAATCAAATATAAACAAGTCATTAATTGTATATAAACTTTGTTATTGTAAAAGGCAATCATATTAAATTCCAATTCAAGGCTTTTTTTACATTTTTTTAATATATTTTTTTTACTCCTATTTATTCTGTGGTTTATAAACCCACGACTAAATTGTTAATGAATTATTTGTAGCCTCTCTTGTACCTTCTTATGTAAGTAAATGCAGGACATTACCAAATAACTTGTACCTTTCTAATATAAAAGAACGTATCCTCATAAGAAAACTACGGCACTTACGTCGTTTTGTGTAAGGAGGAGTCTTCCGGTGATAACGTAACCTTTTTGGGCTATACTCGATGGCTATACTGTTCAAAATAATCTTCTATAAAAGGGGGTACGAAACCCTTAAAAGAGTATCTTAATAGAATTTTAGGTATACTTTATTAACTTACTTTTTTTGTTACTCACTTACAAATTAAAGTTACAAGAGTTAAATGGAATTTCCGTTCATGAGATCAGTTTTATTATTGGTGTTATTCATAATGACACTGACATACCTACATGTGAAGTAATATGTACTTATGAATGTATTCATGGTGTGACAACCCCAACGCTACACGTGCCGCGCGTGAATGAATACAAGTTATGCGATAGACACAGATGGAGAGAGTAGGTACGTTTCTTATGGTTTAGGCAAAAAAATAAGTTGTCACTCCATGAATACATTAATAAGTACATATTACTTCACATGTAGGTATGTCAGTGTCATTATGAATAACACCAATAATAAAACTGATCTCGTGAACGGAAATTCCATTTAACTCTTGTAACTTTAATTTGTTTTTATTAGGAAGTGAAATTTCTGTATGTACTATTACTTATTCTGTGATAAGAGTGACAAAGAGGGATATATTATTTGTTGTCCTTTTCATAGTTCCGATTTTTTTTATTTGCCTCAATGCCATCTAAACGTCACGTCAATAGTTTGAGGCAAATAAACGATTACCCGCCCAAATTAAATAGCTTGTTCATGGTAAGCCGCCGGACGTTTAAGACAATTTCTCAATTTAGCTGCATAAGAGCTTTTCTGCCCCCGTAGTGAAACTCGTATAGGGTCTCTATAGGAATCCTTACTATGAGCCTTTGACTATGGAATTCAATGGAACGGGCGTATTGTTCTATTTGTACCAAACCTACTGAGGCTCAAAATCGCCATGTTATGTTCCCCGGTACGTCAATCATACGTCAATTGAGCAGTACACGACCTGTAAGTGAGTGGAATAAACATTGAGAAGTTATAAAATAAACAGTGTTATTAAAATAAAAACAGCACAAGACTTTAAAGGAATGTGAAGTTAAATGCTGCAATCATGCCTTAGTGTAGCATAACAGGATGTGGCTTAAGACAAAGCCAGAAACAGAAAAGTTTGTCGTTGCATAGCTCTGTTATGTTTTTATATTGAAATATTGGATGATTTGAACATTGTCGAGAACAAGGCACATGTATCATAGCATAATTAGTGTACAGATTAAGACAATTTATATTTTGTAGTGGGATTTAGCTTTATTTTCAATATTTTCGTCCTAAAAGTTACCCTGAAGCAGTAGCTAGGGTTGTTCCTGAATATATCGATAATGAATTGTGATGACTTACTATACCTACTCATTGATTCGGTGATTTATATTTTTAAAGGTAGCCATGAAGTGAATTTCTGAAGAAAAAATGGTTAGACGCTATTGGAACTGAGAATGAAACTAGTGGTAGTTGTTTGAATTGAAAAATAAAGACCTGTGTAAATTATTAATATAAAAATATCCTGATCTCACGTTGTTTCAATAGTAACCTTTTAATATTATAATTTGTGTTTTATTTATAATTTGTGGTTATCTCTTGGTTAGTTCTCCCCTAATCTGTGGTGGTGGTGAAATGATAAGACGAAAGAACATCTATACAAAGTATATAGTATTATTAGCATATTCCAAAACTAAACTAATGGGATACGTCCAGCATACTTGAGGGTGTCTCGTAGGTTTTTATTATTGGTGACGGGCAGATCTATTTATGCTACATGCCGTTATTGACTGCATGTAATTAATACACGATATTTAGCGAAATAGTAAAGAAACTCTTTACTAGTAACTTTAATCATGAAATCCCGTAAAGTAAATGCCTGTTTCATAGAATCATTAAAGAAATCTGCATAGAAAAGAGGTCACTATTATTCATATATATCTAATAATATCCTAGGAAACCAATATGTTCTAAGATCTGTCTATAATATCGATAAAAATGTTGATTATCGGGACAGCGCTATATCCGCCATGTTTAGTTCCAATATGGCCAGAAAATGGACACGCTCGTAATGTTGACAGTTCGCGTCCAGAGCTTCCTTAGTCATTGCTATGAGCTACCAATAGTGTCAAGTGTCAAAGAGTTCAAAGATGTCAAAAGGATAGCCGGAAATAAACCTTTTTTTATAGTGGCAATACTGGATCAGCCGTGTGACTTCACTTTCCTTTTAAGCTATTTTGGCCATTTTTGTCGAAAATATTGCAAAAAAAATCTAAATATTTTTTTTTGGGTTCTCTAGTCGTTTTTCTCGAAATTGATTTTCGATTTAGGGAAATGAAAAATATGAAATGTTGTCAATTGGACAACTCGGGATTAATTAAGCCTTGGAAGCTCTCTTTCCTGATATCTCGTTTTAAACTGTCATTAAAGTAAGTACATCCGATAGCAATGTATATTTTTCGTCTTATTACATACATACATAAACTCACGCCTATATTCCCAAAAGGGGTATAGGTTTATAGATTTTCGTCTAATTACAATGGAATACGGTGCAAAAGTGTGAACATATCTTTGAAGTCGAGTGTACCTAAATTTAAGATCACCCTGCAACGGTTACACAGCTTCCGTCGTTTATAATTACTAAGTAACGAATAACGTTCAGATTTCACCTGGTTATCCTATTTGCTTTAGAGCACACGCATGAGTTTCTACCGGGGGATTCAATTCACTAAATAAATGAAAATGGTTTTGTGTTTGTCACACACTTGCGTGCCAAGGCTAACATGATAGGATGAGCAAGCGCAACTAACCATTGTGATACAAAACGTGTACCTTGTTCGATAGACACCATAATTGAATTTCCTTTCACAAACATCCCTCCAAGTTCAACCAATCGAGTCACCAAAATTTGAAATGAGGTTCAATTCCAGCGATGTAATACTAATACGCTAAACACGTCCCGTCATTAGTGGATTCTCGTGACAGAACTAATCCCAACTAGCCTCGGTTGGGACGGGCGGTATCTATGAAACAAGCTATTGTTGTTGTGTGTGTGTTGTTTGCTAAAGCTATTTAGGATTATTCGTTGCAATTAGGCACTTACATTGTTATTGTGAATCTGTGGAACTCATTATAGACCTAAGTCGGTCGATGATAAAAACCGGCCAAGTGCGTGTCGGGCTATCCGCAATGTAGGGCTCCGTAGTTTTCCACCCGTTACATTATGCGACCTTAAAAGTTCACAAACTAATAAAAAAATAAAAATAAAATATTGGGGGACCATCTTACACAAATCGACCTAGTCCCAAACTAAGCGAAGCTTGTACTATGGGTACTAGGCGACGATATACATACTTATATAGATAAATACATACTTAAATACATAGAGAACATCCAAGACCTAAGAACAAAATCCGTGCTAAATGCACAAATAATGCCCTGGCCGGGATTCGAACACGGGACCTCTAGCTTCGGAGGCAGTGTCACTACCAACTAAGCTAAACAGGTCGTCAGGTATTTACTATGTTTTCGACCTTAAAAGTACACAACTAGCAACATTATCTAAGTTAGAAATTCAATCAATGGGAATTATACAGGCCCACGGATATGCGACATGGAGGTAAAGTACCTTGAATATTGTAGATGGAACATTTAACTGAAAGAGGACATTATTTTAATTTAAATAACAATTTAAACTGCATTCATAGATTTTGAAATAATTACATGGATGAACCAGGAATCGAACCCAAAATACTATAAAAAAAGCACAGCCCTTAAAAGTTGCTCTATCTTTTGTAAAATGTTAATTCTTTGGCTAGTTCTTGGATTTTTTTTATTACTTACATACATTTGAACAAAAATATCTACCTAAAAATTTTTTAAGCCTGATTTTGTTTATAATATTAATTCTCATATTTCAAACGTCAAACTAATGCTTTTAAACAGTATAATAAAAATAACTAGGCAATTTTAGAAAAAAAAATCTACAAACTTTCAGTTGCACAATGAAAATGGGTAATTTATGTCATTCAATGAAAGATAGTGGCAAAAGTATTGCCGTCTAATAACTTAAATAACAATAGAAGAAAAAGATAATCCTCGCTTAAAATTAAAAATAAATAACGTAGATTGTACTTCCCTGCAAACTATTAAATAACTAGTTGCTTTAAAAAATATTGCTTAAAGGGTTAAACGAGCAATCCATCGGTAACTCACACGATGGGTTTTGCAGGAAAAAAAAATGCAGCCCCACTTTACATGTACGGGAAGCGAAATAAACAAATTATTTTTCAAGATTTTATTCGAGCGTTTTGTCGGCGTGATTGATATGCAGTAATCGTAACTTTTGTAGCATTTTAGGTGCAGCGTAGTGGTATTAACGGAGTTGGTATCTTCTTTCTATTTAAGAGTTTCACTCTTGTCGGTGAAGTTCTCTCCAGTCCGTTCTCTCCAGTCCGTTCTACTTAATGCCAGTTCCTTGACTTCTCGATACGACCCGACGTCTGCCTTTTTCTTGATCTGGTCCAAATAACTAATCCTCGGCCTTCCTCTCCTTCCCTCAATTTTCCCCTCCATTATCGTTTGTATTAATTAAATCGTCGTGTCGTATCAAGTGACCTATCATTTTCCTTCTCCGAGTTTCCATTGTATGAATTATATGTCTTTTCTCCTTTACCCTGTCCAATACTTCGAGTTGGTATGGACAACTACAATTTAAACGGTTAGTTAAGGTTAATATTAACGTTATTAATGCTAATGAATCATAAGAATTTAAATCATTTATCCCAATTCCGTTAACGCCACTACGCTACGCTGCACCTAAAATGCTGCAAAAGTTACGATCACTGTTGATATGTATACCTGTGCTAAATTACAGCTTTCTAATGTATTATTACTTATTCTGTGCTAGTAGTAACTGTTACTGAGCTAAGCCCCGGACAGACAGACGAACAGAGGGACAGAATACCGACTTCCTTGTTTACTCGGAACCCTAAAACAACTATACAAGTCATTCATTTCGATACGATACGAATTAAAATGCAAACAGGCTTTCTGATTGTGTCTCGTGGCAAGATATTATATTAACGTGGTCTTTCTATGTAAATCAGTATTCGCCTAGACTAGAAAAATATATTTCAATTTCAGGTTGGCTTTTCACTTATTAATCCGAGAAAGGAACAATCTCGAGCAGAAGCAGCCCGGAGTCAGTATTGCTCACCGGGTGGAACGCAGCTTCGATGAGGTATTCAAGTTTCATTTACGTGGCGGTTTGCAAGAGCAACTATTGTGTTGGTAATGCTGTGGCCCAAGGAAAAACATTGCAAAGAATATTACTACATTACACCCAACATTACAACCAAACACTGGCAAAGTTCTCATTATAAATACTTAAGAAGGTATGTTTTCAGCTTGTGTAAAGGTTTTAAGTAATAATTTCTTTGTAATATCTAATCTTTAATTTGCAACACTAATAGAAAGTTATGTATTTTCGAGTTTAAGTATATATTATTACTTCATTGGTTTAACGGTGCTGTCCGTATCTGATAAAGAATGTATGCCGTAAACATTTGTCGACATTTAACTTTCCAAGCAGCTATAAAAGAAATGCAACTTTGTACCAGAGTCACGGCCCGATTTTCAAATAAAAGGTCTGCATCTGCATACAGTAACCTGTAAATTAAGCTTTAAATGGCTGATGAAACCCTCAATGAGCGCGTCAGAGTCGCACTTCACCGGTGTTGTGGTATTGTACGAAGTAACATTACTTCAAATTTATGCTACGTAGACGTCATATTATGATCATACAGGTGGCAATGTTTTACGTCATCTGCCTAGCTAACACGGTAGCTTATACCGTCACATTCTATGTGACGTTTAGTTCCATCTTTATGTTTAGTTACTTTCCAGTCTATTTAAACTTTTGTTCTTATTGTTAAGCGATAGTAAGGCTACAGGATTTATTTAAATTACGCAACAAAGCACACAGAGACAATACAACGACAGTTGTTTAGGGTCCCTCCAGGCTATTAAAAACATAAATTTGTTTGTTAATAGGTGGGGTGTTTACCTACTTCAATTAACCTTGGAGATTTCGCTATAAATTGTTGTATCGCTTGTATAAATACCATCGAGCACCTGTATTTCTAATTTCACTATGAAAATGTAATAAACTGCTGACAAATTTCATTATTAAAATATTAGGGTGAATTGCAAAATATATATATATATAGTTAAGGGCTTTAGTTAAGAAAACTTGATTGATTCCTTTTTGTAACGAAAGTTAGTCATACAAACTATATGGGTAATAATTTAATTTCGTAACATAAAAGGATCAATTAAATTTTCTTAACTAAAGCCCTTACTATGTAATTTTTTTTGCAATTCACCCATTATTATGTAGTATTTACTTTATTTATGTACAAAGAAAGTATATACGAGAATAGAATAGTTAACCAAAATAATATAAATTAGATTAAAACTAACTTAAATTTTCTAATTAAAGGGACACATTGAAAAATTTTATGCTCCGTTACGTTACTGACGATTTCTCAACGGAGGCGCGTCGCGTTTACTGACGATTTCTCAATTTACTTTTGAGACGTTAAGGCTGGGTTGCACCAAACTGTCTGTAATCGTAAGCGGTGTTCGTTAAAATTTGAATGTATGGAAAGTTTGACAAGTTTCTATGGGATGACAGCTGCCGGCGCCATATTTAACGATTATCGGTCTGTGATCGTAAGTCGGTGCAACCCAGCCTTAGTCTTCTACGGTAGATGTCGCTGTACGCCTCCCTATGGCGTTGTAAGCGGGAAATAGTGAAGGATTTCGTGCTCAAGCTTGGTTGTTCCTATAGCTCAGAGCCTAGAGCGATTGGTCGTGTAAGCCAGGATGTCAGAGGTTGGAATCCTGCTCGGAACATTAAATTTTTCAATTTTTCCCTCTTATTAGAAATTTGGAGTTTTCGTTCGCGGCGTTACTGCTTAATACAAAAATTAATTTAAAGTCGAGTCCAGAATTAGGCGAACTAACTTGACAATTCATTGTACACTAATGTTGCCACGGTTTGGCTAGTGTTGTTAATATCGATACATAAAAAGTCTAGTTAGTCATTATTATTGTGTTTAGAATCAAATTAATAATTTTACTAAGCAAAATAATAATAATAAAAATTTATTGGAATTAAAAATACATCGAACATCATTTTGGACATCGTTAAGGACGCTGTCCGCCATTTTGTTTTGTTGATAGTTCGGACCATTGGCCAAACAAAGCAAGCCATTCGGCTTTCGACAATACTTACACGACAATTACTTGATAAAATATAAATAAAATCAGATTTATAGAAGACGGTTATATCGACGTATTTGTGTCGACTTAAACCTATCACTATTTATTTTTTCCTATGTCTGGCAACATTTTCCGCTGTCAAGTTAGTTCGCCTAATTCTGGACTTGACTTTAAACTAACTTAAATCTAAAAGAGGCCCTTATGAGGCATTGTACCGAGGATGCTGGCGACATTTCCTCGCTGTATCGCAATGCTGATACTTACGTTGCGCGAGGAAGTCGCTAACTCTTCGGTCGCCACTTACGTCAACCAGACGCTTCGCAATTTCTGCAAATAACTTCTTTAATTATTATATTGTGTTTTTTTACTATTATTGCACGCGTATATATTTATTCTTTATATTAACTTTTTTACGGTTATATTATGGGCTGGGACAAGGCGTTTATCGTATTTTTTCTTGATGTTAGAATCGCGTTTTTATATTATTAATTGAACAATAATATAAAAACGCGAAGCGGTTAAGTTCAAAATTAATTTGTTTTAATAAATTAACGTTTCCGTGCATAAATCACAGGTTGTTTATTCTCATCTTCCATTGTTTTTTAGGGCTCCGTAGTAAATAAGGAACTCTTGTAATTTCGCCATATTCCGTCCGTCTGTCCGCGGCTTAGCTCAGAACTGATACTACTAGAAAGATGTAATTTTGTATGGTTATCCATCCCAACCAGCAAAACAGTTGCATAATGCGCACTTCATAAGAATGGTAGGCTTTACAGCGCTTTTTGGAAGATTTCATCGCTCTAATACTAGTCTTAGACAAGATAGCACGGAGTCAAGAACGCTTTGTCTTTTTATCTAGTCTCTTATATGTACTGGTATGTATATGTAAACATTTTATAATACTATTATAAGCTTCTTGCTTCTAAATTAACATTTACGAAGACTCATTGCACCTGAGAAAACGTGTTCTTATCATCTTATGTCATCATTCTCTAAGCTCATTAGATTTTATAATATATTTGCTTAATACTGTTGTAATCAGCAAGCTAAAAGCACTTTTATTACGTAATTTTCTGATCTTATTTAAAAAGTTAAATGTTTGAACCAAAAATGTTTAATTTTGTCCAAACTATATACCACGGGTAGTGATCAAATATACGACCAAATGGTAAGCAGAAAACAACTTAGCTTATGGAGACTTGAATCACCAAAGCGCGTTCTTGGCCCTTAGTGGTTTTGAGAACTAAATGTGTAAATTGCAATACTAAATATTAAAAGTCGAATATGATAGATATTGTCAGGCCACATGACATAAATATAATAGCAATAGATGAAGGCATGTTGGCGAATTGCCAGAGGCCGCAACTCACAAGGGCTAGCTCTGGCAATGTTTTTGATCCCACAAATAAGAGTATTCATGCAGGCGTTATCAACTCAGGCGAATGTTCGAGTATGTTATGTATATGGATAGCATCATAGAGACAAATGGGGTATATGGGGATACCCTACCCATACGTCTGGCTTCTTTGATGGCTTTCAGTCCCTTGAATATGATTATATTCTGCTTTTTAGAGATCCGTAGTAAACAAGGAACCCTTAAAGTTTCTCTATGTCCATCTGTCCGCGTTGTAACTCAGTAACCGTTACTACTAGAAAGCTGGGCATGGTTATACCTACACATGTAACAATCACGCAAATCTGAAAAAAAAATATTCCCCTACCCATGAAGTAGAGATGCATTTAGTTTCTTGTTATTCCATCGCGTGGGATATCGTTAGATAGCTCGTTTAAAAATAATGTGTTTTTTAAAACCATTTTTTGGTTCATGAATCCATTTACGTGATATTAAGAGTGTTCTTCTTAGTTGGAGTAAACCAGATAAACGGTTAAATGAAACTATAAAAACCGGCCAAGAGCGTGTCGGGCCACGCTCAGTGTAGGGTTCCGTAGTTTTCCGTCCGTCACATTAAGTTGACATATTAAGTACAGAAACACAAAACCTTACCTAATGTATGGGCGCACCTGCTCAGACCCCATTAAATCAGGAAAAATCTTAACACCGCCATGTAGAAATGAGCGTTCCACGTACAGCGACATCTATCGGCAAATTAAGTAAACTATTGCGCGCGAGCTTAAAGTATGGAAGATGATTTTTATGGAATAATTCTTTATTGCGTGAACCGATTTTCACCGGTTTTACTTTATTTGAAAGCACGTTATTTCATTGTGATTTTGTAGAAATGACAGGTACAATAAACACCTGTTTATACGGTTAAATTACAAACTTAGTTCAGAAATTATATTTGTAATTTTTTCAAAAACTATTCAACCTATCAAGTTCAAAATAATTTTCCTACAAAGTTTTTATAAAGTTCTACTTTTGACATTTTTTTCATATTTTTAAAACTTATGGTTCAAAAGTTAGAGGGGGGGGGGGGCATTTTTTTACTTCTGGAGCAATTATTTCCGAGAATATTAACATTATCAAAAAATGATTGTAGTAAACCCCTATTTATTTTTAAATACCTATCTAACAATATATCACACGTTAGGGTTAAAATGAAAAAAAAAAATCACTCCCCACTTTACGTATAGGGGAGGTACCCTAATAAAATATTTTTTTCCACTTTTTATTTTACCACTTTGTCGGCGTAATTGATATACATATTAGTACCAAATTTCAGCTTTCTAGTGCTAACGGTCACTGAGATTATCCGCGGACGGACGGACAGACGGACGGACAGACGGACGGACAGACATGGCGAAACTATAAGGGTTCCTAGTTGACTACGGAACCCTAAAAACGGAGTTAATTGCGTGTATGATACAGGGTGTGGCCTGTAATAGGAGCAATAAATTTAAAGAACTCTTCCTTAGAGCATCTGCAGTAACCTCTTGTGTCCAAAAAAAAATATCTTTTTTAATAGGGAGAAATTTTGATCTAAAGTTATGACCCCCAAGTAATGGATCTTGGCACCCAGAGATTATAGCGCGGCAGTCAATGCTTATTTTGAGGTTGCTTCAAGTTATGACTCTGGTTGTCGCATTTTTGGTTTAAAAGAATATTATTGCGATTTTTTTCTTTTTTCAAATTAATATTTAGTGTTTTTTGAATACATTGTTATTAATATAACTCCAGTAGAGTACAAAAGTACATATAAGCTACATTTGCGAAAAAAATAATTATAAAAAAATATATATTTTTTTCAATTTAAATCATTTGGAGATAATTGCTGGGGAGCTCAATAGTGTACCGTTTCATTTTTGCTCCTATTACAGGCCACACCCTGTATAATTATTACATCCCGACGTTTCGAGCCCTTTGCATCCCTCATGTTACTGCAATAACTGTGGAAGATCGTGCCGTTCCCGCACTGGTCTATACAGTCACGAATAACTGTGTACAGAAAATGCACAGCAATGCTTAAATCGTCTGCAATAGACGTAAAGGCCTATGATGATGATGATGAGTTCATAATAGTACTAATTACGAGAAAAAAGGTAGCGAAATTAAGACTTTATGATTAGTGCACCATAGTTCTAATTACAGAAAATTTTTCCTCGTAATTAGTACGATTGTGAACAAAGGCATCGATATATTTATTTTAAACGAAAAAAGTAACAGCGAGCAGCCAAAGCCGTACAGGTTTAACTGCCGCTGTATTCGCTCTTATAGTATCATACCTGTTCAGTTTATTAGACTAATTAACATCAAGGGTCCCCCGTACGCTCGACCGAACTCTATTCTCCATACAATTCGTTCTCTTTTTAAAATGCCAAGCTGAAATAACATGAAACTTTGTATACACAATTCAATCCGCCATAACTAGGTCGGAAATTAGTTTCTGTTGCTAGAAATTGGAATGGAAAAAAATAAAGCGTGTTTTTGATTTTTTTTCTCCATTATAATTTCAATCAACAGAAACTAATTTCCGACCTAGATATACCCGATCCCCTTGTGTATATAAAGTTTCAAATGATTCCAGCACGCCATTTTAAAATGAGAACGAAACTACGTTTGTATGGAGAACCGAGCTTACTGCGGAAGTGCGGACTCTTAAAGTTAACGAGTAACAGTAAAAATTAACTAATGTGCCGACCTGGATAAGCAAACTTTCGTACAATTTCATTAATTACTTAGAAAACGTGGTTAGTTTTCTCAAATACATAGTAAATATAAATTTGTTAAGTTTTAAGGGGCTCATAGTAGCTTCCAATGACCTACAATCTGTAACTCACCGTTTTTTCGTGTTTTTGTGTCTTATCGCATTAACAACAATGAGGTGTACCGAAAAAGTACCCACTATGTATTTCATAACTCACTATCTTCGAGATATAAAAGAACAAACTTTAGCAATCATGGGCCAAAAATATAGTTTTTTGGACTAATTTTTGTGAAAATGTGTAAATAAAAAAATATTTTCTTTTAAATCCGTCTTTTGGATATGTAGATAAAAGATTGAAGAATCTATATATAACCGTTTGTGCCATTAATATATCTATAGTTTTGACGGACGAATATAAACTCAAGTATGTCCTTGGAGCTGTAAAAAAACAAACTTCTAAGCAAACGCAATCACAAGATACAGCCGTTTATGCCGCAAATTTTAGACACTCGCCAGGAAATCAAAACCTACAGGGAACTTCCCGTGAACTCAGAATCTTGAAATTTGGTACGAAGCAACGTCTTATAGCACAGACTAGCTTTCCACCCGCGACTTCGTCCGTGTATAATACGGTTTTTATAAAGGGTCTGGATCCCAAATTCCCAATAGCATGTTCTTAAAAAGTTATTTGAAAACTCTATAGCATAGCTGACTGCATCATCAGTTTGTATTACCGAATCGAAAGATTTATACTGGAAGGTTGATGCTTCAAAACTATTCAGCAGTAATTCATTAATTACTGCTGCGTGATCATTTTTAGGGGTTAAAATAGCGCACTCGCATAACCATTCGTTTGATTTATTTTGTATGTTTTTTTTATGTCGGGATATATTATTAATGTCAGTTAGTGTAAGGTAGTTACTATCGTACATAAATTGGATGGAATGGTTATTGTGCCGTCCATGGATGGGTAGTCCCCATCGCCTATTTTAAGTAACAGATTTGCAAAAAGCCCAGCTGTCTCATCACCTCTCAAATGAACTCTCATGTTTTTGTGTAATGAAAGTTATTGAATTAACGGCCACAAAAAGATGATTTAATGCAAGCTTTCACTTCATCTGCCCTTGTATCTCGAGTTACAACAGGCAATGTTTGCCTAAAATCTCCAGATAACAAAACAGTGACTCCACGCATCAGACTATCATTTTCTCTTATATCTCTTAATGTTCGGTTAAGAGCCTCTAATCCACCCTTAAGCGCCATTGTACATTCATCCCAAATTATAAGTTTACACTCTTTTGAAACTTTCGCAAAATTACTTTGTTTAGTGATGTTACATGTTGGTGATTCTTGTAGGGCCAGGCTTAGAGGCAGTTTCAAAGCAGAGTGAGCTTGTGTGTTGAAGTAAAGTAGCAGCAATACCTGAAGAGGCAACCGCTAAAGCTATTCCACGATCCTTGCGTATTCGAGCTAACAAAAGATTCAAACACACAATATTTGACCTGCGCCTTCTTCAATATTGTTTAATATGTTGTAATAAACTTGAGATTGTTCGTCGCTCAATAAAATTTCATTATCTATTACAAACTCTGCCAAAATATTTGTATCATAACTGCTCTCGCGAAGATAATCCCTATTAATTATAATTGTGTTGTCATCTGATGGCAGAGGCAAACCGTATTCTGACAAGCATTGGCCTCCTAATGAGAGCACCGTGTCTTGTAAAGAAATTAGGCACTTACTATAAACTAGCTTTTGCCCGCGACTTCGTCCGCGTATAATTCGTTCTCGCCTTAGAATGATTTTTTTTTCCCATACAATCTTTCTCAAGCTCTGGTAGACACCAGGAACTTAGGGGTGACATGTTGGAGAAGAAAAGCCACGAATAGATCGGACTGGAGATATTTGCTTGACCAGGCTAGCCTAGGGCCCACCCGCGGCTATAACGCCTCAGATGATGATGATGATACAATCTTTCACCCTTTTTTACACCCCCTTAAGAAATGATTACAGTCAATATGACATTCCCTAGAAATCCTAATGTCAAAACGAATGATTAAGTGCTTATTTGGTAATATCAAGTGTACCATTTCTAGACGAATGAATCTCGTCAAAAACATTATATGTACATTGTACAATGGTAAGTCTCGCTACGCAGTTCTGCCGTAAAACGTTATCCCGACAGAGCGAGTTCTTCATGTAAGTATAATGACCGAAGGCCGGAAGCAGAGCGGCAAGGCATGCGAGAATAATCACACAGAGCGGGCTTCTCATGTAAGGCCGAGGGCCGAAGGCCTGAAGCAGAGAGGCGAGACACGCGAGGCTGAAGGCCGAGCCTCCCAACAGAGTAGATTCTTCATGCAAGGTTGATGACTGAAAAGCCGAAGGAGAGTGGCAAGGCATGCGAGGCCGAAGGCCGAGCTATGTCGTCGCCGAAGATCCAGTTGCCATATTAATGAGGGTAAATTATACTCCATTCGTTCGTTTTCACGTGATGCCTAGACATATAAACAGACAGATAAACAGACACAAATTCTTAAAACTGTTGAAACGATTTCTGTTATCGATTCTCAGTATCCCCAGCCAACTTTTTTTCGAATATCTTCCATGTACAGACTTTCGACCCTGTTCTAAGTGTACATCTAAGATGCTCCAACTGTCTATGCTGACGATTGGGCTGCCCAGCTCAAGTGATCTCTTATTTCAAACAGTTTTTATGGTGTGAAGGGTCAACAATTACGTAAAAAATAACGCATGACAAAATTAAATGGACACCGACGATACAAAGTGTGCATTGAAACAGCTGTTTTTGTATTTAAGCATATGAATAAAAACAATGCCAAAGTATTGCAAATGCATTTTGATACACGCAAAGTAGAACTAATTGCGAAAAGGTTGTGCTCAAAAATAGCGTCAACAATCAGAAGGAATTATGATACTTCGGTTTTGACATAATGAATCGTCAACTTGTTTACAATTCTGCTATGCTTTAAGTTAAATTTCTTGACACGCTGTTATACTCCCAATTGGCTGAAACTTTTTTTTTTTTTTTTTTTATTAAATATGGGATTGCTCTTGGCCAGCATCTAGCCAGGGGGCAAAGATGAGGCCGACGATGAAGCGAGCTCACCCAGAAGATGCCTATTCACTCGTGCCTTTAAAAGGTCCAGGTTATATGAACTCGGAAATACAGACGCCGGCAGAGAATTCCAAACCTTAGAAGTGCGCATTATAAAAGAAGATGCAAAGCGCTTGGTTCGAACTAGAGGAATTTCGACCAGGTAAGGATGGTAGCCAGCCGTACGTCTGGATGTCCGATGGAAGAAGGGGGAAGGCGGTATGAGCTCATGGAGCTCCTGAGCACACTCACCGAAGTACAGTTTGTAGAAGACGCACAGACATGCTACTTTGCGTAGATGTGCTAAGCTCTGCAGCTTATTTCCCACTACCGTACTGCCGCCAATGAGCCTCCTGGCTCTGCGGTCCACCGAGTCGAGTGCGGCAAGTTGGTACTTAGCCGAGCCATCCCAAAGGTGACTACAATACTCCATGCAAGACCGGACTTGGGCTTTATATAAAGATAGAAGCTGCCCAGGGGTGAAGTATTGCTTGACCTTATTTAGGATGCTCAGCTTCAAATCGTAGAATGGCGTATGAGGATTAAACCACCCCGTTTCATGGACCTTACTTGCATCCCCGATTTAATATCCCTTTAATGGAAGATCATCGGGACAAAAAGTACACTTATAATATATATATAAGTGAATCCAGATTATATGCTTTTAGCAATATTAGCATACAACTCATCTTAATCTGTTCAGCCGTTTTTGCGTGATTCAGTGACAAACATCCAAACATCTAAACTTTCGCATTTAATAATATTAAGTATAGGGATGATGGTATAAAGTGAGTGCACATGAAGTGAACGGCAAAAGTTACATTGTAATTGCATGTTTTGAAGAGACCGTGGTGGCTGGCGCGCACACTGGGCAGCGCCGCGGCGCAGCGCTTGCGTTTACTTTTTTTCAGTTTTTATCTTAAGATTTGACAAATTTTGAATGAGGATGTTTTTCCTTTGTCATCAAGTATATGCTTACCAATGTTCATACCTGTAACTCATGGATTATAGGAGTTCCCATACAAAATTCAACCCCTCTTTTTACCCCCTTTTAATCCAAATCTGCACAATTTTTATAGCCTAACCCCTGACTGGGTATTTACTCGACAGATTAGTAAAGTTTTCATCAAAATCCGTTCAGCCGTTTTCACGTGATGCGCGTTCATATAAACAGACAAACAGATAAACTGACAAAAATTCTAAAAACTGTTGGAACGTGTTCTGTTATCGATTTTAAATATCCCCAGCCAACTTTTTTTCGAATATCTTCCATGTACAGACTATAGACCCTATTATGGAGCGGTGGACTGTATAACGTGAGGGTGATGAAAACACAGTGTTTTAAAGCATAATAACTAGTTTAAACAAGTTGACAGCGTACAATGCGTGACAGCCACTAGACGCAAGCAAAAAAAAGACATATATCTTAAAAAAGAGTATAATAAAAAGGTTAGGTTTGGACCCGCAGCCAGTCGCTAACATACCGGACCCCTAGTGGTACACTAACAACTGGTGGCGACTGGCTGGGGCTCCGGTTCTAACAGGATGAGCTTCCGGGTCGGACGACGCAGCGTGCCGCCCTTTGTTTGGATGTCCGCTACGCGGACCATCCCGTCAGGTCCTATGTTCGTCTTTGTTACTCTACCTAGAGGCCAAAGACCCCGAGGTAGAGTAGGATCAACAATGAGTACCACGTCACCCTCACTGTACATTGTTTCACTACCAGGAAGTCCTCTTGGTCGCAGAGTGGGCAAGTATTCTCGCAGCCATCTTGACCAAAAATGATCGGCGAGTCGTAGAGTCCTCCTCCAGTCGCACCTGCGCATTAAGTCTTCATCTGTGAGAGATGACGTCCATGGTGCTACTGATGATGTACCCAAGATGAAATGAAAGGGGGTTAATGCCTCGGGAGTCTTAGGTGACGATGTGATGTAGGTGAGCGGTCGTGAGATCGATGATGGATTCTGCTTCTAGAAGAAGTGTCGTCAGAAGATCCTCATTAATGGTTCTGTTGTTTAGACAGGCTCTCAGGGCTGTCTTTACTGACCGCACCAGTCTCTCCCATGCACCTTTAGGCCTTCGTAGTCAAAATTCGAAAAATATAAATTTAGAAAGTTATGATCACTTGTTAGATTTATCTGTCGAACTTTCGCTATCTGATGTGGCTCCTACCGTCCTTATCGGCGCCCCCGACTGGCACTTATCAATCAGCCGTGAAGTGCGACGCGGAAAAAAGAATGAACCTGTCGCCTCTAAGACGTTATTAGGGTGGGTGTTACACGGCGCGTTCTCTGTTTCGTCAAAACCTATTGAGTTCTTGAACCATGTATGCGAAGATCTAGACGTTCTTATTAAAAGTCAATAGGACATAGATTCACTAGGCATAACAAAGAACGCACTGCGCTCTAACATTGATGATCAGCGAGCGATAGACATCATTGAAACCTCTGCTCACAGACTCGAAGACGGTAGATTTGAGATCGACTTACCTTGGAAAAAAGATTTGCCAAAAAAAGTGCCACATAGCTACCCACAAGCTTTATCTCGTTTCAAAGCTCTTGAACGTCAAATGGCTAAAGACACTTCGTTCTTTTTTCCGCGTCGCACTTCACGGCTGATAGATAAGTGCCAGTCGGGGGCGCCGATAAGGACGGTAGGAGCCACATCAGATAGCGAAAGTTCGTCAGATAAATCTAACAAGTGATCATAACTTTCTAAATTTATATTTTTCGAATTTTGACTACGAAGGCCTAAAGGTGAAATGGCTCGCGCGTGTTCCACTAAGTAACGGTCAGGTAAATTACGTCCACGGATGTAAAAATTAACGTAACTTACGTGAACCATCTTTGACATCCCACCGACGCCCTCGATTCGACGACACTCCTGACGGTTCGGCTTTGCACCCATGCGGGCCGCTACCTTGCCGTCAATAAGCGTGGCGGTGCTGCCTTCGTCGAGAAGTGCTGTGGTTTCGTACTTGCCATTAGAGCCTTCGATAACGATCGGCAGCACTTTCAACAGACCGCGTGGTTGACAAGTCGGCGCTCCTGTCATAAAAGGAAAGTCAGAAGTATTCGTAGTCGTAACAGAGGGCTCATTTTCTTTATTGAGAGCGCTAGGAACGATAGGATTCATAGGCAGTGTTTGTGTGTTACAATTACAAGCCTGTACTATTGCGTTAACCCCAGCGTTAAGAGCTTCTGTGCCGTGCAGAAGTGAGTTATGTCGCCTTGTGCAACCGTTAACACCACAACGCTTTGCCTTGCAGTTGTTCCAAGTATGCGGGTTCGATTTGAGGCAACGGTAGCATAGCTTTGATTCACGCACCCAACGCCATTTGAGGCAACGGTAGCATCGTCCAGTGGTAGGGACAAGAAAACCTTACACGTTTTTATATTATGAGTAGCTTGTTTACAATATGTACACTCTTGTGCTTTGCTACTACTCGGCGATATTGTAGCATGTATGGTTTCTTTTTTCGGGGTAAATTTGACAAAAGGTGACGGGTTTTGCAACCTCACTGTACCTGTACAATCGGGAATAAAGTTAAATTTCAGTTGTTTATCGGCTTCGATAAGCAAAAATCTAGAGAGTAAATCTAATTTGGATGAGCTTTGTTCCAAAGGTGTGAAATTTGTTGCAAAATCAGTAAAGCGAGCTCTAGTGTGTTCACTCAGCTTTAGTAAGACGCATCGAAAGAGTTCTGGTGAGAACAAATAGTCGTTTTGATTTAATAACTTGACGGTTGTTACGAAGTTACGTAACCTATTTGCCAAGGCGCTTAAATCTTCGGGAGAACTTAACTTAGAAATGGTGCGAAGCACCTCTGCTCCAGGGCTTGTATGACGTCCAGAGGGTCGCGGGAGGTCCACAGGAGCGACGCCACGGATTTATACGCCGGACCGCGTATGGCGTGGTTTAATCGAGTTAAGTTCTCTGCAGGGAAAAAACAAGATTTAGATCTGACGTAACTTGATTTAAAGGCCATCCATTAGTCAACTTCGCCCGAAAAAGTGACGAGTTCGGGTTTGTTAGGCCGGTTGGACAGACCGGTAATAGCTTGGGCGAGTTTAGCTATAGGGTCTGTTGGAGATAAGTCCGGTAGTGGTCCGGTATGTGTCACTGCAACGCTGTTGTCAGCGAGTTGTGTGGGTTGTGGATAACGTTTGTGATTGACATACGGTGCACACAACGGTACCGTGTTGGTGGGCACGGTGGACTGTATACCAGTGTCTGGGATCTCAGGCTGACAGTCCGTTCCTCACCATGTTCGGCTGTATGCATCGGCAAAGCCATGTTTACGTTTTGTTCTAACACCCAGCTCACGGTGCGTTTCTTTGTGTAACACGATCGATGAGATTTGGTTGACTTATCTCTAGCATCCAGTGCTGCTAATTTAGCTTGCAGCTCCACTTGTTCCGCCTCCGATTCGAGACGAGCAAGTTCAAGCTCGCGCTCCGCCTGTTGACGTGCGAGCTCGCGCTCGCGAGCCAAGCGGTGCCGTAAAGCCTCTGCTTCAATGGTAAGCTTCTGGGCGCAGATGGTCACAGACGAACACGACGATCGCGAGAGGTCACTTGTAGCTTGTCTACTGCAAAAGCTAATTGATTTTCAAGTAGATGTTTCGGCGCTGCCTTCACATGGATGACTACAACGGGCGTCTACGTTTGGACGATTCACAGGACAAGGTTGTGTCGTGTCAGGAATTGCGTCCATTGGTTGCGTGCCCGAGGTAGTTGGCAGTGCCGAAACATTCTCGGATGCAGCTGTGGAAGCCGACCGGATGCCGCTCGGCGACTGAGCGCGCGATTCGTGCTGCGTCCGCTCGACTTCGACCGTCGGTAAAGTCGCTGTTTTGCTCATACTACGTGTTTTCACCATTAATGAGACGAGAACATAAATTTTAATGAAAATCAATGAAACGAAAACGAAATGAAATTAAAGACGTGAACAATTTTTGACACGGATGAAAGAAAATTTGACGTGAATTTTTTTTTTCCAAAATAAGCCTGGGTTTTTAAAACTTACGGATCGAATGGACCAAATATTATGGAGCGGTGGACTGTATAACGTGAGGATGAAAACACGGTGTTTTAAAGCATAATAACTATAATACAGTTTAAACAAGTTGACAGCGTACAATGCGTGACAGCCACTAGACGCAAGCAAAAAAAGACATATATCTTAAAAAAGAGTATAATAAAAAGGTTAGGTTTGGACCCGCAGCCAGTCGCTAACAGACCCTCTTCAGCTTTATTATATGTATAGATAGATGGTATTCAGAATTACGCTAACATTACCATCTTCTATCTCTTCTGACTGAATGTCCTCCGAAAGATTATCTTTTTAATTTTCCCAGAGACCTAGAGTATCGGACACTGAAAAAACAGAAAGTTTAAAGTCTCTAACACAAAATAAAAAAATCTCCAATACGAACTTGGCACCCCTATTTCACCCCCTTAGGTTTAGAATTTTGCAAAACGATGAAAACACTTTCTTTGGATTTAAGTACGTAAACTTTTTTAAAAAGTTTCCCACGTACAAACTTTGCACCCCTATTTTACTCCTTTATAGCTAACGTTTATCAAAACCCTGAAAGTACTTTTTTGTATTCTAATAAATAACCATTTTACAAAGTTTTAAGTCTCTAACTCTAAAACAGAAGTTTCTCTCATACAAACTTTGCACCCCTATTTTACCCTCTTAGTATATTATATGTTAGAAATTTGAAAAACGCTGAAAAAACTTTCTTTGGTTTTAAATTCGTAACCTTTTTACAAATTTTTAAGTCTTCAGATCAAAAAAAAAATATTTCTCCTCCTCAAACTTTGCACCCCCTTATTTGATCCCCTAAGGGGTTGAATTTCCAAAAATCCCGTCTTATCCCTTGCATACGTCATAAAAGTAAGCTCTGGACCAAATTTGAAGTTTCTAGTTCCAGTAGTTTTGGCTGGGCGTTGATGGTAGATCAGGATTTCTTCTTTTATATGTGTAGATAAAGGAAAAATTGCGAAAACCGTTTATTTTTGGTTACATCATATAATAAAAATATTTTTTACGGAACCCTCGGTGCGCGAGTCCGACTCTCACTTGGCCGGTTTTTATCCTTGTATCATCATGCCATCCGAATGACGTCCACTGCTGGACATAGGCCTCCCCCAAAGACTTCCACAATGATCGGTCCTGCGCCATATCCTTATATGTTATTTTCCCCTCACTAGCTCGGAAAGCCGTCTTTTATCCTTTGAAACAACGGGGAAAAACGCATTTTATCCACAAGTGGGGAAAGTAATTTGACCTTGGAGCGTGTTTGAGTAGCTTTTGACAGATAACAAAACGTAAAACGCTCATATTAATGGTTCGTTTGATATCAATTATCATTAAATAAATGGTTTGAGAATTTAATAAAAAATACCAAATTTAACTTTACCTATATTTAATGATTTAAGTCGTAAACCTTAAAATTCTATAAGTAACATTTTTTTTATAATGACTTTGAGTATAATAGTAAACGCACAAGTTGAGTCGATGCAATTTCAAAACGCATCGTCAGAAATGTCGTGATTGTCAATGTCAACTAAAATATACACAACTTGTCACCGACTCCGACTCGCGTGAATATTATACACAACTTTCAGAGTTTTCTGTTATAATATCGTAAAAAAATCAGTGATTCGAGTGATGAAAATCATGCCTATGCAACTGTGTTTTTTTGCATGTTGCACTTTCCTCGCTATAGTGAGGAGAAAAGTTTTGTGTTACACACGGGTGCAAAGTTGTATTTTACTTCTCGTGTGGTGAAACACTCGCTACGCTCAGGATTCTATTTTAGAACCACTCGCTTCGCTCGTGGTTCAACTATAGAATCCTTTCGCTGGCTCGTGTTTCAATTCCACACTCGCGGGTAAAATACAACTTTGCACCCTTGTATAACAAATTACTATTGTATCAAAAAATAGTCAACTCCGCTTCGCTACGTAGACGAACGTACTCTATGCCTGTCACTTTTATGTGCTCAGTAGTGATCCCATGAACATTAACGTCATTTATCAGAATAAGGCACTGTCATGGTACAGTGCTCGTCCCATCTCGGTTGGCGAGTGCGTTGACGTAGCATTCTCATCTGTTGCTTTTCTGGAGCGTTAAATATTTTCCCCGTGGAAAAAAGGAATCAGTGGGAAGTGAAGACACGGTTATTTACGCCTCCGAAGCGGACGTTAGAGCCCTTTCTGTTGGTGTATTGGGCTGGATTTTTTATTTAACATCGCAAGTAGGTAAGTCGTCTTTGTTTTTGTCTGAGTTAAATAAAATTTAGTTAACTAAATATACTAGTGGTTCTACCAGCTGTAAGCCTCGTGATTTTTCTAAACAAATTTCAACGAGTACCTTTACTCGTAAATTATAAGTTAATAAGTAATTAACTATTACATAATTTATAGACACAACATTCACATGTAACAATAAAAATAACACAAATCTAAAACTAAACGTTATAACTAAAATTAAATTAATACTAAACTAAATCAAATTAACAAAAATAGCCATAATTAAAAATCTAGAAGACCCCTGTAAGTAATTAACTTGTAATTATCTTAAAATTATCAAACGTGCTCACAAAATCTCACAAGAATCGTATGAGAAATCATTAGAGGATGATAGCCGTAAATCCGGAAAACTGGACATACGAAATTTTTTTTGTAAAAGCTGAAATGGAGACCTTCGTTTCACTCGGTCAAAGATTGATTTGTTGTCAAATAATTCATAAATTCATTGTGTAATTTTGAGTTGACATGCGAAAAACAATCAAACTTGCGAACGAAGAGTGCTGAAAACTATAAAGCAAAAACAGGCACACTGCTGTTTTGCATAGAATTCCTATATACAATACAATACAAAATAATACAAATACTCTTTTCTCAAACATGCGATGAAATATTGATGTTATGTTCCTTATAATAGACTGCGAAGTATGACTTTTCAGGTGCGGCTAGGACAAGAGGTCGTTAATGGAATTTCATACAAATCTTGCAGGCCTAGGCCGGCAAAGTCCTCTTTTTTAATTTCCATTCCACATAAATTTGTGGCGCGGGCATCATGACATTCTGCCACTATGAGTATCTATATAAGTACACTAGCATTTGCCCGCGGCTTCGCCCGCGTACTAAGCGAAATTTTTAACTGTCTACAAAAAACAGGTTCGTATGTTTGGCCACGATTATCTCGCGTTTGGCTGAACCGATTTAGATGCGGTCTCCAGAAAAGTAGTTGTTACATTCCGGGGTTTCGCTATACGAAGTTTGGTGATTGTGATTCATTAACAGATGAACAGATAAAAAGTCAGTATACATTCTGAGAACCGACAAACTGTTGAATTTCATTTGATTTTGGCAAAAATAAGGATCGAAAACTATTATCATACATTTCCGAGAGGCCGAAGGGGAAAGGGCCGATGAAATAAAAGCATGTCTTAAATGACCCTTAGTAAAAGTATCTGTGTACTACAGTAACACCAATAGGTCTGTAAACGACCTAACAGCGCGCAGTGGCCATAAACTCTGGTCCTTTGAAGTACAGAAATACGGCTAATTCAATATCATGTGTAACATTTATTTTTCCTACAATTAAATTTATTAGGTAGGTTTTGCCAGTTACCATTAGAGCATCCAAAAAGAAAATTTGGCCTCACTTCCATTCGCACTCCTTACTGTCAGTCCGTCTGTTACAACCAAGTTGCTTTTACTGGACCTATTGAATTGCAATTTGGCACAAACTATCAAGAATTTAGAGTGCTCGTGGCCCAACGGCACCCGCCTACCGCGTGCGGTGTGCGAGGTTAAGCAATGTGGGCGCAGGTCAGTTCTTGGATGGGTGACCGCTTTGAGTGGTTACTAACTGACTCTCGTGCTTTGAAAGGCACGCTAAGCCGTTGATCCCGGCTGCAATCGTTAAGCCAAGTTAGAGGCCTTCGAGCGGCTTGCGAACTTCTAACAGTCAAGTTGCCCACTCATTTGACAAAGGGGGGTCGAAGTTGCACCGCGTCCGTAGGGAGTACCCACCGTTACCATACACAGAACCCCTGGGTGGTGCTAAAAGTGCAACAAAAACTGGCAACCGTACTAGTCTTCTCGAAAATCGCACGGTTCGTAAATAAATGCCATACGATTAAAAAAAAATTTAAGGTTGATTTAAATGAAAAAAAAATATCGAAACCTCTATGTCGTTTGTTAAAAGCAAATCCATAGATACCCCACACGCTTATATAGTAACATTAAACTTTTTTGCATACAGGTATGAATGGAGTGCCAAATTTTACCTCAGATTCGTATTAAGAGACCTCTCGGATGCTCAGATATCGATTTTGAACGAAATCGGGACGAAAAAAAAGGAAATCAATATGGCCGCCACTTTCACAAATTTTACCTCGGATTCGTATTAAGAGACCTCTCGGGCACTCAGATATCGATTTTGAACGAAATCGGGACGAAAATGAAAAAAATCAATAAGGCCGCCACTTTTTTCAAATTTTACCTCAAATTCGTATTAGGGGACCTCTCGGATGCTCAGATATCGATTTTGAACGAAATCGGGTTGGAAATGAAGAAAATCAATATGGCTGCCACTTTTTCCAAATTTTACCTCGGATTCATATTAAGAGGCCTCTCGGACGCTCAGATATCAATTTTGAACGAAATTGGGACGGAAATGAAGAAAATCAATATGCCGCCACTTTTTCCAAATTTTACCTCGGATTCGTATTAAGAATTCTCTCGGACGCTCAGATATCGATTTTGAACGAAATCTGGACGGAAATGATAAAAATTAATATAGCCACTACTTTTTCTAAATTATACCTCGGATTCGTATTACGAGACCTCTCGGACGCTCATATATCGATTTTGAACGAAATCGGGACGAAAAAAAATAAAATTAATATGGCCGCCACTTTCACAAATTATACCTCGGATTCGTATTAAGAAACCTCTCGGACACTCAGATATCGATTTTGAACGAAATCGGTACGAAAATGAAGAAAATCAATATGGCCGCCACTTTCACAAATTTTACCTCGGATTCGTATTAAGAGACCTCTCGGACGCTCAGATATCGATTTTGATCGAAATCGGGATGAAAAAAAAGAAAATCAATATGACTGCGACTTTTTCCACATTTTACCTCGGAGTCGTATTAGGGAAGCTCTCGGACGCTCAGATATCGATTTTGAACTAAATCGGGACGGAAATGAAGAAAATCAATATGGCAGCCACTTTTTCCAAATTTTACCACGGAGTCATATTAGGGACCTCTCGGACGCTCAGATATCGATTTTGAACGAAATCGGGACGGAAATGAAGAAAATCAATATGGCCGTTACTTTATTCAAAGTTTAGGTACCTCGGATTCCTATTAAGAGTCCTCTCGGACGCTCGAATATCGATTTATGTCGAAATCGTATCGGACGGCACTGATTAATAAAACCATCTACAATACATTGAATCAAAACAGGTCGTATCTTCATAGGGAACTCACGGCACTTCATGCACCTTTAGACCTTATAAGGAACTTACATGCCAAATTTGGTATCTCTCGAACCACCAGTTTGCGCTATGCGGTGATATGTCAGTCTCTCAGTCAGTCAGTTATTTCTTGATATTTGGCACAATTTTTCAAAAGTTTTCATGACCACAATATTAAATTTCAAAACCGATGCCATTTTCGTAATTAACGTCCCAAAAAACCATAAAAACGACACCCATATTAATATTTAGACATTTCATCCCCCGCGGACCCCAACAGAGGGGATGGTATTTCACTTCCTCCACGTGGGATTTTAAAATCATTGTTGTTTTCGTAATCAGCGACCCAATAAACCATGGAAACAACACCTATATCGATTTTCAGAATTTGTCACCAGATTTCCCCCTTTTAGGGGTTGATTTCTCAAAAAACCTGAAACACATGTTTACTCATTTATCTTTAGAAATACTCCTGTGAAGTTTCGAATAAAATAATCCAGCTAATCTTGAGTCCCCATACAATCTTCGTACCCCCATTTCACCCCCTTAGGCGTTGAATTTTGAAAAATCCTTTCTTAATGCACCTCAAGACCTTATATGGAACCTACATACTAAATATGGAATCTCTAGAACCACCAGTTTGCGCTGTGTGGTGATATGTCAGTCTCTCAGTCAGTCAGTTATTTCTTGAAATTTAACACAATTTTTCAAAATTTTTTATGTCAACAATATTAAATTACAAAACCGATGCCATTTTCTTAATTAACGTCCCAAAAAACCATAAAAACGACACCCATATTAATATTTAGACATTTCATCCCCCTCGCACCCCAACAGGGGGGATGGTATTTCACGTCCTCCACGTGAGATTTTAAAATCATTGTTGTTTTCGTTATCAGCGACCCGGTATATCATAAAAACAATACCCATGTCGATTTTCAGAATTTATCACCACCTTTTCCCCTTTTAGGGGTTGATTTCTCAAAAAACCTGAAACACGTATTTACTCATTTATCGTTAGAAATACTCCTGTGAAGTTTCGAATAAAATAGTCCAACTAATCTTGTTTCCCCATACAAACTTCGGACCCCCATTTCAACCTCTTAGGGGTTGAATTTTGAAAAATCCTTTCTTAGTGCACCCCTACACCTTATAAGGAACCTACGTGCCAAATTTGGAATCTCTAGGACCAGCGGTTTGGGCTGTGCGTTGATATGTCAGTCAGTCAGTCAGTTAGTCAGTCAGTCAGTCAGTCAGTTTCTTCTTTTATATATTTAGATATAATAAAGCTGAAGAGGGTCGGAAATCTGTACATGGAAAATATTAAAAAAAAGTTGGTTGGGTATACTATGAATCGATAACAGAACACGTTCCAACAGTTTTTAGAATTTTTGTCTGTTTATCTGTTTGTCTGTTTACTTGACCGCGCATCACGTGAAAACGGCTGAACGGATTTTGATGAAAACTTTACTAATCTGTCGAGTAAATCCCCGGCCAGTTTATAGGCTATAAACCATGAGTTACATTGAAAATTGGTAAGCATATACTTAACAACCAAGAAGAAACATCCTCATTCAAAATTTGTGAAATCTTGAGATAAAAACTGAAAAAAAAGACGTAAACGCAAAAACACAAGCGCTGCGTCGGGACGCTGCGCAGTGTGTGCGTGAGCCGCCACGGTCTCTTCAAAATTTTAAAGCTACTAGCGTTTAGCCCTTTAAGTAACTGTGACCCTGAACCCAAATTTCAGTCCAGTTTTATGTTTCCATAAAACTGGACTCTGTAAGTTTGTAATCCTCTTACTTTTGCCGGTTACTTAATGTTCAGTTACTTATATCACGTAAATCGAAAGATAGACACATGATGTCTGAGTTCAGTATCTCTCCTATTTACCTTGAACTGTAATGAGGTGTCGTCTGCGAACATTACACTGCCTGATCTTCGGCTTACCATTCACATAAAATCATTTACATAAAAAAGGAACAGGAAAGGGCCTAGAAGAGACCCCTGAGGTACTCCCATCTCTACCACTGTCTTTGACGAAAGGGCTTTATTTATCGCTACCTTTTGATTTCTCTGTGTTAAATATGACTTCATAAGATCCAATGCATGTCCTCTGCACTTGTATCGTAATGTACTATTATTGCACACCTGACGAAAATACTAGTTTTTATATCTCATCAGTACTCCTTAACAAATCTCATCAGTACTATACGCAAACATATACAAAACCTTTGAAATTACAACTTAGGTACTTTACCGTCGTATAAGCAAATAATATCCTGTGTAATCGTCAAAGTTTAATAAAAGTCTTATTTATTCTCTGTCATGTTGTGAAGTTATATTAGATTCAGCCTTCGTTCAAATCAAGGAAATCGTAGCGGCGTTTAAAGTTGTTGCTTACTTTCAGGGATGCGAAATTTGCGAAAAACTTGGTGAAATTTCAGAAACATCCATGCTGACAAGCTGTTTTAAAATTTACAATATAAGAGTAAGTACTCATCAAGAAAATATCGATATAAAAATAGTACATTACATTACGATACAAGTGCAAAGAACAGGAAATTCGCAACGAGTGGTGATAAAAATAAAACACGACCGAAGGGAGTGTTTTAAATCGACATGAGTAGCGAATTACCTATTCGCACGTGTATCGTACAACGTTTTACAGTACATATGGCTCTTTAAAGTTTCGACATATGAACTTAATCAGCTGATTATCGCACCCGTGCGGTAAAGTAGCACCATATGTACTGTAAAGGCACTTATAGTACGAGCGGTGACCGCAAGATCCACTACGTTATTTGATACAAAGAATAAGCCCCATGCCAAGTTTCGAAAAATCGGTGGAAAAAATTAGGATTGGACGAATGTGGAAAAAAAGTACCACTTCCGGTGAAAAAATTAATGGCACTTACGTCATTTGATACTGAATGGATACTTGTGGCATCAAATAGCTCTACATTGGCAACATGGTTAAAGTGTGCTATGGGCGATATTTCAACAACAAATCAATGTAATATCATATTTTCTCCATCTTCCATTCACATTCCACCTTCAATTGCAAATAGTGGCAATACTTACTTATACCTACTATGAAAAACTTAGCTTTATGTGCTCAGCCTATCCCTTTTAGGGATAACTCACACCGAGTTTATGTATTTACATGATATCCATATCCACGGAAATCGTTGCATATCTCATGTATTAAGTAAATTTTTATTTGTAGCCTGACACATTACAAGCGCATGCCTGCCAAAGCGGTAAATCTAAAGTCCATTAAACTTAAATGATGGAATTAATCCCTTTCGGTTAAATTAAATGCTTTTGATGGTGGAGCGATCGTCCCATCGTGTAGTTGCCGGTATTACAATTAATTACTTGTCACAGAACATCATTAGCTCGGAGCTTGGGGTAACGTCTGCCGTATTTACAAAATAAACCGTTCTTCTGGAATGTCGGTCTATAAATTTCAGTTGCACATCTATCAGTGACCGTCTCTGCTGTATTTTTAAACTTCATACCATAGTCCGCTCAGCTAGGAACTTAATCCAAAAATCTAGGTTTTACTGAAGTGACTGCCACCAGACCTCCCAATCCAAAGGGGAAACTAGACCTTATATCACTTTTAATTTCATTTTTGTAGCTTGTTATAAGTAACGGGTATAAGATATTTATTTGACAACACGTTTTTCTTATTGGGGTTTTGATACGTCAAGTAAGTGAGCACCTTGACTTTGTAATCTTCTATCATCCTGAAGACCACTAATTTAGCTCAACGAGCTTTTCAAAACACGGAAGCGCTCAGTTAGTAACTATTTACAGCGGTAACGTTGCAATGCATTAACCCGCACAATCGGTGTTCTCCTGTAGGTACCGCAAGACCATAACTTCTAAGTAATAATACGCAACATATTCCTGAGTTTAAGAAGACCATTATAGAGTAGTTGCGCCTATTCGTGAAGCAGCCCTGAAGTTACCTTTACCTTTGAAAATAGCAGGATTGGCAGGTTTGGCTCATTTGAATAGTCATGCCGGTATGTGAGCAAATGCATTGCTGTCCGTGAAACCTTGTCTTTTAGATGAGGCTCGGAGCTTGCAATGTTTTAACTAGGTAGTGACGTTCGGTTTATAGTACAGCGTATCGAGAACAGCAAGCCTATCTTTAACTACAATTTTCTTATATTTCTTCGTAAATGTAGTAATAGGATTGCATAGGAAATTAATTATTTGCACCCGTTCGCTAGCACCAGTGCATAACAATATATAAATATATATATAAGAGTGTAAAGCTCTAATAATCAGAGTTCGAATTAGTTTGGTTAGTCCGTGACCGTGATTATATAAGTATAAGGCAAAACTTTCAAAATATAAATCAACCTATAATCACAACGGTAAAGTATAAAATCGGCCATAGGAAACTCACGGCTCTTAGGTATTGTCTTTATGCTTGGGCGAGGCAGTTTTAGGGATAACTTAAAAATTGTTCGAATTATCTTGTTCAAAGTTCAAACTAAATATCGTTAAATTTATTTATAAATGTACACAACCTTATTTTCTTTTTTGAATTTTAACTTCAAACTTTGGAAATTAGAGGGGGAGGGTACTTCTTACGACTTTGACAGCTCATCAACGATGGACTTATTTTTAACCGACTTCAAGATTTCACAAGAGGAGGTTATCAATTCTGTTGTATGTTTTTTTTTAATGTTTGTTACTCCAGAACTCCGTTATTTCTGAACCGATTTTGAAAATTCTTTTTTTGATTGTAAGTATATATTTATATCCAAGTAGGTCCCGTTTTTTTCAAAACGCAGTTCTGATGATAGGATCCATGAGAAATCCAGAGAACTTCTCAAATCTTAAAGGCAAACATATAGCGATTTTTGTGTTTTTATCAACAAATCAACCATTTTCATACAAAAATGTGACATTAATTTTGATAAAGTGGAACTGCTGATGATTAAACAAAATTCTTCAACGACAAAAAGTTCACCTTTGGCAATTTCTCCTCCTAGCCGTGTTTGTTAAGCAAATTCTATTTTCACGATTAATTTCTGTTATGCTCGAGTTCTGATGATGGGATCCATGAGGAATCGAGGGAACTCTTTAAATTTGAAAGGCACAAATACAGTGATTTTAGTATTTTCATGAAAAAATCAGGCATTTTCATTCAAAAAAGTGACATTTGATGAACTGGAACTGCTGATGATGATCAGAACGGAACTCTTCAACAACGCATAGTTCACGTTTGGCGAATTGTTTTTTTTTTTTTTTTTTTTATATATTCCAAAAACATTGACTTAAAACGTAAGTACTTAACATTAATTTTCGCCAAACTGCTTAGCAGTTTGTTGGCGAATAGTGCGCTCCTTCCACAATTCCAGTGATATACTTACTATACTAATGTAATTTAAGTTAAAAACAATATTAGTTAAAATTACGCAGTAAACTACCCACCAAACTACGTACCAGCATCAAGTTCATCCAAAAGTACAGTTTTTAATCTTTTTTTAAACACCTGCTTACTGCTGCATTGCGCCAGAGTTGGACTTATCTGGTTAAAAATCTTAGGGATCATGTATTTACGAGTTCTTTCACCATAATAGTTATTTGCAGTGTATTCTACATATGTTTTCCTCGCATTGTCTCGAAGATTACGTAACGGTTTTCTACATGTTATAAAACTATCCAGGTCAAACTGCTCGACAGATATTAGGTATTTTACTTTTTCATGAACTGGTAAGATTTCTAATTTTTTATATAACAACAGATAATTTTTATTGCAATAACTTTTGGTGCTATTATCTACTAATATATTTTTTATGATTCTGATTTGAATGTCATAGATTTTATTAAGGTAAGTCTTAAAAGTGCGCCCATAAGCATTTAACCCATAACTAATCACAGACTCGGCAAGCGAATGGTATAATGTATACATTGTTTTTCTGCTTACTATACTTTTTAGACTAAAGAATTTTGACATAATTGCCCGAAGTTTATTACACACTACATCTACATGGATGCACCAGCTGAACTTTGTGTCTATAGTTAGACCCAGATACCTATATTTGTCCACAAATTGAATGTTATTACATTGACAATCTTTTTGTTTGTTGTGTAGACAGTCATATGAATGTCCTATTATATTTATACATTTATTTGGCTCCCGCAGATAAGGCGACTTTACCAACATGCATTTAGTTTTTTCTATATTAATAATAATGCCATTGTCGTGGGACCACTTAATGATGTTTATAAAATCTGCCTGTATCTTTCTTTCCACAGTGCCAATGTCTTTATCCGCATATAATATACATGTGTCATCGGCGTACATATATGTTGAGCAGTTTTGTACTACATTGCTCATACTATTAACGTGCATAATGTACCCTACTGGGCCATATACAGAGCCGGTCGGTACGCCATATATCACCTTAGCTTCCTCGCCGCTCTTTCCGTCGATCACAGTAGTTATGGTTCTGTTATTCAGATAGCTTCCAAACCACTCGAGCACCGGACCACGGATGCCACACTCTTGCATAGCAAGGATGAGCTGTCCGTGGTCCAGTGTATCGAATGCTTTTTTAAAATCTATATATAAAGTCACAACATACTTTCTATTATTCAGGTGTTCGTTCATTTCATCTGTGAACTGGGCTAGAGCGGTCGAGGTGCTGCGCCTACGTCGGAAACCGTGCTGGCTGTCTGATATTATATTATATTTATCTAAATATTTACTAATTTGATTCACAATGACTTTTTCTACAATTTTGTTAACAACTGATAATATAGCTATTGGTCTATAGTTCGAGTAATCTAAGTGATTACCTTGTTTATATATAGGTCTTATAATAGACTTTTTTAGTAAATCCGGATATACCCCAGTTTTCACACAGTTATTGACAAACTTTGCCAAAATTGGACTTATGCTATTTTTTATGAGCTTTATGTCCTTGCATCTTATGCCGTCCCATCCAGGGGCTTTTCTACTACTTAAACAATCTATAATTTTTTCTATATCTTCTTTGCTGTGTTTGTTAAGCCAGTTAGATTTTCATGACAATCATTTGTGAAGCTCGAGTTCTGAAGATCCATGAAGAATCCAGGGAACTCCTCAAATGTAAAAGCCATACATATAGTGATTTTAGTATTTTCATAAACAAATCAAGCATTTACATTTAAATAAGTGACATAAGAACGCTCGTGGCCCAGTGGCACCCGCGTACTGCGTGCGGTATGCGAGGTTAAGCAATGTCGGGCGAGGTCAGTCCTTGGATGGGTGACCGCTTTGAGTGGTTACTAACTGAGCGCTCCCGTGCTTTGGAAGGCACGTTAAGCCGTTGATCCCGGTTGCTGTCTTTGATAGCAGTCGTTAAGCCAAGTTAGAGGCCTTCGGGCGGCTTGAGAACTTCTAACAGTCAAGTTGCCCACTCACTTGACAAGCCTATTCCCAATAAGGTCGGTTTCCCCCTCGGGTTGGAAGGTCAGATGGCAGTCGCTTCCGTAAAAACTAGTGCCTACGCCAATTCTTGGGATTAGGTAGCGGACCCCAGGCATTCTTCAGGATGCAACTGTACTGGGAATAACGCTAGGAGGATGATGATGAAGTGACATTTGATGGAGTGGAACTGCTGATGATGATCAGAACAAAACTCTTCAACGACGCATAGTTGGAGTTTGGCGATTTGTTCTCTTCGTTATGTTTGTCAAGCAAGCTAGGTTTTCAAGACACATTTTTGTCAAGCTTGAGTTCTGATGGAGGATTCCATGAGGAATTGAGGGTACTTAGTCTTCTACTATTGTAAACATACTTATAGCCATTTTTTTTTCTTTTTATGGAATCTAAGAGTGCACCATCTAAGTATAATAATCTTTCAACGCCTTCCCCCATTGAAGTCGGTTTTTTTTCTTAAAAATTATTTTAGAAACCTCCATATCAGTTTTAAAGGCCCCATAATTTTATGTATTATCGTTATTTCACATCACTGTTTTTGCCATTTGGCTATGGAACCCTAAATGTATAAGTAGTATGCATGGAACAGGTACAATCTAAGTAAGGACTAAACTGATGTGTACAAGATTATATAACTGTTAAACAATGATTAGGTACCTTTTTTTAACCGACTTCAAAATTTCAAAAGAGGAGGTTATCAATTCGGTTGTATGTTTTTTTTTTTGTTTTTTTTTTAATGTTTGTTACTCCATAACTCCGTCATTTCTTAACCGATTTGGAAAATTCTTTTTTTGATTGTAAGTATATATGTATGTATGTATGTAAGCACTTTATTGTACACAATAACAGTTTAAAACATATACATGTCACACAGGATCAGAGTACAAAGGCGAACTTATCCCTATGAGGGATCTCTTCCAGCTAACATTTGAGGGATTGAGAGATTTTTAAAAATAATGAGATAGACAAACTTACACCGTGTACAACAACGTTACAATGAGTGAATATAATTTGTAGCTAAACCATAACTAAATAAATACCCATAAATACATATGTAATAAGTAAATATACATATATAATGAATAAAAAATACATATACCTATAATAAATACATAAATACAGAATAATTATATTCAAAATTACAATAGTATATAAATAATTATAGTACTCAACCACATCACAGGTCGTTGGAGAGCCATAATTTCTTCAAATTTTTCTTGAGTGACGCGACAGACTGGGACTGTCTTATTGACAAAGGTAACGCGTTCCACAGCTTCACAGCGCCCACGGTGAAAGATTTAGAGTACGTTCGCGTCTTATTTGACGGTACAGAAAAAGTAAGGTTGGCGCTAGACCTCAGACGGTGACCACTGCCGTCAGCCATATATCAAAATCTCTCAGTAAGATACGGAGGAGCAGCAGGATTAAAAAGTATGTTGAAAAGCAACGACATAATATGCACATCTCTGCGCCGGCGGATCGGCAACCACTGAAGCTGAGATCGGAAGTTGGAGGTGTGTCATATTTGCGGAGACCGAAAACATACCTGATACATACGTTTTGTAAGCGCTCAAGCTTGTCAAGCAGCTCTTCATTGAGGTCAAGGAACGCAATGTCCCCATAGTCCAGAAGTGGAAGAAGAAGAGACTGGGCAAGAGTCTGCTTGGTGTGCAGAGGAAGAAAATTCTGTAAGCGCCTTAGTGAGTGGAGAGATCCAAATATTTTTTGACTTACTTCGGCAATATGGGGTGACCAGGAAAGCGTCTGATCAATGGTGATGCCCAAATTCCTGACAGTAGAGGACAAGGGAATGGAAATCCCATCAAATAGGATGTCAGGCACCCTCACATCTGAGAGCTTACTTATAAAGTAAGGACTACCAATAACAATGGCCTGCGATTTCTGTACATTTATTTTTAACCCAAAATTCTGCGCCCAGCAACGAATGGAATCCAAGTCTTTATTGATCTATATATCCAAATTGGTCCCGTTTTTGTCAAAACGCAGTTCTAATGATGGGATCCATGAGAAATTGAGGGAACTCCTCGAATCTTCAAGGCAAACATATAGTAATTTTTGTGTTTTTATCAACAAGTCAAGCATTTTCATCCAAAAATGTGACATTGGATGAAGTGGAACTGCTGATGATGATCAGAACAGAACTCTTCAACGACGAAAAGTTCACGTTTGGCGATTTGTCTTTCTAGCTGTGTTTGTTAAGCAAGTTCTATTTTCACGATTGATTTTTGTCATGCTCGAGTTCTGATGATGAATTCCATTAGGAATCGAGGGAACTCCTTAAATGTGAAAGGCACACAAATAGTGATTTTAGTATTTTCATGAACTAATCAAGCATTTTCATTCATAAAAGTGACATTTGATGAAGTGGAACTGCTGATGATGATCAGAACGGAACTCTTCAACGACGCGTAGTTCACGTTTGGCGATTTGTTCTCTTCGTTTTGTTTGTCAAGCAAGCAAGGTTTTTTCATGATTCCATGAGGAATTGAGGGTACTTAGTCTTCTACCATTATAAACATACATTATAGCCATTTTTATTTTATTGTATATCTATCTAAGAGTGCACCATCTAAGTATAATAATCTTTTACCAGCCTCCCCCATTGAAGTCGGTTTTTTTTTCTTAAAAAATATTTCATATAATTTTTACAATTGATATCATTTCAGGCAGACTAGTATAGTAAGTCTTGGAGTAGAGACCGCGTGTTAGCAAACGTAGTGTAGGGCCCCCTTTACCGAGTGGGGCGATGTCCAGCAGTGGACTGAAACAGATGATTGGTTAATGATATAATTTCCAATTCAATTTGAGTAACTTTTCAATGCAAGCCTACTTTAACGAGTATAGTTACCTACTTGCTATGGTTTCGGGCTAAACTATCGATAATGTATGAGGGACATCCCTACCGCACCCTATTGTGTTTGGAGAATGTTGGAAGACATCACCGGCCGAGAGCGCCGAGACAACATACAAATAGCTACAGCCTACTATAAGCCTATACTCGGAGCCTGAAATAACGACTGAAACTACGCGTCACTCGCCTGTTTCATTCATTAGGTGCCAACGGAAAACTGTATTTCAAACCAACAAAATTCTGGCCAAAACTGGCAAAATTTCGTGCGCACTTTTGTTACATCACTCGTTATCAAATTCTATAAATTGCTCGGCTAACTTACACTTCGGGCTATTGAAATATGTAGTAATTAACCGAAAATGGTTCCGTAGCCCTTCGGGAATTAGGCGTGAGTGATAACGCGGCTCATTCGTTCATGATATCCGATGACCCCATTGCCACTTCCTTGAGCCTGCCGTGCTAAGTCAATCGTTTCTCTAGTTAATGACTGATCCATACATCAAGATCTACTACATCAATTTTCGAATCTGGGTTACAAGCTTACCACGAAACATGGAATAGGCAATAGCTATTCACGATACAAGGGTTGCAAAACAAAGAAAGGCCGATATCGCAGATGTTTAAGGCCCGAGCCGCAGGCGAGGGTCATAAATATGCGAGGGAGGGCTTCCTGTTTTATGACCCATGTTTTGTACACAATTTTACGTCACCACTTGGCCAAAAAGTGGGTTCAAAACGCGCTTTTTGGTAAGGTGTGGTGTAAAGTATATTTAAGAGTGCTGTAACGTGTCCACTAGCACCACTCGTAAATGATTGTGATTATTTAAATTTAACGATAGACATTTAAATAAAAAGTCGGCCAAGAGCATGTCGGGCCATGCTCAGTGTAGGGTTCCGTGGTTGCATAATGAACTTACTTAAAAAACAATAACAAGCAAAAGACCTTCGCAGCGTTTCATACGTATTTTACTAAGAAGGGAAGACTTTTTACGATAACTCAAAAACAGTTCAACGGATCATGTCCGCTATAGTTTTCATTGAAAGTCTTTACTAAGCTTTACTTTCACGATTTTTTTTTCATGTTTTTTGGACCCATTGTTCAAAAGTTAGAGAGAGGGGGGGAGGAAACAATTTCATCTTTCTTCTTTTGGAGTGAATATTTCCGAAAATATTCACTTTGTCAAAAAGTGTTACATGAAGACCCCTATTCATTTTAAAAGACCTATCCAACAACACCCCACATAAACACATAGGGTTGAAGCAAAAAAAATTGCATTCCCACTTTACGTGTAGGGGAGGTACCCTTAAAAAAATTTTTTACGACTTTGTCAGTATTATTGATTTCTATATCCATACCAAATTGCAGATTTCTAGCACTAACAGTCACAGAGCAAAGCCTCGGACAGAAAGACGGACAAACAGACAGACAGATGGACATGGCGAAACTATAAGGGTTGCCAGTTGACTACGGAACTCAAAAAACTGTACCCGTATGATAGAGTCAGTATTGAATCTGTACAGCTTACTCATACCGCACCGTCTCCGGCACCGCCATATACGGAAGTGGCCTTAAGACGCTGAATACAGCTAAATAAAGCCTCGGACAGACAGACAGACAGACGGACATGGCGAAACTATAAGGGTTCCTTGTTGACTACGGAACCCTAAAAAGGGGGCCACTACAGTATTGTATTTTGTATTTAAGTACCTTTTCAATGCATCAAACTAGTTATTACGTTGCTGGATTCGTCGATCTATATAATCACAATTATTTACGAGTGGCGCTAGTGGACACGTTAAAGCCCTCTCAGACACGCTCCAAAGACTTAAAACCGTTTTAGAAAAAAAAGACATAAAACAATTGGCAATTTGTGAACAAAATATACCTACCGCCGAGAAAACGTCGAACTACTTAGCTATATTCAATGAGACTTGCAATAAAATTCGTTAGTATCTGTATGGGTCACAATTTTTTTTGGAATTTTATCTCGAATTGTTAATAATGTTTAAAATAGACTCTCGGGTGTGGACCGATAAAGGAAAACGTAATTGAAGAATAACATTAATTAAGGTTAAGGTTTATTCTAAACATCAAGAGCTTCCTTCCTATTTAGCTTCTGTTTACCTTTGCATGTTCTTTATTACGTTAATTGTTCTGAACTAAATTAGACCGTAAAACGATTTATTATTATTCAGGCTACACAAAATATTACATACCACGTGCTAAATGAATCACATCATTCGTTTTGACGAAAAAAAAACTCATTTTAATGCTAATTTTATCGAGTCCCCTCGTATCCTCCCAAAAAGAACAATTGAATGACATTTTTAAATATTGTGGAAAGGGACTAATAAAACTTGGTTTTCAGAAATGAATTCTGTTTCCTGATTGGACGATTTTAGTGTAGCTGGTGTCTGGTTTTCTGATATCAAATACATGAGTTTTTTAAAGAATAAAATTAGTGTACTGTGGATTGGTGGATTTTATATGGTGATGAAGTGTTTTGATTAGTTAAATTAAAATGTTTTGTAAATCATAAATATATATACATATTTTCCCTAGGTGCTAAATGTATAATACTACTTTAGTCCCACTTTGTAAGTCTATTATGACACACTTTTCCAGTATGAGAAGTGAAAAACCTATATTGCTAAAACAAGCCCAAGTACATACAGCTACTTACTTAATATTGTCCAAAGACTTGAACTAAGAACACTAATTCCCAAGCCAATGATTTTCTTAAATTAAATTAGTAACGAGGAAGGATCACTACAACACTACAATCTTCGATATACATAATATAGCCCTTGCCTAACTTAACTTTTATAATCATTTTCCCCGTAAATCATCAAACTTAGCCAAAGTATTTTAAGTGGAACATTACCATAATAGCTTAAGCATCTTAGGAAGGCAACTTAATGTGAATTGAAAAGACAATTGTAATCTTGATTGCTTTTTCTCGAATAAAAGACTTACTTAATTAAATATCCTTATCACGTTTTATTGATAACGCAATAAATATTTTGATCACATTGAAATACTCGGTAACTAAATATTTTTCCTCGAAATGGGTAGAACTTATTCCGAAATTAAAAGAGATTTATGCTCATTAAATCCAATAAAAAAACCTTGTAACAAAACGAATAGAATTACGTACCTACAAAATTGTTTGGGCAGACTTAAGATCTGTAAGTGCTGATTACACTCTGGCCTTCTATAGGTCAAAGGCGGATTAAAGTTCTAAGATCTTTATCCCTTCCACTTTGGGTCTACTGTAGTAGATCGAAGCCCTTGAGAGTAGTTGAGAGGTTATTATTTTTAATTATAATGCCGCCAGCGTCTTAGGGTCCATGCCTCGAAGCTTGTGAACTGGATGGGGTTTTCTATATATAAGTGGTTTATTTATAAGTCTAGTAAGTAGTTTTTTTTTAATTATTCTACAAGAAACAAAAAAACAATTGATTTATATTTTTATAGCTATTACTTTTCTAAATATTCCTACCTTCGTACCATCCGAGTAATGACGTCACTTGTATGAATCACAGTCACAGCGCACAAAAAGAACAGCTGTTCACTTTCTTTACAGTAGAGCTGTCTTAATAACAGTGCTTCTGTATGTTTTGTTACGCTGTGAAGCCTTACTTGTCACTTACTCTCTTTTAGAATGAGACACTTTTGAAATTGATTTATTAAAATGAAATTGGGATATTTTCGAGAATTATAATTCTAATTATAAAAACATATACCTCTAATATTCAGAGCTATTGTTGCATGGTCATGGCATGGGTAGAAATAATTGTACGCGGCTACCTGACATTATTTATGTACTTTTTTTAATAAGGATCATTTACTGTTTTTCTTGGTTCTTCATCTACTTGTTTCACATACGCTTGTCTGTATTATTAAATGTTACTTATAATATAGTTGACAGGTCAACTCAACAGCTGGTTACTACTCACAGAGATAATACACAAGACGTTTTTGCATTCACGATAAATTTGATGAGGTTGAATGACGTAAATGAAGCGAGGCTCGCGACAAAAGCCAGAATGTTCCATTTATTTTTTGACAAAAGGCTTTCTTGATTTTTATACAAAATATAAGCCGCTGCTCTTATCTCGACTATTTTTTTAAATGTTGATACCTTTTAATAATTGCAAACATTAAGATCACATTATGTTTAATCATGTTTTTATATTTACAAACGCATTTTACACGATCCTATAGGTTTTACTCCTACAGATTTTGGTCAGAACATTCCTTCAATTCATGCAAAACAAAAAGAGCGATCTAGTAAAAGAAATACTTTCGAATAATAAAAATGTTAAAACTTATTCGTACTACATGCTGCAAAAATGGAACATTGAGGCAAATTAAAGTCTATTTAAAATTTTAAAGTATATTTATTTTAAAGTTTCGTGGGAGTGGAACAGCAGCTTTTCTCTTCCCTAATTGTTTCACAATGGTGACGAGACGATTGCTGCATGTAGGCGGTTTGAAATCATTGTGCATATGTTTCGAATAACTATGTAAAGGTTGGCGACAACCAGACCCAGTACACAACGCTGATTCGATCCCCGACCTCCCGCTGCCGGTATCGACTCGATTGCGCTGCCGAAGCTACGACAATATTTGTTCTGTGCCGTGTACCGAATAAAGTGCCGACGATATATTTTGCATACAAATATGTTTTGTTTATCGTATTATGTGTGATGTGTACCAGTTAGCAGCAGAAGGTAGCTGTGCGGGCCTAGTGCTCAAAATGAGCTACACACAGACTCTAATGTCAAGCGAATAAGGCTCTGTGTAGATAATTGTGAACGTGTTACACTGCTTACCGACTTCTGCTGTTGACTGTAATACATCTATATAAAACAATGCCCTGTTACTCAGGCTGTTAGTTACACCATTAAGATTCCATTCGAGAACGGCGGAGGCAATATTTAAAAACATTGATTTTTTTTATTCGTCTTCGCTCCAAATCACAGAATAACTATTAATTTTAATATAAATAAATAAATAAATTCATTTAACAATGCCGTTTTTAGGGTTTCGTAACCAAAATGGCTAAAACGGAACCCCTTATAGATTCGTCGTGTCTGTCCTTCCGTCCGTCCGTATGTCACAGCTGATTAAATTTACTCGGAGACTATGAGCACTACAATTATGAAATTTGGTAGGAAGGGGTATGCTATGAACCGCTACAGAAATATGATGTGAAATTACGAAAAAAATATTAAACTGGGGGGGCACCCCATACATGTAACATGGGGGTCAAAAATTTTTTTTCAATGCGTGTAGGCGTGTGGGTTATCAATGGATAGGCCTTTAAAAATGACATAGAGAATTCTAAGAAATTTTTCCATTTAAGTCATTCGTTGGTGAGATATTAGCTGTCAAAGTCGTAAAAAGTGTGTCCCCCCCCCCTCTAATTTCCAAACTAAGAAGTTTAAAATTCTGAAAAAAAACAAGAATGATGTACGATTATAAATACTTTCAACCACAGACCTAGATAAACCTAGATGCCCCCAATGTACTTCGCGTGTATCTAAATCGTGCGGTGCACCACTTGCCGCTCAATCGCGCTCCTGTCGTTCTAACTGTCAGACGTTTGTTGCTGTAATAGAAAATGCCACACTGCGCCGTAATTGACTGTTCAAATTCAACAAGAGTGGTTAGTCGAGTAAACAGTGACGTTTCCTTTCATAAGTAAGTATTTTTTGTAATAAATTTCGCCTTATTTAATTTAAATTTAATTATTTTCAACTTGGAGTGATGTCGTGTCGTTTCTACCAAAATATTTACACACATATTATATTTTCGAAGTACGCCATCCATTGCGGCTTCTACTTTAAATTATATTTAAGGACTGTTATTTGTAGGCCGCAATGGACAGTGAAGCAAACGATTATTTCGTAAATCTTCACGTTGTAGGGTAATAAGGATATTCTCATTGTCTGTCGATTTAAAGTGAGTAGTGCTGTACACTGCGATGTTTCATGCAATGTCACTGTGCAATTCGATTTATAATCGATTTTTGTGACGGACAATCATAATTAAGGCTAGTTACTATACAATAATGTTATTCTTTTACATTAATAATATTTAATAATTTTAATATAGTAATATATTTTATCAATAGATTCTTAAGCGTCACAGAAGCAGGGATCTTCTTTCATAAAGTGCTTAGTAGAATATTTATTTGATTGTTGACTATACTCGTACGTAGGTATCAGGGCATTAAGCGAAAAAGAATATGCAATCATTTACTTAATTGCATTTATTTAATAACCACCAAATACTTATTTATTACACTATTTCACGTATTGAATGCTATCCAAAAAATGCACTATAAAATATCTATGTTCATTGTCTATTCCTCTCTGAAATGAACTATAGTTTTGCATCGATGAAAGGTTGTTGTTATAAAAACAAGTATTGCAATTGTTTGAGCAATCGTGTAAAAAAAACTCTGACTTGTTGACCGAGCGAGCGAAGCATCTCCGTTTCAGCTTTTGACAAAAATCTGTCGTATGTCTGTCTGTCCGGATGTTCTCCTCTACAGTTCGCATTTCTCAACAGATTCTCGTGATATTTTGTGAGCAGGTTCGATAATTATACAGAATTTCTTTATCGTGTCAGTTTTTGGAAATTTTGACATTAAAAAAAATGCGATGTCTACAACTCACAGAGCCACTAGTAACTTTGAATCACTTTCTCATTGTCCGTCTATAAACTCGAAGTATGATCGATAAAATAATCGATAGAAAATCAATCATCAAAATATCGATTTATTATTACGGAACATTTTGTATGCTTAAAACAGACGTATTAACGTAAATTCATAGGTTAATTACTTGAATTTTGAAGTAAAATACAGAACGTAAACTAAAGCGGGCGGGCTGCGTACATCGTCTCACCGCAAAGGCCTACTGAATACTAAATTGACGGAGGCGCCTTTGAATCGGTTTAACGCGGCGGTAGTATTGGACATCACTAAATTGCTTGCGTGACGTCATAGTAGACACGTAAAAATTGACACGCTCGGTTTCCATACTATTGAGCGCGTTTGCGGCGTCTATATGGTCTGTGCTTTCAACGATGTTTGGTTTGAACAAGATAGGTTTAACGGTTTTTGAGTTATTGCTGAAAAACTGTCTTGCCCAAACAAAAGAGCCTAAGTGCCGTGACTTTCATATACGACCTTTTTTGATTTACTGTATTGTACAGTGGTTTAAAATTTAGATCAGTTTTTTAATTTTTAACTCTTCACTGTGCGTGACCCGACACACACTTGGCCGGTTTTTTGGAATTTTATATCTCAATAATTATTAAATCTATATTTATGAAATTTGGGGTATTTCATTTTTTATGTTAGATAGATTTGGAATTATTGGGGGGCCAAAAGTGGCTCCAAACGGTTCGTGTAATATTGGTTGTGTCCGCCAGTTCCTGGGGTGAACTTGGCTGGACACGCTGCCGCGTGTCTAGATTTGCCTCAATGTCATATCAAATAGTATGAGGTAAATAAAGAAAACTGGTCAAGTGCGAAACCGAATGGCGTTCCGAGGGTTTCGTATATCCCTACAACGAACGTGTACCCGTCCCCTTAACAGCGCCATCTATCGCCGCATTTTGTTACTAATATGCGCGACTAAATAACGTAGTATGTGTACCTATGTTGGTATTTCATAATAATTTTTTTTATCGCGTGAATGTTTTTTTTTATTTGAGAGAAGTTACTTTCAGCATAATCCCGTAGGAGTTTACAAAACAAAAATACAAGAAAAAACTTAGTGAAAAAATGATTTGTTGATGAGAAAAATATATAATCTAGATTGAGGTGATATAGTTATATTTTCCTGTAACATTCATATTGTTATTAATGTTAACTAATTCATTTCATATTTTTTTCTATGTAAACTTTTTTTTTTAATTTTTCACCAAAAACTGAAATTAATCCACTGTAAAACAAAAACTATTACTAATGACACCCCTCAACTAGACTTTGAACTTATGCCCACATTTTTAGGGTTCCATAGTCAACTAGGAACCCTTATAGTTTCGCCATGTCCAGACAGACAGACGTCTGTTCGTCTTCTGTCCGAGGGTTTGCTCTCTGGTTGTTAGTGCTCGAAATCTGCAATTTGGTATGAATACCTATATAAATTAATGATACTGAGAAAGTAGTAAAAAAAAAAAAAAATGTAAGGGTACCCCCCTACACCTAAAGCGGTGATGTTATTTTTTGCTTCAACCTTATAGTGTGGGGTGTTGTTGGATAGGTTTTTCAAAATGAATAGGGGTCTTCATCAAACACTTTTTGACAAAGTGAATACGTTCGGAAATATTCACTCCAAAAGAAAAAAAAAGTGTCCCCCTCCCTCTAACTAAAAAAATCATGAAAGTAAAGCTTAGTAAAGACTTTCAACGACAACTATAGCGGACATGATCAGTTTAGCCGTTTTTGAGTTATCATGAAAAGTCTTCTTTTCTAAGTAACAGACGTATGAAATGCTGCGAAGGTATTTCCCTTTTGCTAGTTAGTGATTTTTTAAGTAACTTCATTGGACAACTACGGTACCCTACACTGAGCATGGCCCGACATGCTCTTGGCCGATTTTTTTAATGATAGGTATATTTATCTACTCGTACTCGTACCTCCACAATACGCTACTAGAACAACCTTCGGAGTTGGAGTGATATCTAGGAAGTAGGAATACCACTGGAGAACTTGCAACATACTTTTCAGGATACTAGGTACACGACATTTAGTTTAATATACTAAACTATAACTTGAATATTTTTCGTGCTGTATATTGTCAATATACACACAAATTAAAAGAACAAATCAGTGATAATCAAATCATATTACGAAATCTCATGTTGGGTGGTGCCCTTGTCACAGCAAATCACGTGCGGTCTTGTGGCACTATTTCGTACTCGTATCGTGACACTCGCCACACGCTAAAACTCTGCACTCTCACACATTATTCTGCACATTCAATACTGTACAGTCTCCAGCACCAATAACTGCCATAATTTAGCGCGCATAAATATCTTACACGACTCTATTTCTAAGGCCGTTAGGACGTGTATTTTCGCCGCCTTTGTTTTGGCCGATATTAATGCTGTACATACATAAAGCAAGAGTTGCCATTGCAGTTGTGGCTACAAATAACTATATTTTTATGGCACTTGCATTAACGAACCACGTTACGTTACGATAACGTTTTAGAAAAATTACCAAAAAATTCGGAGACTAAGTTGCATAACTAATCAACGACATTACCGCAAAGCCAAAATCCATAAAATAGTTTCTGATAAAACTTTATTTCAATATTTGCAATTCTGTTAAATGCAACCTTCTGTAATATGTGTGCAAAGTAACTTACAATAATTATAAAATACAATAAGTATAAAATATTGTGAGTATTGGGACCCTATATAAATGATTTTCATTCGTTTTTTTTTTACTTGTTTATTAAGGATCGCCAACATACAATGGTCATACATACAATGGTCTTATATCAATTTTACAGTTCGTGTTCGATGGTTATCCAATTATAGGCAACCACTACTAACACCTGTGTCTTCTTACCTAGGGCATGCAGTTTAAGTTTAATTTTAATTTATTTTTTTATTTGTACATAATTCTTGTAACTACAACGCATTTTTCTAATCATTACCTACGATTGGGCTGGTTCGTTGCGTCTATTTTTTGGGTGATTTGATTCGATTGGATTGTGACGCCACATTATTTCTCGACCCTTGATTATCCTTTCATTCACCCGTAATTCAGCTTTCCGGACGAGTGCATTACGAGTAAAATGTCAGAGCCACAATTCTAAATTATCCAAAAATCTGATAGACATTTGCTGGTTACTGCACAGTATAGATAAAGTGGTATATGTGCTAATCATCGTAAGGCCTAGGTTCTTTAGGTACGAGTACCTACTCTGTGGTGTCCATAGAGCTCAGTGCCAGCCGGCTTGCCTAGACATATGATCACCTAAAAGAAAAAAGGCCATTTTTTTCTCCGATTTATCCACACACGTCTGATACTACCAAAATGAACCATTATTAACCTTAATGTAATGAATCCCAAGTTTTATTGTAATTCCACAAACAAAATAAAAAGTATTTCAATTGTGCTGTAGGCTGAATGGATGTTTGTTCTCCGGATAATTCAGACAGCGGGTTGAACAAAGGGTTATATTTTGAAGCTCCATTATTTACTGGATGGGGCAATACCTAAGTATCATAACCTCTAAGCCAGAGTGTATTAAAGCGACAGTCAAGTCGTCACAATTGGTATATTAATGCACGTTAATTGTAAGCCTAAATGAAAATTTACTGCTCTTTTGTTTTATGAAAGTGAAACAGTACAAAAGACGAATTTTGTTGAACTTACCCTTAAGTCTTGACTCCGATAGAAAACATTTAAATTCAGGACTGTGTAGTGTTATTAAAAATTGCAAAACGGAATAATTAATTCAGCAAAAACTTAATTCAGCGTGCAGCGCCTTCCCAACGGCTACAGCACTCGCAGACGAGTCGTCACCGTACTCGCGAATAATTGAATATATTTCAATACATGACTCACGGTAGTTTCTCCTTGTTGATGTTCGCAGCACTTGATAAAAGCTCGCCTAAAGTGAAGTAGTGCGAGTCTAACACCATGGTTCAGTCTAGTTTTTTGGATATTGGGGACAAAATATACTAGGGGCGAGTGGCGAGGTGACTCGAATTAGGTTGTGAATCGGTTAGTTAGTAGGGACAGCTGGCGTTCCTGACGTCATGATCATGACACACTACTTTTCTTACACCATTTTTAGGGTTCCGTAGTCAACTAGGAACCCTTATAGTTTCGCCATGTCCGTCTGTCTGTCTGTCTGTCTGTATGTCCGTCTGTCTGTCCGAGGCTTTGCTATGCGATTGTTAGAAAGCTGTAATTTGGCATGGATACATAAATCAATAATATTGACAGTGGTAAAATAAAATGCAAAAAAATTACACGTAAAGTGGGGATGTATTTTTTTGTTTTAACCCTATGGTGTGGGGTTGTGTTAGATAGGTCTTTCAAAATGAATAGAGGTCTTTATCAAACATTTTTTGATAAAGTGAATATTTCCGGAAATAGTCACTCTGTAGTGTGTATATGAACACACGCATTTGCATGAGCATGTATTAGAATAGAACACCTGAGGAAACACCTGATTAATATCATATTTCATTACACATTTTATTACCAATAAAACCTTGTAACAAAATACTCGATACTAATTAATAGCCATAAAGATAATGCATTAAGTTTTACCTATAATATCTAAGGACAACTGTAACAGTCTAAATAAGACGATGTAACCTTTGAATAAAGAGGTATTCATCCGACTTTTGAGTTGTTAATTACAACCCACCCCTGCCCCCTCTAACTTTTGAACTATGGGTCCAAAAAATATGAAAAAAATCATGAAAGTAAAGCTTAATAAAGACTTTCGACGAAAAATATCATCATCATCATTCAGCCGAATGACGTCCACTGCTGGACATAGGCCTCCCCCAAAGACTTCCACAATGACCGGTCCTGCGCCACCCGCATCTAGCGGACACCCGCGACCCTTACCAGGTCATCAGTCCACCGTGTCGGGGGCCTGCCCACGCTACGCCTTCCGGTACGTGGTCGCCACTCGAGAACCTTTCCGCCCCAACGGCCATCGGTTCTGCGTGCTATGTGCCCCGCCCACTGCCACTTAAGTTTAGCGATTCGAAGGGCTATATCGATGACATGACCAGTTGAGTTGTTTATGAGTTATCGTAAAAAGACTTTAATTCTTAGTAAAAGAAGTATGAAACGCTGCGAAAGTATTCCCTTTTGCTAGTTTTCTTTTTTAATTACGTTCATTGCCAGCTACGGAACCCTACGTTGAGCGTGGCGTGACAAGCTCTTGACCGATTTTTTAAGTTCTGTGTTTAAATATAAATAAATCAAGAAAAGTAATTTAACCTGAACTGTTTAGATTAACTAAGCCACCACTTTGGAAGGAGTTCCACTAATTTCACTCTCCAGCCAAAACACGTAACACCACAAATCACCTAACTAAAAGTTAAATCATTTCAAAAACTAATTTAGTTTTTAACTTGCACTTTTATACGCTTGCAATTTCCATGATATGAGCCTTCTTGAGACGGTTAATAAAATTGTACTTCTGTCAATATAAATTTACGTTCTAGAAGATTATTTGAATTCATGGCGTTTTATCGCAACGAAGAGAACTTTTCTCATCTACTGCTTAAGTCCTAATTAGACCGGCGCCCTAATAAGTGGAAATAGGTATTCCACTGGTGTTTGATAGCTTCCCAAGTTTCCTCGCGTAAAAGCCTCCCGAGTCTCGAGGCGTGTTCTAGGCGTTAACTGTTCAATTGTTCAGTGATTGCGACACAAGTGAATCTACACTCTTCTCCCTAATTTGCATAGTAGGCGTCAGAAGTCACCGAGACGCGGGCGACGCGAATAGAAAGCAGCCTAGCTAGCACGATAGCTTATACCTCCACGTTAAATGGCCAAAATATACTGAAACGTCACATAAAACGTGACGGTATAAGCTATCATGCTTGCCAGGCTGCAGCAGTTTAGTTGTGCTAGTCCTACAGCTCAACTACACATGATCGATTGAGATCTGGGACGAGAAACTTTTTGTTTCTTTCTAATTACATCCCTTAAAAGGTAACTAAATGAATAACGATACATACATATGAATTAATTTATTTCTCACTTTTTACACTTAGTGTACAGTAACATATTACCGTAACATTCTTAATAATATTTACACGTTCGTTTTAAATATTATATTTGGCAACAACCTTGAGCGTACTCTAATAGTTTATTTAATATTTTGTCTCAACAACTAACATCAATTTCTAAACTGTCTCCTCATCTCTGATACATAACAAATCATGTTAAACAGAAAACTAGTGAACAATGATGACTGCGTTTTTTTTAAATGTAGGTATATGGATACAGTCATCAATAAAGATGCCGATGCCGTCTGTATATATACAAGTTCATAGTATGATCGAAAAAAAAAAACAGTTACATCTCAGTAATATTATTATAACTTAAGAATAGTCTTTTAAAGGAGTTTACACCCCACCTTGCCAAAAAGCGCGTTTTTCCGCACGCTGCGCGTCCGGAAAAAAACACTTTTTGGCCAAGTGGTGACGTAAAATTGTGTACAAAACACGGGTCGTAAAACAGAAAGCCCTCTCTCGCATTTTTATGACCCTCGCCTGCGGCTCGGGCCTCAATCATCTGCGATATCGGCCTTTCTTTGTTTTACAACCCTAATTGACTTTTATAACATTGGCACATCTCATTATAACAAATAATTAAACATCATTATTTTGTCGATGTTAAATTAAAAGTTAATAGACACTTAAAGTCGAAGCCTTAGTTTACTCAAATGAGTTATTAAATTCATACCTAATTGGCACAACTTTGAAAACAGTGTAATTTATTCGATGGCACATAAGTTTGTATCCCAGATTAAGTATTGGAGATTGTGTTCTAAGTGGGTGGTTTTAAGGGTGTATTTCCGACGTGCAGGTTGTTGAGCTGGGGCAGCAGGATGGCCGCCGTGGAGATGGCTGTGACCAGCACGAACACTGCCAGTAACGCTCGGTCTGCCACCACCGCCACCTGCCAACAATAACAAATCTAGGTGCTACGTTCTCTTTACAGTATAGGTAGTCTACTCGAAAGACAGGCAGCACCATATTGCAGTGAAAACAAAAGAACGTCCGTCTTGTGTCATGAAAATATGGCAGCTGGATATCCCTATATCCCTTTGACATACCGGGGACGTTGTGTCATCTAGATTTGAGTCCCAGTTACACGTATACTCAGACCAAGTAAAAAATATAGACGGAGCGTCACGAACAACAAAATGAAGCCACTTTTCTAAAGATGTGTGCGTATCAGTGTTGCTACTGGAAGGAAAAAGTCCCTATAAATGGGGTAATTCGTTCAATTTCCCTATTCGTAGAGGGTACAATAAACCAGGATAGGCTAATAATAAAGATGATGACTACTAGTAACCGTTAGTTACTAATAATAATAACACTAAACGTAGTTACTAAACGTAATGGGATACTCAGCATCCTATTTTAAACCCCTGACCTATTTAATACGAAATTAAAAAAATTGCAAATAAAACGTTCCGTTTCGGTAACAGAATTGAATTATTTACCTATTGAAACTGCATGCATGCTGTACGCATTTTTGCATTTCGCAAAAAACAATGTTTAAATTTCTATTCAATATGACATGACTGTCAAACTTAAGCGGATCACAACTTAAAGTCTTTGACTGTACTACGTGCGAATTTCATGGTATACTTATTTTTTGAGATTAATAAAAAGAACGGCATTTTTAGTGACGGTGTTTCTATTTACAGGAAATAAAAAGGCCATGTAGAAATTTTAGTATATATTTTATAGAAAAACAAAGTTTTTCAACTAAAGTTAGTTACATTTTAACAGACCCTAAAGAAACAGTGAGTCGTATGCATTTTATTTGGGAGTTATTGAATGAGAATCTATAAAAAAAACGAGTAACTATCTTTTTAGTTCGGTTCGTCACTTCATCTAAGCTAAGGGGTCGCAAACCGGCATATCAAATTAGCTGGTCGCTAACCGAACTATCGTACCTACACCTACGGTTGGGGTAACTAAAAATCATACTCTGGTATCACTCGTGCTTTATGTTACGTCAACTGAATGTCGAGGTTTTGTGTTCCAAGCGAAGTAAAATTTATTCTCTAAATAGTGTTTTAAAGTATTAGTTCAAAACTTACAAATGAGAAGTTATATTTTTTGGATTTATTGCACGTCCTGTTGTTATTTTTGCACCCCTTAATCACGCAGGAGACCATATTTTCAGTGTTGGTTTTTGACAGTATGTGACAGCATGTCGACATGTACTGAATAGTTTTGGGCTTGGTTTTGGTTTGTGTATGTGTGAGTGAACGTGTATTTACTTAGTGGGCTTGGTTTTGATGGCTTCACTAGGTTGTTCGTGACACTCCGTCTATATTTTTTACTTGTGTTGAACACGTATAGAGTATAAGATCCGGTATAAGAAATATATACAGGGTATTTTTAATGATTCATCAGTTATTCGATAATGACAAAGATTATATACATGATATATACACATATAGATTGGTAAATCGTACAGGGATTGCCTAACTATAACCTGGACTTAACCTTCGCTAATCTTTGTGTGTGTGTGTAAAGTTTGTAGTCCGTATAGTTGAAAAAATATGGTGGGAGTATATTACTCACATCTGTAATTGATGAAATGAGAGGGCATTTTATACCCTACGCAATGTAGTTAGGTAGTCTGGGCAAAGTATGGTATGGTATGGATACCTAAAATGTTGCCTAACTTAAAGATCGATTTTCGTACGAGGTTCAGACCAGTTCCAGACAGCTGTGCGATTTTCAATCTTCAACCTATCATGTAATTGTTGTCATTATCAATAACAAATGAGGGTACATATTTCTTAGGCACGCAGTTTCTTAGGCACACGAATGTATCAAGTATTGAATTACTATCAAACGCTACAAAGAGAAGGTATAATAAAATGGAAGGCATGACAAACTTTTTTTTGTTACAGAGATTTCTGTGAATGCAAAACAAACGATTAATTTGTATAACATTTCTTTTGAGATAGACACCTGAGAAAAAGAATAAACAGATACTCAATTATTGAATCGAGATTTCCTTTCTAATGCCAAATAGCCCCTAAAAGACAACAATCACTGGGAATTATTTGCTAACGCCCATCCATTAATGAACGCTTCCTTCGATTCAAATTATGTCTTCATTTTCACTAAACTTCGTGATAAAATTCAATTTATACAATTAACTTTACATTTTGACGACCGGTTTCAAATTCGCAACTTTCTTTTTTGTGAAGTTGCCGGGTTTCAAACATTTTGCATAACACAAGCTCCAACGGGGTGTTCCAATACTGACAATTAATCAAAACGCCTGAAATAAATTTCAGAAATACTAATTAACAGCTGAGCCAAGAGGTACTTCCTCTTCCACCTCTTACACGTGTACCTTATAGTGCTGAATAACATATCGTAAACACATTTTCTATTCGTTAATATATTCATCGAATCACATGGAACAACTTTAGGATCTATGGGTACAAATCAAGCTACGACATTTCGGATTTCTCCCCTCTCGGATTTTAATCGACATTTATCTACCGTAGCGGTAAGATTATAAGACTGTAAGTCTTTTGCTCTTACCAAACTATATATTTGTACTTATAAATTAACATGCATCTGTGACAAGGAACCAGAAAATGTCCAATGGTACTCGTACCTTCAAAATTGCCGATTGTTTCTAATTGGTTCGGTAAAGTTGCCGTCGGGCCGTTATCACAAGCTATCGATTAATCAAAAAGCGTTCAAATTTTAACTTCAGATATCAATTATATAAAACATGACGAATTGTTTCATAATCTAGATAAAGTTGACCTCTAAAAGTAAGTTAAGCGACTTTCTACCTGGAGGTCTGGTTCGACTGGATTTAAAAAAACGTACCTATATCAATACAAAATATCACATGATATTTAACAGCAACTTTTCGTTGTCGTCAGAAATCGTGAGCAACCGATATCATTCTCACAAGGTCTAGTTTTCCAGAGGGAAACCCTGACCTTCAATCCAACCTAGAGAAGTAGGATGGATGGCAAACTTTCCATAAAGTCGGATTTTATACTATGCACCGCGGGCCCTAATAACTAGAAAGATTTGAAGTATTTTTGACGACACTACGAGTAAAATAATGTTATATCAACATGGGTCCAAATATTTGTCTTAATTAATCTACTCCTTCAAAGAAATCTTTACGTGACTTGCAAATGTTTTCAATAGAAAAAGTGTCAAGGCAAAAAAGTAATAGATGGCTAAGTCATGCGTTTAGGGTGTGTTAGACTTGAGATTTTTTTCAACTTGTGATTTGTTTTACATAATTAATATCTCTTAAATTATGGGTTTTTAGACTACATGTTATACCACATACGCTAATTAGGTTCTAGAATCGTTACTTTAAATCTTTCGGGTTATTAGTGTTTACTTTTAGAGTTGAACGGTCTGCAATCGTAAGTTGGTGCAGTCTTTACTCGTGATAATAGATGTCGTTTCCTTAAAAACTGATTGAACTCACGTCAAAATCAGCCTTAAAAACAAGAGAATAGAGCCAACTTTAGTAATTGAGGAATTTCAGATACGGCTTCGAGAACGCAATGAGTCAATGACCAATGTACAGTCACCAGCATTAATATCTGCCATAACAAAGGCAGCGAATATATCTGACACGTCCTAACGGCCTTAGAAATAGAACCGTGTCAGATATTTATGCGCGCTTTGTTACGGCAGATATTGGTGCTGGTGACTGTACAGCTGTCGTGAGTACCACAGCGTGGCGGGAATATCCGGCGGTGCTGTTCATTAACTAAGTGCGACATGCACAACCGTCAATTTCTACTGAAATGTCGTGTAATTGATGAAGCAGATTCAGAGATGTAAAATACATAAACTAATTGACTTAAATTAATCTCGTAATTGTATTTATGTAATGAATTCGTATTCAAATAATGTACAGTGGAAGAGGCGTGTTTACGTCCTGTAATGCAAGGTCTATTGCTATGAAATAAGATTAAAAATTCAAATTAATTGTTCAATTGCACGGGGACTTTTGATTACCTATTCAAGTAACAAACATAATAAATACCTACACAGAACAAATGTGTATACTTACGCTCGAGTAATTCGCAGCACGCTAGTAAAGGGTTTTCATTTTTGTTTGTGTGTTGTTTACTTTCGCCTTAAAAACAGCACAGCGTTAAAAGTGGAACTTATGAGAACACCCGTTATACTACAAAAGCGAGTACACAAAAGGTTTGAAGTATTGCGTAGGGGAGGATAATTAACGTTTACAGAAACGAAAAAGGAGCCGCAATATGTTTTCTTCTGTGAACGTACAAAACAATATTTAGTTACTGCGATTATTAAGTTGTATTTCGTTAATTGCTGTTGTAAGTAATGAAGTTACTTTGTGTATTACGAAGATTGGTGGGGACCTGCATCGCCTCTTTTTTAATTAATTCAATTGAAGAAATAGTTACACAAAAACCTTCGTTTATCACACGCAAAATAAAATGCAGTTAGTCTTTAACCAAATTAATCATTCATTCTTTTCAGAGCGTAAAGTTTATCATAAGAAGTGTCGCAGCAAACTTGAACTGGCTTCTATTCCATCTGAATGTATGAAGCCATATGCGGTATGTAAAGCAAAAAAGCTTCGCTAAATTTTCAGGACTCTAAAAGGTCACTTGTGTAGAGTGAGAAGTTATGAAAATGCGTTTCGTTTAACGAAACATTTGCGAAATTAATCATCTATGAAATAAATCTCGTCTGCATCACAGCGCCGCATTTTATTAATGAAAGTACAAAACACAAAACAATCTTATACATTTTCCTGCAAAACTGTTTTAACAGTTTGCCTGCAGGTACAAGTCTCTATAAATAAACTTAATAACTGAATAATTATTACAGAGTTCAATATTGTAAAAGTACGAAAGCCAGGAGTTTTTGTCAAACACTTGCGAATATATGATATGCTTAGCTAATAATCTTAATAGTGATATGCTTTGCTTAGCGAATATCACTTGAAGTGTCTGCATAGGTACTTTTTCAGCACTTGAATTTTGCCTTATTTGGCTCGTGTCGAATGTTTTCGGGAAGAGTATTCAGGAAGTACAGTAGCCTTATCCTTCCTTCCTTCCATTTGTTACTCAAAGAGTACATCTTGCCCACGCCTTGTTTTTGCCCACTTTGTTACTGAAGCTGACCTGTTTCCACTCAAGGTTGGCGCGCTCGTGGCGTTCGTTGGCGGCTACCCGCTGCTCGTGACGAGCGGCAGCCTCCCGCAGCGTACAGCCGCAGCACCCGCAACGCGTGCATCCTGTCGTGCAGCCCTCACTCGCGTCACTCTGCGTCACCGCGCCTGTTGAAAAAAAACATCAGTATAAAATGGCGCATCAGGTTAATAACACCAACCACTGGCGCAATCTAGGCTGATCGTAGAAAGAGAATACTATAGAAGGAGGATTATTAGATATCAAAGAGATCCCACAATAATTACCAAGTAGGGCATGCATTCCGGAATTCCGGAATTTCGGAAAACCGCAATCTCGGGCATTTTTTCCGATATACCAACCCAGTCCCGGAACCAGTTCCGGAATCGGAGGCCAATATCGAACCCAGTTCCGGAATTGAAAAACTATCAGATATTGCACGCCCTATTACCAAGTCATCTGATATGATATACTTTCATGCTTTAGTCCAGTTTTAATGTAACGTTAACCTTTTTAATCCAAAATCTTCTCAAATGCCTCATAAAAGTAGTGTCACGATCCACTGAATTACTTTTGAAGATAACGCCGCCAGAGAATTTTATAACTTTCTTAAGTACACCGTTGCGCACCACATATTAACTAACAAAGTACGATTTTTATATTCCAGATATAGTCTAGGAAGCTCCTTATTTTAAATAAGTATAAAATGTACCTGCTGAACCAGTTAACTAATAGAACAGACACACTTTGGTCTACCTTATCTCATTGTATTTCAAAATCTATAAATCGTAAGAATAGTTTGGCTTTAGTTAAGCTTTACTACTTTCGGAAAGGTAAAAATGACTACACAGTGCACGTGCGAGTAAATCTATATAATCCCAGCTCATCCAAATTCTTCCTACGCACGCGTGGTTTCCGGTCAGAATACCAGTTAAACAAATAGTTACACAAATTCTTCACAAAAGTAAACAATAAAACTACTAACAACAAAGTTAAGGGTCGGAGCGTTGATCAAACTCTATTTATTAATGAAATTTATTTAGGAAATACATACATTCTTTATTAACTTCAGACACAACTTTCACTGACGGTTGATTAAAATTAGTTAGGAGATTCTAAACGGCTACGGTTTTAATTGGTTAAAGGAATAAACCGGCAAATTATGACGTAATTAGGCTCAAAGGTTTCTACGGCAATAACATTGGGAAACCGAGCTTGCTCGGTGTCATTCTTTTTTATCATAGCGAATATAATCACTACTTTTTATTTTTTATAAGGGCAAACGAGTTTTCCGGTAATGAGATATAACCTGATTGATCTATCGTCCGTAAATATAAAGTACCTAAATTTAGATGCTTCTATTGTAACCCTTTACAACAGTCAATTTACAAACAAACAAATGTACAAATATACTCGTTTACTACATATATTAGGGTTAGTAAAAGTTAAGATACGTCATTAAAATGATTACCAACTCCGCTCATAAATAGTTATTTCTTCAACAAGAGAGCCCGAGCAGCTGAAAGATTCTATCATTGAATTTCGAGCGTAGTGAAGGTACTTCCCCAGTTGTACCCCTTCCCCATTCAAAATTAGAATCTTGAGCGTAGTGAGGGACTCAAAGACACGAGATGCAAATATCTTTGCTCTCGTGTGATACATACAAGAAGAGGTAGGGCACAGCCAAACGTCATCTAGCTCAAATTTGGAGCAGCCCAACTGGGGAAGTACCTCCACCTTACAGAAGACCGCAGCCATAATAGCATCACTACTTGCCCCTTAGGTAGGTGTGTGGTGTTGTGTTCCTGGTGGTGAGTAAGGTCGCCAGAGCTCCCGAGGATGCGCTGTGTTGGGAGTGGGGGGGCTGCATATGTTTCGAGCTTGACAGCTAGAGACATCTGCGGGTACCCCACTCTCGATTCAGCGCATCCCCAAGTCAATAGAGGGTCGGCAATGCACTTGTGATTCCTTTGGAGTCGCAAGTATCCATAGGCTACGGTGTCTGCTTACCATAAGGTAGGCCGTAAGCTTGGTTGCCAACGTCGTAGTATAAAAAAATACAACTTTTCACCTCAGCGGCGAGAACATATAACGCAAAAGAATAGTTATAGAGAGAATGAAGTTACTTAAACTAACCTACGACATGAAAAATTAAAAAGTAACTTTTTTTCACACTCGCAGCAAAATAGCGTTTAGCTCACTGGTTTCAAGCAGCAAAACCGCCATTTTCGAGCCGCTGAGGTAAAAAATAATTTTATCTCTACAAGCACTGATCCATAAATAACTCTATGAGCTGTAAACAACGCGAAAAAAAATTAAAAAAAATTAAATTTCAAAATTTTCAAACACCGGCTCGACAGAAAAATCTGTATAATTATCGAACCTGCTCACAAAATTTCATGAGATTCGGATGAGAAATGCCACTTGTAGAGGAGAACAACTAAAAAACCGCCCGCAGAAACGATACGATTTCCTTGAAAAAAAAATGTTTTTGAATATTTCAAATAACTGACTCGAATAAAATTAAATATAATTATCGAACCTGCTCACAAAAGTTCACGAGAATCAGATGAGAAATGCAACGCGTAGAGGAGAACAAACCATTGTCAACTTTTTTTTATATTTGTAAAAACTGACTCTACAAAAAAACTATGACCATCATCATCGTCATCCTAGCGTCATTCCAAGTACAGTTGCATCCTGAAGGATGCCCGGCGGGGTCCACTACCTAATACCAAGATTTGGCGTAGGCACTAGTTTTTACGGAAGTGACTGCCATCTGACCTTCCAACCCAAAGGGGAAACTAGACATTATTGGCATTAGGCTTGTCAAGTGAGTGGGCAACTTGACTGTTAGAAGTTCTCAAGCCGCCCCAAGGCCTCTAATTTGGATTAACGACTGCTATCATAGACAGCAGCCGGGATCAACGGCTTAACATGCTTTCCAAAGCACGAGAGCGCTCAGTTAGTAACCACTCAAAGCGGTCACCCATCCAAGGACAGACCGTGCCCGCCATTGCTTAACCTCGAATACCGCACGCGGTACGCGGGCGCCGCTGGGCCACGAACGCTCTACAAAAAAAACTATACGAGTATAATCACAGAACCGGCTCACAAACTTTCACGAGAATCGGTTGAGACATACGAAAGATTTTTTGTTGCAGCTGAAGCAGAGACCTTCGTTTCACTCAATCATGTGTCAATTAACAAAACATGTACTGACATTGACTTAACTTAAAGTTTGTATTAATTTTTCTGTATAAAGCTAGGGAGAGTATGTTTACCACACCCGAGGCTAGTATTATAAAATCTGTGCCCGAGGGGTCCAAACGGAGTCCTATTTCTGTCACTCAAGTGTCTGTCTGTCTGTATGTCGTCTGTCACACAGGTATTACTGTCAAAACGGTTAGGGCATATTGTTCATCCAAAGCCATACAATTTGGCAAAAACATATTTTTAAATTTTATTAAGGACGGCTCCCATACAGCTAAAAGGGGGCGCGAAAGAAAAATCGTTGGTTAGAGCTCGTTGAGTAGTTAAATATTGAATTTATTGTTAAAAAAGCGAATACAAAAAAAGAAAGCCAACAGTCACCTTTAAAAAAATGTTTTAACGAACTTTTTTACTTCTCATTAATAAATAAATAAATAAATCCACCAGGTCATCAATCCACCTACTTAGTCCACAAAAAATGATGGCCTGATGGATTTGCATCCATAACCGCTCCCATGTCATGATAGTCGGTTGTTGTTTTGCTAGTACATTTCAGTCGCATGTTATTTATTTATTTATTAAAGGAGTTTCAACAGCTTTTTAAACATGTTGACATTTTAAATAGAAATATGGAGCCAATTACAGAAACTCACCAATAGAAACAAGATATGAACTAAGGTTACACACTATGTTACAGTATCTTAAAATTCCACTGTCATGGCTGTAGTTTACAACAACGCTTCACCTCGCCTCACATCAGGGGTGTTTTTCACAAGCCGACTCGTCCTCACCTCTCACCTTACATCTCACCCGTTTTTATATGGAAACTGTCAAAATTTGACAAGTGACATATGACAGTTGCCATGTAAACACGGGTGAGGTGTGACAGGTGAGAACGAGGCGATTTGTGAATAAGAAGACAGTTTAAAGATTGTATGTGAAAGCTTCGATTACTCTTTTTTATATACCGATGAGGTGAGGTGAAACTAGTTTTGAATAACAGTAGTAGTACTCGTTGTTGTTTCTCGGTTCCTCACCCATATGGTTGTGGTTGTGGCGGGCGAAACGTGGTGAGTGCGGCGGCAAGGGCGCGCCGTCGCAGCTCAACTCCGATTTCAAACGCGAGCCGGTGCGAGGGTTCACCTGCACTCCCACCGCTACTGGTCCACTGTCACCCTGGTACATACAAATTCAAATAAGTGTTATTCAGAGTTTTAAGCACTTCACTTGCATCTTAAAATGTAAACACAAGAGCCAAAACAATTATATCCATATTGCAAGAATCTCATATAGCAATTAATGCAAGATTTTTAAACGGGTCGAAATAAGTTCATTAAGTTAGCTATGAATATGAGCAAATTTCTTGCAACGCCGGAGGAAATTCAAATGGAGGTCTAGTGTAATTAGCTATCCTACAGCCGCATTTTGTATTCAATCACAAATTTCCGGAAAGTTGGGAGCATTATTTCCATTTCGAATAAATCTTAGAATTTCTTTTTCATTTCTGAAACAAAAAATATGAGCCGAGAGACTTCAATTTTATTGAAATTATCACATTTTTGTACATACTGATAAGTATGTGCTCAATATTCTTAAGTTGACTTGAACAACTTCTTTGGAGAATCCTACTTAGATTTATTCGGATTCCAAAGGGATAACACGATGGGATTGAATCAACTGAAAAGTTTCCGAAAGGGCTTGTACTAGGAAAAGGTTGTTTGGCAAAAAGGATGAAGCTCTTTATTACTTGGCCCAACCTCAACGCATTAGGCAAAGTGTTGGCTTAAACGTTAAGTATTCCTTTAAAATATCGTAAGTGTCTTTATAGACTGACTTGATATTTCAATTGTTAGCGCAATTAGGCGACCATTAAAATAAGTATAATTATTCAATAAATCAAGGGAACGGAAGCACCCTCTCATAGATCATTTTGGTTAATTTACGTTATCATAAGGCTATAGAAAGATGATGAAAAGTAGTTACAGCAAATAGCTCCGGTCGGGTAAATGGGATGTAGTAACTCATAAAAGAAATATGCTAGCGTTCCATATTTCTCACTTGCGGAGTGCTCTAAGAATATGTATGAAAGATAAGCAAACGTAATTGTATTGCCCGTCCACATCAAGTACAGTCAACGACAAAAGTAGACAGAATCATTCATATCTTGCGAATTTTTTTTAGAGATTATAGGTACGAGTGCAGTAGTATTTCATAAAATTTATTGAACATGCTAAGGATGTTCGTTTTCGTTACCTATTTTATACATATTTTAAGTATTTTATATAATTCTGTATTTCGGAGGAGTTAAAGTAGAACTGTCTGAACTATAACGATTTTATCGCTAGTTTTCTCAAAATCAATCACTTTACGGAATTTTTACCACATAACTTTGTTTGCGTATTATTGTACTATCATCATCATCATCTTGATCATATCAACCTAAGGACGTTCCCAGCTGGACATAAGCTTCCCCCAAAGAGTGCTACAATGACCGATCCTGCGCTGCGCCACCCGCATCCAGCGGACTCCTGAGACCTTCACCAGGTCATCAGTCCACCTTGTGGGGGGCCTACCCACGCTGCGCCTTTCGGTACGTGGTCGCCACTCGAGAACCTTTCCGCCCCAACGGTCGTCGATAATTAATGTACCATGGATTAATATAATCAGTGTGATATTTTTTCTTATTTATATGTTATTTTTTTCTGACTGTACCTACAAACCCTAAGTGACAACATACTCGCATGGTACCAATTTCATATAAAATGCATGATGAACTACGGTGGGTAACGGTCTCGGCCGCAGGGGAGCCCTCCAAAAATTGTCATAAAGCATGCCTGTACTAAATAGGAATGCTCTCTTTTGAACCTTTTGCGTAAAGAGAGTTGCGTGTAATATTCCTGCCTTTATTATGATATACCTGTGCACATTGTCATGACATTAGTGTATGTAAGTCCACATTCCGGTTTTAGGGACAATGCCCCCAAAACACTGTACACAGAAATTCTACTCTGTGGAACTCCTGAAGAGAGAAGACTGGTCAAACGGTCTAATAGATTGGAAACTAGGTAGCCTAAAGTGGTACACCGATGGCTCCAAATCCGGATCTGAGGTAGGATGTGGAATATATGGAGAATCGCCCAGAAGGGATATTAACCTGAATCTGGGAAAGTACTCCTCCATATTCCAAGCAGAGGTATACGCCATCCTGGAATGCGTGACAACCAACCTGCAAAGCAACTACCTCAACAATACTATCTACATCCACTTGGATAGCCGGGCAGCGCTCTTGGCCCTCAGCTCCGACGTCATAACGTCAAGGCTGGTCGAGAACTGCCGGGAGGTATCAAATAATCTGGGAGTGAAAAACAAGGTTATTTTACGTTGGGTCCCAGGGCATGCAGGCATCAAGGGAAAGTAAAGAGCCGATGAGTTTGCACGAGCAGGGGCGAAGGGGACGCACAAGGGCCAGAACCATTTTGTGGCATCCCCAAAAGCCTAACCAAGCTCACCCTGAAGACCTATTGCTTCTATAAAACCATTCAGGCCTGGATTGAAGCACCCGGCCTGAATAATTCCAAAGCGCTGATTTGCAAAAAGGCGTCATGCCTTTAGAAAAAAGGCGTCATCCAATGCCTTGGCGCTAAGCAGGAATCGTTTACGCATGCTGGTAAGGGTGCTTGCACTGCTGCCTAAACAAGCTCATGCATACGTTGGGACTGCACTCAGTCCACTGTCTGCACCGCCTTGTGTCACTACACAAGGCGGTGCAGACTCTGCCTCGAAGCGGAGGAGACGCCTGTACACATCCTAACCGATTGCCCTTGACTGATGGGCAGCCGTAGCTCCATACTGGGCAAACACGTCATGTGCCCAGAAGAGATAAAGTCTCTCGAATTCATCAAAATCCTGCAGTTTTTCGAATTTACAGGGCAGGTCCGAGATTTATAGTTGGTGGCATTCACAAAACTAAAGATCATACTTTAACAGGTACCTTACATAGTTACATATATTTCATGAGGCCATAATCTGTCGCAGACGACGACTGATGGAGAGCCTCGGGCGAGGGAGAGTAATCACTTAAGTATTAATCTGCCAGGTTGATATCACCGGATGATATCAATAAGACAGCAGGGTTTATCTAGACCAAAACCGCTGCAGCTACAACATTATAGAAATCCATAGAAGATGCATATGTCCAGTAGTAGACGCAACTGTGCAGAATATAGAGACAAACATATTTCGTCTGGTCCAGATGACGCAATAACGTTAAGGTCGTGGGAGTCCGCTGGATGCATGCACCGCAATCGCATAACCGATCGTTGTGGCGTTTTCAGGTGAGGTTTATTTACAGCAGTGGATATCCTTCGACTGATGTTGATAATGATATAATGTATTTACCTTGGCGTCCACGTCGAAGTTGATGAAGAGCAGCCGTGCGAGCCGCTGCAACACGAGCTCGCGTAGCGCGGCCGGCACCGGCTGCCCTCTCACTCCTCTACGAGCAACACACGATATTACACACCAATTAACACCAAACAAGCGGCTCGCTTTTATTATTACGAACAGCTTGTTCCTTAAACTCAATCTATCCTTAGCTTTGCCACAAGGCCGCGGACTGGTCGCCAGCGAGCAGCGGGGCGATGAGTGGTCGTCCATATTCATTGAGTCTGCTCAAATGTATGAGCGCCCAGTCCGTGGCGTAATGGCGATATAAAAACTTATCTACCTTTTATTTTGACATATTGATGATATAAATAGTGGACAGGTGGTCCAACTACCTATCCATCATATCTTTACTTTAGATTGAATGGCTGTAATTTATTCATTTAGTAAATGAGGTGAATGATTTTGAGATTTTGTGCCCGGAGAATTCTAGTTATTAGGCATTATTGTTTTCTAGTTGTTCTAAGCAGATATAGGTATTCTTTAAATGGTTTTTGCTGATTAAGCTCAGTAATCACGTTAATATCTAACCCGCAAAATACAAAACGACTTCGAAACGGTCATGCTAAGTGGCTCGTCTAAAATGCAAGGTGCCTAATACAATGCGCCCAACTAGTCCATTCATTATTTTACATTTGTGACGAATCATATGCTATGTTAAAGGGGTGTGCGGTCAAACCCGATTAGTTGCGTAAAAGGTTTTGGGAAAATAGAGCTATGAGCAAAGGAGTTGATTCTTATTTCAAAAATCAATTATGCCAATTTATCGGCTTTGACCGCTCAGTGGCTCAGATCTGGGATGCAATACGCTGGCACTGTGACTGAAAAATTACGTTGGTGAGTTGTGTAGAAGTGTACTAGAGAGATGAACGTTAATGTAGTAGTCAAAGCGTAGTTTTGGCTCATGTTGAGGACGTCTATAGCTTTCTGATGTTTTAGTCCGTTATTCACATCAGGCAACAGTTGAACAGTTGGTAGGCACGCAAGCTATTCCTTTATGTTTACTCAGCTGCCTAAACGACTGGTGATCAACAATTTTCTCGCTCAACGAACTACGCCAGGCTTTGTGAAAATTCAGTTACTCGTAGCTTTACTAATTTTGTATTAAGCCGTAACGCTGCTAACGAAAATGTTGCAGGTTCGAATCCGTCGGATTCTGGCATACGCGGCCAGTCGCTCTAACCACTGAGCTATTGGAACAAATCAAGCTCAGGCACGTAATCTTTCACTAGTTGCCTCTTACAATGCCTTAAGGCGCCTCCAGATATGCTCTCGCCAGGGACTCGCCGAGTGCCGATTAATCGCCTATAATAGTGACAATGTGCTTGGTGTCGTATACGCAAGTAGTGAGCATGTTTATACACACATGCGGGCCTTGTCTGAATACCTAATTGTTGTTGGAACAGCGCATATACGCCTACTGCCGAGCGTCCGTGCGAATCGAGCATAAATATGTTTGGTGCGATTCCTTTTTAAACCTCGGAACACATTGAAAGTATAACTAGTGCGGTAAAATAAAGAACGTCGATTACTAAATATTATTACTATTAAAAACTTAAATGCTACTGTGCAAGACGGCTGTCTTAAATGTAGGTACCTCATCATCAGCCGTATACGAAACCCTGCTCTTTTTTCAAATTTGATAACCGAATATTGTACCTAGAAACCAGGTCTCAATTGTTGGGTAGGCGATTTTGGCCAATTACATAGCCTAACAAAATAAAATAACGCGAACACGCTAATAGCGTTTTAGTATGAGATGGCACATTATTACCGACGATTTCTCAATGTAATTTGAGACGTTGCTGCCGTTAAAAGAAGCATAACTCTTCAAAGGCAGATGTCGCTGTACGCCTCCCTAAGGCTCCCTTTACTTTCAAATTTACTCATAGCTTTGTTCACTCTGCATGGGATTCATGATTGTCTCTTTATGATAACGGATTATAGTATTTTGAAGTCTCTGGTAGCAGTACATACTTGTCCGCAGAAACAGTGAAAGCTTGTCCCTTAGAATTCGATATATCTTCAATTTTTATGCCTAGGCCTTATTAAACAGCCCAAGTAATTCAGTATTATATCCAAGGCTCAAACTGTTTACACTACATTTATGCTTCAAAGGGCAGGGAGCCCTTAAACGGTACTTGCTCACTAAGGGCACGGACCCGGCACTAATAATGATATATCCGACCAACGCTGTTTAGAACAATGATTAATTTAATGCTGACATTTGTTGACTGAGGATAGAATTGTGTGACTTCATATGAGCTTCAGCTTCGACCTGAGAAGATGCTTACTGTAAAGTCCTAGAAGACAACTAACAGAAGTTTCTCAGTTGAGCTGACCTTAATTGTTATATATTCTTAGCTAATAATATGTCGCGGAGTTGAAAAATTATTTCATTAATTTTGAGTTTATCAGGTAGCATATGTAAAAATTATTATGTAATTATGTAGAAGGAGAAAGTAATACAAGTTACTCAAATGTTACCGTTTCAAAACACTCTTTCTTGTAAAATAACAGTCTTTTTCTAAACTATTGTCAATAGAGTTCAAAATTCCTTAAAACGAGTCTATTGTAAAAGGCAGCATGCAGTTCAAATGTTTTGAACCCGGTCGCTCCGATATTCAATCAATGTTATAGCGTTCCAATTCCAGTATATTTTGAACACAGGTGTGTCGAATGGGTAAGGATTTTTTTATCATATTATCCGGAGTAAATAAATCATTAAATGTCATGGAAAAGCCTGCGCGTGACGTGATGTGACACCAAAAAGATGAATGATCCGCTTCTAGACCAGTCTAATGTAGGGGAGAATGTAATGCGAATCCTTTTTAGTAATAAGAATAACCCTTTGGGGATCGTGGCATAAACTAAGAGGTCATCATCTTTTAGTGGAATCTACGTACCTTAAACTCGACCTTCCCTAAATGTTTCTCCACTTATTAAATATTTTGCACATAGTTATTAAACTGGGAATCGTGAACTACATAATGTACTTAAGTAAAACTATGTGTTACATCATCACCATCAACTGAATGGAACTTCGTAAAAATTATCGCAAAAGATATTTTGACTATTTTTTTATGGTGTCAACGAACCAGTTTTTGGAAACGATCGAAAATTTTGAGATAAACCTAACTCGACGCTAGCGGCCCCCGAAACAGCTCCTACAAATTGACGTCACAAACAAGTCATCGAACCAACCGTTGTACGGAAAAATAAATGTTTTGCTGTTTTAGTCGTGAAATACTGCGTTAAGGTTTAAGGTACATATTTGACTACAATACATTTTTTATCTTTACATAAGGATTCTATTGGTACTTTTTATTTCACTTAAGGCGTTAAAAAACATATCTTTTAGATTTTTTGTAGTTAATGACATATCTTTTTATGTATTTGGAAAATAATTAAAGAACCTACTAAAATTAAAATTTAGTTTTTAAAAATTCAATGGTTTACTCGCCGTAGAATGACACCAATTTATTTGCATTTTAACTTGCGGCAAATACCCAATTCGCCACACTTCGTTACTGGGATAGCACAAGTAAAATTAGTACTGATGAATATTTATAAGTAGGTATAAGTGTAAAATGTAAACAAAAATGAGCGCAACATTCGCCAACAAACTGTTAAACAGTTTGGCGATAATTAGAATGTACCATACCACTAAGTTTCTTTCTTGAGTATAATAATAAAATAAAATAAAATAAAAAATTTAACAAAAAAACATCAACTCCAACCTTTGCCAGACCCCATCCTCTTGGTATATAATTTGAGGAGTTCCTTATTTTTTGCGTTAACCCATCCTCTTGGTTTATAATTTGAGAAGTTCCTTGGATTTTTCCAAGATTCCGTCATCAGATCCAGACTTGGTGACAATGGGACCAACTAGAAAATACATCTTTTCAAACATAAAGAAGAATTTTTGAAACCGGTCCACTAATCTCCGAACAATCGGTGAACATACATAAAAAAAATATTCCGACGAATTGAGAACCTCCTCCTTTTTTTAAGTCGGTTAAAAACAAATTAATAAATATTTGGGGGCAATAATAACAAGAACTCACAAAAACCATTGGAACTCTCCAAAATTAAGAATACTGTGGCCGATTCCTTGAACCACTGCAACCACTACTTCTCAAGTATAGGTAAAACACTGGCAAGTAATATCTTAAATACCATGAACAAGACGCAGGAGGAATTGGCCCGAAACGTCTCTGTAAGTGTATCTCCACTACAGTCCTTGTTCTTGAAACCTACTGACGTGGCTGAAGTTGAGTCACTTATACTGAGTCTCAGGGATGATAGCGCTCCTGGACTTGACGGAATCACTAATCGCCTACTAAAGGCAGTCAAAGACTCAATCATACTTCCACTAACTCATATATACAACTTGAGTTTGGCTGAAGGAATTTTCCCTGATGACTGGAAAGTGGCTGTAGTCACCCCCATACACAAAGCGGGGGACAAGTCTAACCCGGGTAACTACAGGCCGATTGTTTGCTCGGAGCTTGCTCAAAAATATTGGAAAAAATCGTGAGTAAGCGTTTAATTGGTTTTGTGGAGAAAAATAACATTCTTTCGGATCGTCAATTTGGCTTTCGTGCAAAGAAATCGACCGAAAATGCAGTGAACCTCATGACCAAGTTGATCTCAAAGTATGTGGATGTAAGCAGGGCCTGCATGGGCGTATTTATTGACTTAGCCAAGGCATTTGACACCGTTTTCATTCCAATTCTTCTAAGAAAGCTGGAACTGGTCGGAGTCAGAGGAAATGCCTTGCACTGGTTTAGGTTACCTGTCTAACCGAACCCAATGCGTAAAATTAGACCAGAGTATCAGCGACTACGAAGAAATGGATTTCGGTGCCCCGCAAGGTAGCATTCTGGGACCGACACTATTCATCATTTATATAAATGATATTATATAAATGATGAATAGTGTCATATGTGTGATCAATTCCATAAATGCTGATGTCATATGTTACGCAGATGACACTGCCATTATTTTTAACGATAAGTCATGGACTGATGTAGCAAGAACGGCTGAACTGGGTTTGAGTGCGATGGCTAGGTGGCTTCAGGCTAATTTGCTGACGATGAATGTCTCCAAAACAAAATATGTTTGCTTTTATAAAACCAAAGCATCAGCCCCGACCTGTCCTCCCAATATCTTCCTCCACACCTGCACCCATCGAAGGCAACAGTCATCATCGACATGTTCTTGCTCGCAAATAGACAGAACTCCTGCTGTAAAGTATCTCGGAGTTGTCTTCGATGAGAAGCTCGATTTCAAGCAGCATTTACTGGTTACGGCGGGTCGGGTTCGTAAGCTAATTTACGTTTTCAAGAACCTACGTAACTCCGCGGACACACATCTGCTTAGGATTTTTAACCTCTCGCTTTGGCAATCTGTTTTAGGCTATTGTATTTCCGCGTGGGGGGGGGGAGCCGCGAAGACGCACATGCTGCTTTTGGAGAGAGCTCAACGAGCGGTCCTAAAGGTTATACTTCTGCAACGTATCCGGTACCCAACCTTATTAATCTATAAGAACATGGATGTCCTGAGTGTTCGCGGAATTTTCGTTCTGCAAGCGGTCACCGGGCTGCACCCAGAGGTACTGAAATCCCCCAAATATAAAGAACTATCGCAGAGACGCAAGTTTCGAATTCCGGTTCCTCACACAAAGTCATCTTTTGCCAAAAGGTGTAGTACATTTCTTCATCCATACATTTATAATAAAATCTGTAAAGAACTCCCTTTGCAAAAATACTCAATCAGAGAACTAAAACTCAATGTACGGACATGGCTGAAATCTCTTTGTTATGACGATATAGAGAACTTGTTAAGAGTAACGAAAGAAATATAACATAGAGCTACACACACACACACACGCACACACACAAACACACACACACTCACAAACACACAATGTGGATTATTATGTTTGTTCTCCTTTTTTTTCTATTTAGTTTACACCTAGTCATAATTTAACTATCATCATTCCTGACTTTTCGCGCATGGTAATTATAGGAAATCCTTTTTTTGAATTGGCTACCTACGAGACAGGCTTAGCCTAGTGTAGGGGCCAGTCTAACCACATATGAAAAGCCCACGCAGTACATTCCTTATTAATATTACGTTCAATGTGTAAACCTTTGTGTACAAATAAACTTCTTATGTCTTATGTCTTATGTTAATATCTTACACGAATCAAACTAGTACCATAGTAAAATCAATAAGGGTTGTGTTTTAAAGTTATTGCCTTATAATAAAGACTTTTGAACTTCTCAAGTGCGTAGCTACTTTTGATGCTGACTATACTAGACGACAATAAATTTAATAGAACGAAGCAATGCTTGTACTATGGGTACCAGACATACACACTTATACACTTATACACACTTATACAGGATGTTTGGTAACTAGGTGCAAAGACTTTCAGGGATGATAGAGGAGGTAATTTGAAATATTTTAGACACAACATGCGTTGTACAAAGCCATTTAGTTTCCAAGATATACACGATTTTATTTAAAAAAAATGTGCGTTTCCCATACTACCATACATTTGGAAAATGTTTAGAATTTTTTCAATGTCCCCTTTTTCTGGTTTATCGTAATTTTTCAATAACTGTAGGAACTAGGGAAGTTTTTGAAATCAATAGAGTTGGGACTAATGACTTTTTACAGCTTGTATTCACATGGTATTCAGATGCGAATTTTTCTCCATACATTTTCATAGAAACGGAAAAAGAAATAAAAAAATTAAAATCCTAATCACTCCTAAATTAGCCTCAGTGATTAGGTTTTTACTTCGAACTAGAAGAACTTTGAAAATAACGGGTTAATTTTTTTCGTTATTAGTATGAAAACGTATGGAGCGAAATTCGTATCTGAATACAATGTGAATACAGGCAGTAAAAAGTCGTTAGTCCCAATTCAATTCATTTGAAAAACTTCCTTAGTGCCTACAGTTATTGAAAAATTACGATTAGCCAGTAAAAAAGGGAACATTAATGCATATCTTGGAAACTTACAGACTTTGTACTAACGGATGTTGTGTCTAAAATATTTCAAATTACCTTCTCCATCAACCCTGAAAGTCTTTGTACCTAGTTACTAAACACCCTGTATAAATAAATACATACTCAAATATAAAGAAAACATCTAAGCCTCAGGTACGAGTATTCGTGCCCATCATCATCGTATATTTGTGTGATTTTCTACGAATAAACGTATTTCTATTCTATTCTATCATTATCATATCAGACGTTGAATGTCCACTGCTGGACATAGACCTCCCCGAAAGAGTGCTACAATAACCGGTCCTGCACCACTCGTATCCAGCGGACTTCCGCGCCCTTTACCAGGTTATCAGTCAACTTTGTGGTAGGGCCTACCCACGCTGCGCCATCCAGTACGTGGTCGACACTTGAGAACTTTTCCGCCCCAACGGCCTTCGGTTCTACAGGCAATGTGCCCCGCCCACTGCCACTTAAGCTTATTCGTGCTAACCATACACAAATAATGTCCTGACCGGGATTCAAACCTGGGACCTCCGGCTTCATAGGCAGGGTCAGTACCAACTAAGCCAAAGATGTCATCCTCCAAGAAAACATCTACGTCTCAGGAGCAAATGTTTTTGCTCATCACAATACACAACCAAATGCCCGGGATTCGAACACGGGACCTCTAACTTCGTAGGCAGTGTGACTGCCAATTAGGCTAATCAGGCCGATAACTGACAAATGATTTTAGTTTGGAACTTTCCAAGAAACATTTTCTGCGTATTTAAATACTGGGTAATGTTATAAAATCAGGATAAGTTGACATCATTGTCACTTACTTACACACTGCAGTTACTAGCGTAAATTTATTATTTTTATGAAATGCTGTCATTCCATAAAATCAGCTTAAATAAACTAAAATGACGACCTGTTTAGCCTAGTTGATAGCGACTCTGCCTCCGAGGCTAGAGGTCCCGGGTTCGAATCCCGGCCAGGGCATTTATTTGTGCATTTTTCACGGATATTTGTTCTTGGGTCTTGGATGTTTTCTATGTATTTAAGTATGTTTTCTATGTATTTAAGTATGTATTTATCTATATAAGTATGTATATCGTCGTCTAGTACCCTATAGTACAAGCTTTGCTTAGTTTGGGACTAGGTCGATTTGTGTAAGATTGTCCCCCAAAATATATATATATATATAATCGTATTGAAACCTCGGTAACTAAACACATCTCAATCCCAATAGCTAATTAGATACTAAGCGCCTTTAACCCATGCGAGTTTAATTGAGTTGAATTTAGTTTCTAGTTTAAACGTTTGCAATTTCACAAAGCGACACATAAAATAAATTTAGTATAGGTAATGTGATAATTGAATGAAAGTTTGTTGAATTAATTAAATTAATTGGAGCATTGGTTGTGCGTGTAGGTTCCGACCGCCACTCAAGTTAATTGAAAACATTCCAACTTGACAATCTGAATATGTTACATTAATAGTTAACACTAATTAATTTAATTATAATTAATAATTCTGCTACAGAACAATAGTGTTCAAGGGTGAATTCTGCGCTGGGGAAAAATCCGTGAGGCGGTAGGTAGTGGCGGTATCCTACTAAAGCACGAAACGCACAGAGCGGGCGAGCCGCGGTGCGGAATGGAGGCGATTTTGAATTTTTGATCTTTCCGAAACTGTCAACTGTCGATTACTGCTTCACATGTCACACAAGCCGCTTCCGCTCTACCGCGCTACCGATTACCGCGTCGTTTTTTAGTGCGACGTGTCAAAGGCCGCGTTGGCTTTGTTTACCGAAAAACTGCCTTTGCCCCGCAATGACGCTGCGCCGCGCTCTGTGCATTTCAAGCTTTATTGTGTGTACTTAGTTAGTGTCCTATGGTTAGAAATAATTTTGGTAAACCGGAACTTGAAAATGTTGCGTTACAGTGTAGCAACGTGTGAATAATGGTATCTATAATAATATATTTTTTACATGTAGTAGAATAATTAATCTCCGTTATATATTCATATAAATAATTACAAATATAAGTGTACGTATACACTTACAACTGTATAATTTGAATGATAATGTATCGATGCGATGGAAATAAAGTAACATTTAAAAAGTAATTCAACTCGCCTGTAGGATATATTTAGTGTGACCACGGAGAGGGACGCAGAAAAAGATACTAGACACGTACTAACTCCGTAATACAGACCTGAGAACAAATAAAGTCCATTAAAACTCGAGACTTTTTTATTGACATCAAGTGTTTGTGGATTCTGTTAGGTCTATCTATCATGAGATACTTCATTTCAGAAAAGCAGAATACTTACTTAAGTACATATTAGTTGAGCAACTAAGTTACGTCAAGTTTATTAAGTTTTAAGTATTTGAGATTTATAAGAACTGTGCCTTTGCATAGATATTTATAGCGTAAATATTAGTAGAAAAGTTTCAACTTGAAAATGACGCCTGGAGCTATCTTTGAAACCAATTTCAGAACTTACTTATAAGTGGAGTTTTCTCGGTGGGCGGCAAGGTGTCCCTGATGGTCATGAGGAACACCGTCATGGAGAGAAGGGCACTGATGCCCAAGGTCACCTTCTCTCCAGATTCCGACGGCACGTAGAACACGAGGAGAGCTGCCGGTAATAAAGACTAGTTAAACTTTTGTTGAGGAGAAAATCATTTTTAAGACTCTTCCATGAGTACTTTTGTAACTATTTTATGTATTACCTACTAGCTTTTGCCCGCGACTTCGTCCGCGTCGAACTCGTTCTGGCCTTAGAATTATATGTTTTCCCATACAATTTTTCGCAAAGTCAAAGTCAAAGTCAAAATATTCTTTATTCAAATAGGCCTAGCAACAAGCACTTTCGAATCGTCAGTTATAACACGTATTAACATATATATTAATTAATTATTTAGAGCAATTTACTGATGCTATTATTATTCTTTAAAATCAATATTGTATTGTTGTAGACATGTCAAAGTAAGAAATTATTTTGTAGTAAAATTCACAATAGGATCGTCAAAACATAAATAATAATAATAATAAAAAATATATAAAAAATAGAAATCTACACAGTTTCTATAATCAAATCAAAATATCAAAAAAGATCATATTAATATCTAATGCCATAATGATTAATTCATTAATATTTCAGTCACAATTAATCCCACGGTGTTTTATCATTCATGTAGTCTAGTGTGCTATAATTATGCTTTCGATATGAGTTGACGCTTTACATAATTTTTAAATTTATTGATAGACAATTCAGTTACGTTTCTTGGAAGCTTATTATAAAACTTCACACCATCACCCATGAATGATTTTCTAATTTTCTGGAGGCGAGTGGTGGGCACCGCGAGTTTGTGTTTATTTCGAGTATTAATATTATGTATGTCACAGTTCTTCCTGAAATTTACAATGTTTTTATGTACATACACAATATTATCATAGATGTATTGACAATGTAATGTCATTACATTAATGGTCTTGAACTTATCTCTAAGTGAGTCTCTATGGTTCATTTTATATATTGCTCGAATAGCCCTCTTCTGCAGAACAAAAATGGTATTAATATCTGAAGCACTGCCCCATAGTAAAATACCATACGACATAATACTGTGGAAGTAACTAAAATATACTAATCGAGCTGTCTTCACGTCTGTCAGTTGGCGGATCTTGCTCACGGCAAAAGCTGCAGAACTCAGTCTATTCGAGAGATTAGCAATATGGGGACCCCATTGGAGTTTGGAATCTAATGTTAATCCAAGAAAAACTGTACTATCCACTAGTTCTAATTCCTCATCTTTCACAATGACACTTCTTTGATTGTGCTTAACGTTAGTCGTGACAAACTTGATACATTTGGTATTTTCCTCATTTAACAATAAATTGTTGACATTGAACCAATTAACTACTTTAGAAATAGCATTGTTTATATCATTATTAGCTTGTTGCTGTCGTTTGACTTTGAATATAAGAGAGGTATCGTCTGCAAACAATACTATATCATGGTGGGTCTTTTTACGAGGTATGGCAAGTCATTTATGTAGATGAGGAATAGGAAAGGTCCCAATATTGATCCCTGCGGTACACCCATCGAGACCACTGATCCCGGTGATCGCTGTCCATTCACATCGACCCTTTGTATTCTACCATATAGATAAGATTTTAGCAAATTCAGTGCCGATCCTCTAACTCCATAGTAGTGCAGTTTCCTGATTAATGTTTCATGACATACGCAGTCGAAGGCCTTGGACAAATCGCAAGAAATACCTAAGGCATCCTGTGACTCTTCCCAGGCATCGAATATATGTTTAGTTAGCTCAACAGCCGCGTCGGTTGTCGAGCGACCCCGCGTAAAACCAAATTGCTTATTATGCATTAAATTGTTTGTATTAAAATGTCTTATTAATTGGGACAAAACATATTTTTCAAAAATTTTACTAAATGTTGGTAGCACAGATATTGGTCTAAAGTTTGTGGGGTCAGAAGTGCTACCTGATTTAAATAAAGGAGTTATTTTACTATGTTTCATTAGATCAGGAAACTCACCGTAGTCAATACTGTTATTAAATACAACTACCAAGTCAGGCGCTATGACTTCTATTAGAGATTTGACATCATGGACAGAGACTCCCCAGAGATCACCAGTTTTTTTGACATTAATTGATTTAAACGCCTTTATTACATCTGGGGTACTAACATATTCAAAATGAAGATTTTCACTACATTCTGAGGCGTTATCTTTTAACAACGTAACGGCAGACGAAGGTGAAGAATTTAATGTCTTTGTTGTGGATACTGGTATCTCAGGGAAAAAAATTTCAAATTCTGTTGCTACTTCTAAACTTGAATCTATAATTATGCCATCAATTTTTAGTTTAAGATCATTCATTTTGTGCTTTGATCTACCAGTTTCCACATTAATTAATTTCCATGTTGTTTTGATAATGTCCGAACTATTTGTAATTTTCTGGCTTATAAAATTACGTTCTGACTGAGATGTTCAAACTGAGATGATTAAACGACTGGCAGCTTACCATAAACTACCTCTTTAATTTGTGCGGGTAATCGTTTATTTGCCTCAAACTATTTGCCATGACGTGAAGATGTCATTGATGCAAATAAAAAAAAGCTGAACTATGACAAGGACATCAAATGACATACCCGCTCTGTCGCTCTCATTCAATTTAGTATCTTTCTCGGTAGCGGTATTATTATTTGTCGTCTTCTCTGGGGTACTCTGAAGTTTACATGAATAACAGACATAGTGCGTCATTTTCTATTTTTTTTTAAATGGGGACGTTTACACGGTAATATTATCTTATTACAATTATCTTTGGGTGTCAATATTATCGCGGTTTTCATAACTGTTTATACTTCGCTTCAATGTCTTAGATTAATAATACCCACAGATTTGTAGTGTTAAGCAAGATGACTTTTCATATAGTTGTCTCTTTAAACCCTTATGGTAAACTAAGATGAGTTAGAACGAGACAGATAGTACGATCATTTTCGACTGTTGACGAATTGACGAATTGTCTTCATATAGAAGGACACCAAATAAGGACACACACCAAATCCCATACAAACCAAAACGGCACAAATGTCATTTCAGTACAATTTGCAGTTATGAAATCGGAGACACTGACATGTGAATACCTGTCAGATATGACTCATCTGTCTCTCTCGAACTTACTGACTGTGCATTAGTGAGAAAAGATCAGATGTACAGAAAAGATCAGATGTAAAGAAACTTAATATGATATTTTACTCTGATATCTGTGTTCAATATTAATTAATACTCATGTGATATGGGATCGTGATATGAGTGTAACGCCTGATAATATTCACCGTGTAAAAGGCCCCAATGGGCTTAATAAATGTCAATATCAAATTGCCATCTCAACATAATCATTACAAAATACAAACTCAAAGCCTACTTCTTCGTCGTTCGTCAGAAGTGTGGGTCTACTCAGCTCACATCAGCCCGCGGGCCTAAATGAATACTATGTGAATGAAATATGTTTGTTTTTATGGTTAATTTACAGGACATGCAGCCTCTGCGGGCTGGAATGACTGCGGAAAAAAGAAACATGTCATAGTGACGACTACGACTACGGGCCTGTACCCGCGGGCTAAGTGGACTTATATAACGATGTCGGCTCCAGTAAGCCGACATTAAGCTACTAGTCTTCTTAAAATTCAATACCTATACAACAATCATTTACACCCTAAAAACAAATTTGGTACACAATTATTTATAAAAAGACTATATACAAATATTGTACACTTTGATACCTAAAGGTTCCGCTAAAATTGAATGGAAAATTCCAACTTCCAAAAACGAGAGTTCTCAAATTCTGTTTAATATCTCCCTCTTTTTTCGAGTTCGGACACACTCTAAGTTGACTTAAATGTAAACATATTTCATTTTAGTCCTTTAGATCCGTGGGTTGAGTTGACTAGGTATGATTATAAAAATATAAACAAAAGTTCAGGCTAAATTGACCAACCAACACAGCCAACACTTCATTCGTCGCAAGGCATTGTGGGCATCAATGCCATCATACACAAACGCTTTTGGCAATGATAATTATTGTGTGAAATAGCATAGACTTAAGCGTCAGAAACGGATTGTAGAGGTTGTATTACAAAATGAGCTTATGAGCTTTTAAAATTTTCAAGATATTATCCAGTTGTCTAAAGATGAATTTAGTGTACTGCGGCTTAAAATTTTCCTTATTTTGTACATATAGATTTGTAAATCATTCATATATGTACCATATTTATTAATAAAACTTACCTAAGGATTTTCACAGAAGTATGCTTAATGACGTTTCATGTACATACTTAAAAACTTTGAACAACCCTCGAAATGGGTAAAAAAATAATTAATAATAAATATCTCCGGACTGACCCATTCCATTTAAAAACTTATTACGAGTGTATAGAATGAACTTTTTGGATAGATAAACTTGGCTATATTTTAATCCGCGACATCCCTTGCGTTATTTGTAATACGCGAGCGAAGCCGCGCGGGGCAGCTAGTATGTATATAGATTGAAAAAGTTTGTAATCGTCTTTTCAACATAATGTACATGCACTTATATTTCTTAATTTTTTGAAATAATTATCCGTTTCGGCAAAAGGCTCATTTTATCGTGATTTTCGCGCCTAGGAGACGAGAACAAGCATAATATCGAGCTAACACTAACGGAGCAAGGCTAGAATTTTGCTACGATTGACTTATTTGAATGATCCTCGGTCAATAAACACAGTTAAGCCCTCAAATGTCAACCTTCGCATCACATCGCCCTCGTATCGCTTGGGCATTACAAGGTTAAGAATATATAGATTAAGAAGTTTACCTTTATACAATACATACCTAATTTACTACACATTACTGTCTCAATGTTACCACCACCACCACCATATCAGCCGTAGGACGTCCACTGCTGGATATAGGCCTCCCCCAATTTCATGGGGGGTAAATGCCGTAATCGCCACGCTTGGCATGCGGGTTGGCGGGTCTCAATGTTACCTAAGATATAAATATGAGAAATACGTAAATTGCTTTATAGCAGCTTTGGGACCCATCGAGAAATCTGTCTCAATCGACAAAGTACTTTTCTTAATAGCTTATTATAACTTCAAATTACATTCTCTCCGAGATTTCTGCAAAGTTGAGATCGCAAGCTGACAAAATATTTTAGGAAATCGGGTTTAAATTAATTATTATTAACTACTATAATAATAGGCATCAAATTATACAAGTGCCTAATTGAGTTCCTATTGTTGGAGGTAAAAGACCGATTAAACAAGGTATAAAATAAGGAAAAATGTGACATATTCTGCATTGTTCACAATGATTTATTTATAGCTGAAAGTTTTCGAGATACGGGGATCTTCACAGATTGATAGTAGTACCTCACTCAGCTTCACCTTACCCCGACCACAAGCTTCAAAAGTTTGTTTACTAAAGGATTTGTTTGACTGACATTCGTAAACCTATTGAATAAATTCCACTTTCGCCAAAGTAAATGGTATCAATCCAAGTATGAATACCTTTGAGTTATGGGGCGGGATCTTAGGATTGACTCAATTGGATGGGAGGTCAAACCGGCGGATGATTTTACTACTATATAATAACGAATAGAGTTAAAAAAAATTAACATAGCTTGTGGGCAAATTCCTTTAATGAGTCAGCTGACCTAGTCGGTATGGAAAATGAAAGTGAATACCTAATGATAGGAATATGGTATTTGCTAAGCAGCTTACTCGTGATCGCACATTACGAGTAAACTGCACACGCGGCATAGTTAATCATTTTAAAGTGGAAAAATATCGAACTGTAGCTGTTTAAGTACACGCATCTCTCTGTAAAGCAAAGTTAAAGCTTTGTTGTAACGAAAACTTGCAGTGTTCAAAGAAATACGTAAACATAAACTGTAATGAACTAATGACATTTAGAACCAGATAAGCAAAGTTACTCTCAAACGTGAAGCACCACCCTACCTACATATACATACAGTTGAGATCAATTTATAAACAGAATCCTCAAGAATTTATATTTTCTTTTAATGCACAGCTACTTATTAGACAGAAGAGCACGAATAAGCAACCTTACATAAACACGTAAATAAACACATGCTTGCATTCCAAAAAGGAGTAGATTTCATGATCTTCACTTTAGAGACCTTATATATCTCTAAAACCTAATGTTTTGACTATGGGGACTCTTTACATCTCTGTATTATAGGATAAGTTCATTGAATTTGATTTTGATTTTGATTTTGAAAGTGTGCCAGATTTGTTGGTTGATGCTGCTTTGTATTAACGTCAGTAAGTTATTGTAATTGTATTGTAATCATTGACATGTAAAAGAGCCCTTGAGGCCTACTTGCAGAATAACCCGTTATTCATAAACGTCCATCAAGCCTATAAATATTAGTTAACAAGCCGCTAAAGTTTGTTTGTCCTTATCTGTCACTTTGACATTTATGTTTGAGGGAAAGGGACAAAATAGATTTTAGTCAATAGAGGTTTATTAAGTTTTATGAGTAAGGGGGTAAATGTTTTAATTTGAATTTGAATCATCTTCCCAGCGTTTTCCCGGTTGTATCCTAGAGGAGCCTAGGATCCGCTTTGATACTTGTACTTGGTGAAAAGGAGTAGATAGAACACATGAAATTGACGTGGAAGATCGTAACAATTTATACTCACCAATCCCATTAATGAGCAAGCATGGCAGAATGAGATTGAATACGTAGAACATGGGTCTTCTCCTCAGCTTGATCACGTACGTGATGTCTGGGTATGGCTCCACGCAGCACGAGTAGTACTTCATGTGCTTGTTCGCCTCGAAGCTCACCAGGTCGAACTCGCCGTTAGTTTGGTAGTTAGTTGTGTCACCTTCGTCGAATTGTTTTATCAAATCCAGCTGTTAAAAATGGAAACGGAAATATTATTTTTGGCGTAAAGGTTTTACGACGATTGTAAGTAGGTATCAAATTTATGGGAGAGCACGTATAATAATCAGCAGTCGAAAATTAACTTTAAAAAATTAACTTACAAACTTATCTTATCGCCCGACATGGCTCGTTCCTCGCTCAGCGAATTGGCATTGGCATTCAGCGAGGCAACGCGGCCAGCCTGGCTTGTCGAGTGTTCTAAGTGAAGTTTAAGTAGTTAGGTACTGACTTTTTCAATCTAAATAAAACAGTTTAAAAGCGGCCAAGTGCGTGTCGGGCCACGCGCAATGTAGGGTTCCGTAGCTGTCCACCCGTCACGTTATGCGGATTTAAAGCATCAAAAATTTATGTTTACTCTATATTTAGCATAACTAACAAGATACCTAAGTAATCAATGGAATTTTTACGTAGGTTTGCCTTTTCCAAGTATGTACATTTCTTAAGATCGGCTATTAATTAAAAAGTAATCTCTACTTAACTAGTTCATTGTATGTACTACTACCATTTATTTTTACATACCTAGTAGCAACCGTTTAGCTGAAAGGGGGGGGGGGGGATACTTGACTCCATGAACGAGCTATCTAACTTTACAGAACATGATGGAAATAAAAAATGCATCTTACTTTGTAGGGATGGTGCCTTATATTTTTTTACTGTATCGTGCCGTTTTGTTGGTATGATTGTTTACCCATACCAAATTACAGCTTTTTAGTAAGTAGTAACGGTTACTGAGATAAGCTGCGGACAGACGGATGAACGAACGGATATTGGAAACTATAAGCGTCCCTTATTTACTACGGAACCCAAAAAATTATTCTAATGATCATGGCATTATAAGACTTTGTAAGTGATACGAATAGTGCCAACCTGCGAGTGAACCACTGAGAAAACACTCGCTTAAAATACTTTGCACATACGATAAACGTATTGTGCATAATTCTGTAAAACATATGATAAAGATATTAACTTACTTAAAGCCTGCTCACTTTAGCTCAAACACAAAGCTTGGATTTGCTTACAAAAAGTACTCGTACGATCACATCACATTCCTAAAGTCTTCTCGCTTTAGTATATGTGTAGTAATAGTAATTATAAAGCTAACGAACACTCAACTTACTTACAGATGTGATATTTTTAACTCAGTGTGACTTGAAATTCGTTGGAATATAAAAGCGGAAACGTTTTTGCTAAATTATTTCTTAATTCAAGAGTCTGTTCCGTAATTTATCTCTATTAGAGGAGGCTTGCTATAATTATCACATTTTTGTTAGCCCACGCTGTAGTAATGAGACTCGCCATTAAAACCAAGTTGCAAAATATAAGTATTTCCATTCAATTTATTTCCTTTAAAATAGAAATACCTGTTTACTTAGCTGAACACCATTGGCACCATTTCAGAGAATCTACGTGGAATCTACGGAACTTGGCATCCATTTAGATCTCAATTCTTTTGTCGGTGAAGACGACAACCAAGCATCGCATATTCTTAATATTGAACTTGGCTCCCATTTTCACATTTTTTTTATTTGATGGGATACCTATCATAACATTTTGTCAATCTTCGTCAAATGGTGCTTTGTAAGAGCGAATGCACGAGTTACTATACAAAATACCTAAATTGGGACCAATTTGACGAAGATTGACAAAAAGTTATGATAAGTATCCCATCAAATAAAAAAATATGTGAAAATGGGAGCCAAGTTCAATATTAAGAATTTGGGTAACCCAAATCGCTATAGGTGCACCTCAAATATTTGAAGAGTTCCCTCGATTTCTCCAGGACCCTATGATCAGATTCTTACCTGATAACTATGGCACTACCCCTGAATTATACCGTTTCAAACGAAAAAAGATTTTTCCAAATCGGTTAATAAATGACGAAGTTCTAAGGTAACTAGCATAAATAATAATAATAATATCTGCCTGAGATAAAAATGTGAGACAGTTTTATTAGGCAGACGTCCGTTGTCTCACTCAATAGCCTAGCCATTAGTCTATCATATTCACCCAATAGTCCGGTTCATTTAGATTCCATCAATCAGCAATAGTTCCTGTACATCCTGGCGGGTGCTGTCTCTGTGTGCGTCCCATGACACGGGCAGGGACAGCATCCGCTCGGTGTACCCCTTGCATTTCATTAAATTGTCTACGTGTTGGCTATGTGGTACTCGGTTGGTACTTCGGCTCCGCGCACGCCATCCAAAGGTCCGGGACACCATTGTCCCGTGAGTGGAAAAGACATACAATAATAATAATAAATAAAAAAATCACTGTTTTCGGATTTTCTGGTGATCTTTCTAGGTCACCTAGAAGTGGGTTAGGTTTTTGATTACTAGTCAGTCAGTCAGTCAGTCAGCGGTAAAAATGCCAGTTTCTGGAATTTAATATCTTAATAATTATTAAACCTATATTTATGAAATTTGGGGTTCTAGTTGTTCTAAAAGATCTTAATACGTGTACCAAAATTCATTTTTTTATGTTGAAGAGATTTGGAGTTATTGGGGGGTCAAAAGTGGCTCCAAACGGTTCGTGTGATATATAGGTAATACACGGCTGCTGTCCGCCAGTTCCTGGGGTGAATTTGGCTGGACATGCTGCCGCGTGTCTAGATATGGGTTTCACGTCTCAATGTCTTTGCCGATTCATCGTTTCAGGTAGAAAACTTTCACTATTTTGTAACGTTTCTTAGTAGGAAAGTTAACATAATACAAAGTAGAAGCGTAAAGGGTGAAATTTTGTTCTACTTATCGACTTTAATCTTTGAATTAAGACTTCGTAGACAAAACTAATATAATCACACACTTTTCCTCTATGGAACTTATAAGGCAACATCTTGGTGTACTATAGTGAAATTGACCAATCATGTCAATCATTCGTTGTTTTTATACGCTGCCGCGCGGTAAATACCCCGTTCGTTCTTAACAGTAATTCTAATGTAAATGACCACGTTAGCTTGAAATCTTATATTGTGTACTTGTATTTATTCTGGAGTTGCAAGTATCCATAGGCTACGGTGTCTGCATACCATCAGGCAGGCCATAAGCGTGCCACCGTCGTTGTACTTAGTCGGCTCATAAGTTCTGTCACTGGCCTTTAAAATTTAAATTTGGAACTCCTAAAACAAAAACCGTTGTGCATTTGAATTTCGAATCTTTTTACTCGACTTTTTACATTTTTTATTTATTGAATCTTTACTAACGTACATATTGCGGACTTTATACCGCATAGCATTCTCTACTAGTCAACCTTACTACAAAGCACAAAAATTGTTAGCTTATGGATTTAACAACTAAAATGAAAAAAGTTAAATAACATTTCTTTTTTTAACAAATCTATGTAATTACGCAATTAAATAGATATAATATAATGTAGATACATATGTATTATTTTACTACGATAGAAAGTTTACAATAAAGGTTTATTATTATTGTTATTATTTATATCTAAATATATAAAAGAAGAAACTGACTGACTGACTGACTGACATATCAACGCACAGCCCAAACCGCTGGTCCTAGAGATTCCAAATTTGGCACGTAGGTTCCTTATAAGGTCTAGGGGTGCACTAAGAAAGGATTTTTCAAAATTCAACCCTAAGGGGGTGAAATGGGGCTCCGAAGTTTGTATGGGGAAACAAGATTGGCTGGACTATTTTATTCGAAACGTCACAAAAGTATTTCTAACGATAAATGAGTAAACACGTGTTTCAGGTTTTCTGAAAAATCAACCCCTAAAAGGGGGAAATGTGGTGACAAATTCTGAAAATCGACATGGGTATTGTTTTTATGGTTTATCGGGTCGCTGATAACGAAAACAACAATGATTTTGAAATCCCACGTGGAGGACGTGAATTACCATCCCCCCTATTGGGGTGCGAGGGGGATGAAATGTCTAAATATTACGAGGGTGGTTAGATAAGTAACTTGTTTCGGATACCGATAGATGGCGTTAGTGTAATCTATGTAACTATTCACAAAGATTATTTAATCAAGATAATTTATCTGTGGCCAAATGTCATTTTTGGCGGGAATTTTAGATTTGACAGTAGTTTAAACAAAAGTGATCGGAGTAGCGCGGCAAAATGGAGAAAATAGGAATTCGTGGTGTAATTCAGTTCTTGTTTTTGGAAGGTAAAACTGCAAAAGAAATCCATGAAAGGATTTTACCTACATTGGGTAGCTCGTGTCCTTCCTATGAGACAGTTCGACTTTGGGTGAATGAGTTCAAGCGAGGCAGGACAAGCATTGATGATGCACCTCGTCCTGGAGCCCCAAAAACGGCGGTTGTACCCGAAATAGTCGATAAAATCCATGATTTGGTTTTAACCGACAGAAGATTGAAGGTACGCGAATTAGCTGAAGCCACAAACATCTCTTCTGAGCGGGTGCATTTTATTTTGCACAACGAACTGCACATGAAAAAGCTGTGTGCAAGGTGGGTGCCGCGGCTGCTCACTCCAGAACAAATGCGTGTTCGTATGCGAACATCTACGGATAATCTCCAGGTCTTTGAAAGAAATCCAACAGACTTTATTCGCCGTTTTGTGACAATGGATGAAACCTGGATTCATCACTATATTCCGGAGACGAAACAACAGTCCAGACAATGGGTTGGTCGTGGTGAGCCAACTCCAAAGAAAGCCAAGGTCATTCCATCAGCTGGAAAAGTGATGGCATCCGTTTTTTGGGATACAAAGGGGATTCTCTTAATTGATTACCTTGCGAAGGGAAAAACCATTACTGGGGCATACTATGCATCACTGTTGGACCAATTGCATGCGGCGATAGCCGAGAAACGGCCAGGTTTGGCAAGAAAGAAAGTAATGTTTCACCATGACAACGCACCGGTGCATTCAAGTCGTGTCGCTGCACAAAAATTGTCGGAATTACGGTTTGAACTCCTTCCTCACCCCGCTTATTCCCCGGATTTGGCCCCGTCGGACTATCACCTATTCCCCAAACTCAAAATCTTTTTATCGGGGAAAAAGTTTAACTCCAACGAAGATGTGATACAGGAGGTAAACGCGTATTTCGAGGACCTCGAAGAAACGCATTTTCGTGAAGGCATCGAGAAGTTGCAGAAACGTTGGGGCAAGTGCGTCGAGCTTCGAGGGGACTATGTCGAAAAATAAAATATATACAATCGCTCAAAATTTTTTTTTTCATATCAAACCAAGTTACTTCTCAAACCACCCTCGTAATATGGGTGTCGTTTTTATGGTTTTTTGGAACGTTCATTACGAAAATGGCATCGATTTCGAAATTTAATGTAGTGGACATGAAAACTTTTGAAAGTTTGTGCCAAATTGCAAGAAATAACTGACTGACTGAGCGAGTGACATATCATCGCACAGCCCAAACTACTGGTTCTAGAGATTCTAAATTTAGTATGTAGGTTCCATATAAGGTCTAGAGGTGCATTAAGAAAGTACTTTTCAAAATTCAACCCCTAAGGGGGTTAAATGGGGGTCCGAAGTGTGTGTGGGGAATCAAGATTAGTTGGACTATTTCATTCGAAACTTCACAGGAGTATTTCTAAAGATAAATGAGTAAACACGTGTTGCACGTTTTTTGAGAAATAAACTCCTAAAAGGGGGAAAGGTGGTGACAAATTCTGAAAATCGACATGGGTATTGATTTATGATATACCGGGTCGCTGATAACGAAAACAACAATGATTTTACAATCCCACGTGGAGGACGTGAAATACCATCCCCCCTGTTGGGGTGCGAGGGTGATGAAATGTCTAAATATTAATATGGGCGTCGTTTTTATGGTTTTTTGGGACGTTCATTACGAAAATGGCATCGATTTTGAAATTTAATGTTGTGGACATGAAAACTTTTGAAAGTTTGTGCCAAATTGCAAGAAATAACTGACTGCCTGAGTGAGTGAAATATCATCGCACAGCCCAAACTGCTGGTTCTAGAGATTCTAAATTTAGTATATAGGTTCCATATAAGGTGCATTAAAAAAGTATTTTTCAAAATTAAACCCATAAGGGGGTAAAATGGGGGTTCGAATTGTGTGTGGGGAATCAAGATTAGTTGGACTATTTTATTCGAAACTTGACAGGAGTATTTCTAACGTTAAATGAGTAAACATGTGTTTCAGGTTTTATGAGAAATCAACCCCTAAAAGGGGGAAATGTGGTGACAAATTCTCAAAATCAATATGGGTAGGTATTGTTTCTATGGTTTATCGGGTCGCTGATTACGAAAACAACAATGATTTTAAAATCCCACGTGGAGGACGTGAAATACCATTCCCTCTGTTGGGTTCCAAGGGGGTTGGAATGTCTAAATATTAATATGGGCGACGTTCTTATGGTTTTTTGGGTCGTTAATTTTGAAAATGGCATTGATTTCGAATTTTTATATTGCGGACATGAAAACTTTTAAAAGTTTTTGCCAAATTGCAAGAAGAAACTGACTGACTGAGTGACATATCAACGCACAGCCCACACTACTGGTTCGAGAGATACCAAATTTGGCATGTAGGTTCCTTATAAGATCTTAAGTTGCATGAAATGCCGTGAATTCCCTATGAAGAGACGACCTTTTTTGATTCAATGTATTGTAAGTAAGTGGTTTTATTAATCAGTGCCGTCCGATACGATTTCGATAAAAATCGATATTTCAGCGTCCGAGAGGACTCTTAATAGGAATCCGAGGTAAACTTTGAATAACGTAACGGTTATATTAATTTTTTCATTTCCGTTGCGATTTCGTTCAAAATTGATATCTGAGCGTCCGAGAGGTCCCCTAATACGACTCCGAGGTAAAATTGTGGCAGCCATATATTACATATTGATTTTCTTAATTTCCGTCCCAATTTCGTTCAAAATAGATATCTGAGCGTCCGAGATGTCTCTTATTACGAATCCGAGGTAAAATTTGGAAAAACTCGCAGCCATATTGATTTTCTTCATTTCCTTCCCAATTTCGTTCAAAATAGATATCTGAGCGTCCGAGATGTCTCTTATTACGAATCCAAGGTAAAATTTGGAAAAACTCGCAGCCATATTGATTTTCATCATTTCCTTCCCAATTTCGTACAAAATCGATATCTGAGCGTCCGACAGGTCTCGTAATACGAATGCGAGGTAAAATTTGGAAATAGTGGCGGCCATATTAATTTTCTTGATTTCCGTCCCGATTTCGTTAAAATTCGATATCTTAGCGTCCACAAGGTCTCTTAATACGAATTCGAGGTAAAATTTGGAAAAAGTGGCAGCCATATTGATTTTCTTCATTTCCAAACCGATTTTGTTCAAAATCGGTATCTGAGCGTCTGAGAGGCCACGTAATACGAATCCGAGGTAAAATTTGAAAAAGTGGCAGCCATATTGATTTTCTTCATTTCCGTCCCGATTTCTTTCACAATCGATATCTGAGAGTCTGAGAGGTCCCCTAATACGACTCCGAAGTAAAATTTGGAAAAAGTGGCGGCCATATTGCTTTTCTTCATTTCCGTCCCGATTTCGTTCAAAATCGATATCTGAGCGTCCGAGAGGTCCCCTAATATGACTCCGAGGTAAAATTTGGAAAAAGTGGCGGCCATATTGATTTTCTTCTTTTCTTTAACAATTTCGTTAAAAATCGATATCTGAGCATCCGAGCGGTTTCTTAATACGACTTCGAGGTAAAATTTAAAAAAAATTCGCAGCCATATTGATTTTCTTCATTTCCTTCCCAATTTCGTTCATAATCGATATCTGAGCGTCTGAGAGGTCTCGTAATACGAATCCGAGGTAAAATTTTGAAAAAGTGGCAGCCATATTAATTTTTATCATTTCCGTCACGATTTCGTTCAAAATCGATATCGGAGCGTCCGAGAGGATTCTTAATACAAATCCGAGGTAAAATTTGGAAAAAGTGGCAGCCATATTGATTTTCTTTATTTCCAACCCGATTTCGTTGAAAATCAATATCCGAGCGTTCGAGAGGTCCCCTAATACGAATCCGAGGTAAAATTTGGAAAAAGTGGCGGCCATATTGATTTTCTTCATTTCCGTCCTGATTTCGTTCAAAATCGATATCTGATTGTCCGAGAGGTCTCTTAATACGAATCCCAGGTAAAATTTGTGTACTAAGTGGTGGCCTAAGTGGATATTGACTTTTTTTCCGTCCCGATTTCGTTCAAAATCGAGATCTTAGCGTCCGAGAGGTCTCTTAATTCAAATCTGAGGTAAATTTTGGCACTCCATGCATGCCAGGAATTGTAAAAAAAAAGGATTGGCATAGAGAAATTGGAACGACATAGAGTTTTCGATATTTTTTCCATTTAAATCAACCTTTAATTTTTTTTTAATCGTATGGCATTTTATTTACGAACCGTGAAATCTTCGGGAAGACAAGTACGGTAGCCAGTTTTTGTTGCACCATCCAGGGGTCACGTGTAGGGTAACGGTGGGTACTCCCTACGGACGTAGTGCAACTTCGATCCCCCTTTGTCAAGTGAGTGGCCAACTTGACTGTTAGAAGTTCTCAAGCCGCCCGAAGGCCTCTAACTTGGCTTAACGACTGCTGTCGTAAACAGCAGCCGGGATCAACGGCTTAACGTGCCTTCCAGAGCACGAGAGCGCTCAGTTAGTAATTACTCAAAGCGGTCACCCATCCAAGACCTGACCTGCACCCACATTGCTTAACCTCGCATACCGCACGCGGTAGGCGGGTTCCGCTGGACCACGAGCGCTCTGAATTCTTGATAGTTTGTGCCAAATTTCAATTCAATCGGTCCAGGAAAAACAACTCGGTTGTAACAGACGGACTAACAGTAAGGAGTGCGAATGAAGGTGAAGCCAAATTTTCTTTTTGGATGCTCCTTTTAATAAATCACAATCACCAAACTTCGTATACCGAAACTCCCAGAATGTAACAACTACTATTCTGGAAACCGCATCTAAATCGGTTCAGCCAAACGCGAGATAATCTTAGACAAACATACATATATACCTACATAAATATATACGGGTCAAACAGTGAACCTCTTTTTTGTAGACGGTTAAAAATTACGCTTAGTACGCGGGCGAAGCCGCGGGCAAATGCTAGTATATATATATATTAAATAAATTAAAATATTTTAAATATTGGGGACAATCTTACACAAATCGACCTAGTCCCAAACTAAGCAAAGCTTGTACTATGGGTACTAGACCACGATATACATACTTATATAGATAAATAAATACTTAAATACATAGAGAACATCCAAGACCCAAGAACAAAATCCGTACTAAATGCACAAATAATGCCCTGGCCGGGATTAGAACCCGGGACCTCTAGCTTCGGAGGCAGTGTCACTACCAACTAGGCTAAACAGGTCGTCAATTTTTTTTTCCACTTTCATTCTTAATTTATGTTATTGTCTTATTGAATCGCAAAAAATTAGACACAAAATTCAGTCCCGAGTATGCGGAGTTCTTTACCAGTGCCCAATTTATTCAGTAGCTGGCTGGAATGAAGAAATCCAGCACGAGATCAGTTCCTAAAACTATAGCACTTAGGTATGTTCGAGTCAATTTTAAAATGAGAATTTAAATTTAAAAGTCCAATGGCAGAGCTGAGGGTAAATTTAAAATCGGGAGAATATTTACACCTGAATATTTTATGGGCAATAATCCCCTAAGCAGGAATTTCAGCAGTAGATATCGTAGAAAAAAAGTTTTCTGCGTCTAAACAATTTCGTTCGTAACGCGTATTCGCGTGTAGGCAGATAATAAATGTGAAGTATTTTACTTCGATATTTTCATTGTAGTGGCGGTAATGTAAAAGCTCAAGTAAGTATAAATCCTTTTTCGATACGAAGATGGAAAATAAAATTTGAGATACTAGTGAGGCGTGCCTGCAAATCGGCTTATAGGCGCTAGGCGGCATTCACCGTGTTGTGTCAGCTAATATTTAGTGCCGCAGCTTTCAAAGTGATATCCAGATCTGAGAGGAGGATTTCAGAAGACGCTGTAGATATGTCTGATAGTTTTGATAATACAGATTACCTTTGGACAGTCAGGAGCAAAAGTAGCAAAGCACAGAGCCTTATTCTCTTGACATTAGTCTTTATGAAGCTCATGTTGAGCACTAGGCCCGCGTACCTGCTTCTGCTGCTGGCTGGACCTTAATAGTATATTGTGTCTTAAGGGTCCCCCGCACGCTCGACTGAACTCGATTCTCCATACTAAGGCTGGGTTGCACCAGACTGTCTGTAATCGTAAGCTGTGTTCGTTAAATTTTCAATGTATGGAAAGTTTGACAAGTTTCTATGGGACGACAGCTGCCGGCGCCATATTTAACGTTGATCAGTCTGCGATCGTAAGTCGGTGCAACCCAGCCTAAGTATGTAATGAGATCCGCCATATCTAGGGCGGATCTTAGTTCCTGTTACTAGAATTTCTAATTGAAAAAAATACAGCGAGTTTTGAGTTTTTTAGGTCTTGTTTGAAAACCTTAATAATCGCTGTATTTTTTCTTCATTATAAATTCAAGCAACAGAAACTAATTTCCGGCCTAAATATGCCGGGTCCCATAGCATTATGTATACAAAGTTTCATGTTATTCCAGCATAGCGTTTTAAAATGAGAGCGAAACTTCGTTTGTATGGAGAACCAAACTTACTGCGTGCTTCTTCTTAAGGGACCATAATGTTATATATGTCCTTTGGAGTCGGACTGAAATGGATGATTCTACAGTAGAATTTTTAGCCATGTGATTAGTGTTAGAGTGGTTAACCCGAGGGATTTAACTGTTATTACGCCCACGGTGGAATTAAAAATTGGTATCGCGTTGAACATACCAGAAAAAATCTTTATTGCCCTCAAAATGAGGGAACAAAAGTATAACTTTGATCCCAAAAATATCTCTTACCTATTTAGGTATATTAATATTAGGTGCATCGGGAAATACAGTACAATACAATAATTCTTTATTGTTCACCAAAAACAAAAATAAACAAACAGTAATTAAATAATACAGTAACGGTAGACAATTGGCGGAAAGATATTTCGATACATGACTTCTGAAATCATCTTTACGCGCGCGTATCATACAACGTTTTACTATGCATTGTGCGAGGAAATACAATCGAAAAGTTATTTCACAATATATAGGTTATAATTTACCTTGCTCGATGCGTACTTATTGTCTGGAGCATTACTTATAAACTGCTTGATATAGATTGCTATAAATTTTTACTCAAAACCATCGTTTTAGTGTTTTAGAAAAACAAATAAATTGCAGGAACTTTTTAGATTTTACCGTAAAAAATATGATAAGTATTTAGATTTTTAATTTTGATTTAGCCGGCTAGGGATTTTGTTGGCATTTCGTGGTTATTGAATAACATTTTCTGGAGTTAAATTTACCCATTTCGTCATTTTCAATTGACTTCGAACTAAACAACAAATTAGTAAAATTAATAATGGTGGCCATTTTTTTAAATACATGCGCGCTCAACATATTTACTACAGTGCATGTGCAAAATCTCAAGCGGGAAGCACAGCCTATGTCTCCATTCTGCCAAGGATGTTTAGTGAATATTTATAATTTATTTATAGGTAAAAATATAAAAGTAAACTGGTTAATAATGAAGTACTAATATTTATGTACCATTAATAAGAATCTAAATCTAATTTGTAAAACTTTGCTCAAATAGCAGAAACTCTTTGCGAGCTAACGACGAAATAAAAAATTTAAAAGTAAAAAGCACTAGTGTGGAAAAGTGGTACTTTCCGACAGTTTGTCTGCTTATAGCTTTTTACGATACAAGGGGTGTAAAACAAAGAAAGGCCGATATCGCAGATGTTTGAGGCCCGAGCCGCAGGCGAGGATCATAAATATGCGAGAGAGGGCTTTCTGTTTTACGACCCGTGTTTTGTACACAATTTTACGTCACCACTTGGCCAAAACGTGGGTTTTTCCGGACGCGCAGCGTGCGGAAAAACGCGCTTTTTGGCAAGGTGTGGTGTAAAATTATTATTTGAATCATTAAGTACTTATTCGTTGCTAATTGTCTTAGACACATGAACATAAATAACATGATTTAATTACTCAATTTTATACCTAAATATTTTAGCTTTTTAACCTGGCACGTTGTGGATATATTAATTGTCACCATCTTCTTTATGTTTAATTAAACATCGCAGAAAATTCACGTGGATTTGCGGGTTTACCCTTTGAAGTAAATAAATATGAATGTCAGAGTTTTCATCTGTTAAGCACACATCGCTGGCGCTGTCTGAGTGAGAGGAAATTAAAAAAAATAATTATGAAAAACGTGTCACGCAAAGTTTTTATGCCTACGAGCTTTACCATTTAATTAATTTACAGAAATGTAAAAAATAATACTTGTGGACTGACATACTCGTAATCCAGTCAAAAACGATTTTAGCTTTGGTTTGGTTTGGCTTTTCTGTACGAAAGACAACGTCATTGGGTTCCTGCTAATTACCTTCAATTTTTATTTATTTATCCTTTATAGCTCGTAACGACCTGTCGCGGGGCGGTGCGGGGCGGAGGCGGTTTTGCATTTTTCATCTTTCCTAAACTGCCGACTGTCTGTAATTGCTTCATATGTCACACACGCCGCTTTGGCTCTACCGCGCTACCGAATAACGCGCGGTTTTTTGGTATGATGTCCCCCGTACTACAATCGCTTTATAGCAAAACCGTCTCCGCCCCGCAACGACGCTGCGCCGCCGTATATCACAGCCGATTTACTCGGAGGCAAGCACTTCACTTGTAACAGAACGCCATTGCGCTCCGTCACTTCCATATTGAAATATTTTCCAAGAGACAGTCAGATAAATTCATGGTTTCCCCGTTAAAAGCATTATTAAGAAAATAGTCGGAAATAGGAGTTTGGGCGAAAGCACAACCATGTCATGCTAAGTAAATGCTAAGTAGTTTCGTATGCTTTAATAAGTTTCCTAAATAAGCTTGAGCATTGCCATTGAACAAGCACTATAAAACAAAAGACAATACTTAAAGTAGACATACGGGGGAGTTTTGTCGAAGGCTGAAACGGAGACGCTTCGCCCGCTTCACTTGCTCGGTCGAAAAGTAAATATTTAATAGAAAAGAATAGGCGGGTGGTAATTATATTACTAATTAGAATTCTCAACTTGGCATTCAATCATACAAACTAAGAACGTAAGATACAAACAATGCATAGAAAATAAGCAGACCTATATAATGAGTCTAAAATCATAACAATCTGTCGATCTGTCGGGCGGTTGACGAATTTCGATTTTATTAGCAAATACGTAGGGTACTTCCTTCTTCACAACACGTGAGCATGAATTTTAGTTGAGGCCGCGCCACTGTTACTTGAACCCTGGCATGCATCGATATCACTAAGGTTGAGGGCTCTCTCTATTCTGGACGGTAAAACGGTCGGCTCAGATGGAATGGAAAATAGTGTGGAACGGCGGTGACGTCTTGTCGGGCGAAACGACGGAAGGTATAGTTTGGTTGTTTACGGTCGATTGGTAGGAATGGGGACATTGGTGGAAAGAGTAGATTGTATCGGATGGTCGTATTGAGTGCTTAGGTGGGAATATGCGTTTTGACACGAACGACTTGTCAATGGCTATAAAAGCAAGCGGCGGACTGCAGTTGGGGCTTTTTGCGATTCGGCGGTGGGCTGTTAACATACCTCTGGCTTGTAGCACATATCTATCGGTGGGTTTCTAGTAATTAGGGTAGGGAATTCTCTGTTATGTGGCGGCGCGCTGCATGATACGGGGATTTTCTATCTTAATATTAAAGTTTGTTTAATTTTGTGGGGTTTAGTGTTGTAGTGTTTTTAGTTGAAATCCTATCGTTATACCAAGGACTTTGGAGTAACGAAAGGATGTGTTTGTTGTTCTTACTTAAGTTTATTTGTGTTAATAATGATACATTGTTTATTTCGTTGTAAAAAGCCAGAACGTTAACCAGATTACAGTTAATCTGACAGGGTACATACAACCTAACGGCTGTCAAGCGTGTTTACCCTGGAGCTCCGTAAATTACCAGATTGGGGTGTCCGTCTGGCATCACCTCTTTACCAACATAGGTGATGCGTCTAGGCCCCCCTGTACTCTCGGTGTCCAGCTGACGATCGGAAGCATGGCTGGCACGATTGAAGGCTCAGCATAGGAGGTTACTCCGCTTGCGGAAGACGTCAGTATCCGAGGTGCAGTCTTGTTAAATATATTTATATATCCAATTTATATACACAATAGGGTGTTCTACTAACACCGCCGAGCTCTCGAGCGTGTTGGGGGGAACGCACAACACACAGGCGTGTCAGGTTTCTAAATCCTAGCTTCGCCGGCTAGACTTTACAGCTTAAAGTAGGGACTTCACGGCCTTATTCGGAACTAATACCAGATTCCTGGAATTAGTTGCGAATAATGCAGAGTAGGGCTGGGAAGGGGTAGTGTTAGGTTAAATTCATACACAGGGATAATATTAGGCATTTAGGATGGGTAATATTTCTGTGAGTGAAGTGTTTTATTTCCAGGATCACAGTAGGGATTCTTTTAGTGTTTGAAGTGTTTCAGTCGCGGAATAGGTATAGCTCCGATGGCAGAGAACGAAGTGTCTTCAGTATACGTGTGTAAAAGTGTTAAGTGAATAGTGAGATAAGTGGATTCTTAAGCAGCTAGTTTTTAGGGATTTAGCATAGGCCTGATAGGGACCTAGTTACGGTGAGGCTGAGAATGCCGATCCTAGTGTGGTATATTTAAAGTGATCAGTGTACGTTGTGAATAGGAGGTGGGCATATACCCAGAGTATTGGGACATGTCTACTAGGGACTGATGTCTAGCAGAGCCGTACATCAGACGTTTTCCACAATGGGTAGCTGAACGCTCATGACGTGGTTAACTCGTTTTCTAATAAGGGGAATTCGGTGGGCTACGTGTTACGGTTCGGCATTTTTGGCTTCAACGGGAGCTAGGCATGCTAGTGATAGGGCTTAGAGCCGCTAGGAGTGATAGGGTTAATAAGGCATCAGCGCCTTCAGTGGTAGTGTAGACTAGAGATGCCCGCGAGCATCTGAGTGGCCTAGCAAAACAGCTTACCCTGTTTTGCGAAGCTAGAATATGTAGAAAGCTGTAAGGATAGCGCGTCATTCCTCATCCTCCTACTCTTGCTGGCAGCGTCAGTAGCTAAAAATAGCACGTCGCAACATATACAACCAAGGATAACTTTCGCAAGATTAGGGTAGTCAAAGTGTAGCGCTTAGACTAGCAGGTATCCTTGGTTTAGGAATTTCAAAGTGCTGTGGTGGGAGACTTGCCCTCCTTCGACGACACGCCCCCGTCAGCAAGAGGCAGAGAGAGACGCTTACAGGTGTGGTTGGGGATAAATTATCTATACAAATATAAAACCATATTTCCAAGCGCTAGGGCCGATAGGAACAGCTAAGAGAGAAGTCGGTTAGTTGAGCTACGTAACGCTCTAAGTTTTACATTAATAGGACCATTACAACGACTAGGACAGGCAGAGTAATCTCTAGGCTCCTCTCAAATAGGCTAGTCCTAAGTAAAACCCTATTAGAATTAGTTTCAAGCGTGTATTTTAATGATACAAGCTGCTAGCGCAGCCCAATCTTAGTTACGTAGCGTTTAAGTCAACTGAGAAGTGATGTGTGTAAGGATAGATTAGGTCGCGAATATTAGTAGAGATGAAGAGTCCAATGATCCTACCAGCTTCACATTAAAGTTCAGGGGTTGCTTACGGTTCACAACACTAATAGGGTTCTACCATAGACGATCACAAGGCCAAATCATTTTCATAAAGCTCGTTTTTCTCAAAGCGACTTCCGTAAAGTTTAGTAAGTTTTCACGGGGTGCGGTAGCTTAGTGGGGTTGCAGGGGCTTTTAGCAGAGGGGGTTAATATTGAGAGGGGCGTACGTGACAGTTTGGTAAGCCGTGATCAGGATCGGTGTCACCTTATGGTGACAAATTAGAGCAGTGACCAGTGGATCAAATGTCATCTTTGGTGACATGTTATAGGGCTATTAGTTTAGTAGCAGCTTACGCTGTAGTGGGTCATCTGGCCCACAGTTTGGCGCCGTATACGACGGAGTGTGAATTGGTGGGGTTTTTGGACTCTTCATTTCGATTTTGAGAATTTTATTAGCTATTCTTTGTTTATGTGTAGTCTAAGAATCATCAGTTTAAAACTCGGGGGGGTAGGAAACGGAAAGAAGTACGATAATGGGACAGTTACCTTAAGTTTCATTGATAGATTCAGTAAGCGGCGGTCGCGAATTTAGCAAATTAAGCTGCAGCAAGTAGAAAACCTGGATTACAGTTTGAAACGCGGGGGGAGATGCTTATAATTACTAGTCTGTTATAATTACGTCCATTAGCATAGGTCATGCATAGGCTAAGCCATCTAAGAATTATCATCGTATCACGACTAGATAATTTTAATAGGTCAAGTGCTTATTTACCATCTCCATAGATCATGCAAATTTATCATAATTACATTCATAAGCATAGGTCGTTCATAGGCTAAACCTTCTAATAATCATCATTGTATCACGACTAGTTAATTTTAATAGGCCATGTGCTTATTTACCACCTCCATAGATCATGCAAATTTATCATTATTATATTCATAAGCATAGGTCGTTCTTAAGACGTCTTCACATCATCATCATCGTATCACGACTAGTTAATTTTAATAGGCCATTTGCTTATTCACCACCTCCGTGGATCATGCAAATCAATTGTAATTACGCCCATAAGCATAGGTCATTCATAGGCTAACCCGTCTAATAATCATCATCATCGTATCACGACTAGGTTATTTTAATAGGCCATATGCTTATTTATCACCTCCATAGTTCATGCAAGTTTATCATAACTATATTCATAAGCATAGGTCGTTCATAGGCTAAGACGTCTACTCGCCATCATGATAATATCACGACTAGTTAATTTTAATAGACCGTATGCTTATTTACCACCTCCGTAGTTCATAGGATTTATCATAATTACCTACAGGCTAAAGACGTCTTCACATCGTCATCATTGTAATACGTCTGTTTTATTTTAATAGGCCATTTGCTTATTTACCACCTCCGTAGTTCATACGATTTAATCAAAATAATACTCATTGTCATAGGTTGTTCATAGGCTACAACGACCATCTACCATCATCATCATAATCTATTTAGTTAATCATGATAGGTTGTATACCTAACCAAATTGCTGTAGCTCACCCGAATCAATTATGGTTACTTCATAAACATAAGGCGTCCTTAGTTTGCGGCAGCAGATCATCATCAATTAGGCTGTGTCATTGGTTGCTATCAGTATAGATCACTTGAATTCATTGGAATTACACTCATCAATAATGAGCGTCCCTAGGCTACAGCGGTAGATCATCAATATCAGCATCCTATTGACTGTGTGTGTATTAACTACCGCCATACATCCCGAGAATTCACTAAAAGTTACATTCATAAACAAAAGGATTTCCATAGGCTATGGGGAATTTACGAATATGAATATTAATTTCATGCTAAATGTAAAATATTAGCAATCACTTCATTTAGGATTAGTATTTCTATTTTTAGACAAAAAGCCTTCCATTCGAAGTGCTTTGTCTGGCGTTCGAGTCAGATGCAGGGGTTCGAAACCTTTTTCAATTCAGTACCCAAGTTTATCGTGCCCGGTTGTTACAAATAGTGGACAATTCAAAATTTTAAGTAAATTTAATGCGGTATCATATTAAACTTATCATTCGTTAAATTTTACAATTACTAGACTTACGAGATAGTAAGAGAATGTTCGATTCGGTTTAGAAAGTTTAACAAGTACCTAGCCTTAGTAGTGAGTAAGGTTATGCGCATACATTATAATAATAAACGAGTAGTACCTAGGCTAATATTAATTGGTTCAGATTTAATTCAGATTTCGGCTATGGAGATTTTGATGGAATTCAGGAGATGAGATATATCCACACAATGAATAGTATGGGTGAATCTTGTAGGTAGGTTAACAAATATATGTTCTCAGTGTTCTTCACTCGTGATGCCGAGCTAAGCACGGTCGCCACATTTACTTTTAAGATTTAAAATCAGGCAATGATCGCCCATATAAATAAGTAACTTTATGATAGAATACCAACAATCTTAAAATATTGTGAACCAAGGATTGTGAATTTATGATTCGGATAACTTTGTGGTTCTATTACTTTATCTATATACTCATATTTCAACTTTCCATTAAATTTTCCTGTTAGTAATATAAAAATAATTAACATCATGTTAGGATACCGACAATGACATAGCGTTGTGAACCAAAGGTTGGCGATTCCTCCTTCAAAGAAACATTGTGTTTCATTACATTCATATTTGAATTTCTCATTCAATATGGGGTCTGATGATTTGGTTTTCAGAATAAATTGGTTCACATTATTGATAAATTTTCTGTTAAATAACATTAGGATAAAGTAGTGAGTGAAGTATTATAGCGAGGGTGCGAGCGCCATTAGATAGAACTACCCGTATTTGGCGGAATTATTCTATTCGAGCGTTGCCGGTTAAGTAGGTACTAGTAGAAATACCCTCTTAGTTTTAAGAATGAGACTTATCTCGTGATCTTTCTATGCGCAATAAGAATGCAATAATTATTGCCATTGATCAATGTAGACAAGGTGAGATATGTACTTGTAGTAGTATGCGGGACTGCGAGATATTACTTGCACATTCATGGATAAATCACATGTTAAGGTTTTTGAGATAGAATATTACATCAAGTTAAATATTTAAGACTTAAGAATTCATTTATTGCCTAAGATTTGTCATGATCTAGGTAGGCTATGTAGTAGAATTATCGTATTTGTTCAACGTAGTTCAAATACAAACAATGATTATTAAAAGGGGTACGTCAAATTTCACGTATAGTGTAGTGTAATCATAAGTGGCAGTCAACTTAGGACCTTTTGGATGCTACCAACGATGAGTTGATTGATTATTGAGGTTTGGAATGTTTTTAATATACCTACATCGTCGTACGTAACAGATTCGACATTCGAACGGTCAAATCTAAGCCGCGATTCCATCCAGGAAAGCTATTTATTAGCAGTGACGTTTTGTAAAAGGTGTATTGTGTAAATAAGTCTATGATATCATCATCATCATTATCACCCTAGCGTTATCTCTGAGATAGTACATTTAGAGGGAGGTCCGGGGGAGAGCTGCTCGGTCTCGAGATTTGCGTAGGCATTAGTTTTGCGGAAGCAACTCTGGCGATTTCGATTAAAATACTGATCAGGTCAGGTCTTGTTTTCTCTGGGAAAGAATGGGGAATGCCGGGTGTGGCTCGGTCGCCCAAGTACACAATTTTACTGTTCAAGTGCTTATTTTTCATTCAAACATTGGGTTTAGATACTAGAATAACTGTATTAAAGTTTTACAATTTATCAAAACATTAAAGTACTTAGTAGATGTCACTGGTAGTATTTGAACCAAATTGTCAGACATGGAAAGAAAAATCTGTTGTATAAACAATTTAACAGGTCAGAGTGCTTAGAAATTGAAACCTGATATGGATTATTCATTACTCAGATAAAATTGAGATGTTGCATACTAGAAATGACATCAAAGATATTGAGGTTTTACTACTTTTCAAGACACTAGTGGTTATGTACTTCCTCATTTTTGCATTTGGATGAGTTGGCTTAGCTTCATACAAGCTATGGGTGGAAAAGAACTACTAACTAGAATGAGTGAATGAAGAAAAATGGTCAAAGCTTTAGGTTATTCATTCGATGGTCATAAATATTGTTACACAAAACTGTGGTAATTGATCTAGCAATAGATATAGGCGACATCAAACATAATTTTAAGATAGGCCAGAAGGAAGTAAGAATAATAGGCATTTCCATCATAACAGAAAAAAAAAAGGGGAGGAATTTTCATAAGCAAGGATCAATTTCCACTATTTATTAGTGCTTGTTCAGTTCAGGCCATACAAGGTGCAATGCAGAAGGGTTGGGTTTATTGGGTACTATTTCAAACACAGTGAACAATAAAAGTTTAATGAAAATACAGCATAGGCAGTCCAGTTTATAAAGCTCAAAACAAAGATTCAAAGAAAAAAAAACAACACACATTTTTGTTTACTAATTATACAGTGGTTTGGGTGCTACATAGTTTTATAGTGGATAGTGATAGTATGATATCTATTATGAGAATATGGGCTTTGCGGGAAAGCAGGAGTACACACAGGAGTAAGCGGGCTTATTTGGTGTGATGTTGTTCGGGCTTCCGGGATCTTGTTATTTTTGCTTTTCATTCGTTCTGTAAAATAAATTAGATATGATAAGTTAGCTGAATAGGTGTATGTAGTTTAAGGACATAGCTAGTAATATTATATTTTTTAGGATTAATATGCCTAGAGAAGGAACAAAATTTATTTTCAAACTACAGTTTGGAGGAAGTTTGTATGATGATCTAATAATTATATTAAATAGTGAAGTGAATTGAGTTTTCATAAGACTATATAGGATTTAGTTTTACATTTTTCATGGTAAGATTGGGACTCAAGTATGTATGTATGGACAATAAGTGAAGTTTGGGGTACGAGTAAGTTGGCCCAGAGACACTTTTTCTTGTTCAAGAAATGCATAAAATATGACCATTTGCTTGTGTTGATAATGACAAACATACAAAAAGGGGGAATGGAAGGGAAAAGTTTAATATATGGGACTTCTTTTGACAAAATGTTAGATATTTAAAATCAAAGAAGGCAATACTCACTGTTTAATGTATTATGCTTGCTCAGCGTTGTACGTTGTAGTTTCACCATTCAAATATTGTTTTCTTCGGCTGGGAATTTGTTTTACTGTAATGAAGGTTATGTTTATTAGTTTAAGACAGTGTGTACAATGGGTGTTTATGTATTAAGTTCATTAATTAGCATGAATTAGTAGTGAAAACTTCACAGCAACAACACAGCTTTTATTTTCATTCGACTAGAATAAGAAGTAAACCAGTGACATTTATGGGGTCGACAGACTTAGGGGATGTGTTAATGAATAAAAGCTTAGGTAACTTACATAGATCCTTCAGTATGGAGAGATTCGAGGGTGGTTCTCTGAAGTAGTAACACCACTTTATAGATCAACAAAAGACTTCAGTTAGGGCCATAATTGCTTGAGTTTTCGAAGAAGTGTAGATGAATTTCGTCATATTTACGAAAGGTTACTCTGCAAAGGCAAAATATAGAAGGGAATTAGATTATTATGGTATGTTAGTTTAGTAGGCAGGCTCTGATCAAAGCTTCACTCGGTCAGTACTTGCATTTACAACACAGTACGGATTAGCGCGACTTAACTAGTATAATTGTTAAGACTTTATCTTGGGGCAGGCTCATGTTACATAAACATAAGTCGCTAGGGTATTTGCGAACAAATAATGCATATGGGATAATAACATTTAATAACAAGGAGAACAATTACTCACCTGCAGTATTTCCGTTTGTTTTTCTCTTATTTGATCACAGATTGTTTACATTTCCATTACATGATAAGGAAGTAGGCATAACGAAGGTTTTGATAAATGTTTGTTAACATTTTCGAGTTGAATTTTCTAATTGCGTCTTTCGATTCGGCGGCGTTCATTGACGTTGACAGTGACACTGACATGACAGTACAGTAGAACGTATTGGTTGACAGCTGGCAATAACACCACACAGTCGTGGTTGTCGTTCACCTCGCGATTCACGCTTACATATTCGCGGTATAATGAAAATAAGAAACAATTTTATAATAGTTTTTCGAACGAATGTGAGAAGAATAAATATTTATTAGTTGCGACTTGTGATATTTAGTTATCATGGGAAAACAGTGCGTTTTATTTTGTACTATAAGGTTAAATAAAGTGTGTAAGTTCGAATTGGACTCTAAGGTGCTATAATATGGGGGAGCGTTTACAGAAATATGTCCGAATTGCACATAGGAATACGTTGACGATAAGATCATTATGAACGAGACATTAATTGAATATAACGTAGGAGTGCCGACAGAGGGAGAAAGGTATAGTGTTGTCTATTCTAGGATTAAACGTTGTGTGAAACAGTTTGGTTTCGTAGGTAACTATTTTACGTGTAAACTCTAGATATAAATTAACAAGACGTGAAGACTTATTTTTCGGTTCCAGTCGGCGGATTTCCTTTCTTTTAACGCGCAACATAAAAGTGGCAACAGAATGACAAGTGACAATCATTTAGTTGGGTTTTCGCTCGCGAGTCAAAGTAAACAAACATAACTAGTTGGCAAATAATTAACGGAAATAGTGTAATTAAGGGCGGTGGGGTTGTTTAAAGTGCATTTACAATCAAGTGAAGTGTGTCAGTGACGTGATTAAATGTGAATCGCGGGAAATAACGGAGTAGATTAGTAGCAGTCTGAAGTGTGCATTGGAGGTTATGAGGTATTAGTCAGATTAATTAATTTTGATAAGGACAGTAATCTAGACTTGCGAGTAATAATTTGGCCTAATTGGATAGTAGCATTGTAGAGGCCGAGGTTAATCTTCGTAACAGTAAATGGCGGTATTAAGTAGTTTAATTTCAAGTTTCGGGAGATAAATGTTATATGTAAATGGGGTTGTATTAGGCTTGTTTTATATATAAATATAGATATTTTTTTGTTATACCAGTAGTTGTAAAGGTCGACGAGGACAATGGGGGTGAGGGTACTTTAAACGAAAATTTTGAATTCTAATAATTATCGGGGAAATTGTATACTTGTGATATTTTTTAAGTGAGATATATTAGTAGTGGTTCGAGTAACTTGTTACGCAATAAAGGGACTCTTTAATATTTGAACTCAACTAGGAAAGAGCAACATTTATGTTGTGGTTTGTATCTAAGGAGACCCATTTGTCAGGTAGCGGCTGAGCGTTAAGGGTTAGTGTGGAAGAATGACTGGTATGTGTTGGAATGGGATGAAGGATGAGTCGACATAAGAGAGATGAGAGTTTGGGAGTCAATGAATGTATTGTGAGTGATATGCATGAGTTGCTTCCAGTCAAGTGGGACTTACGGTACAATCTAGATTTGTTGGTAATTGGTCCCTTCAACTAAATACACAATGTGTTGCCACAGTAATAGGAGTTAGGTTAAAGTCATAATATGACAAGGTCTATCTAAGGCTTACTGTGTTGACACATACTCTACTCGAGCTTACACAGCAATCTGAATTGGTATACACACCTTACTTTGGATAGGATGACCGATATTTATAATTTTGGATGTCTATTGTTAAACAGTAATGTGCACCATCATATATATAACAAAAATATGGTTGCACATTACTACATTTTGTTATTTTAATCTTTTTTTTTTAATAAGCAATGTGGGTTTGTAAACACAAACATACAGGTACAGAAAAGTGGGGAATAAAAGAAATATTTCCACTTTAAATACATATATTTGTAATTATTCTAACATCTACGAGTGTATACAGATAATACACGCCTTTGGTAACATTCAGTTTTTAAAATAACAATTATGGGAAAAATGGGTATGGGTACAAACTTTATATTTTCCTTTCCAAGCGAAGTGAACGTCAACAGACTGTAATAAATATTGCAGGTTGTTGAAGTTCAAACGAATCAGTCGGTTATCTTATTTCAAAGTGAAACATACGCCGATAGAATTGACTGGGGCTGTTCGGTAATGGGGGAGTGGAACGGATCTTAATACTGACGATTGGAAACTTTAGTACTTCTACCAAATACTTTCCTGTCATGTGTGAGGAGACTATGAGAGGATTACCTATAGGAAGGACAATGTTTCCTAGAGGCGCCGTCTGTACAATGTAGACACAGTCTCGGGGTAAAACGTCAAAGTCGGGGTCCTTATGACCTGCTAGATTCACAACCTAGCATCTCTAACGGGGCAGGAAAGCTTGAGGAAAAAGTTTTCAAGAATTATTGTTGAGGTTCAAAAGTTCACTCTTTTCTTGCAGGATCGTCACGGTTAATTGCTATTGGTTTAAACACTCACCGCACTAAAGCCACTTTCTGAAGGGGTTGACATATCAATAAGTCGAAACTTTTCGAGTTGATAATTTATTTTTCATTTTATTGTAGTTAAGGTTGAAGATGACTTTTACAGACGAAATCTGAGAGATCTCATCTTGCAAACTCATCTTGGGGGAGAGTTGTAACAGAACGCCATTGCGCTCCGTCACTTCCATATTGAAATATTTTCCAAGAGACAGTCAGATAAATTCATGGTTTCCCCGTTAAAAGCATTATTAAGAAAATAGTCGGAAATAGGAGTTTGGGCGAAAGCACAACCATGTCATGCTAAGTAAATGCTAAGTAGTTTCGTATGCTTTAATAAGTTTCCTAAATAAGCTTGAGCATTGCCATTGAACAAGCACTATAAAACAAAAGACAATACTTAAAGTAGACATACGGGGGAGTTTTGTCGAAGGCTGAAACGGAGACGCTTCGCCCGCTTCACTTGCTCGGTCGAAAAGTAAATATTTAATAGAAAAGAATAGGCGGGTGGTAATTATATTACTAATTAGAATTCTCAACTTGGCATTCAATCATACAAACTAAGAACGTAAGATACAAACAATGCATAGAAAATAAGCAGACCTATATAATGAGTCTAAAATCATAACAATCTGTCGATCTGTCGGGCGGTTGACGAATTTCGATTTTATTAGCAAATACGTAGGGTACTTCCTTCTTCACAACACGTGAGCATGAATTTTAGTTGAGGCCGCGCCACTGTTACTTGAACCCTGGCATGCATCGATATCACTAAGGTTGAGGGCTCTCTCTATTCTGGACGGTAAAACGGTCGGCTCAGATGGAATGGAAAATAGTGTGGAACGGCGGTGACGTCTTGTCGGGCGAAACGACGGAAGGTATAGTTTGGTTGTTTACGGTCGATTGGTAGGAATGGGGACATTGGTGGAAAGAGTAGATTGTATCGGATGGTCGTATTGAGTGCTTAGGTGGGAATATGCGTTTTGACACGAACGACTTGTCAATGGCTATAAAAGCAAGCGGCGGACTGCAGTTGGGGCTTTTTGCGATTCGGCGGTGGGCTGTTAACATACCTCTGGCTTGTAGCACATATCTATCGGTGGGTTTCTAGTAATTAGGGTAGGGAATTCTCTGTTATGTGGCGGCGCGCTGCATGATACGGGGATTTTCTATCTTAATATTAAAGTTTGTTTAATTTTGTGGGGTTTAGTGTTGTAGTGTTTTTAGTTGAAATCCTATCGTTATACCAAGGACTTTGGAGTAACGAAAGGATGTGTTTGTTGTTCTTACTTAAGTTTATTTGTGTTAATAATGATACATTGTTTATTTCGTTGTAAAAAGCCAGAACGTTAACCAGATTACAGTTAATCTGACAGGGTACATACAACCTAACGGCTGTCAAGCGTGTTTACCCTGGAGCTCCGTAAATTACCAGATTGGGGTGTCCGTCTGGCATCACCTCTTTACCAACATAGGTGATGCGTCTAGGCCCCCCTGTACTCTCGGTGTCCAGCTGACGATCGGAAGCATGGCTGGCACGATTGAAGGCTCAGCATAGGAGGTTACTCCGCTTGCGGAAGACGTCAGTATCCGAGGTGCAGTCTTGTTAAATATATTTATATATCCAATTTATATACACAATAGGGTGTTCTACTAACACCGCCGAGCTCTCGAGCGTGTTGGGGGGAACGCACAACACACAGGCGTGTCAGGTTTCTAAATCCTAGCTTCGCCGGCTAGACTTTACAGCTTAAAGTAGGGACTTCACGGCCTTATTCGGAACTAATACCAGATTCCTGGAATTAGTTGCGAATAATGCAGAGTAGGGCTGGGAAGGGGTAGTGTTAGGTTAAATTCATACACAGGGATAATATTAGGCATTTAGGATGGGTAATATTTCTGTGAGTGAAGTGTTTTATTTCCAGGATCACAGTAGGGATTCTTTTAGTGTTTGAAGTGTTTCAGTCGCGGAATAGGTATAGCTCCGATGGCAGAGAACGAAGTGTCTTCAGTATACGTGTGTAAAAGTGTTAAGTGAATAGTGAGATAAGTGGATTCTTAAGCAGCTAGTTTTTAGGGATTTAGCATAGGCCTGATAGGGACCTAGTTACGGTGAGGCTGAGAATGCCGATCCTAGTGTGGTATATTTAAAGTGATCAGTGTACGTTGTGAATAGGAGGTGGGCATATACCCAGAGTATTGGGACATGTCTACTAGGGACTGATGTCTAGCAGAGCCGTACATCAGACGTTTTCCACAATGGGTAGCTGAACGCTCATGACGTGGTTAACTCGTTTTCTAATAAGGGGAATTCGGTGGGCTACGTGTTACGGTTCGGCATTTTTGGCTTCAACGGGAGCTAGGCATGCTAGTGATAGGGCTTAGAGCCGCTAGGAGTGATAGGGTTAATAAGGCATCAGCGCCTTCAGTGGTAGTGTAGACTAGAGATGCCCGCGAGCATCTGAGTGGCCTAGCAAAACAGCTTACCCTGTTTTGCGAAGCTAGAATATGTAGAAAGCTGTAAGGATAGCGCGTCATTCCTCATCCTCCTACTCTTGCTGGCAGCGTCAGTAGCTAAAAATAGCACGTCGCAACATATACAACCAAGGATAACTTTCGCAAGATTAGGGTAGTCAAAGTGTAGCGCTTAGACTAGCAGGTATCCTTGGTTTAGGAATTTCAAAGTGCTGTGGTGGGAGACTTGCCCTCCTTCGACGACACGCCCCCGTCAGCAAGAGGCAGAGAGAGACGCTTACAGGTGTGGTTGGGGATAAATTATCTATACAAATATAAAACCATATTTCCAAGCGCTAGGGCCGATAGGAACAGCTAAGAGAGAAGTCGGTTAGTTGAGCTACGTAACGCTCTAAGTTTTACATTAATAGGACCATTACAACGACTAGGACAGGCAGAGTAATCTCTAGGCTCCTCTCAAATAGGCTAGTCCTAAGTAAAACCCTATTAGAATTAGTTTCAAGCGTGTATTTTAATGATACAAGCTGCTAGCGCAGCCCAATCTTAGTTACGTAGCGTTTAAGTCAACTGAGAAGTGATGTGTGTAAGGATAGATTAGGTCGCGAATATTAGTAGAGATGAAGAGTCCAATGATCCTACCAGCTTCACATTAAAGTTCAGGGGTTGCTTACGGTTCACAACACTAATAGGGTTCTACCATAGACGATCACAAGGCCAAATCATTTTCATAAAGCTCGTTTTTCTCAAAGCGACTTCCGTAAAGTTTAGTAAGTTTTCACGGGGTGCGGTAGCTTAGTGGGGTTGCAGGGGCTTTTAGCAGAGGGGGTTAATATTGAGAGGGGCGTACGTGACACACTTACGAAATTTGCTGCACGCCATATATGTAACCAGGTGATGAAAAAATATAGCAGTCCTTTAAAATTAATAAAGAGGTTTCTAAAAAGCTTTTCCATTTAAGTCAACCGTTGGCGAGATATTAGAATTGAAATTCGTAAAACGTCTGTCTTACCATTAGAACATAAAAACCAGCCAAGTGCGTGTCGGACCACGCACACTAAGGATTTCGTACCGATACCTTCTAATCTACATTTAAAACCACTATACAATACATTTAATCACATCATCAGTCATCATCATCTGCCACAATAGCAGAATCCCTTCTAAATCAGAACGTAAAATTAGAGTCACTAAATATTTTCAAATTTCATCATGTTTCTCCTCTAGATGTACTGAAGTCTTTTAAAATGTTATAAATAAAGAGCATTGAGGAATTATGGGGCGTCAGTCAAGGTACTGGAATCTATTCTCGAGGTCGTTGCACCGACTCTAGCACTCATTTTTAATAGTTGCGTAGACAATGGCATTTTTCCAGACTTAATGAAGTGTAGTAAAGTAGTTGCTATTGTCAAATCAGGTCATAGAGATAATCCTTCTGATTATCGTCCAGTTTCTATCCTACCGGCGTATAGCAAAATATTCGAAAAAATAACGCTTACGCAATTGGTTTCTCATTTTAATTCAAACAATATTTTGCACGCACGGCAGTTCGGTTTCACGAAAGGTAGATCAAGTACTGATGCAGGTGCAAGTTAAATAAAATAAAAATTGCAGTCTTGGGAAGAGTCATGTGACGCCATTGGAGTATTTTGTGACCTTTCCAAGGCTTTTGATTGTGTAGATCATGGTACTTTAATTTGTAAGCTTAATTTCTATGGTATCAGAGGACAAGCATTAGATCTTATGAAGTCATATTTAACACAGAGAAATCAAAAGGTAGCGAGAAATAGAGCCATTTCGTCAGAGACAGTGGTAGAGATGGGAGTACCTCAGGGGTCTATTCTAGGCCCTTTCCTGTTCCTTGTATATGTAAATGATCTACCATATATAGTTAGCCGAAGATCAGGCATTGTAATGTTCGCAGACGACACCTCATTACTGTTCAAGGTAAATAGGAAAGATACTGAACTCATTGAACCAAATAATACCCTGTCCATGATATCTGACTGGTTTGCCGCCAATCTCGTAACGTAGTGTTGAATCCGAAAAAAACTAAATGTATGATATTCTCTCTAGCGAACTCATCAAATAGAAACTTAGACACAAATATTAAACTAAATGGTCAAACATTAGAATTTGTTAAGACAACTGTATTCTTAGGTACCTATTACATTGGACTCGAAATGCCAGTGGGGTTCCCACATAAGAGTGATAGAAAGTAGGTTGAGCTCTGCTGCATTTGCAGTCAGGAGAGTAAGGCAGCTTACCAATGTGGCAACGGCACGGTTAGTTTACTTTGCTTATTTTAATAGTATAATTACTTAAGGTCTTATTTTGTGAGGATCAGCTGCCGATATTAAAACTGTTTTTATTTTGCAAAAAAGGGCTATCCAAACAATTTATAACTTGGGGTCGCGCGACTCATTAAGAGAATTTTTCAAAGAAATAGATATTCTAACCCTGCCGTCCATATACGTATTTGAATTAATAATGTATGTTAGGAAGAATTTGTGCAATTACTCAACGAACGCTGATAAACCAATAGCCACCAGAAATACTGGGAAACTCAAAATAACCTTCTATAGACTAGTAAAGGCAAGAAAGTCGTTCTTGGGAAATTGTATCAAATTCTACAATAAAATTCCAAAACACATTACTGAACTTAGCAATTCTAAATTCATATCTGCAGTAAAACAAACACTTATTTCAAAAGCATATTATAAGGTAAACGATTACATCATGGACAGGGATGTTTGGCAGTGATAGTGTCCTGGGGACCAATTCTCGGTCCGAGCGAGATGCATATCGATCCTGACTTTATATGGAATGGTAGAGTCACTTGTATGGAATCTCGAATAGAGATCATCTCGATCGAACCCGAGAATTGGCCCCCTGCACGGCTAATCTATCGCGAAATCTAGCGCGGAGTTGAACTCCATTGTGATAAGACGCGTCCTCGCAGTGTACAGCGCGCGACCAGTGTGCCAAGACCCCTCCCTTACGGCGTTTACCTGTGCGGCCAGTGTCAAGTTCTGTTGGACGTGCCGACACGCTGACCAGCCACTTGACCTATTGCTTACGGCTCTAATACGGACGGCCGGTGTCTCACACGACTGGTTCCTGGATTCACGAGTAACTATACCCTGTAGCGTAAAAAAACGGGAATGTTCCCTTGAATGTAGAGAGAGGATGCTACAATAATATTTATTAATACATACTAAGTAGAACAGCCGTAGATTGCCGGATAAAACCCTCGGAGAAGGCTGAACTTCTGTTTCAAGGGCCGTTCGTTGTTAACACACAGGAGAATTAGTTGGCTGGCGAAATCAAACTATCAAAGACAATTAATTATACTATATTGTTTAACCAGACATTAAAACTGACCGCGAAAACATGGCATCGGAGCAGTGACAATTCGTTCATTACATCCCGCTTTGGGTAGGCTAAATGCTAAGTTACAAACGTGGAAATGGACCCATTTCATAGCTACCAATCAGTTACATACGCTTAATTAAATCTAAACAAATAGGCGACGGCGCCGAACGTATCGCGAACGCGGCGAGCCATGGCATGAAATAAAATAGAGAAAGTCACTCACGTGTCGACGACCAAAATGGCGACTAACTAAATCAAGCGACGAAGCGTCTCGGTGAAGCGGTCAACGTCTCGACGCTGCTTAAGCATCGCCTGGGATTTTGATCCATTGAGACGAGGTGAAAAAATGTGGTTGCCACGCGGTGTCCAATGCGCCGCGCACGTCGACTCCTTGGCGTGGACAGGCCGTGGCTCAGGGGCCGCGGCGCTGTCTCGTCGCGGGTCTCGACATCCTTCGGAGCGAGGGCGACGCAGAGGTATCGCGGGCTCAACCCTCGAGCTGTATTGCGAGCCGAAGGACCCGACCGACGACTGCAAGAAGGCCGGCGGCGCTACGCGCCCGCCAACGCTAAATCATCGCGGACCCCGCAATCGCTTTCACCCTTTTAGGGACGCGCGATCCGCATCGACGCGCTCACTTGCAACCTATTTACGAAACCACCCCGCTCTTAAAATCTATTTTTACACTCACTTAAAGGGAACTTCCATCCTTCATGGAAGATTGTCAGAGAGCGAAAAAAAACCATCGACCACTCACGCCTCCCGCTTCTTTTTCTTTTCTTTCTATTCCAGACTTTTGTCTGTGGTCAGTCGGACATTGAGATTAGAAGAAACTGTTTTAACTCAATGGCGCGGTCTAAGAAATCTTTATATGGCGAAGCCACTCGACTTAAATCTAATGTATGATTCACCCAAATTACTCGCCATTTCAAATCGCTGCACATATCGTTACGACTCTAAAGGAGCGTCAAATACAATGACCCGATCGGACGATTTGGACCGCTGTCACGTTAGTTGTCAATGTGATTTGACAGCCGAACGACATAACACTACGTATAAAAATCGAGATTTATTTACACGAATGTCGAAGGCTTTATTCTTTAGTTTCAAAGGTTTGTTTTAGTTGTTCAGCTTCCCCAGGCTACGGTGTACGAGGCTCACGTCCGCAGTGATTAACTCTCAAGCAGGTGAAAGTATGTGAACGTGCGTAAAGCCTCTGAAAACTGTAATTCTTGCGCGACAACAAAAACAGTTTCGCTGCGTTAGCTGTGAGTTCCTGGGATTCGTGAGTTTTGTACGATTACTGAAAGGCAACCGCTACAACCCACATAATTATTTCGTAGTAACTTACTGCAACGAGTGAACAATAAAATGGCTAGGATTGCGTAGCTTGTCGCAAATCAATTAAAACCGCACAACATGTGTCGTGCTCCAAATGCAGTGGCACTTACCATCCAGAATGTGTTAATAAAAACTACAGGGGCTTGGCGCAGAGTGAGATTTTAAGCTGGGCATGCCCAGCCTGTCAAAGCAAAATACCTAAATCAGACAACACATTAACGCCCGGGCGCCCGCAGGCTTCGGCGGCTGCCGCCGCGGATACACATTCACCATCCAGATCAAACGTCACCTTGCGCCTGCAAAACCGCGTAACGAGAAGCGTCCTCAGTCATCGCTCCCTGATAATGACGCTATAGTCGCGCTAACGAAAGAGATTGGGCTGCTGCGCGATGACATGATCGAGGTTAAAAATCATCTAAAAAACCTATCTTCCTGTGTGGGAAACTGTACGGCCCGCCTTGATGAATGTGATTCCAGACTGGCCTGTTCGGATGCCAAAATACGCGTCTTGGAAGAAAAAGTTCTGGAAAACGCGTTTCTTCGTCAGAAAGTCAGACAATTGGAAGAGAGACTGAATTCACAGTCACAAAATGTAGTACGCAATGAAATCTAAATACAAGGTATTAATGAGCATACCAACGAAAACTTATTTCATATCGTTAAAATAGCCGCAACAAAGATTGGGATGGATCTGACAGAGTCAGACATAGACGACATTTCGCGGGTTGGACCCCGCCGTGACGACTGCGAGCTCTGAGCGCCGAGCTTGGAGTCGTCACTTCCACGGCCTGTTGTCCTTCGCTTTGTTCGTCATATGAAGCGTCGAGATTTCTTGAAAGCGGCTAAGGCTAGACGCAACATTACTACTGCCGACATTGAGGTAGCTGGACGGAGTAGTAAGATCTACTTTAATGAAAGGCTGACGAAGGAAAATAGGGAATTGTTTCGTCAAGCTAGAGTGTACAAAACAGCGCAAGCCTACAGATACTGTTGGACTTCTAATGGACGCATCTTTTTACGCAAGAGAGAAGGTGGCCCTGTCATCACGATACGAGGACCAGCGGATCTTGCTAGAATTAAGAAAACAGATCACGCCGTCTCCACTGCGCCCCCCATCTGCCCCGAGACTGCTAACCTTGGTCCACGCCCGGATGGTCCCTCTGCGGTGGACTCGTCGGCTCAAGAGACGTTTCGTGGCGAAGATTAATTGCAATGACTATTTTCGATTGATTCTACAGTTTTTTCTACTAATTACTTTTGTAGCAAAACACAATTTGGCCGTCTGTGTAGATGTTAGCTTGATACGCAATAGAAATACCACCAAATATACACAAACTCACTTTTCACACAAAAACTCATACACCACCGCATACATGGTACGAGTAAACACACATATTACTGCAGGTACCGCATTAATTACGTTGCTGAAACAATTTATCGACGCACAACCTTCATGGCTTAATCTAATAGGTTTATACTTCCTTTTCTTTCCAATCATCAATGGCTTCGTTTGACATAGGTAGTGATATTGACAAATCCATTGCCATAAGTTGCCAGAGGCTCGAATCCCTGGAACAGTGTAAACCTTTTTTTGGAAGTGTCGACTCTCTGAAGTTCATGACCCTTAACATCAGAAGTCTGCAACGAAACTTCACCGCATTTGAAGTAGCCCTAAAACGAATGGACACTGTTTTCGATGCCTTTATACTTACCGAATGCTGGATCAACGAGCACTCGGTAATCAATCGTCTTTCAGGGTATAATGTTTTTCATACATCCAAGTATATTAATGAAAGTGGTGGTATAGCGATATACATCAAAGATTCTCTTTCTGTATCTACCGTGGAACCAAGATTAGATGACGCAAACTGTCTCTCGGTCGCCGTATCCGATAAATTGAAAATTATAGGGATTTACCGATCCCCCTCTATCCAAAATATAGACAAATTTGTAAACTCTCTTGATCAGGTTCTGGGCGAATCTAAAGGATTTCAAAATGTGGTGGTAATCGGACACATAAACGTTGATATTATGGATTCCTCATATATTCAAACCGCGGACTACTTGCACATGCTGGCGATGCATGAGTTTCTTTCGGCTGTGACTATTACTACAAGAAACAGCTCGTGTCTTGACCACATTTTTAAAAAGTCCAAAACTCGCGCAACGGGTGCTGTTTGCTTGTGTCCTATTACAGACCACGAAATTGCCATAGCCGCAATTACCACTCCCAAACAGAAAGAAAACCAGCGGTCACGATGGTCTACAAAAACTGAGTTTGTTGCAGCTGCGCTGGAACTCAGAGCACCTGACTGGTCTAAGGTAATTAGTTCTGAAGCTGTGAACGAGGCGGTTACTACATTTCATGACATTATATCCACTGCAATAAACAGTAACACCTGTAGGGTAAAGTTAGTCGCTCTCAATTCAATCTAAAACCTTGGATAACACCTGGTTTAATTAGATGCATGAAGCACAGGGACAAATTACACAGCAGAGCAAGAGCCTCTCCTAACGACCAGGTCCTTCAAGCCATCTATAAGCGGTATAGAAATTTCTTTGACAACCTAGTATTCAACCTGAAAAATGAATACCAAACCAAACAGTTAACAGAGGCTAAGGACAATCCAAAGAAGTTGTGGAAATCAATAAAAAGCATTTGTCACTGCCAAAGCACTTTAATCTCAGCAAATGATCTGAATACCTTGTCAGAATCTCCAAAACATTCTCTAAATGTCACAAACCAACACTTCGCCACGGTGGGTCAAAGGCTAGCCGAAAACATTCTTTCCAAACTTTCAGAGACTCAATCCTCCTTAGCTTCAAAGGTAACACCTCGTAACTCACCCGCTAACTCCCTTTTCTTTCATCCAACCAACGTCGACGAAATTTATAAAATTATTTCTAGTTTAAAAATTGATAATGCGCCTGGTCCGAACTTTGTCAAACCACTCTTCATTAAAGAAATAAAAGAGATTATCCTTGAGCCATTAACTTACATTTGTAACTTGAGTTTGGCCTCCGGTTGCTTTCCGGATCGATAGAAGTTGGCACTAGTGTCTCCTATTCACAAAAACGGGCCAAAAAATGACCCCCGCAATTATCGCCCAATATCTCTCCTTAGTGTATTTTCCAAAATACTGGAGAAGATAGTTAATTCTCGTCTCACGACCTTTTTCGAAAAAAATGAAGCTCTCTCACATAATCAGTTCGGTTTCAGGAAAGGTAAATCTACAGAAGACGCAGCCTTACTTACCTATCGAATAAAATATCTAGTTCTCTTGATAGCGGCGGTAAATGTGTTGGGGTATTTTTGGATCTCTGTAAAGCATTCGACACTGTGTCAACAGAAATCTTACTAAGTAAACTTAATGCCTTGGGCGTATGAGGGATAACTCTCAATTGGTTTCGCAGTTACCTGACTGACAGGCGTCAGTCCGTTAAAGCTGGCGGAATGAACAGTGACGAGTTGCAACTCACTTTTGGAGTTCCACAGGGCAGCACCCTCGGCCCCACGTTATTCCTTGTTTACGTTGATGATATCCTGAAGCTTAATCTGGATAGTGCTGAAGTAATTTGCTATGCGGACGACACTGTGGTACTGTTATTCGGTAATACATGGGAACATATTTTTGAACAGGCCGAGCGTGGATTATCTGACATTGGTACATGGCTGGAAAATAATTTGCTTACTCTAAATACGACTAAATCTAACTTTCTCACATTTTCCAAGTCCCCAGTATCTTTTGCTCATCGAAACAATAATTTATTAATACACACAAGTAAATGTCCCAGCCGTGTCATTAGTTCTATCGCATGCTCCTGTAACTCAATTCTCTGACAAACTGATAAAGTCAAATACTTGGGACTAATAATTGATGATAGACTATCCTATATCTCTGTACTATCCAATAGAGTCAGAAAATGTATTTACATATTAAAGAAACTCCGCTACTGCGCCTCGGAACAAGTGCTTCGTATTGTATACTATGCCCTGTGACAATCAATACTACAATATGGTATATCTGTTTGGGGTAGTGCTCCAAAAAGCACTCTGATTGTTCTAGAGAGGGCATAGCACGCAGTAATTAAAGTAATGCTCCGAAAAAAAATTGTAGACCCCACGGACACTCTTTATTGTGACTCCAATCTTTTGAGTGTGAGACGACTTTATGTCTTAAAAGCCACTTCACGAGCCCATGCAATAGTTACAAAATTATCAATTTTTCCGCAGCTCCTTACCAAACGTGTATTTAAAGCCCCTCTACATAATTATAAAACATTATTCGCAAAACGCTCACCTGACTATATGCATCGGCGAATTTACAATAAGATCTGCAGAGTTCTTGAGATTCAACATTACTCTATTGGTAAAGCTATGGCGGTTGTGAAGAAGTGGCTTGTCTCTGTATCATATAATGACACGGAGGCCCTACTTGTAATTTATAATTTAGATTTAGGTTAAATTAAAATCTAACCTAAATCTAAATTATAAATAAAAGATTTCTCTTAATTCAACTCCAGCCGGGAGCGTGCCTAGAACGCAGGCAGCGTTGCCACGCTGGATTGCAACGCTGCCGCTGGGCCAGATATGAACCAGCCCTCTGGTCACGCGTTACGTCTACTAAACGCTTAGCGCATTTAGAAAAGATTCTGAATGCACTCTCACCCCAGGCCCCCAGGGTCTCGACCCCAAACGGCTTGAAAAGGTGGTTATTTAGAGCTGCGTATTGTTATGAAAAAATGACACCTCGCCGAGTTTCTTCCGCCAGTTCTTCTCGTGGCAGAGGTTAATTTTCCGAACCGCTGGTAGTGTATTGACGTTCATAGGTGCATGTAATATGCCTAATTTGAAGAATAAACTACTTTTACTTTTGATCACAAAAGATCGTATCTTCATAGAAAACTTACGACACTTATGCCCTTTTGTTTTGGCAAGGTAGTTTTTCAACAATAGCTCAAAAATCGTTAAACCTATCTTGTTCAAACTAAAAATCGTTCAAAGGGTGTATTAATGTACATCTTCATGATTTTTTTCAGAATCTTAAACTTCATAGTTTAGAAACTCAGACCAAGTAAAAAATATAGACGGAGCGTCACGAACAACAAAATGAAGCCACTTTTCTAAAGATGTGTGCGTATCAGTATTGCTACAGGAAGGAAAAGGTCCCTATAAATGGGGTAATTCGTTCAAGTTCTCTGATTTATTCGTAGAGGGTACAATAAACCAGGATAGGCTAATATATAATAATGAAGATGATGAATACTAGTAACCGTTAGTCACTAAACGTAATGGGATTCTCAACATCCTATTTTGAACCCTTGAACTATTTTGCATGAAATTAAAAAAAATGCAAAAGAAAACATTCCGTTTTGGTAACAGAATTGAACTATCTACCTATTGAAACTACATGCATGCTTTACGCATTTTTGCATATCGCAAAAAACAATGTTTAAATTTCTATTCATTATGACAGGACTAACCTTCAATGGGTCACAAAAAGTCTTTGTACAGTCAAACGCGCGAATTTAATTGCATACTTATTTTTTGAGATGAATAAAATGACGGCATTTATAATGATGGTGTTTCTAATTACAGGAAACAAAAAGGCCATGTAGAAATGTTAGTAGGTATACATTTTATTGAAGAATAAAGTTTTTTCAACTAAAGTTAGTTACATTTTAACAGACCCTAAAGAAACAGTGGGTCGTATGCATTTTATTTGGGAGTTATTGAATGAGAATCTATAAAAAAAACGAGTAACTATGCTTTTAGTTCGGTTCGTCACTTCATCTAAGCTAAGTGGTCGCAAACCGGCACATCAAACTAGCTGGTCGTTAACCGACCTATCGACCCTACACCTACGGTTGGGGTAACTAAAATCATATTCTGGTATCCCTCGTGCTTTATGTTACGTCAATCAACGTCAACTGAATGTCGAGGTTTTGTGTTCAAAGCGAAGTCAAATTTATTCTCTAAATAGTGTTTTAAAGTATTAGTCCAAAATTTACAAATGAAAAGTTATATTTTTTGGATTTATTCTGGTGTTATTTTTACACCCCTTAATCACGCAGGAGACCATATTTTCAGTGTTGGTTTTTGACGGTAAGTGACAGCATGTCGACATGTACTGAATAGTTTTGGGCTTGGTTTTGGTTTGTGTATGTTTGAGTGAACGTGTATATACTTAGTGGGCTTGGTTTTGATGGCTTCAATAGGTTGTTCGTGACACTCCGTCTATATTTTTTACTTGGTCTGAGTCTATAAATTAGAGGTGGGAGGCCACACTTTTTACGACTTTGACAGCTAATATTTCAACAACGATTGGATGAAAGGATAAAAAAAAATCAGAAACCTCGATGTCATTTTTGAAGGCCTATCCATAGATACTCCACACGCCTATGTACATTGAAAAAATTTTTTTTGATATATATATTTTCGTAATTTCACATCATATTTCTATAATTTTCACACAATTTTCACATAATTTTCATAATTGTAGTGGTCATATTCTCCGACATATTCTCCGAGTAAATCGGCTGTGACATACGGACGGACAGACATGACGAATACATAAGGGTTCCGTTTTTTGCCATTTGGCTACGGAACCCTAAAAAGGGGCTTACCCAGATAGCAAGTCGCGCTGCCTTACCGATCGGCTGTAGTTTTTATCAGAGTAGGCGACTTCCTGACTTGGCGGGGCGGGGCCGATATGTGGTATTTAGTTCATTGACGTGAGCTTACTTATATGTCACAGAGATTTCCTCACTTGACTAGACAATGTCAGTTTCACATGTGCGCAGTAGTAATATTATGGTCAAAAGCAGGGCAGTTCTGCATTTGTATCACCCGGCTTCCGCGCATCCCGCACCAGTCAGAATGCAATGTAGGAGCACAGTTATAAGCGGTACTGACTCGACTGACAGTTGACAGTTTTCTCATATCGTACCGCCTCCGCACCGACAAAACAGGAAGTTGCCGCATACTAATGAATATGAAATTTCATACGTAAGCAGCAGCAGCAGTAAATTCTTGTGCAGAATTTCACGTCCAAGGCAAGGGTTATTCAAGCTCCGGGTCACAAAACATGATCACGATTCAATTTTAAACACTGAAGTTAAAATTAATAGCAAAAGTCCCTAGCAATTAATTTAATCACCATACAAAATATGTTAGGCAGTAACGCTCAGACTGGGGTAGGGTTGGTTGGGAGTGTTTATTTTCGGGGTAAAAATGAAAAATGTTGTAATTTAAAAGGCAAACAGCGGTCTATTGTATTCGCAAGGAGCTCTTTCGCCGCGGGGCTGACGGATAACAAAAACTTTCTATCTTACATTTTTGGTGATAAACTCTTCTTTCACCGGGACTTAATTTTTTATTAATTTCATTATAACCCTACTCGTACTTTGAGGTATTTTCACTTTAGGTAGGAATTTCCCTCGATAAAAATAAAACAAGTTCTCGCCGACTTAACAATGTGAGGTCCGTTCAACATTGAGCTTTTTAAATACAGGAGGAGTGTTTCTAGTTGACCGTAAATAACACAAAGCAGGCTTACGGTTAAATGAAAGATTAAGTTCAGCGACGTATTTGCTCGATTCAAGCCACGCACCATCGCACGCTGTCTAAGTGTAATCAAGGCTATAAACCATTGTGATTCCCTTATTACTGCAGTTTGAATGTAAATGTGGGCCTTGACTTTCATTATGATCCGCCAGGTGTCTTTGTCTGGCAGACATCTGCAGAGCTATTCTGTAGGATACAACTTTAGATTCGGGGCACGGTCACGCGTCCCCACTACCTACATTGCACCTTTGATTATCTTATTCCTATACTCATCTCTGAACTGGGGTTATTAGGCAAGGAAAAAAGGAACTTGCTAAAGAATATTTCTTGTGAAAGTTGTTTTTTGTGCCTACCATTAAACATTGTTTTTGCCGGTCATTGGTAAAAATTGTGCGAATTCCGAACTAGCCTGTACCTTCCTAATTACTTATTTCCTAACTCTTCCGAACCAAATTTTTGCGTGGAAAACTTTTTTGGAGTCTCAGCGGCTCGAGATTTCGTAAATCCATTCATCATTCGACTGACGCGCGTGTCATGGGCACGCTTGACGTGTTCGCATAATACAGGCAGGTACGTAAAATAATTCAGGGTAACATTTTGAAAGCACCATTATTTTGCGGGAGTCATGCCATGACCAAATTTTTTTGGTATAGTTGGTAATGGAATGGATAAATAAGGCGCACTTTTGCTGCAATAGTCAACTCAACACTAACAATATTCACTTGAACTTTATTATGAAGTCCATAACAGCAACAGCCCATTGCTGATTGAGCTACTTTTAGTCTCATAATCCCATCTGCATATTTCTTTTCTATAAACACTGAATACATATTACCCTAGTACTAATCTAGCCATTTGTTTACATGTCTACACATTTACAATAATATTAAATAATGAAAATTGAAATAATTCGCCAATTCAACCGGGACTTCCATTGTAGCGAATAATACGCAGTAAAGGTAGATGCGACTTGGCACGCCGTTTCAAATTTGTGCAACGCTCCGTGAAACTAAGGTATCTACTTATTCTTCATAAATCATAACCTGTGATCTCATGCAAAATGTGGACACATTCACATTTTACTACTCTATGTTATCTATACCTAAATGTTAAATATGGTGTGTTTTGTGAATAGGGTATTTTACTGTATGAGAAATAAAATCTTTAGATTAATTCATAATCATGTGATACAGGTAGTATTTTATGCAATCTATATAAAAAGGTAGCTTTTTAGTCGAGCATGGTCGAGCTAAGGTACCTACGAGACTTGGCCGCTATAGTCGGGAGCGGGGGCTGTCACCGTCAGGCCGAGGCCGGGTGGTGGCTGCGAGGGAGAAAACCTCTATAAAAAATTTACATGGGGTCCTGAGGGAGTGAATCCGGGGTTTTTCACTCTCTCCTGGCGTGGAGGTCCTTTGGCCGGCAAGTGTGTGGTGTCGCCCTGCACGCTTGCCGTCGGGTGGGGGGCGCAAGCCTTTTCCGAAAGGGGACAGCTTCGGCTGTCGCAGCAGGCGGTGTTCGCGGTTGTGTGCCTTGGCGATCCCGTGTCTCCGCCACAAATGCTGCGTGATGGGCATACCCTGGTGGTTTTAGACGGTAGTCCGGGCGGTTCCCGTCATACCTGTCCTAGTTCTCCGGCTAGGCGGGATGCGTAAATGTGTTTCCCCAGGTAAAAAAAAGGTAAAACGAGACTTAAAAAGCTAATTATATAACTATTTAACTATACAATACTTTTTTAACATGTCAACCGAAATTAATTAAACAAACCAAAATAATTAAACAAACTAGTCCTGCAGAAATGAAGTGCAGGCCCGTTGGGTCAGCGTTCGTTGATTCACGCGCGCGCGTGATTGATCAATTTCATTATAGTTCACTATCGGGGACAACTGGACAAGTGATTGGTTAGATGCATTAAAGTTCTGTAAATGTAGCCTTATGACTTCCATAGAGAAGAAGTATGTGATTATGATAATATTTAGTTTGGTCTACGAAGTCTTAATCTTCTTCAAACTTTTAATGTCGACTTTAAGACAAGTAGAAAAAATACTTTTTTTATATAATAGGTAACTATTAAAATTGACACATTTTTACCTGAACATGAACATGGGTACCGTCACGTTCGTTAATTTGTAACCCATTTCGCAAAAAAAAACTTTAACTTTCTATACGATTTGACCTTAAGGGGGTCCCAAATTAAAATTCGTGGCTGTACCACACCCAGCCAGTAATATCGCATTGACGTTTGCAATATTTAAGGCGACTTCCTGACTTGGCGGGGCGGAATCGATATGTCATAAGTATTTTGTTGTTTGACGTAAGCTTACTGATGTGAAATTTCCTCACTTGACGAATTACTGTCAGTATTACGTTTGCGCAGTACTAATACGATGCGCAGAAGTGGGGCAGTACTGCATTGATATCAGTTGATACTGACAGCTGACAGTTTTCTCATATCGTACCGCCTCCGCATCGATAAATAATGAAGGCGCCTAACAGGCTAATCGACTGATAGTGACAGGTCAACTTATAAAGATACATGCAGTGAAATTTGTCAACGGGGAAATACCAAAAACTTTTTTTTTTCATTGTAGATTTTTCTAACACTATCCAATAGTGTGACTCCAATCAAAATTTAGACATGTTCGGGCAAAATTTAAGCGTGTTGCTTTTTGAGCATTAAGTTGTTAAAGCCACTATCTAGGTGATGAAATCCCATGGAATTCAAAGCATTTGTTATTTCTCTCGGAGATACGTCAAATAATTCGGCGAAATAACTAGTTTTCACGAAACTGTTTTCTTCATATTGCCGATGCATAAAATTATTGTAACCTTGAGTAAGAATCGGGCGACGTCCAGAAATGGTATGGCGGTGATCAATAAGATTACCCTCTACCGCGTGTATCTTAAGTCCTAATCCAGACCCTTACCGTGTCTCTCGTAATATTAAGATTTAAAGAATAATGTTATAGTCAGCTTCATGATCTGAAATAATTGCAGCTCTTTCATGAATATACAAGATCCTCGGCATTATATAAATGTTATTATTACATTTAGTTATTTTTACAGAGTTATTATTATTATTATATTTCCAAAATTTGTGTCACCCACATATGTGGCTGCGTCAAAAAAATTAAACGACTCGACGACTTGATCGCCGGTCGCTTGTCACCGCCTCTGTGCTTGCGATTTTAGAGCCCGTAGGTATGGTCAGAGATGATGGCGAGCGCCCCGACGCACATACACATACACATACAACGCTACACACACACATACACTACTACATACACACACATTATTTTCTCCGTATTAATTTGATCAAGAAAGGTTAACTATTATTTGATATTGTTGTAAAAGTTAGGAAGATAAACCTAATAAAAATACGTTAGAAGATGATTAAAATAAATAGTCTCAAACCCGCAGAATGATTTGCGCTCGTGGCCCAGCGGCACCCGCCTACCACGTGCGGTATGCGAGGTTAAGCAATGAGGGCGCAGGTCAGTTCTTGGATGGGTGACCGCTTTGAGTGGTTACTAACTGAGCGCTCTCGTGCTTTGGAAGGCACGTTAAGCCGTTGATCCCGGCTGCTGTCTACGACAGCAGTCGTTAAGCCAAGTTAGAGGCCTTCGGGCGGCTTGAGAACTTCTAACAGTCAAGTTGCCCACTCACTTGACAAAGGGGGGTCGAAGTTGCACCACGTCCGTAGGGAGTACCCACCGTTACCCTGCACGTGACCCCTGGGTGGTGCTAAAAGTGCAACAAAAACTGGCAACCGTACTTGTCTTCTCGAAGATCTCACGGTTCGTAAGTAAATGCCATACGATTAAATAAATTTGATAAATGAAGGCTGGTCTCAAAATTATTCTCCGAGACAGTTTTTCAGTTCGTGCTTTAATTTGAAAATTAATAACGGGTATTGTTGTCGGCACCGTTTTAAATTTCAAGTGAAATATTGAAGCAGTAATCTAAAGATTTTATAAGTTTCTAGTACACTCAACCATTTTTATTTAGTTTGCTTCTGACTGAAACGTAGTAAAATATAGAGTATTGAGCAAATGAACTTTAATTCAGGATTAAAGTAACATTTTTCAAGGAAATTATAGCGAGTCGGCCATGCAACTCACCGCAATGGAAGGGAGAGATTTACTGGCAACATTAATATCTTGATATCGCGGTATTTCTAATTTACTCGACACCGCTTCTTAGAAATTTGAGTTTAATGAATCGTTCATCTTTTTAGCGGCAATAAGGAACAAATTTTATGAGTAAAGTAACCGCCACCACAGTCAATAGGGTGTCTTAAAGCGGAAATGCTATATCACATCACATAGCTACGACGTTTTACGGAAGTTCAATATTAAAATATTATAAATGAAATAACAAAACGTGCGATCACATAAGTAATAAAGTGATGGATGGTGAAAGGGATATTTAATGTAAGAGGAAGATTTTGTAGTATAAGAGGATGTACGTGTACACTTCCCTAGTTAGGTTTAGTGAAATACATGTGAAACTAACAAACAATATACTGGGGTAGTATGTCTAGAAGATGAATAGAATTCTCTACCTCTAAAATACTACAAAGAGTAAGATTAGAAATCCCTACCTAAATTTGCCATTTAATACTCATGTAGGACCATGATTTCGGAAGAGGGTATAAGATTATTCCAACTTAAGTGGAGTTGGGCGGTACATATTCGCAAGACGAGACGGCGGCAAATGGTCAAAAGCGGGCACAGAGGGATGGTCATGGTTAGGATACAGATCCGTAGGTAGACCACCGGTTCGTTGGTGCGATGATATTTCCGCAAAAACTCGTTCACGGCAAGGAGAAAAAATCGGTCTTTCAGGTACTTGATATGATTTAAATGCAGTAAGTTTCCAAGCACATTCATTCCAATATGTACAAATATTTTTAAGCAAGGTGGTGAGTATTCATAACAATATATCAGTTACAGCAGATTTCAACTTCAGTGCATCTGTTTTAGTGCTTAAATATAGACGTCATACTCGTACATACAACCTTTAAAATCCAAGCTGTTTAAATAAAGGCAGCTTTTATTTATGCATCTTTCCAACAAATGAAAGAAATATTTGAATGTAAAATTTACCTCTTCAGGTGTTCCGTTAAACCTGCCCCTTTGTGTTGTTTTACTTCCCAAACCTCTGTAAAAACGTCCCTTCTTCCGTAATTAAAAATGTAAGATAACACCTTTCTCGGTATTTAGTGTCATCTGGTAAATTAGATACAGGATATAATGGCCTTTTGGTTTGTAAAACATTAAATAAGTAAATACCTTCCTTTCTGTTGCATTAGGACTCTTACACTTCCCCCTCGAGGGTGCCCGCCTTGTCGGGGCGAGGGGGCTTAGTAACCGTGGAGTGGTGAAGCTAAGAGGCACCCAAGGCCGGCCTGTTTGGGCTGCCGGTTGGCCCGAGGAGGGTGCTCCCAGCGGGCTTGGTAGTCCGCTGAGGATGCGTTGAGGAGGGGCCGCAGAAGAAGAGGAGTGCCGGTATTGCGGTAAGCCCTACCTATATCTTCTGTGGCCGAGGCGGGATCGCAGGGGAAGAGGCGTGTTGGTATTTTGGTGCGCCACTGCATCATGCCACCGCAGAGAAAAAGGAATGTTTTCCCTATCCGTGCGGCCGAGGTGTGGTTCGTGGCGGAACCACCGACCTGCTCCGCCATCGGTTGCCGGAAGTTTTTCGGCACCCATGACCTAGGAGGTCTCAGGGGGTTCCGCTACTGCACAAACAAAAAACATCTGGCGTGCCTATCGTGGAGGGCCTCCGGGCTCCGCGAAGGCGCCACTTGGGAGCGGCTGCCACCGGCGGGGTCATGGATGTGTGCGCAAGCGTTCCCGTGACCTCGCCACAAGGCCGCGAGGCGGCAGATGGGGGGGTTTTTAGTGGGTATACCGTGAGTCTCATCAGCCTATACGGGAGTCCCACATAACCACTCGGGTTACCCCCTGTACCCGGGTGGTATGCGTAAAGCATAGCATATCGCCCACCTAAACAAAAAAAAAGACTCTTACACTTATGTACTGTACTATTTATGGCGAGTGACATGATGACGCTCAGTATATGCTAAGCTAACCGAATAATATAATTTTTATATAGTATAGGTACATGCCCACAGTAAGACCTGCTGAACCACATACTCGTACATATAACACCTCATGTTTATAATTAGTTTACTATGTCTTACCTATAGGTAGCATGGGTACAACTTGAAAAGCGTCGATGTCCTAAAAACTCCAGTCATGTTAATTACCATGGGTTGATAGACCATGTCCTGTCTGCCTTACCTCATATAATTTCACTACAATTGTTGTAATACCTGAAACCCGTCGTACGTCCACGAGGCCCACTTCATGGTGCAGAGCTGCACATCGAACGGGAACTGCTCCACGTTGATATCGCAAACGGACACATAGATGCCGTGGCTCAGCCACGTCACCTCGCCCGTGTGCCGCACTATCACGTTAGTGTTGATTACTGCGGACCGATAGTTGGGATCCGCGCTGCAAAAAATGAATAAATCAGGTTTTTTTTAACCATGTCGGCGGCAAACAAGCGTACGGCCCGCCTGATGGTAAGCGGTCACCGCAGTCTATGGACGCCAGCAACTCCAGGGGTGTCACATGCGCGTTGCCTACTTTCTTGAAGAATCCCATACATTTCCATATATTTGCAGTAGTAGTAACTTAATTAGTATCTTATTTCTATGGGACACCGTGTATACCTTTTGGCAACTTCGGTCTATCAGGAAAAATGACTAGGCATAAAAATGTCTAAACACATTTTGATATGGAAAATTGACAAAGTATTATAGGGCCGAGGAACAAAAATGTCGAAATATAATGTAGTCGAAGTATTGAAATGACTAATTTCACGCTGCTTTAAAATTTACGAAGCCTCGCAGACGGGGCTCCTATTTCTGCGCAGTTTGCCCTTCAGGCATCTGAAGATACCTAACGAACCTAACCTACCTAATACCTAGACCTGGGGCCATTGTAGATCACTTATAGTAGGACTTCTTCTAGAATTACAAATCTGAAAGTTTTTGTCTTAGGGCCATTGTTAGGTCGTCTTTTCTGGTTCTCGACATTTTTATAATCCGTCAATTTGTCCCAATATATTTATTTATTTATTTAATTTTTAATTACGACTTTTTTTATTTCTTGACAACAAATATTATTTCGACATTTTTATAGCTCGTCATTTTACTGTAAAAGTAAAAATTATTTATTGCATGAAAATAGTTTACATAGGTGGTCAGTAATTTGTACAGAGTCTCCATTTTCTACCTACATGAGGTATACAACAATGAGTATGTAATAATAGATACATGTATTACCGACAATAGTTGAATAATCATTCATTACAAAAAAGGAAAATTATTACAGCTGAAAAATCTGCTGCCAATTAAAGACGCCCTTGCAAAAATATGTATTTTGGAGTGGCATATCAGAGATTACATATATGGGATCAAGTAAGTATTAAAACCAATACAAGACCAGCCATGACCTGCCAACTGGGGTTGACCGAAAATTGATGGCATATAGGAGCCTGTGTGTACCTACCGCCAGCATTGCCAACAACCACTGCTTGCATGGAGTTAATAGGTGTAGATGCACGCAAAAATGCGCAAAAGGTCCAATTGTTTGAAAAGAGAAATACAGTGCACAAATCAGTGTCATTATCAAATAATACCTACCTCCTTAACTGAACGTTTTTATAAACACACTTAAAAGTTAAATCTGTGAATTAAGTTTATGTTTATACACACTAGATAAAAATGAATGGGCTATTTATACTTTTTTAAAGTTATTGATCTTTTTGTGCAGGAATCTATTTTATCCTACAGACAAGTGAACATTTTGCTGGTAACATGGTATTTTAATCCATCAAATTACTATTCGGTTACATGAACAATATTTGAAAATATCTAAATTGAGATTTTCCTTACCCTGAATTCGTTATCGTGATTCCCAAGTTCAAATTTTCGTTCATGTTGTCCGATAATATATTAAAACTGCTTACTTCGTTCATCCGTACATATAGGTACTTAAATAGGTCACTAGAGATTGCTTCAAATTTCATGAAAGAATAAGAAAAAAATAAAAATATGCAATGTTCGGGGCATTATTATTATTATTAAGCCAACTTTATTCCATATTTCAAAGTTACATTTCAAACATTATTAGTAAGTTTTGGGTTAGTTACTTAATTAAATTACCTATTACTATTATTATTAGTGATTTTATTATTTGTTGAAATATGAATCCCTTTTAGGGTAAAGGCCTCCTCCAGCCTTTTCCAAGATTCCCTATCCTTGCCTAAGTTTATCCAGTTTTTTCCTGCAATTTGTGTAATATCATCAACCCACCGTCTTACGAGGGTAAAACTGAAAGTTTCGGGAATAGAAGAAAATATGCAGTATAAGTGAGTTTATTTATTTTTATTGTTTTTCAAAATATTCTCCTTTGTATTTCATGCACTTATGCATGCGTTCAAACCAGTCCATAAAGCACTTTTTGAACTCTGAAGTAGGGGTCGACAAAATGGCTATTTTATAGGCCTCCACTGCTTCTTCTGGCGTCTGAAACCGCTGACCACGCAGTTTGTCCTTGATTCTGGGGAATGTAAAAAAGTCGTTGGGACTTAAGTCAGGGCTATATGGAGGGTGGGGCGCGAGACAGGTAACCTCCTCGAGTGTCCGGGCTCTACCAATACCTGTTGATCCGGTTGATCCGCAGGTAAGGGTAGAGTCTTGGCCGGTGCGTCCTGGAGGCACGGCAAGTGATCATTTAGTGGACCCTAAGTGATCACTTGTCGGGCTACCAATAACCTGTCAGGGGGGGAGGAGGGTATCGGACCAAGGACTTCTCCACGGAGAAATCCCCAGGTCCGACGAAGGTGGGCCGCTTCGGCGGCGTAGTGCGGTTCGAGGCACCGACCGTTTGCCTCGTCAAATATAACGGCCCCGTAATCCCGACTAGGCAGAGGGCCGATGATGTCCGGACCGGGGACTGTGAAGACCCCGCTTGCGGTAGGCTTGCAGTCGCGAGGAAGAAAACCTCTATAAAAAATTACACGGCCCACTGGGGGGCCGGCGGCTTCGGCTGCGGAGGGCTGCGGGGTAGGGGCGTTTGTCCTCCCGCTGGGCGCCGGGGTAGGGGCGTTTGTCCTCCCGGTGCCGTGGCGCGGGTGGGACCAGATCACCGTGTGTCGGTGCTGGTCCCTAACCTTCCCGGGGTGTAGGGAGGTCGGTGCGGGAAGGCACACTGGTCATGCTACAGTGTGCCTTTTTGGTGAGGTTCGCCTTAGGGCGATGGTGCCGGTGATGTCGTGGTGAAATGTTCGCGATCCCATGGCATCACCACTCGGGCACGGTGGAGGCAGCATCCCAGAGTTTTAGTGGGTAGGCTGGTCCTCGTTTGGACCGGAGAGTCCCACATAACTAATGCGTAATATCTGGCTTGTCCCCGCAGGCCTCATATTACGTATTGGTATGCGTAACGCATTTCTCTGGGTAAAAAAAAAAAAAAAAAAAAAAAAAGGGCTATATGGAGGGTGGTCCAATATTTCGACTTTTTCACCGTCCAGGTACTCAGTTGTTGTCCGAGCGGTGTGTGGGCTGGCGTTGTCGTGGTGAAGGATGATGCGACGACTAGGGTTTGTTTTTCGGAGTTCAGCAAAGACGTTCGGCAAACAAATAGTGGTGTACCAATGAAAATTTGTATACACAATGGGATCCGGCATATCTAGGTCGGACCATGGTTTCTGTTGCTTGAAATTATAATGGAGAAAAAATACAGCGATTATTAAGGTTTTCATACAAGCCGTAAAAAACTCAAAAAGCCGCTGTATTTTTTTTCTTTTACAATTTCTAGCAACAGAAACTATGGTCCGACCTAGATATGCCGAATCCCAATGTATACAAATTTTCATGTTATTCTAGCATGGCGTTTTAAAATGAGAGGGTAAATACGTTTGTATGGAGAACCGAGCCAGACCGAGCGTACTGCGCCCTCTTAAATAAAAGCTTGTAAAAATATACTAGGGAGTTAATACCTTCCTTTTAATATCAGTGAAATCCTAAATAAGTGAATGAAATAACAATGAAATAAAAATAACAAAAAATCTACTAAACCGGAAGGATAATGAAATGGGAAGTAAAATCGGGAATTATTAGGATTCCCCGTTGCAAGCCGGCGGCGGGGATTTACAATATGTATTTTAAAGATATTTTATAAATCCTGAAGCTGAAGTGTTGTGTCGTCAAGATGCATGGCCTAAATTAATATCGCAACAAGTGTTCAACCGTTAAAATATTTTAATTGTCTCTTAATTGTCAGTATTTGTTGAAATATTTTTATTTATATCATAATTCCACTGCTAAAGGCCATATGCTCGTGCACCTCCTAGTAAACCATGACAAATTGTAATCTTTTCGTTTGTCCTCATCCTTTCATCTTTATGCTCGTACACTTATTATTATGTACGTTTTATATTTCATTGGATTTTTGAAGTTTTAATAGATGAGTTTGCATAATTCTATTATTCTTTATGCAATTTTTACTAATATTTCAAATGCATTCCCTGCATTTGAAATATTAGTAAAAATCGGACTTTTTCTTAGGCAAGTATTTTATCATAAAACATTGTTAATAAAATAATACTAAAGAGAGCGACAATTTTGGCGGAAGTCTGCTTAATAAATTGGGAATTAAACGCTTTCAAATCGGATTGTTAGCTCTACATTCATCAAAGAGCGAAAGATGAAAAGACCAAAGGTAAATAAAAAACAATGGTTTTTTTATGAATTTCTTTTTGAATATCAATTTTAAACTAACCTAGTATTTATTTATATAAGTACATAAAATAGCAAACTTAACACTTTTATAATAAACAAATAGTAGATATTCAAAGAAGTTGTTTACGTCGTATTGAGTATGGGTTCCATCGGACGTGCTATTGGCATATTAAAATTTGATTGTAATTGTATTGGCTATAGTGCTTTCTGCTAGCGCTAGAACTCTTGGGGAATTAATTAAGCACAGTTATGCCCCGAACATTCTTGGTTTTTTGATCAGGTGATATCCATGTCCATCGACGACTGCTTTTTCTCTTATAAAATGTGTTCATTATCGAAAGTTTGTATTGAAAAGCATAATTGATAAGTCGGTCGCCTCTGTCGTTGCATTCTCCTAAACCATACGAGGCTTGCACTGAAAGTGGCGGGAATCGAATACTTATTAATTTATTTTTAACATGTATTATACCTATTTATAATCTCTGAAGTTTCCTTATCTCAACACACTGGCCACTTAGAAAAAAAAAAGTATGGTTCTGTTTCAATTGTTTATTGAAGTCGTCGAGTCATTGCTTAAAATGGAATTGTGCCGTGAAAATTTCAGAGCTATGATTTATTATGACTTTAAAAGTGGACTAACACAAAAACAATGTGAAGAGCGGATGGTTGCTGCTTTTAATATTGAAGCTCCTTCAAAGACTACAATATACAGGTGGTATTCAGAATTTCAACGTGGCCGTGTATCCCTCACCGACGAAGTGCGTGAAGGTCGACCAAAATCGGCAGTCACGCAAGAAAACGTCGATGTTGTGCGTCGTCTGATAAATGAAGACCGACATGTGACATATCGGGAAATTCAAGAGCACCTGGGTATTGGAATGAGTCAAATACAAATTATTTTAAAAGAAGAATTAGGCGTGAAAAAGTTATTTTCCCGTTGGATACCTCACCTATTGTCTGACGAGCAGAAAATAGTCCGTGTCAATTGGTGCCGCAAAACTTTGAAAAGATTTAACAAGGGACGCTCAAATGCTGTTTTTAGCATAGTATCAGGTGACGAGTCGTGGATATACGCTTATGAGCCTGAAACTAAAAACCAATCCCGAGTATGGGTCTTCGAAGACGAGCTCAAACCCACAAAAGTTGTTCGTTCTCGCAGTACGGCTAAGAAGATGGTGGCTACGTTTATCTCTAAATCTGGTCACGTAGCTACTGTGGCTCTTGAGGATCGTAGAACAGTCAATGCTGATTGGTACACCACTATTTGTTTGCCGAACGTCTTTGCTGAACTCCGAAAAACAAACCCTAGTCGTCGCATCATCCTTCACCACGACAACGCCAGCCCACACACCGCTCGGACAACAACTGAGTACCTGGACGGTGAAAAAGTCGAAATATTGGACCACCCTCCATATAGCCCTGACTTAAGTCCCAACGACTTTTTTACATTCCCCAGAATCAAGGACAAACTGCGTGGTCAGCGGTTTCAGACGCCAGAAGAAGCAGTGGAGGCCTATAAAATAGCCATTTTGTCGACCCCTACTTCAGAGTTCAAAAAGTGCTTTATGGACTGGTTTGAACGCATGCATAAGTGCATGAAATACAAAGGAGAATATTTTGAAAAACAATAAAAATAAATAAACTCACTTATACTGCATATTTTCTTCTATTCCCGAAACTTTCAGTTTTACCCTCGTACCGACCCATCACTGGGTAAAGATCTGTTTTTGGGCAGCCTATTTTAGCATTAAAGTCTCCCATTACCAGAACCCTGTCATCGGCCAGTTCATGAGCAGTTTCAATGTCAAAACCTTAATAATCGCTGTATTTTTTCTCCATTATAATTTCAAGCAACAGAAACCATGGTCCGACCTAGATATGCCGGATCCCATTGTGTATACAAAGTTTCATGTTATTCTAGCCCGGCGTTTTAAAATGAGAGCATAAATACGTTTGTATGGAGAACCGAACGTACTGCGCAGTCTTAACTCTTAGTATGAAAGTATCTATCTATGTGTGTATTTGCATGGGACAAATCTTCAACAACCGATTGAGCTGAAATTTGAGTTACTTATGTAAGATCGGGGACATTGCAATATTGAGACAGAACTTTAGCATATCTTAAACTAGACAAGATAAACTCGTCGTTTGTACTCACTGGATCTCTCTCAACGTGAAGGTGTTGACTATGGTAAAAGTACAGTCGACGGTAAAAGTGTACCAAATATTGAACTTTTGACAGAAACTTATTTCTAAACCTTACATGAAAATTTTAACTTACAAACTTACTTATTGTACAGAATAATGTCAGGTTTCCACACCCTCTCAAAGGGTATCCTGATGACGCTAATGCCATCGAAGTCACTCGTATTCCATCGCAAGTGGTAGTCCATCCATACTTGAGTGATCCAGCAGTTAGTGGTCAGCAGCTGATCCTTCTCTTCCTGGAGGGTAAAAACAATAAAGTTACGCCGCGTTTGCGATTCGTTTCGTTTAAGTTGTACGTATTTATAGGAGAGACGTAGGTACTGTGGAATGTCACATACTTCATATTTGGAGCAGCTCAACTGGAGCAGTACCTCCGTATTACGTACAGAAGACCGCAGTTATATTGACACCACTACTTTTTAGATGGGAAATTACAAGAAAATGGGGCATTGTAATAGTTTCTTAGAATATATATTTTTTGGGCTTAATCGACTCAGAATCCCAAAGAAATATATATATATATATCTAAATATATAAAACAAGAAACTGACTGACTGACTGACTGACATATCAACGCACAGCCCAAACCGCTAGTCGTAGAGATTCCAAATTTGCAACGTAGGTTCCTTATAAGGTCTAGGGGTGCACTAAGAAAGGATTTTTCAAAATTCAACCCCTAAGGGGGTGAAATGGGGGTCCGAAGTTTGTATGGGGAAACAAGATTAGTTGGACTATTTTATTCGAAACTTCACAGGAGTATTTCTAACGATAAATGAGTAAATACGTGTTTCAGGTTTTTTTTTAAATCAACCCTTAAAAAGAGGAAATTTGATGACAAATTCTGAAAATCGACATGGGTATTGTTTTTATGATATACCGGGTCGCTGATAACGAAAACAACAATGATTTTAAAATCTCACGTGGAAGACGTGATATACCATCCCCCCTGTCGGGGTGCGAGGGGGATGAAATGTCTAAATATTAATATGGGTGTCGTTTTTATGGTTTTTTGGGACGTTAATTACGAAAATGGCATCGGTTTTAAATTTTATATTGTGGACATGAAATCTTTTGAAAGTTTGAGCCAAATTGCAAGAAGAAACTGACTGACTGCGTGAGTGTCATATCAACGCACAGCGCAAACTGCTGGTTCTAGGGATTCCAAATTTAGCATGTAGGTTCCATATAAGGTCTTAAGTTGCATTAAGAAAGGATTTTTCAAAATTCAACCCCTACGAGGGTAAATTGGGGATCCGAAGTTTGTATGGGGAAACCAGATTAGTTGGACTATTTAATCGAAACTTCACATAAGTATTTCTAACGATAAATGAGTAAATACCTGTTTCAGATTTTTTGAGAAATCAACCCCTAAAAGAGGAAATGTGGTGAATAATTCTGAAAATCGACATGGGTATCGTTTCTATGGTTTATCGGGTCGCTTATTACGAAAACAACAATGATTTTAAAATCACATGTGAAGGGCGTGAAATAATATCCCCCTGTTGGGGTGCGAGGGGGATGAAATGTCTAAATATTAAAATGGGTGTCGTTTTTGTGATTTTTGGGACGTTAATTACAAAAATGGCGTCGATATTGAAATTTAATATTGTGGACATGAAAACTTTTGAAAGTTTGTGCCAAATTTCAAGAAATAACTGACTGACTGAGTGACTGACATATCAACGCACAGCCCAAACTGCTGGATCTAGAGATTCCAAATTTAGTATGTAGGTTCCATATAAGGTCTTGAGGTGCATTAAGAAAGGATTTTTCAAAATTCAACCCGAAGGGGTGAAATGGGGATCCGAAGTTTGTATGGGGAAACAAGATTAGTTGGATTATTTTATTCGAAACTTCACAGCAGTATTTATAACGATAAATGAGTAAACATGTGTTTCAGGTTTTTTGAGAAATCAACCCCTAAAAGGGAATCTGGTGACAAATTCTGAAAATCGATATGGGTGTTGTTCCTATGGTTTATCGGGTCGCTGATTACGAAAACAATAATGATTTTGAAATCCCACGTGAAGGACATGAAATACCATCCCCTCTGTTGGGGCCCGAGGGGGTTAGAATGTCTAAATATTAATATGGGTGTCATTTTTATGATTTTTTGGGTCGTTAATTTCAAAAATAACATTAATTTTGAAGTTTAATATTGCGGACATAAAAACTTTTAAAAGTAGGTGCCAAATTGCAAGAAGAAACTGACTGATTGAGTGAGTGACATATCAACGCACAGCCCAAACTGCTGGTTCGAGAGATACCAAATTTGGCATGTAAGTTCCTTATAAGGTCTAAAGGTGCATGAAGTGCCGTGAGTTCCCTATGAAGATACGACCTTTTCTGATTCAATGTATTGTAACTGGTTTTATTAATCAGTGCCGTCCGATACGATTTCGACATAAATTGACATCTGAGCGTCCGAGAGGTCCCCTAATACGAATTTGGGGTAAATTTTTGAAAAAGCGGCGGCCATATTAATTTTCTTCATTTCCGTCCCGATTTCGTTCAAAATCGATATCTGAGTGTCCGAGAGGTCTCTTAATACGAATCCGAGATAAAATTTGTGAAAGTGGCGGCCATATTGTTTTTCTTTTTTTTCGTCCCGATTTCATTCAAAATCGATACCTGAGCGTCCGAGAGGTCTCTTAATACGAATCTGAGGTAAAATTTGGCACTCCATACATGTCTGCATGCAAAAAAGTTTAATGTTACTATATAGGCGTGTGGGGTATCTACTTTTGAAAACGACATAAAGGTTTCGATATTTTTTTCCATTTAAATCAACCATTAGATTTTTGTAAATCGTATGGCATTTATTTACGAACCGTGAGATCTTCGAGAAGACAAGTACGGTTGCCAGTTTTTATTGCACTTTTAGCACCACCCAGGGGTCACGTGTTGCAACGGTGGGTACTCCCTACGGATGTGGTGCAACTTCGACTCCCCTTTGTCAAGTGTGTGGGCAACTTGACTGTTAGAAGTTCGCAAGCCGCCCGAAGGCCTCTAACTTGGCTTAGCGATTGCTGTCGTGGACAGCAGCCGGGATAAACGTCTTAGCGTGCCTTCCAAAGCACGAGAGCGCTCAGTTAGTAACCACTCAAAGCGGTCACCCATCCAAGAACTGACCTGCGCCCACATTGCTTAACCTCGCATACCGCACGCGGTACGCGAGCGCCGCTGGGCCACGAGCGCTCTAAATTCTTGATAGTTTGTGCCAAATTGCAATTCAATCGGTCCAGTAAAAGCAACTCGGTTGTAACAGACGGACTGACAGTAAGGACTGCGAATGGAAATGAGGCCAATTTTCTTTTAGGATGCTCCAATGGGAACTGGCAAAACCTACGTAATAAATTTAATTTTAGGAAAAAAAAGGGTTACACGTGATATTTAATTAGCCGTATTTCTGTACTTCAAAGGACCAGAGTTTATGACCGCTGCGCGCTGCTTGGTCGTTATCAGACCTATTGATGTTACTGTAGTACACAGATACTTTTATTAAGGGCCATTTAAGTCCTGCTTTTATTTCATCGGCCCTTTCCCCTTCGGCCTCTCGTAAATGTATAATAATAGTTTTCCATCCTTATTTTTGCCAAATTCAAATGAAATTCAATAGTTTGCCGGTTCTCAGAATGTATACTGACTTTTCATCTGTTCATCTGTTAATGAATCACAATCACCAAACTTCGTACATCGAAACCCCCAGAATGTAACAACTACTTTTCTGGAGACTGCATCTAAATCGGTTCAGCCAAACACGAGATAATCGTGGACAAACATACGAACGTCTTTTTTGGAGATGATTAAAAATTACGCTTAGTACGCGGGCGAAGCCGCGGGCAAATGCTAGTATCTAAATATAGGAAAGAAGAAACTGACTGACTCACTAACTGACATATCAACGCACAGCCCAAACCGCTAGTCCTAGAGACTCCAAATTTGGCACGTAGGTTCCTTATAAGGTCTAGGGGTGCAATAAGAAAGGATTTTTCAAAATTCAACCCCTAAGGGGGTGAAATGGGGGTCCGAAGTTTGTATGGGGAAACAAGATTAGTTGTACTACTTTTTTCGAAACTTCACAGGAGTATTTCTAACGATAAATGAGTAAATACGTGTTTCAGGTTTTTTGAGAAATCAACCCCTAAAAGGGGGAAAGGTGGTGACATATTCTGAAAATCGACATGGGTATTGTTTTTATGATATACCGGGTCGCTGATAATGAAAACAACAATGATTTTAAAATCTCACGTAAAGGACGTGAAATACCATCCCCCTGTTGGGGCGAGGGGGATGAAATGTTTAAATATTAATATGGGTGTCGTTTTTATGGTTTTTTGGGACGTTAATTACGAAAATGGCATCGGTTTTGAAATTTAATATTGTGGACATGAAAACTTTTGAAAGTGTGACATTTGACGTTTATATATATAGACAAGCTTTTGCCCGCGGCTCGCACGCGCAGAATAATAAACTGTATGTAGCCTATGTTTTGTTCTAAAACCCTGAAATTACTTTTCTTGTATTGTAATAAGTAGTCTATACACAAAGTTTCAAGTCTCTCACTTAAAATTTTACTCCATCCCCATACAAACTTTCAACCCAATTTTTACCCCCTTGAGAGTAGAATTAAAAAAAATCCCTTCTTAATATATAATAAACTACCGGTTGTGAAAAAAACAGCTTCCTTGGTTCAACAAACAGTTGGGCGTTTATTTAAGTGAGTGAGTCAGTCAGGAGTTTGCACCCCTATTTAACTCGCTTTGGGCTGGGTTTTTCCAAAACCCTGAAATAACTTTTCTTGTATTGTAGTAAGAAGTCTACACACAAAGTTTCAAGTCTCTCACCTAAAATTTTACTCGATGCCCAAACAAAATTTGCACCCCTATTTAACCCGCTTAGGGGTGGGTTTCTCCAAAACCCTAAAATAACTTTTCTTGTCTTGTAATAAGGAGTCTATACACAAATTTTCAAGTGTCTGAATAAAAATTTTACTCCATCCCCATACAAACTTTGCAACCTTATTTAACCTGCTTAGGGGTGGGTTTTTCCAAAACCCTTAAATATGTTTTCTCGTATTGTAATTAGAAGTGCATACACAAAATTTCAAGTCTCTCACTTAGAATTTTTCTCCACCCCTTTTAATTTTGCATCCACTTTTTTTTAATAAATTACTTTTTTTTAGAATAGAATAGAATAGAATGTATTTATTCGTAAAACATAGGTAAACATTTATTTATTTATTTATTTATTAGATACAATGTCATTCACAGCCTACACCAAACATGACAAAGAAATGTAATTGAATATATTGGTCTAACAATAAAAGTTCAATTAATGAAAAACAGTGTTAATTATAAGGTAGTCAATACTTAAAATCTATAGTGTAATAATGGATGTGGGGGCCACAATAGCCTCCAGGTAGCGCGCGGCCGTGGCTAAGAATCTCGGCTCAGGAGTCGAAAAGAGGTCTAGGGATTGGTCTTGATGCATGCTATGGTCTTCTAGTGCCATAGCTACTGACTGACACTCATCCGTAGCTTCCTTCATGGTACTCATGAGATCGTTTACTTCCAATCTAATATTTGCGTAATTTTCATTTATGAGGTCTAACGAGCAAGCTGCTGCGGTTTCATTAATTTTTGACTGTAAATTTGTGATATCTTTTTTGAGAAATTCGTTTTTCTGCTTTAAATGTGATATTTTCGTGTCTACTTTATTTATTTCGGTCTTCCTCGTGTTATTTTCCTTAAAAAGAGTGCTAGTTTCTTGTTTAAATTCTGCCCTGAGGCTCGTTATTGCTTCGTTGATTTCATATTGAATTATTTTTAAAATTTCGGTAATTATAGATGTATTATTCTTGTTTAGGTGGATACAAACAATTTCTCCCATTTTCTTTAAGATTTCGGGGTGCGTCATTGAGCTATTATGCGTGAGATTGCTCGGTTGTTCAAAAATAGACTCTGTGCGTAAGCGCATAGGGTCTGGCGAGCAGGCGGAAGCGCCAAAGAGGCTTTGTTCATCGTGCATCGAGTTATCGATCGACTTAGTAGTTGCATCTAGCCTCGAAGTCGAAAGGTCGTGTTGCCCGCGCACGATCATATTATCACCATTTCTACGACGCTTCGGCACATTATTGCATGACGGGCATTGATATGTTTGGTTCAGTTCGCCAATATTGCTCATAAAAATCTGAGAGGTCATACCAAGGCACATGTAAGGCACATGTAATGGTAGGCGCCTTGGCATACAGTGCATTTCAATATTTCTAAATCGAATTTTATTCCTAGGTTGCACGCTTGGCAGATCATTTTAAAAATAATGCAATTTATGACAATTATGACTCACTGAATAACTCGCTTAGTTCATGTGCACAGACGTTAGGCGCCGAGCGTTTGAGCGTTGCGTTGCGTCACATTGTTGAGATCTTAAAAAATAGGATTGCGAATCACTATGTTTGGCCAGGTAGGCGTACGAACATGATTCATGTTTATATTAATTTTCAATTATCATGCATAGTTTTATAATATATCATACATTAATTATTATACAAATTACATCATAAAATAAGGTGATGCAAGACTTAGAGACAATAAGCAATAAGAGGATAGTGTTGTGACGCTGAGAAAAAAAAAAATAATAATAATCAATCATAAATTAATATCATATCATAATTCTTAATTAAGTCAGCGTCATTAAAAAATTGATGAACATATTTTTTTATTAATAATTATTATATTGTAATAAGGAATTAATACACAAAGTTTAAACCCCCTTTGAGGGTAGAATTGTCATAAATCCCTTTTTGGTGGGTATTTGCGGTACATATACAACCTATTGTTGAAAAATCAGTTTTCTAGGGTCAGGACTTTGCACCCCTATTTAACCCGCTTAAGGGTGGGTTTTTCCAAAACCATGAAATTACTGTTCTTGTATTGTAATTAGGAGTCTATATACAAAGTTTCAAGTCTCTCACCTAACATTTTCCTCCATCCCCTTACAAGCTTTGCACCCCTTTATACCGTTTAGGGGTGGATTTTTAAAACCCTAAAATTACTTTTCTTGTTTTGTAATAAGGAATCCGTACATAAAGTATCTCACCTACAATTTTACTCCATCCCCATACAAAACTTCAACACCCTTTTTACCCTCTTGAAGGTGGAATTTTCAAAAATCCCTTCTTAGTGGGTACTTTCGTTATATAACCTACCAATCATGAAAAAATCAGCCTTGTAGGTCCAACGGTTTGGGCTGGGCGTTGATTTAAGTGAGTCAGTCAGGTCAGGACAAATATTATAAACTAGCGTTTGCCCGCGGCTTCGCCCGCGTACTAAGCGTAATTTTTAACCGTCTACAAAAAAGAGGTTCTCTGTTTGACCCGTATGTATGTATGTACGTATGAAGGTATGTATGTATGTTTGTCCACAATTATCTCGCGTTTGGCTGAACAGATTTAGATGCGGTTTCCAGAAAAGTAGTAGATAAGTGTTACATTCTAGGGGTTTCGGTATACGAAGTTTGGTGATTGTGATTCTTTAACAGATGAACAGATGAAAAGTCACTAAACATTCTGAGAACCGGCAAATTGTTGAATTTCATTTGATTTTGGCAAAAATAAGGATCGAGAACTATTATTATACATTTCCGAGAGGCCGAAGGGGAAAGGGCCGATGAAATAAAAGCATGTCTTAAATGGCCCTTAGTAAAAGTATCTGTGTACTACAGTAACACCAATAGGTCTGATAACGACCAAGCAGCGCGCAGCGGTTATAAACTCTGGTCTTTTGAAGTACAGAAATACAGCTAATTCAATATCACGTGTAACCCTTAATTTTCCTAAAATTAAATTTATTAGGTAGGTTTTGCCAGTTCCCATTGGAGCATCCAAAAAGAAAATTTGGCCTCACTTCCATTCGCACTCCTTACTGTCAGTCCGTTTGTTACAACTGAGTTGCTTTTACTGGACCGATTGAATTGCAATTTGGCACAAACTATCAAGAATTTAGAGCGCTCGTGGCCCAGCGGCACCCACCTACCGCGTGCGGTATGTGAGTTTAAGCAATGTGGGCGCAGGTCAGTTCTTGGATGGGTGACCGCTTTGAGTGGTTACTAACTGAGCGCTCTCGTACTTTGGAAGGCACGTAAAGCCGTTTATCCCGGCTGCTGTCTACGACGTTAGAGGCCTTCGAGCGGCTTGAGAACTTCTAACAGTCAAGTTGCACACTCACTTGAGAAAGGGGGGTCGAAATTGCACCACGTCCGTAGGGAGTACCCACCGTTAACCTACACGTGACCCCTGGGTGGTGCTAAAAGTGCAAAAAAAACTGGCAACCGTACTTGTCTTCTCGAAGATTTCAGGGTTTGTAAATAAATGCCATACGATAAAAAAAAATTAAGGTTGATTTAAATGGAAAAAATATCGAGACCTCCATGTCGTTTTTAAAAGCCAATCCATAGATACCCCACACGCCTATATGGTAACATTAAACTTTTTTTTTTACAACCCCTGGCATGTATGGAGTGCCAAATTTTACCTCAGATTCGTATTAAGAGACCTCTCGGACACTCAAATATCGATTTTGAACGAAATCGGGACGGGAATGAAGGAAATCAATATGGCTGCCACTTTTTCCAAATTTTACCTCAAATTCGTATTGGGGACCTCTCGGGCGCTCAGATATCAATTTTGAACGAAATCTGGTTGGAAATGAAGAAAATCAATATGGCTGCCACTTTTTCCAAATTTTACCTCGGATTCGTATTAATAATTCTCTCGGACGCTCAGATAACAATTTTGAACGAAATCGGGACGGAAATGATAAAAATGAATATGGCCGCCACTATTTCCAAATTTTACCTCGGAGTCGTATTAGAGGACCTCTCGGACGCTCAGATGTCGATTTTGAACGAAATCGGGACGGAAATGAAGAAAATCGATATGGCCGTTATTTTATTCAAAGTTTAGGTACCTCGGATTCCTATTAAGAGTCCTCGCGGACGCTTTAGACCTTATAAGGAACCTACATGCCAAATATGGTATCTCTCGAACCAGCAGTTTGGGCTGTGCGTTGATATGTCACTCACTCAGTCAGTCAGTTTCTTCTTGCAATTTGGCACCAACTTTTAAAAGTTTTCATGTCCGCAATATTAAATTTCAAAATCAATGCCATTTTCGAAATTAACGACCCAAAAAACCATAAAAATGACACCCATATTAATAGTTAGACATTCCAACCCCCTCGGACCCCAACAGAGGGGATGGTATTTCACGTCCTCCACGTGGGATTTTAAAATCACTGTTGTTTTCGTAATCAGCGACCCGATAAACCATTGAAACAATACCCATATCGATTTTCAGAATTCGTCACCACATTTGCCACTCTTAGGGGTTGATTTTTAAAAAAACCTGAAAAACGTATTTACTCATTTATTGTTAGAAATACTCCTGTGAAGTTTTGAATAAAATAGTCCAACTAATCTTGTTTCCCCATACAAACTTCGGACCCCCATTTCACCCCCTTACGGGTTGAATTTTGAAAAATCCTTTCTTAGTGCACCCCTAGACCTTATAAGGAACCTACGTGCCAAATTTGAAATCTCTAAGACCAGCGGTTTGGGCTGTGCGTTGATATGTCAGTCAGTCAGTCAGTCAGTCAGTCAGTCAGTTTCTTTTTTTATATATTTAGATTACCCTAGACAACGTAGAGATTTTTTAATAAAGTACACCTATAAAGAAAGGTTAAAGAAGTTCTAAAGTAAACATGCGCGAGCGAAGCCGCGTGTTAGAGCTAGTACACATATATAGAGACAGCAGGGTTAAAATATTTATTTCCTTGAAGAATTCTCTTAATGACTCACGTAACCCCAAGTTATAAATTGTTCGTAAAGCTCTTTTCTGGTTCATAATTAAAACAGGTTCAATATCTGCAGCTGATCCCCACAAGATAAGACTATAAGTAGTTACACTATTGACATAAGCAAATTAAACCAACCGTACCATTGCCACATTGGTAAGCTGCCGTATTCTATTGACTGCAAATGCAGCAGAGCTGATAGAACGTATAGAAAGTATTCTATCACTCTTAAATAAATAATAAATAAATAAATAAATAAATATTAGGGGGACATTTTTTACACAAATCGAACTAGTTCCACAGTAAGCTCAACAAGGCTTGTGTTATGGGTACTAGACGACGATATATTTAATAGATATATACTTAAATACATAGAAAACATCTAAGTCTCAGGAACAAATGTCTCTGCTCACCACAGAAACAAATGCCCTTACCGGGAATCGAACCCGGGACCTCTAGCTTCGGAGGCAATGGCACTACCAACTAGGCTAAACAGGCCGACTCTTATGTGGGAACCCCACTGGAATTTTGAGTCCAATGTAATAGGTACCTAAGTATACAGTTGTCTTAACAAATTCTAATGTTCGACCATTACGTTTAACAAAACTCACAGGAGTACATATAAAACAACAAAATAATGTTATTTTGAGGAACGTCGCAATACAAATTATTGTCGTAACGAGAAAACCTTCAATATAATTTTGCTTAGCTTTGCCAAGCCCTTTTCTTCCCGAAATAAACTTATAGAATAACGTCATATTACGTTGCTTCGCTGTATGACATGATCATATTAAAACAAAGGTAGGGAAGGAAAACGAACTTGTTCCGCGAAAACAGTACGTATGGTAATAATCGTATTCCAGGGACCCTACCCTAACCTTTACATTCCATTAAGTATTCCTATTACAGTATGATTAGGACATTTGGGTCGTAAGACATGGGCTCGCATTACCTACAAGTTCTAAAGTTATAACAATAGTTATAAGATTATAATAATAAATAATAATAATAAATATTCGGGGACAATCTTACACAAATCGACCTAGTCCCAAACTAAGCAAAGCTTGTACTATGGGTACTTGACGACGATATACATACTACATGTATAGATAAATACATACTTAAATACATAGAAAACATCCAAGACCCAAGAACAAATATCCGCACATGATAAATGCACAAATAAATGCCCTGGCCGGGATTCGAACAGTTGACAGCCGACAGTTTCGGAAAGATCACAAATGCAAAATCGCCTCCGCCCCGCACCGCGCCGCGCCCGCTCCGTGCCTTTGGAGCTTAAAGCATCTAATTCTATTAAAGTCCATTATTAGGGCATTGTCACAAATGTCGCAATTGGTCGTCACTTCTAGATATCTCATACTCGGTACTTACGACACGTACGAAATCTATTTAAAAAATCACCAATGGTATCATTTTCATTATACGTAGATGGTTGTTCTTACAGTTGTATAACAATGTTGGGACTTATTTCCACAACTAATATAATAGTTATATTATCTGCACACTAATAAATTTTTACCATAGCGTGCTACAAACTACAAAGGTGACCAGTTTCTGTTACAGCCATTTTTACGATTCTCGGTAGATATTCAAATGCAAAGTTGGAGGAGGTTCCTTTCACGAGTTCGGGATAATGCGACGGGTTCATATATGTAGTTAGGATAAGGATTTATGATACAGTATACATACATGTCTTCAATAGAGATATTATCGTTCATATATCTGTCTTCAAAATCAGGCTGGTACTCGTATGTAAGGTGCCATGTGCTAGAGACCACAATTAAAATACGTCAAATCGTAGTAACACATATAACAAACCGCTCGTCATCAATTTAATTTGATAATGCATACATCCACATCAACCTACAAAACTACAATATACTGTGAATAATTACGTAGTGGGTTATGGAAATCAGATAAATAAATTATAGACAATGCTAACTCATTCCCTGCAAATCGCTAAATACTTGAATAATAACGTTTCAGCGCCGTCATTAAGGGAGTTTATTAGAGCTTCCTGAAATAATTGAAAGCAAAATATGGCACGAAAATGATAATAGAGACAGTTTAATCGACGATGAATGCATGCATTGTGTTATGGGCCGTTTGGTATACGTGCATTGTGCCTATTCAGAGCGTTCATTATCTTATCACGCGTCTAAGTTTAATTTAGACCAACAATGGCTTTATACTCGTATATGTGTAATTTAATAAATACAAGGTCTCCAAAGTCAAATAAATCCATTACCAAAAGTATTATTCTAAATTTAAAAAAATGCCTGGCAATTTTCATTATACCTATTTTATAATCTTTGAGACAAATAGAAGGAAAAATATCACCATTCTCATGGTCAAGATACTGTCTTTCAAAATTAGAATGGCAGAGATGTTGATTTTATGAATGTCACGAGTGTTTCAACTAGAGCGATATATCTTTAGGATGTTTTGGGTTGTGCCTTTTTGAGAATTAAGATTTTTTTTTATATCACGACGGTGGCAAACAAGCGTACGGCCCACCTGATGGCAAGCGGTCACCGCAGCCTATGGACGCCTGCAACTCCAGGGTTGTCACATGCGCGTTGCCTACCTTACTCAAAACAGACAAGACATATACAAAATGTTTGCAGATATGATTTTTTATAACAAAAAAATATAATCTTCGTACAAATAACTGATAGCTAAACAATTTACATAATGCTGATTGAATAACATTTCGTGCTAAGAATACTAAAAGAAGCATTGAAGAAATTGCTCCATGATGGCCTGAGAATAAAATAAACTCCCACCTTATATCCCTAACTTCGCTTCCAGTAAAGTATTGTGCTTATCTCGGGAGACAGATGAGGCGAAGTGGTGTTTTCTATGGCCGAAATCATAATACGTACATACTTGTCACAAATATATGAAATATTTTGTCGTTAGTACCTAATTCAGCGTGGGATTGCCACTTGCGAGATCGGCACAACACCAAAAGGCCTAAATTCATAATCATCATCGTCATATCAGCCGAAGGGCGAACACAGCTGGACATAGGCCTCCCCAAAGTGTGCCACAATGACCGATCCTGCGCCACCCGCATCCAGCGGACTCCTACGGCCCAATTTAGATTACAGAACAATTTATCATTTTGAAGGTTTAGTTTTTGTTACTTAAGTTTATTATTAGTAAAAAGTAAAAAAAGTAAAGTAAAAAATATTTATTACCAAAACATTTTTTTTACACGTTTAACAGTTATTATCGGCGACTCCCACACTAGGCTAAGCCTGTATCGTGGGAATCAGAGACATTTAGGGTTATCAATAAACATAGCGGCTTAATGCACATGCATTGTACAACTGTAAAATATTTGAAATTGATTAGTTATTATTTTAAGAAATTATAGTTAATAACCTATGAAATTTTATGACAGTAGCTTACAAAGGTATAGGTTTTTTTTTTTTTTTTGCAGTGATTTATTCAATAAACATGGTGTAAAATACTAATGAATTAAAAAAATAATAATAATAATAATAATAATATAAGTGTGTGTAAATGATTTGGTGTGAAGTGCGTGAGTGTTTTAGTGTGAAGTGTGTGAGTGTTTTGGTGTGAAGTGTGTGAGTGTTTTGATGTGAATGTGGGACATGTGGCTGTAGAAGTTTTAGGAATGTTGGAATGATTAGGCCTTGAGAGAAACCGCTTTTAGGAAAGCTACTTTGAAAAACAAAGCTTCGACAACGATTCTATTAAGACAGCATTTCCTCAGATTCGTTATATGTCAGTGGCAGCAAAAACTTACGAATATGAGTTTTAGCCGTAGCGAGGTGATAGCGCTTCACATCACAATGTTTGAGCACAGCATTATAAACATGTGGAAAAATGATCGACTTAAAGCGTCTAGCGAACATACTGCGGGCTCGAGGCACAGGAGCCCTGAACACGCGTTGCTGTAGCATATGTGGGTAGGACGGAGAGTTAATTACCAGTTTATGTATGTAGACTGCAACCCGCCAGAGAAACAATCTTCGAACGCTAAAAACACCTGCCTCCTTAAACAAACTGTCAGTAGGGAACCTTCTTGGTCTACGCAAGGAAACTTTTAACACAGCTCTTTGTGCTCTTTCTAAGGAGATTAGAGTAGATTTACAGCAACCTCCCCAGGCCAATATACAGTAATTAAGTACTGGCTGACACAATGCTAAGTACACCAATTTAAGCAAATGTTTATCGGCGACATCTCGCAGGAATCTCATGGTGTAGATCAATTTACGGACTCTGGCGGCAGAAACCGTAATGTGTTTTTTGAAATTAAGATTTTCATCTAAGTTGACGCCGAGATATTTAATGCAGTTTGCTCTCTGTATGCAAACACAACTACATATTGCTGTATCGCAGTTTGAAGCGTGAATTTTTAGACAGTTCATGAGGACAGGAGGACGTGACCGAGCAGTTTTATGGAAGCACACAAACTGAGTTTTGCCTGCGTTTAAAGTCAGGAGATTACGTTCCAGCCAAGAGGCAATCCTTCGCATGCCCGTTTCAGCTGCTGCTTTTGCGTCCTCCCACGAGCTACCATAAAACAGTACGGCAGTGTCATCTGCGTAGCACAGGGCTTCACACTCACTAAGTCCAAGGGACATAATATCATTAATGTAAACGGTAAATAGCGTAGGACCCAGGATGCTGCCCTGTGGTACGCCAAAAGAGACAGATTTAAGGTCACTAACAAGATCATTTACCTTTACCCGTTGGTTTCGGTTCTGGAGGTAGCTTGAAAACCAGTCAAGTGCCAAACCACGAATGCCAAGTCGCTCCAATTTTGTGAGAAGGATGGGAATCGATACCGTGTCAAATGCCTTTGCTAAATCTAGAAAAACACCGACACAGTAACGATCATTGTCGAGATGGGACGCAACGGCATCTGTCACAAATATTACAGCCTCCTCAGTTGACTTACCTTGGCGGAAGCCATACTGACGGTCAGATAGGAGTTTATTTGATTCCAAATAACAAACCAGCCGTTTATTTATTACTCGTTCCAGGAGTTTAGAAAAAATTCCAAGTAGAGATATGGGACGGTAATTATTTGGGATGTCCGATTGACCGCCTTTATGAATTGGAATTACCGTGGCAGTCTTCCAAACCTGTGGAAAGGAGCCCGAAAAGATACTTAAATTAAATATAGCGGAAAGCGGTTCTGCTATGACTATACCAATCTCTTTCACGAGCCGATTACTAATATCATCAGAGCCCGGGGCACAGTCCACATCGAGAAGCTTAATGAAATCAAGAACTTCGTTAGCATCAGTTGGTTCAATGAATAAGGAATAGGGCGATGAGCTAAAAGAGACTTTACACGCTAAAGATTCCTGGCTTTCATTTAACCTCTGCAGGATGGAGTCCGCCAGCTGAGAGCCTACCGTCGAGAAAAAAGTGTTACAAGCGCTTAATGATTCAGCCGGAGTGGGCCTGTAATTTAGAAGATTTTCAGATGCTGACACTTTAACAGTTTTATGGGTGATGCGGTGTATTGCCTTCCATAGTTTTTTGGGTTTATTTCTGTGTTCCAGTAAACCTTTCCTGTCGTGTTCCAACTTTAGTTTCCTTAGTAAGGAAATATAAAAATTCCTGTATCGCGTGTAAACCAATTTTTTATTAGCATTGGCGGGGTCTTTACGTAAAGCCAGATGTAATTTGTCCCTATTTTTAGAACATCTTATCAAACCAGGGGTCATCCAGGGTTGCAGAATACCTCTAGACCTAGAACTAGCAGTAGTTTTCCTTGAGCACTTAGAAATAGTATTTTCTAACAAAGAGGAAAACAGTGCCACACTAGTTTCCAGATTTGATCCTGTTAAAATGGGGGACATCTCCTGCTAAAACGAGGCACGGACTGTTATCATAAGCCCTTAAAACGAGATCAAGTGATTGGGTGAAAGCATCTAGGTTACGAAAGCTTGGGGACCTATAAACCGCCACAACAGTGAAACCACCCGGGACCCGAGCAAGGATACAATTTGCATCAGCGACATCCGGTTCGGAGATAATTGGTGACCATCTATCATTTACATATACGACAACGCTGCCAGATTTATTGATAAATTTATTGGTATTAAAAGAATTATAACCCTGCAATTGATGAATAGTAGAACTAGGATTTATCCAGCACTCGCTTAGGACTATAACGTCGAAGTCAAGTCCCAACCGTTCTTTAACTACCAGAAAATTATCGAAATTCTTATTAATGCTTCTTATGTTTAAGCTTAGAATTTTAAGATTATACTTGGATAATATCTGCGAGCAGTTTTCCAGGGAGGGAACAGTATGGCATTTAAGTTCAAATGTTTTGTCGATGTCTTGTAGTAGTTCTAAATTGCCTGTGCAAAGGAAATAAGTGGGTGATATATAGTACTCAAAAAGCACACAAGTATAGCCATACTATGAGAAGTATTAAGTTCTATAGCTCTGAGAGAAAAAAGCAGCCTACATTTCTGCAAGAAAGCGGTCCATTTTCTATGAGTGTGTATGTGTTTATGAGTGAGTTTAAAAATGTCATTTTGAGTGTGTGAAGTGCAAGACAAAGGGTTATTTAATTTACAAAACGAAATATCACGTTGTGAAATGTAACTAAAGTTGAGAAGCACATAGATAATTATAATTTTACATAGAGCGTCCAGGTCCAGTCGTAAGATAGCATGATCGTAGTTATTTTTCTTATAGAGGGCCCGCGGCGTAGGGCTGGCCCGAACTGGCTTCGTCGTTAGATATCCCGAGCAGGCCTGCGAGGTCTTCATCGGAGCGGATAAGGATGGCAGGACTCCCTCGGCCCGCGTCTTGCTTCCTAACGAAAATGTTACCATTGCGCACCCAACAATGTTTGTAGCCGTGATCTTTAGCGAAGATTCGTGCGTTACGAGATAAATGACGTTTGCCGCTTGTGAGGCGCTCATTTATATATACTTTTGAGTTCGCACCATTGCCGACAATATCTCCACTCTTGACATTTCGGCGCGCCTTCGCTTTTTACCTAATTTATTAGTTACCTAATTTTACTTTTATACTCTCTCTTTTTATATTTTATCTAATATACCTACTGAATAAATTACTATTCCATTAGTACATAGAAAAAAATACCTACACTTAAAATTGACTACGAGCTTATACATATATGTGTGTCCCAGGAGTTAATCATTTATTGAATAAGAATAATTTTTAAGAAAAAAAAACCGACTTCAATGGGGGAGTCCGGTGAAAGATTATTAATCTTAGATGGTGCACTCTTAGATTCCATAATATAAAATACAAAAATGGCTATAAGTATGTTTATAATGGTAGAAGACTAAGTACCCTCAATTCCTCATGAAATCATGGAAAAACCTTGCTTGCTTGACAAACAAAACGAAGAGAACAAATCGCCAAACGTGAACTACGCGTCGTTGAAGAGTTCCATTCTGATCATCATCAGCAGTTCCACTTCATCAAATGTCACTTTTATGAATGAAAATGCTTGATTAGTTCATGAAAATACTAAAATCACAATTTGTGTGCCTTTCACATTTGAGGAGTTTCCTCGATTCCTAATCGATCCCATCATCAGAACTCGAGCATGACAAAAATCAATCGTGAAAATAGAACTTGATTAACAAACACAGCTAGGAGGATAAATCGCCAATGAAAAAAAAAAAAAAAAAACATACAACCGAATTGATAACCTCCTCTTTTGAAATCTTGAAGTTGGTTAAAAAGAGGAGATAAACATCAAAGTTAGTTTTTTTGTTACTACTTTACACCCAATTATACAATCTTAAATATTCCTTAATAATCCAATTCTCTTTTTAGTTGATGTGAGATTAACATTATATAACAAATTAAACTTTGTTTACATTAGGTTGGTACGTCAATAAAAACACAGTTTCGTTATTTTTTCTTTTAGTTATAAGTATAGGTATAATGGCAGTGGGCGGGGCACATAGCACGCAGAACCGATGGCCGTTGGGGCGGAAAGGTTCTCGAGTGGCGACCACGTACCGGAAGGCGTAGCGTGGGCAGGCCCCCCACACGGTGGACTGATGACCTGGTAAGGGTCGCGGGTGTCCGCTAGACGCATCTACGGGGGTGGCGCAGGACCGGTCATTGTGGAAGTCTTTGTGGGAGGCCTATGTCCAGCAGCGGACGTCATTCGGCTGAAATGATGATAATGGCAATTATCTAACTTTTTGCTTAGGCCTGCGTAGACAGTTAGCGACATAACAAATAAAAGAGCTGAACTAAAATTAATACTTCAGTTTGTTTTCCCTTTTTAGGGTTCCGTAGTCAACTAGGAACCCTTATAGTTTCGCCATGTCTGTCCGTCCGTCTGTCCGTCCGTCTGTCCGTCCGTCCGCGGATAATCTCAGTGACCTTTAGCACTAGAAAGCTGAAATTTGGTACTAATATGTATATCAATTACGCCGACAAAGTAGTAAAATAAAAAGTGGAAAAAAATATTTTATTAGGGTACCTCCCCTATACGTAAAGTGGGGAGTGATTTTTTTTTTTCATTTTAACCCTAACGTGTGATATATTGTTAGATAGGTATTTAAAAATAAATAGGGGTTTACTAAAATCATTTTTTGATAATGTTAATATTTTCGGAAATAATCGCTCCAGAAGTAAAAAAAAATGTCCCCCCCCCCTCTAACTTTTGAACCATAAGTTTTAAAAATATGAAAAAAATCTCAAAAGTAGAACTTTATAAAAACTTTGTAGGAAAATTATTTTGAACCTGATAGGTTGAATAGTTTTTGTAATTTTTTCAAAAAAAAAAATGTGACGGACGGAAAACTACGGAACCCTACACTGAGCATGGCCCGACACGCTCTTGGCCGGTTTTTTTCGCTATAATTTGCTGCCATCGTCATGCCTATTCCTCTTGCGGCTGCGGCAAAACGCTACTCACGCACACCACCAATGTGAGCGTTGTACCAGGGCGATGATACTCAAATTTGACGACCCTAACTAGGAAGAGCGCGAGGTATGCGAATGCTCATCATCATCATTATTATATCAGCCGAAAGACGGCCACTGCTTGACAAAGGCCCCTCAGGATCTCCAAAATTACCGGTCTTGCGCCGCTCTTATCCTACGGCTTCCCGCGATTTTGACCAGAGCGTCCTTGTTGGGGGCCTCCTTGTTCGTATACGATATACCTAACGAGATTTGATTTTATCTAGCTGCCAAACGTCGGTAATGTTACGCAGCGGGCCTTTTGTATATAAGTACCGAGTACCTACTATTATTCATTTTGTGCCATCGTGTTAAATTTATCTCGTTACCAATAGGAAAATGAGATTCGTGTTCGACGGAGGTACGTCCCTATTAAATTAAATGAGGCGCTGACGACGGAAATTCATCATTTCCCCCCCTTACCCTTACCTTCCGAACATAGCTAGGAAAACGCTGTTTTACTAAAACAACTGGCTACGAAAACGTTTTCCTAAAGCGCGTTGTGCAGGTACTGAAAAATTTAAGCATAGCGAGATGCTCTTCGACCTTAAAGGGTATTGGTAAATGGAATCGATTTGGCATTTTGTCGCCCGAGTTCATTGTGACATGACCAGTGGCACTAGTAAAAAAAATTGGCCAAGAGCAAGTCGGGCCCTGCTCAGTGTAGAGTTTCGTAGTTGCCCAATGAACTTAATTTGAAAATATCAATAACAAGCAAAAGGGAATACTTTCGCAGCGTTTCATACGACTTTAACTAAGAAAATATTACTTTTACGATAACTCAAAAACAGCTTAACTTAATTTTGTACTAAAGCAGTAACGCTGCTAACGAAAATTTCAAATTAAAAGGAAAAATTGAAAAATTTAATGCTTCGAGCAGGATTCGAACCTGCGACATCTGGCATACGCGGCCAATCGCTCTAGCCTCTGAGCTATCGGAACAACCAAGCTCGTCCACGAAATCCTTCACTAGTTTCCTCTTAAAACGCCTTAGGGAGGCGTACAGCGACATCTACCGTAGAAGACTTAGGCTTCTATTAACGGCACCAACGTCTCAAATTACATTGAGAAATCGTCAGTAACGATGCGCCATCCCATACTAAATTAATTTTGTACTAAAGCAGCCATTGGCCGCGTATGCCAGATGTCGCAGGTTCGAATCCTGCTCGGAGCATTAAATTTTTCAATTTTTCCCTTTAATTTGGAACAGCTTAACATGTCCGTTATAGTTTTCGTTGAAAGTTTTTATTATTTTTATATTCATGATTTTTTACATATTTTCGGACCCTTAGTTCAAAAGTTAGAGGGGGGCAACATTTTTTTTCTTTTGCACTAACTATTATTTCCAAAAAGATTCACATATTTTTAAATATATTTATATCAAAAAATGTTTAATGGAGACCTCTATTCATTTTGAAAGAAAATCATCCCCACTTTACGTGTGGGAGAAGTACCCTTAACTTTTTTTTTTAATTTTATTTTACGACTAGTCAGATTTATTAATTTATATAATATCCATTGGTGTTGGCGAAGGACGGAGGGGATAAGATGGACAGAACGAGTAACCAACGAAGCCGTCCTGAACAGAGTGAATGAAAAGAGAAGCTTAACGACAACAATTAAAACAATAAGAAGAAAAATGATCGGCCACCTGCTACTACACGACAACTTCCTCAGGAAGAATATGGAAGGAAAAATTAAAGGGAAAAGAGGAAGAGGAAGGCCGAGGAAAAGTTATATGAACCAGATAAAGGAGGATGTGGAGGTAGTCTCGTACCAGGACGTCAAGAAACTGGCCTTGGACCGGCAGAAATGGAGAGAACTGCATCAAGCTGCACCGACAAGTGACGTAAGTCTGCATAAGACTTGTATCTACTCCTTTTACGTTTAGTCCAATGAAAGCCAACGTTAAAATAGCATAACCCCTAACAATATTTGGAAATTGTAGGTATATTTTGTTAATTCAAAAAAATACTTAGCGCTATGCATCATCCTTCATAATGCGCACTTCTAAGGTTTGGAATTCTCTGCCGGCGTCTGTTTTTCCGAGTTCATATAACCTAGACCTTTTTAAGGCACGAGTGAACAGGCATCTTCTGGGTGAGCTCGCTTCATCGTCGGCCTCATCTTTGCCCCCTGGCTAGATGCTGGCCAAGAGCAATCCCATTTTTAATAAAAAAACCCACTCAGATCAAAATGGTTATGATTACTATCATAAGTATCATAACTCAGATATTCATTAGACTCATCTAATTAGGTTAGTACCAAAAGAGTACATAATATATATTGATACGGTTTGAATAGGATTTCTTTGGATTGGAACCTACCTATTTTTATTACCGACTGTGCCAGAATTATGTTTTTCGAGAGTATGTATATGTATAATTGTTTGGCACGCTCTGCGGCTCGGTGGATTTTAGCTTGAGAGGTGTCGTTAGATTCGTATTTACTGTGTGAATGATACTTGGTATTACAAAATAAAAATAAAACAAAATGGCGTACTTTTGGCGCCAAATTTAAATATTTGGCAAGCTCTGCAGCCTGAACTGATTTTAGCTTCAAAGGTGTCGTTAGATTCGTTAATTTCTCTTGTTTCTCTAAGCTCTTCGATTAGATCTTCAAGCAATGACAGCGAACAGGCATCAAACGTCGTGGCACGGCACCACACGGCACGTCCAGATTAATTTATTTTATTGGGTGATTATTTCACTGAATTAAATACTTATTGTATTACTTGACTTACATAATTTATGAACATTATAGCATAATAGTAATTTATTATCGCAATTTGTTTCAGTACCTGTGCTATATTGAATATACCGATGAGATGCACCATGTTTGGGGGTACAGCGGTTTTCATATTAATTAAATGAAAAGCAATATGTTAAATGGTATATTTTTCTAAAGCTCTTCGATCAAATATTTCTCCGAACTTTGTCCTTTCACGTTAACTTTTATTAGGCTTCTGTGCCTCTGCTCTAAGCTCTTGTATCTGTCTGTCGCTGTGTCACTTTTGGACCATCATGGAATTATACTTGGGAATTTTATGAAGCATTTATTGCTAGGGTTGCTAAAACAAATAATCACTACAAATAAGATAATCTTAAATATTTAGGGGACTTGTATTTCAGTACATTTGTCGTATGTACAGAAGATTTCAGGTTCGAGTCAATTCAATTCAATCCAACATTTATTTATGCACAATACAATGATTGTGTTTGAATTTGTACATACACTTACTCGTAATAATAGAAATAAATACTAGAACTAGGATCAATAATTTCGACCGATATTTAATAAAAACTGTTTTTTTTAATCATTTCTACAAAGTCAAGTTCAAGTTACTGATTTGGGCCAAACACCGATTTAGATCCGCGTCCTTTCTGTAACCATTGCCAAAGTTAGGAGCTATAAAGTCTAATTTTAGGTACCCTATAATATGTTTGCATAACTAGGCGCTCAACTATTAACCACAAGCTTAGTTTTGGCCTGTGTGTGACCCATTTCTTTTGGTGGGATCTCAATTTTCCGGCTACTATCGGTATCCGATCCTTTATTCATCATGCAATAATATAAGTAACCCTGCCCACGCAATTTGGTTCCGCACAGTTCCTGAAATGATGTATTTATATTTTACGGATCATATGTGAACGGAATGTGCATCGGCCCGAAAAACGCAATACTTGTCGACGAATTGGTCACCGATTTTCCCTAATATTATAAATAATACAAAACTTTCGTTAATTTTCTACATTCTAAGATTTTTGTAACCTACTTCTATACTCACATTATTATTCAATTATATTAATTAATTTTAGACTTAGGTTTTTAGATTTATAAGGGTTTAATTTAGTTTATTTTGTAATATACATGTTGTTTAAATAAATAAATAAAATATTAATTAATAATTCTAGCTTAGTAAGTTTCTATATGAGGAGTAAACTCTAGAACTACACATCCGATTTAAAGAAAAAATAGTTCATCAGTAAATATAATGGGTCCTGTGCTCCTGTCGATGTACTGATTTGGGTTGGACACGGGCTTTAAACATAACTGTGAAAAATATACGTTAGCCCTAACAGGTAAAAGAAGTGAGGGCTAACTGGAATCCCAATTCTTACAAAGCTTTGTAGATCACATGTCGTGCATAATTGCTTAACCTGATTTATAATGCTATTTTGTTGCTCAATAGCACAGTATAATATATAGCTTAAGGCAGTAACTCAAATAGAGTCGCTTAAAACTTTTTAGACGTTAAATCCTGAAGATTCTGAGCATAAAGCTTCTCCTTCTCTTGACCTGGCAACATGCCCATCACGAACCGGTCACGCAGCGTGTCTTCTACGTTAGCGAATCCACAGTGCACAGTGAGACCCCGGAGCCTCGCCGCCCATTGCGTGTGAGACTCGCCTGGCTACTGTGATGCTGAGTAGAAGTTATGACGCTTGCCGAATCCCATCCGTGTCGGAGTGAAATGTCCATCTAGAAGGGTTAATATGTCCTCGAATGGTACTTCTTCAATTTGTTTGGGCAACGCTAAATCTGCCGCTAATTTAAACGTGCCTTCGCTGAGTGCGCTCAACAAGATGGAAGAAGAAGAAGAAGAAAGACATTTATTCACTAACACAAAAGACACACAGATACAACACAGATAAAAGGAATAGAACTCACATAAAATAGAACACATAACGTGTGTCTTCGCGGCAGTGAATCGGTTGCTGTCTCAGCATTATGCCGAGGTGTCAGACACCTGCAGCGCTGGTTTTCAGACAGCACCGTACGTGACCCACGGAACGCAACACAACCTACTATTTTAAGGTATGCATACACATAATAAATAATGTCATAATATATATGTGTATAAAAAATACTTAAAATTATAGTATAGTGAAAATCGTTTAAATTGGCCAAGTTGTATTAAATTAACTAGTTATAAAAGAGCTTTACTGACTGGGCAAATCAAAATCAAAATCTAATACCTAAACGTATTTTAAAATGACCGACGTTCAAAACAAATAACAGCTTCCGAGCAAATACAATAAAAAATAGGAAGCTACAATACAAGAAAAGAAGGTTGGGATACTTTAAGTGCTGGATATGTTAGGAATGGGATCTTTGGAGCGTCAACAAATAGCCCTTAAGCTTACGCTTAAAGGTATACTTGCTAGACGTCCCTTGGATGGGTGGAGGGAGATCATTCCAACATTTGGACGCCGCAAATCTGAAACTTCCTCGAAACGCCGCGGTTCGATGCTTGGCCATCAGAACCATTGCCTTACACCGGCGCGCACTTTTGGGCCATACTAGTTTACTCAACAAATATGCTGGGACCCCAGACCGCACTATGCCAAAAAGAAGAGTGGCGAGATGCAGGCGTCTGCGTGCAGGCATGTCCTGCAGACCTGCGGCGTTCAAGTAGGGAGTGATATGGGAGCGGGGAGGGACTCGGAAGCAGAAACGAATGCATGCGTTTTGCACTCGTTGTATGAGCTTTTTTGTACGACCAGTAATGCAGCCAGCATAGACAATATCACAATAGTTTAGTCTTGACAATATCAGCGATTCACAAGATGGCTTTCCTTTTCATCCCATCCTCGTCGCCACTGATATGTACGGGAGCGAGTGAAACAACGATCGATAGCGCACTGGCGTTTATTCTCGACGGGGATGTGTGGGCGCATCCACATGCACACATACATAACAGGACCTGCGCTTCGTTAGAGCGATAGGGTTGCACCTCTCAATTTATGTCAATTTGAATAAGATTATGATATTTACTAAAACATTGATTTGTATTTTACTCCGTAGATACTCAAATGACATTTAGCGGGTAATCTAGGTATACTAATAGTGTTTGTGTGTAGGGGACGTAATCTCCGAAAATACTTAAAATTGTTTTTTTTTGAGTTGTTTGTTGATGTTTTTAACCCCGACGCAACGAATAAGAGGGATGTTAGAAATTTTACGTGTGTATCTGTGTATTTGTCTGTTACATCGTAGCTCCCTAACAGTTAAACCGAACGCGACTGGTTCATAAATATATTTCGTCAAAATCGGTTAAACCGTTTTTGAGATATTGAAGTTTGCAATGAAAATGTCGGGGGCTTTTCAACTTTTCTAAGTTGGTTATATCGCGCGGCTTTGCTTACGTTCGTTGTAATACACGGAGCAGCACAACAGACAACATTCAATTAAATATTCTTATTTATATTTACATTTATGCATTACCTTCGATACTTTTTGTATTATCAGACGAAAATACTTCTCAGGCCACAATCTACGCTTAAACCGCCAAACCGATTGAGGAAAAAAATTGGCATGGAGATAGTTTGAGGCGATCCCGGAAATAATCCTTTAAGGAAGAGATAAGAAGTGTGGAAGTTTATACGGGAAAGCGATAATTAAGCAAACGCCTGAAATAATTAAATAGCAATTTACTCTATATGGCGATAAAACAAGTTCCACACGGGTGAGGTCTCGGGGAAAAACTAGTAATTCATAAAACGTAAACCACACAATATTATATATAGCTCATTTTTATTTTAAATATTTAATCGCATTTTCATCAAATCATTCGTCACAGTATGTTACGTCCAATAAAAATAGTGGCCAGGACGCGCTAGTTTATTTAAAACTTCTTCAACTATTGTACGCGTTTCGTGCGCGGCACACGTGATCGAAACGCCCCGAGACCTCCTTAAGTTTACTGTAATGACGTGTGTCTGTGTGGGTGCGTCAGATCGTATGGATTTGTTTTACTGTTATGGGCTATACGTATACTGTGTCAATAGTGCGACTTACTTAAAGTATCAGCACCCACTCCCGACACGGGAAAATATAGTTTTTTATTCGAAATGTAAAAGGTCACTGTTTTTAAGTTTTTACTTTTGTATAAATACACACAACTACCTAACTGGACGTCTAATTTCAAAAGTCTATGTACAGCCATGGTACAAATACCTGGATAATTTTCTAACAATATAATTGAACTACTCGTAGGTGTATATTTGGTCACATGCAAACATTTAAGAAATGGCTTGTGTACAGCATGCTGCATGCATAATTTGCTTATACTAAGAATCGATGTCATGGAAATATTCATGAATGGAATATCTAATAGGCCTTAGATGCTAAAAATGTCTATACCTAATGCAGTTATAAATTATTTACCGCTTTCTAGTTTTAAGTAGGTAAAGTAGTGTTAGTCAAACATTTTAATAAGTGAGTGAGCCAGCCAGTCAGCAAGTATAAATATTGTGATTTTCGGGACGTCGAAATGTCGTGAACTGTAACAGGGTTTTTATTGAAATTCAGGTTCGGTAATTAGAAGATGGTCTTACAAGACTCGCGAAGTTGCAAGTGTGTATGTAGTGTATGATCAAATAGATTTCAACTTATTGGGACCCAAGAGTGACCCGACATAGTTCCTGTGATTTGTATTTTATTTTTAATCGTATGGCATTTATTTACGAACCGTGAGATCTTCGAAAAGACAAGTACGGTTGCCAGTTTTTGTTGCACTTTTAGCACCACCCAGGGGTCACGTGTAGGGTAACGGTGGGTACTCCCTACGGACGTGGTGCAACTTCGACCCCCCTTTGTCAAGTGAGTGGGCAACTTGACTGTTAGAAGTTCTCAAGCCGCCCGAAGGCCTCTAACTTGGCTTAACGACTGCTGTCGTAGACAGCAGCCGGGATCAACGGCTTAACGTGCCTTCCAAAGCACGAGAGCTGTTATTTGTAAAACCGACGGACGGTGTTTAATTTTTTTTGTTTGCAAAATTGGCTGACACACTGCCTTGACCCGCGGCTTCAATGCTATTATTTGTAATACGCGGGCGAAGCCGCGCGAGCGGCTAGTATATTATTAAAGTGAAAGTTCGTATATGTATTTGGGTACTTGTCACACAAAAAGGTGATGTATAAAATGGATTACAACATTGGACACTTTCTTTTTGTCCCTAACGGAAGTATATTGGGGGTGAAAGTTAGGACCACGCAATTTCACGTGAAATAAGTCGCCGGCAAGCTATTACCTACTTATATATAGGTACTTACAAGAGCAAAACCAATCAAAGCTTATGACAACTTGATCTGTTTAAAATGTACCCATTTTTATCAAAAGACTAAAAGCGAAACTTATTCTGTCAAAAAGAAAAGTTTCAAAAGTAATCAAATATTAAGTGACATTGACGTTTCAGTTTTCGTTTCATTGTTTTAGAATAATTCTGTTTAAGTTCGAAGAATGTTTTTGAAGAGTTTTGCAAATGCGAATAATTGATCATGAAGTTATCTTTTTACGCACATAGTAATATTGGTTGGTAATTTAAATATGATTAATCTTTAATTCCCCATGTTCCATGAGTTAATCCTTCAGTAGAGTTAAAGCAAGACTATCTACAAAGTTAAGTTTAGAAAACTAGTTGCATATGAGAGCATATTATAATCAATAAATTCCTCCAACTCGTTGGACTGATGACCTTAAGAGGATTGCTGGCAGTGGCTGGATGGAGAAAGCCCAAAATCGTTTATTGTGGCGCAAAATGATGGAAGCCGCAGGCACGTTTAGCAGTGGGCGGACTATGTATGGCTGATGGTGATAATGATAATTAATAAATCATCACGTTAATAGTTAATTATATAAATGTTCACGATCATTTTCATTTGCATTAAATGGGTGACAATAGTGATACAATAGGTATTTAACACATTTTACATATCAAATCATCCAAATATCACAATAAATTGTAAACTTACCCACCAATCAAACCTTAACCATAAAAACCCAACCAAAACCAAAAGATCAACCAAACCGTCACACCTTACCAAAATCATTGAAAAAGATATGTACTCGTAACTTCAAAAAATATATAAATTATAATTATGCTTGTTTGGAAAGCTACATCACATCTTTTCGTCCAATATTCCGCAGTGCCTCAAGACGAGAGTCTTTGAACAGTGTGTGTTGTCGGTGATGACATGCGGCACTGAACCATGGTCGCTTGCTATTGGCCTCATAAGAACGCTCAAAGTCACCCAAAGAGCAATGAAGCGGGCTGTATGTAGTACAGTAGAATCAAAGTAACCGATATAGCCTTCCGAATCGTAAAACTTAAGTGGCAGTGGGCGGGGCACCTAGCACGTAGAACCGTTGGGGCACAGAGGTCCTCGAGTGGCGACCATATACAGGAAGGCGTAGCGTGGGCAGGCCCCTCACAAGGTGGATTAATAAGCTAGTAAGGGTCACAGGTATCCGCTGGATGCGGGTGGCGCAGGACCAGTCATTGTGGAACCTTTTAGGGAGGCCTATGTCCAGCAGCGGATGTCATGATGTTTTTTTCTTTAATGTCCAAAAGTGAAATAGAAGGTACCAATCGAATCCTTGTGTAAAAATAAATAATAAGTTGAGTGACAACTACGTACCTGAACGCAATACGTATATATCACGACTAAAACAGCAATATACTATTTTCCAATTCAACGGTTGGTGGGGCCATAGCTCGCGCGTGACGTGACAGGCAATTGTCAGCTTGTATGACCATTTTCGGGGGCCACTAGCTAGGTGAGTCCCTTATTTTTGCCCTTTAGTGTGCTCGAATAGTAGTTGCTCCCATATTTATTTACCTTTAATCGTCTCTAAAAACTGGTTCAAATGGCACCAAAGCCAATGGAGTGACAATGTCGCGATTTCACCCAGATGACATGCCACGCATGCTAGCGATGCCACTGAACGCATGATAAAATGAAAAAATAAGCATTAGGCTTAATAGGATTAAATTTTTAATCCAAAGGGTTTTGTTTTTACTGGGCTATTTATTCATCGTATCGATTATGGTATATGTACTCTATATTTAATCTTACGGGAGCGGATAAATCAATAGACCCACATTACCTGCTCAATGCGCTTTATTACAATTGACGTATTGGATTGGAAATCGTTTTGGTATTTGTCGCGTATTCTGATACGGTGCACCATACATGGCATACATGTACGAGTATCTTAGTCAATTTGAATGATGGGTTGCCATAACGTGGTTTTCTCATCAATTGACTTATTATCCAGCGATAGAGCAAGTGCGAGTGTGATGGAAGTCTTATCACATCAGGTTAAAGCCCCGGTCACATTCTGACATCCACCACCACCACCACCATATCAGCCCTAGGACGTCCACTGCTGGACATAGGCCTCCCCCAATTTCATGGGGGGTAAATGCCATAATCGCCACGCTTGGCATGCGGGTTGGCGATCGCAGTATCTCCACCGCATTTAAAGAATGCTGCTGCCCATTCCCCGGTGGTCTTGGTCGTAGTTTTAGGACATACCCGGGTCCATTCTGACATCATTCCACAAAAAGTGACGGATGCAATTGATATGACCTTGTGATAAGTTTGAATCTTTGTCGTATTACCAGTCGTTACACTCTTATTTATGGTCGAATTTCTCAAATAATCCTAAACGCAATTATTAATCATACATTTATTAAAAGCAAGCGCATGCAACAAACATCAATATGATTTCAATACAACGTTTAGTCAAACAGACTCCCAGGTCGAGGATTATTTGTTTGTGTTCCAACAATGCATATTGTTGATAAATGGTTGAACGTACGCGGTATTGCGCTGCCCGCAGAAATAATGACGACCCATAAAATGCCTGCCGAATTATATTCGATCGTAAAAATTACGGATCTTTCAAAGCGAAGTCTGTTCGTTAATACTGTCAAAGATAAAAATTACATAATATATATCCCATCAAAAACATAAATGTGGAAATGGGAGCCTAGTTCAATATTAAGAATATGCGATGCTTGGTTGTCGTCTTCACCGACAAAAGAATTGAGATCTAAATGGGTGCCAAGTTCCGTAGATTCCCTAAAATGGTGCCAAGTCCGGCACTACATTGTTTACAGTAAAAATAATTTACTGCGGCTTACTGCATTTTGAGCTTTAACTTGGTAGTTTTCTTAAATATCCGACTAATTTTATGGTATTATAAGATACTGCATAGAAAAATACAAATACAAAAAATACAAATACAAATAAATTTATTGAATAACTTTTGTACAAATGTTATAACTATAGACTAAAATTTACAGTTAGTTATGTATAAAAAGGAGCCTGAGCTAGGGATTCCCTGTGGTTCAGGCAAAAAGGTACCGATATATGTCTATTAATATTCATCTAAATATAACAAATACATTATTTCTTGGTAACTAGTACAATTACAGTATTAATTTTAAAAAAAACTATGTAAAATTAAGAGACTAATAAAAACAGTAAAAATACAATTATATAACATCAATTTAATACAGTCAATAGCTTCTCTGTATCATCAAACGTCATTTTTAATAGGGCATCTCGAAGCCTTTTCTTACAATTTGCGAAACTTAGCGGATATAGCTCTAGTTTAGCATTAAGCCTGTTATAAAGAAAAGGGCCCGAAAAAATAAAAAATCTTGAGGAGAAAGCGTGTTTTTTCTCTCCATATTGGGGGCAAACAATATCTTTACGTCGTTTGTTAGTATAATCTGTGCTGTAAGGGATTGCGGCGTGCTGTTTTAAAACTGTACTCATTATAAATAACTGCCGTACCGTAAGGACTTCACATACTTTATAAAGGTGGTCAGTGGGGTAGAGGAAAGGTAGGAAATAAGAGACTTTCAAAATCGCTCTTTGTGCTCTTTCTAGTTTGATAAGTGTTGTTTTGGCCAGACCACCCTATGAAGAAATGCAGTAATTTAATACCGACTGGCATAATGCAAAGTAAACTTGTTTGATTAGCATTGAATCCGCAAAAGAACGTAGTTTTTTGAATACATATATTAACTTACGCACTTTACTGCACAAAGCCTCGACATGATATTTAAAAGAGAGCGACTCATCAATTATAATTCCTAAGTACTTAATCTGATTAGTTATAGATATAATTGGACAAGTGCATTGTATATTTGTGTTATTATTACAATTGTGTGCATACAGGTTTTGATTATCTGGCGGTAAATTTGATTTGCGCATGAAACATTTTATGTAATTAGTTTTATCTGGGTTAAGGGTCAGTTGGTGAAGCTGAAGCCACTGATTTACAAGGTTAAAGCCTTGTTGAGCATATTTGTAAACTTCGTCTGTCGATTTTGCAGAAAACTGCCAAGTTAAGGCTTAAAATGCATTAACACAACCAAGCATCGCATAATCTTAATATTGAATTTGGCTCCCATTTTCACATTTATGTTTTTGATGGGATATATATTGTGTAATTTTTATTTTTGACAGTATTAACGAACAGAATTCGCTTTGAAATATCCGTAATTTTTACGATCGTGTTTTTGATGGAATATCATTACTTTTTTTCAATCTTCGGCTAGTGCTGCTTTTTAAGAGCGAATGCACGAGTTACTATACAAAATACCCAAATCGCTATAGGTGCACCTCAAATATTTGAAGAGTTTCCTCGATTTCTCCAGGACCCTATAATCAGATTCTTATGTAATAATTATGGGTAACCCTTAATGTATACCGTTTCAAAAAAAAACACAAAAAAGAATTTTCGGAATCGGTTAATAAATGATGGAGTTCTGAGGTAACTAGCATAAATAATAATAATAATAATAAAACTAATAAAAAACCCTGTTTTCTGATTTTTTCTGGAGTACAAACACAATTATCAAGCTACATGCCAAATTTCAGCTTTCTAGGTCACCTGGAAGTGGGTTAGGTTTTTGATTACTAGGTAGTCAGTCAGTCATTCAGTCAGTCAGTCAGTGGTAAAAAAAGCCGTTTTTTGGAATTTACTATCTCAATAACTATTAAAACTATATTTATGAAATTTGGGGTTCTAGTTGTGCTATAGGATCTTAATACATGTACTAAAGTTCATTTTTTTATGTTAGATAGATTTTGAGTTATTGGATGGTCAAAAGTGGTGGATGCAAACGGTTCGTGTAATATAACACACGGCTGCTGTCCGCCAGTTCCTGGGGTGAACTTGGCTGAACACACTGCCGCGTGTCTAGATCTTAATAAGTGGGAATGCTACCAGTATAACGAAGTTCCCTGAAAATCAACATTTTTTTTAAATGCACTCTAGTACGTACAAATGTAGTGATAATGCTTTTCCATCGGTTAAACTGGTAATACGACAAAAACCGAAGAAGTGTCAATAAATTACCGTATTATTTAACATCTGTCATGTCAAACGGTAATAGTACATTACTACAGAGGCCGGGACGGAAGGGGTTGCCGGCCGAAGACATATATAGACGGCCGAAGACATATATAGACGGCCGCGCGCAGCGAGGTCGGATAGGTCTGAGGCGGGCAACCCCTTATTTCCCGCCGAGGTATGTATAGTGCTTTTCTCAAACATGCAATGAAATAAACAACAAAAAAATCAAAGTGTTATTTTTAATACGCATAGTGGCAGAATATCATGGTGCCTGTGCCACAATTTATATGGAAAGGAAATTAAAAAAGACGACTTTGCCGGCCTAGGCCTGCAAGATTTATATGAAATTCCATTAAAGACCTCTTGTCCTAGCCGCACCTGAAACGTCATACTCCGCAGTCTATTATAAGGAACATAACATCAATATATTATAGCATGTTTGAGAAAAATAAATATTAAAACAGTTTTCATTCTACCATTTCACATTGACTAATAAATTGATAGCCGATGGAAAAGCATTATCACTACATAGTATAAAACAAAGTCGCTTCCCGCTGTCTGTCCCTATGTTTGCTTAAATCTTTAAAACTACGCAGCGCATTTTAATGCGGTTTTTTTAATATGTATAATGCATGTATAATATAAAAGAAAAACACTGATAATTTTAGAGGTTTCTAATGTGATGTCGTAAATAAACACATTTTTTGCATTCTTACAATATTCGTATACGGGTCTAACACGAAATTTATTTATTTTCGTGCTATGTGTCGTACCCTAGACAATTAGTAGCATAATAAGAATAATAAGTAGCATAATGAGCGGGTGGAAATACTTTTTCAGATCTACCCTTCACATTTTTATAAACAACTGTGAGGTAGTTAAATGTTGTGTATCCATATCTCCGTTGACCATTTACTGGGACGTCAGTCTGCCGCGAATATGAACGGTGCAACCCGTGTCGGAACGTCGGTAATTAAGGTAAATAAATAAATTTCGTGTTAGACCCATATACGAATATTTTAAAAATCAATAATAACTATCAAAAAATTATATCTAGGTAAAGAATTGTAAACTCTAAACTTCATCTCCTAGTTTTAGCTTTAATTTTAAGAAATACTTGCCGTGCCCTAACAGGGTTCATGTGTGATCCAATCCTAATGTAACACGTATTTTGTACCACATGATTAAGATGCAATAAATGAATTATGAATTATTAAGAATGTGTACAAAGTGCGAGAGTTTAAAGTGTTACATTTTTTTTGCGCTTACATTGCAAACGCTGGCTGAACCCTACGAGATAGATCAAAATAATGTAGTGCATTATTGTACACCTTAAAAAGGTCTACAAAAAAGTCCACGATGGAATATGTCTATCTCTTAGGGATAACCCACGATAACTATTTTTCATCCTTTACTTTTTACGAGAAATAATGACTTATTTACGAACCGTTTTTAAGCAATACAGCATTAATCCTTATACGATTAACTACCTTAAATAGATTGTGCATTTAATATAGATTAATATGGCCCTTTACAACATGTAATTTAAATGAATATTTTCGAAAAAAAAATCTTATACATGCAATGAAATATTTATGTTATGTTCCTTATAATAGGCTGCGAAGTATGACGTTTCAGGTGCGGCTAAGACAAGAGGTCGTTAATGGAATTTCATACAAATCTTGCAGGCCTTTGATTTTTTTGTTGTTTATTTCATTGCATGTTTGAGAAAAGCACTATACATACCTCGGCGGGAAATAAGGGGTTGCCCGCCTCAGACCTATCCGACTAACTAAGCAAATATCCAGTTTTTATTGAAAACAGTGCCATCTATTTTACAGAAGTCGCACTAAAATATAAGTGTTGTTACATTAAAATAATTTTAATGCTATAGGGAAATCGATACGTGTTATTTAAATGAATATGTGGAGATTTTGATTTTCTTTAAGTAACACAATAATTTTGTCTCCATGTCATCCGTTTGGAAAATTTGAAACTTCACAGGGAAAATTTGAATTAATATTTATTGATAAACGGTATTTAGCAGTGGTCATAGGGTCCCTTTACACGGTTAATTTTTATTACAATTCTGGTTTTCATTTATTTTGAGTCTTAGTTGTCACACCACAACGGCCACTTTACTAATAGTTTTTTTACTAATAGGTTCATAAATGACCAAGTTATGTGGTGGCAAACGTTGAAAATAATGATTAAAAAAAGTAATCGAAATGGGATCCTCCTTTTTTGAAGTTGCTGTATAACCGACCTTAAGCACCAACTCCTGTAACGGGGTTTATAAATTGTCATCGGATTTTCCTATTAGCAACGTACCACAACAACAATGTTATTACAATAAGTATATTATAGTACATTACGATACAAGTGCAGAGAACAGGAAATTCGCAACGAGTGGTGATAATTTGAATCACGGCCGAACGGAGTGTTTTAAATCGACACGAGTTGCGAATTATCTGTTCGCACGTGTATCTTACAACGTTTTACAGTACATATGGCTCTTTAAAGTTTCGACACATGTAAGCTCCTCAATAAAATAAATAAATAAAATAAATTAATAAAGTTCTGACATATGCACGTAATCTGCTGATTACCGCACACGTGCGGTAAAGTAGCGCCATATTTACTGTAATAGTACATTACGATACAAGTGCAGAGAAAAGGACATTCGCAACGAGTGGTGATAAATTGAAACACGACCGAAGGGAGTGTTTTAAATCGACACGAGTTGCGAATTACCTGTTCGCACGTGTCGTGTCGTGATCGTGTTCGAGTTTTTAGCGAGAGTGCGTACGGTGGTAGTAGCTGTGCCACTGTGCGAAAATAGGGAACCAAGAAGAGGGTACATCGCTATGGCGTGCGGATAGACCACAAATAAAACTCGCAACACGTCAGTTAATCCTTGAAAATGGTTCTTGCAATAGCGCCGAAATATCGGAAACTCAACAATAATAACATACATGGTAAATACCCCGTTTTGAACAGTAATTCTAACATTATTCACTACATCTGTACGATAAGTCATCGCTGACAATTCGAATTACGACGAAAAGAAGAATGTTTAATACTTTTAAAAGGGCTATTTAGGTATCTTCGAAATTTATAGCAAAACATACTTATAACGTAAGGCGTAGCGTGGGCAGGCCCCCCACACGGTGGACCGATGACCTGGTAAAGGTCGCTGGTGTCCGCTGGATGCGGGTGGGGGAGGCCTATGTCCAGCAGTGGACGTCTTTCGGCTGACATGATGATGATGATGATGATACTTATAACAAAACAATATGTTAGAATTTGGACAAGACAAGCTAAACATCTGTCGGTGTCAGTTATATTATGGTTATAGTACTTATAGTACTTATAGTTAAGTAAATAAATACCTAGTTTCATACAGACAGGCATGAACTAAGGTTACTTATAATATAACTGTGGATTCTGGTGGATTCCATATATTGGTATTGATCTTTAATTTAATTTTTCCCGATACATATTCAGGATTAAAGAAAAAACTTGCCTTCGGGGCAAACACGTACACATTCCGTTAATTAATCAAGGTATGTATTTATTTACCCTTTAAGGTTTACCAATTCGTGTAGGTACGTGAAATTTCTTAAGACATCATCATCTCACTCGATGGTAAAAGAGGAGGGATTCTTTCATTATCTTAGATCCGACTGATGATGTAGCTACTGGTGTGATTAACGTCGCTTATTATTTGCGTAAGTTAATGTTTTATTCATACTGGCAAGTCAGTTTGGCTTGATTCATATAGTCAAATAAATCTTTGACTTTCCAATAACATACCAATGTGTTTTGCACGTTGTTTCCTCGGCGCGTATGGAAACAGGCGGGCGGAACGAATTGAAATGTCATTGAGATCGGAAGTGACGAATTAATATCGTGTTAAAGCGGTGTTAGTTGTCAATTACGTACCACGTCTATGATGTGATGTAGTGATACCCCAAAAGTGACAAGGAGAGGATGTGAAGAGTTTTCCACTGGCCGTACAGAAGCATCGTAGTTCTGCATCAAGTGACGCACCAGTCGGTATTCTTCATCACAGCAAATGACACCTGTAAAAGTAAAATAAGATTTATTTCAATCAATTTTAGTGTGGAAGCACTGTGATATTTCATCTTGCACTGCGTGACGATAGCGCAGCGCGTCAATGTCAGATTATTCGCACGACGAACATGCTGCCTTGTGGTTGTGGTTCAGGCTGCGACGCGCGTTACAACTGACAAACGACTGTTGTCATTTCGATTAGACTACGGCATTGAACCCTAAAAATCATTAATGTGGTTTTAATATAAATCCCTATCCCATTTATCACTCCGATTGCTTACGGAAAGCGCAATAAGAGGAATCGAAGCATGAATAAACATAAATTGATTAAAACCAAACGGATAACGATTTATAACAATTATTTACTGAGATGGAAAGCAATCAAACATATTTCTTTATTTGGGGAGATAATAATTCCATTTGTAATTTCATGGCTATGGGGTGGTGACGATGGTTATTTTGTAACTAACAATTTCATTAACACTTTTATGTTAGTGTTAAGTTGGCTATAGGCGAACGCAAGAGAGTGCATAAACCAAGGTCCTATCAGAGCTGGGTCCGGTGTGTTTTATTACATCTCGTAATCTATCTTCTTCTATATATATATATATATATATATAGAATCTCGTAATAGGCTCGTAATCTCGTAATCTATCTTCTTCTATATATATATATATATAGAAGAAGATAGATTACGAGATGTATATATATATATAAAAGGCAAACGCAAACTTTTTTATTCTTTGAACATATTTGCATGAATTGAGTACGCCAAAAATGATGAGTTACGTATTTCAAATTTTACCAAAATTCAACCCCAAAGAGGGTAAAATAGGGGATGTAAGTTATATATAAATGCACAGGCCAAACCCTTAGGGCTAGAAACTAAAAATTTCGCACACGTATTTCTCTTATGACGTAGGCATCCACTAAGAAATGATTCTTTAAAAATCAACCCTCATGGCGTTAAATTTAGTATGAAACTTTCAGTTCCTTGGACATATTTGCATGAAATTTCACAAAAATAATCAGTGCTGTATTTCAGCGTTTTTCAAAATTTAACCCCTAAGTGGTAGTATAGAGAGGGTAATATAGGGGTTGAAAGTTATAAACGCACAGACCAAACACTTGGGGCTAGAAACTTAAAGTTTCGCTCACGTATTCCTCTTATGATGAAGGCATCCAATAAAAAAGATTTTTTTATATAGTATATAAAGAAATATTATGAATTACGCTAGACAACGTAGGGATTTTTTAATAAAGTACCTATAAAGAAAGGTTAAAGAAGTTCTAAGGTAAACGTGCGCGAGCGAAGCTGCGGGTTAGAGCTAGTCTGTAATAATCTGTATTCCAGTTAACTTTGAAAACGGGCGGGATTTGCTTGTACTCAGTTTTTATTAATGATTTAGTTTAGTTTTAGCTTAGCTTTAGTTTGATATGTTGTATAGTGTATTGTGCTTTTTGAAAATACACATACGTACACATAATTTAACAGTTGTATTGCAACGCAGAATAACATTTTTAATTTATTAGTGGTCTTAATTGGATTTTTTTGTATAATTTTTTTGTTATTTATTTAATAACCCTAATGGGCCAATGTATGTAATTAATACACACTCTGTGAAGATTTTAATTAAGAACCTATTTAAATGACAGCTCTTGTGATCGATGGATCGGGGCTTTAGTAATTGGGTCCTAAAAGCACGCTTTGGATACGGAACTTTAAGACATATATATATATATATAGACTCACTACACATTTCACATTGTTTCCAACGCTTTCAAGTCAAGGGGCTCTAACAATCCTCGCTATAAAGAATGCTCTTCTACCAACAGACGTCTGAACACGAATTTAAACAACCGCCTCAGTCACTAAATATTAAATGGTTTCCTAAAACGGTAACAACAAAAGAGTTATGTACGTTATGTAAAGTGTCCTAAAGAATTCGACATACTATTTACGGTGAATAGTAAAAGCATATTTTTTTATAAGAATAACTAAACATTGTTTGATATAAGTACTCTCTTTTACAAGGTGTGACCTGTAAAATAGGAGCAAAAAATGAAACGGTACACTACATATTGAGCTCTCCAGGAATCATTTCCAAGTGATATTACTTGAAAAAAAAAAAGATTTGGTTGGTTTTTTTTTGTATATAATTTTTTTTACCTACTTATTTTCAAAATACGAATAATGATAATTAAAAAAAAATACATCCTTTATAACGATAAATGCAACTATTATGAGCCATAACTTGAACTTGACCTCAAAATTAGCATTGACTGTCACGCTACAATCTCGTGGTGTAATCCGTTACTTGGAGGTCAAACTTTAGATCAAACTTTCTCCGAATTGAAAAGATAAGTTTTTTTTACACAAGAGTTTACTGCAGATACTCTAAGGACTATATAATATTAGTGTGTCAAACTATGTACTCACCGATATATGTGATTATTTTATTTTAAATACATTTTTCAGTTACTTTTGACTCGTTATATATAAGTATAGCTATCGAGCACCTTAGTTATCCCCGCGTCGTTTAAAGCCACGTAATGTTTAACGTTTGTGTTGTTGACTGCAAGTGGATCATAACAATAGTTAACAATGTCGGGAGTATCTCGCGGGTAGCAGCGTCTTTTGTCCTTGCGCTTCCTACGCAAATTCGGGACGTCGGTTGCTTCAGTTCAAATTAAGAACGGGCGCCCCCCTCGATACACGTTCCTGTAGTTAGTGATTTTAGAAAAGGGAATTTGTAGAAACAAATGTAGAATGATACATGCAGTTTCGCAATAACAGCACTTATAATAAATATGTCCAATACGAGTAACTGTGTCTGTTATATATTATGTACTTTAATAATAGTAAGAATATTGTCGTAGATCAAAATAATATCAATAATACCTGCTCTGATAATACAATATGTAAAACGATTATGTTTTTGCTATATAGATATACTACTACAAAACTGGGTACTAGAGTGGTACTTTAAACATACAATATCTCTCAATAGTTAATATATTTTTTTACACGTTAAGGTTAAATTGAAGCAACCTTTAACGGTAATGATGTAGGTAAACAAAAATGAATGTTTTAAAATATCAAACCATAAAATGTTGGCACAAGATTCTATTTTCACAAATCGAGCTAGCTATTCTCAATTCCATTTATTTGCACATCTTCTTGCTTTTATGCCAATTTTCAATCAAAGATAATTCGATTTCTTATTCGGGTGACATCAAAAAACTTTTTGACACGTTAATCAAAGCCAGTTGGTATCTCGAAGAGACGTTTTGGTCCCTGGTAAAGCATTAAATGATTATAATAATATGAGAACTTACTAATAAGAATAAAGTAACTTTCACATCAAAATTCTAATTTCAGTAAGTGGGTTTCTTTGATACTTATCTTGGACAGCAAACGATAAGAAATTGAATCAAATTTAGCCCTAACAAATGCATATAGAAATGACCTATAATTTTGTTACGAGATTGAACTCGTCAACCTTTATAATGTTCAACATCTGTAACCTAGATTACACTCATACATTACTTGAAGAAGTGTGTGAGATTGGAATTAATTATTTGAATTAAGTTCACTTGTTACTGTAATGTTTTTTGATAAGGACGTATAAATTGCACGTCAACCATCATCCATCGCACTGAAACGATTTCAACTTGGAAAATATAAATCGTTGCAGAAATCGTAATTCAAAAACAGGCTACCGTTTGCGGAGTTTATTTTGTTCAATAGTGGTATTACTTTGCGGCTGTAAACTCAACAGTGTTGTTTATTTTCACTTGAGATGTCAAGCGCAGATATAAACCTTAATTGGTGCTTCGTTGTCGTGCCACAAGAAATGTATACGGTGGTGATTTCTTCTTGCATGTCGGGCCTTGATTTCAGACACACCAAATTTTCTTTTCTTATACAGCCGAATCAAGTGAGTTAGCGTTTAAGAATGCTTATTTTTTAATTTATAAATTAGTATTAACCCAAATTTAGTTTACAGCATACACTACTATTAAAAAAATTGAATTCATGTTTCTTAAAACAGATAAACAGAATATATCTACCTAAAAAGGACGGCTTGTTTCACGTTAATTCTTTGTTGTCTAGGATTTAAATTGTGATATTACTTTTAGGAAAACCAATAAACAGCAAATGATTAGATAAGTTTTTTTTTTCTTTTAAAAGTATGTAGGTATTAGTTTAAATATTTTTCTTTAATACAAAGCATCAATCATCAATACATATTAATAATATATAATATAAAGTCCCCCGCCACGTTTACCTGTCCGTATATACGCGATAAACTCGAAAACGGCTAGATGGTATCAGATTCGGTTTTCAGTCCGTGCGATGCGCAGGACAGGTCGCTAGTAAATTAATAATTGGATGTCTTACAAAAAAATAACTAGGAATGAGAAATATTTTTTAACTATATTGTGAATATGTGACTTGCACTCTTAGTGCAGAATCACTTTTCTTCACGAGTCATCCACTAAAAAATATACTTACTTCTTGCGCCTCTGCTTATTCCTACTTCCTACCTACCCCTTTTGGGAAAACAGAGTAATGTATGTTATGATGTTTACGTAAACTAATGTTGGAAGCGTTCTCGTAATAATTACCTGAATGTCTGTAAGTTATGCCCATTATATGTCTAATTACAGTTTAATTGCACGTTACCTCCAACGAGGAGGCATTCATAATTATTAATCGCTATCAGACAATGTTTTTGTCGTATTAGCGACCTCACTAAGGATATCATTTTCTACGTTATGTTTCTTTTGATGAATTATATTTGTTAAAACATTTAAGTACCGCGTATTCCTCGAACTATATTCAAAGTAGGCATATTACTACGAGTATTATGCCTTTTTTGACCCATACACAAACCATACTTTGCATACTTTGAACTATATTCAAAGTAGGCGTAATACTACGAGTATTTTGCCTACTTTGACTATGGTTGAATTTTTATTTGTTTGAAGAAAGCTGTGTATGAAAAATAAGCATGAAAGGCGCTGTCAAAACCTTGTAGCACGATTTGACTTTCTAAGTGTGGCATGGCATCATCATTTCATAGGGATTTCACTTTCGTGTTTCTGTCTTTACACATGTGAATGATGGAGAGAAAAACAGGGACAATACGGGTATAGGCCCTGTGGTACTTTTATTAACTGCTCGCATTCTACATAATCAGTATTGATACGTTACTGCCATAATAATTTTATAATAATAGTACATTACTGCAGAGGCCGTGAAGTAAGGGATTGCTGGACGAGTTTGGGATAAACGGCCGAGTCGTAGACGAGGCCGGATAAAACGAGTCCTGCAATCCCTGTTCCGGCCGAGTATTGTATAGTACTTTTCTCAAACATGTTAGAAAAAAACAATACAAAACTACAATGTAAAAAAAAACTAAAAAATACAAAACGTCCAAAAATAGCAAAGCATCATGACAAATAACGGAAATTAAATAAAAACACGAAAAATGCTACAAAATACAAGCACCATTTAAAAAAAAAAACAAGAACGAACTCAAAAATACCATTAAACACGTAAAAACTAAAAAAATACCAAAAAAACATGGAAAAGCAAAAAAAAAGTCGAAGAGTACAAAAAAATACAAAAAACTTTTAAAAAGTCCAAAAATATCAAAAAACACAAAAAACGCTACAAAATAACTCGAAAAAAAAAACATAAATACTCGAAAAAAAACAACAAAATACAAAAATACAAGAACAATAAAAAACCGGAAAAGCCTAAAAAAATACCAATTTACATAACAAAATAAAAAAATATAACTACACAAAATCATATACATTTAGGCACATGTTTGAGAAAATACAATTAAAAAAATTAAACGACTTTAAAAAAAAACATACTCCCTGCCTACAAACCTAGAACAAATATAAAATTTGTTAAAGTTTTATCACCTTCTGATATCGGATGAAATTATCAACTCCTAACCGTTTTGGAGTTACCGTTCATCACCAGCTCACCTGCATAACTTGAAAGAAGATAACTGAAGGCCTATACAGGGTGTTTGGTAACAGGATGCAAAGACTTTCAGGGATGCAACTTGCTTTCGTACAAAGTCTCTTAGTTTCCAAGATATGCACCATTTTATTTTGAAAATTGTATGTGTTCCATACTACCATACCCTCGTCCTGCCCAATGTTCTTTATTGAGAACACTTTTGATTAAGTGGTTCCTGCCCGACAGTTTTAAAATAAACTTCCAGATTCTGCCTAATGTGCTCAATTAATCACATATTCAAGTTTGCCGCCTAGTTCTCCAACTTTTCGCGCTTTGCAATTTGTATTGCTCGTTTTTGGTTGGTTGGAGTATTGACCAATAGGCAAATAAGGGTTCGTGCTGAACTTGCTCGGACTGGCCGATCAGCGTCACGCCATGTGTCGACAATGGCGTAACTTAGCGTGACAGATGAGTTTAATCCCTATTTTTCGTGGCAATGATACATGTTTTTTATATGAATATTATTGTAAAGTACTAAATAGTTCTAATTTGGCAGAAATGACTACAGTAATGTTCTATTATTACTTAACAGACTAAGGAAAGATGGTGATATTTTGCAAATGTGAGTATGTTAATGTACCAGTTTGTATGTATGTTTGTGTGTGTGTTGTTAAGTATATTTTTGGTATGCCCTACAGCCCAAATGGCTTGACGGAATTTAATATATGAGGTGTCGTAATTTTTTTTGTTACTTGTGACGGTGATGTGTTAATTACGGAATTACAAAATTATATTTGCCACCTGCGATTAATAATAAGACGCTGTTTTCGTTGATCTAATTATGTTCTAATTTAAAATGAAACAGTGGTAGTTGGTCCCACGATGCATATTTTTTAAGTTCCTTTATGAAGAAAAAGGAAATAAGATTATGTTATACATTAAATTGTGGTCTTCTGCGAGGAGCGATAAGTTTTTAGTTAATGTTTTCTTTAATTTCAAACTTGTTTGATATAAAATTACGATAGCAACTATATTTGTTTAATTTATTTGCCCGCAGCTGACCAATTAATAATAAATTATAATCGTGAAGATGAAGAGAAAAAAGAACAAAAGATATCGACTCAAAAACTAGCTCATCTTATTAAGAACATAAGCCTTATACCTTATAAAGTATAAAAAATCCTACTTGCCTTAAACATGTTTATTATGACAAAAAAATTGTTGGGCAGGACCTACTAAAATAAAAGTGTGCTTAATTGAGAACATTGAGCAGAATCTGGAAGTTTTTTTTAAAATTGCTTGGGCAGGACGAGGATATAGTACGTTCAAAATTAGTTGGCGTGATTCCACTTGAACGCAAACAATACAGGCAATAAACCAAACACTCGTAGAAGCCATAAAATTTTGAAAGAGCCCGTTCGGTTTTACCTGTTTTGGTGCAGACGAATAAGTCTTAATACTTTTAAATATTATTAATAGAATAATTTTAAAAGAGGTACGTTCAGGTATGTTAAATAAAATACAAATTTGGTTGGAATATGGTGTATTCAAAAATCCTTAATTTTTTTTACAGTGATTGCAAGAATTCTTCCACAGAATCGGATCCGAAGTGTTAGTAATGTCACGAATTTTAGTTATAACACTGTCTCCAATGTAATGACCAATGCGAAGCTTAAACAACAACTGAGCTGTGTTAATTTTGCTAAACTGAAAGGTAACAGGAAAAGTATCAAGATCATTTGAAGCACTGCCGGCCGCACGTGTTTAGCAAGTGTTTACAAATAATTTTTAAGAAAAAAAAACCGACTTGGGGGAGTCCGGTGAAAGATTATTAATCTTAGATGGTGCACTCTTAGATTCCATACAATAAAATACAAAAATGGCTATAAGTATGTTTATAATGGTAGAAGACTAAGTACCCTCAATTCCTCATGAAATCATGGAAAAACCTTGCTTGCTTGACAAACAAAACGAAGAGAACAAATCGCCAAACGTGAACTACGCGTCGTTGAAGAGTTCCGTTCTGATCATCATCAGCAGTTCCACTTCATCAAATGTCACTTTTATGAATGAAAATGCTTGATTAGTTCATGAAAATACTAAAATCACTATTTGTGTGCCTTTCACATTTGAGGAGTTTCCTCGATTCCTAATGGATCCCATCATCAGAACTCGAGCATGACAAAAATCAATCGTGAAAATAGAACTTGCTTAACAAACACAGCTAGAAGGACAAATCGCCAAACGTGAACTTTTCGTCGTTGAAGAGTTCTGTTCTGATCATCATCAGCAGTTCCACTTCATGAACAGACCACAATTGTATTAATGTTAGGTGATGGCTCAAATATTAGGTACTCTGAGATGAAGACTGAGTTCGAATGCCTGTCAAAGCTAGGTGCTAAAAATGTTATTATAGGCGCGTTACCCTATTCTGCTTCTCCTTGCAGTGCTAACAGTCATGCGTGTAATCTCAATAAGCTTATGTATAAGCTGACGTGCCGTCATAGTGACGTTATATTTTTTGACACTAATAATGCTATTAGTGATTACCGTATTACAACTGACAGACTTGCTAAATCTTTAGCATCTTTTATTAATTCCGTTTTTGGAAATATAAGCTCCCCCTCCCCCTTGGATAGGACGACATCTCCAATAGCGGATTTGTCTTTAAACTGACTGTTGGGACAATGGAGAAGCACAATAGTGTAATTTTATTACACCAAAATATAAATCGCTTCACTGGCAAAATACTAGATTTAGAATTATTTACAGAAGAGCTTAATGTAGATGTAGTCTGCTTAACAGAAACTTGGTTAAAGAATCATATGATGAAATTTAATGTAAATAATTACGTATTGGCCAGCGCATTCAACAGAACTACCGCAGAGGGTGGTGGCTCTATTATTTTAGTGAAAAATGGGTTAACTTTTAAAGAACGTAAAGACCTCTCAGGTTGTTCTGTTGATCGTGTTTGTGAGATTGCTTGTGCAGAGACGGATCAGTATCTGATATTTTGCATTTATAAACCACCATCAGGTGACTTAATATCTTTTATAGAAATTATGGAGGATGTACTTAGTAAAGCAATAAGTGGTAAAAAACCAGTAGTGGTCTGTGGCGACTTTAATATCGATATTTTATCACAATCAGTCGAAAAAGATAAGTACATCACTCTTTTTAAATCGTTCAATTTTGACTACTTATTTGAAGCACCTACCCGAGTTACTCCGACCTCTGCCACTTGCATAGATAATATTTGGTTAAACTGTCCTCATCTAGACAGAAGCATAGTGAATGGAGTCCGGTCGGATCATAAAGCTCAGATGGTCAGGCTACCTTGCGAAGTAAAACCTCCAGATCGCGTTATAGAAATAAGACCCCTGAGTAAAAGTAGACTAGAACTACTAAAGTCAAATCTACTAGTCGCCATGCCGAACACCCAGGTAGAATCAAATGATCCGAATGATCAATTCAAAATGCTTCTGAATACAGTGTGTAACGAATTTAATAGGACTTGTAGTAAAAAGCGTATTAAAATAAACAATAAAATGAGATTTAATGATTGGGCAACTACCGGAATTCGAAAGAGTAGAGATAACTTATACCAACTTTATGAAAGGAGATCTTGCACCACTGACGAACGCTTCCATCAGTATGTTAGGGATTATTCCAAATTATTCAAAACAGTGTGCACAAAGGCAAAAGCAATGCACTTGAATAATAAAATAAAGTCCTCAGATAACAAAGCCAAGACTGTCTGGAAAATAATAAACACAGAGACTGGGCAGAGAAGTAATAAAGAGTCCACGATTTCTTTGAAAATAGAGGATAATTTAATTACTAATGCACTAAAAGTAGCCGATGAATTTAATAATTTCTTTTCCAAAATTCCTATAGTCACGACTCAAAGTTTGGCATCATCTACCACAATAGCAGAATCCCTTCTGAATGAGAACGTAAAATTAGAGTCACTAAATATTTTCAAATTTCATCATGTTTCTCCTCTAGATGTACTGAAGTCTTTTAAAATGTTAAAAATAAAGAGGACTGAGGACTTATGGGGCGTGTCAGTCATGGTACTGGAATCTATTCTCGAGGTCGTTGCACCCACTCTAGCTCTCATTTTTAATAGTTGTGTAGACAATGGCATTTTTCCAGACTTAATGAAGTGTAGTAAAGTAGTTCCTATTTTCAAATCAGGTCATAGAGATAATCCTTCTGATTATCGTCCAGTTTCTATCCTACCTGCGTTTAGCAAAATATTCGAAAAAATAATGCTTACGCAATTGGTTTCTCATTTTAATTCACACAATATTTTGCACGCACAGCAGTTCGGTTTCACGAAAGGTAGATCAACTACTGATGCAGGTGCAAGTTTAATAAAATTTATTTTGCAGTCTTGGGAAGAGTCATATGACGCCATTGGAGTGTTCTGTGACCTTTCCAAGGCTTTTGATTGTGTAGATCATGGAACTTTAATTTGTAAGCTTAATTTCTATGGTATCAGAGGACATGCATTGGATCTTATGAAATCATATTTAACACAGAGAAATCAAAAGGTAGCGATAAATAAAGCCCTTTCGTCAGAGACAGTGGTAGAGATGGGAGTACCTCAGGGGTCTATTCTAGGCCCTTTCCTGTTCCTTGTTTATGTAAATGATCTACCATATATGGTAAGCCGAAGATCAGGCATTGTAATGTTCGCAGACGACACCTCATTACTGTTCAAGGTAAATAGGAAAGATACTGAACTCATTGAACCAAATAATACCCTGTCCATGATATCTGACTGGTTTGCTGTCAATAACTTAGTGTTGAATCCGAAAAAAACTAAATGTATGAAATTCTCTCTAGCGAACTCGTCAAATAGAAACTTAGATACAAATATTAAACTTAATGGCCAAACATTAGAATTTGTTACGTCAACTGTATTCTTAGGTATTACATTGGACTCAAAATTGCAGTGGGGTTCCCATATAACAGCGATAGGAAGTAGGTTGAGCTCTGCTGCATTTGCAGTCAGGAGAATAAGGCAGCTTACCAATGTGGCAACGGCACGGTTAGTTTACTTTGCTTATTTTAATAGTATAATTACTTATGGTCTAATCTTGTGGGGATCAGCTGCAGATATTGAAACTGTTTTTATTTTGCAAAAAAGGGCTATCCGGGCAATTTATAACTTGGGGTCGCGTGACTCATTAAGAGAATTTTTCAAAGAAATAGATATTCTAACCCTGCCGTCCCTATACGTATTTGAAATAATAATGTATGTTAGGAAGAATTTGTGCAATTTCCCAACGAACGCTGATAAACCAATAGCCACCAGAAACACTGGGAAACTGAAAATAACCTTCTATAGACTAGTAAAGGCGAAAAAGTCGTTCTTGGGAAATTGTATTAAATTCTACAATAAAATTCCAAAACACATTACTGAACTTAGCAATTCTAAATTCAAATCTGTAGTAAAACAAACACTTATTTCAAAAGCATATTATAAGGTAAACGATTACATCATGGACAGGGATGTTTGGCAGTGATAGTGTCCTGCACGGCTAATCTATCGCGAAAATAGGTTTTCTACTGTAGCTTGTTATTTTTGTAGTAACTGAGACTGTAATTTTATATTTAACTATACAATGTATATTGTTTTGAAAAAATGACACCTCGCCGAGTTTCTTACGCCGGTTCTTCTCGTGGCAGAGGTTTATTTTTCCGAACCGGTGGTAGTTTATTGACGTTCATAGGTGCATGTAATATGCCTAATTTGAAGAATAAACTACTTTTACTTTTACTTTTTACTTTACATCAAATGTCACATTTTTGTATGATAATGCTGGATTTGTTGATAAAAACACAAAAATCACTATATGCTTGCCTTTAAGATTTGAGGAGTTCCCTCAATTCCTCATGGATCCCATCATCAGAACTCGAGCATGACAAAAATTACCGTGAAAATAGAACTTGCTTAACAAACACAGCTAGGAGGACAAATCGCCAAACGTGAACTTTTCGTCGTTGAAAAGTTCTGTTCTGATCATCATCAGCAGTTCCACTTCATCCAATTTCACATTTTTGGATGCTAATGCTTGACTTGTTGATAAAAACATAAAAATCACTATATGTTTGCCTTAAAGATTTGAGGAGTTCCTTCAATTCCTCATGGATCCCATCATCAGAACTGCCTTTTGACAAAAACGGGACCAACTTGGATATATATATATACATACAATCAAAATAAGATTTTTTTCAAATCGGTAAAGAAATGACGGAGTTATGGAGTACCAAACATTAAAAAAAAAACAAAAAAAAAAAAAACATACAACCGAATTGATAACCTCCTCTTTTGAAATCTTGAAGTCGGTTAAAAATGGGCTCGCCGCGACTTAAGCCTATTGTTATTACTAATGACCGTCTCAAGTGGAATCACGCCAACTAATTTTGAACGCACTATACATTTGGAAAATGTTTAGATTTTTTTGATGTTCCCTTTTTTTCTGGCCTATCGTAATTTTTCAGTAGCTGTAGGAACGAATTTTTCAGTAGTAAGGAAGTTTTAGAAATCAATTGAATTGGGACTAACGACTTTTGTATGCCTTTAATATTTTAACAAATATCCTCTAACTCCTAACCGCTAAGGAGTTGTACCTTCCATCACCAGCTCATCAAGATGAGATGATGGTTACCAGACACACATACAACAGCTTTAGAATAGCTTTAGAATTATGAAACACGTAATACGTGCCCATACATTTTGGAGGGTTGCCCTAAATTTCCCTTGGATATCAACATGAGGTCCTGAAGTTAGTAACAATAGGCCCACCTCAGGACTATATTGTTTCGAATAAAAATATAATTTCGAAAAACAGCCCTCAGTTGGCAGAGTCGGAAAAAATATCATACTAACATAGAAACTCCTTCTTTTTTGGAGTCGGTTAATAAGTTTCCTTTGAGAGTTCTATAAGCATATTTCTCAGGTATTCAAGTTCTCGAAGGCCAACAAAGGCCTTCGTGGAGTTCCTCGCTAACCAACGGCCAAGTTTCTACCAAATTTCTGACCAACTTGTAATTTAGCCGGCTATAAACCTTACCATAAAAGCCGCGAAGTTTTTAAATGCTTTCTTACTTTGATTAATGTTCTGGCAGACGGATCAGTTTCAATGCATTGGCCTCATTGAAAAAAGTCCGGAAAACATGGTTCTTAAAATCTTGGAAAAAAAACTAGGTACCTACTTTTAGTAATAGTATATACAAATATACATTTATGTGTATACACCGCGGGCTCTAATAACCCGAAAGATTTTAATCTGGTGTTTTTGGCTCCAATTATTTGTTTTAATTAAACTACTATTTCGGTACAGACTAAATCGAACTAATTGACCGCTTCTTTGTGAACAAATCTTTACGTGACTTTGCAAATGTGTTCAAGACCGGAAGTGTCAAGTCAAAAAAGTAGTAGCTGGCTATGTCACGCCTTTAGGGTGTATTAGACTTGAGATTTTTCAATTTGTTCTTTTTTTAAATAATAAATATCTTTTAAGTGATGAGTTTTTGGACTATACAGGGTGTTTTTATTGAATTCCGTTAATTGCGAGGGTACAATCCTGAGATAAAATAAAGTAATCTTCTCTAAGACACTAGTACCCCAATTCGTACCATTTCAAAGATATTCAAGAAATCATTTACGTTAATTAACACCCCTAGTATAGTATAAAATATCCTTAACAATTAAACAATGTTGGCGTGCGTGTCATTCGAATTCCGAATTGTCATACTTGACATTAACTTTTGCTTAAGTCGACGTTAACTCTTAATTAAACCCTTGGTGATATATTTAATTATTTTGTATGAAAATGATGTGAATGAATTTTGAAAAACTAAATACTACTACGTCGTTTCTATGGCTATACACGGCTATATGCTAGAAGTAACGGAAATCAATAAAAACATCCTGTATGTTATACCACATTATATACTCTAATTAGGCTGTATAATCTTTGGTTTAAATCTTTCGGATTATTAGGGCCCACGGTGTATATAAAAATATCTATATTTATATGTACAAAAATGCACCTGTCAGTTAAACGGACTCACAAATTGGAAATGGACTCAACAAATTTGCTACTTACGCTTCTACGTAAAATATGTATAGTTAAAAGTCGTACTAATCTCTAATAAAGTGCATACAGATCATAAATCCCTCCTAGTCGAGCCATATACCGACAGCAGATTTAACGCAGATGGCACCATCATGGCATATAGCATTTCAAAATGTATAACTATAAACCACGCGTCAATCGCTGTTGCTGTTGCCAACTTTTCGTAGTCCTCGCTTAGTAAGATCATGATAACCCCTCTGGGCACTTAAAATTAACAATTTCCCTTTGTCAACAATTCTCGATTCGAGAACAAGGTACGATGTAAAATTAAACCACTTGACTGCTAATTGTAATTTGATTGTTTTAGTCGGTTTTTGATTTCAAGGGGAGTGGTTGATTTCATTTACTGCTTACATACAACTACTTAATACTTTAAAAAAATTAAACTATCAGATAACGTAAACAGAAATTTCAAATTAAAGGAAACGAAATTTAAAAAATTGTGCTCCGAACAGGAACCAAATCGTTTTTTTCCCTTTAAATTTAAATTTGAAAAATTCTAATACAAAATTAGATATTATGGGATTGCGCATCGTTACTGACCATTCCTCAATATAATTTGAGACGTTGGTGCCTAAGTCTTCTGAGGTAAATGTCGCTACCCTGACACCTCCCTGAGGCGTTGTAAGAAGGAACTAGTGAAAGATTTCGTGCCTGAGCTTGATTGGTTCCGAAAACTCAGTAACTAGACTGATTGGCCGCGTATGCCAGATGTCGCAGGTTCAAATCCTGCACGGAGCACATTTTTTTTCGATTTTTCCCTTTTATATGAAATTAAAAATTTTCGTTAGCAGCGTTACTGCTTAATACAAAATTAGTAATAAAGGTAAACATGCCAATGGCCTAAATAGGTACTTAAAATTAATTTAATCTTTCAATATTTATTCCTGACAATAGAGGTTTTCAACCGCACATTCGCCATATTAGCCAAAAATTGACTATGTTTGTCACCTGAGAGCGGACCAGCGACGCTCTCAGCAATAAAAAGCAGTCGATGTGGCCGATTACAGCTAAGATGATGATACTGACAATATAGAGATTATCAATGGGAATAGTTATTTGTTCAACAAGAGAGCAAAGTGGATTTTTGCTGCGAGTGTTGATGTTGAGTCCCAAGCAACCGAGAGATTCTATAATTGTGATTCAAAATTAGAATCTTGAGCGTAGCGAGGGACCCAAAGACACGAGATGCAAATATCTTTGCTCTCGTGTGCTACATACAACTTTTCACCTCAGCGGCGATAACATATAACGCAAAAGAATAGTGATAGAGGCAATGAAGTTACTTAAACTAACCTACGATATGAAAAATTAAAAAATAAGTTGCATTTTGCTCACTGGTTTCTAGCAGGAAAAGTCGTTTTTACACTCGCAGCAAAATTACATTTTGCTCACTGGTTTCAAGCAGCTAAACCACCATTTTCAAGCCACTGAGGTGAAAAAGAATATACACAACTTTATTGCATTTAACAGGTTAACTGCGGAACCCACAAAAATACACAATTAAATATACAATGTAGCTATATTACATTTGCACAAACATTTTTATATTTATGTGCTTAAATGATTACGAAGTATTAATGTCTTTGAGGAGAGAGGTTAGGGTAAAATTATGCCAAAAAATGTTTGCAAATGAACTACTACGTAGCTTTTAATGCAAAGAATATAACTTAGGCGCCTTTCTGACTTGGCGGGGAGGTATCTGTATTCGATATTTTTTACTTTACTGAGATCTTACTTATGTCGTCCATACTTCCTGTTATGTCGATATAACGTCAGTATATCGACAGTATATTTTTAATGATTATATTATATACTAGCTGGTGCCCGCGGCTTCGTCTGCGCAGGATTAGTATTTGGACAATTCACACATGCAATATCTTTATAAATTGTAGCCCATGTGTTATTCTAATGTAGAAGCTATATTATTGTAAAGTTTCATTAAAATCCAAAACAAACATCCATCCATACTTACAAACTTTCGCGTTTATAATATTAGTAGGAAGTAGGATTAGGAGGAGTATTATATATTATGAAAAGACAAGACAATATTGCTTGCAATTTTTTTACCTCATTATTTTTTTAGTGCCCAGACGGGCCAAAGATATCTCCATTTAATCCGAACTGAAAGCCAGGCACTTATATAGTAATCGGTGTTTTAACTTATAAACGATCATAAAAGTAAGGTCTCTTAATTTCGCGTCTCGTCTAATTTGGCTAAATGAGTCTCGTCCGTTTACAAAGATGAAAGGTAATTTTTTACATTCGAATTTGTCTAGAATAATAATATGGGACTGGCTTTTTGACGCCGTTTTTTATGTAAAAAACAACCACAACCGGTAACTATTTTTTTACATACAACCGGGACAATTTTTTACATAAACCGCACTAGTCCCATAGTAAGCTCAATAAGGCTTGTGTTATGGGTACATATAAATTCATAGAATGTGATCTAGCCTAGCCTGCCTCAGCTAATTTGTACTTTGCTAGTTAGACCGAGTTTTGTGGACGCCGCACTACTGCTCAGTATTAATATAGGTGCTAAAGAATCCCACTCGTAAAATAACCCTGAACGTCTATCTACAGTATCTACTCTAACAACTCCCACGCACCCTAAGGTAAATATGTTAAACTTGTCATTAACATAATCCTGGAAAGTTGTTTTAGTTATAGGTAACACCTTAATTGATAGGTTTATACTCGTATTTATGATTACTCAGTATAGTGAGTATTTAGATCAGTAATGTTAAAAAAAAACCGAATTCATGATGATGATGAGGAAAACGACTTAATCAACAATTCTTTACCATCTCAGGTATTATGACAAAGTTAAAATCGTAGAAAAAAAATTCAGGTAAACCAACGTCTAAGAAGCAAATATTCTATCGGAATACCTAGCTAGCCCTATAGAATTAGTTAGGTACTATATTCACTCTGTTGAGATCGCCTAGAATTTTAAATAGGTAGAAGTAGCTACTGTGGTTGTATCAGTATACCTGCTTCCGTTGATATGATTGGATTGGTACTTTAGAGATCTGGTTAGAATTACTATTTCGAACACGTAGTGTAGTAATTACTGATTCTACGAAACTGGTGTTGCCTATGTGTAAATCTATCACCTGCTTTAAATTGAGTAAAGGGTCAAAAACACTGCGTGCGTTATTGTTCTGCCTTTTGAGGCCTACGTTTGGTATGACCTTTATGATCGAAACATACTTTACATTATCTCAAATTGTTTGTTCCCAATCCCCACTGGTCTTTCGTGTCCTAGTTTAATTTGATATATTATATATGTCATTGAAATATCAATCGTGCTCACATTGCTCACTTATGTCATAAAGCTGACCTAAATGTCGTAAAGCTTTAGGCTTGTCATCAGTGTCATAAAGCTGACCAGACTGACAAGTCTTACTTTACAAATGGAAAAAATATTCTGAATATAGACATTCCACAGCGGTTTTCTGTGTTATTATATCTACTTATATAATACACATGAATTCTAACTTTTTGAGGAACATACCCCAACCGCATACATAAATGAAGTACGCAGAAAATGAAAATTAAAACGAGGAATTTTCACATAACGCGGAAAACGTAAGAAGCAATGTGAATATTTTTATTAATATTTAATGTACAGTTGGGAGCATAAATATGTATAAATTTTTGGACCGTGTTTCAACGGCATAAAGTTAAAAAAATATACATATTGGTGCCCTTGACTGTACATTCAGTCTACATATCCGTATTGATGCCAAATTAGGTAAACCCATGAAGAACTTCGTTTCATATCGTGACGCGTACCGTAAAATGATACACCCTTTCCCCTGTTTTGTAATGTACTTTTTCTTCGAGACAACGGGATGAAATATATTTAAATTTCTACAGAAAGATAAATTAAATTTTATGAAACGACAAATAAGGTTTCTCCGTATCTACACACGATGCTTTATTACCTGACCTACACAGCTACTGATACCGGGTTCGAAGCCCGCAGGGCTGCAGGTAAATCTGTCATTTTATTATGAAGTATTACGCTGTTTTTCAGCTTCAAATCACATCCTTATCGCGATGAAAATACTCTCGGTAGTGAAACCTTTTTGTAGTTAGATACCAAACTTAATTAATAGAAACTGGCTAGAGACCATGCAGTCAGTGCTTCTGCGTATAAAAGTAGTAGGATGGTACGTCACGTCTTTAGTGTGTGTTGGACCCGGGTATGTCCTAAAACTACGACCAAGACCACAGGGGAATGGGCAGCAGCATTCCTTGAGTGCGGTGGAGATACTGCGATCGCCAACCCGCATGCCAAGCGTGGCGATTATGGCATTTACCCCCCATGAAATTGGGGGAGGCCTATGTCCAGCAGTGGACGTCCTAGGGCTGATATGGTGGTGGTGGGTGTGTTAGACTTATGATTTTTCAACTAGTGATTTGTTTTAAATAATTAATATCTCTTGAATTATGGATTTTTGGGCTAAATGTTATACCACATTATATACTCTAATTGAGCTCTAGAATCGTTTTTATAAATCTTTCGGATTGTTAAGACCTTAAATCTAAGTTTATGACATTTTAAATCCGCATAGTGTTATGGATGGACAGCTACGGAACCGTACATTGCGCGTGGCCAGACACGCACTTGGCCGATTTTATTTTTATTTTTGATGGCTTGCATGTTTTGATATTTTTCTCTATCTTTCGATATATTATTGTCGTTTTATAGGAGTGTGAATATATTCGTCATAGTACTTACTTATATAAGGCTAGATCTTAGGTGTGCGTTGTTATAATTTTATTAACATTTATTTGTTTTAGCTATTTTATACTTTTAGCATTAAGGTCTAGTGCTAATCGGCGAAGCACTTTTTTTAGTGTGTATCCTATATTGCATGATGTTTAATGTGTTCCAGTATGTATCGATAGAAAATACAATATGTTATATATGTCCTATACATATATGATAGAAGAGCGCTTACGGTGCATAATTTCATACATTTCACCTGAAATTTAATATCCAAGTTTCACAGGAGGCTACACGTTGCAGCGGATGATATTGATGCCTACAAAGGTAGCCTACTCCTACTATTATATTTTTAATATCACCTACCTACGTACTACTCTATGGAATTAAGTAGTGGTTTTATTATTTATTTATATAGTCATCAAATACATAAATAATAAAACCACTATACTATTTAGGTACCTAATGAATATATGCTAAATCCCAGTTTACAGTATACAGTAAATACCATTATATCGATTAGCGTAAATTTACACTTTACATAATGTGAATTTCCATTTTACTACTGTAATGAAATTCGTAACAAGAACTGTAGGCGTTATTTAATACTCCACAAATTTCAGTAACTTCAGAGGCACCAAAGCAAACTTACCTTTAATAAAAAATGTAACCGCTACCCAAATGAACCTTATGGTGGTTGAAGAATAAAACATATCAGAAACTTGGCACACGCGAATTTTCATTTCAAATATTGGCACTTTTCACTTTTTTTAACTAAAAACTTATTCCTAATAGAAATCAACACTGGCGACCGAAATGTTCATGATTATGAAACAGTAGTTTAATAATAGAGCGACATAGGAGTGCGAATATATTTATAATCCGTACAGATTTTTACGGAGTCGATTTGAGTTGTAAAAATGTTTATAACGTTCGTAAAACGCGGTTAATGGCGCGTAGAGGCTGCGTATCCGCGCGAGCCGGCGGCGGGCGCGGCGGTCGTAGCACTGATGCCGCGCTACGCTCGCTACGACTGCTACGGGTCTACCACTAGCTACGGATCGCCACGATTGTCAGTACAAGCACTGAGATTGACTGTATAGACTCATTGCTACAGACTTTTAACATTTACATATAGTGATTTTATTCCCGTGCTATCGTAAATGCGTTTGTATGGGTTTTCTGAATACATTGTTCCAACTTTGACATTTTAACTGCGCGGCATTATCTCGCTCGCTGCAAGTTCTCTTTAGAATCATGTTAATCCAACAGTGTCAAGAGCATTCTTACATGAAACTTGAAGGATGTATGCAGATATATATCATGTGAAGGAAGTTTGTTAATTAAGACCAACAAACTTGTTTTCAGTAAAAGATTAGATTAGCGTTTGATGACTAACAATTAATTCAATGACACAGAGTGATCCCCGTGGCTGTTCAAATTTGATGATTAAGCTATACGCTACGCGGAACGAGGAACATTTTTAAGTGTGTATTGCATAATATGCATACTTACTTGAAATTTAAAAAAAAATTGTATTTGCCATTTTAGTATCAACTAAAGTATTTTAATAAGAGCAGCTGAACTATTACTACGAAATATACATAATTTTTAGGCAAAATAAAGCTCATAAAAATAGCCATGTGCGAGTTGGATTACTCACCATAATGGGTTTCGTACCTACTAGTACTAGTTCTATATGAAAACTACTATCCTATATTGTAAATAAAAAAAGTTTGTTTTGAAATTTATTTATTTCATTTATTTATTAGTAGTATCGACTACTTTTTCATATTTTTTGATTCCACAGCTCATAAGTTAGTGGGTGGAAGGGCACAATTATTGTGACTTTCAAAGTAATAATTATATCTCAATTTATTCGCTTAAAAATCAAATTTCTTTTTGAGAAAGTTTACGTTTTTGAAGATCTATCAATTGACGTGGCACATGATGACTTACGTTATTATTATTATTTACTATCAGTTACATATAGGTACAGAGTGTGCCTCGCAAAAAAAACAGAGACAGACAGACAGGTGAGCATTATGAAACTGTAAGGGTTCCGTTTTTGCAATTTTGCCAACCCTAATAATGTTAATATAATTATTAAGGAAAAATAAAGTCTGGCCCTAGCTATTGGTCATAGTACTCGTAGATGTTAAATTGGCTAAACACGTCAATTAGGGTTGTCGCCAGAGTAAACCCACTTACCGATTCGATGCCGGATCAAGATGCGGCTAATTGTGTGCAGCGAGCGTGCCTCGGTGCACTGGAGTCACTCGGGCGCAGGTACAGTCGGATGCAAAAGTGTCTCCACAAATAATATGTTTGATAAATTTTTGACACAGACTTTTTATACAGCGTCGATTTCATATAAATAGCGTCGGTGTCATAATATTATGATGTCGTACCTACTTTAGGTACTCTATTGTACTGGCGACTTCTCTCTAGACCATCTTACTATGCTTGATTTTTCTCCTTGTTTTTTTTATTTTATATCAGCTCTTTATAAATAGTAACACAGCCACAATCTAGACAAATTGGTGTAGCTAAGTATTAAATTAATTTAGGTCCAAGGTTCTTCATGTGATGATGAATACATTCGATCGTGTAATTTATTATTTGTGGCCACTACCCTCCTACACCGTACATTCATTAAATTAATTATACTCAAGAACGTTTAATGTCAGTTTACGTGCTGTGGAACTTTACAAAAATCTGTGACGAGTGAAAAGTACGTTCATTATTATATGGTAACACAATTTGTATAAGCGTAAAAGTCATGACATAGCACAGAAAACACACGTAAACGGATTCATAAATCGTATTTACGAAGTTTTATTGTTCTTTTATCGTCTTATTCAGAGAAATGCGTCATTTTACACACGTAAAACAAATAATGCATATTACAATGTTTGCTGTCTATAGATCTAGATATGATTTCCTAAAGGTTTAGTAATAAAACGCGTGCTTCGCTGCTTAAGTTTCCACGATGTACCGTACTCACACAGTAGTGAACTAATGAATAAAGGATAATTTCCACCAAACGGCTCGCTTCGCATCAGATTGGAACGGATTTTACAATCTTTAAACGATATTAAATCAAGTACACTATCTAAAGTCTATATTAGCAAGCCGCGCACAGCAGCTTAACCGCGGACGTCTTCCGCGATACACGATCGTAGCCAAACGTACATATGCTGTTGTGTGCGGCTTGCTAATATAGACTTGAAATACTGTGTAAATGATGTAATATCATTTGAAGATTGTAAGATCCGTTCCGATGCGATGCGATGCGAGCCGTTTGGTGGAATTATTTTTAATAGTTAAATTACTGCTGCCTGAATTATTTTATTTGTGTTAATGAATATTGATTATGAATACTTGAGTTCGGCATTTGGACTATTAATTAACACACTCAGATTCAGCGCCGAGAACCCGATGGCCGGGTACGCTGTTCGTAGCTGCTACGGGCTACAGATGAGAAATACGTCGCTACGGCCTACGAACGTAACGCGTAGCACTAGCCGGCAATGAAAGTGTTAATAATACATAGAACAAAGCTGTCATGAAAAAAATATAGGTACCAAGAAGAATATAGCAACAATACTAAATCATCGATAAGAACCTGGAACTACAAGTAAATGCGCCTAATCCCAATCCAGATTTTTGCAAGCTCGATTTAATTCTTCATTAAGAGAGAACTAAGAAGCGGTAAGAGTTTATAACAAATTACCAACAGCATTCAAATTGTTACCGATGTCACTTTTGAGGCATAAATTATTAGCTTTACTCACAAATAAGTGGTACTACTCTATTTCAGATTATTTAAATGATAAACTCAATATGTAATATGTTTTTAAATTATTTATGCCTTTTTTATTAATATTTCATTTTTATTTTATTTGTTTATTCTATTTTGATATTTAATTATTGTTTTATTGTTGATTTCATTTGATTATCTTATTTTTGACATCATATTCTAAATAGTTGATAATGTAATCTGGAATGCCATAAGAATAATCAAATCATATATTACAATTCAAGATTGTAATGAATAATAGATAGATATTTAAATTTTGACGGCCTATTTATCCGAGTTGGTAGTGACACTGCCTCCGAAGCTAGAGGTCCCGGGTTCGAATCCCGGCCAAGGCATTATTTGTGCATTTAGCACGGATAAATTGTTCCTGGGTCTTGGATGTTTTCTACGTATTTAAGTATGTATTTATCTATATAAGTATGTGTATCGTCGTCTAGTACCCATAGTACAAGCTTTGCTTAGTTTGGGACTAGGTCGATTTGTGTAAGATTGTCCGCCCCCGCCATATTTATTTAAGCCAATGTTTTTGTACGCCAATCGGCAAAACATAGTGAAACATAAAAAACTGAAGATCTCTGTTTCTACACAGCTGTCACCTATGTTTTACAAATAAAACACTTTGCCTTTGCCTTTTTAAGCATTTAGCTCCACGCTATAGCGAGCAAACACGTGCAGCCACCTCGTTTCCCACCTAATCTCATGTGGGAACTAGATACGTCATGTGTTCATGTGAAAATAATACCTGAAGCTTTAAATGCCTCGGCACGCTTCAAATGAAGCATGCCAGCGAAGCCAAGACGCGTGTGATTACAGGGCTGATTTTAAAACGCTCACAACTCGCATCAGGAAAACATCTATCAATATGAGCTCCGATCACGCATTGTTATTACAGATCTCGGGAGTCAAGATATACTAGGTAGTTGTGAGGTGAATCGAGGCAGATTGTGAAGCAGCAGCCACAGAGCGTCGCGTTCTCGAGGCAACCGATTAGTGCAATTTACACAACTTCATCTCCATTAGGAAAGTAATAGTCAGTCTAGAATCTAGATGCACCCGTGTCGCGGATGAGTTTTCCGTTGATTATGTACGTTTATCGGTGTTTATTTTTCACTTTCTTTTATGCAAGTAATTGGAACGGGTAGAGTTCAAGATTGTACAACGTATTAGCATCGAAATACAGAGGAGAAATGCTGCCAGCATCTTTGGCACCATGCCAAATGAGCCCAATATCTTAGATTTTTTTTATATTTGTTTTTAGTTTTAAGTTAGTTTTATTAGTAATATTTGTTGTATATTAATTAAATGAATTTCACATAAATAAATAAATACATAAATAAAGTATAAAGTCCAAAACGAAATGTCCCATTTGCTTACGTTTACTCACTTATTATTCAGAGTTATTGGCAATACAATTCAATTCAATTCAAAATATTATTTATTCAAATAGGCCTAGCAACAAGCACAGGTTATAATAGCTTATAAAGTAAGTACGTATGCATATACATACATTCTATAATACTATGTTTTTGAGTTTAATTAATGTGTTATATTTAGGTTATTATCCAAGTGGTTACGTTTTTATAGTTATGGATTGATTTTAAGTTAAACTCACATTCTTTTTAAAACAACCTACAAGTTTCTATTGTCGACTGTCCTTTTTTCCAAAATCAACTACTCGTTGACACGGTTCGAATGAGCTCAAACACGATGGGTTTATCTTGTGTAGGAGGTGCTATGGCCACCTTCTGTCTCTCTTAGCTCGGTGGTGCCATAATATTGTATTGTCACCGAACTGATATAAGTATACCAAATTTCAGCTCGATCGGTTGAAATATCGAAGACACGCAATGAACAATAAGGTTATATCTTATCTTATTAATTAAATACAATACTGTTTCGAACTAGTTCTGAGATTGTATTTAAAATTATGGATGTTATATATTAATATAACCTTTTATATGTGACATGTAATATTGACAATATTATGAATAAAGAGTATGAGTATGAGTATCTGCTTCAAAATTGAGTTGCAGGATTCCACCCAAGCAAATATAGTTACAGAACTACATACATACAATGCATGTTAAACAAAAGCTTGTAAAAACCATTTCATTGTAAAGTGCGGACTTTAAATTAGGTAGGGGAGGTAGGTATCCTGTTTTTTTTTTTAAATATTTTATTACACCGTTTCGTCAGCGATATTACCATCTTTACCTACGCCAAATTACAGCTTTCTACTAGTGGCCCTTGTTTCTCGCCCAGTCGATTATAACGAATATTCTATTATAAATATATAACGTCAATCTTTCATTGCAAGATTGTCAAAAATTATAAAAGTGGAGGAAGTTTTTTTTTTCTTATTACTTATTATGGGTGCGTAACGATGGCTACACGAGTACAAGTTTTGTAAGAAAATTATAATATAAATACCTGTTGATATAATTTCACTCGCTATAACGCTCATTTCATATATATACTTATATATTGAATTAAATCAAACACAAAACATAACAATACTTAATATATTTACATGTATAATGATATGATTATCATTTCATACAACGATCATTTAATATATATAACATTAAATATAATGCTAATTTCGTCTAATGCACAGTTGGCACAATCAGGTCAAGGCCAGCCGGAAGAAAGGCGAAGCCCCCGCAGAAAAAAAACAGTAATCGTAACAATTGTACCATTAGTAGGTTAGGTTATGGTGGGGCGCTAGTCGGGTAACCTCCACGAGTGTCTGGGCTCTTCCAGTTCTCCTGGACCCTCGCGGGTCTGGGGGAAGGGGAAGGGTTCTGGACGGTGCGCCCTGGAGGCAACGGTAAGTGATTCATCTTCGGAAGGATCGCTTACCGGTGCTACCAATAACCCGGAGACGGGGTCGCTCTGGGTGTTCCTCTGTTTAGCGGAGGACATTCCAGATGCAACCAATGGGGGGATGGGGGGTTCCGCATCAGGGAGTCTCATGACTCCCCAGGTGCGGAGAGAGGGACAGGCCATGCCGTATGCCTGTTTAAAGAATTACGGACCCGTAACCCCGACTGTGCCTTGGCGATCCCGTGTCACCGCCACTAATGCTGTGTGATGGGCATACCCTGGTGGTTTTAGACGGTAGTCCGGGCGTTTCTCGGGAGTCCGTCATACCTGTCCTACTTCCCCGGCTAGGCGGGATGCGTAAAGGCATTTCCCCAAGTAAAAAAAAAAGTTAAGTTTAGGATACGAGTATGTAGGTTAGAATTGCGACCTTAAAAAAACGGAAAAAATTATAAGGCTTGATCGTTATACAATATGACTTGTAAATCAAATAAGAATTATACCCTATGATCATTATAAAAAATAAATTTATTACTGAACGACAGTCATATAGTACTTAAAAATAGATATTTTGATATTATTCTAAACGTTTACTATATACTATGAGTCATAATATCCTTTTAAATTATATCGAATGAAATTATATTACTTATTTTTATACCGATCATTTCACACCCACTAATTACAGGTAGTGTTATTACAAATTAAAAATATTTTTTTTCAATTTTTCCCTTTAATTTGAAATTTTTGTTAGCAGCGTTACTGCTTTAGTACAAAATTAAGGTAGTGTTATCCCAGTTGCATCGTAAAGTAAGCAACTACCTAACTCGAAGCATTGGCGCAGGCAGTACTTTTTGCGATAGAGACTGCCATCTGTCCTTCTTAAAGGAGAAACTAGACTTTATTGAGATTAGGAAGGACAGCGAACTGTTTATCTAAATAATATATTGTTTAATCTTGTTTTCTTCAAATATAAAACAACTTCAACACCGCTCCGCTCGTACAGTCGACATAATGACTTCACTTAACATTTGCATTCTAAATTGTTTGTCGCATTCGCTCTCACGCTAAGCTAACTTGACAGAACGAGTGCGCATCATACTGAACTCGAATGCGAAGCGAAAGTGATGAACATAATCGAGTGCCCGGTATCTAATGCAAAACTTTATAGTTGACAAACTTTCCCTCGCAACGGTAAATTTTATTTTAAATTCAATTTTGATAAAATGTATTTCATAACTGAGTTATTTCTACAACGTTTAAAAACATATTTGCGTGGGGAAAAACTTTGTATATGGTTATATTTCTACTAACCTTTTTTTTTACTGATATACCGAACCTTATTGATTTCTATTCAATATGTTTAAAGGCCCTTCGCCTTAAGGCTAGGGATAAAAACTACATTAAGGGAGGATACGGTTTAAATTGGATCAGTGTTGTTGTATCAATTTAGTCGTTGTGTATATTCTGCTGTCCAACAAGTGAACATAAATGTTTTGTAAATGCCGACTGTATTATATAAGTATACTTACTTCTTCGTACTCCCCTTTTAAAGCCCCTTATTTTGATCGACGATGTTTGACTCCAGGGACTTGAAACCAAAACATTTTTTTAGCCCGCGCACAAAATACGCCATTCTGTTTTTTGTTTAGAATTATATGTACGTTACCCTCGAATCATCAAAACAAATCTAATGACGTATCATTTTATCAAAATCGGTTGAGACTGAGTTTTTACGAGGGGACATAGCAACGGATAATAAAAAAGGGAAGTAATGACAATACTGCAAAGGGTGCAGTAATATTTTAATAAAACCTGCCAAATGCGAGTCGGACTCTCGCACGAAGGGTTCCGTATATTATCTATACAACATTAGACACTTTATTATAACCTTTTTTAATTTAATTTGGATATTGTTTTATTTCTTCATCAGTAATAAAAACGTTAAACAATTTATCAAGTTGAATTTTGGTCAAGTGCGAGTTTTGTCGGCTGAACACAACGAGCAACTTTTTTAAAGTTTTGTTTTATTGGGAGCTCCCTTTAATATTTATTTTATTTTGTTTTTAGTATTTGTTATTATAGCGACAACCGAAATACATCATCTGTGAAAATTTCAACTGTCCAACTATCACGGTTCATGAGATGCAGTCTGGTGACAGACGGACAGACAGACAGTTCCGTTTTTACCCTTGGGTACGAAACCCTAAAAATTACAAATTAATGATGGTGATAATATATACATGCATATATATAAACTACCAAAGCCGACTGCGGGCTCATTCAGGATAAAACTGAAACTAGGAGAATCCTTTCGTACTTAGCTTTTGTCGATGGATACGAAGACATGCGTTGTCTGTGTATTTCACGTATATCTATCTATTCGAGTCTTCGTTATGGTGTTATCTTGTGGGGAGCCAGCGTGGACGCTCACCAGCTTTTCATCATGCAAAAGAAATGTATCCGCATATTAGCTAACATCCGCATTCCTAATAGCTGCCGCCCACATTTTATTAAACTTGAGCTGTTAACACTACCCTCAATATTTATGATGGAAGCGGCCCTCTTTGTTCGAAAACACCCAGACTTATTCCCGATAAAACCGGAAACATACAAAACTAGAGCCCAGTATAAAAACCAATTACTTCTACCAAAATCCAAATTAGCAATCTTAAAAAATGGGCCACAATATAAATGTATTTTAATTTTCAATCAAATTCCGGACTGTATCAAACTAGAACTAAGTGACAAATTATTTAAAAACAGACTTAAAAACATATTAAGTATTAAATGCTATTACTCAATTGAGGAGTTTCTTAATGATGAAAGGCTGGCGGTGTACAGTAGCACAAATAATAAACAATAAATATTTGCAATACTCTTAATTGGCTGTGACATTTAATTTTAAATTAAATATTTCATGAAAAATCTTCTATTCATAACTGATAAATTTTAATGTAATAATGGAACGTTATTCTTTTATTGTTTATCTTTATTATTCTAGAATGTTATTATTACTGTTCGATTTTCTATTTTTAACCGACTTCAAGATTTCAAAAGAGGAGGTTATCAATTCGGTTGTTTTTTTTTTATGTTTATTAGTCCGTCATTTCTTAATCGATTTAGAAAATTCTTTTTTTGATTATTTATAAGTATATATATCCAAGTTAGTCCCATTTTTGTCAAAACGCAGTTCTGGTGATGGGATCCATGAGGAATTGAGGGAACTCCTCAAATCTTTAAGGCAAACATATATGCATTTTGTGTTTTTATCAACAAGTCAAGCATTTTCATCTAAAAATCTGACATTGGATGAAGTGGAACTGCTGATGATGATCAGAACAGAACTCTTCAACGACGAAAAGTTCACGTTTGGCGATTTGTACTTCTAGCTGTGTTTGTTAAGCAAGTTCTATTTTCACGATTAATTTTAGTCATGCTTGATTGCTGATGATGGGATCCATGAGGAATTGAGGGAACTCCTCAAATCTTAAAGGCAAACATATAGTGATTTATGTATTTTTATCAACAAATCGAGCATTATCATACAAAAATGTGACATTTGATGAAGTGGAACTGCTGATGATGATCAGAATAGAACTCTTCAACGACGAAAAGTTCACGTTTGGCGATTTGTCCTTCTAGCTGTGTTTGTTAAGCAAGTTCTATTTTCACGATTGATTTTTGTCATGCTCGAGTTCTGATGATGGGATCCATTAGGAATCGAGGGAACTCCTCAAATGTGAAAGGCACACAAATAGTGATTTTAGTATTTTCATGAACTAACCAAGCATTTTCATTTATAAAAGTGACATTTGATGAAGTGGAACTGCTGATGATGATCAGAACGGAACTCTTCAACGACGCGTAGTTCACGTTTGGCGATTTGTTCTCTTTGTTTTGTTTGTCAAGCAAACAAGGTTTTTCCATGATTCCATGAGGTATTGAGGGTACTTAGTCTTCTACCATTATAAACATACTTATAGCCATTTTTATAATATTTTATTGTATGGAATCTAAGAATGCACCATCTAAGTATAATAATCTTTCAGCGGCCCCCGCCGTTTATGTCGGTTTTTTTTCTTAAAAAATATTATTCTACACAATAATTAATTACGACAAATGTTTTAATAAATATTAGATGTTAAGTTAGATGTAACAATTATTGTGTGCCCTAACGGGGTGTCATGAATCAACTAACCCTACTGTAACATCTTACTATGTAATTATTATGTTCATGACTATGCAATAAATGAAATAAAATGAAATGGAATGACATAGCTTAGCTTTATTGGCAAGGCAGCCTTAATCCTTATTGAATTTATATACCCCATTATTCTTCGCCGAAACCTTGGCAATGGGGCATTGTGATGCGCGCCCGTGTGCTATGTAGCGTGGCGAGCGGTCGAGTGTGAAACCAATCAATTACCGCATGGCCTGCTGGACCGCTTGCAAAACTATCCACGGTACAAAACGCCACTAAACTTCACAAATTTCTATAGAAAAACGCTGAACTCAAGGCTTTTTTATACCACATCATCATCATCATCCTCCTAGCGTTGTTCCCAGTACAGTTGCATCCTGAAGGATGCCTGGGGTCCGCTACCTAATCCCAAGAATTGGCGTAGGCACTAGTTTTTAAGGAAGCGACTGACATCAAACCCGAGGGGAAAACCTGGCTTTATTGGGATTAGGCTTGTCAAGTGAGTGAGCAACTTGACTGTTAGAAGTTCTCAAGCCGCCCGGAGGCCTCTGACTTGGCTTAACGACTGCCATCATAGACAGCAACCGGGATCGCTTAACGTGCCTTCCAAAGCACGGGAGCGCTCAGTTAGTAACCACTCAAAGCGGTCACCCATCCAAGGACTGACCTCGCCCGTCATTGCTTAACCTCGCATGCCGCACGCGGTACGCGAGCGCCGCTGGGCCACGAGCGCTCCCTAACTAGTCTTTTTTTATAACACAATGGTCGATATCAAGCAAACGACCTGCCTGATGTTGGCCCCCCGTAGCCTATAGAAGACGAGTAGCGCATTGCCTACCCTTTATTGATTTGAGGATTCGTTGTGTCGACAGTAAACAAATCCAGGTAACTCATCACGCTCAACGCACCGCATCTTCACGATCTCTAGCATTTAGACGCAGACATAGACACCTTTTTGTCATGCTAGTACCTAACTGAACTTTCTCGTTAATTAAAAGAAACTGGTAAATTAAAAGTTATAAAAGCGTTGATTATTTATAATTGAAAGCATCTACAATTGGCGAACCATGCCAATGCCTTGAATGGTCCCAAGCCAGTGAAAGATTATTATACTTAGATGGTGCACTCTTAGATTCCATACAATAAAATAAAAATGGCTATAAGTATGTTTATAATGATAGAAGACTAAGTACCCTCAATTCCTCATGGAATCATGGAAAAACCTTGTTTGCTTGACAAACAAAACGAAGAGAACAAATCGCCAAACGTGCACTACGCGTCGTTGAAGAGTTTCGTTCTGATCATCATCAGCAGTTCCACTTCATCAAATGTCACTTTTATGAATGAAAATGCTTGATTAGTTCATGAAAATACTAAAATCACTATTGGTGTGCCTTTCACATTTGAGGAGTTCCCTCGATTCCTAATGGATCCCATCATCAGAACTCGAGCATGACAATACTCAATCGTGAAAATAGAACTTGCTTAACAAACACAGCTAGAAGGACAAATCGCCAAATGTGAACTTTTCGTCGTTGAAGAGTTCTGATCTGATCATCATCAGCAGTTCCACTTCAATGTCACATTTTTGTATGATAATGCTCGATTTGTTAATAAAAATACAAAAATCACTATATGTTTGCCTTTAAGATTTGAGGACTTCCCTCAATTCCTCATGGATCCCATCATCATAAATCAAGCATGACAAAAATTAATCGTGAAAATACAACTTGCTTAACAAACACAGCTAGAAGTACAAATCGCCAAACGTGAACTTTTCGTCGTTGAAGAGTTCTGTTCTGATCATCATCAGCAGTTCCACTTCATCCAATGTCACACTTTTGGATGCAAATGCTTGACTTGTTGATAAAAACACAAAAATACTATATGTTTGCCTTCAATATTTGAGGAGTTTCCTCAATTCCTCATGGATCCCATCATCAGAACTGCGTTTTGACAAAAACGGGACCAACTTGGATATATATACTTACAATCAAAAAAAGAATTTTTTAAATCTGTTAAGAAATAACGGAGTTATGGAGTAACAAACATTAAAAAAAACATACAAACGAATTGATAACCTCCTCTTTTGAAATCTTGAAGTCGGTTAAAAATTGAAGCATAGCGAGGAGCATTTTGTTCTGTCGGAACAATTAGTAGAGATAAAAAATATATTACAAAAATATATTCAATGCATCTGGATTAACCTTCTTTATAACTATTTCAAATTTCAAATTTATAGCATAAGTAGTTCTTGAGATATTTAGCAAGGTAACAGACGGACAGATAGACAAAGCGGCATCATATGGGTTCTTTTTTTACCATTTTGGTCCGGAACCCTAAAAACGGAGCTAAATTATTTAGTGTAAATAAGCAAGGAAATAACACAAACGTACCCAAAGTGTGAAGTATAATAACTTTTATTCAATTACAAAATTCTAAAAACAGGTTCTATTAATTTTCAATTTTCCTCGACCCAATGAGGAAATTGATACATATAATAGCTTTATGGGGACTGCTTGGTTCCAGTAAGTAATTAGGTGGGTACCTTCTTCATCTCGTAGCTATGATTTTAATACAATGACGGTGACAAACTAGCTTACGGTCTTCCTGGTGGTAAGCAGACAATGTAGCATTTGGACACTTGCGACTCCAGAAGATTCATAAGAGTATTTCCAACCCTTTATTGACTCCAAGAAGCGATGTCTTGACAGCTAGAGGTATACGACTATACGTAGGTCCCTCATTTTCAACTCAGTGTATCCACGGGAGCTCTGACAACCTAACTACCACGAACGGCAGGAACACCAACATAAAAATTGTCTGAAATAAAGAATTATTATTATTATTATTATGTGTTTTCTTTGTTTATCTCTCTAATAGGAGGAAGTTTTAATTCAGAAATCGCGGGCTATTGGCCAAACGAGTACTGAATGATAGAACCTACGACGGTTCTATAGCTAGACATTTACGAACTACTCGTCATGTGTTCATGATGACCGCTTTTTGTAGGAGGATATATTATTATAACTAAGGAGCAAGTGGTGGTGTAATTATTATCTTCTGAACTGTGCAGGTACTTCCCCAGATGGGTTGCTCCAAGTATGAGCGGGATAATGTTCCACTGTGCCATAACTCGTAGGTATGTACGCACTGCTGATGACGATTAAATACCTACCTCTCTGGTAAAACATTGTACCAACAAGTTCATCATGCTGGCTACCTACAGTACCTACCCTACTAGTTTTGAAAATTTAAATTCGCTGCTCTAACTATGCATACCAACTAAACCTAATACGATCTGACCCTGACAATAGATACATGGTCATAAAAATAATACTACAAGTATTGGGTCATATTGAGATCGGTTTCTTCTAATTAGCTTGCCTAGATTGGACAAACTCTTGTTCAATAGAAAGAATTGTTGAAGTAATTAATCGGAAGTTTTGAAAATTGCACCTGACCTGTAACGTGCAAAGTATTTTAATTAATCACGATTAGCGAGCAAGAAGGAAATTAATATCGTAAAAGCAATTAACTTTTGAAAACATGTTGTTACACGGGCGCGCTCACAGGCGAGCCGCTTTTCTAAAAAAAAGTGGGACATCCTAGGAATAATCTTTTATTGTGTAGGCTTACCTAGTGATTTTGAGTGATATCTAATTCGTTTTATTGTGAAGAATTCCTGGCCCAGGTGCTTTTAATTTCTGATTTTACTGACCGAGCGAGCGAAGCGTCTCCGTTTCAGCTTTCGACAAAAATTCTTTCGTATTTCTGTCTGTCTGTCCGGATGTTCTCTTCTACAGGTCGCATTTCTCAACCGATTCTCGTGAAATATTGTGAGCAGGTTCGATAATTATATAATAAAAAATTGTTGAGTAAGTTTTTGGAAATTTTGGAATTAGAAATAAAAATTGCTCACGGCCGCTAGTATATAATTGAGTCTAATGTTTACTCATATTAGCGTTAATCCGGCAGCATCTTTAAGAAACCTGGGTCCCGCTTGCTACCTAATCCCAAATATGAGTGAGCCACTCCTGGATCCAGTGCTCCCAACTCGTAAACAGGAGAACAATACTCGTATGTCATTAAAGTATTCAGTTCGTAGGGTAGTGTAGTGTTGGCATATGCTTAAATTTTAGAAAAAAATCTGTGTCGCAAAACAAAAATATTGCTGGTGTTGACAATATTTTACCGGAAAATCGGTCATCGATTTGAGTGATAGCTATCCGGGCCTTTGATCAATACTGCGTTCAATTTTTAACCGACTTCAAAATTTCAAAAGGAGGTTATCAATTCGGTTGTATGTTTTTTTTTGTTACTCCATAACTCCGTCATTTCTTAACCGATTTCGAAAATTCTTTTTTTGATTGTAAGTATATATATCCAAGTTGGTTCCGTTTATGTCAAAACGCAGTTCTGATGATGGGATCCACGAGGAATTGAGGAAACTCCTCAAATCTTTAAGGCAAACATATAGTAATTTTTGTGTTTTTATCAACAAGTTAAGCATTTGCATCCAAAAGTGTGACATTGGATGAAGTGGAACTGCTGATGATGATCAGAACAGAACTCTTCAACGACGAAAAGTTCACGTTTGGCGATTTGTACTTCTAGCTGTGTTTGTTAAGCAAGTTCTATTTTCACGATTAATTTTAGTCATGCTTGATTGCTGATGATGGGACCCATGAGGAATTGAGGGAACTCCTCAAATCTTAAAGGCAAACATATAGTGATTTTTGTATTTTTATCAACAAATCGAGCATTATCATACAAAAATGTGACATTTGATGAAGTGGAACTGCTGATGATGATCAGAACAGAACTCTTCAATGACGAAAAGTTCACGTTTGGCGATTTGTCCTTCTAGCTGTGTTTGTTAAGCAAGTTCTATTTTCATGATTGATTTTTGTCATGCTCGAGTTCTGATGATGGGATCCATTAGGAATCGAGGGAACTCCTCAAATGTGAAAAGCACATAAATAGTGATTTTAGTATTTTCATGAACTAATAATCAAGCATTTTCATTCATAAAAGTGACATTTGATGAAGTGGAACTGCTGATGATGATCAGAACGGAACTCTTCAACGACGCGTAGTTCACGTTTGGCGATTTGTTCTCTTCGTTTTGTTTGTCAAGCAAGCAAGGTTTTTCCATGATTCCATGAGGAATTGAGGGTACTTAGTCTTCTACCATTATAAACATACTTATAGCCATTTTTATTTTATTGTATGGAATCTAAGAGTGCACCATCTAAGTATAATAATCTTTCAATGGCCTCCCCCATTGAAGTATGTTTTTTTTTTCTTAAAAATTATTCCATTGAATAAACGGCTTGAAATATAGCTTGCATCCAATCTATGATGCACATTTTAAAAATGTATATTTTAAACATAAAACTTAAAACCCCAACTATAACAAGAATACGCCTTCCAAAAGATCTGCCTGCGGCATGGTCCCCATAACGCTGGCCGCGTTACCTCTCTGTACCTTTTATTAAACTTACTTAACCTTGCCTAATAGCGATCGCAATTTCTTTAGCGCCTACTTCAAAAGGTGTCGACATGTATTTGTTAAGTAGGTCTCTAATTATTAAGAACGTGTTTCATCTTGTTTCATCTCATGATTGGATTGGAAATCTCGGTTTCGGAAAGCTTTCTCTACATAATGCTGTGCCCTTGCAGGGCGTTACATGTACCTTACATCCTCTGTACCATCTAATGTAAAATTTGATATGCAATAAATGATTGGTTTTGACATGATACCACATGATATTTATTATTTTACATGATATTGACATACACACTAATTGTAATTATAAATATAATTTTTATAGTGACATAGAGAATTAACTTGTGAATTTTTAGAATGAATTTGAATTTTAGATGTGTAAATCTTACGTGAAGAGCCTATCTGGCATGTATTTTAACCGTCTTTATTTTTGTTTAGAAAATTTGTATGTGGGTAGTTTGCATAATAGTTATTTGAGAGAGAAAATTTATATTATTCTCAGTCTACCCACTTGACAACGAGTGCTGCAAAGGGCTCGAAACGTCGGGATATCTATACTTAATGTTATAAAGCTGAAGAGTTTGTTTGTTTGAACGCGCTAATCTCAGGAACTAATGGTTCGAATTGAAAAAATATTTTTGTGTTGGATAGTCCATTTATCGAGGAAGGCTTTTCACGCTGCGACCAATAGGAGCGAAGATGCGAAGTCGCGGGCAACAGCTAGTAATAAATATATTCTACACGTGATTAAATCCGATAATAGTTTTATTCAAGTCGGTTAAAATTAAGATTATAGGTACCTCAACTAGGTACTATCCAGATAATAACAGTAACTATGCTACCAAAGAATTGATATGGTAACAATCCAATAATATTGTCTAACACGAATTCAGTGAAAATGTCAGCAGAACCCAGTAAGAACTGCCAGTAATCTTTGAAACCACTCCAATTAGAACAATGGCGGCAGCGGCTCAGGCCAAATCTGGTCGAATTAAATGCGAATTCGGCCTGCTCGGGTCACTAATCACTACTGCTAGTCACTTTCGCCATTGTGAAGCAGAAAACAAGTTTTTTATTAATCGCTAGAGGGAAATTAATGGTTGCTGGTTTTATTAAATTGCGATGTTGGCTTGATGTTGGTGATAAAATAAAAGACTCCTGTGTACAGTATAGAATGCAGTGCCAATTAAATGACGCGGCGTTTTATTCTTAAGCAACCGGAAGCTAATTTTTTACTCGAGTTTTTTCAAGAGCTGCAAGATATTAAAAGTACTCGATTGACTAAAAATAAGCAATAGATTTAGATTTATTTCTTCCACAATGCAAGACATCTTTCATTATGGTTAACATTAATGTCAATTTAAAAGAATCTCTTGATGGGACTCGATTTATTTGGACGCCACTTCACTCCACTATCTCCTTAAACTTATGGTAGAATAATTGTCTTGATTTGATTGTAATATTACTTGATTGTAGAATAACACTTTTTTTTAAACTATTTGCTATTCTCTAAATGGATCACTTATTCCATATAATATCATAAATACAAAGTTTCACGTCTAAAACTCAAAAGATACAACCGACAGCATAAATTGCAGTTACGTTTGCACACGTGTCGAGTCCTGAAGGCAGTAAAAACTGCACATGTAAAGCGCTAGGGACAAGTAACTACTGCTGTGTAAATGTGAAGGGCGTATATCCATGCGAAGCATAGAGTTTTTACTACCTTCCTGTGAAACAGTAGACCATCAAGGCAAGTAATTTGTGCGGCCAAGAAATGAGCCTGGCCTTGGCACGTGTTGCGATTTCCTTTCCACGAGATACGTAACTAAATCTCCTGCATCGTGTAAGTAGAGCATGTAGGTGTAAGTATGTACAACACTGCTGAATAGCTTTAGGCTGCATAACGTTATCAGTCTCACACATTTTATATCTAACAGCAAATTCATCGTCAATTAAGCATATTGACGGGTCGACATTCGCCAATCCGCATGCCAAGCGTGTCGATTATGGTATTTACCCCCTATGAAATTGGAGGAGGCTTCTGTCAAGCAGTGGACGTCTTACGGCTGAAATGGTGATATGGTATGGAGAACATTAAGAAGCACTGTACCCACCTTTTACTTAGGCGACTTCCTCGTGTATCGGTGCGGTGGCGGTACGCTATGGGAAACCAGTCAGATGTCAGTTTTAAGTATCAGTCGAGTCAGTAGCGCTGTTTGTAGCGCCAATACATTTAAACGAGTGCTTCCTGACTGGCACGGGATTCGCAGAAGCGGGGCGACACGAGTGTAGTAATATCCAGCTTCTGCGCATGATATATTGTTTACTGCGAAAAAGTAATACTGACAGTATCTTGTTGGCGAACGCGTATTTCGGGAACTACAGGAGCCGTGAATAATAACACTTTCACTAGTAGTTAGATATGAATTTATTAATTATCACTTAAATGTAAGTTGTGAGTGTTTTTAGTGCTCGGTAAGGAATGAATCTACCCTTTTTTTTTAAACTTCCACTACACGCAACCAATGTTGCCAACAAGATAACATTACTCATATTAAAGTTCTTTATATTAATTTTACATTTCATATTGTCGTTTTAAAGTTATTTACTGGTTAATTATTAATTTGAGATATACAAAAATTATACAAGCACATTCAATTTAGTACATATAATATCACGGTGGTGTTTCACTTTTACCCTTAATTGAACGTGCTAAGTTTTTGTCTCTTATCAACATATTTGCTAACATTCGGCCTTTTCTGACAACTCAAGCGTCCTCGCGCTAAGGTATTATATAAAGGAAAATACCATTACCTAACAATCCACACATTACAACAGTTTACATGTCATAAGATTATTTCAACAGCAATACATACGTAAATAATTATCACATTATTTGAAATCGAACATAGTCTTAATCAATCGAACATAGTCTTAATCAAATTTACGTGCCTTTGCAACTAACACAAGATATCTCTGATACTTAACTAGTAACGCCACAAAGGGCTAGTAACGCCACTAAGGCTAGCAACGCCACAAAGGGCTAGTACCTACCTGGTTACGCCACAAGGGCTAGTACTTACCTGGTTACGCCACAAAGAGCTAATACTTACCTGATTACGCTACAAAGGGCTAGAAACGCCGCAATTGTTAGCAACGCCACAAGGGGCTAGTAACGCCACAAGGGGCTGGTAACGCCACAAGGGCTAATAACGCCACAAGGGGCTGGTAACGCCACAAGGGGCTAGTAACGCCACAAGGGGCTGGTAACGCCACAAGGGCTAATAACGCCACAAGGGGCTGGTAACGCCACAAGGGGCTAGTAACGCCACAAAGGGCTGGTAACGCCAGAAGGGGCTGGTAACGCCACAAGGCACTGGTAACAAGGGCTAGAATGACGCCACGCAGGGCTAGTTTCAAATAAACACATATTTGCACAAATCAAAAATACAATCTTTAATGAAAAAAACATCAATTTTATCTTAATACATTCAATGTAAATACGCGCTATCACTATGTTTATGCTAAAGCGCACTAGGTGTCAGAGTCGCTCTCCATGGGATCATTACCAAACACCAACCAAGGGTGAATCTTATCTACTGCAAATACCGATCTGTACATAGGTTTACCATTCTTTTTTGTAATAGGCGTGTCTTCAACCTCGTACCTGTCGTTACCTAAAACCTTCGTAATTTTGTACGGTCCACTACATTTAGGCTGCAATTTCCTACTTTGACCGGTGGGGTTACCTATATCCCTTTCAATACGCACAAGATCTCCAATATTATACATACGTGGATACTTTCTCTTACTGTCAAAACGTTCCTTTTGTTTTTCTTGTTCTGTACGCATCCTTTCACTGGCCTCAGCTCTCATAATGATGGGATTTTCATACTCCTGAGCTTCGGAAACTATCGCGTTCATTACACCGTCAGAACTACCTGTGGGGTTCAGGCTAAATAAAAGCTGAGCTGGTGTTTTATTAGTGGCCTTGTTGATGGTATTGTTAAGACCCCATTGGACCTTTGGCACACAAACGTCCCACTCATTATCAGGTTTGCCATAGTTCATTGACGTAAGTGCGTCTAAAATGGAGCGATTATAACGCTCAATCTGACCGTTGGCGCGAGGGCTAGCAACCGCGTTCAATATATGAATAGATCCCTTATCCTTAATATATTTTTCGAAAGAATGACTAGTAAAGCTAGTCCCTCTATCCGTAATTAATCGTCTAGGTACGGCAAATAAGCTGAAATATTCTTCAAAGACGTTTATTGTGGTGCTGGTCTTACAGTTTTTAACAGGTTTTATGTATATAAATTTAGTAAAGGAGTCAATTATTGCCAGTATGTATGAATTTCGTTTTTTGCTTATAGGAAATGGACCACAATGATCCGCATGTAAGGTGTGAAACGGTCTGTCAGGTTTTGGAATTGGATGTAGCATACCTTCCTTAGGACCGCCGGGCACTTTATTATATGCACAATGCAAGCAAGCATTACAATATTTTTTAATAAACCGCCGCATCTTTTTGAACCAATATACTTTGCGTATTCTTTCGTATGTCTTTTCATACCCAAAGTGCCCAACATCATCATGATGGCTTTTAAGTATCTGCCATCTTATGGATTTTGGAACAACCCATAACAAAGTCACCTCCTCGTTCTTTTTAACCAAACGATACAGCCTATCATTCTTATATACGAAATTGTTTTTTATATCTATCATTGCCTTGGTTTCATGGTCTTTCAAAATTTGCACTATTCTTTGTAGTTCAGGGTCAGATTGTTGAATGGTTTGTAACCATTTATCATCAGTTACGACATTCGAATCCGCAGTATCTATATGGAAGACGTGACAGTCGTCGTCGCGACATGGTGGATTTGTCGCTACTATAGCGTTTCGACTCAGAGCATCTACATGAGTCATCTTCGTGCCTGGTCGATACTCTACATCGAAATCAACAAATTCTTGCATTGCCATCCACCATCTCGCCACTCTTGGAACTAAGTCTCTCTTCGTCATAGTGCTACGAATTGCATGACAGTCCGTTACTATTTTAAATGGACAACCAAGCAAATAAACTCTAAATCGATTTAGGGCAGTTACCACGGCCAGAGTTTCCAACTCATAAGCGGAGAATTTTTGTTCCTCAGGTGAGGTTTGCCGACTATAAAACGCGACAAAATCGCTCCTAATCCCATTTTGCTCGCATCTGTGTGAACCTCCAAATGCGCATGAGGCTCGTACAAAGCTAAAACGGGCCTGCTAATCAATATTTCCTTCAGTTTATTAAATGCAGCTACCTGTTCAGCTTCAAACCTCCAGGGCTCGTTCTTTTTTGTAAGCACAGTAAGGGGTCTAGCTATCAAAGAGAAATTGCGAACAAACTTTCGGAAGTAACTCGCCAATCCTACAAACTGACGGACCTCATGTACGTTTTTGGGAGTGGGAAATTTCTTGACGGCGTCAATTTTAAAGGATCCCGGTCTTATACCTTCTCTAGATATTTCATATCCGAGATATTCAATTTTCTCTTGAAAGAACACACATTTTTTTAAATTTAGCGTGAGTTTAGCGTTACGGAGCATTATGAAGACCTTCTCAAGTTTTTCAAGGCCCTCTTCAATAGATCTTGACGGGACTAAAAGATCGTCCATATATGCAAGAACCAGCTTTTGACCAACGCCATTGATCATCGAGTTTATAGCGCGCTGAAAGACGCTTGGAGCGTTCGCCAGCCCGAATGGCATCCGATTAAACTCGTAGAGCCCATCCGGGGTGACAAACGCCGTTAGGCGCTTACTGCACTCAGATACTGGTACTTGGTAATAACCGCTAGCTAAATCGAGGCTGGTGAAGAAATTATTACCACCAAGACAATCTAATTTATCCTCAATGCGAGGTAATGGGTACTTATCTTTGAGGGTCTTCCGGTTCAACGCACGATAATCGACACATAAGCGTTTCTTTCCATCTTTCTTGCTGACCAACAGCACAGGACTTGCGTAAGATGATGAACTTTCCCTGATAATACCATTCCGAAGGAGATCATCTATAATCACGGACAATTGTTCTTTTTCTTTAATGGACATACGGTACGGATTGTAAACTACGGGATTATCATCTTTAAGCTTAATAACCATCTCGACCAAATCAGTTTTACCTAGTTCAGACAAGTCTAGTGCGAAACAGTCACGGTACTTTGATAAGAGCGTATGAAATTCTTCACGTTCTTTTTCATTCAGTTTTGTACCCGTAACTACATCTTCTATTGGCAATAATTGCGTATTTTCCGCAGTGACTGTAGTCAATCGTACTGTGGGCTCATTAATTTCCTCATAACTACTTCCCCTAGCTAGTACCTGGTTCTTATCAAATTTCAATTCTGCTTCTGCTACATTTGAAATCATGACAAAACCTTGACTGTTGCTATAACTATACAACCCAGGCAAAACAATATAATCTCTCTGCGGTGCATTGCAAAATGTAGCAGGCATATACAGAAATCCGGTAAAACTTGTCGTCGTGCTGACTTCTATAGGTGATGTGAAGCCTGACTCAACAATTACTTCGGTAACTGTATTTAGCGCATACTTTACATTTGGTTGATTACATCCCTCCCCTGGTGCTCTATAAAATGTCAAGTCCTTTGCAGTTTTTATAATAACAACATCCGGTAATTCTGTAAACGTTTGGCCTATCATGATTTCACTTGGCAAGAGATGATCGGATACTACGACAAGGTCGACTGGACTTTCAACATCATCAACACTTAAGATACCGTTTACCAAGCCTAAGGGTCGAACGGTTGAATTGCCAAATCCTCTTAAATTTGGCATTTTGTCAGGACATTTCCAAGTACCAAATATTTGTTTGGCGGAACATTCCCTGATTAGGGTGCATGAACTACCCAAATCAACGTATGCACGAGTAAGTACGCCCTCCAACCTGACGTCCTTGTAGTACTTTTCGCTTTCAAGTTCTGATGACTGAACATGGGGTATTTCAGTATCACTCGTCTCGATACGCCTAACGTCTTTATTATCTAATGATGGAGCAGGGATTTGCAAATGGCCGCCATTATTAGAATTATTCGACGAGCCTATAGTCATCCTATTACGACATTCATTAGCTATGTGACCCACCCTGCGGCAAATGTTACACCTCTTCATAGGTTTAGTGCATCTAGACCTAATGTGCCCGACTTCTCCACAGTTATAGCAAACTATTTCAGGTTTAACTGTATCTAAACTTGTATTCGTGGCGTTTTGATTCGGTCTGGGATCTTTGTTCCATGGTTTACTGCGCTTTTGCGACATTAGATAATTATCGTTCTGGGACAAGGTTCTCAAATATGAGAATAATTGTTCCGGTTCCTCAAAACGGCACGAATTTGCACTCATCCTAACAAACTTGTCGTCTATTCCATGTACTAAACAACCTACGGCCTTGCGACCAGTTATTTCACATTTATTTATCAAAATCATTTTTTCATAATAGTACACGTCCAATGATTGCCCCACTTTACAGCGTACGTTAAGCATTCGCTGAAGGAGATCGCCATAATTTTCTGTTGAGGGAAACGCTAATTTCAACTTTTCCACCCACTCAGGCCAAGTATACAAAAGGGACGGCAGTCCTTGATACCAACGCTTCGCCAAGCCAGATAGTTTAGGTAAAGCGTAATGACACGTCTGAGTATCTGTCCATGAATATATTTGAGCGCACTCGTTAACCTTGTGAATCCAGCATTCGATATTTTGGGCACCATCGTTAGGATCGAATTCGGGAACCACGTTAAGATGTGCGGTGTAAGCATGAGCTGGCAAAACATTACCTACTGCGATACTACTCTTACTTGATTGGCCCGCCTCAGAATTGTTGACAACATTATTAGCTACACGATCTTTACTATAAGTATTATGACTGCTTGCGGGCAGCGGTGGAGTGAAACTTTTCGACCCTACGCTAACCCGATCCTTTTCGGGTTCATTCCTCGTAAAATTACTCCGTCTACTATTATGAACGTGACGTGTTTTTTGTCTCTTATGTCGCCGACGCGGTGGCGAGCGACTTGAACTACGCGATGACGATAATCTACTCATACTACTCGTTGACATACTTCTGTCCGAGGAATAAGAATAACGACGACGACGTCGTCTAGACGATCGACGTTTACGTGATCTGGCCGCTCTATTATTGGATCCCATGGTTAGCGATTCTGTTATTGATTTAATACCAATACGTAATAAACTAATCACCTTGCAACAAATTTAGTACATAACATAACAAACAACCAAGTTTAAATAACACGTTTATCTACGTGACGTTAACCAAACACACTATTTTAACCTAAATAATCGTCAAACACAATACTTGTTTGTAAGTACTTGTCACGTTTATCCACGTTACAATATCTTGCAAATCTTTGAATTTAACCTAAAGAATTGACCACATTAATATTCATGTCACACACCAATCATTTCCAATCGTAATTATTACTGTCCTGAAATCATTCTTGTACTCCAAACGTTTTGTAAGCCGACACAAAGGGATTTCTTTGTGTAACAATATTTTTTTTTTATATATATGTAGGTAATTACTTCGTTGCACACCTTTGAAACAGATCAGGTAATCCACGATCACAGAAATATCTCCTGTCTATCACTTCACTTTTCACGGCTTGTGTTGTATTTACAAAGGTATTTCTTTGTGTAACAATTTTTTTTTACATATAATTACTCCGTTGAACACTTTTAAAATAGATTAGTTAATCCACGATCACGCAAATATCTCCCCGTCTATCACTTTACTTTTCAGGGCATAAAATCATTAACAAACAAAAACACGAAACCACCAAGTGTATGGAAATTCAATCCACTGACCTTTTTCCGGGGTCAAATACCTCGGTTCCCGGCGACGTGGGCTGCTCATCCAGGATCCCACTTCTGAATTGTTGGCGAACGCGTATTTCGGGAACTACAGGAGCCGTGAATAATAACACTTTCACTAGTAGTTAGATATGAATTTATTAATTATCACTTAAATGTAAGTTGTGAGTGTTTTTAGTGCTCGGTAAGGAATGAATCTACCCTTTTTTTTTAAACTTCCACTACACGCAACCAATGTTGCCAACAAGATAACATTACTCATATTAAAGTTCTTTATATTAATTTTACATTTCATATTGTCGTTTTAAAGTTATTTACTGGTTAATTATTAATTTGAGATATACAAAAATTATACAAGCACATTCAATTTAGTACATATAATATCACGGTGGTGTTTCACTTTTACCCTTAATTGAACGTGCTAAGTTTTTGTCTCTTATCAACATATTTGCTAACAATCTCATCAAGTGGGGAAATCTCTACAACATCACTGGTCACGTCAAACAATAAAATACTATATACCATACTATATATATAAAATACTATATATCAATGCCGCCCCGCTAAATCAGAAAGTCGCCTTACCCATGTAGTCCAGTCTCCCGCTTTCCTGTAGGTACATTCTTAACACTTTATGATATATTATATATTATATTTGACGGCCTGTTTAGCCTAGTTGGTAGTGACTCTGCCTCCGAAGCTAAAGGTCCCGGGTTCGAATCCCGGCCAGGGCATTAATTTGTGCATTTATCACGGGTACTTGTTCTTGGGTCTTGGATTTTTTCTATGTATTTATCTACATAAGTATGTATATCGTCGTCTACTACTCATAGTACAAGCTTTGCTTAGTTTGGGACTAGGTCGATTTGTGTAAGATCGTCCCCCAATAATTTTTTATATTTTTTTTATGGTATCGATTTCACATATCGTAGTACTTTCAGTCTCACCTACGGTTTCGGGCTTTAGCTGATATTGTCTTGAGGTTTTATAGCCATAACACTTTAACTGACTTTTCTGATGCTATCGCTATCGGTATCGTAATATACACAGCTAAAATTGAGTGATCTTCAAAAGGTGTTAAGCACAATCCGACACATATTATAAATTATAACTAATAATATTTGGTTAGAGTGGCGGCAATGGTATTTTTTTTTATATTTATCATCATTATTGGCCTAGCCCTTATCTATGAAAAGGTAGTTGTAGCGACCATGTTAGTATTAGTTAGGAATACGGAGCAGAGTAGGGTGGAATTCAAATTCTTGTCAATAGTGAAGGCTAACTCCTATACAATTTAATCGGTTTCGCTGTGACATGAATATTTGTTGTACAATTTATACGTTTGACTTTCGTTCCTCAGAAGAATTATAATTCATGATAAACTTCGTAATCTAACTTACCGATTAGAACAGGTACCTTAAGTGGCAAAATATAAAACTAATTAAATCAGTTACGTTCTCTGAGCTTCGCTTTCACCGCTGGCATTGGTCGATACGTCCATGAATTACAGGTAATGCACTAATATACATAGCCATCCATTTCTGACGTCTGGTAGACGTGACGAGCAATTGTTACATGTTATTCACGGACGGTGAAAGTTTTAATAGATATAAATGTTTCCATGGCCCGCGACTAAGCCCGTGTGGAATTCTTGGAGACTTCGTTTTTCATTTATTTCAGGCGAATTCTTAGTTATCGCTCTTCTATACGAACTCTTACCTCCACAAGGGATGATTATCGGGATAAAAACCTCCCTATGTTCTTTTCAGGATTTCACTATCTCCATACCAAATTTTATCTACACCAGCGTTTTAAGCACGGAAAGGTTACATACAGACAGATAGAGTTGCTTTCGTATTTATAATATTATATTACCTAATGGATGATGGATGGTCGGCGGGCGGCTGAGGCGGGAAACGTGATATCCTCCAGCCGCCTGAATGGTCATATGAAGGTCACGTGGCTTGTAGCGCAGAATGAAGCCGGTACATCAATGCAGCCTAGAGACAAAAAAACTACCAAGTGCGTGTCGGGCCACGAGCAATATACGGGAGTCCGCAGTTGCCCACATATTAAACTAGTGGCTGAAAGCTGAAACGGAGACGCTTGACTCGCTCGGTCAATTATGAGGACTTAAAAGCTTACAAACTTATATTTAGTACTATGTATATGTTTAACATAATTAACGTTATCGAAGCAATCACTGGAAATTGTACGAAAGCTCTCTTTTTCTAAGTAAATCTTAAGTTCGAATAATTACTCTTTAACTAGTAATTTCTGTTTAGCTGTAATAGTTTTCCTTTTAAATTAATTATTTATACCCACTATACTACCATGAATTTTTCACGTACCTAGGTAGCAACCGTTCAGCTAGCACCTAAATGCTTAATTTTTAACGAGCTATTCAACGATAACCCTTATAATAGGTTTACAAGACGAAAAATTGCATCCACACTTTACGTGTGCTTATCTAAGTACACATATTTTATTATAGATTTGCTGGCGTGATTAATATGTAAACATATGCCAAATTACAGCTTTCTAGTAGTAACGGTTACTGAGCTAAGCTGCGGACAGACGGACATGGCGAAAGTAAGGGTTTACTTCTGAACCCTAATAAAAAAGGCCTACCTCAAACGCTACGTTATAACTTGTTTCTCTTTACTCCAAAATAAAAACACGCTTATTCTACGAGTCTCTAGACATAAGTTTTTTAATAATTTCACGCTTTAACTTAAATCACATTGATTGAGTGTCTCGGACAAATCCATTAAGAAATGAAAGGGTTTTAAGAGGTTGCTTTGCTGGTACAACTTCGCGCCGGAATTACGCTGCCGCTGTGATCGAAATCGTTTCTATTTCATGTATTTTTAATTCTTAATACAACTCCTTCAATTATGTGGTTCAGAATATATATTATCTCAATTCATATTAAGTGATATTAATAATAAGCTAGCAGTTTACTAAAGCAACATAATCACGTGTTTGATTGCTTGTGGTTTCCATAACAAAGGGCTCAACTCGGCTTAAATAATTACTATGTACAAAAGTAATTACCAAGTTATTGAATAGGTATTAGATGTAGTCAACATCAAACTACACAGTTTAATCCATTTAAGTAAACAACGGATTCCTTTTCTTTCATGATATTTAAACCTATGCCAAAGATCATTATTAATTATCTATGGCTACATTTATTTATTTAAGTTACAATATTTGATTAAATAATGAAAACCGTATATTAATAACAAGAATGGTATTCAAGTGAATATTATTTTAACTTACACTAATAGTTCCATTTATACCATTTTTGCGTAATGCTATGAATACAATTTAAATAAATAAAATTTTGTTGCATCAAGCTAAACTATGTGTATGTGCGCGCGCGTTTGTGTGTGTGTGTGTGAGTGTGTGTGTGTGAGCGCGTGTGTGTGTGTGTGTGTGCGTGTGTGTGTGTGAGCGTGTGTTTGTGTGTGTGTGAGTGTGTGCTACGAACGTTACTTTACACTAACTGGTTCTATAAAAAATTGACTTTAAGTTTTACTATAAGTTAAAGTTTTTATAAATACTCAATTACAGCAGTTTTGCACTTATGTAGTTGAAGTTCATAAATATTAGATTTTACATTAATTTTATTGTATACATATGCTGATTGTGACTTAAATTGCCTTTTAGCAAAAACGGATCTGGTACTTACAGGGGGAGCGACATTGCCTGTGCGTCTGCGTGATAGGAAGCTCGGATTAAATCTAATATTTTTGTGAAGTTTTAGTATAGTATGCAAGATATACAGTTTACTCATAGACAGCTGACCACTTGTCAAGTAAAGCTCGTTTGTGGGAAACCTGTATGGCTTGAAGTTCATCACCTTTAACAAGCAACGCTGCCCCCTTTCTACTTCTAGAAATTTTGTTTTGGTGTCACCACCCCAGACAGCGATGCAATAGGTCATTACAGATTGTGCTATTGTAATATAAAGTTGGTTTAGGAGATGTTTAGATGCTATATTCCTGAGCATTTTAAAAAGCCATATGAGTTTTCTAATCCTACTATTCACATATTTAATATGTGTGTGCCATGATAGTCGCTGGTCCAGCATGATATCTAAATATTTAGTACCGGTAACCCTCTCAATCTCAGTGCAATCACAATGGGCTTCACTAATATTATTAACATTATATTACGACGGTACATCCTCGAGATTTATAGATTTGTTTACTATGTAGTACTCATTTTTTAATGTACTAGGCATCGCACAATATGTTTATAGCTAAATAAATAAAAAAATAGAAAATAAAGAGTGCCTTAACTGATATCTCCCTCCCACCCCTCATACCGAGTTCCCGCTCATCGTCATTCGTTTCTTTTGTGCGGGCATCGCAACATTAAAAAGTGAAGTGCTCAAGATAACTAATTAACCGCGCGTTACCTTACAAGTAATTTATTGATAGTTTATCGTAGTGTAGTTTAAACATGGGAAAACGAAAACGGAAGGATAGGGAATCTCACATTAAACGCAAAATACGGCGTTTAGAGAAACGATTACGAGACTACCCGCCGGACACGAGTGAAGGTAAGTCCCGATTTACGCGTAAGAAATGATCGAGCTAAAACGACCTTAACATCTGCACCTAGTGCTCAGTATAGTATAACTGTGTCATTGAAATAATATTACGAATCAATGCTGTTTACTTAACTGTTTTTCTTCGACTAACCACATACTTTAGGAGTATGGATGTAATTGTATTCTCTGACACAATTGAATACCTACAGTCGTTAAACGTTAAAATTGCAACGAAATCATAGACATTTCATATTGAATGAATTACGGATATCGTTCCGATAATACATTTCAAATAAACTATTATTACTTAGGGCAAATATTTTTTCCTAACGTGTAGTTTCCAGAATAGGTACAGACACTTTCGTACTAAACCTCGGTACGGGTCGGTTATACTTCATGATGCGATCATGATAGATAACATTATCTACTGAGTCCTTATGCTTTTTTGGACCGGTTCGCAAGCCAGGCCCTCTTTCTAACATCTTGAACTGTGACAAACTATACTCCATGATGCGGTCATGGTTGATAGTTCCATTATTCGAGTTCATTCCACGAAAATTCTAATAGTTATACTCCGTGATGTGGTCACGGCTGATAACTGACTAGTCCATCGTCGTAACGTGATTGCGACTAAGACTCAAAACTTTTTATATTGAGACATTTTCTCTCGGTACGCTTTCAGAAAGCTACGGAAGCGAGTATTCAAGATACGATTCGGGTACCCCTTGGTCCTCAGACCGCGAGACTGCGCCTTGGCCTGAAGAGTCAGAAGAGGGGACTAGCGTTCGTCCAAAATCGGCAGTATTTGGCCCCAAAATAGTAGCTCAAAATGAACCTAGCACCTCAATGGTGAATGCTAACCAGGAACTAACTCCTGCCGCAGAAACCCTGCTCTCAGCCGCTGCTCCTGCCACAGCCCTTGCCACAGCCCTTGCTCCCAGTAGCACGGCTGTCAATATTGACCTACCAACCACTGGTAATGCCGCCGATAGTAATACGGCACCCCTGTCAGATGACATTCTTATGGCACTGGGTGATCCCAAAGGCAAGGACGAAAAATTGGGTCCTAAAATACCGGATGAGGTCTCCGAACGTTGGGGTAAAATAATAGTGGATGGCTTAACCAAAGAACAAAAACAAAATATACTAGAGAAGACACTAATTCCCGAAAATTTTACTCTCCTAAAGGCGCCTCAACTCAACCCGGAAATTGCACCGATTCTCACAGAATCTGTTAAAAATAGGGACAAAATCCTTGAGAAAACCCAACAACATCTGGGGTTAGGTATTGCTGGCCTGTCCAACCTAACGTCTCAGATTATAAGAAGTGACTTCAACAAAATCGAGCTGCTTAAGAGCCTCTCTGAAATTAGTCAGATCCTTCTGGACTTACATCATGACAGCACATTAAACAGAAGGAAATTGGTTAGCCAAAGTCTAGATAAAAACTTCCACAACATCGTCAAAGACGTTAAAAGAGACGCTTACCTCTTCGGAACAAACCTTGGCGAAAAAATCAAGACATCCAAAACAGCGGAGAGATCTGGCCTGCAAGTTAAACGAACTGACGGCAACACGGGTCCCTCGCGAAGGTACACTCATCGGGAAAACTGGAGAGGCCCACCCAGGAAACACAGGCAACAACCTCGCAGACAGGGTGGGCCACGGAACCGGTACTACGGCCAACCATCGAACAGACGTCCGCCGCCTGCAGATCGACCGACGACGTCATCGAAGTCGAACTCGAAGAACCCGAAAAACTAACAGAGGTAATCTCTCACGCAGGTCGATTACGCCATCATTACAGTAATTGGCGTGACTTGACCGATGATCCTATAGTTCTAGGATACGTAAAAGGCTATGTCATTCCGTTTGATCGCCCCGTGCTACAAGTTGGTCCAGTCCCCAAAAATGATCATTTCAACATATTTGAAATGGAGCAATTGAATTTGGCAATATCTAAATTGGAAAATACCGGCGCAATCGTTCCTTGTAACAGCAACGTGTCAGGACAATTCCTTTCCAAAATTTTTGTTACACCTAAAAAGGATGGCACATATAGATTTATACTTAATTTGAAAAGCCTGAAAAAACTTATTGCTCCACAACATTTCAAAATGGAGGATATCCGTACTGTGGCCAAACTTATGTCAAATAATATTTTCATGGCCACTATCGACCTAAAAGATGCCTATTTTTTAGTGCCTATAGGCAAGTCCAGTAGGAAATATTTGAGGTTCCAGTTTCAAGGGCAATTATACGAGTTTCAGTGTCTTCCTTTTGGATTGTCTCTGGCACCGATGGTCTTCACAAAACTTATGAAACCAGTCATAGCTTTCCTAAGAAAAAAGGGTCTAATCTTAGCAATATATCTGGACGATATTATTTGTTTAGGCAGTACTTCGCACGATTGTCAAAATTGCGTTTCGGAAACAATCAACCTACTGAAAAAACTTGGCTTTGTTATAAATTATACTAAAAGTCATCTAACTCCCAGTCAAACCCAAACCTTTCTTGGTTTCGAACTCGATTCAAGAGATATGTGTCTTAAATTACCGATAGCAAAACGTCAAAAAATTTACGATCACGCTAAAACAATCTGCAATCAACGTTGTATAATCATCAGAGAATTTGCAAGCTTTCTCGGTTTGTTATGCTCCGCTTGCCCAGCAGCAGCTTATGGGTGGGTGTATACAAAGCGCTTAGAGCGAGAAAAATTTTTAGCACTTAAAAAATCTAACGATGATTTTGACAAGCACATGTTCCTAGCTGACTCATTAAAACCTGATTTGTCTTGGTGGATCGAAAATATTTTTAGAACCAAGAATCATATACGCACTGGACGCTATGCGTTAGAAATATATTCAGACGCATCTTTGACAGGTTGGGGTGCAGCGTGTAACAAAGAAAGGACGGGCGGTTTCTGGGATCTAGACGAATTAAATTGCAACATAAACACTCTTGAACTAAAAGCCGCATTTAATGGACTTAAATGTTTTGCCAGTGAACTGAGTAACTCAGAAATACTGTTGCGTATTGATAACACTACAGCAATAGCCTATATAAATAGGTACGGTGGTGTACAATACTGTCACCTTAATGATTTGGCACGCAAAATTTGGCAATGGTGCGAAGCTAGAAACATTTTTATATTCGCTTCATACATTAAATCTAAAGACAACGTCGAGGCAGACGAAGAATCGAGACGAACTAATATTGATACAGAATGGAGCTTATCTGTATCCGCGTTTAATATTATTGTCAAAACCTTCGGTTGTCTAGAGATTGATCTATTCGCGACCAGGATTAATACTAAATGCCCTAGATACATTTCCTGGAAACGAGACCCGGAAGCGTTTAATATTGATGCATTCACGGTTGATTGGAGCACTAACCTATTCTATGCGTTTCCTCCGTTCTCACTTATACTAAAGTGTTTACGTAAAATTATTAACGACAGAGCAACAGGAGTCATTGTTGTGCCCTACTGGCCAAGTCAACCATGGTACCCACTATTCAAAAGGTTATCACTATATGATCCTGTCTATTTCAGACCTGATCACAATTTGCTCATGTCTCCTTTCAGAAGCAGCCACCCATTGTGGAAAAGTCTTACCCTGGTGTCATCTCTGTTATCAGGGAAGCGTACGCAAGACAATTATTAAGCTCGGACATAATTGACATACTTATGGCATCATTAGCAGAAACATCATTAAAGCAATATAATTGCGCGTACAAAAAATGGTGGCTATTTTGTGAGGAAACAAAACATGATTTCTACACGATTAATGTTCCTGTAATCCTTAAATTCCTTACAACTCAATTTAAGAATGGAGCTAGTTACAGCTCTCTGAATACTCTTCGATCGGCATTGGCTCTGATATTGGGTAAACGGCTTAGTGAGGACGATCGAATAGCTCGATTCCTTAAGGGGGTGTTTAGATTAAAACCAAGTTTACCCAAATACCAAAACACATGGGACCCAAACAAAGTACTTGATTACCTATCAAGCTGGTACCCTAATAAAGATTTGCCACTAGACAAACTTACAAAGAAAATGGTAGCTCTGCTCGCGTTGTCGACTGCACAACGCTTGCAGACGTTATCACTTATAAGATTATCTAATATCACAGTTAATGCCTCAAATATCGAAATATTGATTAGTGACCTAATTAAAACCTCTGCGCCAGGACGCAATAACCCACGCTTAATTATACCATTTTTTGTGCACAAGGAACAAATATGTCCGGGAAAGACATTATCCGCCTACCTAGAGATGACTAAGCATCTTAGAGACAAGCCACAGGCAGACAAATTAATATTAACAATCAAAAAGCCTGCACATAATGCCAGCCCTGCGACAATCGGTCGCTGGATCAAACAAGTGCTAGCGGAAAGCGGAATAGACACAAATGTGTTCACCGCTCACAGCACTCGCCATGCCTCGACATCGGCGGCCAATAGAAAAGGCGTATCATTAGATCTCATAAAAAAGAGTGCAGGCTGGACTGGAAACTCACTTGCTTTCGCGAAATACTATAACAGGCCATTGATTAACGTAGAGGATAATGTCTTTGCCGAAGCCACTTTTGATTACTAATAAGACATAGTTGTAAAAGATCTAAGAAATTAAATCAAGCTTAAAATGAACATAAATATATGATTGATCTTTGCGTACCCACTACTTTATTGTTCACACCTATTATTCCTACAAATAGCTCTAAACATCTACATAGTAAACAAATCTATAAATCTCGAGGATGTACCGTCGTAATATAATTAATGGTTAAACGAACTTACCTGAAGTGAAGTTTGGCCATAATTATATGAGACGGTACATCCGAAGAGATTTATCACCCTCCCAAACCCATACAATTATGTGTAATTTCACCCTATAATGTAGGAAATAGGTGTCTTGCTCTAAAAATAATGACGATGAGCGGGAACTCGGTATGAGGGGTGGGAGGGAGATATCAGTTAAGGCACTCTTTATTTTCTATTTTTTTATTTATTTAGCTATAAACATATTGTGCGATGCCTAGTACATTAAAAAATGAGTACTACATAGTAAACAAATCTATAAATCTCTTCGGATGTACCGTCTCATATAATTATGGCCAAACTTCACTTCAGGTAAGTTCGTTTAACCATTAATTATTGATATAAGCAGAAGAACACTTATGAATTTTTATTTTTAGGTTTTCACTCGGTTAGGCTTTATCATATTTGGTGAAACATATGTAACTCGTTTTAATGACATTCAGAGTGAGAAGGTTACTCCTTAGCCAAGAGGGCAAGAGGATACTGTGCGGAGATCTTTTTCTGCGCTACTGAACACCGATCCCCAAGTTTCTCCCTCAAACACTATGACAGTGTCATCGGCGTAAGACTGGATAATACCATTTGTTTTATATATATAATACCATTCGTTAATATATAACAGAAATAGTGTAGGACCTCACACGCTCCCCTGGGGGACACCGAAGGTGACACTAGTCTCGGAGCTTATAATGTTTTCAATTTTTACTTTCTGTGTACGTCCGTGTAGGTAGTCACTCATCAACTTTAAAGGAAGACCTCTAATGCCTAAGCGCTCCATTTTTTGTATAAGGATGGGGATAGAGACGGTGTCAAACGCTTTTTTGAAGTCCAGAAATACAGCCATGCATTTCTTTCCATTGTCAACTTTCTCAGTGATTAGATTAGTAAGCGTAAGTATTGCATCTTCAGTTGACCTAGTCTGCCGAAAGCCAAACTGCAGATCAGAAAGTAAGTGGTATTTATTTAAGTAAGAAACAAGTCGCTTGTTGATCAATTTTTCCATAACCTTAGAAATAGCTGTCAGGACCGAAATAGGCCTGTAATTATTTGCATCGTCTGTTTCCCCATTCTTATACACAGGAGTAACAATAGATTGTTTGAGAGGTTCTGGAAAAACGCCCTGACTAAAGCATAGGTTAACTAAGTGACTAATTACTGGAGCCACATAAGGACAAGAAAGTTTCAAAAATCTAGTTGGTATATTATCCCACCCTGGGGCGCTATCCAATCTTAAGTCCATGACAGTGGCATAGACTTCTTGCGGATCAGTATCCAGAAGAACAAAAGTTGAGGTCACCCAATCAGGCATATTATGATTATCAGTGATCGTTTCAGAGTCCCGCACAATATCCTCCGCCAGGGTTTTGCCTATGCCAGCAAAGAAATTATTGACATAGTTTACAGAAGCAGTCGATGTAGGTTGTATGTTTAATAAATCGGTGTTTTTTGTTTTATCTGATTTGTAATTAGTTATGGTCTTGATAGTTTTCCAAAGTGTTTTGGAGTTCTTGGTGGCACTAGCAAGTTGTTCCCTTTCATATTTGTGTTTAAGTTTTTTTAACAAATTGTTGCAGAAATTCCGGTATCTTCTAAAAGTGATTTTAAGTACTTCATTATAAGAGTCGGCACGTACTTTTAGCTGTAATCTGTTGTGATCCATGGTTTTATCGTTCGCTTGCTTCTAGGTATGGTTTTTAAAGTTTTACTCTCTTCGAGTGAGTTATTTATTTTACTTGTTAGTTGAAGTGTGATAAAATAGGGGTCATCTAAATATATAAAAGAAGAAACTGACTGACTGACTGACATATCAACGCATAGCCCAAACCGCTGGTCCTAGAGATTCCAAATTTGGCACGTAGGTTCTTTGTAAAGTGTAGGGGTGCACTAAGAAAGGATTTTTCAAAATTCAACCCCTAAGGGGGTGAAATGGGGGTCCGAAGTTTATATGGGGAAAGATGATTAGTTGGACTATTTTATTCGAAACTTCACAGGAGTATTTCTGACCATAAATGAGTAAATACGTGTTTCAGGTTTTTTGAGAAATCGTCCCCTAAAAGGGGGAAAGATGGTGACAAATTCTGAAAATCGACATGGGTATTGTTTTTATGATATACCGGGTCACTGATAACGGAAACAACAATAATTTTAAAATCTCACGTGGAGGACGTGAAATACCATCCCCCTGTTGGGGTGCGAGGGGTATGAAATGACTAAATATTAATATGGGTGTCGTTTTTATGGTTTTTTGGGTCGTTAATTTCGAAAATGGCATTGATTTTGAAAATTAATATTGCGGACATGAAAACTTTTATAAGTGCCAAATTGCAAGAAGAAACTGACTGACTGAGTGAGTGACATATCAACGCACAGCCCAAACTGCTGGTTTGAGAGATACCAAATTTGGCATGTAGGTTCCTTATAAGGTCTAAAGGTGCATTAAGTGCCGTGAGTTCCCTATGAAGATACGACCTTTTTTGATTATATACGATTTCGACATTAATCGATATTTGAGCGCCCGAGAGGACTCTTTATAGGAATCAGAGGTACCTAAACTATGAATAAAGCAACGAGATAAAATGCCTTAGTTCTGGAAACATCTTCAACCACCATCTAAAGACGTTCTTGATAAAGAAGAGCTATTATTCGTTAAATGAATTCTTGGATGACAAAAATGAATAAATAAATAAATCAATTTTGTACCTACCTACACTGCATATTAACTTGATTTGAAGTAATCACTTGAATTAAATATTGTTATTAGATAAGTTAGTATATAAGTACTATTGTGTGCCCTGGCAGGGCGTCATGTACAGACTTTCTCAAAATTTAACCAAACACCAACATTATTGTACCTACATGACTATACAATGAATAAATGAATATGAATATGAATACGGCCATATTGATTTTCTTCATTTCCGTCCCGATTTCGTTCAAAATCGATATCTGAGCGTCTGAGAGAATTCTTAATACGAATCCGAGATACAATTTGGAAAAAGTGGCAGCCATATTGATTTTCTTCATTTCCAACCCGATTTCGTTCAAAATCGATATCCGAGCGTCCAAGAGGTGCCCTAATACGAATCCAAGGTAAAATTTGGAAAAAGTGGCAGCCATATTGATTTTCTTCATTTCCAATCCGATTTCGTTCAAAATCGATATCTGACCTAATACGAGTTTGAGGTATAATTTGGAAAAAGTGACAGGCATATTGATTTTCTTCATTTCCGTCTCGATTTCGTTCGAAATCGATATCTGAGTGTCCGAGAGGTCTCTTAATATGAATCCGAGGTAAAATTTGCAAAAGTTGCGGCCATATTGATTTTCTTTTTTTTCGTCCCGATTTCGTTCAAAATCGATATCTGAGCATCCGAGAGGTCTCTTAATACGATTCTGAGGTAAAATTTGGCACTCCACACATGCCATAAAATTTTTAATGTTACTATATAGGCGTGTGGGGTATCTTTGGATTGCTTTTAAAAACGACATAGAGGTTTCGATATTTTTTCCATTTAAATCAACCTTTAGATTTTTTTTTAATCGTTTGGCACTTATTTATGAGCCGTGAGATCTTCGAGAAGACAAGTACGGTTGCCAGTTTTTGTTGCACGCATAGCACCACCCAGGGGTCACGTGTAGGGTAACGGTGGATACTCCCTACGGACGTGGTGCAACTTCTCCCCCCTTTGTCAAGTGAGTGGGCAACATGACTGTTAGAAGTTTTAAAGCCGCCCGAAGGCTTAACGACTGCTGTCTTAACTTAGCTTAACGACTGCTGTCGTAGACAGCAGCCGGGATCAACGGCTTAACGTGCCTTTCAAAGCACGAGAGCGCTCAGTTAGTAACCACTCAAAGCGGTCACCCATCCAAGAAATGACCTGCGCCCACATTGCTTAACACCGCATACCGCACGCGGCAGGCGGATGCCGCTGGGCCACGAGCGCTCTAAATTTTTGATAGTTTGTGCCAAATTGCAATTCAATCGATCCAGTAAAAGCAACTCGGTTGTAACAGACGGACTAACAGTAAGGAGTGCGAATGGAAGTGAGGCCAAATTTTCTTTTTTGATGCTCCAATGGGAACTGGCAAAACCTACCTAATAAATTTAACCTTAGGAAAAATAAGGGTTAAGGTTGATTCACAGTAGACCGTTATGTGTCCGGGCCGGCCCGTTTTCTATGACAGCAAACGCAACGGCCGGCGTATTTCTCTAGAAGAAAACGGGCCGGCCCGGACACGGAAAGGCCTACTGTGAATCATCCTTTACACGTGATATTGAATTAGCCGTATTTCTGTACTTCAAAGAAACAGAGTTTATGACCGCTGCGCGCTGCTTGGTCGTTATCAGACCTATTGGTGTTACTGTAGTACACAGATACTTTTACTAAGGGCCATTTAAGACATGCTTTTATTTCATCGGCCCTTTCCCCTTTGGGGTCTCGGGGTATGATAATAGTTTTCGATCCTTATTTTTGCCAAAATCAAATGAAATTCAACAGTTTGCCGGTTCTCAGAATGTATACTGACTTTTCATCTGATCATCTGTTAATAAATCACAATCACCAAACTTCATATACCGAAACCCCCAGAATGTAACAACTACTTTTCTGGAAACCGCATCAAAATCGGTTCAGCCAAACGTGAGATAATCGTGGACAAACATACATACATACGTAAATACATACATACGGGTCAAACAGAGAAGCTCTTTTTTGTAGACGGTTAAAAATTACGCTTAGTACGCGGGCGAAGCCGCGGGCAAATGCTAGTTGCTTAATAAAAGTATTTCGATATTTTTTTCTAGTAGTTGGCAAAGCGCTTTGTCATAATTAATTGCGCTAACTTTTTTGGGAGTAACTAAAGTGGGTTTATTAGTGGCTAAGACAAGTAATGTAGATTGGTGGTCTGTAACGGAAGTATTCAAAACAGCACAGTAAGCAGTAGTTATGTTTGTATTTACTTTGAGCATGAAGTGGTCTAAACAACTTGTTTTTCTAGTAGGCAGTGTATGTCCAGGTAGAATACTATGAGCAGAGAGCATATTTAAGTAGGTCGATCTATTTTGGTTTTCGTTTTGTGATTCTTGCTGCCTATGAATTAGATTTATATTTATGTCGCCAGTAATAATAATGTTTTTATTTGGGTTAAGGGTTTCCAAGTGGTTATTTAAGGAATTAATGAATTCTGACGCGTTATTGTTTGAAGGGGAGCGATATATACCTAGAAGGACGGTGTCAGATGTGTGTATTTCAATACAAGTTGATTGGTCGATTTTTATTTCTGTCATTTTGGCGTCTAAGTATGTTTTTACGTAGGCTACTACTCCGTCATTTTTATTCAAATTATAAGTTGTCGCTATAGCTGAGTAGTTGTCAAGCTGAGGGATGGGCCTGTCATTTTGAGATGACATTCCGTTAAAATCAAAATGTCCACTTGGAAATCCAGTTGAGAAAGAGTGACCATAAGGCTATCCAAGTTACCATGAATACTCCTGATATTCTGGGATGCGATCGTCAGATTCGAGCCAGTCACATATTTATTAAAATCCTGTACATCACAATTCAGAGACACCGCAACCTCCAAGTCGTCTATGTCTTGTAAAACATCGGAGTTACAAATCATTAATTATTATATTTAGAGCAAAAGAAGTGGTACCGAAAAACAGTAGACTCGTGGGTTAAAATAAAGAAGTATAGTATATGAATAAATTTGTATACACTATATAGCTGTGATGAGTCAATTAAATATATATTTTTGTTTGCAGTGCAAGTGTGATTGTATGTGTAACCATTAGTGATTTCAAATTGTGCTATTATTACTATAAGTTAAAATTTATGGCTTACCCCTTTTGGGAAAACAGGCGTGAGTATATGTGTAGGCATGAATGTGAACAGACTGACACACAAAATATATTTTTCTAATAAATTATTGTGTTTGTTTGTATAATGTACGTGTTGTTTGTATGTACGATTAAATTTATAGTTTACTAAATTAAGTATAACAATATTTGCCAGCTTAATTACAAAAAATAGTCATTTTTGTTGAGTTGTGGATTGCATCGGGGTATCATTGGCGTGGTTCGTACCTGTGGCTCCGTTACACAATTTGCGCCTCACTATGAATTTGAATAATCTGTGATTGGTCGTTTTGTCTTAGGTACACCTTTCCATGTCCGGTCCATCAGTACTTATACAGGTTGTTTCTCTTAAGGTCGTGCGCAAGGAAGAGCAGCCTCGCAGCCTTCGCTGTTAATTGTTTAGCCACGTAAATGGGGGTGTCTCCAGATTCACGTAGTCCGAGGTGTTTCGCACTTAGAATATAAAAATAGAATGTAGAAATGAATACATACATAGACATAATTTTTAAATATACATACATAATTATATACTATTGCACACACGCTTACGACTACAAATCTCTTTTCCGCTAGGAATGTTCTAGCAAGTGCTTGAAGAGCATACGTTTGAAAACAAATTTGCTTGGGGCCTGTCTTATCGTCAGAGGGAGTGCATTCCAGAGACGAATTGCTTGAACAGCGAAGGAAGATTTAAGGAAACCACTATGGTGAGGAAGTACAGATAGTTTGAGGGATCGGGAGGAACGCAGTTCACAGCCTGGACGAGGGGTGACAAAGTTAAATTTACGTTTGAGATATCCAGGAGCGAAGGGCTCAAACTGGATGGAGAAAAGCGTGCAAAGGATCCTGAGAGACCTGCGTTGACGTATCGGGAGCCAGTTCAGCTTGCGGCGAAAATGAGAGATATGGTCAAACTTGCGTACGCCGACGATAAACCGAATGGTATTATTAAGCAAACGATCGAGTCTGGTAAGAAAGTCCTGGCAAATATTCGTAGTGCACACATCAGCATAGTCGATGAGGGGTAGAACTAACCCCTGCACAAGCAAAGTTTTGGTGCTAACCGGTAGGAAGTTTTTATAGCAATAAAGTGCACGTAAAGTACCAGTGACCTTTCGACTCACCTCGAAAAACTGTCCATCCCAAGATAAATGCCTATCTAAAACAACGCCGAGATCTTTAACTTGGCTCGAGACCGGAATAACTGAACCTTCAAACATAATTGGTGCGACAGAAACCGTATCCAGCTTCAATAGCTGACGCGTACTCCCCACAACGATGGCCTGGCACTTGGAAGGGTTGACAGAAATGCCAAAACTACTTGACCACTTGCTTATATGAATCACGTCATCATTGATCGCAGAGATGGCCGAATTTATGTCCATTACATCTCTCTGAGAGTACAATTGTAAATCGTCTGCATACAGATGGTAAAAGCTTTAGATTGGTAAGGGGATAGAAGATAGTTAGAATTAATAAATTTAGAAATTTGGTAAAAATATTATCATCACTATCAGCCTAATAAGTATAACTTTTTCTGCTGTGAAAAAGAAATCATAAAAATGTTTTTTTGCAGTAAGCATAGTTTTGAATAATATTTATGATACATCAAGAAGCACATGATTTATAATAAAATCACGGAATCCGCTGGAATCTAAGCGCCTTTCAGACTCTGATTCAGCAATAAAACTTGATTATAAACTCACAACTTTTTTAATCTTGAAGAGATGTACATGCTAAGTTCCAAGTTACATGCGGCACAGTACCTAAAGTGACTGAAACTTTTGTAGGAACCTTATGAATATGCTAATATAGGAGAAAGAACATGTTTATGGAAATGGCTCGACATAAATTAACTAATTAGACCGGTACTTACTTGCATGTCATTTTAATAATCTATTTTTAATTTTAAACAGAAAATTATTTTCAATGTCGTCAAACAAGAAATTAATTAGCAAACAATAAAATTTTTGATCTAAAGTCACTCTAAAGTAACCTCCGAGTCCGATCTTGACACCACGAGATTATTGGCTATGTACGAAGTAGGTGGTGGGGGTAAACTAAGCGATCGCAGCGCACACCATGGAAGAAATGTGCAACTTCCGGGGACATATATGTCAAATTTACTTCGACGTTTCCTATTGATTTCCTACGATTCGTTTCGTTTGTATTTATTTATTTATTTTCTTATTTATTTCAGTCAAATTTCCAGTAAGGGGTCTTTCTTGCTTACTAAAATAAATAAAATATTCATGTGTCATTATTTTGAAGTACAGTCATTAGTCACCTTTAGAGTTTAACAGTAACTTCATAGTTTACTGCAGCACAAACGCATATTGCTTGTATATGCTAAACCTAACGTGTATAAAATAGGGTATTTCCTTTAATAAAGTGTTTACTATATACTTGGATCTTGAGTTTCAATCATCTCCGACGCAATCCTGCAAACCTGCTACCCCAAACAACTACATATATCTCATGGCGACCCAGACCAGCAGTGGACCAAGGAAGATGAAGATTACAGCAAATTAGAAACGAAGAATGAAGGCTCAAAATTAAAATAATCTTAAAGAAGAGACTGCGAAATACGAAGACAAATGAAGACCATTGTTAAAATGAAGACACGTTTTGGAGAAAATTTCGTTACGCATTTTTGAAGAAGATATAGCAAAATTATGAAGAAACGAGATAAAATTACGGAAGAATTATAACAAAGAAGAAAGAAGAGCGTTGTCCAGGGTTTCCCGGCTCGCAAATCAAGAGGTGTACAGGGTTATCCCGTCTCATTTCAAGAGGAGTCTAGGGTTTTCCCGGCCCATGTTCCGGGGTGTCCAGGGTTAGCCCGACCCATGTTCGAGATCAGCAGCAGCTTCGAGGCCACATGCAGCCACGTCGAGTTCCACGAGCCCGCCAACGTCACGTCACACGTGCCCGGCCGCTCCGTCGCAGGGTCAGCATGACTCACTTACCGGTGCGCATTGACCGTTTCTAATGTAAGTTTTTATGTATATTTAATTATAATGTAATTGAGTTATTTAGGAATTATAGATATTATTTTAGCCATTTCGCAGTATAGGCATATGAATTATGTTACGAGAATTAGAAAGTTTACGGGATCAGTTGACTAAGTTAAAAGAAAATATTATCACGTTAGGCCCAGAGAGGCGACAGAAAGAAATTAGACGAATCAAAAGAGTTAATTAGCCGAGCTGCGAATATTGTGTCTCAGTTAGAAGAGCAAGGGATAAATTTAACTCCTTCTCAAGTAGAATTAAGGAATATATTAGTAGGCGAAATCAGTTACATTTACGATGGAATTAAGACATTATTAGCATTCGTTGACACGCAATCTCAAACAGAGATTACAATGGCAAAATCAGGGTTTGATGTCAAAACGGCTATTGCCTTGTTACCCACTATGACGGGACAGGAAGACGTCACGAAACAATTAATACATGGTATTTTAATGTATAGTTCCTTGATCGATACTGTGTCACAAGGAACCCTAATCGATTTTGTTTTAAAAACAAGACTTTCGTCCAGTGCTAAACTTCGGTTACAGAATGCATACATTAGCACGGAAGCCTTAGTTGCCGATATGCGTAAATTTTTACTGCCCAAAAAATCATCCGAATCGATTCAAGCTCAGTTGTACAGAGCTAGACAGGGACGACGATCAGTAGAGATGTTTGGAGCCGAGATAGAGGATCTTTTTGTCAACTTGACCATATCCCAAGCTGATGGGGACGACAGTAGGTATAACATACTACGTCCGATGAACGAGAAGTCAGCTATCAAGCGATTCGCTGATGGACTCTCGGATCCGAAGCTGAGTACCATAATAAGTTCTAGGCAGTTTACGTAATTACCAGAAGCGATTAGGACAGCCATTGATGAGCAAACCCCATTACCAAGAGATGACCAGATTTTGCATTACGGGCGTAACCAGCCTCGTAATAATTACAGGACGAATAGGGGTCATAATTCCAACTTTAAAGGAAATTCAAATAGAGGTAGGAGTACATACGGAACCAACTATTATTCCAATTCTAATTATAGAAGTATTTCGCAACCCAATACAGTGCAGCGTCCTCGGCAATATTTTGCGAGATCAGCACGAGGCGGTCAGCGACCGCACGGGTCCCCACGCCCCGCGCAAGCAGCACGTGCACAGTGCATACAAACCGCTGAAACGCCGACTACGACGTCTACGACACATAATTCCGATAACCGTAACATGCAGTTTTTTCGTGAATAATACGGATCATGGCATATATAGTTATAATAATTTTAGTACAGTTAGTTGCAAAATAGATAATACGCACAACTTAAGTCTTTTGATTGACAGCGGAGCTAGCTTAAATGTAGTCAAGTATGAATATTTACATAATAGGTTTGACCTTCTTAGGCAAATACAGAGAGATACAATTACAATTAAAGGAATATGTGGAGATTTAGTTTCAGAGGGATTTGTTTATTTAACACTATACTTTGAAGAGTTTATTTGCAAGGAAAAGTTTTAAACTTTTAAGAATTTGTCTTATTTTGCTGATGGTATTTTAGGCCAAACATTTTTTAGGCATTACAACGCAATTATAAGTTATAAAGACAATACTTTGACCTTAGAGAACCAAGGACAGTCTATTTTAATACCGATTGAAGGCAATTCGTACAACTATGTGCATACCGTTCCTCCACGATGTGAAATTATCACACGCGTACCCGCACCAATGCAGGAAGACTGCGTATAGTATTGGCGGAAGAAATAAAAGATGGTGTTTATGTAGCAGATATTATTTCGAAACCAGAAAAAGGTCGAATTCCGGTGCGAATATTAAATACGACAGATGAGACAGTTAGTCTAGATTTATCACGTTTACAGGTACACACTTTAGGTAGTTTTGATATTTGCAACTTTGACTCAGAGAAAAATAGTGTAAGTAGCGTAACCACATTGCTAACATTATTAAATTTACTTACTTACTGAATGCGATAAGTTAAGTGGACTGTAGACGATATTATTTTCGAATAATTAACACATACGAGAGTTACAAACCGCGGTACAAAAGACAGGCTTAGATCAGTTGTTTGAAGCACTCACCTTGCTGGTCTGCAGATGTTGATGCAGATCTCGGTAGTAGGAGCTGGGACTGGCTCCCTAAACCCTTGGATCGCCCGAACTCACCTCAGATTCAGGTTACCTTTCACCAGCGATGTTACCGGAATGCAGTAGATGTGCACTTCCTCCAACGGATAAGCCTTCTTTTCGACGAATTATGCGTGATTTGTACGAGACAACGTATACTCTCGCGATAACGACACGATATTTAAATTAAAACGACAATTTGCACGATACCGCGCCGACAGTTTCGATACGACATTCAAACCGAAGTCACGAAGTGACTTTTCTATTACTTTTTTTTTAATTCGAAACGATAATGTTGCCAGGCGAACATATTTAAAAACTACGTTTCTTAACATTCCGCCCACCAAAATACAAAGTATTTTTTTTTAATAGTTTTTTTTTTCACACGACACAAGATAAAACTCACGATGGCTTGGGATAGTTTTTCCCTAATTTTTTTTTTTAAACGATACTTAAATTTACTTTACACTACGATAATATTGCAATATTTACGATACTACATATAAACTTTATTTAGCTTTGTAGGGGTAGAGGACACAGCTTTACGACAGGTCTTTTGAGTTCGCCAGACTCCGTGCGAACTGTAACTACTCGACAAATCCCATCACTTCCTGGATGAAGTTGTACCACCCGGCCAATTTTCCATTTCATAGGACTACATTGCTCATTAACAATGAGAACAAGGGTCCCGACAATGATATTCTTCTGGTCATCGAACCATTTGTGGCGCTGCTGCAAGGTATGCAAATATTCTAGGTGCCACTTGCGCCAGAAGTCTTGATGGATTTTTTGTAACAATTTCCACCTCTGAAGAGGGCCCAATTTTGCGTCAACTATGTTACTTTCCGGTAAAATAGTGAGCGGTTCCATCGTAAGAAAATGGCCAGAACTTAATACCGAAAAATCATTAGGGTCCGAACTGGCGGGGGTTAGAGGCCTTGAATTTAACATGGCTTCTATTTGGGTTAAGACTGTGTAAAATTCTTCGTAGGTAAGTCGCTGTAAACCTACTACACGCGACAAATGAGTTTTTACTGACTTTACGCCAGCTTCCGCTAGGCCAGAAAAGTGCGAGCTACCAGGCGGATTGAAAATAAAATCAATCTGTTCGGCTCGCGAAGCTTTAGCCATCAAGTCGTTCAATATGTTAGATGCACCCACAAAGTTCCTGCCTTGGTCCGAGATCAGTCGCGAGCAACGACCACGACGCGCAATGAAGCGGCGTAAGGCTGCTAAATAAGCTTCAGACGTAAGCTCGGAGACAAGCTCGAAATGCACTGCCTTAGTGGCAGTACAAATGAAGACGCAAATGTACGACTTGAATGTGCGTAAGCCACGACCGCGAGCTAAACAAACATCGAACGGACCAGCGTAATCAACCGCCGAAGACGAAAACGGCTTTATTTGGTTTATGCGAAACGGTGGCAAATTGCCCATAAAAGGAGGTGCAGCCGCTTTTGGGCGGGCACGAAAACACTTCATGCAAGACGAAGTTACTGATTGTATAGCCTTCTTCGACGACAGAATCCAAAATTCTTGGGCTAGCAAATTTTGCAACGTTTGCAAACCTGGATGCATAAACCGATTATGATAATCCTCAATGATCAGCGTCGTTAACCTATGATCACGAGGCAACAAAATTGGATGTTTAACATCAAACGACAAATTTCCTTTAGAGAGGCGACCGCCCACCCTCAAGATCCCAAGCTCATCCAAAAAGGGCGACAATTTCCGCATGGGTTTTGACAAGGAGCGGGGAGACTTCTCTTTCGATAAACAACGAATTTCGGATGCGAAGACGAGCTCTTGCACATGCTTCACGAGAAAATGGAGAATCTTCATTATTTCTTCAGACGACAAATTAGGATCCATATTTTTCGACAAGGGGTTTTGCAAGTTGCGGATGTACCGAAAACAATAGGCAAGAATGCGCAATATGCGTTGCAGAGACGAGAATCGATTTAAAATGTTATTGACAAAGGATTCATTGGAGGCTGTGAAGAGACTATAAATCTTCTGTTCATCAGAAGCCCCTTGATCTGAAAAGAACTCTGACTGCGGCCAAGACTCTTGAGGATTACACAGCCAAGGAGGCCCCGCCCACCATAGCGTATTCCCGATTAAGTCAGCAGGTAACAAGCCACGGGAACCGCAATCCGCTGGGTTACATGAACCTGCAACGTGGTGCCAATTTTCAGGGGGAATATTTTCCTGTATATGCGCAATCCTATTAGCCACGAAGGTTTTCCACTTCGAGGGACACGAACGAATCCAAGTCAGGGCGACACTTGAGTCTGACCAAACGTGGATATCGTCAAAAGTGTAGAAATCTTTTAAGGCTTCTGTAAAGGAAACGATCAAGTCCGACAATAAGACAGCCGATACCAATTCCAATCTCGGAATTGAGCATTTACGAAGAGGAGCTACTTTCGATTTCGCGCAACAAAGACGCACGACAACAGAACCATCATTCTGAACGACACGACAATAAATGACAGCACAGTAACCCTTTTCCGAAGCGTCGCAATACCCGTGAAGTTGCAACGACACAAAAGATACAATCATTCGACGGGGAATCGACAATGAACTCAACTTTGACAATTGTGATTTGAACTTCCGCCATTCTTGAGCGATGGCAATGGGAGCTTCGTTATCCCAGTCAGCGCCAGACGCCCATAGAAGTTGTATTAGATATTTTGCAAAAAATACAACTGGCGACAATAGACCCAGGGGATGGAAGATACGAGCGATGTCCGAAAGAATTGATCGCTTCGTACAACGACCATCATTCAACGATGTATTGAATGTGAAATTATCTTCCTTTGGAAGCCACGAAAGACCGAGAATTTTTAAAGAAAGATCATGCACGTCTTCAAAGTTACGGAGTTGATCCGAATACAACTCTGAGCCAGGCAAACTCTCTAGGAATTTGGGGCTGTTAGAGGTCCATTTGCGCAAGTGTAGGTGAGCAGACGACAAAATGTCCACCAGTTGCTTACGCAAGACCAACGCACTCTCCACAGAGTCTGCACCTGTTACCACGTCATCGACATACACATCCCTTGCCAACACTGCAGCACAATCAGGAGCACGAGACGAGAATTCCTTCGCTAACCTGGATATGCACCAAAGCGCCTGATAGGGGGCACAGGTCACACCGTACGTCACTGTGAGCAAACGATAATCTTTCACAGGGTCCTCCGGAGACGGACGCCACAGAATGCGCTGATAGTCACAGTCCTGAAGGTCGACCAGGAACTGGCGATACATTTGTTTGATATCCCCGGTGAACACTACAGCATGCCATCGAAATCGAACTAACAAGTCGAACAGATTTTTTTGCAATTTAGGGCCAGGCAGCAATGTATCATTGAGGGATTTCCCTGCCAGATCCTGGGCACTAGCATCAAAGACCGTGCGAAGAGGGGTAGTAACAGATTCAGGGCGCAGGATGCCATGATGCGGTATATAGAAGAATTGACCTTCAGAAGACAAAGGAGGATCAACTTCTACCATGTGACCACATCTAAGATAGTCGTCCATGAAATTGACATAAGCTGTCCGAAAGTGAGGGTTCAACTTGAACTTCCTGTCTAAATTTAAGAGACGCTTGAGAGCAATCTCCCGAGAATTTGAAAACCTAGGTTTTTCCTGAGGGTCAACGAAAGTCAATGGTACTACCATTCTACCCTCGGAATTACGACAGTATGAATTTTCCATTTGGTTTTCACACGTCAATTCTGACTTCGACAAAACGACAGTTTTGGGAGGATCTACGTTTTCCAACTCCCAGAAGCGCTTGATACTATTGTCTAATGAAAGACTCGACACGAGAAAGCACTCCTTGTTCTGAACACTAGAACTCTTATGACACCGAAAACGAGAAGAGGCAACGTCTACGGAGCACTCACCCATCACTATCCAGCCGAAAACAGTGCGGATAGCAATAGGCTGACCTGCGTTGCCCTTGACAACGCCGGGCTGAAGTGCTGAAGCAAGAAGGTTGACGCTAACCAACATGTCAATAGGTCCGGGCTTACAGAACGAGGGATCAGCAAGATCTAAATCCTTGATATGTCTCCAAGATGAGACATCAAATGGTTCTGACGGCATGTCAGAGCAGATTTTAGAAAGCACAAATGCATCGAACGAGAATTTGCATGAGGAGTCACCATTCGAAGGGACTATCTCACAAGCGACAAGTCCAAGAGTATCAGTCGATGTTTGACCGATACCATTCACCGATTGTGCACAACTTTTTATTGGTAGTCCAAGCCTTTGCGCGCATTTCGAGGTTATAAAATTACAGGCACTTGCACTGTCTATTAGAATACGAATTGGTACCAATTTATTAAATTTATTTTTAATTAATACAACAGCTGTTGAAAACAAAGCCTGTGTATTCGAGTTTGGAACAGCCAAAGTCAGCTGAGTCGATTGTATAGGAGGTTCCATCTCAACATTTCTATCAAAATGAAGTAACGAATGGTGTCTTTGTTTGCAACTACTGCAAGTAACAGTTGACTTACACTTCTTTACTGAATGTGATGGACGACAACAAAGGATACAAAGTTTCTTTTCTTTTACTCGAGTAAACCTCTCATAAGGAGACAATTCCAAAAACCTCAAACAATCTTCTACTTTGTGACCTGAAGCGGCACATATGGCACAGTTGCTTACAGGCGGCACAACAAGGGATGGTTTAGGTTTAGCAGCTGGGTTGCTATTTACTATGGTTTGCCTAACTGTTGAGTTTTCCAACGCCTGACCTCGCTTTTCAACAAATGAAATTAAATTTTCATAGCCTGGTATTTCAACGCTCGAGTCAAGCTGCAATTCGAAAGCTTCTTTGGTAGCTGCATCCAACTTGGACCACAACAAATGAAATAAAATAAAGTTTTTGTCGGGTAATTGATACTTCGACAATATTTCCAAGTTTTCTTTAAATGTTCGACAAACTCTATTTAATTCCAGAGCGCTCTTTGATTTCACCAATTCACAGTTCAAAAGCTTTTCATAAAATATGTTAGCGATAACTCTTTTGTTATCATAATGCATTTTTAATGTGTTATAAGCCAATAAGTAATTGTCATCTGACAATGGATAATTCTTTATCAGATCGAAAGCTTGCCCATGAACACTTGACAATAAATAATGCAGCTTTTCGACTGCTGGGATATTTTTACTGTGAATAAGCGAATCGAAGATCTGTTTAAATGATACCCAATGCTCAATTTTAGAATCAAAGGGAACGATATTGATTTTAGGTAGCTTCACACTTGAACCGGAACTGTTATTTGAACTATTATTCACTACAGTGGGTTTCTGCTCTTCAATTCTTTCCGATAAACGTAATTTAATTTCTTTCACTATTTTCTCAAATTGCGACGAATACTGCAACTCACTTGACCTATCAGCAGCTGACAAGGAGCATAACAATTCAATCTGAAATGCATGAAATTCATTCTCGATGTTATTTACATCTTGCAAACAATAACCCTGTAAATCGGACTTCTGCATAAATTCCATGCGAGCAAAAGCATAGTCACGACCGACACGGTTCTTGTCGCAACCATCTACAGAAGTATTACCACTGCCCCCCATATTTAACAATAATCGAATGTATTTTTAACTATGAATCGAAACTAAAAAGAGGTTATAATTCAATTGACATTGACCTAGATAACAACTGTGAGTATGACAGCTTAAAACTGCAGTAGCAATTACGTTCAGAAACGAATACGATTTTTACTCTGAACAAAATGAGCGGTTAAATAAACGCTAGTTAATATCGGAAAAACACCCAAGCCAAGTGTGTTCTATACAAGTTCTATGCTTACCCTCAATTGTTTTTATGACGAACAAAGAACTAAAATTGTATACGAAAATTGTTTGTAAAACACGAAATTACCAAGATCGCCTTACAAAATTATGCGGCTCGATGGATCAAAAAATGAATGCGATAAGTTAAGTGGACTGTAGACGATATTATTTTCGAATAATTAACACATACGAGAGTTACAAACCGCGGTACAAAAGACAGGCTTAGATCAGTTGTTTGAAGCACTCACCTTGCTGGTCTGCAGATGTTGATGCAGATCTCGGTAGTAGGAGCTGGGACTGGCTCCCTAAACCCTTGGATCGCCCGAACTCACCTCAGATTCAGGTTACCTTTCACCAGCGATGTTACCGGAATGCAGTAGATGTGCACTTCCTCCAACGGATAAGCCTTCTTTTCGACGAATTATGCGTGATTTGTACGAGACAACGTATACTCTCGCGATAACGACACGATATTTAAATTAAAACGACAATTTGCACGATACCGCGCCGACAGTTTCGATACGACATTCAAACCGAAGTCACGAAGTGACTTTTCTATTACTTTTTTTTTAATTCGAAACGATAATGTTGCCAGGCGAACATATTTAAAAACTACGTTTCTTAACACTTACTAAACAAGGAAGAGCAGTTGAGTACAGAACAAATTTGTGCGAAATATGCGGATGTTTTTCATCTGCCCGGCGACAAACTCAGCACTACTAAGTTGCTAGAGCATACCATTAAATTAAAAGATAACGTAAGCCCAGTATACGTCAAGCCATATAGGATACCACATGCTTTACGCAAAGAACTCAAAACTCAGATACAGAATATGATTGATAACGATATTATTGAAGAGGCTACTTCAGAGTGGTCCAGCCCTGTTTTACTTGTTCCCAAAAAGTGCGATAAATCAGGAGAAAAAAAATGGAGATTAGTTGTGGATTATAGGCAGTTAAATAATAGAATCCAAGATGACAAATTCCCATTGCCGAATATCACTGAAATTTTAGATTCTCTTGCAGGTAGCATATATTTTTCAAAGCTTGACCTTTCTCAAGGTTATTATCAACTAGCCCTAGATAAAGATTCCCGTAAATACACAGCTTTCACGACTGACAAGATGTACCAAATGAAGAGATGTCCGATGGGACTCCGAACTAGTCCGAGTGTCTTCTCCAGGCTGATGACCATAGCTATGTCAGGATTAAATTATAAATAGTGTTTCATATATTTAGATGATTGTATTGTTATAGGAAATTCCATGAAAACCCATAACCAGAACCTTACTCGATTTTTAGAAATACTACGAAGCACTAACCTTAAGCTTAACCCCTTGAAGTGCGAATTTTTACGTAAGGATAGTATGTATTTAGGTCATAAAATTACATCAAAAGGTGTAGAACCCGACCCGGCAAAAGTAGAGGCATTAAATAAGTACCCAAGACCAACAAACACAGACGAGAGGTCAAGAGGTTTGTTGCATTTGCCAATTATTATAGACGATTTATACCGAATTTTGCGAATATCGCTTATCCATTGAAGTAACTTTCAAAGAAAAACGCAATTTTTAATTGGACTCCAGAGTGTGAAACAGCATTCTTAAATTTAAAGCAGGCACTAATGAGTCCACAAGTTTTAGATTATACAGATTTTTCAACAGATAACATTTTTACCTTGCACACAGATGCATCAAAGCAAGGTCTCGGTGCTATATTATCAAATACTAATGGAAAAGTAATCGCGTACGCCAGCCGCAATTTAAAGCCAGCAGAAACTCGATACCCCATTAAAGAACTTGAATTACTTGCTATTGTTTGGGCTACAAAGCATTTTAGACCATATTTATATGGTAGGAGGTTCAAAATCGTAACTGACCATAAACCATTGTATTATCTCTTTGGAATGACTGATCCTTCGAGCAGGTTAAACAAATTTAGATAAAATTTAGAAGAATTTACTTTTGATATTGAATATATCCCGGGACGAAATAATGTAGTTGCAGACGCATTCAGTCGTTTACCGAGGAATAAACAGGATGCTTAATAATATTAAACGATATTATTACTGGCCGAAAATGAGCCACGATGTATACGAATATGTAAAGAAATGTGCACATTGTCAATATAACAAATATACAAACAGATATATTAAAGAACCAATGACGATAACAACAACCCCAAATACTTCTTTTGAACGAATTACATTAGATATTTTAGGACTCTTAGACATAGATAATTATAACTATAAATATGTTTTAACTATTCAGTGCGAATTAACAAAGTTCGTCGAGGCATACCCCTTAGAAAGAAAAGACACTGAATCTGTAAGTAGAGCGTTTGTAAATAATTTTATTTTAAGATACGGAGTACCGAAAGATATCATTAAGGATCAAGGTACGGAATTTATGTCTAGTGTATTTTCAGAAATATGTATAATATTAGGTATAAATAAGTTACACTCGACAGCTTACCATCATGAAACAATAGGCGCACTTGAAAACACGCACAAGAGTCTAGGAGCATATCTCCGAATTCAATGTAGCAATAATAGCACCGACTGGAGTAGTTGGTTGAGCTATTGGTGTTTTTCATACAATACTACCGTACATACAGAGACACAATATGCGCCCTATGAATTTGTTTTCGGCAAAGCGTGTAGTTTGCAGAGTAACCTAATTTCTTCTGTCGACCCACTATATAACTATGATAGTTATCCTAAGGAATTTAAGTATAGGTTACAAAAACCACAGTTAGAAGCTAAAAATAATTTATTGTCTAGTAAAACTAGTAGAAAATTAACGTATGATAAGAAAATGTATTCTGTAAAATATAAACCAGGTGATTTTGTACTTTTAAAGAACCAAGTAGGAAACAAATTAGATCCTATTTATACAGGACCTTACAAGGTCATAGAAGATATTTCACCAAATGTTAAAATTTTAAAAAGTAATCAGTTATACATAACCCATAAGAATAATACTAATTTGTATTTTGATAATAATTAATTAATTGTAAGCAAGTAACATGCGTTTAATTTTTTTTCTGCCACCCCGGGGGTGAAGGGAACTTTTGAGGGAGGTGAAGTATCGTCATTAGTCACCTTTAGAGTTTAACAGTAACTTCATAGTTTACTGCACCACAAAACGCATATTGCTTGTATATGCTACTAAACCTAACGTGTATAAAATAGGGTATTTCCTTTAATAAAGTATTCACTATATACTTGGATCTTGAGTTTCAATCATCATCACGTTTGACGTTTCTGACGTGCACATAGCCAATAGCACATCAGTCAATGCAGTATTTGAGGTAGTATCAAGTTATGAGTCATAATTGTTTTTGCATTTTTTGTTTCCAATGATATTCTTGGTATTTTTTTAATATTATTAACTTTTAAAATAAATTAAAATTAATGTCACTTTAGAAAACTACCTAACAAAATACACGTAAGCCATCTTTGAAGAAAAAAAACTACAAAAAAAATATTTTTCGGCTTAGGTTACTTGGAAATAATTGCTGGCCCGCTAATTAGCCCAGCGTTTAATTTTTTGCTCCTGTTACAAGGCCCACCCTGTACATATAGGTACATATTGGAATATCAATCCAATCGGTGGTGATATCATTTACTAATATTTAATAGATAAAGTTCAAGACTAAGCCCCTATCGTGATTCAATAAAATCGGCTAAGAGCATGTCGGGCCATGCTCAGTGTAGGGTTCCGTAGTTGCCCAATGAACTTAATGAAAAAAATGAATAACAAGCAAAAGGGAATAACTCCGAAGCATTTAAGCACAACTCCAGCAAACATCACACGTGTACTCATCCGCACTACCATATCGCGCTTTTATAGTGATTGTCAATAAAGTGTTTATTTTGAGCAAAGAACATTTTATAATTGGTGTGTGTGGCAGGAGCAGCCCGTACATCAAATTGATCCTTCGAAGAAAAGTGAGTGTTTTTGAGTATCTCAAGTGCAGTATCGCATCGGTTTGATTGGCTTCCCACAAGCGGGTCTCACCAGGTGTGCAGTGTAGATTGAGAGGGCGTCTACACTGCACAGCGGGCTCGAAAACACATTTGACCAGCATCATACAGTTCACAGTATTTAGCAACAGCATCGTTTTCAACATATCATCAGCATCATTTAGCACAACGTCAACAACAGTGTATACGAGCATCGATATCAGATAAGCATATTTTTAATATCAAAATGGAAGACATTGGAAACACAATTCCAACTCATGGAGGCTATGAGAAAGTTTCTTGACAACTTCAAAAAAGCCAGATGAGTTGTGCAGTAGACCTTCTACAGAGTCTCGGCTGGTGCATAAATTTGGAGAAATCGGTTCTACAGGCTATAAGAAACATAGAGTTTCTGGGGATCGTGTGGGATACGATCATGAACGAGAAAAGACTTCCGGAAGAGAAATTAGTTCGATTACTAGCAGATTTAGAGAAGGTATTGCAAAAAGGACGGTGGTCCTGGCGTAGCCATAGTTACCCCTCTGGGTTATTTAAACACCAAACAAATTCATTGTGCCGGTCTAAAGCTTCAGCAGGACCAACCCGACCGATTGCTATTATTGCAATCTCGGGCTGTCAACGATTGTCGTTGGTGGATTCAAAACATGGGGATGCCAGAACACATCTTCGTTCCAGAACCCACGATATTTATTACGACCCATGCTTCCAACGGCGGCTGGGGTATTCAGATCGGCGAATGTTATCTGTCAGGAAAATGGGCAAAAGATCAAGCTGTTTGGCACATACACAAATAGGAGTTAGTCACCGTGCACATAGCTCTAAGAAGATGCCAAGATACTGTAGCAAACCAGAAGGATCCTGTTACTAGCACGAAGCCTCGGGGTGAACATACACCCTTCTATCTAGTTAGTACGTACACTTTATTTGGAATTTCCACTGACGGAAATTATTTCCGTCGAAATGTTCCACATTAATCTTGATCCCGCCGAAATCCATGTGGTTATTTTGGAAAATTTCACAACTTTCACTTATTTTACCGAGTCGTCTGCTCTTTAGAGTTTTATTAAATAGCTGGGCCCATAACCTATTAAATATTATAGGATATCGACAGCGAATTTAATAAAAATGCAAGAAATTCTTTAATGAGTATTTTATTCGAGACTGGTATTTGTAACCCAAGTAACAGGAAGACATTTTTCTTTTCATGTGTTCAGTGGCGCTAGGTGAGCCAAACTAAGAATTATTTTTAACCGACTTCAAAATTTCAAAAGAGTAGGTTATCAATTCGATTGTATGTTTTTTTTTTTGTTTTTTTTTTTTTATGTTTGTTAGTCCATAACTCCGTCATTTCTTAACCGATTTGGAAAATTCTTTTTTTGAAGTATATATATCCAAGTTGGTCCCGTTTTTGTCAAAACGCAGTTCTGATGATGAGATCCACGAGGAATTGAGGGAAATCCTCAAATCTTTAAGGCAAACATATAGTGATTTTTGTGTTTTTATCAACAAGTCAAGTATTTGCATCCAAAAATGTGACATTGGATGAAGTGGAACTGCTGATGATGATCAGAACAGAACTCTTCAACGACGAAAAGTTCACGTTTGGCGATTTGTCCTCCTAGCTGTGTTTGTTAAGCAAGTTCTATTTTCACGATTAATTTTTGTCATGCTTGATTTCTGATGATGGGATCCATGAGGAATTGAGGGAACTCCTCAAATCTTTAAGGCAAACATATAGTGATTTTTGTGTTTTTATCAACAAGTCAAGCATTTGCATCCAAAAATGTGACATTGGATGAAGTGGAACTGCTGATGATGATCAGAACAGAACTCTTCAACGACGAAAAGTTCACGTTTGGTGATTTGTCCTCCTAGCTGTGTTTGTTAAGCAAGTTCTAATTTCACGATTGATTTTTGTCATGCTCTAGTTCTGATGATGGGATCCATTAGGAATCGAGGGAACTCCTCAAATGTGAAAGGCACACATTTTAGTATTTTCATGAACTAATCAAGCATTTTCATTCATAAAAGTGACATTTGATGAAGTGGAACTGCTGATGATGATCAGAACGGAACTCTTCAACGACGCGTAGGTAATTCACGTTTGGCGATTTGTTCTCTTCGTTTTGTTTGTCAAGCAAACAAGGTTTTCCATGATTCCATGAGGAATTGAGGGTACTTAGTCTTCTACCATTATAAACATACTTATAGCCATTTTTATTTTATTGTATGGAACCTAAGAGTGCACCATCTAAGTATAATAATCTTTCACCGGCCTCCCCCATTGAAGTCGGTTTTTTTTTTCTTAAAACTTATTTTAAAATAAAGTTTGACTTGGTAGCCAGCAATGCAAAACTTAAACTCAATATTCAATATTAACAATCCCTAAAGGTAGTAGATTCCGCAAAACTACGTACTATATAGTATTTGCATTCTTGTTTGCATTCTGACACAGCTGTCATCCCGGTACAATAAACGTAAATGATGACATAATTTGTACTGGGATGACAGCTGTTTCAGAATGCAAATCATCATCATCCTCCTAGCGTTATTCCCAGTGCAGTTGCATCCTGAAGGATGCCTGGGGTCCGCTACCTAATCCCAAGAATTGGCGTAGGCACTAGTTTTTACAGAAGCGACTGCCATTTGACCTTCCAACCCGAGGGGGAAACCAGACCTTATTAGGATTAGGCTTGTCAAGTGAGTGGGCAACTTGACTGTTAGAAATTCTCAAGCCGCCCGTAGGCCTCTAACTTGGCTTAACGACTGCTATCATAGACAGCAACCGGGATCAACGGCTTAACGTGTCTTCCAAAGCACGGGAGCGCTCAGTTAGTAATCATTCAAAGCGGTCACCCATCCAAGGACTGACGTCGCCCGACATTGCTTAACCTCGCATACCGCACGCGGTACGCGGGCGCCGCTGGGCCACGAGCGCTCCTAGAATGCAAAAAGGAATGCAAATACTATAACTCCCACGATATTATGCTTTATTGATCATTACATTAATTATGTGAAACGCAAAAAGACGGTTTAGTCTAGTCATTTTACGGTCCGCTAGTATGGCGAAATGGAAATAATTCATAATAGCCCAGTTTTCCTGCGTAACGGATATATCATAATTCTAGTTATGATGTTGAGATATAATCCGACAAAATATAAGTAATTTAGATATTTAAATAAATATTTAAAAATTAATAAATTCCTTATAAATTGGCTTAAATTGTTAATAAACTTTTATTTATTTATTTTGTTAAATTATTATTTGCTTTGTATTACTGATGAAAAATCGCTTGAATAAAATTAAGGAATGATACATTTATATTTAGTTAGCCCCTGACATTTTTTTCATTTACCATATTAGCCTGACTAAAAATAGTAATTGGCTTTAAGTTTCTTCTTTATTTATTAATTATAGTGGACATCAAACTTGCATACCAATCGTTTAATAAACAACAACGGAGGGTGGGTTTTAGGGGGTAATTTCTATTTGGCAATAAAAAAATATGCAAATTGATCAGTAAGTTTTGGGATTTTTACTATCAGCACTCTTTCATTGAATAATGTAGAAATCGCTTTATAAAATACATTGCAACTAATTATTTACAACCACCCGTAAACTTAGCTTTAAAAATGCCGCTCGCGAGCCGCAGCGTTAACGTGATTGGTCGGTCGCAGCCCGCAGGCAGCGACAGGGAAATAACCGCCAGCCGCCTCGTATCGTAGGTACCGCACCGCACGGCACGCATCGCAGCCATTCGCGACACGAACTAACGGTCTTTTATTAGTTCTAGTCTTACCTATTTCTTTATCAAGGTAATATGCAATACTTTAATAGTGAACTCATTTAACTGACATGAAGGCTATTTTACTTTAAATTATTTTTCTTTGATACTCATTTCATAATTTAATGAGGTACAGTTATACAATCAAAAACATAAATGTGAAAATGGGAGCCAAGTTCAATATTAAGAATATGCCATGCTTGGTTGTTGTCTTCACCGACAAAAGAATTGAGATCTAAATGGGTGTCAAGTTCCGTAGATTCTCTGAAATGGTGCCAAGTCCGGCACTAACGTATGCGGAATGAAATTTGCACAATATTTGTAACCTTATAAAAAAATGTTTAATAAAATGATAATGTTATGTATTTTTAACCGACTTCAAGATTTCAAAAGAGGAGGTTATCAATTCGGTTGTGTTTTTTTTTTAATGTTTGTTTCTCCATAACTCCGTCATTTCTTAACCGATTTGGATTTTTTTTTCATTGTAAGTATATACATCCAAGTTGGTCCCGTTTTTGTCAAAACGCAGTTCTGATGATGGGATCTATGAGAAATTGAGGGAACTCCTCAAATCTTAAAGGCAAACATATAGTGATTTTTGTGTTTTTATCAACAAGTCGAGCATTTTTATCCAAAAATGTGACATTTGATGAAGTGGAACTGCTGATGATGATCAGAACAGAACTCTTCAACGACGAAAAGTTCACGTTTGGCGATTTGTCCTTCTAGTTGTGTTTGTTAAGCAAGTTCTATTTTCACGATTAATTTTTGTCATGCTCGATTTCTGATGATGGGATCCATGAGAAATTGAGGGAACTCCTCAAATCTTAAAGGCAAACATAAAGTGATTATTGTGTTTTTATCAACAAATCGAGCATTATCATACGAAAATGTGACATTTGATGAAGTGGAACTGCTGATGATGATCAGAACAGAACTCTTCAACGACGAAAAGTTCACGTTTGTCGATTTGTCCTCCTAGCTGTGTTTGTTAAGCAAGTTCTATTTTCACGATTGATTTTTGTCATGCTCGAGTTCTGATGATGGGATCCATTAGGAATCGAGGGAACTCCTCAAATGTGAAAGGCACACAAATAGTAATTTTAGTATTTTCATGAACTAATCAAGCATTTTCATTCATAAAAGTGACATTTGATGAAGTGGAACTGCTGATTATGATCAGAACGGAACTCTTCGACGACGCGTAGTTCAAGTTTGGCGATTTGTTCTCTTCGTTTTGTTTGTCAAGCAAGCAAGGTTTTTCCATGATTCCATGAGGAATTGAGGGTACTTAGTCTTCTACGATTATAAACATACTTATAGCCATTTTTATTTTAATGTATGGAATCTAAGATTGCACCATCTAAGTATAATAATCTTTCACCGGCCTCCCCTATTGAAGTCGGTTTTTTTTTCTTAAAAATTATTATAAACTATCTATTAACAAAATTTAATGTAAAAAGTAATTTGGCCTTTGCGTGCTGCTCTTCGAAAATTTGCTGGCACTTTATCCATGGCTGTTGTGTAAGTCGATGTTGGCATTTCGTTTAATTCTAATTTATTATTGTTTTGGAATTAGAGCCTGTATAGTTTTTGGCCGGAAATTATTCGCATAAACACGCCTTTTTAGATTGGCTCAAAAATCTTCGATCGGGCGAAGTTGTGGTACGTTAGGCGGATTTGAATCCTTTGGTACATATGGGATTCCTAGCTCCTCCATTTTAGCCAGGGTCTTTTTTGAATAATGGCTAGATGCTGGATCGGGCCAAAACACAACATTAGTTCCTCTGTGATGTGTTTTCATAAAGTAACGTACAATCGGGAAACAACCCTGCATGTATCGTTCAGCATTGACTGCTAAACCAGATTCAAAAAACACCTGTTTCGACATGCCACGAGGGCTAATTGCAATTCATAACAAAACCTTTTTTGGAAACTTAGTTTGCTCCACATATTTTACTGATTCTTCACTCGGGTTATTGGCGTTTTGGAAATAAATGTTACCCTGGCATTCATTGCCGTCTAAAGTGAAATAGGATTCATCGTCCATAATGCACTTTACATCATTTTTTGCATAGAATATGTTTTTGACCAAAGTTGTAAGACTCTTCTTCTGGGTAAGTTTTGGTTTTCGGACACGATGGGTTTTACTTTTCTTGCTCGTTTCGCAATGCCCATATCATGTAGATACTTTTTCACTGTTTTGCGATCACAGTTTCAAAAAAATCCTAGTTCTCTGTAGGATTTCACTACCCGACCCGCCGTAATTTATTTTAGTTGGCTTCTTTTCAAAGATCGGCTTAAAAAACACACTTTGCCCGAACCTGATTTTCTAGTAGTCTTATGTCGAAGGGAATAGGATGACAATATATTATAAACCGTCCTACGGCTCTCCCCCATTTCTATAAAATGTTTAACAATCCTCGACTTCGGCCAGTCTGGATGTGTGTCGCGAAAATCACACATGGTTTTTTCGACGCATATCTTTGAGATTTGCCATAATTTTTTTACACAAATCTTACATGCGAATGATTTGTACAACACTTTGACAGATATTACAGAAAACAAAAGATAATATCAAGTTATAAATATAGAATCATTTACACCTAAAATTTTGTATCCAAATTTTGTGCAAATTTCATTCCGCATACGTTAGACTGTTTACAGTAAAACTAATTTACTGCGGCTTAGTGCATTTTGAGTCAAGCAGTTTTCTTAAATATCCAACAATTTTTATGGTATTATTACAAACTGCATAGAAAACTGCCAAGTTAAGGCTTTTGGCAATTTATGTTTTTGATGGGATATCATTACATTTGGTCAATCTTCGCCAAATGGTGCTTTTTAAGAGCGAATGCACGAGTTACTATACAAAATACCCAAATCGCTATAGGTTCACCACAAATGTTTAAAGAGTTGATTTCTCCAGGACCCTATGATCAGATTCTTACCTGATAACTATGGGACCACCCCTCAAGTATGCAGTTTCAAAGAAAAAAAGAATCTTCCAAATCGGTTAATAAATGACGGAGTTCCGAGGTAACTAGCATAAATAATAATAATACTAATAAAAAAGTCACTGTTTTCTGTTTTTTTCTGGTGTACACACACAATTGCCAACCTACATTCCAAATTTCAGCTTTCTAGGTCACCTGGGAGTGGGTTAGGTTTTTGATTATTAGTCAGTCAGTCTGTCCGTCAGTGGTAAAAATGCAGTTTTTCGGAATTTAATATCTCAATAACTATTAAACCTATATTTAAAAAATGTGGGGTTCTAGTTGTTCTAAAGGATCTTAATACATGTACCAAATTTATTTTTTTATGTTAAATAGATTTTGAGTTAATGGGGGGTCAAAAGTGGCTCCAAACGATTCGTGTAAAATAACACACGGCTGCTGTCCGCCAGTTCCTGGGGTGAACTTGGCTGGACACGCTACCGCGTGTCTAGATTTGCAGCTGGATCTCGTACTAGGAACTGTTCTAGCTATTTTATTTATAGTAGACTTTATTTGTTGTCAATGTTGGTAATGACATATATTACTGACACTAAATAATTATGATGGCATCAAAAAATATTGATGTAATAAAATTCTTGGTTTGTTTTTTACTACAATGTTTATTTTTATACATTATTAGTGCGTTACCGCTTACGCCATTATTACGCCGTGAATCATTGCTATTATACTAGCGCATCATTAGTAATGAATGGTGTAAGCGCCAATCGCATTTATGTCCATTTTCTCAGAGAACGACACAATTGAGCCTAGTCACTTATTTTAAATACGTTAGGAAAGGGCTCTTCTCTTGATGGGTTACAATAAAAACGTAGGTATAATAATATAATAACAAAGTAAAGTCATTTCTTCATTACTTCGAAGAGTGCGGTAAGAAACGATACAAATTATATGCGTAGGTAATACTTATAGGTATCTAATATCTATCTTGTGTCGTAGGGCCCGAAAAGCGCGGCCTTGAATGCGAACGCCTCGAAACACTCGTTGCGCGCCAGTGCGAGCGAATGTGATCCTAATTATTAGCGTAAAGAGTTCATATTCAGCTGCCATATTAAAAAGGAGTATTTAACTGTGGATTATGCTTTACGTAAACTTTTTTTTGCAGGATTTGTGTATTAGTTTAATGATCTATATTATTATGTTAAACTAAGACATAAATTGTTTCTATAAACATATTTCCCAATAGTTTATCGGAGTAAATGTATACGCATATACAACCAAAATAAAAATCAATAGGATTTTTGGGAAGATTGTTTCATTAATATTTTTTATGAGAATTGAATCACAGTACTACTTATTACGAATTATTTTTATCGCTTTAGGGCATCTTTCACCTAGGCCTTGCATCTTGTTAATTTACCGGCTTTACGTGAAAATAATTTGACGGATTTCACTTTTCACTAGTTAAAAACAATAACATTGTTATGTTGACAAATAAAAACCAGTATTATTATTTTTAATTTAAAAAATCGGCGTTTGTTTGACGATGTTTTTTTGTACCTACTTCCGGGTGGAAAGTTTATAGGATTCATAAATATAGTATCTTAGAATATGTATTTATAATGGAGAAAAAAAAACCAGGCTATTATTAATTAATGTTTTTCAAAACCGTAAAATGACTAGACTAGTTATTTTGGGTAGTAAATATATACCTAGGTAGATCCAAAAAGTCAAATTCAATGTACCATAGGTAGAAACTTTGTCGAGCTCTAACACCAGGCAAAGTTATTTAAAATAACATAATGCACAAAATTTACACCACCAGTGTTTTGTCAAAGTGTTGATTTATTCAAGCGGTGCCTTTAATTTCCCGGGACCCCGGGGCCGTCCGCAAAGTTCCTGCAACTCGCAAGTCGCCGGACAAACCGAACTTGTAATCCGCCTGCGAATCACCTTCCACCGCCGACCCCACAACTATACCTACTGTCGACGGACTTGAGAGACAACTCAGACGTAACACTTTTAGGTAATGATAAATGATAAGGATTACTGTATTGTATGTATACTTACCTAATTGTAGTTACCTACGAGTACAACGTATCGGAATTCTATTCCACGATTTATTTTCCGGCCTGTGATATCTACTGTTCTCTTTGCCTGTTCGCGGTCTTGATGGCTTTACAAATTATAATATGTATAGGTAATTAAGTAACTCCACTATAGCGTTTATAGAAATTTGTTTCTAATTTACGGCAGGAGTGCTAGAACGCTACAGAGAATTAAGCCTTAATGGAACCACACTTCGGTATGCGTGTTCGCGTTGGGTGTTTAGTTTTTCTTTTGCGATATTGTAGAAATAGAAAGAGATACTGTAGGTAACACGAATATTTGCACAAGCACCCGAAGTGTAGTTCCACCATGACAGACGCCTGTCACTCTGACAGCGGGGCATAAATAGCGGTTATTATTTTATTATACCAAACTGGGTTGTCTTTATCTTTTGTGTGAATTTCGGTTTTTGTAAACATGTGAAATGTGATCTAATACTATCCAACACATATATGTAGGTACGAGTAATTCCGCAGGTAATTTGCTCTACACTAGCATTCTATCTCATTCATGCTAGCTGAGTCTGCAAGAATCGTTGAATACAGTCAGGAACTGGTGCGTCTGAAGAGACCCTGTGCGGGACCGCCCTTAGATCGAGTAATCACAATGAGTTTGCTGATCCAATTATAGACTGCTAGCTTTCGGCTGTGAACACGAGTAGAAACAACGGCTCTTAAATGTATTAAACCCCCCACCTCTAACAAAGTTTGGTAATAAAATAGAAATTAAGAAAAAAATACCTAATAGTTTCCTAGTGCAACCTTCGTAAAAATGAAGCCTATGTACATTATTATCTCTACAATCATCTAAGCCAAAAATACCCTCTGGCCTAAACACACTTCCTACGAAACGACGTTGTCTTTAATAACATCCAAGTAAATATAGTGGTAGACAATAACACTTTAAGAAAGGTCTATTCAATTATGTGTAATAGAGCATCGGACGTGCCTCGGGGCCAGACCCCTAGATAAGTGGCCTCTGGGACGAATCGGTTTCATGAAATTCTGCCCCACAATCTCAAAAAGTAAAAGAATGGCTCCGAAACCGGACAAATCTTATAAGCATGTTGCTACACGGGCCTCCGCACCAAACAATACACTTAAGTGGAAAAGCTAAACGAATTTGAGACGGACTATGACTAGGGACCTTATTTATCATCAAATCTTTGAAAGTGGCTTAACGAAGCAAATTACTTTCACGTGCCGTTTTATAGGTTCATGTTTTTCATAACAGGATATTTCAAATCGTTCGTGTGTTTACTGTGCTTAAGTATTAAATTTCCATTGGTGATTATATTTTATTAGATTAGCTATGTACTTGCTATTGAACTAATTTATTTAAGTTTGCATTTTGGCTCTTAGTTAGTTCGATCGATGTAATTATGTTATTAATCTTTTGTTTAATTTTTATTGTTACATCCTATGTACTCACTATAGCATAGTAATATGGCATTTAGAGAGTTATACACCCTACTTTTCACTTCGATTCGTCGTCGTCCTAGCGTTATTCTCAGTACAATTGCATCCTGAAGGATGCCTGGGGTCCGCTACCTCATCTCAAGACTTGGCGTAGGCACTAGTTTTTACGGAAGTGACTGCCATCTGACCCTCCAACCCAAGGGGGAAACTAGACCTTATTGGGATTAGGCTTGTCAAGTGAGTGGGCAACTTGACTGTTAGAAGTTCTCAAGCCGCCCGAAGGCCTTTAACTCGGCTTAACGACTGCTATCATAGACAGCAGCCGGGATCAACGGCTTAACGTGCCTTCCAAAGCACGGGAGCGCTCTGTTAGTAACCACTCAAAGCGGTCACCCATCCAAGGACTGACCGCGCCCGACATTGCTTAACCTCGCATACCGCACTACTCGCTTCGATTGCGAGAAAATAAATAAACAAAGATTATCCTCTCGAAATGATTAATTCATTCCACAGCGAACACATGTATAATTTGGCGGATGCCTGCCCGGCTAGTATGATAGCTTATACCGTCACGTTTTATGTGACGTTTCAGTACATTTTGGCCATATAACGTGACGGTATAAGCTATCATACTAGCCGGGCTGTTTGGCACATAGGTACCAAATGTAATACCGCTTTAATTAGATAAAAACACCAAGACCAAAAGTCACTGACCATCCATTAAGCGCTTCAAAGCGTTTCTCAAACGCTTAAATCACTTTTTTAATTATTATGAAATAGGAACTAAGAAAACGTTACATTTTGAGAAATGAATTCTGTTGATTAAGGCTGGGTTGCACCGACTTACGATCACAGACTGATCAACGTTAAATATGGCGCCGGCAGCTGTCATCCCATAGACACTTGTCAAACTTTCCATCCATTCAAATTTTAACGAACACCGCTTACGATTACAGACGGTTTGGTGCAACCCAGCCTTAGTCAATGAATGAGTGAGTGAATGATGGTTGGGATGCGACACACTTTTCGAGCTTGATATCGAGGTTTCTTTCGTAATGTAAACAAATAATAATTATATGTGCAACAAGAGAGCAAAGTTGCTTTAGCTGCGCGTGCTGATTATGAGTCCCGAGGAAGAAAAAGAGTCTAAAAACTAAAAGTACTGTTGTTTAAATACAGCCTTCGTCACTGACAACTAATATTTTCTAGATATTTATAATACTCAACACCAATTAATATCTGCAGCACATGACATAAGAAAAGAAAAAAATATACGTATAGGCGAACATAGAACCTCCTCCTTTTTTGAAGTCGGTAAAAAATCGAAAACAATTTAACCGTGCATTTTTATTGAAGGGGCGTTTTGAAACTGTACTGTTTACTGTCTGTTTGTTTCTGCAATGGTTTTATTTCAAAATATTGATTACTAAAATATTGCAAATATTATTATATTTAATAGAGCCGTTGGCAACAACTTCTTCATAAGTTTAATTTTTAGGTTTGTTTGCGAGCTTTTGAACGTGTCATTTATTTGTTTAGCGCGTTTTTGGGGGTTTACTGTACTGTCTATTCTATACTATGAAACTTGAATATCAAAGTGATGTCGAACTATAAATCGATCTATTTCTGATTCTGTTATTCTCTTTTTACGTAAGGAATTGAAAGCGAAAGAGCGCATTAAGTTCAAATATATCGAATTTTGGATAGCCTATTGAAGGGCAGTTCGTGCCATAAGTAAGTACCAACCAACGGAGTGAGTAAAATCAGATTTAGCTCACTAATTTTTCGCAGCAAAATAGGCTTATTCGAGCTGCTAAGGAGAAATAGTAAATCCCATCAAAAACATAAATGTGAAAATGGGAGCCAAGTTCAATATTAAAAATATGTCATGCGTGGTTGTCGTCTTCACCGACAAAAGAATTGAGATCTAAATGGGTGCCAAGTTCCATAGATTATCTGAAAAGGTGAGAAGTCTGGCACTAGATTGTTTAAACTAAAACTAATTTATTACGGCTTAATGCATTTTGAGCCTTAACTTAGCAGTTTTCTTTGCAGTATGTTATAATACCAAGCTTTATACAAGATATAACAAGCTATAGGTGCTATTTGAAGAGTTTCCTCGATTTCTCCAGGACCTTATGATCAGATTCTGACCTAATGACAATAACACCACCCCGGAAGTATACCGATTCAAAAAAATAATAATTTTCCAATTCGATTAATAAATGACGAAGTTTTGAGGTAACAAGCATAAATAATAATAATAATAAAAAACACTGTTTTCTTATCACTGTTTTTTTTAACGATTTAGTTAAGATAGACCTAACATAAAACTTAACACATAAGTAAGTATGTCTAATCACACACATTATTTTTAAGTGTCTATACACAAAGTTGCCAACCAGATTTCTTGCCGTTCTAACAATTCAAAGCCCTAATAATGACCGGCCAAAATCAGCCAACAAGTTCAAATAAAAATGTATACTGTTGCGAATTTAATGCTTCATTAGTATGCGTTCGTTTTATTATACGCACAATGAATAATGGATTGGGACAATACTTCAGAACCTTAAGGTCGGAGGAAGAAGCTGAATGCAGTGGACGTTCGGTCCATATACCTATTTTGAGAACTAGAGGGTATTTTATGAATCGGAGTTTGTAGACCCAAATTGCCTTACGCTTGCGTGACTAAACGAGAATTGTAAACAACTTCGATAAGGATATTATCTATTTTCGGGAATAAAATTAAATGGCAAAAATTTAAAGAGTGACTGAAGGATGCCCGGGGTCCGCTACCTAATATTATCTATAACAGTAATATAAATCCATTAGGTGTATGCTTTTTTCTAAATGCCTACTCTATGTAATTTAAATAACAGGCTTTGATACCAATCTTATCCAAGCATCGTCTGTATTTAATTCGATTGCATTATTCTTTCTATAACAATTTTGTGTAAACTCTTATTAAATGCGTGAACTGTGAACCCATCCAGCGGTTATAAGGACATGTGCGTCATCAATGTACCTACCGACGATTTTTGAAAAATGCTTAAGGCAGCATTTGGATTTAGGCAGTCGCGGACCGGCAGCCGCGGCCGTGGTCGCTCCGCACTGCTTGGTAAGGATTTATTTGCTATGCAACGCTTTCCGACGCAAGCGCAAGCGACCGCCGGCCGCGCTGCAAGATCGCTTGCGTCGGAAAGCGTAATCACAGAATAGGAATGCGTAATCCCTACAAAGCGGTTCGGCGCGACCACAGCCGCGGCTGGCTAGATCCGAATGCTACCTTTACTGAGAATAACCTGCTAAAATCAACTGTAAACTACTACTTTTAGCGGTCGTAGGATTAATCACGGCGTTTTGCAGTTGGTGAACATTAGGGACTAGACTAAAAAGTAGTAATCTATCGTTGCCGGCTGTAAAATATTCCCGCTCAGAAATTCCCAAGCTCTACAGTTTCTGAATGAAGTTAAACTCGTAATTCCCTGCCGATGTTTTCCCGACGGACTTCAGTCTGGGGTTCTTCAAGAAAGGAGTCTACAAATTCTTAAAGGGTCGGTAATGCGCATGTGACACCCCTCGGAGTTAATAAATAAATTAATAAAAATAAATATTAGCCTAGGTAAATTATTTATCATGAATTGAATCCTGTCAATATTTCTCACGAAATCGAGAATATAATTTAAAAAAGGAATTTATAATAATGAGTTAGGATCAAATTGTTTCCAATATTTTCCATTTTTTTTATAATCCTGCAAATCACCATTTATATTCGCACGGGTTCGCATGTTGTACGAAGGATACCAAAATAACCCTTTTTAAGGCATTTTGTTAGACTTTTTACACGTGTAGCCTGTGAGTCATAATATATACGAAGCGATCTCTCAATGCCATAAGCGTCCAGTACAATAATAGTTTCAGGATGTTCTTGAAGCTGCCCGGCCTTTGCAACGCAAAAGTAGCGACAGCAGCGGGGTGTATTTGCATAGGCGTGCGTTTATGGATTTCAGGCAATAATGCGCAAACGAGTTGCCTCCTTGGTGCGAAGCGTGCGGGACAGTACCAACAGCCTTCTGAACACCATTTTTGATAGGTTAGAATGTCCAATAGTGAGAAAATGGAACGCCATACATATGGGTCCCAGTAATTCCATGGTTTTATTTTAAATTTAATGGTATTTGTATTATTTTAATTTGTGATCATTTTAATTTTTATATATATTTTTTATTATTTTGTTCATTTGTGGTATGGGCTAAATGCTCGAAATAAATTATTATTAATATCAGGGTGATTCGGGAGACGTGAGCAAGCTCAACACTACGGAGTCAGTAGATCATAAGCTACTGCTTCGTACCGCTATTAGTGAAATTAACTTTCAATTATCTTTGGTGTTGAAAACAAAATATTTTAAATTATTTACGAAATTCATGGTCACTCTACAATCAGAATACTTCTGTCAAGTGATACGTTTCAAATTGAATGTCATCAGAGTCCGATTACTTATGAAATATCGTATCTCACTTAATGTGACAATTTACTTTCCTCGTAATTAAAGTGCTGTCATAACAGTTAGAGGTTTAATCTTTATAAACCAGTTGTTGTAGGGTGACCATGATTGTAGAGAATTAAACTTTAACTTAACAAAAATTAAAATACAGGAAAAAGGTATATGTGTTTCACTTAAATACAATGGTGAACGATTCATTGCCATTTACTATGTATGTAGTGTTGGTCCTGCTCACGTTTCCTGAATCATCCTGTATACTAATCTGAGCCTCTATTTTCATGCTGTCAAGTTTAAATAGATTTGAAAATTAAATGGTGATTATACAGGGTGCGACCTGTAATAGGAGCAATAAATTTAAAGGACGCTTCCTTAAAGCATCTGCAGTAACCTCTTGTGTGCAATTTTTTTTTCTCTTTTAATTGGAAGAAATTTCGATCTAAAGTTATGACCTCCAAGTAATGGATCTTGGCACCCAGAGATTATAGCGCGACAGTCAATGCTGATTTTGATGTTGCTTCAAGTCATGACTCATAATCGTTGTCGCATTTTTGGTTGAAAAGAATATTTTTTTTATTTATTTATTCTTTATTGGGACTTTTTTTATAAATTTTTAGTGTTTTTTGAATAAATTGATATTAATATCACTCCAGTAGAGTAAAAAAGTACATATAAGCTACATTTGCGAAAAAAAAATAAAAAAAAATACTTTTTATTTTCATTTAAAATCATTTGGAAATAATTGCTGGAGAGCTCAATAGTGTACCGTTTAATTTTTTGCTCCTGTTACAGGCCACACCCTGTATATACATACATGGAGGAACAATACCATGGACTTTCCCGAAAGTATTTTGTACTTTGATTGATGTATCGGCTTGTAATCATAAGAAACTTGTGATAGAAAGAAAAAAAAAATTATTCGAATAATGCATTTTAATATTAGTAACAAGCATATTGTTTCAACATTACCATTTAAGTATTTATAATTTTGACGTGACATATGTCACTAGGTTTCTTATAAGATAGGGTTGAAACATCCTGTTTATTTGGCAAAAGTATAGTATCAAGGGGTACCTTATTCCCTGTTGACAGGAAAGTCCATCGTTCTGTTCCACCCAGTATACACACGCCGTACGTCGTCTTCCTTTTTGATTCGATTCTTGCAATCAAGAATATGTTACGATGGTATACAAAATCGAATCTAAAGTTCATAACTGATTTCGCAGCCACAAAAGCTTGCCTTTTTATACGAGACGTATTTCCATCATAATGGGAGCACGTGGGCTAAAAACGTTTCACATTACCAGTAGAGGTACAAAATTAAATTAAATTGGAACAGGAGTTAACGGGACGTCTGCTCCGGTACGCTCGGTTGAACGCTCGCTCGCGCGTAACCACTACGCTTGCATTTAGTGTCGCGTTTTATGAACAAAAACATACCTAACAGTTTCACTTAATTCATATAAATGAAACCGTCGGTAATATTCTTTTGTTTTAAATGCACTTAGTACATAAGTATTTCACTCATATTTTGCAGTTATTCTATACGTTGCTGTGAGCACTTTAAACTCATATTGAGTATGCGTCGTATTGAAAATTGAAGTGTTAGTATTCCCGGATACTGTATCTTTATATTCTGAAGAGACACCACACAAGGGCAGTAGGTCTGTACGCTAAAGCTAACGCTAGGGTAAAGTCCCCAGAGAGCGTGTTACGTCCGTGCTACTTGTATCATCTTATATCTAATACCCCGGCCACACACTCGTCGACTGGCATGCATGGGAAGTAGCGAGGAAAGGAGGCAGAGACGTAGTGTGGCCACTCGTCATACCGCACGTCATGCTCCTCGTCATGCCCACCGCTCCTTGTTTTGTCGGTTTTTTGGCGCGAGTCAAAGGGCCTAGTGCAGAGCGTCACGATTAATTGCGCGAGTAGAGTAGTGTGTGGCCAGAGACGGCAGCGCGAGGAGCATAGTGTTGCAGGGGTACAAGGGATACCTTATACCAGTGTACAGGGTACTGTAGCCAAGTGGTAGCACGTGACTTTTAACCGTGGGTTTGAACCCCGGCTCGTGCCACTGAGTTTTACAAAAAAACTTTTGCACTTACGAAATATCATTTGAATTTAGCCGGTCTAATTCCAACGAGATCTAGTTTTCCCTTTGGTCAGATGGCAGTAACTTTTGTGAAACTAGTGCTTATTTACGCCGTGTCTTGCTTGGATAAAGATTAAGTAAGGTAGTTGAAACCAACGCTGCCTAATATTTAACACAACGCTGGTTACACCCCTGGTGTTCAATTTTAGATCTAGTCTTAACTTTACATCAGGGCTAAACCAGGGTCAAGCTTGACATCTATAAAAAATTATAACTGCTGTAGCCTACGTTGAAATAACTTATTTCTTCGCCGTCGACCTGTCTGTTACCTATAGCCATACGCGTACAATCAAGTTAACAAGCCAGCGGGTATCGAATCGTTTGACATCAAAAAACCTTAGGTAAGCATTAAATCAACACACACCGGGCAAACGCAATCAAATTCTCTTCTAATCGGTGCCTCTACTATCAATGGAAATTGTACGATATTGCTTTTTGAACCCGATCCAATATGTTGGTTACTCGCCTGAGGACAAAAAATAATAAAATTGATGCTTATTTTCCCGCTGTCATAGATGCAATGGATTACTTTTAGAAATTTAAATACACAATCGATTTCACTCTGATTTGGAGTACCTAGCTCAACAAAGGTATTTTCATCTCACAGGAGACTGCAGATAAATAATAACCCCGAAACAAATAACTCAGGATGCATCCGGCATTAACGCTAAGATAAGAGAGAAATATCAGTTAATAATACATTCTTACTCCACATCAACCCTAGGACGTCCACTGCTGGACATAGGCCTCCCTCAATTTCATGGGGGGTAAATGCCATAATCGCCACGCTTGGCATGCGGGTTGGCGATCGCAGTATCTCCACCGCACTCTAGGAATGCTGCTGCCCATTCCCCGGTGGTCTTGGTCGTAGTTTAAGGACATACCCGGGTCCAACCCGGGACATTCTTACTCAGCGGGTATGTATTATTAGACTGGACTCTGGAGTATGTTTAGAGCGCGCTATGTTGAAGATGGGATGGGACCTACATTTTGTCCTTTACTCGTAAGCTTCCAACACAGATAATTCATCTCCATAAACCTTTACGCAACGTACGCGTTACGAGTAGATATGTGACAATACTGCCGCAGTCGGAATTGGATTAAATGGGAATGGAAGTTTATTGGGTGAACGGATACACAGGTAAAAGCAAAAATAGTATGTCTTAGGTATATGTCCCTCTTGGTATAGGTACAGAGATTTCATTATTTCATTCGGTCCACGCGCATTAAAAGTAAAAAAGTAAAAGTTATTTACTCATCAATTTAGGCACATTGTATGCACCAATTAATGTCAATAAACTGCCACCATTTATTTGTAGGGTTCCGTAGTTATCCACCCGTTACATTATGCGGTCTTAAATGTTCACAAACTTATATTTACTAGGTATACTGTGTTCGACACAACTGACAACACAACATTATCTACAGGATGTTTGGTAACTAGGTGCAAAGACTTTCAGGGATGATAGAGGAGGTAATTTGAAATATTTTAGACACAACATGCGTTAGAGATCAAAGTCTCATAGTTTCCAAGATATGCACCATTTTATTTTGAAAATGTTTTCCATACTAACCATACATTTGGAAAATTTTGAGAATTTTTTCAATGTTCCCTTTTTTCTGGCTTATCGTAATTTGCACAACGCATGTTGTGTCTAAAATATTTCAAATTACCTCCTCTACCATCCCTGAAAGTCTTTGCACCTAGTTACTAAACAACCTGTATATTTAACCAATGAAAAGAGTATGAATGTTTGCTTTTCCAAGAACATTTCTTAAGTTCGGCTATTGCTATTATTACTCGTAATGTCGACTTCGCTGTGATAGTTTTTGTTTTAAATACGTTATGGATGAATTGCAAAATAAATATATTGAAAAAAAAAATGTCATTTAAAAATCTGTAAATAAATAATATAATAAATTTATAAACAAACACTATTTAAAAAAAAGTATTTTTAGTCACATATGAATTGCATGTATCCTTTGTAACATAGGGTAAACAAAAAAAACATAACTTTGAATAAAACAGCTCTGGCCAAGACATTTAGGGAGTATTAAGTAAAACAAAGTTTAATATTTAAATAAAAATTGGTCAAGAGCATGTAGGGCCATGCTCAGTGGAGGGTTCCGTAGTTGTCTAATGAACTTAATTAAAAAACATTACACTCCTTCTTTTTTTTTTTATTAAAAATGGGATTGCTCTTGGCCAGCATCTCTAGCCAGGGGGCAAAGATGAGGCCGACGATGAAGCGAGCTCACCCAGAAGATGCCTATTCACTCGTGCCTTAAAAAGGTCCAGGTTATATGAACTCGGAAATACATTCTTTTGGCAGTCGTGTAAAAAACAATAACAAGCAAAAGGAAATACTTTCGCAGCGTTTCATACGACTTTTACTAAGAAAAAAATACTTTTTACGATAACTCAAAAACAGCTTAACTGATCATGTCGAACTTTTACTAAGAAAAGAATACTTTTTACGATAACTCAAAAACAGCTAAACTGATCATGTCATAATTAAGCTACTTTCATGATTTTATCATATGTTTTGGACCCATAGTTCAATTTTACGATACACATTTTTTTTCTTTTAGAGTGATTATTTTTGAAAACATTCACTTTATCAAAAAGTGTTTGATGAAGGCCTCTACTCATTTTGAAAGACCTATCCAAAAACACCCCACACCATAGGGTTGAAGCAAAAATTCATCCCCACTTTACGTCTACAAAACACATAATTGAATGAGTCATAGTCATAGATTATTTCTTATATATATTTCGTTTCTCTCAACGACTAAAACTCCAAGTGGCGACACTGCCTTACGGTCAAAGCAGGCGTTAATAATGAAATTTACAATATAAACAATACATTGAATAGCTTGATTCTAAGGTCCCAAGGTACGTCAATTATTGATATAAATAAATACAAACGCCCATATCATATAGGTAAAAATGTACTTTGTAACAAATTTGCCAAATTCCTCTGCTCTAATATAATTAACAACTCTGAAAAGGAATTCACACACAAATATGGTAATTTAATTTATGTAAAATGTTTATGTCCTAGTGTAAATGCCAATAATAATGAATTGGAATTACCTAAGACTCCTTTTTTAGACCAGATCTTGTTAGACAAACTAAAAACATAAGGAATTGCAAACTAAAAGTACTACACCAAAATTGTCGTAGTATAAGAAATAAGCTTTTAATATTACACTCCCTTGTAAATCAGTACAAGCCTGATATATTTGTTATCTCTGAGTCATGGCTAAACTCTAATGATGTGGAACGTATTGCTTTGAAAGGGTATACCCATGCCAACTACTATGTCCGTAAAAAACGCATACATGGTAGTGTGTCCATTTTTACAAATAAGAAAGACACCGTTATTTCTATTTCAAAGTGTATTGGGATCCTTGGTGTCGACACTTTCTAATGACGTCCAGTTTCGGAGGCACTTAGAAGGCAAAGCCAAGCTAGCATGCATAAATCTAGGTGAGCAAACCTAGCTTTTTGGATGATAGAGCAAAGTGGTACGCCCTGGGAAAGACACTTCCATTATATAAGTCACAACGTCGTGGGAATGATTTGTGATGATATTGAGTATTGCTGTCACCTGAATACCAGCTGTTTGTAAATGTTTCATTTGTGTGAGGTGAGGTGTACAATAACGAGTATTTCAATTGTATTAATTGTATTATTGTATTGTACCCGGAAAATGATTTACTTTCCAGAAGAGCGGTACTGCTTAGCTCATTGGAAAAAAGCTGAAGAAGGATCTTAGATTGTGCATGAAATGGTAACGGTGACTTTTACAATGTCAAAAGTGTAATAAAAAAATAAAAACTTTTTTTAATACATCAAAATGGAAAATGATTTACTTTCCAGAAGAGCGGTACTGCTTAGCTCATTGGAAAAAAGCTGAAGAAGAATCTTAGATTGTGCATGAAATGGCTACGGTGACTTTTACAATGTCAAAAGTGTAATTAAAAAATATTTTTTTTTTTTTAAAACATCAAAATGAAAGAGTGTAATGGAAACTCCTAAAAGAAGTAAAGTAAATAAAGATCAATACGACCGGTATTCAATTTTTTTCTTGACGTTTTTATGTTACTCAAAATAATATTTACCGAAAATAAGCTTTTTTATATATAACTAATACAAACTATTCAACTATCACAATTGTTTCATAACAAGATTATACTAGATACATACTTAAATATGTAAAAATGACACTTGCGACAGACATAATATTAAAATGAATAAAATCAAAATAGTCATTACTTGTCATTAGTGACACTTTTGACATGCAAATAACAAATGTGACATGACAACAAAAAGTCGTAAGTGGTACTACCGACAAACGACAATGACCCATATCCTGACAAAAAAGTCGTAAGTGGCACTTCCGACAAACGACAATGACCCATGTCCGGACAAAAAAGTCTTATGTGGTACTTCCGACAAATTATATGTATCAGATTCCGGTTAAAAACGTATCAACTCTCATTTCCGCTAATTCTAGTGATTTTTTTCTATATTCGTTAATACACAATTTAAGGATACTTAAAAATAATAACCGACTCCTAATTTCATATCAATATTCCAAATATTGCCAAAATTATGCACCAAAACTTCTTTGCCAAACTTTGATCGCCTCTCCTGTAAAGTTGCCATTTTGTAGATCCGACTCTTGTAATTGGGACCGTCGGCAAAGTACGAGTACGAGCGAGTGTAGGTTAAATATAGCAAAAAAATCTCCCAAAGCTATGGGCCCAAAATTTTACAATAAAGTGCCCAAAGTAATAAAAGCTCAAACTAACATCATTAAATTCCGTAACAGTGTCAAAAAGCTACTCCTCACAAGAACAATATATACCATTTAAACGAATTCTTAGAAGGTGAATATTGACATTATTATTAATTGTATCCAATTGTTTTTGTTATTAATAATTGTTATAATCCTAATTTTAGACATTTTTAATAATACATTCGATACAGGATATTTATTATTAACCAATATTAACAAGACTAGAACTAAAAGATAATAATAATCATTATTAAAAAGGAAAAAATTCGATATATATAATATTGTATAATTCCTTGACGATCTCAGTATGTGTATGTTCTGTTTTCTGTATTTTGAAACCATGCCATATGACTATTGAGAAATAAATAATTTGAATCTGAATCTGTTTCTCAATGTCACTAAATGTATGTTGCCTTAGGCCTGAATCACACTGGCGCAGCCTGCCGTGGCGGTCAATAGTAAATTTGACAGCTAATGACAAGTTTACTATTGACCGCCGCGGCCAGGCCGCGCCAGTCTGTGAGAGGCTTTGTGTGTCCAAACGCCGACTGTGTCGTACTTTTATCATCCGGACTGATCGTGTAACCATGTCCATTTTCCAGCATTCAGAACTCTAGCAGAATGATGGACTGAACTGACGCCAGCACGGCTAGCACAAGACTGCGCGCGAGATAGACTGTCCGTCTCTTCCTAATATAGCACGGGATATAGCACGGGGGGCCGTCTTGTGCTAGCCGTGTAGAATGAGCCTGTAACCGAAGTCAAAGGGGCCCTTTAGACGATTAATATTATCACAATAGTGAGTTTCAATATTATCGTGGTTTTCAAAATTGTATGGATTTTGCTTCAATATTCATCAACAGACACGTGATACCGATCATGATATGAGTGAATCGCGTTATAATAATAACCGTGTAAACGGCCTCAAAGCCCACATAAAATTGTTTAAGTAATTTATTCTAACGTCTTCTCCGCGTGGTTGATATTGTATATATACAGGCTGGAAAGAAAATACGGGCCCTCGAGGGAAACTACCTTAAAACCTTTATTTCTCCTAAGCAAAAACGGTGATTTTAATGGTCATCCTGGTGAACCATTTGCTATTGAATTGTTACATTTTTGTACTGAACAATCTTGGTCATGTGTGGATTTCTATATTTTACCTAAGGATTCGTATACGCACATGGATGTCGGCGGTGGCTTGACCACTGTGTTGTCACAGGTGCTGCGCGGCAAAATATAACAAGCATGTTGGTGCTGTATGATACATATTGGTCCGACCATTACCCCATTCTAGTAGAATGTAATATAAAAATGATCAACCCTAAAATTTCAACATCTGTTTTTGACAATCACCGAGCAATTGTGTGGGGAGATCGTGATTCTACACAAATCAAATTGTATCATGACACATGTAATTCTAAGTTAAGAAATGTTGATTTTCCGGTCGATTTTACTAACTGTAGTGGCGGGACATGTTGTAATAAGTTTCATATTCAGCTTTTGCAAGATATGTATTTGAATATTATATGTATTCTGTCTGATGCTGCAAAAATTAGTTATAATGTTAAAAATAGTAGTAAAAAGAAACATGTAACAGGGTGGAATCGTTATGTACGTGAGGCTCACGGGAGGGCTAGGATGTGTTTCCAGAACTGGGTTTTGCACGGCAGGCCATCGTTCGGTCGTATTTACGAAGATATGTGTCAGTCGAGAAAGGTGTTCAAGGCCAAATTGAAATGGTGTCAAAATAACGAGCAACAAATAAAATGTGACATTATAGCTGAACATCATTCTAGCTTCTTTGGCCAGTTTTGGAAAGTCGTAAATAAGCAGAACCATAAGCCTGGCCTGCCCGCGAGCTTCGCTGGAGCGCATGACCCGAAAGACATAGCGAACCTCTTCCAACGTCATTTCAGGGTAGAATCACAGGGTAGGTCCGAGCGGGTTTTCAATGCTGCGACCAAGACGTCGGAAGAAACCATTACCATAACAGCGAGGCAAGTGGCTGATATAATTAAAATCATGGTAAGGGGGAAGTCTCCTGGGCATGATGGTCTCAGCATTGAACATCTGCAGTACACTGGTACACATCTGCCCAGGGTTCTGGCAATGTTTTATACATTATGTATAAAACACTCATATCTGCCCGATGACCTCATGCGCACTATTGTTATACCAGTCGTGAAAAACAAGACTGATGACTCTTCTGATGTGTCAAATTATAGGCCAATATCCCTAGCGACTATTGTAGCGAAGGTGTGGGACAGTGTGGTGGATGGTCATTTGGATAAGCATTTCTGTCTGAATGATGCGCAGTTTGGGTTCAGACCAGGGCTGTCTACGGAAAGTGCTATCCTGTGCCTTAAACACACTGTCCAATACTATACAACAGTGAGAACACTGGTCTTTGCCTGTTACCTTGACCTGTCAAAAGCTTTTGACCTGGTATCGTATGATGACCTCTGGGGTAAGATTTATAAAGAGGCAACATTGCCAGGTAAAATTACATCTCTTATGAAATATTGGTATAACCACCAGAAGAATTATGTAAGATGGGCTGGGTATTTGTCAGAGGATTATGAGTTAGAGTGCGGGGTGAGGCAGGGGGGTATAACCTCACCTCGGCTCTTTAATCTATATATTAATGGATTGATTGAGAAACTCAGCAGTACCAAAGTCGGATGCCATGTTGATGGCTTTTGCGTGAACAACATCAGCTACGCGGATGACATGGTACTGCTGAGTCCCTCGATGGGAGCCCTCAAGCGCCTTTTGGCCATTTGTGAGAGCTACGAGGCGGCCCATGGACTTAGATATGATGCTTCCAAAAGTGAAATAATGGTTTTCAAAGCAGGCACCAAAACTTACTCTGTGCCTCCTGTCACCCTGGCAGGCGCACACCTGAAACAGGTTAGCAGTTTCAAATATTTGGGTCACTGGGTCACCGATAATTTGAGCGATTTTTTTGCAAACGATTGTGGTGCAAACGTGACAGAAGTGAGGCGCATCTCTTCCTTATCACGGCCGCGAAGTTATCCGTCCGCGCTTCGGCAAAAATACAGGACGCGCTACACCATCGCGGCAGCCCCATCAGCACCCGGAACGCATTGTTGTATTGGACGCGAAGTTCGTTGTACGCCCTCTGCGTGTAATTGACCCACAGGCTGCAAGTATAAAAAGATACACAAAAGGCTTTAAACAGAGTAATTTTAACTTCTTTTGTGCATCTTGCAAACCTGCGGACCAACATGTTGCACCGAACGCCGAACGGCCAACGACCTTCGCTCCCGCTCAACGTCCATGTTGTCGCTCAAATTATCGGTGACCCAGTGACCCAAATATTTGAAACTGCTAACCTGTTTCAGGTGTGCGCCTGCCAGGATGACAGGAGGCACAGAGTAAGTTTTGGTGCCTGCTTTGAAAACCATACTTAGTAAAGCAGGCATTAGAGGTAATGTACTTAAACTATTTGAAAGTTATTTGAAAGACAGACAACAAGCGACTATTATTGAAAACTACAATAAGAAAACTAAAACAATAGAACAAACACAGTCTCAATTTCAACACATCAAAGTAGGAGTACCACAAGGCAGTATCCTTGGACCCCTGTTATTTTTACTGTATGTAAATGACCTGCCCAAAGTCATAGATGAACTTTGCGTACTGTTTGCTGATGACGCAACCATATTATTCACTGGAGAGAACTTTCAATCTAATTGTCAAGAAAAGATAAACAGTACTCTAAAAATTGTTGTCAACTGGCTTAAATCGATTAACCTGCAAGTAAACGTAGAAAAAACTAAAACAATGCAATTTAGAAACTACAAGACAAACCCAATAAGCTTGAATGTAGAATACGGAGGTACTGTTATTGAAAATGTAAACAGTGTCAACTTCTTAGGCGTCTCTATAGATCCACATTTAAATTGGAAATCTCACATCGAAAAGATCAATAAAAAATATCCAGTCAGTGCTATGCTTTATCTGTGTTATCAAGTACTTGCTCAGAAGATATTGTAAGAAATGAATATTATGGAAATATTTATCCTTTGTTGACATATGGTGTTATTTACTGGGGAAATTCTGTTAATGTGAAAAGTACTTTCATATTGCAGAAAAAATGTCTCCGTATCATATACCGCTTATACGAGTACAGTACTGAGTCTATAAGAAATGTCTTTAGGGAAAAGAAATTTATTACCTTAACTGGGTTATACATTTTCGAGCTGTGCTCATTTGTAATACTCGTAAATAAGTATAATTTTAAATTATGTTCAGAACAGCGCAACAACTTGCGATCACAATATAAGTTTAATATATCATTGCCGGCAGTTAAATGTACAACCTATACCATCTACCCGTTAGGCTAAAAATGTTAGACGGAAATCAATTCATGAGCCAGGTAAAGCGATGGTTAATTGTTAATGCATTTTATGATTTAAAAGAGTACTTCCAGTTTAATAGTTCCTAACCTGAAGTAGTATTTAAGTAACTTTATCATTGTATGCCCAAAATGGGTTACCATTGTTACTCACATACTTAATTTAAGACCTAATTGTACATGGTAAACAATAAATGATTTCTATTCTATTCTATTCTATTCCATTATTTCACTTTTGGTAGCATCATATCTAAGTCCATGGGCCGCCTCGTAGCTCTCACAAATGGCCAAAAGGCGCTTGAGGGCTCCCATCGAGGGACTCAGCAGTACCATGTCATCCGCGTAGCTGATGTTGTTCACGCAAACGCCATCAACATGGCATCCGACTTTGGTACTGCTGAGTTTCTCAATCAATCCATTAATATAGATTAAAGAGCCGAGGTGAGGTTATACCCCCCTGCCTCACCCTGCACTCTAACTTCTGGTGGTTATACCAATATTTCATAAGAGATGTAATTTTACCTGGCAATGTTGTCTCTTTATAAATCTTACCCCAGAGGACATAATACGATACCAGGTTAAAAGCTTTTGACAGGTCAAGGTAACAGGCAAAGACCAGTGTTCTCCCTGATGTATAGTATTGGACAGTGTGTTTAAGGCACATGATAGCACTTTCCGTAGACAGCCCTGGTCTGAACCCAAACTGCGCATCATTCAGACAGAAATGCTTATCCAAATGACCATCCACCACACTGTCCCACACCTTCGCTACAATAGTCGCTAGGGATATTGGCCTATAATTTGACACATCAGAAGAGTCACCAGTCTTGTTTTTCACGACTGGTATAACAATAGTGAGCATGAGGTCATCGGGCAGATGATACATAATGTATAAAACATTGCCAGAACCCTGGGCAAATGTGTACCAGTGTACTGCAGATGTTCAATTCTGAGACCATCATGCCCAGGAGATTCCCCCTTACCATGATTTTAATTATATCAGCCACTTGCCGCGCTATTATGGTAATGGTTTCTTCCGACGTCTTAGTCGCAGCATTGAAAACCCGCTCGGACGGCCCCAGGGGTGATTCTACCCTGAAATGACGTTGGAAGAGGTTCGCTATGTCTTTCGGGTCATGCGCTCCAGCAACGCTCGCGGGCAGGCCAGGCTTATGGTTCTGCTAATTTACGGCTTTCCAAAACTGGCCAAAGCTTTAACTAGAATGATGTTCAGCTATAATGTCACATTTTATTTGTTGCTCGTTGTTTTGACACCATTTCAATTTGGCCTTGAACACCTTTCTCGACTGACACATATCTTCGTAAATACGACCGAACGATGGCCTGCCATGCAAAACCCAGTTCTGGAAACACATCCTAGCCCTCCCGTGAGCCTCACGTACATAACGATTCCACCCTGTTACATGTTTCTTTTTACTACTATTTTTAACATTATAACTACTTTTTGCAGCATCAGACAGAATACATATAATATTTAAATACATATCTTGCAAAAGCTGAATATGACACTTATTACAACATGTCCCGTCACTACAGTTAGTAAAATAGACCGGAAAATCAACATTTCTCAACTTAGAATTACATGTGTCATGATACAATTTGATTTGTGTAGAATCACGATCTCCCCACACAATTGCTCGGTGATTGTCAAAAACAGATATTGAAATTTTAGGGTTGATCATTTTTATATTACATTCTACTAGAATGGGGTAATGGTCGGACCAATATGTATCATACAGCACCAACAAGCTTGTTATAGTTTGCCGCGCAGCACCTGTGACAACACAGTGGTCAAGCCACCGCCGACATCCATGTGCGTATACGAATTCTTAGGTAAAATATCGAAATCCACACACGACCAAGATTGTTCAGTACAAAAATGTAACAATTCAATAGCAAATGGTTCACCAGGATGACCATTAAAATCACCGTTTTTGCTTAGGAGAAATAAAATAATGTTTCCTTTCAGCAAATAGAATTATCTCAAGGTTTTAAGGTAGTTTCCCTCCAGGGCCCGTATTTTCTTTCCATCCTGTATATATATAATATCAACCACGCCAAGAAGACGTTAGAATAAATTACTTAAACAATTTTATTTGGGCTTTGAGGCCGTTTACACGGTTATTATTATCACGCGATTCACTCATATCATGATCCGTATCACGTGTCTATTGATGAATATTGAAGCAAAATCCATACAATTTTGAAAACCACGAAATTATATTGAAACTCACTATTGTGATAATTGTGATAATATTAATCGTCTAAAGGGCCCCTTTGACTTCGGTTACAGGCTCATTCTACACGGGTAGCACAAGACGGCCCCCGTGCTATATCCCGTGCTATATTAGAAAGAGACGGACAGTCTATCTCGCGCGCAGTCTTGTGCTAGCCGTGCTGGCGTCAGTTCAGTCCATCATTCTGCTAGAGTTCTGAATGCTGGAAAATGGACATGGTTACACGATCAGTCCGGATGATAAAAGTACGACACAGTCGGCGTTTGGACACACAAAGCCTCTCACAGACTGGCGCGGCCTGGCCGCGGCGGTCAATAGTAAACTTGTCATTAGCTGTCAAATTTACTAATGACCGCCACGGCAGGCTGCGCCAGTATGATTCAGGCCTAAGGCAACATACATTTAGTGACATTGAGAAACAGATTCAGATTCAAATTATTTATTTCTCAATAGACATATGGCATGGTTTCAAAATACAGAAAACAGAACATACACATACTGAGATCGTCAAGGAATTATGCAATATTATATATATCGAATGTATTATTAAAAATGTCAAAAATTTGGATTATAACAATTATTAATAACAAAAACAATTGGATACAATTAATAATAATGTCAATATTTACCTCCTAAGAATTCGTTAATGGTATATATAGGTATTGTTCTTGTGAGGAGTAACTTTTTGACACTGTTACGGAATTTAATGATGTTAGTTTTAGCTTTTATTACTTTGGGCACTTTATTGTACAATTTTGGGCCCATAGCTTTGGGAGATATTTTTGCCATATTTAACCTACACTCGCTCGTACTCGTACTTTGCCAACGGTCCCAATTAAAAGAGTCGGATCTACAAAATGGCAACTTTACAGGAGAGGCGATCAAAGTTTGACAAAGAAGTTTTGGTGCATAATTTTGGCAATATTTGGAATATTGATATGAAATTAGGAGTCGGTTATTATTTTAAAGTATCCTTAAATTGTGTATTAACGAATATAGAAAAATCTGAATCTGAATCTGATACATATAATTTGTCGGAAGTACCACATAAGACTTTTTTGTCCGGACATGGTTTACTTACGAAATCAAAATGTGTTAAAAATTTAGTTTTGTGTTTTTTTAACATTGACGCGGAGCCTTAAAATGTTTATTATTTTTGATTTTATCTATAACTAACAATACTTTAAATCATAGAAAAAGAAAGTTACAGTTATCGAATTATGTCCAGGTTTCGCTAATTTTATGCGCCTATACCTTTTTTCAAGACTACTCAATTGTGCAAAATTTCTTAATTTTTATTTTTGGCCTGTCTTGCATCCTAGACTAGGTCAGTCTGTAATAAGTTTTTGTTCCTTGATATAAATAGGATCTATTCGCATCAATTGGCATCAAACATTTTTTTGACAAAAATGCAAAAAATATTGCAATTTTTTGCTACCTGTACATTTTTTCAAAAATTTGTGAATGCAGTTTTAATGCTTAGGAGAAATAAAATAATGTTTCCTTTCAGTAAATTTAGCTATCTCAACGTTTTAAGGTAGTTTCCTTCCAGAGCCCGACTTATCTTTCCACACTGTATACATATGGTGCTTTGCTTCCGATGTGCACGCTGCTTTAAAACATAAGATTAAATTCAATTTAACCGCTGGCAGCTTGACGATTTACGTCGAAAAAAAACATGTAGCTGTCATAATTCATCAAAATTAACGCAATACTAAATAATCTGTAGATAAAAATTAAAATTTTGTCATGTCTAAGTAACAATTTGAGCTATACAGTGTACATCTAATTTACGCACCGTACTACTGGTACAAGTGGCGGTGTGACTAAAATGTAACCGTACTTAAGTGGCAACAGTAAAGCATAAATCAACAGTATGAACGACTTCACGCACCTGGAGAAGGCGATAGTACGGGAGCTGTCGTGCAGGTTGTGCCTATGTTCGGACGTGGTCAAGCTAAAACCACTTAGTCTTGAACTCAAGCGCAAGATCAAGCGGCTCTTCGGCGTTGTTGTAATGCCTTTTTTGTTTTAATCTTATTCGACGGCGATAGGTTTGGGATTGTGATAGCCGTCAATTTATTATAACTATTAAGGTCCGGACACATCACTGCTTAAAACGCACTGATGCACCGTAAACGCAGTGACGTACCTCATGCGTGAAGTTTTCTCCGTCACTGCGATTCCGTATCGTCACCGTATTTGAAGCATCGGTATGGGCGGACCTTTATAATTTACACTTTGATGCAATTATATCGCAAAGCTGTCACTTTCATTCCCGAACCTAATAATGCGGTTCAATAATAATCTATACTAATATTATAAAGCTGAAGAAATTGTTTGTTTGTTTGAACGCGCTAATCTCAGAAACTACTGGTTCGAATTGAAAAATTCTTTTTGTGTTGGATAGTCCATTTATCGAGGAAGGTTTTAGGCTATATAACATCACGCTGTGACCAATAGGAGCAAAGACGCGGACGAAGTCGCGGGCAACAGCTAGTAATTACATAATACCAGGTAAATTAATTCTTCCTTATTTACAGATACGTTCGGACGACGCTCTCCCCAAAGCAATATGTCACGACTGCTTACAACTAGTCAGCATCCAACACTTATTTGCCGTCAAAGTCGAAAAAACACAGAAGTTTTTGGAATTCCGCAAAAATAAGACAGCAGCCGAGAAGGCTAAGCAAAACACCGAAACCGTACCACCAATAACACCGGCCGTTTATTTAACACAAAACGTATTAGAGACAGACAAAATTACACCGCATAAGCCAAAGACTCCCCCTACGGAGTCCGTCCATCATCAAGGAGACTCGAATAAAGTCAAACAGCCCAAGAAGAAATCACTTCTTGAAATGAAATATATGGAAGCAATGCCTTTGGAAGAATTCGTACGAACTGAAAATGTGGATGAGTCTTTACTAGGCACAACAACTGTAGAAAAATCAGTGGATACGATCAAACCGAGTAAAAAAGAAATTAAAGAGATTGACGACATTAATACTGACTTGTTGGACCCTGTGGTCATTATAGACGGCCGGCCGGCCAAGCAAGGAGCGGCCTTGGACAGACAAATTACTCTTTTCTACAAAATGGAATGCTGCATTTGCCACCAGAATGACTTCCATTATAGATCGCTAATGAAACATTATAAAGACAGGCACGGCGTGCCTGGTTACGTCGAGTGTTGCGACAAAAAGTTTCATTATTTTTGCCCCAAGAAGATTATCGAGCATATGGCGTATCATCTTCAGCAAAATATATTCATGTAAGTTCAAGTTCATAGAATCTAAACGTACTTACAGGCATCTAATTTGGCATGATTAGATTATTTAGATTGAGCAAGAATGAAAATATGCAGAATTAAGTTATGGATATAGCGCGAAAATAAGAGTATTTTCTCAAACATGCTATGAAATAGAGGTTATGTTCTTTTAGCAGTTCTTACAGCAGGTTTCAAAGTATCACGTTACAGGCGGAACAACTCGGGAGAACTGTAAAGGAATTTCATACAAAACTGAAGGTCCAGGCCGGGAAGTTTTTTTTTTTAATTATAATGTCAAACACGTCGTCTGTTAAATTTGTTTATTGAGTGGTGTATTTTTTTATATCATTCCATATGTTTGAGAAAAGCACTATACAAATTTCGGCGAGAAACGTTGGGCTGCAGGGCGCGTATCCTTATCGTCTAATACCTACTTGGCCTGCAACCCTTCGGTTCCCGGCTGCTATAGTAATGGACTATAATAAGTAATAGGCTGCGAAGTTCGGGCATTTTTCATACAAAATTGAAGTCCTAAACCGGCAAAGAGACCGGCTTGTGTTTTCGAGACGCGGCCACGGCGAGCGGTGCGCGAAAACAAAAGAAGGGTGCTGGGCAGCAAGGGTTTTTATTAGGTACTGAATACTTAGAATTTAATTCAGACTTTTCTGATAATTTTCAAATTTTGTTACATTTTTTTGACAAAAGCAATATGTAAGCCTCTGTAAGAATGGCAATTCGTGCACGCGTATTTATTGACGGACTCCGCGTTGCGTCGTCCCTCAAAATCACCTTCGTCCATGAATTGCTTTTTCCCGGCCTCTGCAATGATGTACTAATATCAACCGGCTCGCCGCCACTGAATTGAACCGACGTTCGACCGACCTGCCAACGACGTTATACACACCTACGAAATCGAAGAATACCTGTAATAGAACTTGCGTGGCGTGGGCGAAGAACCTCGCCTTTTTTCTTAGACGGCGAATGGGTTAATGAAAATAACTACGTATACCCGTTGTTAATGTGTAAATTGTACTTACTCTTTCCATAAGGCTCAATAGTACATTACTACAGAGGCCGGGACGAAAGGGGTTGCCGGCCGAAGACATATAGACGGCCGAGCGAAGCGAGGCCGGATAGGTCTAAGGCGGGCAACCCCATATTTCCCGCCGAGGTATGTATAGTGCTTTTCTCAAACATGCAATGAAATGAACAACAAAAATATCAAAGTTTTATTTTTAATACGCATAGTGGCAGAATGTCATGATGCCTGTGCCACAAATTTATGTGAAATGGAAATTAAAAAAGAGGACTTTGCCGGCCTAGGCCTGCAAGATTTGTATGAAATTCCATTAACGACCACTTGTCCTAGCCGCACCTGAAACGCCATACTTCGCAGCCTATTATAAGGAACATAACATCAATATTTCATTGCATGTTTGAGAAATAGTACATTACTGCAGAGGCCCGGACGAAAGGGGTTGCCGGCCGAAGACATATAGACGGCCGAGCAAAGCGAGGTCGGATAGGTCTCAGGCGGGCAACCCCATATTTCCCGCCGAGGTATGTATAAGTAGTGCTTTTCTCAAACATGCAATGAAATACACAACAAAAAAATCAAAGATTTATTTTTAATACGCATAGTGGCAGAATGTCATGATGCCTGTGCCACAAATTTATGTGGAATGGAAATTAAAAAAGAGGACTTTGCCGGCCTAGGCCTGCAAGATTTGTATGAAATTCCATTAACGACCACTTGTCCTAGCCGCACCTGAAACGTCATACTTCCCAGCCTATTATAAGGAACATAACATCAATATTTCATTGCAAGTTTGAGAAAAATATTTTTATCTTTATATTCTACGCAGGTGCAACAGCTGCCACCACAACTTCCAGTCGTCGCAAGAGTTGCAAGAACACCAAAACAACGGCGGGCGGTCGGAGGGCAAGATCATCTGCCCGCGCTGCCAGGAGCGCTACCCCACGTACCACGAGCTCGGGTGCCACCTCATCACACACCGGGAAACTTCGAAGTTACAGTGCGATTATTGTGGAAAACAGTAAGTTGGGGTTTTAAAGGCACTGTCTAAGAAAAGGTGTTAAAAAGAGGCTTACCTTAATATTACAAGAAGCCCTTGACGACCATTTCTCAAAAGCATATATACAACATAAACAGCCTATGGACGCCTGCAACTCCAGGGGTGTCAAATGCGCGTTGAAGACCCTTTTAAAAATTATACACTCCTTTCTTGAATAATGCCATACTATAATAGTTCCTCGGGAAAACCTCATTCCACAAACGAAGCGTCCGAGGAAGGAAGTTTCTCTAAAATCGTACCGTACACGACCATTTAGGTTCGAAGGTGTGAGGATGAATGCCCTGCCGATGGCGAGCAGTGCGATGATAGAAAGCGGCCGTGGGCATCATGTCGAACAGTTCTTCGGAGCGCAACCCATTATACATGATGTTTTTATTGATTTCCGTTCCTTCAAGCATATAGCCGTGTATAGCCATAGAAACGACGTAGCATATTTAGGTTTTCAATATTCAGGAAAAACGTTCAATATCGCCCGTGAGTTTGGGATCGTCCACGATTCGCACAGCACGTCTCTGAAGCGAGTCAAAAGGCCCAAGCTGGTATTGAAATTGACAGCAATACCTACTCCATATGGGGACGAACTTGCGACTTATATCATAGAAATCTCTGTCCCGGGATGTAGTACCGCTTCGCTCTATTGAGCACACGTGGAGCACACCTAGCTTTTTGGATGCCAGCTTGGCCTTGCCTTCCAAGTGGCTTCAAAATTGGTCGTCGCGTCGCTGGAAATGTCACCAAGGATCCCAATACTCTCTGAGATGGAGAGGGTTGGGTCTTGGAACCGTGGGGCCACAGTGAATGGGGTTTTCTTAGCGGTGAACGCACATAGGTACTTGTGTCTTGGTGTCAGTAATAGCTTACTCCCCTTTTGCCTCGAACAGACCTAGATTAGAGGATTTAGGTCGCTTCCCCTTGTCCATATTCACCCAGTTCGGAATACGGACAACTTGATAATGGTACGTGGAAAAGTAGGTACAAATAAGATAATGTGGACCTTCCAGGAGTCCGCTGGATGAGGGTGGCGCAGGGCTGGTCATTGTGGCACTCATTGAGGGAGGTTTATATCCTGTAATGGGCGTCAGTCGGCTGATATGATGATTTGGAACTATTTTACTCAACTATTACAGCTAGATATATTATTTTCATTACATACTCTTCTCTCTCTATTTAGAAAAAAAGAATCAAAATAAATTAACACGACTATTGTTCTAGAATGCTTCGGTTCAGCTTGAAAAACTTAACAATAAATGCAGTTAAAAAGCAGTTGGGTTATCCCGATTGCCCTGAATCAGCGTCATCAGAGGCGTCTTTACCTATGGTGAAGGGTGTGCGTTGCACTCTGGCGCAGCGGTCACCGAGCGCCGCTCGCTACGGAGCACCACTCACTAGGGGGCGCTAGGGTAATATTTGCACACGGGCGCTACATGGGTTAGAGACGCCTCTGAGCATCATGATATTATGTTGTGTGGCATCCATTTTGCCATCCACCTAACATTTCCTTCCATCTACAACATCTGTGCCTATTCCAGGTTGAAACATCATCACCGCAAGAAATCCGTAAATCACATGGAAGACGTCATACTTTGCTCGCAGTGTATCCGTTCGCTGAGAAATATTGAGAAACAAGAGAAAGAAATCGTGAGTAGGTTTTTTCGTGTAAGGTCACCGTAACTATGGATACAAAACAGAGAGCAGCACCACCAACATTCTTGGCTTAGACTTATTAGGTAATATATTTATGTTGATAGTTATTACCACATAAGTTATCCCGACCTTAACTAAATAAGTCAATTTTATCCGTAGAAGAGTGTCCCCAAGCACGAGACGCTAATTATAATACATATAACCTTACACGAAAACCTATTTGTAAGTAGATATCGTACTGTACAGTTGTACACATTGAATATTTATTCAGTAGTTGATGTTGCTGCTCTAGCGCCTTAAGCATTTAAAATTGTATTATGTTATAAATGAAATTGTACTTACTGAATGCATAAAGTTGTCATCAATATTTAACTGCATTTTTATTTCAACTCTTTCAGAAAGAAAAAAAGAAGTCGTTGACACCTGACAAAGTTCAAGTGCAGAAATATCAGAAATTCAAACAAGCCCTTGGCTTATCCGGCGACGAAGACGAATCCACAGACTAGAAACGTATATTATAAACTAAAAATCGTAAATTTGGAAAACTAAATATGTGCAACAGAAATTTTGTAATAAAACTTGTGCGTAAATTATGGGTAATTTATTGGAAAACCTTAAACTAAAATAATAAGTTGGAGAATATCTCAATCCAATCTCCGTTTTTTGACAAGGGACCCGAGTAGGTCCGAAATTGCCGGCAAATTGTTGGTCTGATCATTGGCACCAGTGTTTAGACTGGACAGTGGTATATTCAGTTGGTTGGAAGTGTTCTTTGGCTGTCCTTTCATGTTCCTGTGTTGTGGGAAGCTCGGCATCAGCTTAGGATCACATGCTGTAACAAAATATGTTAATGGTTCATGGTTGTACAAATTGTACACGTATTGTTTTATGATTAACTCAATAGCCATATTTTGGACTGAACGTGGCAAAAACGAATCTTTCTTCCAGGAGCTCAATGTAACAACAAGGCTGTGTCCACCAAATCCACCAATTGTGCTCAGAGTTCTCAAATTCATCGGACACATGGTCAGACGCGGCGCAGATACGCTAGACAGGCGCATAATTATAATTACTGGGCGCGCAATCGAAAGAGTTACAGAGTACGTGCACCCAGGACATCTTCTACCGTGGTATCTTCTAGGACAGATGCGGTCCAGGGGCCCTTCAGCTCAAAGTACGATTTTTTCTATGGAAATATTAGTTTAACTTGTTTGTACCAGATGTCACTGGGTGATATCTCTATCGCACTTGCATATTGAAGTGACAGAGATGCAGCGGTCGTGCGGTTAGTTCTTACTAAATACACAAGGGTGCTACGATCTATGTGGAGTATTTCGCATCACATGTAACGGACCATTGGTGGACCTTATCTTTGTTGCAATAAGGTTCACAAATGGTCAGTTAACCTTGGTGCTGATAGTATCTCTATTTCAGTATATATATATTGTACTTTGTGATGCGATCCAAGAAGATACTGGGTCCACAAAAGGCTCAAGACCGAACGGCCTGGAGAGCAGTGGTTGAGAGTCCCATAGTCGTCACGTCCCTCAGACATGAGGATACGATGTAATAATAGAAGAATAATCATCCGCCAAATATGGTAACTTGCATATTACTGGCCGCCCTCCAAAAACTGACCGTTCACAATAACATGCACCTGGGGCCTATTACATAATTGCTTGTATCTAATAATACAACCAGAAGTCTCTTTCTAATTAAAGTGGTTGAAAATAGACCCCCCGACTTGTAATGGCCAGTTATCGGCAATGCAACTAATGGCCTATTTATACACATACAAAAATACGCAAAGAAATAAAACACGCTCCTATTCTATAAACTATACTAATCAATGTATATACAAGAGTTACAGTTCCGTTTATAGGAACTACAAGTATACAGGGGAGAATTTTTTTTTAGCCACCTGGAGGGAAAGCTCTCTGAACAAAGAAGATAGGAAACATTTCTTTATTTGGACAAGAAAGAATTTTTTAAAGACGTTTGCAACACCCTTGTTTTTCTTTCATTTAATTTACGATGAATGTTATATATTTGATCCTTAAAAGTTAAAAGTGTACGTAGCAGGTAGATTGTTTTTTTCTTTCGATTTTAAATCAGTTCGATTTCTGGGTGTGGCAAGCGTATTTTTAAAAATCTTTGAATGATGTAAGTGCTTTGAAAGATTTGTTTCTTTAAGTGAAACTGGTGGTATTAAACAATTCTACCCCAGCCACCAATTGATTAATGTTTACGAGGGTAAAACTGAAAGTTTCGGGAATAGAAGAAAATATGCAGTATAAGTGAGTTTATTTATTTTTATTGTTTTTCAAAATATTCTCCTTTGTATTTCATGCACTTATGCATGCGTTCAAACCAGTCCATAAAGCACTTTTTGAACTCTGAAGTAGGGGTCGACAAAATGGCTATTTTATAGGCCTCCACTGCTTCTTCTGGCGTCTGAAACCGCTGACCACGCAGTTTGTCCTTGATTCTGGGGAATGTAAAAAAGTCGTTGGGACTTAAGTCAGGGCTATATGGAGGGTGGTCCAATATTTCGACTTTTTCACCGTCCAGGTACTCAGTTGTTGTCCGAGCGGTGTGTGGGCTGGCGTTGTCGTGGTGAAGGATGATGCGACGACTAGGGTTTGTTTTTCGGAGTTCAGCAAAGACGTTCGGCAAACAAATAGTGGTGTACCAATCAGCATTGACTGTTCTACGATCCTCAAGAGCCACAGTAGCTACGTGACCAGATTTAGAGATAAACGTAGCCACCATCTTCTTAGCCGTACTGCGAGAACGAACAACTTTTGTGGGTTTGAGCTCGTCTTCGAAGACCCATACTCGGGATTGGTTTTTAGTTTCAGGCTCATAAGCGTATATCCACGACTCGTCACCTGATACTATGCTAAAAACAGCATTTGAGCGTCCCTTGTTAAATCTTTTCAAAGTTTTGCGGCACCAATTGACACGGACTATTTTCTGCTCGTCAGACAATAGGTGAGGTATCCAACGGGAAAATAACTTTTTCACGCCTAATTCTTCTTTTAAAATAATTTGTATTTGACTCATTCCAATACCCAGGTGCTCTTGAATTTCCCGATATGTCACATGTCGGTCTTCATTTATCAGACGACGCACAACATCGACGTTTTCTTGCGTGACTGCCGATTTTGGTCGACCTTCACGCACTTCGTCGGTGAGGGATACACGGCCACGTTGAAATTCTGAATACCACCTGTATATTGTAGTCTTTGAAGGAGCTTCAATATTAAAAGCAGCAACCATCCGCTCTTCACATTGTTTTTGTGTTAGTCCACTTTTAAAGTCATAATAAATCATAGCTCTGAAATTTTCACGGCACAATTCCATTTTAAGCAGTGACTCGACGACTTCAATAAACAATTGAAACCGAACCATACTTTTTTTTTTCTAAGTGGCCAGTGTGTTGAGATAAGGAAACTTCAGAGATTATAAAAAGGTATAATACATGTTAAAAATAAATTAATAAGTATTCGATTCCCGCCACTTTCAGTGCAAGCCTCGTACCAGCGGAGTAATAACGCAACGTTTTAAAACGTGTTTAAGGTTGATCTAAATGTTATTTCCTATAGTAAAAATGCCAGTTAAATTTACCAATCGCACATTAGAAAAGTTACTTGACTACACTGCTGGTCTCTGGACATTTTACTATTTTGCCTAAGTGCACTTACGTAAAGGCTGCTCCTTGAAGTACGAGCTCTGCAGGCACTCCTCGGCCGTAGCGCGCTTGTTGGGGTCGTACATGAAGAGGAAGTTGAGCAGCCGCAGCCCGGCGGCCGACAGCCACGGGAACCGCTGCTTCAGGTTGTTGTACGGCTGCTGTTTGAGAGTGAAGTTCTGGAGCGCGGGTAGCGCGCTGAACTCTGGCCAGATCGCGTCAGAGGGTGTGCCTGGTAACAAAAATGATATGAACATCTTGTATCTCTTAGGGTGGTTGCACCGAATCGTCTGTAATCCTCGGCAGTGTTTGTTTAAATTCTGATATGGAAAGCTTGACAACTTTCTATGGGATGACAGCTGCCGGCGCCATATTTAACGTTGACCGGTCTTTAAATCCTAGTATCCCTAGTAGATGAAAGAATTGTGTGTAGATTTTTTTCTATGTGAATTAAAGGAGACAGTACGAGAAGGCAGCCGTGTAGGCGCTTCCTCTCTTTATTACTGTTTTTCGCATGTTATCCGCTACGAATCGGGTAGCGCCACGAAATCGTTGGCAATGAAAGTGTTAATGCCTCATGCCATTTTCTAAGTCCAGTCAACCAAATCTAAAGAGAAATTTGCAAGAGTCAAGAGTACTACAAGAAACTTACCTAGCAAATCGACAATAAGCTCCAGCTGTTCTATCTCGGACCTGCCCGGGAGCAGGGGCTTGTTGGCAAGCAGTTCCCCTAGTATGCAACCAGCGGCCCACATGTCCAGCGCCGGCGTCTGCTTGGGCGACTGCAGAAGCAACTCGGGCGCTCGGTACCAGAGAGTGACTACGCGCGGCGTGGCACTGCGAGCGGGGGCGCCCAGCCAACGTGCCAGTCCGAAATCAGCTGGAAAAATAATAATTGATCTAAATAAGTTATTATCAATAAGGATTGATATAAGAATATAATGAAATAGATCACTAGTCTTTAAGCGTCCCCTGCATGCTCGACTCACCATACAAACGTAGTTTCGTTCTTATTTATTAAATGCCGTGCTGAAAGAACATGAAACTTTGTATACACAATGGCATCCGCCATATCTAGGCCGGGAATTAGTTTCAGTTGCCAGAAATTTTAATGGAAAAGAATACTTTTTCAGTGAGTTTTTTAGGTCTTGTATTTTTTCTCCATTATAATTTCAAGCAGGGTTTGAATAGGTACTCCCTATATATTTTGTTTTTTCTAAAGCCTTGTAGATTGGTGTAACTTACAAAAGTCTTAAGAGCCTCAAATGTGGTGCTAAGCAAATGTTGTTCGTTACAACATTTACAAATTAACTACTTCAATAATATCTTACCTATTTTGACACAGCCCTTATCAGTCAGTAGTAAATTAGAGACCTTCAGATCTCTGTGCACAATGAAGTTTGCATGCAAGTACTTGAGTCCCTTGAGCACTTGCAGCATAAGGCACTTCACTTGTGACTCGGTGAAAGGTGATGACATGTTGTCCAATAAGGATGCCAGGTCTTGCTCACAGTACTCCATAGAGAGGAAAATACTGAAAAAAGCCATGTAACATATTTTTCATAGTGCCAAATACTTTTCACCATCTTTGGCATCGAGACTCTTGGTCCGTGATGCTGGGGCTGTGAATGCTGCAGGGGGCATTATCATTTAGTTTTATTTCAGATTTGTAATTAGTTTTATTTTTGGTATTTACTTAGAAATATAAACATTATACAAATATATAAATGACACAAATACACAATAAACAAATAAAATTGTATTTAACCAATTCACATATTTATTTCCATGGTGAGTCAAACTTCAGTGTTAAAACGAATTTGGTAAGAAACATAATCTTTCTTGAACAAAAGATCCATGCACACATATTTCAAATTGTATGAATTGGGATGCTTCTCTTATCATTAACATAATCATGGATAGTAGTAATAACAGTACATGTTATAGACCAAATAAAACAAATTACATCTTGAGTGCTATAGATTCCATGTCTGCACACATGTTAATGTTATAATTTATGAAACTCGGGCAGACTCAGTCAATTTAAGAATTTTCTTGTGAAACAATGAGGCATATTGTTTCATTTGCAAATTCTTTTCACTAACCAACATCAATTGAAGGTAGAAGGAAGGAGGTTCTCAGTTTGTCTGCATATTTGCTTTTTTAATAGAACAGCATTTTTTTTATTTTACCTCTCCAGGGACCTCCCAACTAGAACTTCTTTGAGCTGCACAATATTCTCATGCCTGCAGGCCATTAGCACCTGTATCTCACGAAGACCACTCAGCGGCAAGCCATCTTTTTCTACTTCCATTCTCACTTTCTTAAGAGCCACGATATTACCATTCGCTTTTTCCTTTGCTCTATCTGTAATTTTAAGAGTAAGAAGTAAAAACATGTTTAATTATACAAAGTTAAAATTAGGCATTTATGAGATTTAATACTTACATACAATGCCATAGGTACCCTCTCCTATGCGATTTATTTTTTCAAATTCGCCCACAAACCTACATCTTCCCAACTAAAACAACAAAACCAAAATTTAATATTCAGAGACATTCACTGAAAACGGGTAAGGTTATGTTTACTATGGATACTTACTATGTCTTTCTCTGGTATTTCCATTGTTTTACCCGTTCTAAACGATATGAGGACGCCTTTGCGCACAGCCGGGCCAGTTGGATCCACATCTTGATTGTTGGATGGTTTTTCAGAGTCTAAAATGAGAAGAAACCTGAATTCTTTTACTTGATAAATTCATCGAGGCGGCAAATTAAATGAAATTTTATACGTACTCTGAGACATAGTAAATGATTCTAATATGTCCTTGATGGCTAGTAGTTGTATCAACCACACGTAAATAAATGATAAATACAAACAAATTATCAAAATAAAATAGAGATATATCGATATTTTGCTTAGTTTTTTACCGGCACAGATAAGAGTATAAAAAATTAGAATTGAAATATAAATTGAATAAAAGAATGAATGAAAGTGTCAGTTTTTTGAAATAGTTGCCATTGCACCCAAACAGAATATTCACGGTCCTGCAATGCTGTCCTACAGCCAAGAAGGTAGAGAGAGAAAAATAATGTTATTGAATAGTTTATCTCGCTCTATCGTGTAGCGTGCAGTACGCTGCGCTTTCGATTTCGGCGTTTTTATCAATGACTTTATTAGACTCAGAAAACAGCTGATAGTGATCGATCGACCATTGGCTTATTATGTCAAAAAAGGCGAAGATTTTTGAATTGCATAATTTTTTTGCATTCATCTTTGTTAACTATCTCTTGTTAATGATTAAAAGGAATTCTTATTTGGGCATATACTAGCACGACTCCATACAATTAATTAGCATGGAACTATCTCGAAAATTAATTGGTTCTCTGAACCAATTTTGGAAGAACAACATGTAAGCGAATTTGGAGTGGCCTTAATTCATCCCGTGCTAGTTAACCGAAGGATTTCATTGCACATTTTGTTTCATTTAATTCATACCTGTAAAATGTTTAATATTCTGTAGAAGCGCTTGTTTTTTGATAGTAGTATAGTAAAAGGAAGGCACGGGCGAGTTAGCAGATCTAACACTGACAATGCGAGTTCCCAAAGCACTAAATCCAAGGCTTCAAAAACAGCTCTTGTAAGTACATTTACTAACCATTTTTTGCACTGTTTGATTCAGCATGTACAGTATGTGAATTGTGGCTATGAATTTATTTTTAATATAATATTACTTATAAGATAACGTTCCTATTTGTTTGCTAGTAGAAAGCAATTGTGTTATTCACGAAACTGTTTTATTTTATAATAATTATAATATAATCAAATGATGTGAAATTATGGTTATAGAATTGATACAAAATGAATACATATATTTTCAGGTTAAGATTTGGGGTATACGAAAAGGTTTTTCCTGTTGAAACAACTCCAAGCAGATCAGTACCGGACCACATTGAGAGGCCAGAGTATGTGTTACAGAAACAGCCACTGGTGCTACCAGATAAACCTGAAGTTAAAGATGTCAATCAGTTACGTGGGATGAGAAGAAGTTGCAAATTGGCTGCTAATATTTTAGCTCATGTTCAAAAAAATATATATGTAAGTACATACGAAACTTCAATAAAAAAATAAGTTGTGTTCATCATGCTCAAGTGACCTATTTTTAATAGATTTTAGCTTTTATAACTAATTATGAGCCCAATTCAGGGTTCAAAATTGAAAAATAGATTAAAACTGAAACATGCTCCTAATCATCAGTTCATGTTTTTTTATAATATAATTTTCAGCCCGGAGTAACCACAGACGAAATCGATGGACTGGTGCACAAGTTGACAGTGGAAGCAGGGGCATATCCATCCCCATTGCACTACAAAGGTTTCCCGAAAAGTGTATGCACCTCTGTCAACAATGTAGCTGTTCATGGCATACCTGATCTAAGACCACTCAAGGATGGTGACATTGTAAACGTTGATATTACAGTAAGTATGAGTTCCGTCTAATTCAATAAGGCGATGTGAGGTGAGATAAACATTTGAAAAAGAACATTTATGGGACTGTTTCATCCTATCTCACCTCACCTTATGCTGTGTTCTAAAAGGATTGTTTAGCTACATTTAAAGTCAAAAGTTTGGGTGACTGGCCTGGGTGATTTATTTTTTATTAAAATATACCAAATGAAGTAGGGAGTAAAACTCAAATGTTTTTAAGACTATATTAGTTTGCTAGGTCAAGTTGGGTATCATCTGAAAGAGCTTGAGTTACACAATTTTTTTTTACTGTGGTTTAATTTCGATTAATAGAGGAAAGTGATGAAATAAAATACCATTCTCTGCATATTTCAATACATGAAATTAATTACTACATTTAACTAATATATTGCAAGTAAAATGTAACTATCTATATCCTCATCTATGTTACTTTTTATATCGTCATAAAACTTTGACGACCTGTTTAGCCTAGTTGGTAGTGACTCTGCCTCCGAAGCTAGAGGTCCCGGGTTAGAATCCCGGCCAGGGCATTTATTTGTGCATTTTTCACGGATATTTGTTCTTGGGTCTTGGATGTTTTCTATGTATTTAAGTATGTATTTATCTATATAAGTATGTATATCGTCGTCTAGTACCCATAGTACAAGCTTTGCTTAGTTTGGGACTAGGTCGATTTGTGTAAGATTGTCCCCCAATATTATTTATTTGTTTATTTAAAACTTGCATAACACATCTTCATCAGCCCACTGCAGTCCATTACTGAACATAGGCCTCTCCCAAGGCGCGCCACAAAGTGTGGTCCTCTGCTTTACGCATCCAGTCGCTTCTCGCCCTCCGACCAACGTCGTCTCGCCACCTGGCCGGCGAGTGACCCACACTACGCTTGCCGAGGCGCGATCTCTACTTCAGGACACGCTTAAACCAGCGGTTGTCAGTTCTACTACAGATGTGGCCAGCCCACTCCCACTTCAGTTTGCTAATTTTAAAAGCTATGTCGGTTACTTTGGTTCTCTGACGGATTACTTCTTTACGTATTTTATCCCTGAGAGAGACTCCAAGCCTCCAAGCATAGCTCTCTCTATAGCGCGCTGAGCTACTTTCAGTTTGTGGACTAGTCCCACAGTCAGTGTCCACACTTACATAACGATCGTACGGAACCCTTGGTGCGCGAGTCAAACTCGCTTTTGACCGGTATATTTTTTCATTTTAGGTTTATTTTAAAGGATTTCATGGAGACTGTTCCAAGACGTTTCCGGTGGGTACAGTAGATGACCGCGGATTGGAGCTTATCGGAGTCACGGAAGAATGCTTAAATATTGTAAGTTGTATTTACTGGACCGAACATCTGCGAGTGGAATTACAATAAGTATTAATTTAAAGGGAAATGTGGATTAGTAGCCTGGAGAATAAGCTTGCGATAAATTGACACGCCTTACTGCCGCTCTCATTTCTGAACCAGCTGAGCTACCTATTTGTGGGCGTCAAGCAACTGTTCAACGACTTCTCTCTTTATATCTTTAAAAGGCAACGTTTCACGCACAGGCGTATTGAGCGATCATTAAATAGTAATATCACGTATGAATTCGCCGCTAGAGGCGTTAGTGCAGCGCAAGGTCTCAGAATATGTCAAATGTCACTGTTTGCGCGTAGCCTACGTAGGTTTATTTCCAATAAGAATTATGTGACCATTTTGCGGTACCTGCATAGCTAGAATAATAGCTTATACTGTCACGTTGTAGGTATGTGTCGTTTTAGTATAATTCGGCCATAAAACGTGACGTTCGGCAGAACAGAAGGTGCACAAAAACTTTTTTGTGCACCATCTGTGTGTGAAACGAGTTTCGTTCGGTTTATATATATACGATATATGTATACTTTTCAAACGGTGTGAATTGAATTCTCGTAGGTGGGCAAGTCACATTTTGTGGGGACCTCTGCCCGCTTCAAATTTTTCAGCACTCTCACGGTTTTTATCTATAGTGTTAAAGTTAGCGCGAGGCCCCCTGGTCGAGGTCGTAGGTGGTGGCCCTCGTCGCCCATGCCTAACGCCGCCTATTAGGGCTCTGGGTACGACTGCTACAGCCAGCCTCATAAGTAGCTGGAGCGTTTGGCACTTTGTCGCTTTAACTCGCGTTAGACATTTAGTATGACAGTTCAAACATGACGTTAAAGCGACAAGGTGTTCAGCCCCTTGTGAGGCCGACCGTACTTATACCAAGTTCACATGCTCGCTTTCATTTTCCGTTTTATTAATGAATATTTCCTTCTTCACAGGCAATCAAAACTTGTGGCCCTGAAGTACCGTTTAGTGAAATTGGTACTTTGATATTCAGGCATTCGAGAAAAAGTGGGCTGACTGTGCTGCCTGCCTTTGTAGGACATGGGATTGGACATTATTTCCATGGCCCTCCGGACATCTATCATACTTGTAAGTATTTGTACTTATCTTACTCCAGCACCGCCAAACACGCCGCCCGTAAAGCGTCATTTTAGCCTACCTACGAAGCTGGTGGTCTCGGATTCATATCCCCGTCAGAGCATTTATTTTATTTGTGTGATGAACACGAATCTTCTGAGGCTTAGATGTTTTCTATGTATATTGTTCTATATACGTATTGATGGATGGATTGCGGTGCGGATTGGTGGATGGATTGCGTGAGAGACGATATGAAAAGGAAGGATCTGAGTGACGAGATGGGGATAGAGAAATATGGAAGAAAAAATATGCTGCGCTGACCCCAAGTAAGGGTATGCGCGCACGAGCAACTTTTGTCTCCGCAACTATTTTGTCTCTCACATCAAGTCTATGGGTTAGTATGGAAGTGCACACACGTAGTCACGTCGTAGTCGCGTCGCTACGTGTGCGCACTTCCATACTAACCCATAGCCTTGATGTGAGAGATAAAATAGTCGCGGAGACTGTTGCTCGTGCGCGCATACCCTAAATAGCAAAACGGCACGCGAATGTTCTTTTTTTTTAATTTCTTTATCTCTCTGCTTAGTATAAGTAAGACTCCGTCGATTTGTGTAAGATTGACCACAAGTATTTATTTCCTTACTGGCGCAATTAGATAATTTAGATATAGTCCTTATCAACATCAACAAAGAGGGACACATTTATTAAATACATAAGATTATCTGAGTTGGCCGTGTTGTGTCAAAGTAATCCAGATAAAGAGAGTTTATTTTGCATAATAGAAGATTCATGTTCTAATAACATTTTTATAAAATATAGGCAACACAAAAGGTCTCAACTAAAGGTAAAAAACTTAAGAGTGCGCAGTACGCGTCCGGGTCCCATTGTGTATACAAAGTTTCATGTTATTCAAGCATGGCGTTTTAAAATGAGAGCGTAAATACGTTTGTATGGAGAACCGAACGTACTGCGCACTCTTAAGAGAAGGACCTGCCCGGCTAGTATGATAGCTTATACCGTCACGTTATATGTGACGTTTCAGTACATTTTGGCCATATAACGTGACGGTATAAGCTATCATACTAGCCGGGCTGTTGTATGTAGCTGTGAGTTGTGTGCCGGGTTAAACAAATAGACATTTGTTTAACCCGGCGTCACCGCCATATCAGCCCAAGGACGTCCACTGCTGGACATAGGCCTCCCCCACAATTTCATGGGGGGTAAATGCCATAATCGCCTCGCTTGGCATGCGGGTTGGCGATCGCAGGATCTCCACCGCACTCCAGGGATGCTGCTGCCCATCCTCCGGTGGTCTTGGTCGTAGTTTAAGGACATAACCCGGCGTCAGTGTGGCAGAAAATTGTTACAACTTCTGCATGTGGGTCACAATAACCCCGATTTTCAATGACATCTGAAACGTACTGTTTTAATGTAATGTAAACATCGAAATATAATAAGTATATAAGAGTAACGTCAAACAAAACTGACGTCGAAATATGGCCCATTTTTCTCGATTTCCAACTAAAACATATTATGTATCATTGGCAAATCAAATATTCAAAATAGTTTAAGTAGACTACATTTTCACAAAGGTTTTATACTATTGCACCAATAAAAAAAGTTACATGTGCCGTGACTGGTTAGAATACATTTGACACGTGATTTTTATTTGTCAATAATTAGTTGAATTCAGTCTTCTTGAACTTGATAGAAATACGCCTACTTTTGACATGGATGCGGATGGTGTACTACAATATTACCCAATCTTGTATCTTCTTTCAATCTTATATCTTTAATTTATATTAATTTATTCTAAAATTGGATTTGACGACCTGTTTAGCCTAGTTGGTAGTGACTCTGCCTCCGAAGCTAGAGATCCCGGGTTCGAATCCCGGCCAGGGCATTTATTTGTGCAATTTTCACGGTTTTCGGTTCTTGGGTCTTGGATGTTTTCTATGTATTTAAGTATGTATTTATCTATATAAGTATGTATATCGTCGTCTAGTACCCATAGTGCAAGCTTTGCTTAGTTTGGGACTACGTCGATTTGTGTAAGATTGTCCCCCAATATTATTATTATATGTCTTTTCCGCTCACGGGACAATGGTGTCCCGGACCTTTGGAAGGCGTGCGCGGAGCCGAAGTACCGAGGTACCGAAGTACCAACCGAGTACCACATAGCCAACACGTAGAGGCCCTTTTGACAATTTAATGAAATGCATGGGGTACACCGAGCGGATGCTGTCCCTGCCCGTGTCATGGGACGCACACAGAGACAGCACCCGCCAGGGTGTACAGGAACTATTGCTGGTTGATGGAATCTAAATGAACCGGACTATTGGGTGAATATGATGGACTAATGGCTGGGCTATTGAATGGGACAACTGACGTCTACCTAATAAAACTGTCTCACATTTTTATCTCAGGCAGACGGTGACTCGCCCTCTGCTAGATGGGCCCCTATAAATAGCGACATTAAAAATGGCCTAAGGGCAACACCGGTGCAGAGGGCTGGGGGTAGAGAGGTGGCACTGGACTTTAAACATATAGCCAACTCGCCACTTAGGTGACCACATCCACCCCCGAGCAACAGCTCTAGCGACTCCACTCTGGACAGCCGGTTAAGGCAAGCCAGAGGCGGGAGGCCTGTTCATACAACCAACCTACAGGACACCCCCAGGAGCACTCAGGTACATAGGGTCGCTGCTCCCTAACAGCTCGCCACAAGCTGCCCTATGTTGACTGACTGCACTGGAAATCCAGTGGGCGATGGGGTCGTCACATCCCTACGCCATTATTATTATTATTATTTAAGTATTAATAGATTGATAAAATTAACCAGTAAAACTACTAATAAACCTTACTCTCTCCTAAAGTATACCGTGAAGATGGAACGTCTATCGCCCAAAACACAGGCGACTAACGCGAAATAGTGTATTGCTAGCAAGATCGTAATCTTAACGAAAGTAAGAAAAAAAAGCTGGTTAGTGAATCTAGCAAGTGGATGGTAAGTGACGCAAATACGATCGTGCTATCAGTACATTATGTCTCGCGGTATACTTTCACCTTAGGTCTCACCTGATTCATCTGCTAGTAGTTCTCGGTATAATAGGCTCCTCATACTATCAATAAACTTCTATAATAGAGTCACCCCAGTATATCTTTTCCAAGCAAATGAACTGTCAAACATTTAAAAGTTACGTATGGCAATGTTTTATATTTGACGAAGATGTCAAATGTGAATGTGTCATACGAATTAAATTAAATTTCTGGAATTAATTTGTTTATGATTGTTAGCACTAATTATGGGCAAACCGTATAAAAGTGGCGAGCGACAATTATTATTCCGAATGATCAATAATTATAACGCCGTGAGAGAACAACGAGAGGCGATTATCGCACAAAAGTGGCAATGTTTACATCTCATCAATCTTTGACCGGTAAACAACAATCTTGGTACTTTTTCAATGTTTGTATGAAATTCTATTAAAAACCCTCGTCTACCAGAACCCGCAACGAGAATTATGTTGCAGCTAAGCTAACAGTTATACAGGGTGTATTCCCTTTTTGTAAAAGTTACTAAAATTGACGAGTTTTATAACGTATATATTTTTCATTAAGATCTGACCACTTTTATTTTTTTACATACATGGTCATGGTTGTATGGAGCTCAATTTTAGGTTAGTTTTCACCATTTTTGTAGTAACTATTCATAAGAAGTGTTTACCCCCTCACTTTTTTGATATACACGGTTTAACATGAACATATCGAAATTTTTTAACAGCGTATTCCTGAGGCCAAGAGAAGCAAAAAATGTTGTATGAAGTTGACTGGGTTCGGGCTACTTTCAGAGATAATTGTAATTTTTTCGTAATTTATTTTTAACGGAACTCAGTGAATAACGCGTTTTTGATCGAGTTGTTACTACTATGTTGTCTAGTCTAGACGTAACTATTGACAGATGGCAAAGTGGCATTCTTATGTCGTTGCAAAACTTTTTTTTTTTTTTGTTTTGTTTTTTTGTTGGTTCAAAGTGGCTATTTTGCTGAAGAATTTCTTTTTTTATTTCGAGTTTGACCAAAAGTCATATAACTTTTTTGCTTCTTTTGGCCTCAGAACTACGCTGTTAAAATAATTCGGTATGCTCAAGTTACACCGTGTATACACTAAAACACACTATTTTATCTTTCGGGAAAATTCGCTGAGTTTTTCTTTTCAATACTGGGTGTGCGGTGTATTGTACTTTAAGTATATGTTGAACTAACTTACTCAAAGTAAATACTAAGTATTATTTTTATTACATACTAATACTCACTACTACTTACTACTATTATTTTCACTTGTTTAAATATTACACAAGTATCAAGACTAATTAGTGTCCTATCTTCAGTGTTATCATATACCGATTTACAGACAAAAAATTAAAATTGCTGGTGTAGACTTATGCTAGTCAGACTCTATGTACTCACCGAGAAATATCAAGCAGTTGTGCAAATGAAATCTTAAACTGTATTTAGGTCCGGTAAATTTTGGTAAATCATTATTGGGTTGATTGACCAATATTTAATCAAAACACGTCAGTATTAAGATAAAAGTGAATTTATTTTTATCCTTATTATTTATCCATGACAAAACGTAAGAAGTGCCCTCCAGGCAAGTTTAGATTATTTTCTTCGAAACGATTTGACCAATATTATTGCTTGTCCGTCAGTGAGAAAAAGCGGGGGTGAGTAAGGTCGCCAGAGCTCCCGAGCGTACGCTGTGATGAGAGTGAGCATTATTGTAAGCGAGTTTGCATTATGTTTCTAGCTGTTGATACACCGAATCCTCAAGTTAATAAAGGGTCGGCAAAGCGCTTGTGATTATTTTGGAGTCGAAAGCGTCCGTATGCGACGGTGTCTGCTTACCATCAGGCAGATCGAAAGCTTTTTGCCACCGTCGTTGTATAAAAAAAAACGAGCATACTCTGGTTTTAGATCAAATTACTAAGTAATCGTCGACAGTATTCAATTTCATGTATCGCCTCATCTCTTCTTTTTTCTTGTCCGAGAAAAATCAACCTTCACTAAATGCGTTTTTTGTACACCAATTTTTCGTTGTGCATATCTTAAGATGTTATTAACTAATATCGAAAGCGTACTTATCTATACGCTTTTATTTATATTCTAATATAATATTTCTGAAACATATTGCATAGCGTCATCCATCACACAAATGTATGGGATTGTTGTAAATCGAATATTTAAATAATGGAAATAAATATCTTTCAGCTTGCCATTCGTGTGGCTTATGCACCAATCAATAGTGCTGGTCAACACTTATAAAATAATATCTGTTGCCGGTAACTATTAAAATTTAATTATTTTCATTTGACACAATGTCAACCGTTCAACTCTTATGTCGGATAGTTGACGAAAGACTACTATGAATATATATAGAGATAGACATATCAGTCAAAGAAATTGTGCCGAGCGTCATCTAGTGCCCCAGTACAATAACAACCCTGTAGGCGTTTTCATTAGTGTGCGTCATATATATAAATGTGTGCGTGCACGGAAGTACGCACACATAGAAACATTATACCTATACATACATACACTAACACATTGGTAACTATATTGGCTAATTTCATGGTAACTCGTGTTACATTATTGCATGCGCTTGTTAGCCCTGAATATGTTAAAACAGTGAAAAAATGGATAATAATTATTCTGTATATTGCTCGTATATTTAGGCCGAACTTAACAATTAACTCTTTTTTCTAATAAGCAGTAAGATTAAGTATCGCATACATGCGTACCTACTTAAAGCAGAATTACAATCCAAGATCCAGTTTAAAATAAATGGAAAATAATAAACACAAACTACACATAATAACAAACTTGTATTCGAATAATTGTAAAGCATTTCAAACGAAAAATATTCATTCAGAAAGCATACGTACCTGTTTTGTATTGTAAATTTATAATTTAACACTACCCATATTCACTGATTTCCTAAAACCTATAAAAGACAGATAAAGGTGTGTTTGAATTTATACAAACACTAATCATTATATCAATCGAAACCTACATAATAAACAATAAATAATAATTAATATTTATATGAAACATCCTTATTTGTTTTAAAGTTCATTTAACAACGTTATATATTTATAGGTACCTAAATTAATTTTAAATTTAAATAATATACTTCTTTCTCGATTGCTATTACACGTTATTATGCCAATATCAACGATTTCACCCAAATCGGAATATTGTTCTAAGAGCTCATGAACTGACACTGAATGCGGGACATAGGGGTGGGCAGCGATTCCTGAATATTTCTGATGGACGAGTATAAAGACCGGAGGGCCATAGCTATCTCACATGAAAGCGCTTTCGGACACATAGCACGCAGAACCGATGGCCGTTGGGGCGGAAAGGTTCTCGACCACGTACCGGAAGGCGTAGCGAGGGCAGGCCCCCCACACGGTGGACTGATGACCTGGTAAGGGTCGCGGGTGTCCGCTGGACGCGGGTGGCGCAGGACCGGTCATTGTGGAAGTCTTTGGGGGAAGCCTATGTCCAGCAGTGGACGTCATTCGGCTGAATGATGATGAAGGTTTACATAAATATGACTAGGAAGGGATAGGCCCTCTAGTTCTGCGAGAGTAGGTATTTAGCGCTGTCCTGGCGGTGCGTGAACAAGCCCGCGCGGACGAAGCGACTGTGAACTCGGATGACCCCGCTAGCTTCATACTGGTCACAGTATAGAAATACAACTGTATTTTGACTTAAGAAATGCATTAATTATGATTAAACTTTAGTATGTAATTGATATATTTTTTTAATAAGGTAGTAAATAAATAATTGAAAGTCGAACTAACGGTAAGATCCATTATAATGAAAAAAAAACAGAATTCGTAGTACATACCTACAACCCTGAAATTCGTTATTTTAATCTATGAAACCTAAGAAATATGACTTATTCCCTTCTTCTCGATTTGTTTAATAGGTTATGCAATTTTTTATCTAATTGTGTTATATTATACAGGGTGTTATATTTATTTGTCGTGTGCGTGTTATCATCATCATGTATATGTATGTATGTATAACACTTTATTGCACAAAAAATAATGGCAATCGAAACAAAATAACAAAATGTAAAAGTACAAAGGCGAACTTATCCCTATAAGGGATCTCTTCCAGCTAACCTTCGAGAAAATGAGAAAAATAAATATAGTACACAAGACAACAAACTAATTTTGCACAAACACGGATATTTAAGAAAGCAATGACAGATTATGAATACACGTAAAACTAATAAGCTTGTATACACTATAACAACTATTCATGTAAATATATCATCATCATCATCATATCAGCTGATGGACGTCCACTGCTGGACATAAGCCTCCCCTAAAGAGTGCCACAATGACCGGTCCTGCGCCACCCGCATCCAGCGGACTCTCGCGACCTTTACCCGGTCATCAGTTCACTTTGTGGGGGCCTATCTACGCTGCACCTTCCTGTACGTGGTCACCACTCGAGAACCTTCGTCTTCGCCCCAATGGCCATCGGTTTTACCTGCAATGTGCCCCGCCCACTGCCATTTAAGCGATTCGGAGGGCTATATCGGTTACTTTGGTTTTTCTGCGGATGGCCTCATTTCTGATACGATCGCGCAGATATACTTCCAGCGTAGCCCTCTCCATTGCTCTTTCCTCTTGGTTACAGGTGTATAGTAGAGAAACACAGATAATTTAATAGGTTTCTATTGTGATGTCCTAAATAAACATATTTTATTGCGCTTACATTGCAAACGCTGGCTGAACCCTACGAGATAAATCAAAATAATGTACTTCAGTATTGTACAACTTAAAAAGGTCTACAAAAAAGTCGGTTATGGTATATATCTATCTCTTAGGGATAACCCACAATAACCATTTTTTATCCTTTACTTTTTACGAAAAATAATGGCTTATTTACGAAGCGATTTTAAGCAATACAGCATTAATCCTTCTCCAATAAAATACCTTAAATACATTTTGCATTTTATATAGATCAATATGGCACTTGACAGCATGTAATTTAAATGATTATTTTTGAAGATATTACTGATTTAAAATGCAGGAACATAGCGGTTGCGGCGGTATCGGCCGGGTTGTATATAAATACATTCTGTAGTATATAATTATAATTAGTATCAGCATTGCACCCGTACGAAGCCGGGGCGGGTCGCTAGTATACCATAATCAACTTCAAGTTCGAGTATAAAGTGTCCAATAGTAACTCAAGTTGGTGCTACATGGGCATTTGACATGACCTTCATCTTGTACATATTCAGCTTAAGACCAATTCTCACGGAGGTTTTACCAAGGTCATTGAGCATGGTACTTAAATCCTGTATGGTCTCAGCCAAGACTACTGTATCGTCAGCAAACCAAAGGTGAGTGATGTACAGTCACTAGCACCAATATCTGCCACAACAAAGCGCGCATAAATATCTGACACGACTCTATTTCTAGGGCCATTAAGACGTGTCGGATATTTTCGCTGCCTTTGTTTTAGCACATATTAATGCTGGTGACTGTACACGCCGTTTATGTTGATGCCTATTGCCTAGGCTTCTCCAGTCCAAAGTCTTGAACACATCCTCCAGTGCAGCGGAGAACAGTTTGGGAGAAATAGCATCTCCCTGCCTGACTCGCGGCTACAATGGAATAGGTATCGAGTTCTGGTCCTGGAGTCGGACTCACATAGTGGCGTTGTCGTACAAACACTTCAGTACTTCGCTGCCGTCCAATTCTTAAAACCTAACTAAGCCACAAATTGTAGTTTTGAGATAAACGCAAAAAACTCCTAAAACGATATCTCTAGACAATAAGAAGGTTTATCCTGAAAATTTTGAATAGGAAATTTTAAACTAAATTCATACTTGACATAGTAGGGTAGCATTTCGTGAAATACTCTTTTGTTTGTTTTATATTTACGATTTTATATTTTAGATGTGCATATAAATCACGAACAATGCATAATTTCAACACTAAAACATCGCTAAGTATACTGTAACGGGTTTCTTGCAAAGTATTTGTACAATAATTTATAAACATTTAAAACCCAATCACATTTAACAATATATGCATAGCTAAATAACGACTAGAGTAATCTAACTGGTGTATAGTAGTGTACTGATCGCAATAACGATAAAAAAAAAACTTTTTAATAAAAAGGTTTTTGACCTGTAGCCATCTTATAGCTAAGAAATTACGGGAAACTTTATTTGCACTTCGACTGTGCACTAATCTAAAAACACGTTAATTGACGAACCACAGTAGTTAACTTGTTTTAAGTCTTGTAATCCTACACTACAGGAAGTTAGTTTGTATTGACAAAACCACGCAATCCTGCATTTGTTGAATGACAAGTACAAAAGTTATTCAAAGAAACAAGAACAAATCAAACAATACACACATCAAAACACATATAATCAACAACACACACATTTATATAATGTTATTTGACATTTTGTGTAAACGAAACACAGTCATGTATGATATAGGGACGGCCATTGAGATTGAGACGGACACGTCACGTGAAGTATGTCGGTCTCACCCTCAACGCAAAATGTACGGGACTACGTTACGGCGGGGTAGGACTGCTTCCGAGACAAGGAGGTCCCTCTGACCTCTATTCTAGAGTTATCTGGAGCATTTTATGGGGCACCTGTGTGGCTGGACACCCTCACGCCTAAAAGCAAGACCCTATTAAGGCAACCGCAAAGGGTAATTAGTGCATGCAAACCTGGGCAGCCAGACTACTTAACTGGCCTCTGACCCGGAATCGCAGGCAGAGGTTCTAGCCGAGATAAACCGATACCGCGGGGAACTGAGACCCAGGGGAGAGCGTCCTAACCAATGGGAGGTAGAAGACGCAGTAATAACTGACTTTCTTTCGAGATGGAGAGCAGATTTGGGGTTAGCAAATTAAGCATAGGGGTAGCGCTGCCTCACTTTGAGAAGTAAAAAAGCCCCCGCTGCCCCATGACAGCGCTATATTCATATGTAGCGCAGCAGTAGACGATGTGCGCCACACACTGGAGGTACGTATACACGGCGGTATAACTTGGCTGTTAGATTAGGTAAGGAACTCTCGCTGCCAACCATTGTATCGACAACGAGAGATCCTGAGAAGCAATGACCTCCTTTTATAAGTCCGTATTGGTTTCGAAGAAGGCTGCGGAATGAGAGCGAAGCAATGACCCATCCGCAGACGAAAAACAAGGCGTGCATACCCCCTTTATGCGCATTTGCCTCCTCCCGCCGCAGTGGATAAGGTACAGGATTGCAGGACCCTAGCCGTTCAATAAGTTTTACGGGATTGAAGCACTCCAACATTATCCGAGGCACTTTATAAGCGCGTCAACCGAACCTTTCGCTATGCTTGGAAGTGACGTAGCCGGACAATCGTTGGGAATTTAGTGGGTAGTCAGGGCCTTCCACCCGTTAGTTCCACACACCCGTTTGGTCCCCTTCCATCGGGCCGACAGCGCGTCAAAGCATTATTCCAACGAAAAAATTAAAAAGTTTAGATACGCGACTAACTGCTACGACTAAGGTAAGATTAAGTTGGGACTACTTCCTATTTTAAATACCAAACTGTGAAAATCACCGGTGATAGTGTACTCCAGATATGTTTTGTTGATTTCATCTCTCACACAGTCCATCCACCTTTTCCTTGGCGCTCTTCTGTTACATCGCTCCACATACATACCTTATATATGACTTTCATAACTCCGCATGTCTACATAGAACTGTAGGTGATTAACAACTGTTTATACTCATTCCTTATTTAATTCGTTCTCGTCACTCCACTCATCCATCGCAGCATTCTCGTTTCATCCGCCACCTTTGCGGCCTATTTTGTGGCACACCCTCATGCGTGTCTGTGGTCATCCACAGGTCTTATAATGTTCATGTAGATTTTGCCCTTCAATCAAAGAGGCATTTGGGTGTCACATATAGTTCCCGAGATAGATATAGCAGATATTTATAAATACATACAATATATTCAAGACTAAGAAACAAATACGCTTATCACTCAAATGCCTTTTCCAATTCATGCATGCATTCATACCCAAGATCGTCAGCTTCGTAGGCAGGCTAACTAATCACTTGGCTAAACCGATAGTTAAAAACTCCTACGTATTGTGCACATTATAAATATTGGGGGACAATCTTACACAAATCGACCTAGACCCAAACTAAGCAAAGCTTGTACTATGGGTACTAGGCGATGATATACATACTTATACAGATAAATACATACTTAAATACATAGAGAACATCCAAGACCCAAGAACAAAATCCGTGCTAAATGCACAAATAATGCCCTGGCCGGGATTCGAACCCGGGACCTCTACCTTCGGAGGCAGTGTCACTACCAGTTCGGAGGCAGTGTGTGTAGGCTAAACAGGTCATCATTAACTCTGCTAATGCACATCAATTCATTCTTACCGTTTTCCGAGCATTATAATGCAATTAAAATGCAAATACATCATTCACTAAACAACCTTCTGCGCACGGACCTCACCGCCGACTGCTCACTGACAGTGAAACTAGCGGCGCGTGATGTGCGCTTAGACCAGTTTTAACGAAGCAATGCTGGTTAATCGGGTTGTAGTATTGTATTATCAAAATCTTGAATGAAGGTATGCACGGCATAAACATAGTCAAGGGATTTTAGCGTTTTTTGAGTAGTATCGGTTAAGTGTACATAGTTTTCAAAAAAGGTAATAAAAAGGTAAAAGGACTTTAAAGGTATTTTGTTACGTTTGTGTTGATTATGGTTTTTATAGTTTTGCTTCGTGTGCAAGAATTGTCAGGGAAAGTGACAGTTAAAAGCATTTAGATATATTATAGTGTAGCAATGTATGTTAGTCACTTTTTAGTATTGTAAACCTCCGAAAAACATGGGCTTAACGATGTTGGGCGGTTCTGTATCTTCAAAACTATAACACATAAAAATATAAGCCCAAGATCAGTCGACGGAGAATAATATTGTCTCTTAGAATATGTCTAAAACTCAAAAATGGCCATTTGAGGGTTAGTTCGGTTTTAAGAATTGGACGGCAGTTCGATAATAGCGGTAGTCTACTTGGCACCGCTGGAAAGATTGTAGTACAGCCCAGGTTTCAACCGAATCGAAGGCCTTCTCGTAGTCCACAAACGGAAAACAGAGGGCACAGGCAACAGGGTATACTCCTCAGTCTACTGTAAAACCGGACGAAGCGTATGGATATAAGTTGATAATGTTCGACTCTTCATATACACAGGCCCAGTAGTAGTGAACCACGACTGTCATAAAATTATACTAACATAGTTTTTTGACCGAGAGAGCGAAGCGTCTCCGTTTCAGCTCTCGACAAAAATTCTTTCGTATGTCTGTCTGTTCGAATGTTCTCCTCTACAGGTCACATTTCTCAACCGATTCTCGTGACATTTTGTGAGCAGGTTCGATAATTATATAGGTTTAATTATATTTCTGTCGAGACGGTTTTGTAAGTTTTGAAATTTGAAAAAATATTTTTTTTGCGTGGTCTACAGCTCACAGAGCCACTAGTTTTAAGCTTTATTGTAACCGCTAACACTTTAGGAGCCACGAGCTTGGAAAAAAACGTTAATTTAATTTAATAAAATACAGATATTTTTTGGTGGTTTAATTTATTCGTCTAAAGTTATTTAGCTCTCAAAGCATAAAAAAACATTGTGAAGTTTTTACTGTTTACTATTTACGCGAAAGATTACTGTATTCTTTTAAAATAAATACCAGAAATGATTTTTACATAAAGATGATAAAAGAATCAATATGGTATATGAAATGATACCAAACTTGCCACGGTAGCTACCTGGAAATGGGTAGAATTATTAAAAGAAGATTAGCTAGAAAGATAGATAGTGTATAAATTTTAAAAGGGTCGGCAATGCGCATGTGACTCCTCTGGAGTTGCAGGCGTCCATAGGCTGCGGTGATCGCTTACCATCAGGCGGGCCGTACGCTTGTTTGCCAATGACGTGGTATTTAAAAAAAGACGGCCGGAATTAATGTGGTGAAGCTCATAGCTTAAAAAAAATATTCAAGTGCAAGACAGTAGATCTCTTACTATATCTACAATTTCTGGTAATAAACATTTCATTTATAATTTTACCAACTTTGGTTCCATTTCTGCAGGGGTTCAGTTCAGTTGTTATACTGTCATATTTATACTGCGGCACTATGACCATAATTTATTTGTTAATACATACGACTTTTTTCATTTGGGTTTTTATTGCCCTTCTTAAATAATTTGCAAAAATTATATAAATTCGTCAAAAACTGCTTGTTTGGTGCACGAAAGGGTCGCGGATAAAACTGACACAGGTCCGTTGTCCGTAAGCGCCAGCGCGCGACTGATCGGGCCTGCCGAGCCTCCGCGCTCGGCATTTTGTAGGTATTTAAACATATTAATTAATACAATCATTTTATCTTTTTAAATTCTGCAAAAATGTCTAGAAATACTGAATGGCTTTAGTTTAGTTCAAAAACTTTATTTAAAACATCAATAGTTTAGTCGTCAGATTGTAAATGCTTTACAAAAAGGAGTAACTTCGGGGTCTCTTTCTATCGAGCGAAGTTCATTAGATCGTGTAACTGAGTGCAACTTTGACTAGACTAGATCCTTAAGTAAAACATATATTTTTTTCAAATTTTTAAAACCCTTATTCTACGTTTCAGATTGTTTTTAGAAAATTCGAAAACGCTAACTCGCTTGACGACCTAGCCTTAATAATGACGCGGGTATGAAGTTTTGTATTGTTTTTTTTTAAATGTTTCGTTTTTTTCTGCAGTCAGCTTTCCTGTTGTTCTTGCCAATGTGCTGGCCTTCGTAGAAAATATTGTACTTGAATGTTTTGCTGACGTCTTATTATTATTATAGCTAATAGGAGTTTTATTCTTTTTCATTTGGTGTGGTCCCTCTTGGGCAAAAGCCTCTTTCATATTTGTCCATTTCTCTTTGTCGGTGGCACTTTTTAACCGTTTTTCCTCTGGCGACGATAGCCAGACCCCATGTGAAAACGGCGGGTGGGTACCCGCCGTTTTCACATGGGGTCTGGCTATTTTGTAGATTGGATGCTCCACCTTTCATCTGTCTAACTAAGGCTAACTTTAGAGCATCTGTTATCTTTGTTTTCTTGCGAATAACTGTGTTCCTTGTTTTACGGTTTTTTCTAAGATTATGATGCTTCTCTCCATTGCATGCTGACAGGGCAGGATTTTGTTTCTTGCTTTTTCTGTGTATAACTTGGTTTCGCTTGCATAATTAGGCTAGGCAAGATGCAAAAGTCCATTAGCATCTTATCTTTAATTCTAAGTTGTATTTTTCTTTAAATATTTCCTTTTGTGCCCAGAACCTTTTCCATGAGATATTTATTCTCGTTTATGTATATTTCGTTTTCATTGCTGATTGCATCAAAAGAGACTAATTTATCTATGTAAATACACAATAGTCCTCCATATACTTTATTGCCTTCCCTTCTACACTGTTATTGTTAGAAACTATTTGTCATCATTTTGCTTTTTGAGGCACTTATTAAGTGTAGGCCAACTCTTCTACTTTCTAAATCCAATTTTTGTAACCTTCTCTCTAACTCTTTTGCTGTTTCTCCGAAGACAGCTACATCGTCTGCAAAACTTAATTGGGATATTCTTTTGTATAAAATCCAAATTAAATTAATTTTCCACTCTAAATTTTTGAATATGTCTTCCAGGACGGCAATGAATAATTTTGGCAAAAGGAGATCCCCGTCTTACGCCTTTCTCAATTTTTTGAACTTCTTATCTTAGTCTGCTGTCGTCATATCTGTAATATGAAAATAAAAAATTAGGATATTTAAGTATTTTATAAAAAAAATTCTCCGCGATGCGATGATCGATGCTTCAACCCAATCGGCACGATAGGTTTTATAGTCACGTTTTACGAACGGTCGAACTGGAAACCTTACTGCCTTCTCGAAGATCTCACGGTTCGTAAAATAACCTGGACCTTTTTAAGGCACCAGTGAATAGGCATCTTCTGGGTGAGCTCGCTTCATCGTCGGCCTCATCTTTGCCCGCTGGGAGAAGAGCAATCCCATTTTTAATAAAAAATAAATGCCATACGATTATTTTTAGTATTACAGCCGAACGTCACATCAAACATTACAATAAAACCTATCGTCCTAGCTGGTCTGATGCTTGGAAATAGTACATTACGATACAAGTGCAGAGAACAGGAAATTCGCAACGAGTGGTGATAAATTGAAACACGACCGAAGGGAGTGTTTTAAATCGACACGAGTTGCGAATTACCTGTTCGCACGTGTATCGTACAACGTTTTACAGTACATATGATTACCGCACTCGTACGGTAATTTAGCACCATATGTACTGTAAAGTATCAAAGAGCATACGAAGGATCCTAGACGCAATCATGGCGCAGCGATACTCGCGCGCTATTAGCCGCGGTCTCTTGTTCAGTTTCCGTTTAAGACGGTAGTTGTGAAGATGAGTTAAATACCTCCCAGTGGCTTGTGTAAATCTAACAATCGAATTTCCCTCTCACGTGAATTTTAGCTTATTTTTTTTCTTTTTATTTCCCCTCGTTTTGCTTGCATATATTAAGATGGCAATCATTTCCACCGAAACTATAGTTACATTGACAATTCTAGGGAAAGGAAGTAGTGATGGGAAATACCGGACCCAGGCAATTTGCATTTTTTAACAATAATTATTTATTAGAAGAGGTAGGGCACAGCGAAACGTCATCTCGCTCAAATTTGGAGCAGCCCAACTGGGGAAGTACCTCCACCTTACAGAAGACCGCAGCCATAATAGCATCACTACTTGCCCCTTAGATAGGTATGTGGTGTTGTGTTCCTGGTGGTGTGTAAGGTCGCCAGAGCTCCCGAGGATGCGCTGTGTTGGGAGTGGGGGGCTGCATGTTTCTAGCTTGACAGCTGGAGACATCTGCGGCTCCCCCACTCTCAACTCAGCGCACCCCAAGTCAATAAAGTGTCGGCAATGCACTTGTGATTCCTTTGGAGTCGCAAGTATCCATAGGCTACGGTGTCTGCTTACCATCAGGCAGGCCGTAAGCTTGGTTGGCACCGTCGTAGTATAAAAAAATATATACAACTAGCTTTTGCCCGTGATCCCGTCCACGTGGACCTCCTTATCGCCTTAGAGAAATAATTATTGTAAGCGCAGGCATAATTATCGCTCTTCCATACAAAATTCCAAGATCACGGGGGATGGGCAGCACCAGCAGCATCCCTGGAGTGCGGTGGAGATACTACGATCGCCAACCCGCATGCCAAGTGTGGTGATTATAGCATATACCCCCCGTGAATTCTGGGGAGGCCTGTGTCCAGCAGTGGACGTCCTTTGGCTGGTGTGGTGGTGGTGGTGGTGGATACAAACTCCCACCCCCTATTCTCCTCCTTAGGAACGATTTTCGGGAGGAAAGGTATCATATATGTCCTTTCCCGGGACTAAAACGCGCTCTGTGCCAAATTTCATCAAAATCGGTTCAGCGGTTTAAGCGTAAAGAGGTAACAGACAGACGGAATACAGATACACTTTCGGATTTTTAATAATAGATGGATACAATACACTGTCTAATAGTCATATATTACAAAATGTGATGCGCCTGAGCTTATTTCATACGAGTATGTTGTTAATTTAGAGTATGTACTACAAAATGCAATTCGTAGCAGGAAATTGGATTTTATGGCAATATATTATTATATTGTTATATATATATTACGCTATACTTCATTCATATTACATTAGTTCATGTTCTTAAAGAGATTATTTTGTTACGCCAGTTTTAAAATAACAGATTTAAATGGATAGTGAACAATTTTGATAAATCAATGTCAGATAAATAAAAAATGCATTTATATACCGTTTTCTTTTGTGGAGTCTAGATTTTGCCTTCGTAGTACACTCTTCTTAGTTGGCATCTCATCATTCCTTCGTGATTCTTTAACAGTAAGATCATCTGAAAAAAAAATACATCAATTAAAATAAAAAAACCTACATATGCTATGTTTTCAGTCAAAAGATAATTACCATACCTACTTACATACATACGTTGTCAGATTTATCAACCTACATCTTGTTACAAGGAAAAGTATTATCACTTTTTAAACCATTTACTACTCATGTCCATGCAATCTTTTTATATTAAAATTCCAATCTCTATTGCTATTTTCAAAAGTAAGTTCTGCCAGCCACAAACTTTTTAAAGACGAAGGATGATTCACATGTCTTGATGTTAAATGGATGGATAACCAAGTTGTTAGAGTGCTTGTCTCGGCACAAATTCTGTGGGTACCTAACATAAAATTGTGTTGAAACGGAGAAGCTTTAATTCATTCATTTCTGTGAGAAAATATGTTGCTTAATGTAGATTATATACAATCGCTATATGCGAGCTGACAATATTTGTGGAACAGCATAAGTTGCTACCTGAACCAAATCTCAGCTGATCTGTGAACCAGGAACCTACTCCATTTAATAGATTCTTAGGTCGTCCATGGTCATCATAGTCAGTTCTTCGCAAAATAATCGTGGTTCTTCGGAAATCAAAAGCAGTATTTGTAAAAACCACAATTATCATATTTGTTCCTATACGTTTGGAAGAGTTTCCTCTAGTATGCCAAAAAACAATTATGAAATCGGATAATTATGTTATCTAGTGATTGCAATTTGTAATCCGGTATGATCCCGGATAGATTAAAATCCAGCTGGAGAGAGACCTCCTAAATTGGCAACCCAACAAATCTTCAAGTCAATAAAAGGTTGGGAACGCCCTGACGATTCCGCGGAAGTCACAAACATCGTAGCCTGCAAAAGCAGTATTTGTAAAAACCAAAATTATCATATTTGTTCCTATTCGTTTGGAAGAGTTTCCTCTAGTATGCCAAAAAACAATTATGAAATCGGATAATTATGTTATCTAGTGATTGCAATTTGTAATCCGGTATGATTCCGGATGGATTAAAATCCAGCTGGAGAGAGACCTCCTAAATTGGCAACCCAACAAATCTTCAAGTCAATAAAAGGTTGGGAACGCCCTGACGATTCCGCGGAAGTCACAAACATCGTAGCCTACGGTTTCTGCTTACCATCAGATCAGGCAGGCCGTATGCTTGTCTGTCACCGTTATGGTATAAAAACGGTAAGGCAAATACCGATATTTATACATAGAGGAACCAGCGCGTTTACTGTATTGTATTGTTTGTGTGCAATGAAGTTACAAAAAAAATATCGAACGAAGATTGGACCTTCGCAGAGGCATATTCCCCTCTTACTTAAAATATTTGACTATTTGGAGATTCGTATAAACAAATTTAGGTAGTATAACGGCGCTAGTTAGTAACGCGATATTTATTTATATTAAGTAAGGTCACCCGAGCTCCCGAGGCGCTGTGTTGAGAATGCGGGACTTCCTTTCAATTCTCTAGCTGTCAACACAGCGAATCCGCAAATAACTAAAGGGTCGGGAACGTGTCGGCAAAGCGCATGTGATTCCTCTAGAGTCACAAGCGTCCATAAGCTTCGGCAATTGCTTACCATTAGTCATCAGTCATGGTTATTGGTAAGCCTGGTGACAATTGTCACCGTTTGGTTGTTAAAATAAACCAGCCAAGTGCGTGTTGGACGCAATGACGACGGTTCCGGACTGTACTTGTATGATTTGTATCTAATTAGCATGTTCTGTGGCGTGAATACCAGTTACAAAGTGTTTACCGGAGTTTTAGAGTTCATTACTTAAACTCTCCGCGAGTTAAGAAATGTGTATAGGTAAAATCCGCCAAAAACATGTGCTTACCTGCTTAATACAATGAGGGTACTGCTTTAGCACCAACCCTCTCACCGCTGGTGTGAAATTTTGGTTCAAACTGTAAGTGCAACCTTTCAATATTTATAATTTTCATCATCGTCCATTTGCCAAAGCCCCCCACCGATCGCCATTACCCAAGAAACACTTTGGTTGCTTGTTGTGTTGGGAAACGAGTGGAGTGGTACATTTATATCCAACCCTATGACAAAAGTACACAATAATTTGAAAATCTGGCCTAATTTTACTGTCGCTGTGCAATTGTATGATACATGTTGTTTACATTATCGTTAGGTACATATAGATACTTACTCGTTTTATATACCTCAGTTGCGGAAAGTGCGGAAACAACACATGTGAGCCGTTCGAGGCATAGCCGTCAATAGCCAAAACGCAAAGCAAATCAACCTTTTGCCGCCTCAGACTCGGTCATAATTGCACTCCAGTATTCCTTGCCAAAATCAGGGTGCGGGATAATTCATTATGTGAGTGCGGGCTCGATGAAGGTTCGTTGGACCACATCTTCTTTAACTGTTCGAGATTTAGTTATTCTTTATACGACGTACTGCCTAGGCACATCCCACGCCCTATAAACTTCTACTCGCTTCTCTTATCACTAGACTCTCCCTTAATTGCTACTCTTATGAAATATATCCAAGTTCATAATATTAAACTTTAACAATATGTTGCTAACCATATTTTTGTACATCTGTTCTATATACGCTCTTATACATTATATATATTTATACTCCGCATCTTCCGTCGTGTTGGCATGCCTAACACTCTGTCATCCGCTTTCCCACTCTTAACTCTTTTCTCATAACGTTTGTATATGTCATGTGAATGTCTGTGATGTCCATAATTCTTATTTGTTTTAGATCTCCGGTCCGATCCCTCCTTAATATAATCAAAATTATACCGAACAATCTCCTCGTGTGTCAAGTCCATCAGAAAACCATGATATTGGCAAATCCTCCTTGCTAAAACATCCGAGGAGTAAAAGCCAAAAAAAAAAAAAAAAAACAAACTCCAGTTCCTCCAGTAGCAGGTCAGCAGAATATAAATAGAATCCTCAGAGTACAAAACGAGTGCTCTAGTCATAAGATGATGAATGAAATGGAATACAATCAGACGAATATTGAATTTCAATAGCAATTTCTAAGCGATATGACATATTTATATTCGTTTATTCAATATAATCAGACATAATAAAATAACCTATAAAATAAAAATATTTATATTTCAGTATGACAGTGACAACAACTGTAACTTTTTTTAAATTGAGCTGCAAAAGGAGGTAGCATGTCAACGTTCCATTCAATCTAAGAAAAATTCTTAGTGAAATATAGTCTCAGATGCAATCAAAATACGTAAAATGGGATTTTCCCAGATTGTCAATATTGTCATTCTTAGTTTTGCCATTTCAAAAATGGATTCCTAATGTCACGTGATCAGACTACTTCCGCTTTGGAATGCCATCTATCGACACAGTACTGCGTACCTCCGAACGGTACCTCGTACGCTGCTCATTTTGGCAGATTTCCCTGTTTGTATGGAACTGATAACACCGTGTAGTTGACTGAGTTGCGATCGGGCACTGAAACGTCACTGGAAACGTAAGCTCCGCCTTTGGCACCAGTCAGTCACAACTCCTATATAAAAAAACCAATGTATGGCGATGGAGCGCCTGTCATGCCAACCTACAGGATAATGGGTTGTCATGGCAATCTGACAAACTTGACCACAAAGTACAATATAACGAAAAAAAAAAGTACAATATATAGACAACTTGACAAAGTCAAATACGTACATTAAAAATATTTTTCTCACTTGAAAATCTTGAAATACCGATGTCCATTAATGATAATTATTTTATTCGCTATACTTTTGAAACTTTAGTGGCGTAGAGTTGAGCAAATTTGCTCCTGCGCTTATTTCGCGTGTGCGTGCGGTTTTTAGAGACAGGGACTCGTATTGTTTTGTGTGTGTGTTATTTTATTTAAGAGACGTGGACTCGGAGATAGAGACTCGAAATAGTGATAAGTGACTCATAATGAGCGGTAATAGACTTAAAAATAGACGCTGTGAAGTATGTGGCGTCAGGGAAAGCCTCAGGGGAGGATTCTTTGCTAATTTTCCCAAAGATGAGCTAATAACAAGATAATGTAAATATCTATAAGATTTAATGGAAGGAAAAGGGTTTTTTATAACTCCTTTATGTGTAAATAAATAATATTGTATAAGCTTGACGTGGTTTATTTACTATTTACAACAACAGTTGAGAACAAGTCGATTGTTTTCGCATTAAGTATTAACGCTGGTTACTTCTTAATGCAAACTTGGTTAAAAAAGGCAAAATGTAAATCGCAATACCTACGTAAGCATTTTATATCGAATATCGATAAGACATGCACATCGCTAGTGCATTTACTATTCAATACTATCGATGACTCCACAGCACTACAGTGACCATGTCTGTTGAGGTACCTACTGGGACGCGACAGTAAAACACCAGTTTCGGATCAAGACTGACTTCCCTTTATTCCATACCTACCCACATGCATTACATGTACATGAATCCGAAGTACCCTACATCCTCCTTTTCCAAAAAAGAATTACAAAACGAATAGGAGTAATCTTTTTCGATACTATTCCATGCAAAATAATAAGCTATATTAACATAATTTAAACTATTCATAATTGGTGTTTATTTTTTTTTTACAAAAGAAACAACACTGTATGAATGATCATTAAATGTAAGTATATAATTTTAAACATGACTTGAATTAGGTATGTACATCATAATAATAATTCATTGATTTTATCATTTCATTGTGTATAGTGGAAAATTGAAATATATTTTTTTTTTAAATTAATGATAATAATTTCATTTATACCAAAATAAAAGTAAAATAGATTTGTAAAGAAAATAAATGTATAGGTATAATTTGATTCTGTCGTTGTAATTGCAATATTAATTAATTGAAGAAATAAAACGGTCACAGTATTAACAATGAAAAATACTGTATGATAAAAGTATTTTATACAATAACAATTTAATGTTACCTTGCTAGAAAACTATTATTACAATGATTACACGTCGATTTCTTTATTTCATGCAAAATTTATAGTTAAAACACAAACAATTTCATTAGGGTGTTATGAGCAGTAACTTATAATTACGTAGTTCGCAAGTGGTACTTTACCGTTCCATAATACGGTTCAGCAGCCCCACGAACCCCACCGATCAGGCGCGATCACCACCCTGCCGGAGCGAGTAACATAGTTATTAGCAGTAGTAGGTAATGAGCTGGATTGACCGGAGCGCGCGGTTGTGTGGCGGGAGTCGAACCCGGCGCAAGGCGCACGCGGTGTGCCGCTGTGTGACGTCATCGCGTTATGGCTTCGAGGAGCGATATCATCGTAAGGCAGGGTACACACTGGAGTATCTTGGGCTATCGGACGTCGATCAGAGTCCTTGATAAGGTGACGCCTGTTTCTAATTAGAGTACCACCGCCACTGATTTTTACCAGATATGACCTAATGCCGCGTAGTGCTACTATGGTTCCACTCACCCAGCGCTTATTTATCCTAACTTTAACATTTTGCCCGGAGCGGAATGCAGGCATATCTTGTGCCGTTTTGTCATATTGATATTTCTGCTTTTGTTGACGGGCTTCAAGTTCTTCTTTCACGTTCTTCTGTATTTTAGGCAATAAAAGCTTTGGAGGACACGGCACAATTCCTCTTAGTTTGCGACTATTAAGAAGTTCAGAGGGTGAAGCAAGCTTGTTACTGATAGGTGTATTTAGATATTCGAGTAAAGCTAATCTGAATTCAGTCTTGTCGTGGTCAGTTTTCTTAAGCAAGTTTTTAATAGTCTGCACCGTCCTTTCAACTTGACCATTGGACTGCGCAAAGTGTGGTGATGAGGTTATATGTTGAAAAGTCCATTCTGCACAAAACAATTCAAAACTGTGAGATCGGAATTCAGGCCCATTGTCTGACATAAGTATATCGGGAATACCATGCCGACTAAAAATAATTTTTAGTTCGTTTATAATGTGATCAGAGGTTAAAGAATTTAGTTGTACGACTTCTACATATTTGCTAAAATAGTCAACTACAATTAAATACTGCTTACTCTCGAAATGGAATATATCAACGCCTACCTTGGACCACGCCCTATATGGTACGGGATGTGGCATTAAAGTTTCTCTTCTATTCTCATTTTTGAAAGTAAGACACGCCTGACAGTTGCTTATAAAATCTTCCACCTGCGAATTTATGTTCGGCCAGAATACACTTTCTCGAATCCTTAATTTGCACTTTTCTAATCCTAAATGTCCGACGTGTACGCGTCTCAATATTTCGTTACGCATGGCGTGAGGGATAACAACCCTGTCACCTTTCCACAACATACCGTAGGCCAAAGATAATTCATCACGATAACCCCAATACGACCTAGCCTGAACATCAACCTCATGCTTATGTGTTGGCCACCCGTCTTTTACATATTTGGTTACGAGCTGTAATTCTTCATCGCTTTGTGTCGCCTTTTGTATTTTGATAAAATGCGTATCAAGTAGCGGGTTGCTTACCGCGACGGCGCAGACCTGCGCGCGCGCGTCAAGTTGGTCGCGCGGCTCGTCGGGCGGCCCGCTCGTCTGTTCTACTGCGCGTGACAACGTATCAGCCATAAATAAATATTTTCCCGGTTTGTAGATTAACCTGAATGTATACGGCTGTAAACGGAGTAACATGCGCTGTAATCTAGCTGGAGCCGTTGCAATAGGTTTGCAAATAATACTAACCAAGGGTTTGTGGTCAGTTTCTATCGTTATGTCATATCTACCGTAAATATATGTATAAAACTTTTCACAGGCATAGACAACTGCCAATAACTCTTTTTCTATCTGAGCGTACGCTTGCTCAGCTTTTGTAAGCGATCTCGACGCATAACAGACCGGTAAATTATCCTGCATAAGACAACATCCGAGGCCATTCTTACATGCGTCAACCGAAATTGTTACTGGTTTACGTAAATCATAAAACTGCAGAACCGGAGCCTTTATTAAACAATCCTTTAAATCATCAAACGCTTTTTGGTGGATTTCCGTCCAATGCCACTCTGTGTCTTTACGTAACAACTCCCTTAACACAAAATTACGATCAGATAAATTAGATATGAAATTGCCAACATAATTAATCATGCCTTAAAATCTCTCTAGGTCCTTAATATTTTCTGGTCGGGGCATATTTTTTATGGCCGAGGTATGTGAGCTGTCTGGATACAAACCTTTTTCACTAATCTTGTGACCTAGATACTTAATTTCTGTTAATCCAAATTTGCATTTGCTTTTGTTCAATTTTAAATTTATTTTCCGGCACCTATCTAGGACTCTTTTTAATCGCTCGTCATGCTCTTGCTTAGTTCGTCCGTGAATGAGCAAATCGTCAACGAACAGACATACCCCCGGTATGTCATCAAAATGCTCGAACATTTTTTTATGGAAGACTTCAGAGGCAGACGTTATCCCGAACGGTAAACGCAAAAATTTATACCTACCGTAGCTTGTGTTGAATGTACACAAATCGGTACTTTCCTTGTGTAAACGTAACTGCCAAAACCCTTGTTTTGCACCCAGTGTACTTTAATATTTGGATCCTAACAAATTGACCGTTATCTCATCCAAGGTCGGCAGCTTGAAATGTTCTCGTTTTATAGCCCGATTTAAATCCCGCGGATCTAAACAAAGTCTCAACTCCCCGTTTGCCTTACGGGCCACGGTCATACTATTGACCCAGTCCGTAGGGCCTTCCACCTTCGCAATAATGCCTTCCTCGACCATATCATCAAATTTTTTTTTTATACTATCCTTTAGAGCCACTGGCATCTTCCTAGGAGCATGGACTACGGGCTTAATGCTGGTATCAATTTCAATCTTATACTCGTCGGGCATACAACCTAACCCTTCAAACACATCTTTGTAGTCATTAAAAATACTTTCGTAATTTTGAGGAATATTGCTAATCCCTAACACTAATTTAATTACATTGAGCTCGCTACACGAATCGCGGCTCAATATAGGCGGCGACGATACATCGGCCACAAAAAATTCCAATATGTAAAAGTTTCGTTTATATTCGACCTTCAAATGACATTTGCCTAGAACGCTGATATCGCCACCCGAGTAGCCTTTCAATTTAATACACGATTTAATCAAATCTTGCTTATCCACGCTCACCTGACTTAAATACCTTAAAGGCAAAACATTTACATCCGCTCCGGTGTCCAGTTTGAACTTAATGAGATTTGGCCCAAAAGCTAAATCTATAGACCAGTCACTACGCGAACCATTAAAACAGTAAATTACCTGATCGGTGGGCTCCTCAGCGTGCACATCATACACATTACACATTCGCGAGAAGTGGTTATAATTGTTACAATTTAAACACATCTTTCCCAACGCCGGACACCGCATATCGACACTGTGAGTGATCCCGCATTTCAGACACTGCATTCCCGATCTATTACCACGATACGGCACTGTTTGTTGATATTGTCTCATACTCGCATTTCTCGAAGAAACAGCTGCTTGCGCAGGAGCGGTACTGCGACGCGCCGGCGCGGCGCGCGGGGCTGCCTGCGGCCAGCCGCGGCCTCTGCCTCGCGCCGCGCCGCGCGGGCGGTACCCTCCACGCTTCGATATCCAACTCACTTGACCGTGCGGGCTACCCTCGTCCTCAAATATTAGCTGGTCTTGATGATGACTCGTCGTAATAAGACTATAAGCTTCATGTTCATTGTATTCACCCTTGATCGCCCCCGCATGTAACTTAGACATTTGTGCAATGTTGCATATTTCCAAAGATTTTTTCAAAGTTAAATCGGGTTCTCGCAACAAACGCTCCCTAAGCGCATTTTCCTGTATTCCACATATCAAACGATCCCTTATCAGGTCATCCATTAAATCCTTGAACTCACAAGCGGTCGCTAATTTTCTCAGCTCGAATGCGTATTGCTCAATAGACTCGCCATGCCTTTGACTACGAAGTAAAGAACTTGTGTCGCTCTATTGTGATATTTTTCTTAGGCGAGAAAAACGTCTCAAATTTGCCCAACAACGCCGCCACTGTCGCAAACGAATCATCGAATTGAGCATGTACCTCGCGACATTGCTCACCGATTACATGTAGCAATATATTGATCTGCACTTTATCAGGTTTCTTTGCTAATTCGCACGCCTCATAATACACTATAAATGCACTCTTCCACTTCTCCCACTCCTTAGACAGGTTTCCAGACGTAACATTCTCCAAATTATTTGTGAAATTAAATGGCGGCGGAGGCGGTAGCACAGCTTCCATTGTAGCACCAAATATTAATTTTGTAACTCCAATATCTACAAAACCAACAGAACTGACACAACTTATTCTTCTCGCCCCAACTTGCTGTCTTAAATTATGTTTATGATGAAGGTTCTACTTTAAACCGGCTGCGCCATGTTGAGGTACCTACTGGGACGCGACAGTAAAACACCAGTTTCGGATCAAGACTGACTTCCCTTTATTCCATACCTACCCACATGCATTACATGTACATGAATCCGAAGTACCCTACAATGTCAAACCACCGAAACTGTAGGAAGTGCTTCGCGTGGGCGTAAGAGCTTACACGCATTTTCTTAAAGATTTTGCAAGTAATGAGACAGTATTTTCATTATAAATTATCATTGTGTAGGATTTCATAACGAACTGATTAAATAAATTTTCATGGATATTCAGTAAGTTTTTAGTAAGTTACGGTCGATTTACTGATTGCCGCAATTACGTACATCAAAAACAGACCATGTCCCAAAAAGCGTCAATATTACGCAATTGAAGAAAATAAAGGGATTTTTATTCTGTGTTTTGCCGGGAATTCAAATAAGATAATCAAACAAACTTTGCTGTTACAAGCGTAATTTTTGCCATAGTTTCATATGATCAAATTACGTATTATGATTTAGTGGACCATTGTTATGAATAATTTTTAAGAAAAAAAAACCGCCTTCAATGGGGGAGTCCGGTGAAAGATTATTAATCTTAGATGGTGCACTCTTAGATTCGATACAATAAAATACAAAAAATGGCTATAAGTATGTTTAAAATGGTAGAAGACTAAGTACCCTCAATTCCTCATGAAATCATGGAAAAACCTTGCTTGCTTGACAAACAAAACGAAGAGAACAAATCGCCAAACGTGAAGACTCGTCGTTGAAGAGTTCCGTTCTGATCATCATCAGCAGTACCACTTCATCAAATGTCACTTTTATAAATGAAAATGCTTGATTAGTTCATGAAAATACTAAAATCACTATTTGTGTGCCTTTCACATTTGAGGAGTTTCCTCGATTCCTAATGGATCCCATCATCAGAACTCGAGCATGACAAAAATCAATCGTGAAAATAGAACTTGCTTAACAAACACCGCTAGAAGGACAAATCGCCAAACGTGAACTTTTCGTCGTTGAAGAGTTCTGTTCTAATCGGTTATTTTTCAAATCGGTTAAGAAATGACGGAGTTATGGAGTAACAAACATTAAAAAAATAAAAAACAAACATACAACCGAATTGATAACCTCCTCTTTTGAAATTTTGAAGTCGGTTAAAAATAGGTGTCGAATGTAATCAATTTTGCCAATCTCGTAAAATGTTACCCCAAAATTCCACATGCTAAAAAGTTAAATTATATTGCTTCAGTCCAATGTTATAATATAATTCATGGTAAATCTACTAATCTCAACACTTTACTATAGAATTTAGGTAATTTTAGGATGTGGAAAAGACGTACTCCTTAAAAACAGCGGTTTTTCTGACTTCCGCAATTCCCTACTATGTTTTTCGGTCGTGCTTCTAATTCCGTAAGTATATAGTTGTGCTTATGTTTTCAAAAGAATTTTCAGTATTTTCTGAGTTATATTTAGTTAAACTAACGCATATCAAGTTAATAAACATAAACTGAACTTAGGGGAAAATGGGTCACTTTGATTTTAGGGCCCATTTGTCCTATCCATCAGTCCTCAGTGGGGACAAATTCAGATTCACAATCAGATTTTTCGTATTTGTCTTCACTACGGAAGACACAGACATCTTCCCAAGATATCGTTCCCATTTTCCCCAAAAAAGTAGGGGAGACTGGGGTCAATTGGAACGTTTTTGACAAAATCAGCTTTTCTACTCTAACAAATAAGAATGAAAATTCCCAGTTGTCCCCAGTGGAGCAGTGTTGTGGACATCGGCTAATATTGTTCCCGTGCTCACGAAGAATAACTGAATATTCCTCACCCCCTCTCCTCTAATATTAAAAATAATTATCTCCTTTTTGTCAAATATGTAATGTTATATGTTTTTTCATTATTCATGTTTAATTTATATTTCCTAATCCATTAATTCTGCAGGAAAGCGGCTTTTACTGAATTTACCGGATTTACGTGCACGCACTTACGGAATAACCGGAAGAGACTACTTTTAATCCGTAATAACGTACATTTAAGAGGTTAATATAAATGACTGTTAGTTATATAAAACACAGTTTAATATATAGTTTTTATATAACATTCTATACTCTGAAAGCCAGTCTTTACTAGTGAACAGATTTCAATTAGCTAAGATTTCAGGTTTTACTGGAAATAGCTTACAAAGTCAAAAATGGCTTAATACTCCGTAATTCCGTACACTTCCCTTATTTCCATGAATGTAAATGAAATATTATATAAATAGCATTGCCTTTCCTTATTTTACCAAAGTTTGGTGAAAATTTATAAAATGACGGGTCATATTAAGAACAATTATTACGTATTTACCAACATTCTGCAAAATCATTAACAAAACATGTACCCTTCGAATTAGTAGCAAAAGAACAAATAGCAATTTTATTTCAAATATTTATTTATTTATTTTTGGACTCCCTTAAGTAAGGGCTTTTCAAATTTAATCGATTATTGAACTGCTGCTTTAATTCAGACAGTATTAGCCAGTATCCTAGCACATTGATATTGGCACCTCATGATCTAATATTTCGTCATCAGAAACCTACTTTTGGCCAGGTACAGGAGGATGTATTTGACGCTGAATAACACTTAAAAGTATTACTATCTAATACATCATGTTTTGTATCACTTTTGTAACTACGTATACTAATATGGTAATTTTCTTAGCTGCCTGACGAATTTCTCCCTTCATCCTCGTCACTTTTCTATAAAATCTCTCTCCCTGTCACGTTCTTCTTGGTCTATGGTGTAACTTCAGTCTAAAAAAACAATTATTGAACGTAAATAACGCTAGCACATCTATATATATATTACGCGAAGCCGATCCTTACAACGCCCATCAGATCTACAGTTATGGACCGATTTTGATAAATTATATACCATAGGATTCGTCCCATGCTGCAGATGTGCAATAAGGTCTTAGTTTTTTGATTTTTATCCTGCAAAATTTATTAAATTGATATTTACGAAAAATCCTGGATGCCCCGACAAATATAAACCTCAAAATCGTGTTCGATGACGCCGCATACAAGCGACGGGTCAGCTTACCTTGGTAGAATTGTACGAGGTGTCAAAATTTAGCTTGGTTAACACGTGACCTCCACGTGACTTGGGATCTGGCTATGGTATGATTCCGGATGACATAAAATTAAATATGAACTAAAATGTTCCTGTAAGAAATATCTGGTACAGCATTACAATATAAAACTTTTGAGTCGAGAAATAGTCAATATTATTAACAATAAACGAAAGTAAAATTACTAATTTGTTTAGAAGACAATACATAATATTCGGTCTAAGTATTTACAGTTTACATAAATGACAGACGTATTGTGTCAATTTTTTTTTATTGTGCTCTAATTATGTCAATATTAAATTGTCATGGTTTATACTTCAAAGAAGTTGATATACAAACCAATGACGTTTCAAATATACGTTCCGTATATCTTGACTGATATTGATATCTGCCAAAACAATGACAAACCAAATTAAACTTTACGTTGTGAGTTACAGAACTGTTTCTGAGTTAATCATAGATAAGCTGCAAAACATTTTGAAAGAGAAGAGGCTAGCTTTGTCTAAGTGTGTCTCTCTTCCACCTATTGCCATACCAGTAGGGTGATCATAAGTAAAGATGTTCAATCAGTAGACGTTACTTATTGGTGGATTCAGATCAAACCAACGAGAAAACAATGTTGCACTAATTAACCTTTACGACGCCAATAACGTATTCGACGTATGCGCACCATTGATTCGACAAAACGACGAATATATCCGTCATGGTGACGGCGTCCAATGCGATATCAACCTAGATGCATTTCTATTGAGAGTGCGCTAAAAAGGTTAAATACTTTAACAAAATTAAGACGTCAGAAAAATCATTAAACCCTTTAATTGTCGACAACATGGGAGTTATAACGTACGTTGTCAAAATCACCTTCGTTCTTTAGCTGACGTGTAAGTGTCACTGCCGTTCATTAAGTATAGCGTTCAAGGGGTTAATTTGCTATTCATCAATGTTTGTCTGAGGATGTCAAACGCAAAGTTGAACCCTATAGAAATGCATGTAGGTTGAATATCTCATTAGAGGCCATGACGGATATATACGTCGTTGGCTTCGGACCGTTGGTGCGCAATATAGGTACGTTGTTAGCGTCGAAAAGGTTAATAATACTCGAAAAGTTAGAGGACATGTACATTTGTCTTTGTTACGTTTCAGTAAAAATGTCCAAAATAAGGGGGATAATGGTCACGTTAAACTGCCACGTTCTAAAAGGGCGTAGGTACATTGAAAGGACGAATAAGATTACCACTATTGCACATGTTCAATTAAAAGTTAAAATTATACTGTACGAGGGTAAAACTGAAAGTTTCGGGAATAGAAGAAAATATGCAGTATAAGTGAGTTTATTTATTTTTATTGTTTTTCAAAATATTCTCCTTTGTATTTCATGCACTTATGCATGCGTTCAAACCAGTCCATAAAGCACTTTTTGAACTCTGAAGTAGGGGTCGACAAAATGGCTATTTTATAGGCCTCCACTGCTTCTTCTGGCGTCTGAAACCGCTGACCACGCAGTTTGTCCTTGATTCTGGGGAATGTAAAAAAGTCGTTGGGACTTAAGTCAGGGCTATATGGAGGGTGGTCCAATATTTCGACTTTTTCACCGTCCAGGTACTCAGTTGTTGTCCGAGCGGTGTGTGGGCTGGCGTTGTCGTGGTGAAGGATGATGCGACGACTAGGGTTTGTTTTTCGGAGTTCAGCAAAGACGTTCGGCAAACAAATAGTGGTGTACCAATCAGCATTGACTGTTCTACGATCCTCAAGAGCCACAGTAGCTACGTGACTAGATTTAGAGATAAACGTAGCCACCATCTTCTTAGCCGTACTGCGAGAACGAACAACTTTTGTGGGTTTGAGCTCGTCTTCGAAGACCCATACTCGGGATTGGTTTTTAGTTTCAGGCTCATAAGCGTATATCCACGACTCGTCACCTGATACTATGCCAAAAACAGCATTTGAGCGTCCCTTGTTAAATCTTTTCAAAGTTTTGCGGCACCAATTGACACGGACTATTTTCTGCTCGTCAGACAATAGGTGAGGTATCCAACGGGAAAATAACTTTTTCACGCCTAATTCTTCTTTTAAAATAATTTGTATTTGACTCATTCCAATACCCAGGTGCTCTTGAATTTCCCGATATGTCACATGTCGGTCTTCATTTATCAGACGACGCACAACATACACGTTTTCTTGCGTGACTGCCGATTTTGGTCGACCTTCACGCACTTCGTCGGTGAGGGATACACGGCCACGTTGAAATTCTGAATACCACCTGTATATTGTAGTCTTTGAAGGAGCTTCAATATTAAAAGCAGCAACCATCCGCTCTTCACATTGTTTTTGTGTTAGTCCACTTTTAAAGTCATAATAAATCATAGCTCTGAAATTTTCACGGCACAATTCCATTTTAAGCAGTGACTCGACGACTTCAATAAACAATTGAAACCGAACCATACTTTTTTTTTTCTAAGTGGCCAGTGTGTTGAGATAAGGAAACTTCAGAGATTATAAAAAGGTATAATACATGTTAAAAATAAATTAATAAGTATTCGATTCCCGCCACTTTCAGTGCAAGCCTCGTATCAGTGTCACCTGCAACAGTGACAGTGCCGGTTTTCAGGGGGTCTACCCGAAACACCCGAAGATCGAAGTTCATTATATTTCCTTCTCTATCACACCAATAAGCAAGTGTTATAGAGATAGATAACGAAAGATTTTAAACCCAGTTACTTCACTTGACAATATAGACCTCACAACTGTCATGCCAAAACCACACGATGGGCCACGTACAAGACGCAGTTATGCGGTGGAACGAGATGAAAATATGTTTTTTTATGATTGACTGACTGGCGATTGACCTTAGTCTCACCTGATGGAAAGCGATGGCCTATTGCGTGGTTCCGGCATCAAATGTTAATACCAATATTGCCAATGTCGCATGCATTGTTTTTTTCTAGAATAGATAGAATAGGTTATGAGGATACTTAGAGTATTTCTAAAGAGATCCTATACGAGTACGAGTTCCACCAAGGGGGACGGGAAAGGTCTTACCCACCTAAATTGAGAATTTGTCTTAAACGGCTGGCGCCTTATCATAAACAACCTCTTTAATTTGGGCGGATATGACGTGGACATGATAATGAGCCAAATAAAAAAGTGGAACTATGACAAAGACTACAAATTATGTATCTCTCTCTGTCGCTCTTATTCCATTTAGTACATGACCTCGGTAGTGGTGTTATTATTTGAAAATTTCTCAGGGGTACTCTAAGGGCGGGTAGGATAGGATTCTCATATCACAGAACATTCTTAATTGCGGAACTATGACAAACACAACAAATGATATATCCCTTACAGTCACTCTTATTCAATTTAGTAAGTATATGATATGATCATCTCGCTCGGTAGCGGTATTATTATTAGACGTCTTCTCTGGGGTACTCTGAGTTTGCGTACCTTATTAGAGCCTTATTTAGACAAGAGACGCCATCAGCGCACATTACCGAACAAAATATTTTGTTTTTTTTTCCTCTCCTGGCTTCTCATGTTGGTCCCCGAGAGGGACCTCGACAAATTACCCTAACTCCTATGTGGACACAACTTAGGTGAACCACCAATAAAGAAATACCTAACGCAAACAAAATATTTTGTAAATAGGGGAGGTAACACACACATAAAAAACCACACATACAAAATATTTTCCTACTACTACGCATCATTACACTGAAACAATCAACGCACACACATTCAAAACACTAATATTATCTGATTATTATCAGATGGCCAAATTGACTGAAGTTGCTAAGATGCATATATTTTTCATAGAAATTCTCATAGTTAGTAGGTAGATCTCATTTCTTGAAATAAGGCTGACAGTTACTGTAAATTTGACGACTAGCCGTGATGATCAAGCACGAATGTTTTTAAATCGACTTTGTAATCGACCTTCGAAATACGCATATTCTATCCCGTGGCTTCGCTTGCGTTCTTCGTAGTACGTCTACGCGGCGAAGCCGCGCGGGTAACTAGTACTTACATAAGTGTAATCTACAAATAAAAAAATAACCACAATGGGCAATGTCTGAAAATTTTAAAAGTCCTTGATTATTTTTCTAATGGTAGGAATAACCCTCGCCATGAACAGAAAAAAGTTTCAGATTTTTCGGTTGCGCCATATATTTTTTAAAAATATAAACATTTTATATCACCTCGCGTCTGCCCCGTATCAGACTACTACGACATTTCTAAGTCTGTCGCATATTTAAAAAAAAAAAACGCCTCCTTGGATCTGTGGTACGCAATGACATTGACAGTTCAAGTCATACGACCAACCTATGATGAACTGTCAATGTCATTGCGTACCACAGATCCAAGCAGGAGTTTTTTTTTTAAATATTCGACAGACTTAGAAATGTCTTAGTAGCCCGATACGGGGCAGACGCGAGGTGATATAAAATGTTTGTATTTTTATAAAATATATGGTGCAACCGAAAAATCTGAAACTTTTTTCTGTTAATGGCGACGGTTATTCCTCCCATTAGAAAAATAATCAAGGACTTTTAAAAATTTCAGACATTCCCCATTGGGTCATATTTACCTTTGGGTAGTTTAACTACTGTTAATTTACTAAATATATGCACATCCACTTGAAACTTACTATTAACGAATAAATCTGAGTTTTAACTACAGCTACTGAGACCCGCAGCGACGTCAGGCGCTTACTCACAAAACTACCCAATTGAAAACATCACGGGTCATTATGACCCAACCCAAATGACGCCGGGTTAAATATGTAATGTCTATTCGAACACGTCACAACTACCTACATCCTACATACAAGTTATGAGGTCCTTTTCTAAGTTGTTTACCTACTTATAGCTACTATACGTCGTGTGATTCCTCCCGGTTTGCCAATTTATTTACCTACCTACTACCAAATATAATCAGTAGCTTTTATGTGAGGACAATATTGTGAAAAAACCGGTCTAATACTAACAGTCCAGCTTACCCTCCTGGTTGGAAGGTCAGATGACAGTTGTTTTCGTGAAACTAGTCCATACGCCTAATCTTGAGATTAGATGGAATGACCTCCGATTCGGGGCATCTTTGACCCATAACATTTACGTAAACCCAATATTTAATTAAAATCTACGACTGATTTACCTTGTTTCAGTAAATCGATACCCTGGCGTGATGATGCCAGGTATGACCTTCACGATAGAGCCGGTGTTGTCACACGGCAGTAAGCACACGCTCATGTTGAGCGACGGGTGGACAGTAGTCACGGAGGACGGAGCGAGGAGTGCTCAGGCTGAGCACACTATTCTAGTCACTGAGGATGGCGCAGAGATCCTTACTAAATAGATTGTTTTTAGCCAGTTTATATAGTACCTGAATGTTATGTTTGACATCTAATAGCGCACAATTAAATGAATGTTTTGTATTATAATATCGTTTTGTGTAAAGTACATGAATCTGAAACTCCTATTTGATATACCATTTAAAAAATGCATTTGTTAAAACTATTAAAATATACTTTGTTAATTATATGTTATTGTTGTCCTACCTAGAATCAGTAGGTATTTATAAGAAAATAAAACGACGAAGTTTAGCGTGTGGTGTTTTATTTTATGCAATCTTAAAATAAAAATATGTAACTTGGTACATTAAAAGCACAAGCACAATTTATCACTCAGTCAGTCAATAGATAAAATTTTAAAGGCGTAGAAGGAAGGTATCGATTTAATTCATAACAATAATTGCGGGTTAGTTAATGTTTATAAGTCGAAGGCGTAACCAGTGGGACGTTATCCCCCGGCACCTGAATCATTCTACGCACTGGGTTCCTCCACAAGTCCTCTTAGTTTGGTCCCAACATTTATACCAGCTACGCCTTGATAAATATAGGTGCTAGTTTAAGTGTTAACAATATATCCTTAACAGTAGAGAAGAGGAATTATGACTAGATTAATAGATTTTAGATCAGTAAATGTAATAAAATTGGCTACTATTTAACCACAATAAATAAGCCACAAAAGCATTGCCGGCGTCAAAAATATACAATGCAACAATACATAGAAAACACAGCTAGTAAGAATACAAATAAAACTATAATAGGTGTACTTATAATAGTCAAATTTGAACACGGATAGTTAACCCTGCAGAAATATTTAAAATAAATGCAAAATTTAATCATTTAAAAGTAACCAACAAGAGATCTGTGCTATATATAGTTCATACACTTAATTAACTTTAAGTAAGGCCAGTGAGGGAAACCGTCTGCAGGCAATACCGTACTTGAGCACTTATTTTTCAAACGTAATGACAATGCGGTCGCCATCCGATTAATTGAAATCAAAAACTGCGTAAGTTATTATTATACGGCACTGTCCGCAGACGGAATTGCCTCTACTGACCTGTATATTACTATGCATAGGAAGTTGTAAGAGGGGCATTTGCGAAAATATTCATTTTCAATTATATCTGGCACGTATTCGTACCTATATACTTTCACTCTAGAATGAGACAATTCACTGGTATGTACTTAGTGGTAATGTAATTATAGATAATAAAGTACTCTCAATATATGTATGATACCTCCTGCCCTAAGGACTTAAGATACGTCACTGATTTAATGATATTACCAGGCAGATAAACGCAACTTTAAATGATTATTAAATATATGTAAAAGACGTTGAAGAAGTTTGAGCAAAGATAATATACCATTTTTAGATGAGAAAGTTTCAAATGATCGCAAACATGTTACTTTCACGATAAGCTTAAGGTGCCCGGAAGACGACGCCTTAACATACATATTTGTAATATAAGCAAATGTTGAACATAAAACTTTCACAATATTCTTAACAATTTGTAATAAGCAGTTCCACTTCTTCACTTACACTATTCAATGTAAGAGATAACTCTCTTATTAACTTCTAAGGGTGCTAGGGCAGGATAAAAAGAGTGTATAAAAGTTGGTACAAAAATTATTCAATAGATTTAACAACATACAAAAGCTACGTCGTGACTACTAATAATAAATTACTTAAATCTTAATTTATCACTCAAGGTAACATACAATCCGTAAATTAGTATTACTTCAGTCAAAACGAGAACAAGAAGTACAGATAAAATATACTCTTTATAATTTAACAGAACAGATGAAGAACAATAACTATACATAAATATGATATATTTCTTATTACTTATATGCCTTTATAAAATTGAGACCTAAGCATTAGCAACTCTGTAAAACTACTAAGTTATTTTAGAATTTGTTCTATCTAATTACAGGCATCAGCTTATGTTTGAAGGAATATAAATATTTAATAATTAATGTAATAATTTAATGTTGAATACATATTCACTTAACTATTTAATAATTAGAGCATAATTCATTGGTCAACAATCCTATGTACCTATGCTATATAATAAACGGGTTAAAATTAAAAACAATACACTTAAGACATAGAAATTTGACCAATAAGTTAGGTGGCATAACATGAAAAGGTTATTGTTACATAGTTTCTTTGTGCAAGACACTTCTTTGTGTGCTAGAGTGGCTAAAATGGAAATTCACTGTGCTTTGTATATAAGCTATTAGATAAAAAATAATTAATAACAGGTAAACTTAAATTTATTAGGAATTAAATTCAGGAACAACAAAGTAAATAACAAAGATTACTAGAACATAATCAACTAAATCCATGATTAGTCATGGAAAAACTTAAATGAATAAATGCGCCATTGACTATCTAATGATTTCTGTCAGCCTGAGAGTATGTCATTCACATACAAGCTTTACAGTTGCATGCAATTTAATCTTGGATAAAATTTTGCATGGAACCACAGTTTCTCAGGTAGGCATGCACCATAACAGACTCTTGTTTGTACTACTTTTCTATCTTATAAAACCGCTGTACAAATTCTATCAGATTGAATACCTGGCCCAAACCAGATCCAGTGTCCATGTTGATGTACTCATCTAGGTTGTTTGTTGACACTGAAACAAGATAGTATATTGAATTCTAATTACTAATAGAAGTAGGTAGGTTCTGCCTAATTGAAATGGAATAAATATTACAATTTTTATAAAATAATTATGGCTGTCTGCTGCAAAGGAAAAAAGTGTTCCATCCTTTTATGATTCAGGGCCTCAATTTATTTACTTTTGGTTATTGATAATTCATAAAATATCTGATGATATTTTTTTACAGACTGAAATTCCAGTGGTGAAAATTTCAATTCAATTTCAATTTATTCATATTTCAAGTAGGCTTTATAAAACAGCACTTTTGAAAAGTCAATACACACTAAAACAATTGAAAAAAACGATACACACATACAACAACAAAAAAAAACTAATCATTACACAAAACAAATAATACATGTCTATGTCATGAAAAATACCCATAATTAATAAATAATAACAACACAAATGAAAACAATAAAACTAAGTACTAATCGTACGAGTAGAATATATGTCAATTGATATGGAAATAGATTATATAACTAAAACTAACAGGTCTATAATTAATTATTATGCTAACACAGGAATTAGAGCAATTCAGTCCCATGCGTTTTTATCACTAAGGTAATCCTTGGTGCTGTAATAAGCTTTAGAAATTAGCTTAAGTTTGACCTGTTTTTTAAATCTATTGACTGGAAGTTCTGTCATACTGCTTGGGAGTTTGTTATAAAAGCGTATAAAATTTCCCTTAAAGGAGTTTCTAATTTTTTGTAACCGCGTAGGTGGCATTGCAAGTTTGTTTTTATTTCTTGTATTAATGCTATGAATGTCACAATTTCTCTTAAAACTATTGATATTTTTATGAACATACACGATATTTTCATAAATGTATTGACAATGCATTGTCAATACATTAATTTCCTTGAACTTATTCCTTAGCGACTCCCTAGGACTCATTTTATAGATTGCACGTATGGCACGCTTCTGCAGTACAAAAATGACATTTATGTCAGCAGCACTACCCCATAGTAAGATACCATAGGTCATTACACTATGAAAATAGCTAAAATACACCAATCTAGCTGTCTTCTCGTCTGTTAGTAGACGGATTTTCCATACTGCAAAAGCTGCCGAACTGAGCTTATTCGCAAGATTATTTATGTGAGGACCCCATTGTAACTCCGAGTCTAAAGTTAACCCTAAGAATACTACACTACTATGCAGTTCCAGTTTCTCGTCTTTAATATAGACAGTTGTTTGTGTTGTTTTCACATTAGTAGTGACGAACTTGATACCTTTTGTTTTTTTTTCATTTAGTAATAAGTTATTGGCGTTGAACCAGTGTACCACGTTTGATATAGCATTGCTTATGTGATTGTTGGTATCTAAGTGTCTTTTAACTTTGAAGATTAAAGAGGTGTCATCAGCAAACAATACTATATCACAGCGGTCATGCACTAAGTGGGGTAGGTCATTTATGTAAATGAGGAACAAGAAGGGCCCCAAAATGGATCCTTGTGGTACGCCCATCGAGACTAATGATCCAGAGGACTTTTCCCCATTCACGTCTACTCTTTGAATTCTCTGATTCAAATAAGATTTTAGCAAGTTCAGCGCTATGCCTCTAACCCCATAGTGGTGAAGTTTCCTGAGTAATGTTTCGTGACTAACGCAATCAAACGCCTTTGATAAGTCACAAAAAATACCAATGGCATCTTGTGACTCTTCCCAGGCATCAAAAACGTTTTTAATTAACTCGACCCCGGCGTCGATGGTCGAACGACCGCGAGTAAATCCAAATTGCTTTGTGTGCATAAAATCGTTTTTGTTAAAATGTCGTTGTAATTGCAAAAGAATTAGTTTTTCAAAAATCTTACTGAAGGTGGGCAGTACTGAAATGGGTCTAAAGTTAGAGGGATCAGAAGCACTGCCCGTTTTGAAAAGAGGAGTAATTTTGCTGTGTTTCATTAAATCAGGAAACTCCCCACAGTCGACGCAACTGTTAAATATGACCACCAAGTCTGCCGTCACCAAATTAATGTTTTTGTCATTTGTGATTTGACTGAAAATGTTTTCAAAGGTGCTACATGGGAAGCAATTATTAATCACACCATGTGACTTGGAGTATGTGTTTAGTAGTGGGCCAATATTACCCCCAATCTCATCACAATACATGATTATGTTAGGTTTAGGTGGTATAATGATATCCGGTTCAAGAATGGTATTCCTGCAGGAACTAGAACTCTTTTCACTAAGCAGGGGTAAACTGGACAACAAGTTTGTTTCTGGCTCGTTACTACTAGTAATACTCATTATATTACAGCTACAAGTATGGTTATTGGTCAATGACTCGAATCGCTCTGAATTATAATTAATCTGTTTAATTAAGTCGTCCATCGCTAATGAGTATTCACCTATAATTTTTTTTGAACTTTCATGTGCATTTTTAACAGTCATTAATGAACTCTCTAAGCTTTGTATTTTTATTTGTAGTTCTTGTGTATCACAATCATATTTTAGTTCATTATCTCTTAGTGCTACAGCATATTCATTTAATATATTCCGTAAGTTTACATTTTTTTTACACTTTTTTAATTTCTCAAGATTTAATCTATTTTGTTTTAATAATTTCTGGGTTTTCCTTATAAACTTGTTAATTTTTATATATTTTTTCAGTTTAGTACTGCTGCAATTCACTAACTTTAATGTGGATCTGGATAAAGTATCATTAGTCAGATCTATGGTAACCACAGTGTTTTCTATTGGAGCAGTAGTCAACTGTGTATCCGTCCCGACAAGTTCTTTGAATAAGTTCTCGGTCTGCAGCGCAGCAGTTTTTTGTTTAGCCTCTTGAAGTTCATAGATCTGCTCGTGTGCATCGAAGAGAGCCTTATCCAGGGAGTCTATTTGCTTCAGGGCCTGCTCATAATCAGCGCTACACCTGTTAAACTTATCTAATGTTTCTTGAAGTCGGTCCCGCTCATCACTTACGTCATTATACTGTTTTTCTATTAAACAGTTTTTTTTTTAATTTATCTCTGTTTTCTAATATGGATAGCATCTCCCTCTCATTATCTTCTCTTTCACTTATTAATTGAGCACACAATTCCTTCGATTTTTTTAATTCTAATAAAACTCTTTCGAGTTTTTTTGTCTGTTCCTGGGCGGCGGCCGAGGCTGCTGCTCTGCGGGTTATCATTATTGCTAAGTAGTTAAGGAAATAAAAGCTAACGAAAGAGATATTGCTAGGACAATACTAGTATTATGTCACACAATTTTAGTAGTTAGGTACGTATGTTATTACATACTTAACTATAGAATCATTAAAATCTTGTTATTTACTATTGCACAATTGTATTAGACTTAATATTTATTCGGATATGATACAATTTATAACTTGTAGGCCTATAAAATCTAACAGCATTAAATTTAGTCCTACGATCGAAACAATTAAGAATTAATAATATATTAATTATGTCACAAACTTAAACATTAAAATTTAAAATAGTTAGTTGGTCACAAAGTGAAATAGAATATCTTTAAATTAATTAAAAATGTCACAAGAAAAATATGTTAAAAATAAATTATATACGTCTAAATACAAAATATACCAATTAAAAAACTAAAAAAAAAGGAAATACAGGCACAAAATAAATTATTATGGATTAAAAAACAAAAAATATATATTTATATAACTAGACACTGAAATAGATTAAGTGAGCCACAATTTAAAATCTAAATTAAACATTAACACAATTCCCACTTAACATGAAATTCAAAAAGGGAATAAGTAAAAAAAATAAATTAAACAAAACGTAATAAACTTAAAAAAAATAAGTTTTTATCGTGCACGTCCTCGGATTTGAACTCAGGACAGCGGCGAAGATGTAAGTAACTAAATCACATCACAATTCCACTGAGCCACTCTAACGATAGATTATGATTCGAAATATGGCTCCTATATGTAACTGTATGTACGCATCTTGATTTAAGACTTGAAAACTCTCATTTGAGTGTTGTATCACCGTTAGCAAGTACTTAAAGTTTTTGGTGAAAACAACATCAAAAATAGATAAATCGGACCAACAGCAATCGCAGCAGGATTTGGATTTGGAGAAACGAAGGCGACCCCGATGTAGGTGTAGATAGGGATATACGATAGTCACCACTGTCTCACTTTATGCCTCGTAGCGCCATTTGCACGGTAGTTCGGCTAGGACACGGTAGATGGGGCTCAACTCAACACATGTATGGCAATACTTCGTAGCATTTCGGGTACGTTCGTTCGTTTGTATTCTCACGGTTCAAAGTTCACTTGCATCACAGCTTGCGTTTTAAATGTTCAAACGGTCACTGAATATGATTTAGTGATATACGAGTATATTGCACACGAAGAAACAAAAGTTAATGGGTGTTTCAGCAATTTAAGCACTTTATCACTCACTGCGAGATGAGCACCCTTGATTAGACTTGGGCGAAATGATTTTGTCACTTGATGGTTTATCCAAGATTTTTCACTAATAATTGTTGTTATTTCGCTATTATAAATCTTGAGAACACTATTACGTCACAATAGTATCTAATTTTACACAATGTACTATGTTAAACACAAATATACATGAGTTTACTATTTTTAAATAGGATAAAATACGGAGCCAATGTTTACATGATGGCAGCGCCACCTACCCTCAACTCATGAAACCAATATATACCTGCTTAGAATAGAATTATTTGAAGTAACCAAATTGAATTATTTCGTTTAAAAAGAGACTACTGTTTGTCTGAACAGTAGTCTCTTTTTAACCCATTCATTCCATTTTGAACCATTCTGCCATTTGACTTTGAACCTTCATGCTTATGAAGGTCAACAAGTCAATATTTTAAATAATTTGAACTATAATAATGAATGTCAATATCACAGCAACCTGTGTTGATCAGTTTTCAAATATTTTTTTTACCTGAAGTGCAGATGGCTGGATATGGAGGTGGAGGCTTAATCCACGAACCATCAGGTCTCTTCATGTGACGACGATCAGACGCAAAATGTTGGAGGAATTGTTTTGCAGGCACAACACGAAAGAATCTAAAAATATAACAGGATAATATAACTCCTGTGCCAACAAAGCATCCAATACAAAATGCCATTTTCGTTTAGTATGCTCTTACCTGTGAAAGTCCGACTTTAAGACCTGATCTGTGCGAAATGTTTCAGTGACATATTTATGGAAGAATGTTGGAAAAGGCAACTCAGAGTCCAGATCGTAGACAAGGCAAGTTTTGCAGTCCCAGGAGTACAAGAATATCACATGATAGTCCTGTAAAAACAAACATACCAGTTCAAGAGTTATGGACACTTACAAAAATTTACAAGTATATACAAAAGCATTAGCAATTCGCGTTACTTGGCGTATGTCCAAACAATTTAAGACCATGCGCAACACAAATAGCGTGACACAAAATATTGTACACACCCATATGACGAGACGGTCCTCCTCACGCCCAGCCCTTTGTTTCCACAGAGGCACCGTGCGGCAAGGGTTAGATATGAATACCACGAAGCACCGGTCTAACTCCTCCGGTATTCTTAGCGACACATCCTGACACAATTTCCACACATTTTCCTCGCTGAAACAACAATGAGACACTGACCATTACACAAACAATTCAAATGCACCAATTAGATATTTAATATTTTTTATTTCAAGGAAAAATTATTTTATACCAATAACAAGACACATATGAACACTCCGCTTGCTTAGAAAACAGGGGTTTGAGAGTTTTATCATTCATTTTAATATTTTCATTTTTAGCCAAATGTACTTGAGCGTTGACCGACATTTTGACAGTTTGCAGGTTCTTTGTTTTGATTCACGGCCTTTGAAATCGATCCGGCGCAAGTCAAAACGAGAGCTTTAAACAAAGCATTTAATGTAATGCGGAAAAAAATAAATTATAATCAATTGTATAATTTCAATGAAATTGTAATGGCTATTTTGTTACGAAAAGAAATCCGTTTTAATCTTTTAATTTTATTAAAATAACTATACTATTTGACTATGTCTAAAACTCTCAATGGAGACTTCAATCTCGGCATGCAATTTAAAGGCTAGGTCTCACGACCCGTACAAAACTGACGGAACTCAAATGAGTGTAGACAACACGCACCGCACCGAGGTCGTAACGTCGTACGAGCGAGACCACTGCTGTGCTACCGCGAACTTCGAAAATCGAACTTCGCGTCGTGCCGCCCCTTTCACTCTCGTGTTATACTCTATATGATGGAAAGGGACGGTACGATACGAAGTTCGATTTTCGAAGTTCGCGGTAGCACCCCAGGGGTAATAATATAATCACTACGTTTTAGACGTTCGATCGTCTGTTACGCTGTGGTCTGTTGAACCAACCAAATATTCCAAATACTGGCAACATTTACTTCATTGACCACCATTTTCCTCTTCAAGTCGTCGCCCATTTTATTGTTTGTGGCTAGTTGGTGGTTTTTATTTCGAAGCCAGCTGTTATCTTTTAGTTGTTTTCAAAGTTCCTTTCATTGCGCATAAAGGGTGGGCGGTGCGTTGTCTTAGGTTTCGGCCGGACTAGCGTATCGTCCGGACTTTGTGCCAATTCTGAGTAGAACAAATATCAAGATTTCGACCTTGCGGTACTGAGATAATCAAGCCACGATGACCCGTAAGTAGTCGCCAATCCGTTAAAATAAAAACATCAATTTACTCTTATTTATGCTCTTTATAAATATCTCTTCCTATTCCTCCTTATAATTGTTGTGATCAATTTTTTTGGAAAAATGAGTTTACGTTTACAAGAAAGACTAACGACACAGAATTACAAAATTAATTAGTGCTTCACGTTCAAATTAGTTATGATTAGTTGATGCCATGTCTGGATTGTAACATAGCTCAATACTAAGCTTAAATAAATTAATAAGTTGATATCACATGTGCATACTTTGTTTTCATTATTTACTAACAATCAGGATATAACCAACGTAATGATTTGATAAAAATTACCAATAAGAAACTATAGTCTGAACATTTCCAAAGAATTCAGAAGGGGCCAGTAACTTTAAATGTATTATTTAATTGCAGGAGGAAATCAAAGAGATTTGGCTCGTGCTAAGAACCAGAAGAAGCAGCAGGAGATGGCTAAGAAGAAGAATGCTAATGATAAGACAGGGCTGTCCTTGTCTGAAAGAAAGCATAGGTGAGTGATTGTGTTTCTGAGATGTATATCCAGTATATCTCATGGTAAAATAAATAAATATGTATAAATGACAATACAGTAACTGACCATTCATGACCCTTATTGCAATGCGTATACAGTGCAGTGTAATCAGGGCTCGGAACCGGTTAATCTCAAAATCCTGAAATAGCCAAATATTTTTAATTAGTTTATGCTCTTTATGTAGGACTCAATAATGTATTTGGGTTATTACTTCATATTGTTAGATTGCCTGATTAAACATGAAAGAACGATAAGAACTAATAAAATACCGGTATTTTTGTATGGACAGAATACCGGTTTCCGAGCCCTGGTATAAATGAGTGTTGGTGATGGTATCATAATATATATTTTTTAAATGTTAATGTCCATCTTGAAAGTTCATTCAATATATGGGAGTGAGGAAGGAGGAATGTTTCCATTTTCATTGGATTCGTAATTTCCCACATAACCAGAGGGTTATGTATCATATGTATGTAGAGACATACAGACTAACCATCATCATCATCATCATCATTCAGCCGAATGACGTCCACTGCTGGACATAGGCCTCCCCCAAAGACTTCCACAATGACCGGTCCTGCGCCACCCGCATCCAGCGGACACCCGCGACCCTTACCAGGTCATCAGTCCACCGTGTGGGAGGCCTGCCCACGCTACGCCTTCCGGTACGTGGTCGCCACTCGAGAACCTTTCCGCCCCAACGGCCATCGGTTCTGCGTGCTATGTGCCCCACCCACTGCCACTTAATTTTTGCGATTCGAAGGGCTATATCGGTCACTTTGGTTCTGCTGCGGATGGCCTCATTTCTGATGCGATCATGCAGAGAAACTCCCAGCATAGCCCTCTCCATTGCTCTTTGGGTGACTTTGAGCCTTATGAGGCCCATAGTAAGCGACCATGTTTCAGTACCATATTTCATCACTGGCAACACACACTGGTGAAAGACTTTCGTCTTGAGACACTGCGGAATATTGGATGAATAGATGTGCGTAGCTTCCCGAACGCTGCCCAGCCGAGTCGGATTCGACGATTAACCTCATTCCCGAAGTTGGACTTACCTAACTGGACAGTCTGTCCTAGGTATATGTAATCGTCTACAACTTCGAGCGTAAAGTGTCCGATTGTTACGGGAGTTGGTGCTACATGGGCATTTGACATGATCTTCGTCTTATCCATGTTCATCCTTAGACCAATTCGCTCGGAGGCTTTACTGAGGTCATTGAGCATTGTACTTAAATCCTCCATGGTCTCAGCCAAGACTACTATATCGTCAGCAAACCGAAGGTGAGTGATGTACTCGCCGTTTATGTTGATGCCTAGCCTTCTCCAGTCCAGAGTCTTGAACACATCCTCCAGTGCAGCGGAAAACAGTTTAGGAGAAATATCATCTCCTTGTCTGACTCCCTGCTGCAACGGAATAGGTTTCGAGTTCTGGTCCTGGAGTCAGACTGACATAGTGGCGTTCTCGTACAAACACTTCAGCACTTCGATATACCGGTAGTCCACTTGGCACCGTTGGAGAGATTGTAGTACAGCCCAAGTTTCAATCGAATCGAAGGCTTTCTCGTAGTCCACGAACGCTAGACAGAGTGGCAGGTTATACTCCTCAGTCTTCTGTATAACCTGACGAAGCGTATGGATGTGGTCTACGGTGCTAAAGCCTCTTCGGAAACTGGCTTGTTCGGGAGGCTGGAAGTCATCTAGCCTGCGTGCGAGACGATTCGTAATGACTCTTGAAAACAGCTTATAGACATGGCTCAGAAGTGAGATGGGGCGGTAGTTCTTCAGTAAGGCGTTGTCACCCTTTTTGAAGAAAAGCACCACCACACCTCTGTTCCATGCCTTTGGAGTTTTCCCTTCCAGTAACAGTCCCCCCCAGACTAACCAAGTTGTCTCTAAATAATATTAGATTCAAATTTAGATAAAAGCAATAGAATCAACTGACAACATTTCATTCTTTAAGCTGTTTTTTTTTTAATAAAGTAAATAGTGCTGCGCCTGTATGCGCTGTGACTGTCACAATTTGGGCTTGTAACATCATATAGACGGTGGTAGATTTTTTCACATTCTCGTGAATATCTTTAAAAGTAACGGCAAAAAAATTGTGGGTTTCTTATTACCTAATTAACAAAATGGGTTATCATTTCATACTACTTGGAAATTTGAAATGTTGTCAATTGGTAATAACATCTTAGTTGTGTTTTGTTAGATGGTACTGATGAAGGAAATGTGATAAGTAATCTTTTTTATGACAGGGATGCGGAATTAATGAGAGAGAAGCAGCGGAAAAAGGAGGAGCAAGAAGGAGTTCACCAGAAACAAGCAGTTAATTAATATCTCATTATATGCTTACGAACAATCACAAAGAAGTTTAAAGTTTTTTTATGAAGAGCTAAAATAGTTCAAGTGATAAAAAGCAATTCTAAAATAAGAAGTATGTTATAAATTCTGAGTTTTAACATAAAACTAATAACACCACCATAAGAGTTTTCTTCAGTATTCTTCTTTGTAATCTACTTTAATGTCCACAAGCCTCGTTCACAATTTTATTATGATCTGAATAGCATGCTATTATCCACTGTATCTTAGCATTTATGCAAATATTCATGTTGATTTGACTGAATATGTTTGTATGTATGTATACTACTAATCGAAATACCCCTTTTTTGTACAATAAAGTATTAGAGTAAGTACAAACTAAATTAGTATTTTATTTTACATGTCTATTGAGTTATCCAGGAGCAGTGTCACATAGCACAATACTGTTTATTACTTGCAAAGTATTTTATCCCTCTTGCCCTAAAAACAGACATGCATTTAATGTGTGTACTTGGCTCTAGCATTTATTTTGCTGGTAATGTAATAAACGATATGCAGGGTTGCAGAATGTATCACTATCAATTCAGTAGTTTATTTTAAATAGTTTACTAGGTTACTACTTATTAACCCTTTGAACGCTTTCACAGTGATCACTCACACGCCAAGCACTGTTGCGTTATCAAAAATTGATGTAACGTTTAAACCAATAAAAACAATTCATAATAGATTTTATTCATGATCAATGTACACCGTCACACCGACCTTTTTAGTGGTTGTTGGCGTGATGGGCACGACGACACAGGACCATTTTATAGGTTCTTGGCGTTCAAAGGGTTAACAAACTTCGAAGAAAGTTCATTGTTATTCTATATGTATGATTTGTATATATATGTTATTAAATTGGGTAAGTACCACCAACTACCAACCAACTACCAATATTAAAATTCCTTGATTGCATACAGGCTACTTCAAGGTTGGGCTCATGTAAATCTGGGCTGGAATGAACCAGTGTCAAGTAGGGTTGCCAAACATCCTGGTATATCCCAGTATGGAATGTGGTGTCCCAAAGTCCTGGCCATTAAGCAATTTATACCTGATTGAAATAATTTATAATTAAATTAGTATGGAATCAATACTAGGCAAAATAGTGTCCTTTTAACGCCTGTGTGGGTCAAATCTTGCAACCGATTAAGCTGAAGTTTAGCATACTTATGTAAGTTCGATATCAATGCAATATTACGGTATCACAAGCTGTTCTGTTCATGGATACAGATTGGCCATAGTAGGTCAAACTTCACAGAGTAAACCCGTCGTATTAATGCGCGGATATGCCCTAAACTATAGACTTTGAAACGCTAAGGCTCTAAAACTATCCAGTGAAAAAATCTGAAAAAATATATATTATTTTATGATGCTTTGTTAACAATCTGAACGTTTGAATTTTTTGTATGACTTTAAATACTATGTCAAAATCAGTCTTGAAAAAAGGCTGTTTTCAACATAAAATTCACTACTCCTAAACTGCAAGTGATATTTACTCGCTTCTTTCGGAAAAAGATTGGTAATTGATTTATCTACAATGTGAACGTTTGAAATTTCGATACGATCATTCGTTTTGATACTATGAATTTTTATTCAAAATGCCAAGAAAAGGTACGTGCGCTCAGTCAAAGAGTACATTATATATACTGCGCTCAGTCATATATATTCATAGTAGTCTTTGGCTCAGTCTAGCGCCGACCTTCGAGCGGGAAGGCTGTGTCGCTTGTTGTCACGATCTGATTATCTATACATACATATAATAAAACTGAAGAGGGTCGAAAGTCTGTACATGGAAGATATTCGAAAAAAAATTGACTGGGGATACTTAGAATCGATAACAGAACACGTTTCAACAGTTTTTAGAATTTTTGTCTGTTTATATGAACGCGCATCACGTAAAAACGGCTGAACCGATTTTGATGAAAACTTTACTAATCTGTTGAATAAATACCCGGTCAGGTTTTAGGCTATAAAAATTGTACAGATTTGGGTTAAAAGGGGGTAAAAAGAGGGGTTGAATTTTGTATGGGAACTCCTATAATCCATAAGTTACAAGTATGAAAATTGGTAAGCATATGCTTGACGACAAAGGAAAAACATCCTCATTCAAAATTTGTGAAATATTAAGATAGAAACTGAAAAAAAAAGTAAACGCAAGCGCTGCGCCGCGGCGTTCCCCGGTGTGCGTGCGCGCCAGCCACCACGGTCTCTTCAAAATTTGAAAGCTATTAGCGTTTAGCCCTATAGCCCTTAACCACTGACGTACGAATGAGGTACGTCGCGTAAACTGTTATTGCCTTTAATGCCGGTTTTAGTATTTTCCTAGCATGCAGTGACGCGACCAAAACAGGTAAGAAGGAGCGTGTACAATATTTCTAAATAGTTATATTTATGTTCTTGACGTATGTGCTTCGTATGGTCAGTGTTAGTGTAACTTTTTTGACACGATTAACAATTAAAGTTTTATCGATAAAATCAACGGCGCGAGTATGAACACCTCACGAAAAAGACAAAAAGTTGAAATTAGTGAAAAAAATGCAGATCAGGCCATAGAATCGTGGCTCAACAAGTCAGATGATTCTTCGGCAGATGAAAACGATGACATTTTGTCTAATCGAAGTAATTCTTCTGGTGAAGAAGCCGGAGTCGAAGTTGCCGTTAAAAATTCATTGTAACAAATTTTTGAGAATTTTTTTTTATAATTCTATTAAAATCATCCTTTATTACGTCTAAAAATAATTACATTTTTTTTTAATATTTTCGTTTTTGATTTATTGCTGATTTTTTAAATTTGATCACTTTAATATCAGTACATAGAAAGAAAGAAAGAAACATTTATTCACAGACACATAGAAGACACACACATGACAAAAATTAGAACACAAAGTAAATACGTAGGTACACACAAATCACATATAATGTGTGTCCCCGCGGCAGTGAAACGGACACTGGCTCAGCATTATGCTGAGGTGCCGAACACCTATGTCAAGTAGGGTTGCCAAACATCCTGGTATATCCCAGTATGGAATGTGGTGTCCCAAAGTCCTGGCCATTAAGCAATTTATACCTGATTGAAATAATTTATAATTAAATTAGTATGGAATCAATACTAGGCAAAATAGTGTCCTTTTAACGCCTGTGTGGGTCAAATCTTGCAACCGATTAAGCTGAAGTTTAGCATACTTATGTAAGTTCGATATCAATGCAATATTACGGTATCACAAGCTGTTCTGTTCATGGATACAGATTGGCCATAGTAGGTCAAACTTCACAGAGTAAACCCGTCGTATTAATGCGCGGATATGCCCTAAACTATAGACTTTGAAACGCTAAGGCTCTAAAACTATCCAGTGAAAAAATCTGAAAAAATATATATTATTTTATGATGCTTTGTTAACAATCTGAACGTTTGAATTTTTTGTATGACTTTAAATACTATGTCAAAATCAGTCTTGAAAAAAGGCTGTTTTCAACATAAAATTCACTACTCCTAAACTGCAAGTGATATTTACTCGCTTCTTTCGGAAAAAGATTGGTAATTGATTTATCTACAATGTGAACGTTTGAAATTTCGATACGATCATTCGTTTTGATACTATGAATTTTTATTCAAAATGCCAAGAAAAGGTACGTGCGCTCAGTCAAAGAGTACATTATATATACTGCGCTCAGTCATATATATTCATAGTAGTCTTTGGCTCAGTCTAGCGCCGACCTTCGAGCGGGAAGGCTGTGTCGCTTGTTGTCACGATCTGATTATCTATACATACATATAATAAAACTGAAGAGGGTCGAAAGTCTGTACATGGAAGATATTCGAAAAAAAATTGACTGGGGATACTTAGAATCGATAACAGAACACGTTTCAACAGTTTTTAGAATTTTTGTCTGTTTATATGAACGCGCATCACGTAAAAACGGCTGAACCGATTTTGATGAAAACTTTACTAATCTGTTGAATAAATACCCGGTCAGGTTTTAGGCTATAAAAATTGTACAGATTTGGGTTAAAAGGGGGTAAAAAGAGGGGTTGAATTTTGTATGGGAACTCCTATAATCCATAAGTTACAAGTATGAAAATTGGTAAGCATATGCTTGACGACAAAGGAAAAACATCCTCATTCAAAATTTGTGAAATATTAAGATAGAAACTGAAAAAAAAAGTAAACGCAAGCGCTGCGCCGCGGCGTTCCCCGGTGTGCGTGCGCGCCAGCCACCACGGTCTCTTCAAAATTTGAAAGCTATTAGCGTTTAGCCCTATAGCCCTTAACCACTGACGTACGAATGAGGTACGTCGCGTAAACTGTTATTGCCTTTAATGCCGGTTTTAGTATTTTCCTAGCATGCAGTGACGCGACCAAAACAGGTAAGAAGGAGCGTGTACAATATTTCTAAATAGTTATATTTATGTTCTTGACGTATGTGCTTCGTATGGTCAGTGTTAGTGTAACTTTTTTGACACGATTAACAATTAAAGTTTTATCGATAAAATCAACGGCGCGAGTATGAACACCTCACGAAAAAGACAAAAAGTTGAAATTAGTGAAAAAAATGCAGATCAGGCCATAGAATCGTGGCTCAACAAGTCAGATGATTCTTCGGCAGATGAAAACGATGACATTTTGTCTAATCGAAGTAATTCTTCTGGTGAAGAAGCCGGAGTCGAAGTTGCCGTTAAAAATTCATTGTAACAAATTTTTGAGAATTTTTTTTTATAATTCTATTAAAATCATCCTTTATTACGTCTAAAAATAATTACATTTTTTTTTAATATTTTCGTTTTTGATTTATTGCTGATTTTTTAAATTTGATCACTTTAATATCAGTACATAGAAAGAAAGAAAGAAACATTTATTCACAGACACATAGAAGACACACACATGACAAAAATTAGAACACAAAGTAAAAACGTAGGTACACACAAATCACATATAATGTGTGTCCCCGCGGCAGTGAAACGGACACTGGCTCAGCATTATGCTGAGGTGCCGAACACCTATGTACAGCGCTAATTTTCAGCCAGTAACAAGCCAAATATTGTTGTTTATAAAAAATACACATTTTTTTTTCTAATAAATGAGATATGTATTAAAATAGTTATTACCATAACCAATATAAATTCAAAAGACTAGACCACTTATTATAAACAGACGAATGTCATTCGTATGAAAGAAAAAACACGTCAGTGGTTAAGTGTTAAGGCGAAGGGGTGGGCAAGCTCTTTCCATACAAACTTTGTGCAAGTTTTTCTTCGTTTGTGTTTGCACACCAGTTACTATTTTTGGTCCATATGCTTATTTTTTTGTTAGCTATGTCTTGATGTTATTCTTTTTTAATTTTAATTATTTTTTGTATTTTTTTTTAAATAATGCAAAATTTCATCATCAAGTTCTGCGTATATCCAATATGTAGCATAAAAACTAAAATTAAATGCTGAAGTGACAAAACTAACGCAAAAAACTTGCACAACCTTTGTATGAAGAATGGCTTGCCCTACCCTGCGCCTTAAGTACCTAACTGTGACCCTGAACCCAAATTTCGGTCCCGTTTCCTAGATATAAAATCTACATGTGTAACTCTGTAATCCTATTACTTTTGCCGATTACTTAATATTCAGTCGCTTGCGCACCCATCGGGCCTTCGGCCCTCAGCCTTATATGAAAAGCCCGCTCTGTTGGGATGCTCGATCTTCCGCCTCGCGTGTCTTAACACTCAGCTTCGGGCCTTCGGCCCTCAGCCTTATTAAAGAGCTCGCTCTGTTGGGATGCTCGGTCTTCCGCCTCGCGTGTCTTAACACTCAGCTTCGGGCCTTCGGCCCTCAGAGTTACGTAAAGAGCCCGTTTTGTTGGTACGCTCAGCCTTCGGCCTCGCGTGCCTTGCCGCTCTCCTTGGGTCCTTCAGCCCTTATGGTCGCTTATAAGACACATGATGTTGTCCTAAATAAACTATACATAGTGTGTATAACTATGCTCTGGCGTCAGCCTCGCGTGCCTTGCCGCCCTCCACCACGCCTTCATTATCGCGTATCACACTCTGCGCTTGACTTGGCACGCCCATCGCAGCCTTATATGAAAAGCCCGCTCTATTGGGATGCTCGAACTTCGGCCTCGCGTGCCGTACCTCTCAGTTTCGGGCCTTCGGCCCTCAGCTTTATAGAGCCCGCTGCTGGGATGCTCGATCTTCCGCCTCGCGTGCCTTAACACTCAGCTTCGGGCCTTCGGCCCTCATCCTTATTAAAGAGCCCGCTCTGTTGGGATGCTCAAACTACGGCCTTGCGTGCCTTACTACTCGATTTAGGGCCTTCTGTTGGGATGCTCGGTCTTCCGCCTCGCGTGTCTTAACACTCAGCTTCGGGCCTTCGGCCCTCAGAGTTACGTAAAGAGCCCGTTTTGTTGGTACGCTCAGCCTTCGGCCTCGCGTGCCTTGCCGCTCTCCTTGGGGCCTTCAGCCCTTATGGTCGCTTATAAGACACATGATGTTGTCCTAAATAAACTATACATAGTGTGTATAACTATGCTCTGGCGTCAGCCTCGCGTGCCTTGCCGCCCTCCACCACGCCTTCATTATCGCGTATCACACACTGCGCTTGACTTGGCACGCCCATCGCAGCCTTATATGAAAAGCCCGCTCTATTGGGATGCTCGAACTTCGGCCTCGCGTGCCGTACCTCTCAGTTTCGGGCCTTCGGCCCTCAGCTTTATAGAGCCCGCTGCTGGGATGCTCGATCTTCCGCCTCGCGTGCCTTAACACTCAGCTTCGGGCCTTCGGCCCTCATCCTTATTAAAGAGCCCGCTCTGTTGGGATGCTCAAACTACGGCCTTGCGTGCCTTACTACTCGATTTAGGGCCTTCTGTTGGGATGCTCGGTCTTCCGCCTCGCGTGTCTTAACACTCAGCTTCGGGCCTTCGGCCCTCAGAGTTACGTAAAGAGCCCGTTTTGTTGGTACGCTCAGCGCAAAGTAACAATACTGCTTCGGATCGATAAAATTAATTTACTAGAATAGATCTTCGGAATGGACATATTCGACACATGCTAAATTTTATTCCGCGGTGTTAAGTTGCGTTTTATTACTGGCCAGGTGCGTGTCGGGCCACGTGCAATGGTAGGGTGCCGTAGTCGGCCACCCGTTACATTATGTGGACTTAAAGGTTCACAAACTTATGTTAAGGTATATAGTATATTAGGTACAACTAATCTCATTACACTTAAGCAGGTAATCAATGGAGATTGTACGAAAATTTGTTTGTTAAGTACGTTTATTAATTTCGGCTAGGTATAAATGACTCGGTAACTAGTAGGTAATTAATGTTTTCTTAACTGTTACTTTTAAAGCCGTTATATGTGCTACCCTGAATTTTTGCACATAACTTGTAGCAACCGTTTAGCTGGCAGAGAGGACTTGATTCCAACAAAAAATAGCAGTTAAATATTACGCAAACTATTGAATCACAACAGAAAATCCATACATAAACGACTTATCCAACGATACCACTCCCAAAGGGATTTACAACCTAACATACTGCGTAGAAAACTGCTAAGTTAAGGCTCAAAATGCATTGAGCCGCAATAAATTAGTTTTACTGTAAGCAATCTATTGCCACACCACTTGGCACCTTTTCAGATAATCTATACGGAACATATAAATAAATAAATATTGGGGGGAAAATCTTACACAAGTCGACCTAGTCCCAAACCAAGCAAAGCTTGAACTATGGGTACTAGACGACGATATACATTATTATATAGATAAATACATAGAAAACATCCAAGACCCAAGAGCAAAATATCCGTGCTAAATGCACAAATAATGCCCAGGCAGGGATTCCATCCCGGGACCTCTAGCTTCGGAGGCAGTGTCACTATCAACTATAGTAGTCGGCGGTTAAGAAGTCAACCCTGACACCTGTCATTTCTAAGTATACAGTTTTTAACCTAAAAGTCACTGAGGTTATAAACTGTATGGGAATGACAGGTTTCAGGATTGACTTCTTAACCGCCGACCACTATAGGCTAATAAAGACGGAAAATAACAATAAATGTCTTTTTTTATGACATACGTGACGTGACCAACAAACCTATAGATTTTTTTACGTAGGTATAATCCTAGAACCAACTCAAGGAAGCTAACCTTTTAAATTATTATTGGTAAACTAGTATAAAATTAATCAAAAAAAAAAATCTCTACATGGATGAAGCTAAAAAAGTACACGTAGACGTATGAATAAAAAAACCGGCCAAGTGCGAGTCGGACTCGCGCACGAAGGGTTCTGTACCATTATCTAAGTATAAAAACGGCAAAGAGTCACACTCGCACTTGGCCTGTTTTTAATATTTGTTGTTATAGCGGCAACAGAAATAGGTACTTACATCATCTGTAAAAATTTCAACTGTCTAACTATCGCGGTTCTTGAGATACAGCCTAGTGACAGAGAGACGGACGGACAGACAGCGAAGTCTTAGTAATAGGGACCCGTTTTTACCCTTTAGGTACGGAACCCCAAAAATATCGTTTCTTTATAGGAAACTTACGGCACTTACACCCTTTTACTTGGGTAAGACAGTTTTTCAGCAATAACTCAAAAACCGTTAGACCTATCTTGTTCAAATCAAAAAGCGTTGAAAGGATTTATTAATCTACATCATCTTGTTTTTTTTTCAGAATTTTAAACTTCATCGTTTGGAAATTAGAGGGAGGGGGGGGGACACTTTTTACGACGTTGATGACAGCTAATATCTCGGCAACGGTTGACTTAAATGGAAAAGTCGTAATTTCACATCATATTTCTATAGCGGTTTTTTGTATACACCTTCCTATCAAATTTTATAATTGTAGTGCTCATAGTCTCCGAGTAAATCGGCTGTGACATACGGACGGACGGACGGACGTAAGTAGGACATGACGAATCTATAAGGGTTCCGTTTTCGCTATTTTGGATACGGAACCCAAAAAATGTATTTTGTGTTTGCAAAACAAGTGGACAGTAAAATAAAAGTTACTAAAAGGGGCATAGACGTTTCTTTTTATATTTATTCAGGGTGGAAATAAAATACGGGCCCTGGAGGGAAACTACCTTTAAACGTTGAGATAACTCAATTTACTGAAAGGAATCATTATTTTATTTCTGCTAAGCAATAAAACTGCATTCACAGTTTTTTGAAAAAGATACCTTTTTTGCAATACTAATTGTGCAAAATGTCTTTATTTTTTTTGGGCTCTCTTATATCCTAGACTAGGTCTGTCTCTAATAAGTTTTTGTTCCTTGATCAAAATAGTTAGGATCTATTGGTATCATTTTTTTTTTGACAAAATATCAAAAAAGTGCAATTTTTTGCTATCTGTACATTTTAAAAAAAATCTGTGAATGCAGTTGTAATGCTTAGGAGAAATAAAATAATGTTTCCTTTCAGAAAATCAACGTTTTAAGGTAGTTTCCCTCCAGTGCCCGACTTATCTTTCCACACTGTATATGTATTATAGATATACTTGAAATATACAAGGTGGGCCCTGTAACTGGAGCAAATATTTAATAGGACGCTTCCTTAGAGCATCTGCAGTAACACCTGGTATACAAATTTTGTTCAAAAAATTTCGTTTCGGAGAATGATCTAAAGTAATGGATCTTGACACCACGCGATTATAGCACACCAGTCAATGCAGTGTTTGAAGTAGTATCAAGTTATGAGTCAATATTGTTTTTGCATTTTGTGTTTTCAAGGATATTATTGGGATTTTTTTTTAAATACAATTTTATTGACTTTATAAAATAAATTCACAATAATGTCACTTCAAAAAGTAACAAAAATGCACGTAAGGTAGTAAGCCAAGTTTGAAGAAAAAAAAAAAAAATTTTTTTTTCGACTGAGACCACTTGGAAATAATTATTGGCCCGCTAAATAGTCCACCGTTTGATTTTTTGCTCCTGATACAGGGCCCACCCTGTATAAAATAAAATCTCTCGTATGTTGAATTTCAAATTAAAATTTCCCGCTAAAACGCTAACTCCTGCCATGGCATCGCTATGACGTTGCGATCCTCTACACAACAACATCATATTTTCATCAACATAGTAATCTCTCCATTGTCCGTCCGTGAAGGTGAAAAAAGTCATTAAAATTCACTAAAACTCAATTGTTGCGCATTACCGTAATTCTGTGTGGGTGTTCTGTGTTGGGAGTGGGGGACCTGCATATGACTAGCTTGACAGCAGGAGACATTGCGGTTCCCTCACTCTCAACGCCGCGCATCCCCAAGTCAATAAAGGGTCGGCGACGCACTTGAGATTCCTCTGGAGTCCCAAGTGACAATAGGCTACGGTGTCTGCTTACCATCAGGCAGGCCGTATGCTTGTTTGCCACCGTTGTAGTATAAAAAATAATAATAATGCCAGTATGTTTCTCCAGAAAATAAAATACTAAATACGGGCCCTTCTTCTTAAAAATGCACAGCTGATAATTGAATTACTATATATTTCCTATTTTGTGGCAACATAAGGTAGTTAAGTAGGTACTTTGGAATGAGTATATTGTTTTTTTCAGTAAGTAGGTACTCTATATTTCACTAATTTACATCCAAGTATCATCACCAATATTACATATCAATTATTGATACGTAATATTGTAATGCAAACATATAATACATACAAAATCAAACTGTGTATTGTACTTAATCTATCACTTTAGTATTTACACTCAAGAGCAAACAAATCGAGTAGATACACTTTGTATCGATATTCTATTCAAAGGGAATCCGTTTTATTTGGACTTAGTGTAGTTTCAATTAAATAACACTAATATGAGAACATCGTTCTCGGCGTTGGGACCTCACGCTGTATCGAACTAAGCAAAATCGTCTAGCGAGTCACCGCAATCTTTGTATACATCAGCGGAAACGGAGCCAGCGGTGAAGTGCGGCGAAAATCTCAAGGTCGGCTGGCCCGTGGAGTCCTCTTAAGGCTCTTTCAACCGTCTCATGATATGTCTAGAAAATAGATCTAAAAGTCTGTACATTACTAAAAATGTTTTTTTTTGTCAGAATCTTATTTCACTTTGAAATTTATTCTTCAAAGGGAAAAAAGGTACACGCCTTTACTTATTGAGGGTGGCGCGTCGGTGCGGCGTGGCGTGTAGAATCGGCGAGCGTAAAAAGTGAAGAATTGATTAAATAAACCAGTCTAGCGTGTCAGTAGTAAAAAAAATACGTTTTTTATTGAAGCGTGATGCGTACGACAGCCGACTTCTCGGTTCTTGACATTTGGTTAAAATTGAAATATAAATTGTACTGCAAACTAAAGTGTAACCGTTACTACTAGTAGAAAGCTGTAATTAATCGGAAAAATAAACAAATAAATAAAATAACCTAGTTAAAATTACAAATAAAAAATTTGGCCCAGATCGCTGTCAATGGGAAGGGTGCCCAGAAGGCTGGCTGTATTACCTCGCTGCACGGCAATACTAATTCGCTGAGCGAAATAGAGGCCAGCCCTCTGGTCACCTGAAGCCTCTATTAGGCGCTTCGAGAGATCTATGAATAGTCGACGCGCGCTCTGTCCCCACGGCCCCAAAGTTTCAACGCCAAACGCCGCAAACATGTAGCCACTTCCTAGGGCGGCATATTTGCGGCGCTTTAGGTTTTCGGCGGAGGATGCCGCAGCACCAGCAGCAATTTGGGTGTTTGGAATATGGGACGGTGCCAGAGTATCAACGCAAGTAGCATCCCAAACTAGCGGCCGACCCATACTCCAAGGCACCAGTGTCATTCCGTCGGGCCTTTTGCCGTCGTCCCTAGCCAAACCGCTAGGTTCTAAGACTGCTGGCAGTTTGGCACTGACAAGGGCCCATCGGATGACATCATTGATGCTGGCATGGCGGGGGATCCTCCCAGCGCTTCGAACGCACGAAAGGCCGTGGTGACCCAGGCGGTCGACCATGACACCACATTGACAGCGATGTGGCTGGTTTGTTGGAGCCCCCAAACGTAGGCTAGTTGCCAGGCGGAAAGTAGTATTATCTAGGAAAGTACCAATATTTTGTGAGGGTATTGCTTGGAGCCATAGACCTGACTCCCACTCTGCAGAAGCGAGGAGACGAGCTCGGTCTGACGAACTAGTTGACGTATCCAACAGATTTTTCCGTACTAGTTGACAGAGCGGCTCGTCCCATCGCCTCTGCGAGCAGAGATTGTCAGGCTGGTCTGTATTAGGACATGTTAAGGACCAAACGTTCTTCGCCTCGGAGCAGTGTGCAGCCTCCAGGGACCCGATGGAACGGGCTAAAATTTTGCCTATTAGGCTTTGAGTAACATGCACCGAGGATAAGAACGCAGGTAGAGCCACACAGGAAATTTTGCGGATACCCAGGCCACCGAACCTAATAGGTAGGCTAGCCTGGGTCCAGGTTCTTTCGTCAAAAGAAATGTTGAAAATGGATGTGAGGGTTTCTACTACTAAGGTATCCAATTTTGAGATCAAATTGGGATATTTCCAAAGATGAGATCCACGAAGAATGTATGTAAATTTTGGGACGAAAAGACAATATTTGATAATATAATAAGCTGAGTGGAGGTTAATTTTGGCCAAACGATGTGATGTGGTTTTAAATTTTTGAATTTTTTTCTCGACGAAATTTTCAAAGGCCTGGTCCAAGACGGGACAACCGAGGAGGTGAAGCGATTCTTTCGATATAATTCTGATGCCAGGAGCAAGATTTTTAAAAAGGTCTATTGTATTTTCTTTATTTAAACAGGAATCGTTAATAAAAAGTTCGCATTTAGAAAAATTTAGGGAGAGACCAATAGTTTTCATATCAGTGATTATCTTTTTAAAATCTTCGTAAACAGAAATCACTTCACCGCCGAGGGTCCCGTCATCCAGATACCACACGTTTAATTTTGAATTTAGATCTTTAATGATCGGATGTATAGCGAGACTGAAAATTGCGGGGCCCAGGGGGTCGCCTTGTTGACAACCTACTGATGAAGCCAGAACGTTGGTATTATACAATAATTTAGACGGAGAACTATAGCACTGCCAAAGGAATTTGTATGTTGAAGGAATTTTTTCTTTTATTTGTGTCAACAAGGCGCCTCTGTCTACAGAATTGAAGGCATTGCAAACGTCCACCTTCAGCAGAACTTCTCCTGCGTCATGATCGAGGAAAGTTCGCACGGCGTGTACAGCAGCTTCGCAGCCACTCTTGGAACCGAACCCCAGTTGGACGGGCTGAAGTTCAGGAGTAAGCCGGGTAAGGATGGAGCGGCAGGCAATCTTGGCGGCAAGGCGTCGGAGAGTAGTACCAACAGCGATGGGCCGAATGCCACCATCCTTTTTCATTAAGGCACAGAGATTGGCTCCATACAGGACGTCCTTAATATCATCAGGGACTTGACCAGCCAGCATAACGTTCACCAGGGCAGTCAGGTCTTTTAAGAGTATTTCCCCAGTTTCTCCACAGCCGTAGCACAGAAGATCTTTCAGGTGCTGAGGTGACAAGCCATCCAGGCCTCCTGCAGAACCATTGGGGAAAGACTTGACTGCACCAAGGACATCCTGTGTGGTAGCGGTAATATTTAGATCGCTAGGTTCTGGTGGATCTGGAAGATTTAGGCTTGCAGCTGGAGGTGGATGCTTGCTGTGTAGAGCTAAAAGGGTGTCAGAATTAGCAGGGGCTACTGCATCGTCAGAAAAGAGCAAGCGAGCGGCACCTTTAATATCACCATCCGAAACCTTACTTTCTACTTTTTTAAATAAATTGTTGTTTGAATTCGTAAAATTGTCGGAAGAGGCCTGAAATGAAAAGTCAATGCAGCAGTTATCCTTAACGATTTTTGTGAGTGATTTTGATTTTTGATTTGAATTTATATGTAATACTTTAAACGTGAAAGTTAGTAAGTGTTCCCAATTACAAACTGAATTGTCTGAAAGAACTGCTCTGATGGTGTCACTCAAAGATTTGGAAACTGATAAGCGGGCACCACGAGGTATGCGTTTTAATACAGGGCGCGATTTTTTAAGGTCACTTAGAATTCGATGGAATGGAACGTCCGGTCTGGTGTTATTTGGTAACTGCTGGAAAGGCGAAGGTGCCAAAACATTCGGTTGGGACAATATGAGAGATGAGGGTTGAGTATGGCATGCTCGGTGTTTTTTGGCGATATGGATGTTGAGACCTCTAGGGCCTTTGAAAAAACGTGGTTCTGAGCATTCCGGGCAGCGAAGATGGTTATCTGGCGATGCAGCAGATCGTGTAGGGCAAGAAAGGCTCGCAAGGGGCATCAACAAAACCGACGTTAAAATACAATACTTACGTAACTAAACTTAAAAAAAGAAAAACAGAAATAAAACTAAGTTAATTAAATATATAAAAAAGAAAAGTAGTATTTTTCTTCAGACGACTCGTCCCTATGGTCCAAGCTCCTGCGCGTGAAGAGGGAGCAGATCCTCAGCGGCGTCAGGTTTATTGGTGTACGTACTCCTTGCAGTAAAATCTCTTCAGCAGTGACTTTTGCCGACCATCGAATGGCGTAATTCCCCAATAATTCCAGGAGAACATTAGAACACGTTACGTACTGGAACCGCACATACTGTTTAAAACGGTTTTCTGCTGCTGTATGATTTGCTGTTTCTTCGATAAGAAAATGCGTGCACAAAACGGAGAAGCTGTCACTCTCAGTTCTAACACAATACTTCCTCCATTATTTCATAAAAACTTTAGGATACCAACGTTACTGGGGCGAAAATTTTCAATTTTTATCAATTTTATGTGATTATTTTATAGTTTAAAGTGTCGTAAAAAACCACAGATATCAGAGTAAAGCAGATCCGCTCATTTAAGTTGAACGATTTTTGTACGTCTGATCTATTCTCACTAATGTACAAATCAGAAAGTTTAAGTGAGACAGACAAGTGACATCTGACACGTCTTCACCTGTCAGTGTCTCCGTCTTCATAACTGAAAATTGTACTGAACTGACGTTATGGTGTGTTAAGTTTATATGGGATTTAACATCCTGGTGTGCTCGCAAATCGAGACAACTTGTTAACAGCCGAAAATGATTGTATTATCTGTCGCATTCTAACTCATTTTGGTGCGCCATAAGGATTAAAGAGACAACTATATGGAAAATCATCTGGCTTAATACTGCGAGTCTGCTTTTCTCTGATGTCTGTGTAAAAAACAGTGTATCCAGTTTCTATGTTACGGATTTTAATTGGTACTAATTTATTTTAATGGCAAGACCAGAGGCTGTAACCGGTTAATCTCAAAAACCCCGAAATAGGCAAATAATTTGAATTAGTTTATGCTCTTTATGTAAAGTAATTAGGTTATGACTTCGGATTATTACATTGTCTGATTAAACATGAAATAGTAAACGAGAAGATGAAATAGTACTTAGACTAGTAAACGAGAGAACGAAATTCCGAACCGGTTTTTTGTATGGAGAAATTAACCGGTTACAAGCCCTGGGCAAGACAAACTCTTTGATAACAGACGTTAGAAATCAACATTAATGTGAAAATGGGAGCCAAGTTCAATATTAAGAATATAGCGATGCTTTGGTTGTCATCGTCACCGACAAAAGAATTGAGATCTAAATGGGTGCCAAGTTCCGTAGATTCTCTGAAATGTTGCCGGACGGCACTACATTGTTTACAGTAAAACTAATTTACTGCGGCTTAATGCATTTTGAGTTTTAACTTGGCAGTTTTCTTAAATATCCAACAGCGTTTATGGTATTAAAACATACTGCATAGAAAATTGCCAGGTTACACCTCAAAATGCATAAAGCCGCAGTAAATTAGTTTTACTGTAAACAACATAGTGCCGGACTTGGTACCATTTCAGAGAATCTACGGAACTTGGCACCCATTTAGATCTCAATTCTTTTGTCGGTGAAGACGACAACCAAGCATCGCTTATTCTTAATATTGAACTTGGCTCCCATTATCACATTTATGTTTTTGATGGGATATCATTACGTTTTGTCAATCTTCGCCAAATACCTGATAACTATAGGACCACCCCTGAAGTATACCGATTCAAACAAAAAAAGAATTTTCCAAATCGGTTAATAAATAACCACCGGTAGCTTAGGCTCGCCTCGCTGCCGGCGGCACCCTAGGTTAGGTTTTTTATAATGCTTTTATAATTTGTTTGTATATTTTCATATTTTACTTGTATAAATTTATTGTAAAAAATCTAACCTAAGCAAAAGAAATAAATAAGGTGAATAATAATAAAACTAATAAAAAAATCACTGTTTTCTGATTTTTTCTGGTGTACACACACAATTACCAAGCTGCATGCCAAATTTCAGCTTTCTAGGTTATCTGGAAGTGGGTTAGGTTTTTGATTAATGTGAAAATGGGAGCCAAGTTCAATATTAAGAATAAAGTGATGCTTTGGTTGTCGTCGTCACCGACAAAAGAATTGAGATCTAAATGGGTGCCAAGTTCCGTAGATTCTCTGAATTGGTGCCAAGTCCGGCACTACATTGTTTACAGTAAAACTAATTTACTGCGGCTTAATGCATTTTGAGTTTTAACTTGGCAGTTTTCTTAAATATCCAACAGCGTTTATGGTATTAAAACATACTGCATAGAAAACTGCCAAGTTAAACCTCAGAATGCATAAAGCCGCAGTAAATTAGTTTTACTGTAAACAACGTAGTGCCGGACTTGGCACCATTTCAGAGAATCTACGGAACTTGGCACCCATTTAGATCTCAATTATTTTGTCGGTGAAGACGACAACCAAGCATCGCATATTCTTAATATTGAACTTGGCTCCTATTTTCACATTTATGTTTTTGATGGGATATCATTACGTTTTGTCAATCTTCGCCAAATGGTGCTCTTTAAGAGCGAATGCACGAGCAAACAATACATAATTTTTAAGAAAAAAAAACCGACTTCAATGGGGGAGGCCGGTAAAAGATTATTATACTTAGATGGTGCACTCTTAGATAGATAAACAATAAAATAAAAATGGCTATAATGTATGTTTATAATGGTAGAAGACTAAGTACCCTCAATTCCTCATGGAATCATGAAAAAAACCTTGCTTGCTTGACAAACAAAACGAAGAGAACAAATCGCCAAACGTGAACTACGCGTCGTTGAAGAGTTCCGTTCTGATCAACATCAGCAGTTCCACTTCATCAAATGTCACTTTTATGAATGAAAATGCTTAATTAGTTCATGAAAATACTAAAATCACTATTTGTGTGCCTTTCACATTTGAGGAGTTCCCTCGATTTCTAATGGATCCCATCATCAGAACTCGAGCATGACAAAAATCAATCGTGAAAATAGAACTTGCTTAACAAACACAGCTAGAAGTACAAATCGCCAAACGTGAAGTTTTCGTCGTTTAAGAGTTCTGTTCTGATCATCATCAGCAGTTCCACTTCATCAAATGTCACATTTTTGTATGATAATGCTCGATTTGTTGATAAAAACACAAAAATCACTATATGTTTGCCTTTAAGATTTGAGGAGTTCCCTCAATTCCTCATGGATCCCATCATCAAAAATCGAGATTGACAAAAATTAATCGTGATAATAGGACTTGCTTAACAAACACAGCTAGGAGGACAAATCGCCAAACGTGAACTTTTCGTCATTGAAGAGTTCTGTTCTGATCATCATCAGCAGGTCCACTTCATCAAATGTCACATTTTTGTATGAAAATGCTCGATTTGTTGATAAAAACACAAAAATCACTATATTATGTTTGCCTTTAAGATTTGAGGATTTCCCTCAATTCCTCATGGATCCCCTCATCAGAAATCAAGCATGACAAAAATTAATCGTGAAAATAGAACTTGCTTAACAAACACAGCTAGGAGGACAAATCGCCAAACGTGAACTTTTTGTCGTTGAAGAGTTCTGTTCTGATCATCATCAGCAGTTCCACTTCATCCAATGTCACATTTTTGGATGAAAATGCTTGACTTGTTGATGAAAACACAAAAATTACTATATGTTTGCCTTGAAGATTTGAGGAGTTCCCTCAATTTCTCATGGATCCCATCATCAAAACTGCGTTTTGACAAAAACGGGACCAACTTGGATATATATACTTACAATCAAAAAAAGAATTTTCCAAATCGGTTAAGAAATAAATAAAAAAATTAACCGAATTAAAAACCTCCTCTTTTGAAATTTTGAAGTCGGTTAAAAATACCCAAATCGCTATAGGTGCTCCTCAAATATTTGAAGAGTTCCCTCTATTTTTCCAAGACCCTTATGATCAGATTCCTACCTGATAACTATAGGACCACCCCTGAAGTATACCGTTTCAAACAAAAAAAGAATTTTCCAAATCGGTTAATAAATGACGGAGTTCTAAGGTAACTAGCATAAATAATAATAATAATAAAACTAATAGAAAAATCACTGTTTTCTGATTTTTTCTGGTGTACACACACAATTACCAAGCTGCATGCCAAATTTCAGCTTTCTAGGTCATCTGGAAGTGGGTTAGGATTTTGATTACTAGTCAGTCAGTCAGTGGTAAAAATGCCGTTGTTTGGAATTTAATATCTCATAAATTATTTAACCTATATTTAGGAAATTTGGGGTTTTAGTTGTTCTAATGGACCTTTATACATGTACCAAATTTCATTTTTTTATGTTTGATAGTTTTGGAGTTATTGGGGGATCAAAAGTGGCTCCAAACGGTTCGTGTAATATAACACACGGCTGCTGTCCGCCAGTTCCTGGGGTGAACTTGGCTGGACACGCTGCCGCGTGTCTAGATAAAGTACAACGTTTTATTACCCTAAACAGCATATAAAGGTATTTTCACGGAGCTCTTCACACGCCGAAAACGATTTCGAGACTGACTTATCGATTAATGAAGTAGTTTTTAGTAATTTTTTGCACATTGTGCCTATTTTTTGGCAGAGTGGTAAGTGTTGTACTAATGGCTACTCCAGTTATGTGTATGCTCTAAGCATTGGCATCTATGCGATGCTCTACGAGTGTGGAATGTTAAAACCTCGTCATCTGAACCATTACAGTATGCTAAAATTATCATCGATACATAGCGTGGGTAGGCTGAAACAAAACTAAACGTTCAAGATTAGACATTTCCTTGTCAGTTTGTGACGTTATTGTTTGTAAGAACATTTATTGGCTCGTTATTATTATTTTTTCTAAATAAGTGTACTAGGTATGTCCAATCACGAAACTGACCATTCAGGTGAACAATGTAGAATCAAGCAACAATCAGAAGAAACTGACGAACAAAAGCTACGTAAGCATGGTTGTTTTACCTACATACCTTTTTAGGCTAGATTCATAACGTCTCTCCAGTCCAGTCTCACTCTAGCTTCTAATTTACTTATTTGGCAGTCCAACACTGACTCAAAGCGCTCGCTGACCTACAAATATTTGCCCTAACATATCGGTAGGATCGTTTTAAGGTCAAACACTTTGAAAAGCTCATGGGGGCCCTTTATATGATCAATATAATAAGGATAGGCAATATTATTGCGGTTTTGAAAATTGTATGGAGTTTGCATAAATATTTACGATATGTACCTATACGATACGATACGTATCGCGTGATGATAACAATCGTGTAAAACGCCCCGTACAGTTGCAGAGTTCAGCCAGACTCTATCCATGAACTACGACTTGCTGCCTCTGTTCGAACGACAATACAACGCCTTCGTGCGTACGCGGCAGTACTCAATGAGGACCAATGAGAAGCTACGCAACCGCTGGCTCGACCGGTTGCTAGGCAAGCCGGAGGTGGTAGGCGTTAGGACGATGCCTATTGTCAGGTGTGTAGTTGGAGCTTGTATTGGACTGGGTGTGTGAATGGTCTTTATTAATTACATTTAATTTAATAAATTGCAAATCGAGGATGAATGATGTGAAGGGTCGGCAACGCGCTTGCGATTCTTCTGGAGTCAAGCGGCTATAGGCTTCGGTGTCTGCTTACCATCAGGCAGGACGTACGCTTGTTTGCCACCATCATTGTATAAAAAAACAATAATTTTTAAGAAAAAAAAACCGACTTCAATGGGGGAGTCCGGTGAAAGATTATTAATCTTAGATGGTGCACTCTTAGATTCCATACAATAAAATACAAAAATGGCTATAAGTATGTTTATAATGGTAGAAGACTAAGTACCCTCAATTCCTTATGAAATCATGGAAAAACCTTGCTTGCTTGACAAACAAAACGAAGAGAACAAATCGCCAAACGTGAACTACGCGTCGTTGAAGAGTTCCGTTCTGATCATCATCAGCAGTTCCACTTCATCAAATGTCACTTTTATGAATGAAATGCTTGATTAGTTCATGAAAATACTAAAATCACTATTTGTGTGCCTTTCACATTTGAGGAGTTTCCTCGATTCCTAATGGATTCCATCATCAGAACTCGAGCATGACGAAAATCAATCGTGAAAATAGAACTTGCTTAACAAACACAGCTAGAAGGACAAATCGCCAAACGTGAACTTTTCGTCGTTGAAGAGTTCTGTTCTGATCATCATCAGCAGTTCCACTTCATCAAATGTCACATTTTTGTATGATAATGCTCGATTTGTTGATAAAAACACAAAAATCACTAATTGTTTGCCTTTAAGATTTGAGGAGTTCCCTCAATTCCTCATGGATCCCATCATCAGAACTCGAGCATGACAAAAATTAATCGTGAAAAAAGAACTTGCTTAACAAACACAGCTAGGAGGACAAATCGCCAAACTTGAACTTTTCGTCGTTGAAGAGTTCTGTTCTGATCATCATCAGCAGTTCCACTTCATCCAATGTCACATTTTTGGATGCAAATGCTTGACTTGTTGATAAAAACACAAAAATCACTATATGCTTGCCTTAAAGATTTGAGGAGTTCCCTCAATTCCTCATGGATCCCATCATCAGAACTGCCTTTTGACAAAAACGGGACCAACTTGGATATATATACATACAATCAAAAAAAGAATTTTTCAAATCGGTTAAGAAATGACAGAGTTATGGAGTAACAAACATTAAAAAAAAAAACATACAACCGAATTGATAACCTCCTCTTTTGAAATCTTGAAGTCGGTTAAAAAATGGATTCTGTGACCATATCATATCCAGAGCAAATCAAAAACAAGATTTTATTTTTTAGGGTTCCGTATTCAACTGTGATTGTTAGAGATAGAAATAAAAGCTGAAATTTGGCATGGATATTCTATAAAAGTATAAATCAAATGTCTATTGGGCAGAGCCAGCTCGCCAGATTAAAAACTGAGGATGATAGAATCGTTTCGTCCAAACCTGAGCTTCTGAGTGAGATAGAGTGCTTTTATGGACAGCTATACACGTCAACTAGCAGACCCGAAGTTGGTCTGGCGGAAGACCCTAGAGCTAGATTAACCCGGCACTATACCGAAGATATCCCGGACATCAGCCTGTACGAGATTAGAATGGCTCTTAAGCAGCTGAAGAACAACAGGGCACCCGGTGAAGACGGAATTACAGCTGAACTCCTGAAGGCGGGTGGAAAACCGGTCCTTAGGGCCCTTCAGAAGTTGTTCGACTCCGGCTTACTGGAAGGGAAAACTCCAAAGGCATGGAACAGAGGTGTGGTGGTGCTGTTCTTCAAAAAGGGTGACAACTCCTTACTGAAGAACTACCGACCCATCTCACTTCTGAGCCATGTCTATAAGCTGTTTTCAAGAGTCATTACGAACCGTCTCGCACGCAGGCTAGATGACTTCCAGCCTCCCGAACAAGCCGGTTTCCGAAGAGGCTTTAGCACCGTAGACCACATCCATACGCTCCGTCAGGTTATACAGAAGACTGAGGAGTATAACCTGCCCCTCTGTTTAGCGTTCGTGGACTACGAGAAAGCCTTCGATTCGATTGAAACGTGGGCTGTACTACAATCTCTCCAACGGTGCCAAGTGGACTACCGGTATATCGAAGTGCTGAAAAGTTTGTACAAGAACGCCACTATGTCAGTCCGACTCCAGGACCAGAACTCAAAGCCTATTCCGTTGCAGCGGGGAGTCAGGCAAGGAGATGTTATTTCTCCTAAACTGTTCTCCGGTGCACTGGAGGATGTTTTCAAGACTCTGGACTGGAGAAGGCTAGGCATCAACATAAACGGCGACTACCTCACTCACCTTCGGTTTGCTGACGATATAGTAGTCTTGGCTGAGACCATGGAGGATTTAAGTACAATGCTCAATGACCTCAGTAAAGCCTCCGAGCGAGTTGGTCTAAGGATGAACATGGACAAGACCAAGGTCATGTCAAATGTCCATGTCGCACCAACTCCCTTAACAATCGGACACTTTACGCTCGAAGTTGTAGACGATTACATATACCTAGGACAGACTGTCCAGTTTGGTAGGTCCAACTTCGAGAAAGAGGTTAATCGTCGAATCCGACTCGGCTGGGCAGCGTTCGGGAAGCTACGGCACATCTTTTCGTCCAATATTCCGCAGTGTCTCAAGACAAAAGTCTTTGACCAGTGTGTGTTGCCAGTGATGACATATGGCACTGAAACGTGGTCGCTTACTATGGGCCTCATAAGAAGGCTCAAAGTCACCCAAAGGGCAATGGAGAGAGCTATGTTGGGAGTCTCTCTGCGTGATCGCATCAGGAATGACGCCATCCGCAGCAGAACCAAAGTGACCGATATAGCCCTCCGAATCGCTAAACTTAAGTGGCAGTGGGCGGGGCACATAGCACGTAGAACCGATGGCCGTTGGGGCGGAAAGGTTCTCGAGTGGCGACCACGTACCGGAAGGCGTAGCGTGGGCAGGCCCCCCACACGGTGGACTGATGACCTGGTGAAGATCGCGGGTGTCCGCTGGATGCGGGTGGCGCAGGACCGGTCATTGTGGAAGTCTTTGGGGGAGGCCGATGTCCAGCAGTGGACGTCTTTCGGCTGACATGATGATGATAAATCAATAAATCTGACAGTGGTAGATTAAAATCTAAAAATTAAAGCTTATTAAAGACTCATTAAAAAAAACTATAGCGGCGGTAAAAAGCCTTCCCTTGTTAGTAAAAGACGTATGAAACGCTGCGAAAGTAATTCCTTTTTGCTTGTTAACTTTTTTTTACAGTGTGTTAATTAGGGCAACTATCGAAACTCTACACTGAGCATGGCCCGACATGCTTTTGGCCACTTTTATTCTATATCATACACCTCGACTTCCGACCATAGACTAAGCTTAATAAGCCCTAGTCTAATAAGACTATGTTACAAGGTGGGCCATAATGGAATGGATTAAAGAGGGTATCAACGAGTCCACTACTAAACATTGTGATTATTTAAATTTAACGACAGCGCCACTCGTAAAAATTGTGATTATTTAAGAGTGGCGCTAGTGGATCCGTTGATACCCTCTTAACTCTCCTCTCCACACGTTTATCAGCTATTCCACGTTGAAGGGACGTACCTAGTACCTAGGTACTAGAAAATTCACTGTCTAATTTATAAGCCATATTTTTATACTATTTTATAACTATGACGGTGGCAGACAAACATGCGAACTGCATGGATGGTAAGCAGAAACCGAATAAGCGGCAAAATAATTCACAAGCGCGTAGCCGACCCTTTATTGTTTTGAATATTCCTTGTCATCTCATATCCTTTAGTCGATAATGCCCTCTTACCTAAATCTTTCTTTGTCGCAAAACACGTGCTTTTTAATATTATTAGAGTCGTAGGTCGCGGTCCCACCTATAAGCTTGAAACGCACCAGGGGATCTACTCCGAAATTCGAACTTCGTATGGTGCCATCCCTTTCACTCTGCTGTCATACACTGTATGAGTGAAAGGGAAAGGGAATTTCGGAGTAGACCACCAGCGCGGTGCAGCGTCGTTGCGTGGCGGAGGCGGTTTTTTGGTGAAGCGAACGCGGTCCGGGGGACCTCGTACCAAAAATCCGCTCAGTCAGTATTCGGTAGTGCGGTAGAGCGGAAGCGGCGTGTGTGACATATGAAGCAGTAATGACAGTCGATATTTTCGGAAATATCAAAAATACAAAACCGCATCCGCTCTGAGTGCCTACCGCGAACTTCGAAAATCGAACTTCGTCTCGTGCCGTCCCTTTCACTCTCGTGTTATACACTATATGACGGAAAGGGACGGTACGATACGAAGTTCGATTTTCGAAGTTCGCGGTAGGCACTCTGTGCGTCCTTTATGACCAGCGCGGCAGTTGTGCACAAGCAAACTTGTTTTTCTACTCGTCGACTTTAAGTAATGTTATGTTCAAACTAAGTAGGTACAATAACATACTTTTTCTCAAACATGCAATGAAATATTGATGTTATGTTCCTTATAATAGGCTGCGAAGTATGACGTTTCAGATGCGGCTAGGACAAGAGGTCGTTAATGGAATTTCATACAAATCTTGCAGGCCAAGGCCGGCAAAGTCCTCTTTTTAATTTCCATTGCACATAAATTTGTGGCACAGGCATCATGACATTCTGCCACTATGCGTATTAAAAATAAAACTTTGATTTTTTTTGTTGTTTATTTCATTGCATGTTTTAGAAAAGCACTATACATACCTCGGCGGGAAATATGGGGTTGCCCGCCTTAGACCTATCCGGCCGAGCAAGTTCGTCCCGGCCTCTGTAGTAATGTACTATTTCTCTATGAAACTCATAAGACAACTCTGTAGAGAAGTAAAATGAAATTAACCAATCACGTGTCGCTGTAATGAAATTGACTGTATTGAATTGGTGCTAAAGAGTGACATACTTAGAAGTGAAATAAACGTAATGCATGAAATGTATATGTGTATATTGTGTATTATACGCCATACGATTATAGTAGGTACATTACGATACAAGTGCAGAGAACAGGAAATACGCAACGAGGGGTGATAAATTAAAACACGACCGAAGGGAGTGTTTTAAATCGACACGAGTGGCGAATTACCTGTTCGCACGTGTATCGTACAACGTTTTACAGTGCATATGGCTCTTTAAAGTTTCGACATATGCACGTAATCTGCTGATTACTGAGTTAAGTATGTGGTATTTCTGATCACTAAAAACTCCACGGTAAGCGTAATCTGATGCGCTCTAACGCGGAGGACTCCAGGATCTCAGTACTAAACATACTTTCGTTTGCGCGGGACTAGTTAGTTAAATTATTTCGGGTAACTCGTAGAAAAACAATTGTATAATAGGTACAATCCCACCATCATATCAGTCAAAGGACGTCCACTGCTGGACATAGGCCTCCCCGTAATTCACGGGGGGTATATGCCATAATCGCCACGCTTGGCATGCGAGATCGCAGTATCTCCACCGCACTCCAGGGATGCTGCTGCCTATCCCCCAATGGTCTTGGTCGTAGTTTAAGGATATACCCGGGTCCACTAGTTAGGTACCTAGAATAGTTATAAAAATAATTTTTAAGAAAAAAAACCGACTTCAATGGGGGAGGCCGGTGAAAGATTATTATACTTAGATGGTGCCCTCTTAGATTCCATAAAAATAAAAATGGCTATAAGTATGCTTATAATGGTAGAAGACTAAGTACCCTCAATTCCTCATGGAATCCTCCATCAGAACTCAAGCTTGACAAAAATGTGTCTTGAAAACCTAGCTTGCTTGACAAACAAAACGAAGAGAACAAATCGCCAAACGTGAACTACGCGTCGTTGAAGAGTTCCGTTCTGATCATCATCAGCAGTTCCACTTCATCAAATGTCACGTTTTTGGATGAAAATGCTTGATTAGTTCATGAAAATACTAAAATCACTATTTGTGTGCCCATCACATTTGAGGAGTTCCCTCGATTCCTAATGGATCCCATTATCAGAACTCGAGCATGACAAAAATTAATCGAGAAAATAGAACTTGCTTAATTTTTTTTTTAATCAGGCCGAATCTTACAAACTAACTTCTATACTTCAAGATATACACACAAACATTTACACTATACATTCTATATATCCACACTCTATATAGACACTTCGTTCCCGACCAACAGCAAGCAATGGATTTATGATGTTGTAAGGGTCTGCCTGAAAACCAGCGTTGTAGAAGTTGCTGCAACATTATGCTGAGGCAAGCCCCTTTTTAACATCACAAGCATAACAACATGTTCATTTTAAATTGATATGTTAAATCTAACCTTAAGATATACATTGTTAAGACTATTGTTAAGACATGCCTTGTGATGTTGAATAAAATATTTCTATTTCTATGTCTATGTCTTAACAAACACAGCTAGAAGGACAAATCGCCAAACGTGAACTTTTCGTCGTTGAAGAGTTCTGTCCTAATCATCATCAGCAGTTCCACTTCATCAAATGTCACATTTTTGTATGAAAATGCTCGATTTGTTGAAAAAAAACACTATATGTTTGCCTTTAAGATTTGAAGGTTTCCTCAATTCCTCATGGATTCCATCATCAGAACTGCGTTTTGACAAAAATGGGACCAACTTGGATATATATACTTACAATAAAAAAAAGAATTTTCAAAATCGGTTAAGAAATGACGGAGTTATGGAGTAACAAACATTAAAAAAAAACATACAACCGAATTGATAACCTCCTCTTTTGAAATCTTGAAGTCGGTTAAAAACTATTCCACTCCACCCGACCGTTGCACCCGTCTAGCTAGGACATGTTCCCCGTGAATGGTGTACACACATTCGTAGCCAACTAGCCAAGCCTCTTATCTATTTCTATTGCTAATGTTACCATTTTCGCTATAGCGACTACCACTTTTACAACTGCCGCACGATCCTGAACGCGTCGCTGTCGCCGGCCAACTATCCGACATTCCGTCACCATCTCGTGCCGGGGCCTGGAGTTGACAAGTACGGCTTTGTATATTTTAATGATTTTATTGTACCTACGCGCGAAAACTACGGTAGCCTAGTGGTCTAAGCATGCTGCTGTCAAGAAGCGGTCGCGGGTTCGAATCCCGGCTTGTACAGTCGCGGACTTTATGTCAAATTGTGTAGAAATGATAAGAGAAACTTTGCGAAATCTGTCATAAATTAAAGAGCGTACCTACCAATGGCTTTTTTCGGAAGTTATGAAATGTGCCTTCGGAATATCATTAGATATTTACCGTTAGATTTTCGGTAAAGGAAAACATGGTGAGGATACCTGTTGCATGCATATATGTGCGAAGAAATTAAAAGGTGTAAGTATGTGAAGTCCCCAATCCGCACTGGGTCGGCGTGGGGACTAATACTTGTTCCACTTAGGTCATCTCTGACCTAATTGGACTACACTGTCAAAAGAAAAAACTGACCTACCTGGAAACCAGGTATTGGCAGCATGCTGACCTAACTGGACTCCAATAATGACAGCAAACTGAAAGTATTGAAATGACTAATTTCACTCTGGCCTAAAATTGACGGAGCCCCGCTGGGCTCCTATTTCCGCGCAGTTTGCCCTTCGGGCATCTGAAGATATCTAGCGAACCTAACCTACCTGGACCTGAGGGCGTTGTAGATCACTTACCTATAGTAGGACTTTTTTAGAATTACATATTTGAACATTTTTACTTTCAGACTATTGTCAGTTCAGTCTTTTCTACATCTCGACCTTTTTTTACTTTGTCAATTATAATTTTTGACTCTTTTATTTCTTGACAATAATCATTATCATTAATTAGACAGTATTTAGAAAAACCGGCCAAGTGCGAGTCGGACTCGCGCACGAAGGGTTCCGTACCGCATGATCTATAAAAAGAGTCCGACTCGCACTTGGCTGCTTTTTAATATTTGTTGTTATAGCGGCAACAGAAATACACAATCTGTGAAAATTTCAACTATCTAGCTATTACGCTTCTTAAGATACAGCCTGGTGACAGACGGACGGACGGACAGCGAAGTCTTAGTAATAGGGTCCCGTTTTTACCCTTTGGGTACGGAACCCTAAAAACTGTCCTACCTGGAATAAAAACTTATGTCCTAACGAAATTGGCTTTAAATATTCCACTTACGTCGACCGTTTTGATTTACTGACCTATATGGAATTTCAAAAATTTTGATGTATGAAAAAAAATCTAACCTAAGTGGCAGCTGACGTAAGCGGAATATTAAGTCTACAGGACAGTCCTAAGTTATTACAGATTTCTTACAAATTATGTCAACCATTACCTATTCACCTTACTAGAACCAAAGGAATTTGAACCTTCGGACGGCCTGTTTAGACTAGTTGGTAGTGATACTGCCTCCGAAGCTAGAGCTCCCGGGTTGGAATCCCGGCCAGGGCATTATTTGTGCATTTAGCACGGATATTTGTTCTTGAGTCTTGGATGTTTTCTGTGTATTTAAGTATGTATTTATCTATATAAGTATGTATATCGTCGTCTAGTAAGTACCCATAGTACAAAGCTTTGCTTGGTTTTGGGACTAATAAATAGGTCGATTTGTGTAAGATTGTCCCCCAATATTTATATTTATTTATTATTTTATTCTATACGGAATTTTGACTTCGTTTTTAAGAGGGCGCAGTACGCTCGGTTCTCCATACAAACGTATTTACGCTCTCATTTTAAAACGCCATGCTAGAATAACATGAAACTTTGTATACACAATGGGATCCGGCATATCTAGGTCGAAAATTAGTTTCTGAAACTGTTAATGAGATGGGAAACGGGTGTGCCTCTTTATGATTAGCGGATCAGAGTAACTACTTAGTTTTAATGAATTATTTGAAACCTGAATCAACCTTATAGGAATATTTACACATCCGATATTGCCATAATAGTTATAATGTGATAGGCAGGTAAGTAAATATTTTACTTACCCATATCGGTGTCGTCTCCAAACTAGTGCCTACGCCAATTCTTGGGAATAGGTAGCGGACCCCAGGCATTCTTCAGGATGCAACTGTACTGGGAATAACGCTAGGAGGATGATGATCGGTGTCGTCTCCAATGCGGATATGGTGGCATTATGAAATAGAAGTATTTGCTTGGTTCCAGATTGGAATTACAGTATAACAATTTTGTTTGCCTGGTCCAGACGAGAGTAACATGTGATTGTGATATAATATTACATGTAATTTTGATCAACAGTGTGGATGGTGGATGGCACACGAACTGCCTGAGCTGCTGCCGCGAAACGCAAACGAACAAAGTTTTCCCTCTTTAATTGTTGCACTTGCATATTCGAGCGTTAGAGAGAGATATTCGAACTTCGTTTTCATTTCGCGGTAGTAGCTTTGTTCGCGCTAAAAACCGAAAGCTGCAACTGACTGCAACTGACTGACTCTTATTTAAAAGACATTAGGAGTTGGTATTTTTTTGTACAACAATCGATTTAATGAATGATGTCCATTACTGGTGCTTATCAGCTTAGTGTCTAACACTGGTGCCATCACCCTTATCAAGTACACTCAGCAGCATATGATGATAGTAGTCAAAACAATCGTACCATATCCTTATTCCTACAGAAATAAGAGTGGTATTGCTATATATCGACTATCTTGGCTGTCACTATAATAATATGTATGCTGAACGTACAAAAATACTTTGAATGTGTATTATCACACTCTAGATTCAGTGGCGTAGCGTGGACTAATCTAGCAGTGGGCGAAGTTGCGTCTGAGGCCTTTTTCTGTATCTGCCGGGTTGTATTGTTACTTGCTACCCGCGGAAATTACATATCAAAAGAGGCCCCCTAATGTGCGAGGCCGTAGGCGAGGGCCCCCTTCGTACATGCCTAGCTACGCCACTGTAGATTGGTGTCAAAATATTTAGATACTATTGGCAACTGACTATACCGGAGGCAGCAGACGGTAATGAGTGCTTATCATGATTTGCCACTCATAAATAGCTCGTATTCCCTACAGGTTAGGCATCGTTAGGTTAGAAAACTTAATTAAAATATAAAATGCATTGTTAAACACAAATCGGCGCTTTTATTTTAACGTAGAGGAAGTATTTTACGTTACAGCTTCACAAATTACAATACTGGTATTACTGGTTAGTTAATTATTAGGTATGGAATCAAGAATAATTAAAAAACGAACATTAAAAAACTTAGCCTTACTTAAAATAAAAGTCTAAAGTTAAAATAAACATTTTGCTACTAAAACTAATAAGTATCAACATAACGAATGCAACGAAACAAACTATACGAACTAACAATGTTGATATTTATGGTATTGTGTTACTTTATTACTTAATTAAAAAAGAGTTTTATGCGAGGAACTGTATTGAATATGATGAAAGGGAATGTATATTAGCAATAGTCTCCTGTTTTATGTGACGAAACTGCTTGTTAAATGATTCAAAATCTTTCATTTCGATTGATTGTAGGTACCGGTTTCAAGCTATGTCATAAGTAATGAGACTAATGAAATTGTAGGTAGTAATAATTACCTCATTTCACTTTAGATTTAAAAACATAAATCCCCAGAAAACATGGAACGTTGTGAAACACACAATGAATACATATGATCAGTAAATAATTTCCTAAAAATCAGTGGCGAGAGCTACATATAGGCATAAACTTACTGCCTATGCCTATGCTAAATATTCGACTGGTTCACGGGCTAACAGCTCATTAGGGACGGAACCCTCAGTGAGCGCAACTTTGGTGTTTCCTATACTCTAGATTTTTCTACATGCCACTTCTAACAATTTCGATATAAAACCATGGTAAAATCATAAAAAGTAACAAATTACTTAAATACTTACTTATATAAATCAAAATCACATTGTAACCATATATTATATGTATTATTATGTATGACTAATAATAAAAAATCACATAAAAGATTAAGACGGCACACACTGTTTCAATATTGCAGGCTATATCTAATTTTTTTGGACACTATGTAAAGATGGTTTATACCTGATGCAAAACCCTCAAACTGCTCAAAGACCTAGCTAACCTCGTAGTGCACACTGGCCTGAGCTGGCACAGAATAGAGAAGAGTGGCATCTCTTGTATCAGAGGCCAAGATCCTTTTTGGGTCATCGAGCAAGCATAGTAAGTATTTGATTAATTTTGTACTAAAGCAGTAACGCTGCTAACGAAAATTTCAAATTAAAGGGAAAAATTTAATGCTCCGATGAGGATTCGAACCTGCGACATCTGGCATACGCGGCCAATCGCTCTAGCCTCTGAGCTATCGGAACAACCAAGCTCGTCCACGAAATCCTTCAATAGTTCCCTCTTACAACGCCTTAGGGAGGCGTACAGCGACATCTACCGTAGAAGACTTAGGCTTCTATTAACCTCGGTCGAGTCGATCCTGCTCGGAGCATTAATTTTTACCCTTTAATTTTAAGTAGTTGATGTGATTCACTTAACTCGTGTTGTAAGAGAGTGTACGAATTTTTTCTCTCTTATACGCCATGCCGACACGAGCTGTGACCGATGCGTCAATAAATGACTAGCCGACCCACCTCGCAATTCTATATTAGTCAGGACATGAATAGCGCTCCAAATATTAGCACACTCCAGGGCCCGGTTTCATGAATTTATAATTGTAATCACTATCTACTAAGGCGTTAGACCAATAGCGACTAGCCATTTGAGAAACGTCGCCAGTTTAAACTTGCGAAATTGTAACTGTAGCTTCGTTTAATGACCCTATTCCAGGATACTTTGCAAGTGTGCAGAATTGTTAAGCTTACGTTCTATAGTGAAGAATAATTTACAAGCATGTAAGTTGTAATAATCTTGGAATAGCGCCCAAAATATATAGATCTTTGTCATCACCGAGACCCAGTCTGGTGGAAATGAAGCATAAAAATAATCTTAACTAGGCATGTTGTGCTTTATAAGCCGAAGATAATTATGGCTTTACAAAATCTGAAAAAAAAACAACAACCTAAAATAGCCTTTAATGGTACCTGAATTATGCGGTACCATTTACAAATAACTTTTTTTCGAATTCCTCTCGTTGCCTGTATAATTCGGTGACTAAATCTTTGATAAATGGATGGTAGAACTTCCCTTCCGTGGCTGTAAAGAATTCCTGTAGCTTCTTCGGAGCATTCTCACGTTTTTCATATTCAAAAGCTTGTAAAATCATATCATACCTATCTAAGTCTTTGGCAAACTTTGCTTCAGGTGAAGATTGATTTTCATATTCCTGAAAATGAAAAAGGTTTTTGTTATCTTGTTGCTTGTTTCCAAACTTAGAAATTTCAACAGTGTAGTTGACACATGTTAAGAGTCCCCAGTACACTCGGCTCAACTCGATTCTCCATACAAACGTAGTTACGCTCTCATTTTAAAGCGCCATGCTAGAATAACATGCATGAAACTTTGTAAACACAATGGGGGCCGCCATATCTAGGTATCCGGCCGGCATATCTATGTCGGAAATTAGTTTCTGTTGCTAGAAATGGTAATAGAAAAAAAAATACAGCGAGTTTTTGATTTTTTTACGTCTTGTATGAAAACCTAAATAATCGCTGTTTTTTCTCTCTTTTATAATTTCAAGCAACAGAAACTAATTTCCGACATAGATATGCCGGCCGGATCTCATTGTGTATACAAAGTTTCATGTTATTCTAGCATGGCGTTTTAAAATGAGAGCGTAACTACGTTTGTATGGAGAACCGAGCTTACTGCGGACTCTTAAGGTGCGTACGCTGAGGCAGCCTCTGGTTGAGGCACGCGCGGCTCGCCTGTTTGCTCAAATGCGTCGCGTCACGCGCAATGCGTGAGCAGCTCGCGGCGACCCGGCCGGAGTCGTTCTTTAACCGTGCTCAAAGGCGTCTTGAGGCGCGTACGAATTCGAGCACCACAAGAATAACATATTTTTTACATTTGTTCTATGACAACCAACGGCCACCAGCGACGCCCAGGGTCGGCTCGCCGTGAGTGCGCTGCCTCTCTAGAGCATGTTTACGTGCTAATGTTATGGTCGCGAGAAGCTCGCCGCTCCGGGCAAGCATGCCCCGACGGAGCCACTCAAATGCGTACGCAGCTTAACATTGTACGACAATTTCATATTTTTATGTTATATTATAATTTATAATATGGACGGGAAATTATAACAAAGTGGACTTTAAAAAACAAAGTCAAAATTATTTACAGATTCAATTTCAATTTAGAAAATGTGTGACTTATGAATTATGAAAATGTGTGTCGTGTCAACAAAACAGCATTAAATTTCCTAAAAGTTTCCACACGGGCAACTTCGCGGTAGATGCCGCTACAAGCCTCCCTAAGGCTTATTTAGAAGACTGAACTGATTGAAGGATTCGTTGCGACGAGCGATGACCAAGGTAGCTCAGTCAGTGATACATTTTTCACTCCTGTTGGAAATTATAATTTCTCTAAGCGGACGATTCTTGTAAAAATATTTACAGCACCTAGAAGTTCATTGGTAAATCAGATTTCAGACCCGATATTAACAGAGATACAACCAGTCAGTTATAATTATAATCCATAGGCAAATTTGCAAACGAAGAAGACTCTTCATCTGGTATGGATGTTCCTTGTAGTCAACAGAATACGAATTTACCAGTTTTAACAAATTGAGGGGATGACAGACCTGGCTGTGACATCAGAAAGAGGGTGGCATACACTATAGGGATTATTGTTGTATCATTTGTTATCAAAAATCAAATATTTTAGTACTTGAAATTAATACTTGAAGGTAGTGCTGGGATAAAAATACATTTTTACTAAAATAATTGGTTTAAAATTGTCAGGAGTCAAGTCAAGGGTCAAAGTTGAAACATTTTTAGATTCCAATGTTTCTACAGCAAAATATTATAATAATGTAAGCAATAACAGGAGCTTCTCAGTCAACTGCTTAAGGGCAAGCCATATTGTGTTCTCCTATAGAACACATAGACATATATAGATACCAACGGGGTTTAATATATACACAGTTTAGTCGGATTCATGTTTACCTTGTAAAGCTCATACATCCTATCACCAGCAAAACCGGTGAGCTCCGCAATGGTTTTCATGGCTTCATCTTCCTGCCGATGCTTTTCTTCAGGCGACACTCCACAGTGAGGTGTGATGTCACCAACTATGCACTCCGCCAAGTCATGGACGAGGGCTGAAATAAATTAGATCATAAGTATAAATTTGATTGGCAGTGATAGTGTCCTGCACGGCTAATCTATCGCGAAAATAGGTTTTCTACTGTAGCATTGTTATTTCGCAGTAGCTGACACTGTAATTTTATATTTAACTATAGAATGTATATTGTTTTGACAAAATGACGCCTCTCCGAGTTTCTAACGCCAGTTCTTCTCGTGGCAGAGGTTTATTTTTCCGAACCGGTGGTAGTTTATTGACGTTCATAGGTGCATGTAATATGCCTAATTTACTTTAAATGCATTTTTACTTTTTTATTATTGCATATGTACGCTCTTTTTTATTGTTGCACAGGCTGGTCAGAGGATACCCCCCTTTTCTCCTAATAGGTATTATTAATTGTGTGCTCTTATCAACCCAAGCACAATGTGACCAATAAAATAATATGTATTTAAATATGGCGGGCCATATATGGCGATTGACAGACCGGTGGACCAATCTTACCACTGAATGGAAACCTAGAGACAAAACAAGAAAGCAGGGACGACCAAAGCTCAGATGGAGAGATGAGCTCGGAAGCTTCGACAAGTATTGGTGGAGAACGGCACGTAGTAGGAGGGAATGGCAGGAATAGGGGGAGGCCTTTTCTACAGGGGTGGCATGTGAATAAGCACTAGTTTTTAGGAATAAAATGTATTTATTTATTAATTGCATGAAATAAAGGCTATTATTATTATTTATTACATATGTATTTATGGCCACGACCCAAACTGAAATAACTATACCTCAGTATTCTTCTGGCAGGAAGGTCATCTGGTTAGTGCTGCTACTACTAGGTACTACTTGGTAAATATATATAAGAACACAGAGGAATGGAATTGAAAAATATTACATTGTGTCACATTCTGTGTGTTCTGGAGTGATTTATGGGAGGAGTAATTCAGAATGTAACATGCCAGGAAGGAAGAAAATTAAGTCTAGTTTGTTTTTTCACTATTGGGAAGTATGTAAATTGGATATAAATCAGGCGTTACTCTGCGGAAATCCATTACAAGCTTCTTGAACAATATTTCTTTGCTATTCCGCAAAAAAAAAGTGTAGGTCTATTAGTGTTAATGTATCCACTTGCGTATTTTTGCACGCGGTACAAAAACATTAATAGACCTACATATTTTTTTTAGCAGAATAGCAAAGAAATATTTTTCAAGAAGCTTGTCATGGATTTCCGCAAAGTAACGCCTGATTCTATCAATTACTTGAAAACAGCATGCGTAGCCGAACAGGCATGACTTTATGGAAATAAATGTTTATTTTGGTACTATTTCACATCACATTGATATGTCTATCAATTACTTGAAAACAGCATGCGTAGCCGAACAGGCATGATTATGGAAATAAATGTTTATTTTGGTACTATTTCACATCACATTGATATGCCACTTAATTGCGATAAACTAATCATAGAAAAGAAAGTCAGTAGCATTCAGATTCCGATGATATTTGCCTTACAAGTGCATGCATGTGTCATTGTCTTGTTCGTGCCAGAAAAATAGTGAGGTATAGAGATACCACACAGAATTAAAAAATTTATACTGTAATACTGTGTTAACACATTCACTGCCACCGACGCACTTGTGCGTTCACTTCTATGCAAGTTTGTTCTTAGGGGCGTGGCTGGCAGTGAATGTGTTAATTGATCACCTTAATATAATATTATGCCAACCTTGACTCAATTAAGAAAAAAATATTTACATTCAATAGATACAATATGCATTTTTAGAGGTGAGGTTTTATATGTGTAACTTTTAAAATGTCAACTGAACTTGGTCAGCAGTGTGGTAACACATTCTCTGTAAAAACCTGGTCCTACATGCATACTTATGCATAACCAATGCTATCCCACTCAGTAAAGAAAACTGTTCAGAAACTGGGAACTGAAGTGAAAGTGTCAAATAAAGAGTCATTGGCTTCACAGTTACAGTGCTTTTTGACATGCTATCCTGTTTCGTATAAAAAAAGACAAAATCTCAATTTTGTACAATTTTCTATTTAGTCTTAATCCCCTCATTCTTCTACTTAGAATCTAATTGGAAACCTTACCTATCTGAAGGCACCTAAAGCGGTCCAATTTTGTTGGGTTGTTCTCATCAGTAAGCAGAAAGGTCATCAGACCCATACGGTACATGTGACCAGCGATGGACTCACAATCGTCGATGTCGCATAGAACCCAACCAGTTCTCTTAACGTGCTGAAAAACAAAGTAATTTCATATTACTTATTAACAAAGACAGCGCAAAACTAGCTTTTGGTTTCACAAATGTAGCACAACACTCGAATTCGTTTAACACAAAGATTGATTGAATGTTAGTGAAATATAAAACGTTAAAATCAAAATTTACCTTCAGACGACCCACGAGTTCTAAGAACTCAAGGATCTTTTTGTTCTCCATAACCAAAGCCAATATTAGAATTAAACTTATGTTATTAATATTTTTAAATAAGAAAATATTGAGCCGAGTCGATCACTTTCCGCAGACAAGGCCTAATTTTGAACGGACGTTTTCTTTCTTCTTAATCTTCTTTCTTTGACTTTGACACTGACAATGGATGACGCAACGCAATGGATAGCGATGGATAGGATCACAAAGTGCAAGTGGTATACATAAGGATAGGTTAGTGAGTGACAGATATATTCTCTTATTTCTCTTTCTATGGTGACAGATGTGGTGACAGCTGAACGAAAGACGAGTGAATGAAAGATGAACGGATGTTAAGCGTTCTACACACCTATCAATTTGTTACTAAGTTACCAACAACCATAGAGATAGGAGTACTCACGGCTGTTTATCTACGTAGAACGAAACGCGTACGATAGCCGCCATATTGTGTCAAAAAGATTTTGATGACTTACCGGGCTCTGATTGGCTACTGCCTTGAATTGACGGCCATAATGGCAGTGCCATTGGACGTCAAACGTCGAAATAAAGTGACACATAAAAATAAAATGGCGTCTCCTTGGAATTTCGTCTAGTAGTCTCTGAACATTTTTTTTCATTCTTGCAAATATTGTTATTTAAATTGTAATTTTGATAGTTTACTATGTAGTAAAAATCTACCAGCGGGTACAGATTAAATATGATTGCTTACGGTCTATATTTTTGGTTCGTGAGTTGGCGGTCTGAACCCTTACTAGTCTGTGACTTACCTTAAACAACCTTTTTAATTTGGGCGGGCTAGCTGCTACCACGGCTGTTTATCTACGTAGAACGAAACGTGTATGATAGCGTCCATATTGTGTCAAAAGATTTTGACGACATACTGAGCTTTGATTGGCTACTACCTACGTCAAACGTCAAAATAAAGTGACAAATAAAAATAAAATGGCGTCTCCTCGGAATTTCGTCTAGTCGTCTCTGAGCATTTTTTTATGTTTTTTCTATTGTTGTTATTTAAATTGTAGTATTGATAGTTTACTATGCAGTAATCAAACGAAACAGTGTGTAGCTAATCGAAAATTCATCTGGAAGCGCGTAATAACCATTGATTGGACAACAAATGGAAGATAGTGAAGTGCGTCGTATGTGGCATGGCATGCAAGTTCTCATTATATATCGTTATCATATTTATCGTTGGATGTTCACAGTAAGTTCCATTGCCACAGTGTCATTAAATAATTTAGTGTCATTAAGCCATTTCGTCAGAGACAGTGGTAGAGATGGGAGTACCTCAGGGGTCTATTCTAGGTCCGTTCCTGTTCCTTGTTTATGTAAATGATCTGCCATATATGGTAAGCCGACGATCAGGCATTGTAATGTTCGCAGACGACACCTCATTACTGTTCAAGGTAAATAGGAGAGATACTGAACTCATTGAACCAAATAATACCCTCTCCATGATATCTGACTGGTTTGCTGCCAATAACTTAGTATTGAACCCGAAAAAAACGAAATGTATGAAATTCTCTCTAGCGAACTCATCAAACAGAAACTTAGCTACAAATATTAAACTCAATGGTCAAACATTAGAATTTGTTACTTCTACTGTATTCTTAGGTATTACATTGGACTCAAAATTGCAGTGGGGTTCCCATATAACAGCGATAGGAAGTAGGTTGAGCTCTGCTGCATTTGCAGTCAGGAGAATAAGGCAGCTTACCAATGTGGCAACGGCACGGTTAGTTTACTTTGCTTATTTTAATAGTATAATTACTTATGGTCTTATCTTATGGGGATCAGCTGCAGATATTGAAACTGTTTTTATTTTGCAAAAAAGGGCTATCCGAGCAATTTATAACTTGGGGTCGCGTGATTCATTAAGATAATTTTTCAAAGAAATAGATATTCTAACCCTGCCGTCCCTATACATATTTGAAATAATAATGTATGTTAGGAAGAATTTGGGCAATTTTCCAACGAACGCTGATAAACCAATAGCCACGAGAAATACTGGGAAACTGAAAATAACCTTCTATAGACTAGTAAAGGCGAAAAAGTCGTTCTTGGGAAATTGTATCAAATTCTACAATAAAATTCCTAAACACATTACTGAACTTAGCAATTCTAAATTCAAATCTGTAGTAAAACAAACACTTATTTCAAGAGCATATTATAAGATAAACGATTACATCATGGATAGGGATGTGTGGCAGTGATAGCGTCCTGCACGGGTAATCTATCGCAAAAATATATTTTCTACTGTAGCATTGTTATTTAAGTTATTTTGTAGTAATGTAATTTTATATTTAACTATATAATGTATATTGTTTTGAAAAAATGACACCTCGCCGAGTTTCTTACGCCGGTTCTTCTCGTGGCAGAGGTATATTTTTCCGAACCGGTGGTAGTTTATTGACGTTCATAGGTGCATGTAATATGCCTAATTTGAAGAATAAACTACTTTTACTTTTTTACTTTTTTTTTTAAAAATTAACTTCAAAAATCTACCAGCGGGTACAGATTAAATATGATTGCTTACGGTCTATATTTTTGGTTCGTGAGTTGGGGGTCTGAACCCTTACTAGTCTGTGACTTACCATAAACAACCTTTTTAATTTGGGCGGGCTAGCTGCTACCACGGCTGGGGTGCTACCGCGAACTTCGAAAATCGAACTTCGTATCGTACCGTCCCTTTCGTCATATAGAGTATAACACGAGAGTGAAAGGGACGGCACGACACGAAGTTCGATTTTCGAAGTTCGCGGTAGCACAGCTGTTTATCTACGTAGAACGAAACGTGTATGATAGCGTCCATATTGTGTCAAAAGATATTGACGACATACTGAGCTTTGATTGGCTACTGCCTACGTCAAACGTCAAAATAAAGTGACAAATAAAAATAAAATGGCGTCCCCTCGGAATTTCGTCTAGTCGTCTCTGAGCATTTTTTTATGTTTTTTCTAATGTTGTTATTTAAATTGTAGTATTGATAGTTTACTATGCAGTAAACAAAAGTGTAGCTAATCGAAAATTCATCTGGAAGCGCGTATTAACCATTGTTTGGACAACAAATGGAAGATAGTGAAGTGCATCGTATGTGGCAAGGCATGCAAGTTCTCATTTTGCAAAATGTACGAGTGTTGTGGTTGTAAAACGTAGAACTCTGTGAAAGGACGAAGATATATCGTTTTCCCGGATATGAGATGAGATAGGTACATTAAAAAATAAATCTGCTGCTAAGTAAAATGTTTGTTTCATTTGATTTAACTAAGATCTGACTCAACATAGTTCACGGTATTTCAATTGAACACCAGTGGTGTTCAATTGGAAATGCTGTGAGCTTCTACACAATGTTAAATTTAAATGAGCTATATATATTTATTGTTGGATGTTCACAGTAAGTTCCATTGCCACAGTGCCATTAAATAATTACAAAAAATTAACGTCAAAAATCTACCAGCGGGTACAGATTAAATACAGGATGTCCCAAGAAGTAGTGATATACTGAAGCTGGGAGGTAGAGGACCTAGAGGGCTACCTGAATCACCCCCATGTATGTTCCGCGATTTTTAGTATTTTCGGAGTTATGTTTTTTTTTTTAATTCTTCACCTATCGCCGCGTACGATGAGATTTTTATTTATGGTGACGTGAATTATTGCGGTAGATGCTTGATTTTTTTTGTGTGCTAAGCTGATAGATAGGCCAATTCAGTATGGTAACATTTACTATCGTTAGATCTTTGAATGGCATAAAAAAAATTAAATGCCAAGAAAGATAAAATTACCCAGTATGTTCACAACCTCAAGGGCCCTTAAAAAATAAAATCACATAAAAAATAATTACCGATTGGCTTTTAAAAACTTGCTCTATCTATCAGGTAGCTACCCTGAAAATTTCATTTTATTATTAATAAGGCTTCAATCAAAAAATTGAAATCTAAATGTGGTAAGTGCAAAATTTTTATTTACATAATGATTAATGCGAGCAAAATAAAACCAATTACAAGGCCCCCCCTGTTCCTCAATGCAAGTGCGACATCGCCGGAAAAAGTTGTCTTTTAAACGTCTGAATGCACTTCTATTATTTTTAATGGTTTCTTCTGCTACTCTCAATTTCCGGGTTAACTCGTCCAAATTGGGGCATTCTCTCGAGTAGACGAGGTCTTTGAAATATCCCCATAGAAAAAAATCTATGGGGTTTAGGTCGGGGGAACGTGGAGGCCAGGCTATAAGGCAGGCGTCACCCCGGCCGCAACGACCAATCCATCTTTCAGGGTATCTTTGATTTAAATAGTTTCTCACGTCCAAGGCAAAATGGCATGGTGCACCATCACACTGCAGTACTATGTTTCTGCGTGTCTCCAAATCCACATCTTCTAACAGCAGGCGCAGATCGACGCGTAGAAAATTTAAAAAGTGATTGCCGCCCAGGCGGTCTGGCAGCTGAAAGGGCCCGATTAACTTACCGTTAAGTATGCCAGACCAAAGGTTAACACTAAAGTGTTCTTGGAATGTCGATTCCCTTTTTAAATTCGGATTTTCAATTGCCCATGAGTGAGAATTGTGCATATTAAAAATCCCATTGCGTCTAAAGTGGGATTCATCCGTCCACAAAATTTGGTTAAAAAAATTTTCGTTTTCAGCTTGTCTCCTCAGCATTTCCTGACAGAATTCAATTCGCCGATTGTAACTGTTGCACTTTTCTTCCGGTTTCAACTGTTGCACTTTTCTAATGTGAAACGGATGATATCCTACGGTCTGTAGTGTACGGTGTACCTAAGATTTAGAAAGTCCGGTACGACGTTCCGTAACTCTCACACTGGTCGACGGGTCTCTTTCTACTTCTTCAACAACTGCATCTACTACATCAGGATCCGGCATAGTGGCCATACGGCCTGATTTCGTACCCGGTATGTGACCTTCCAAATACGCATTATGTACTCTTAAGATCATGCGATAGTCAGGAAACGTTTCAGGTTGAGGCCCGCCTCTTCGTTCCACATGTTCCCGGTACAGCCTTGAAGCTTCCGTATTATTTATTAAAACGGTTGTACTAACCAATAAGCGTATGTATTTAAAACAAATATTTAATGTTTCGTCCGTAATACAAAAATAAAATGTATAATTTACTCCTCTATGTTACCATTTAGTCAAACTTCAGTTTTAAAGTTACTTTTTAACGCGTATTATTTAAGTTATTTTAAATATCTTTGGAAATTATGTTAAGACCAGTTATATTTTTACATAATAACTGTTTAATAAATGTGAGTTGTTTAACAGAAAACCAGCGAAAATCTAAAAATTATGTTAATTTCTCTAAGGACAGTTACAATAATAGGAACATTGTTACCAAATAAAGAACATAAGCATAGTGTTCATTAGATTACACATTAATATTTTTACTTATTCACTTAAAAAGCACTTATTGGCTATGTGCACGTCAGGCCGGCTAGTATGATAGCTTATACCGTCACGTTTTATGTGACGTTTCAGTACATTTTGGCCATATAACGTGACGGTATAAGCTATCATACTAGCCGGGCAGACACGTAAAACGTCAAGGGTACCGGGACAATGTCAAACTCAGAGGTGGAAAAAAAGCGCGGGAAACGTGGAACGCGGCGGTCAACTTTTTCGTTTCTCTTAACTTTAATTATTACCTTATTGTAAATATTGATTAGAAAAGTGGTTATATTGTATACATATAGTTTTCTTGTATTTTTGTAAATATTTATTTTTGTGTAGTTAGTGTATATACTTGCATTGGATTAGGTAAGTTTTTATAACATTTACATTTCCTCCTGACCCTGGTGGAACAAATCTCCAAGTCGGGTGCAACGTAACAGTTGACAATTATGAGTCCAGTATGGACATGGATGCCTCTATTGCTTCGGCTAGCGGCAAAATAAAACGACCTAAATTGCATAAACGATGCAAACATTGCAACAAAAAGAGGTCAAAAATTGCAAAAAATAATGGCGACAACTTCAATAATGCTTGCGATTGTCAGTCACCTGAAACTCTACCGCCACAGGAAACCCACTCTCATGTCACTAATGTCCAAGTGACTAAAACACCTGATATACAAGCTGTACCAAAGGTTAATTTGAACACAGAAAATAAAAACATAAAAGTTGGCAGAAATTTATTTTTCTCAAACATCCAATGAAATATTGATGTTATGTTCCTTATAATAGGCTGTGAAGTATGACGTTTCAGGTGTGGCTAGAACAAGAGGTCGTAAATGGGATTTCATACAAATCATGTAGGCCTAGGCCGGCAAAGTCCTCTTTTTTAATTTCCATTCCACATAAATTTGTGGCACAGGTATCATGACATTCTGCCACTATGCGTATTAAAAATAAAACTGTTTTTTTTTGTTGTTTATTTCATTGCATGTTTGAGAAAAGCACTATACATACCTCGGCGGGAAATATGGGGTTGCCCGCCTTAGACCTATCCTTATGTCTATATGTCTTTGGCCGGCAACCCTTTTCGTCCTGGCCTCTGTAGTAATGTCTATACAACCACAGATGTTGCACCATTTACAATACATGTACAACTTAAACAATCAGAACGAAACTCTTCCTTGCATCCGGTATCTTTTGGAAAATTCTTAATGAAAAATAACTTTAAGAATATTGTATTGGCTATGTGCACGTCAAAAACGTCAAACGTCAAAGGTCCCGAGACAATGTCAAATAATGACACATGAATATTTTATTTACTTTAGTAAACGAGAAAGACCCCGTATTGGAAATTTTACTGATATAAATAAGAGAATAAATAAATACATACAAACGAAACGAATCGTAGTAAACCGTTCAGAAACCAATAGAAAACGTGAAAGTAAATTTGACAGTGGTCCCCGGTAAGTACACATTTCTGCCATGGTGTGCGCTACGATCGCCTAGCTTACCCCCACCACCTACTTCGCACATAGCCAATATGGCAGTGTCAAGCGCATAGGTAGGGCTCGCATATCGATGGCTTTCCCACGGTGTGATGATTCTCGGCTTGAGGCTGAGCACAAGCGCCAAAGCGACATAAAAGTCACTATGGCTAATAACTGTATTTCTTATAGTGAAGAACTGAAATAAATAAGAAAATAAATTAATAACTACAACCGAAACGAATCGTAGGAAACCGTTAAAAAACCAATGTGAAACGTGAAAGTAAATTTGACAGATGTCCCCGGTAAGTACACATTTCTGCCGTGGTGTGCGTTGCGATCGCCTAGCTTACCCCACCGCCTACTTCGCACATAGCCAATACATATATAAGATGAGCATACAAATATTTACATTATATATATCACGCAACGACACCAAAATCTTCCCAGCTATTAAAGCTGGTTAAATCTTCATGTGCCTACTTAAAAATGACATTTTCGAATAGTGCACACTTCTCCAAAGAAATCCTTTTTTGTTACTCTCAGTTCCTAGCCATACGTATCTATTCAAAAGGTAACATAAAAGGAAGTAACACTATGATGCTCGATGCTTTTAAAATATTCTAAAATTATATGTAATGAATAATTGGAATTAAAAGTGTGATCATATGAGTCTCTAATAAATTGTTTAGTATAAAATTCAAGCAAAAGTGATTAAATACAACACCTAGGCACCTACTCAAGTTTTCCGGTAACAAACACTGAAAATTTAATAAACAAAAACTTATTAAATTTAAAAGGACATCGATAAAAGACGAATGTACAAACTTTTTGAGAATTGCTAATTTAGGATCCAATTATTGTTTAAAAACGAAACTTAAAGAAAAAACTTTAAAAACCGTCCAAGTGCGAGTCGGACTCGGGCGCGAAGGGTTCCGTACCTATTATCTATACAACATCAGACACTTTATTGTAACATGATAATACCTAACCTTTTTAATTTAATTTAAATAATAATATTTTTATCAGTAATAAGAACGTTAAATAATATCAAGTAGAATTTTCGTCAAGTGCGAGTCGGATTTTAGTAATACACAAACACGAACACAGCAAATGGGTCACGACCTAGAGGAGGGGCCAGACTGAAAATCAGCGCTGAGCTTGCAAGCTCCAGCATATGCTGAACCTGGTACCCATTGCCGCAAACTTAGTTTTTTAAATTGTATTTTTTTTTCTTAAATTGTAAATGAAATGCTTTCTTTCACTTTTTTATATCCGTCTTTTGTATTTTTATACCCTGTTGATGTGGCAATAAATATTTATTATTATTATTATTTTCCCACACATTTTGAGACACCGCGCCTGATGAACAGAATGAGGAACTTTTTAAAGGTTTTTTTATGTGCGAGCTCCCTTAAACATTTATTTTATTTTGTTTTCAGTATTTGTTGTTATAGCGGCAACAGAAATACACAATCTGTGAAAATTTTAACTGTCTAACTATCACGGTTCAGGAGATACAGCCTGGTGACAGACAGACAGAGAGAAAGACAGACTGACGGACAGCGGAGTCTTAGTAATAGGGTCCCGTTTTACGCTTTGGGTACGGAACCATAAAAAGGCGGGATATACCTATTATTTTCTTCAGTTCAGATTTATAACATTATGTGAAGAGAAATAAACGAAAAATGTTTGGCTTTGTATTATTGTTAATGGTGAAACTAAAAACGGAGAGCCGCAACCTGCCGCCGACATTTAGTTACGAAGTCTAGTTCTGTATTTAGGGATTACCTACTTCACGAAGTTCAGATTGCAATTTCAAGTATGTATGTACCTATAAATAACGTAGGTACCTAGAAGGAAACCGAACTTGACGAATGCTCTTGTAGATAACAACCGGAGTCAATTAACCGTCCAAATTGGTCATCGAGTCAGAATGTGACCACAAACAACGCTGTTTAACCTCGTGGACAGTCGTTGGTCCATTAATCACTATTAGTCCTTATCCACTCACTTGCTTTGGTTTTTGAGTTGAACTCTATTCCCTTGTAATACGGGTGACCGTGGCAATGATTATATTATGTACTTTTTCTAGTTCTTGTGCCGTGCCTTTTCTCGCGTCGCATTAGTAAGCGTTACCTACAGGATAGGTACTCCAGCCCGGCTAGTAGATTGCTTATACCGTCACGTTTTACGTGACGTTTCAGTACATTTTGGCCATATAACGTGACGGTATAAGCTATCATACTAGCCGGGCAGGTGTAGGAGCTTAGTAGCAAATAAACACCTCTAACCTCTCATAGGTAAGTACTCGTATCTTTAGAAAGTGGTGATGCTAAAATGCATGTGGTTGCATTAACAACATCGTAAGTGTCAACCATGCAGCGAAAGGAACCATAACACCATGATTTAATAAGCGGTAAGTTGACTAACACCACTAACAGCTTGCCGCCAGCTCTCTAACTAGCATATCTCCGATCTAAGAGCCGCATTTAATGTAACAGGATACCATTCAGTCTTTCTAAATTGTGCGTCACACACGGTTCCGTAGACACGGCAAGGATAGTTTAACTCTTGTTTAATTAATATGATCGATGGGCGACCTACGGCGCCCCGTGAATCGCAATGGGCTGCAGTACCGCTATACAAATTTAAATTCAATCTCGAACGCCAACGGTCAGTGAAAATGTGTGACTACTCGCTGACGGTTCACCAATTAGTAGCGTAACATAGCCGGAAAATGAGCGTTCTAACTCTGGAGTTTAGTGAAGTTTTGTTCGGCACGTGGAAAATTGTTTGCCCCGTAATTTCTAGCCTGTGAGTTAGCTGGAATGATTCTGTTGTTGTTCTTTTGTGCAGGTTTGTGGTATCAATTAAGTATTTTGGGTAGTAGAAAGCTTTTTGGTCCTGTCACGCTTTTACGAACATTTTACGTGGATTCTTTTGAAATGTTGCCTTCTAAAAAGAACCTCTTTTAGATTAGGTTTGTTGGTATAATTTTAATTGTAAAAGTAATGAGTTACTTTGGTTTTGCTTCTTTTACGATGCTTATTTGCCCGTAGAATAGTTCATAGGTACGAAAAAAGTACGATATCGGCTTAGAGGCCTACAGTTGCTAAAAATATAGCTCGAGTTTATCACTACTAATTGTAGTACTAGTAATTGTAGTAAGATAACTGTAGACTCTGCAGTTATTTTACCGGATGAATACTAGTTACAGATAACATGAGATGGTATTCTATCTAACTCGGTTAATAAGCTTGCAAATTCTGCACTTATGAAGCAACACTGTTAGTTTTACAATTTCGCTGATAAGAGTTACTCAAGTTTAAATAACGGAAACTAATTTAGTTCTAGCCGTTGCAGCTACAAATGAGCAACTCGATCAGGAGTTCTGTTGTCCGGAAATTCTATTTTAACTTATTTACGATGTTGGTAACTATTTATACGTTCAATGAGAGTTTTAGAAATTTAGAGTAGTTTAGGTTAGTCTAAGCTTTAGCTGGAATTAACTTTAAAAGCCGATCGTAGGTACAAAAACATGGGTGATGAAAACAACTTCCTCCAAAAATATGCAACGAATTAAGGGACCCCTGCATGCTCCACTGAATTCGATTCTCCATACAAACGTAGTTACGCTCTCATTTTAAAACGACATGCCGGAATAACATGAAACTTTGTATACACAATGAGATCCTATGAGAACTACGTTTGTATGGAGTACCGAGCTTCCTGCGGACTCTGCACATGTGATCACTTGCAGTAAATATCAGCTGCATAGTGAATTTAACAATTATTAGGTACCTACAGGTTAAGGACCAAATATTTGCACTATCGTTAAGGTTTTTAATTCGTCTACAATTTAATTTATTCCATTGTGACACGAAAGCTACCCATATAAATTTTATGAAATATGTGTCACAACGGAATCAATTAAATTGTAGAATAATTAAAAGCCTTAACTATGGTCCAAAAACGTGGTCCTTACCCTACAGCTGTAGAGAATAATGCTTTCCCATCAGCTAAACTCTGAATACGACTAGCTAGACAGCTAGACTAGCTAGACAGCTAGACTAGCTAGACAGCTAGACTAGCTAGACATTAATTATTGTATTAATCGCACAGATATATCAGAGTAAAACGGACCCGCTCATTTAAGTTGAACGATTTCTGTAAATCTGATCTATTCTCACTAATGCACATTTCAGAAAGTTTGAGAGAGCCAGACAAATGACAACTGACACGTCTTCACCTGTCAGTATCTCCCTCTTCATAACTGAACTGAAGTTGTGGTGTGTTAAGTGCGTACGTAGCTTAAGACTATCGCTAAATAGAGATGACATCGAGCAGCATCAACATCATCACTTCGTCACTACCTCTAGTAATTCACAATGACGACACGGTAATCGATTGAAACTTCTTCGGGTCTATTAGTCTTATTCAGAGTTTAGCCGGTAGGAAAGCTTTATATTCACTACATAATTGTTAAATTCACCATGCAGTTGATGTTTATTGCAAGTGATCAGGGCATGTACAGTGCAACAATAGGCATCGAATTAATCCTCTGCTTTAAACATTCATTTCGAGGGCTTCAAGCTAAAGGGGGGCGTACAAACAAAACCCATAGGGGGAGAGGCAAAAAACTTGATAACATTTATTGCAATTTGCAATTTTACAAGCATTTAAATTACTAATGTCTTTATTAAGTGTCTTGCTAAGTTTTACGTTAAATATTCTAAAAAGTACCTAGTAATAATGCGCTTATGGCTCTTCACCGCGACAATAAATCAATAATGTCCGACATCTATATTGAAATTGACTGAAAAATACTTGAAACTTATGATCGTATACTTAAGAGTGCGCAGTACGTTCGGTTCTCGCTTATAATGAATTCGATTATAATGGAGAAAAAATACAACGATTATTAAGTTTTTCATACAAGCCGTAAAAAACTGAAAAAACAGCTGTATTTTTTTTTACATTTTCTAGCAACAAAGTAATTTTCGACCTAGATATGCCGGATCTCATTGTGTATACAAAGTTTCATGTTATTCTAGCATGGCATTTTAAAATGAGAGCATAAATACGTTTGTATGGAGAACCGAGCGTACTGCCACGTACTGCGCCCTCTTAAGAAGTATTCCTATTCAATTATATTAAATTGCAACTGCTCAGAATTCTTAAATCAAAATATTTGCTATTTACAGTAATTTACTCTTCGTCATGTAGTTGCTTCTAAATTTCTAATATTTGTACGCCTGTCTGGCCCGGCGATACATACAATAAAATAATATACTTTTCACTGCTGAAATTATTCATGATACCTACTGATCTCTCTGAAGTGCTCATGGCCTAGCAACGGTCGTGAACCGCCGACAGTCAGCGAAGTTAACCAATTTCGACTGAGGTCAGGTCACCTATTACTCCTATTAGGTGACTGATTTCAATGATTACTGAGTATGTCAGTGGTTTGAAAGGCAATAAAGCCGTTGATCCTGGTTTTTATCTGTACCAGCAGTCGTTTAAGCTGTTAATTAGAGAGCCGGAGGGCCGAAGGCCCGGAGCCTCGCCCAGAGTCTCCGGGTATGTCCACTGCCCTTCCCCGTAATTTTGTTTGCGTGGCCGAAGGCCGTGTTCCGTGTAAATCGGGTTGCTCAAGCATTTATATTCTCATAGCATTTTACTAAGCGAACCTGAATGTGAACGGCAAGGCCGAGCACCTCGTAGGGTCGAAAGCCTGAAGCGCCGGACTCACCACGCGAGCTCGAGGGCCAAAGGCCCTCAGAGTGAGCGCACGCGGTCCACCCCTACTCCAAATTGCCTTACAATTTGAGGGCCGAAGCCCTTCCCCCGGCCCCTCCCCCATTCACTAGAAAGACATACCTAGAGTGCAAATTGTGCTTTGCAAATCTCCCGCTCACCACAGATTTTTACATCTCATAACCGGGGTTCGCTCTCCAAGCAAATATCATTCTTCTCTACGACTCAGATAAAAAAGGCAAACTGCGAGTCGGTTACCGCGAGGCGCGAGCGCCCTGCGCACCACGTGCGATACTAGGAGGAATTGAGAGACGAACCTCAAGTGCGCTTACCGGCTTGACAGAAAGGGAGAGAAAGTTGCAAAGATCAAGGACGTATGGCCTCGCGCCTCTCTGGCGCGACGTCATTTGAAGGCTAAAGTATTAATTTTACGGTCGTAAGAGCATACGCCCCATTCCTGATGCGATCACGTAGAGAAACTCTCAGCATAGCCCTCTCCATTGCCCTTTGGGTGACTGAGCCTTCTTATGAGGCCCATAGTAAGCGAACATGTTTCAGTTCCATATCACTGGCAACACACACTGGTCAAAGACTTTCGTCTTGAGACACTGCCATCCGCAGCAGAACCAAAGTGACCGATATAGCCTGACATGATGATGGTGATGAAGAGCATACGCCATCTGAAGACATAGGGTCTTTAAAATGTAAGGTCGTAATACGCCTATTATACCTAGTGCAACACATTTCGGTGGTTCACACAAACTACTAATAGAATAGGAGCTTATCTAGTTGCAGATATGCTTTGGGGATAAATAATTTAGCCTTATCATATACTAACACTCACGATATGTATAATGCTAATCATATTTTACAAGCAAAACGAATCAGCGTGTATGTTATTATCTTCTGGGCAAACTCATAAGTTACTGTACCGATGTTGATGACGACGCAGTTTTTTGTGATGTCACAAATGAGGTGGGCATATAATTAGTTCTTTATTATTGTGGTAGCTGCTTAAACTCGTCTCTACACACAGTCTAGCTAGCACGATAGCCTATACCATGTTATATGGCCGAAATGTACTGAAACTTCACACACAACGTGACGGTATAACTTATCATGCTACGAGTAGCTAGGCAGGAGTAGGTAAATGCGCGAGCCACACAATACCTCTATATGCTATGTATGCAGCTATGCTGCGAGGATGTGTAAGCCAGCTATGTGGACCAATGAATATGATTGGTGGATTCAAACGCATATCCATAACAACGTAGCATAGCACATCTCTGGTGGAAATGCACTCTAAAAATGTCCTCCTCTATAGTGTCGGCCATACATTGGGACGCGCCGGCGCCATACGACCCCGTGTGGCTGGCTAGCGTGCAGGAGTACGGGCCTGTGCCCTCCCTCAACGAGACCAGGTTCTGGTTCTGGGGATGGAGCTGGAGCTGGTTCAAAGAAGAGGATGTGCAGTTCCGGCTCTTCACTAGGTAAATCCTTAACTGGTTCCATAGCTGAGTGTGACAATTGGGCTGTCCCAATTGTCACACTCAACTATCAATAAATGTCAAACAACTGTTTGTTGACATCATACAAAACTATTATAATTATTAAAGGACTAATTTTAAATGGATAAAATAAAAACGTAACTAAGAACTAATACTAATCAAAAAAAAATTATATTAAGGGGTCGCCCCGAGGCATGGTTCCGAAGATGCTGGCAGCATTTCCTCGCTGATTTGCAATACTGATGCGTTGAGCGAGGAAGCTGTCAGCTCTACGGTCTCCGGTGGTGTCAGCCAGCCTACTGTTTGTTTGACATTTTTTGTCCATTAAAGTTACTATTTTCCAAAAAAAAAAATGCTTACCTACCTATGCTTTACCCAAAAGCATTTTTCCCAAGTTTGTATGGTCAAACTGCTTCCATTTGCGTCCTTTTTATCCTGTATATGTAGGTTTTTCCTACTCGATGTTATTTATAAACGCATTTATTTACAACAGCTCTCACTACAGTTTCTTCCTGTTCGCAATTCTTCACGACAGCATATTTTAGGCACAGTCTACGTCAAAGATATGTTCACACTTTTGCACCTTATTCCAATGTAATAAGGCAAATAATGTATATACTTATACCATTTACGTCGACTGTACACCGTTAGGAATGCAAACGCTAGGAATACATAGCACTCGTATAAAGGCCGGAGCAGGTTAAGGGAAGAAAAACTGCCCTTAAATATTAAAACCCGTATTTTTCTATAGTTTCTTTCATTAGGCTGGGTTGCACCAAACCGCCTGTAATCGTAAGCGGTGTTCGTTAACATTTGAATGTATGGAAAGTTTGACAAGTTTCTATGGGATGACAGCTGTCGGCGCCATAAATAACGTGATCGGTCTGTGATCGTAAGTTGGTGCAACTCAGCCTTAGGAAGTGCAAATTGTGGCAAGTTTTGTTGAAAATTTTCCAGTGGCACTACAGACAAAAAAGCGAACACATAAACTTCAACTTATGTTTTAGCAAATTAGTGAGTATTTTTTTTAGTTATTATTTGCTTTTTGATTTTATTCTAGAAACTGTCTAGATTTCTATTTTTTATATTTTTTTATTATTATTATTATTTATGTTTTGACGATCCTATTGTGAATTTTACTACAAAATAATTTCTTACTTTGACATGTCTACAACAATACAATATTTATTTTAAAGAATAATAATAGCATCAATAAATTGCTCTAAATAATTAAATAATATATATGTTAATACATGTTATAACTGACGATTCGAAAGTGCTTGTTGCTAGGCCTATTTGAATAAAGAATATTTTGACTTTGACTTTGACTATTTTCTATGGTCCCTATAAGTTTCTTTAGGTAGTAGTTTTATTTTAAGTTTATCAGCGTCTTGGCATAAGCTGTAAAGTGTATGCTGTTAAATTAGTTTCAAGCAAATAAATTAAATATGACTTTTCTCTTAAACTTTTAAACTTTAATATTGCAATATTTTTCGTATTGGTTAGTTGAATATAATACTTACATGCCCCGAAAGAAAGAAATAATATAGTCTCCATCTTTTATGTAAACAACAGGTATCAATATTATTACAATATATTTAGTCATGAAAGAGAGACCACTCAGCAAACAAGTAGTTTTTTGACATAAAATGTTAAAGATTGAGAGTCAATTATCTTTCAGGGCATGTATATTATTTAACTAACCAGAATGAAAAAAGAATGGCATAGTAAAGTTCAATAGTTCTAGAGTAAAGTTATATCTCATGAATTCGGGTATTTTTTGCTGAATCATTTTCGATGGCAGAACCAGGGGGAATTTTTAACGAAACTTGGCACAATTTCTCTACTAGATGTAAGTAACTATTTATAGGAAAAAATAGACGCGTTTTACCTGAAATAAAACGCATATTAAAACACTTACCTCACTGGAAGCTTTATAATTGAGATAGCATATCTGTTTCCGTCTAATTATCACCAGTTTCAGTGCATTATTTGACTTTATTTCCGGCGATAGTGCCGACACCTGGCGGACCGCGCCATTTTTTACCAAGTTAGTAGATGTCCGGTGAGTTTTATTTCATTGGCTCAATTTCACCAGGCAGAAATGAATGGAAAGCTTCCAGTGAGGTAAGTATTTTAAAATGCGTTTTATTTCAGGTAAAACGCGTCTATTAAACTACTTGACCGTCACTGGAAGTTTTATAATTGAGACCTGTTTGTTATCGCCTGGTGCCGTCACTTATAAAATAAAGTCCATTTTAACGTCAATGTGATTCTTTATAAAATAAAGTATTTTATAATAAAAAACAGAAAATTAAATTTAAATATGTTTATTTTCTAAATAATTATGTAATTTTACAACAGATGTAAACAATCTGCAGACTAACTTAGCAATCCGTTGCTTAAGTAGCCAAGTATTCATATAAACTTCAATTTTATGGCAATATTTTTATCATAAGATGCCTATTTGTATAATACAGTATTATGTATAAGTATGCAATTTTACATAACAAAATGTAATTTACTATTTTTAAATTTCATAATCACTTACACAGGATCAAACAATTGCGTTACATTAGTAGAGGAAGAAGTATTTGCATTTGCTACTTCTCTCCTATAAAATCTCTGAAAGGTATTAGCTGATTGCCAATTACCACGTGCCATAATTTCATCGAGGGAATGATTATCTAACCAACTCTTAGAAGCTACAGCGGCTCGAATGCTACCTGGAGCAGCTGTAATATCTGCTTCTTTAAACAATGTTTTTATCCAGTTAATAATAATAATAATAATAATAAACCGTTTATTCGTGACCACAATAATATCATAACATTATAGTACAACTGAAATGTGTTGTCACGAAACGGTCCCATCTCAGCAAAATGCGGGCATTGCTGCCAGCGCTGGTCTTCCGATGGGACCGTCGAGTGAAATCACGGTGGGCAACATGTTGGTCTTGCACCAAAAAAAGAACAAAAATATATAATAATAATAATATAAAAATAGTCAATTAAAGTTTAGATAGGCAGAACGAGTGACAAAAAAGAACAAAACAAAGGTTAACAATTTAAATAGAATATAAAATACGTCAAAGGTACGGCCATTTACACGACGATCACTATCACGCGGTACACTCATAATATCACGACACATATCACGCAAGGATTGACAAATATTGCAGCAAACTCACATCCAATTTTAAATACCGCTACAATATTGACATCCCATTATTGTGATAATATCAATCGTGTAAAGGGCCCGATTAAAATATCTTTGAACGCAGCCAATTCATGCTGCAATATCTTTTACATCGCAACTAGCGCCATTGACAGTGGCAGTGGCAGGCGGCAACTAAATGAAACTGAAGACAGTAGACAGCAAATACAGCAATTGCCAAAAAGAAAGAAACCAGAATGCTTTAGTTTAACATTATTTCCATTCCAAGCGTCTACATTATACAAGAAACATAAAATTTTATATGCTAACTAGTTAGCTACAACTGTACGGGAGGCTGCCTGCGGCTGACCTTTAAGTGTAATGAACAAATTAAATGATTTTGCAGAATTACGTCTTTCATTTAACAGTGATATAGTTTGTTCTATCCAGAATACGGGATTTAATTTCCGATTATTTGTATTTATTAACAACTTCCAACCGGACTGTCTGTATTTACTGGAATCCGTTTTTGAGCCAAATCGAGGCCAAAAAATTATACTTTCATCTGATTTTATACAGTGATCAGGGTCAATTGCAAGCAAGGTCAAATCATGTATGCGCCTACCAGAACAAAGCAGTAACAAAGCTGCAGTGTGACGCGATGTCTGAAAAACGTTATTTATATCTACCTCATAATCAGATAAAAATGTTATCAGCTTGCTAACGTCCCAAACGGGTGGTTTAGTATTTTTAGGACATTTTAAGGAAATCGACTTTAAAATGTGTTTTACCAGAACATGTGAACTCAAACGACTCTCGGTCTCAGTATTACACAATGTGGAAACGACCGACTTGTGTAAAAGTATAGTATTATAAGATAGTTTATCTTTTAAATACAAGTCCGATAAAAACTGTGCCAGTTGTGCTCCTGTTGGATTTTTTGGGTTTATATTTTTAGTACTTGACCACGAAATCCAACGTTGCCAAGCTGTTTTATAAGTTCTTAAGGTCGATTTTCTCCAAGAATTTCGAAGCAAGGTCTGTTGTTCAGTAGTCCATGATTCTATCGCCTCTGACCACCCCCACATTTCCAAACCTCGAGAGTGATGTCCTCGACTTTGGGAGGTGGTAGGCCTGTCGATGTGTCGACTAGATTCTTCTGCAGATTCCTCAAAGTTACTGGTGCTGCTAGCGCTCGGGCTCTGAGATCCGCGCGCCAGAATACCTTCTCCCAGCGAGGTACCACCATCAGAAATATTCCAGTCGACTGGTTCAAATGGGACAGAACTCTGGGAACCAGAAATGGTGGTGGGAATACCCACGCTAGTGGGTAATTCCACGGAGTGCTGAATGCATCGTGGTACAGCGCTTGACGATCTTTCAGGTCTCGAGACACATAATTGTGTACTACGTGGGCTGTTGCCGAGGCAAACAGGTCGATTACCGGCGTCCCCCACTTCGCAAACACTATCTCCAGGCACGCCGGTAGTAAGTGCCACTCTGAAGGTTGACGGTGACGTGACAAGTTGTCGGCTTGACAATTGTACTTGCCTGGTAGATAGTGTATGCTGAGGTGTATTTGATTCCGGTCTAAGAGATCCAAAATCTGATGGGTTATTTTCATCAGGGCCAGTGATTTCGAGCACCCTTCTTTTCTTAGGTGAGCTACAGCCGTCCGGCTGTCGCACTGTATTAGAATCGAACTGTGATACAACAGTTGGGCATGGTCTTGGAGAGCGTGAAGAATGGCTAGCATTTCCTTCTGATTGCAATGAAGGTTCTGCTCTTCTCGATTCCATAAGCCCGAGAGAGCTAGATCGTTCAGCTGTGCCCCCCAAGCTAGGTCCGATGCATCGGTCGTTAGGAAGTTGGCAGGGGGAGGGTGATGCAGGATTGTTGACGCCTGACAATTCTGAATCCACCAACTCAATTCGTTCAACACGTCTTTCGGTATCAGGAATGCCTTGCTCGAAGGATTTGGCAAGGTGTTTAAAAACATCAAAAGTCGCCGATGATTGAGCCGTCCCCTTGGGACTACAAAACTTGCGAAATTTAGAGATCCTACGATCCTTTGAGTATCTTTCAACGTAATTTTTCCTTGTGTGAGGACTTGATTTATTTTTTGGCTTAGTGACATTACCTTGTCCTTTGGTAGGGATTTTAGATTGTCCCAAGTTCGCCAAAGTATTCCCAAGTATACTATGCTTTTTTGTGGATGGAGGATTGACTTCTCGAAATTTATTTTCCAGCCGAGACGCTGAAGTGTTTGAACTGTGATTTTGACATGGTCGTGTAGTATGCGAGCATTTTGATGGACAATTAAGTAATCGTCTAAGTATACTATAATTCGTACATTCCATTGCTGCGTCGCAACGTTTGAGCTACCCAATTTGTGAGTATCGAAAACGTCTTTGGGGCTGTGCTCAAACCGAATGGAAGGCATGTCATTTCTAGCAATTCCTTGTCGTAAATGAGGCGTAAGAAGCGCCTGTGTGCCTCGGATACTTTCACGTGAAAGTATGCTTGGGATATGTCCACTTTGCACATCCAATCGTTTGGTTGGAGAAAGTCGGGAACACGATGCATGTTTATGAGATGAAAAGGTTCGGTCATTACATAGTTGTTTAGCGCTCTTAAGTTGAATATTGGTCGTACTGACCTGTCTGGCTTTGGAACCAGGAATAGAGGGGAAATGAAACTCGGTGACGGGCGCGCCACCTTTAATACACCTTGGGCTTTCATTTTTTCTACAACAGCAGACATTTGTTCTGATACAGGGGTGTGAAAGGCACCTGTGTTTACATTGGGATACACTAATGGGGGCTTTGCAAAGAAGGGTATGCGATACCCTTGAATTAAGTTTAATGCAATTTCTGGTGCTCCCATTTTCTTCCACTGTGTATGAAAGAGTGCTAACTGACCTGCTCGGAACGGTTCCGAGTCATTGTTTCTGCCTTTTTTGGTTGCCTCTATATCTTCTACCGGAATTTGCTCGTCCTCTGCTACCTCCGCGATCGGGCCGCGAGCCTCGATTCTGAAATGTACCTCTTCCACTTGTGTGGTGGTAAGTGGTTTGATTATTTGGAGGTTGAGTTACCCACGGGTAAGTTGGTTGCTGACAACTTTGGCAATTGCATACACCCCGCGAGGGTGTATTGTTACAAACCTGTGTATGCGTATTTTGCAAGGGAAAATACCCTGTGTTAGCATTACCTTGAATTCCACGCGATGGAATTCCATGCTTTCTAATGCCTTGCCCCCGCGAGGCGCGGCTATTATTTGAGTTAGTAGCCTTGCCTGTATTTGGTTTTAGAGGCCAAAAGGCTTTTCGAACTCCCCCTGCCTTTTCAAAAGTTGATGTAAAGGGTTCTGCATCAAATATGTTAGATGTTGAAGGGGGAATCTTATTTACCATAGTTTTAACCAATGGGTCTCTGATCTGGTTAGTAATGGCATCTCGGCGCATTTTGATCGCCTCGGCGCGGTGGCCACAAACTAATTGCAAAAGGTCAGAAGAAATCTTTTGCAAATCTCCTTTGTGGAAAAGATCGTCCACTTTTGTGTTGAGATCCTCAAAAGTAAAATTCATACCTTTTGCCCACGATAGAAGGTTACGAATACTATCCTGCACAGCCTGTTTTTGCTTTAAGATACAATAAGTTATGGCTGCATATGATTTATCAGCATAAGCTAGATGACGTAAGGTATCATACATTTTTACCTCTTCGTTTGTTTCCAAGTCTATGAAACCTGGAGTATGGTTGTAAAGTTTTTGTGTGTCAGAGTATCTAACTTCAGACCAGGCTGCGCTTCCTAATCGCTGAACGTCAAGAAGGAGTTTTAGAAAAAGATTCGGAGTCTTGGGAACAGTCGGTTCCTTTAATTTAGTTTCGATATCGAAAGTGAACGACAAACCTGCATCTTGACTTTCAGCATTAGGGCACGGCTCATCATTAACACTATTATTATCATACAGATCGCCACTCACTGCTGATAAAATTGACATATTATCTGCATTTTCGTTGTGGACAAAATTTTCATGGAAAGTTCTAAATTCATTGCAACTATTATTATCATGGCAAATTTCATCATGACCAGATGTAATCTGTTTGCGGAGCTCACCGATTTCCTTAAACAGCTTATTCATCAAACGCGAAGAATGCTGAGAGCGCTTACTTTTCTTATTACGGTTGCGTCGTGACCGCTTCCTCCCGCTCGAGGATGATGAGCTTGATGAGCTGCTACTGTCCGAGTTGTTGTTAGACGAACTTGCACTTCTATTCCGCTTTCGCGCTAACCCACTTGGCCCAGCCGGCGGCTGTGCCAAGTCCTTTTGTTCGTTATCCATTTCTGTAAAAGAAATAGGATTACATTCTATTCAAAACTGTAACCGATTGTAAAGGTACCTTCAATCGCAAATACAATCAGTCCGAGCTGCAAATAAAACACTTCACTAACTGGTACTGTTAATTTAAAATCATTATTACGTAGTGGTCCGAACAGAAAATCTGTTAAATGCAAATGGCCACGTGCTTTTTATAAAAATTTGTAACCGGGTACTTACATGAGCACCTGCTATTATATTAAAATTCCTTGAACATTGTTCAGTTGAATACTATTTCAAATTTATTTTCAACGTATATCAGTCGCATTCGTTGCGAACGTGTTGCTTCGACGGGAAACTTAACGCCAATGAAATAAAACTCACCGGACATCTACTAACTTGGTAAAGAATGGCGCGGTCCGCCAGGTGTCGCCACTATCGCCGGAAATAAAGTCAAATAATGCACTGAAACTGGTGATAATTCGACGGATCAGATATGCTATCTCAATTATAAAGCTTCCAGTGACGGTCAAGTAGTTTAATAATTGATTATAATCATAAAAGGGCATTTTTCATTCTGTTGTTCAAACTGGCAACCGAACTGTCTTCTCGAAGATCTCACGGTTCGAAATAATTGCTATACGACAAATAAATAAATTCCGTTATCCTGCTACGGGACGGCCTTTGAGTACCCTATTTAGAAGGTGTATTCACTAGAAACTACATATACAGAGTGTGGCCTGTAATAGGAGCAAAAAAATAAACGGTACACTATTGAGCTCCCTAGCAATTATCTCCAAATAGTATTAATTTTTTACTCTACTGGAGGTATATTAATTACTATTTATTTAAAAAAAAAGGTTTAAAAATAATAATTCCAAAAAAATCCTTTTAAACTAAAAATGCAACAACGATTATGAGTTATAACTACATGCTACCTCAATATCAGCAGTGACTGTCCACGGTATAATATCGTGGTGCCAAGATCCATTACGTGGAGGTCATAACTTTAGATCAACATTTCTCCCAAGTCAAAAAAGTTTTTTTTTGATCGCAAGAGGTTACTGCAGGTTCTCTAAAGAAGCAGCCTTTAAATTTTTTGCTCCTATTACAGGCCACAACCTGTATACATGTCAATGAAATCCTGCCTCCCCTTTGAAATATAACATTATAAAACATTAAACGCGTGGATAAGACCTAGATCCTTAGATATATATGCTGAGGCATACGATGTGTCTGAAAATCCCTGTCGCTCATATCGAGGTTGTTGGCTGACGGGTGACGCGTCGCCTATTTTTTCCTTTGTTACGGTTTGTGGTATTCCTTTTCAGGTGCAAACAAAAGAATTTGGAAATAAAACCAGACGATCGAACTCTAGCTCCGGTACGAATTGAGAACCATCATAATTTAAATTATTACCTGATTTGCCCAAACAAGAATAAAATGTATTTGATGATTAGGCCAAACAATGATAACAATTGGGTCCCAGACTAATTTTTTATTTCAGTTTGGTAAAATCTAGTATACCTAGTATTTACGAATGCGAAAGTAAGGATCATACATAACATAGGTAAATTGGCTTTAATTTAACTTCACATCATCAGTAAGGGAAGACAGAATTTAGAAGTGTTGTCAGATAATTTTGATTGTAATTACAGATTTTGTTCTTGTTGCCTAATTAATTTTATATGTAGGTCACGATACAGCCAAGGATATTAAAACACGAAAACTAACTTTATGTATTCACAGTTTACTTTTTTAATAGGTGTCAAACCCAGCGAACTTCGTTCCACTCTGAGCCGTTCTGTGTAGGTACACAATTTATGAGAAACTGTTTTTTTTTTCGTAGATTTTACGAATATTTTATTAGTAATTCTGCTTTTTGTAGCGAAAACAAATCCGAAGAAATAAAAATCGGTAAAATGGGCCCAGACTTTCTCGAGTTATAAATGGTGTAGCCAACACGACTTTGTTTTATATTCCTATTGATATGATTCATATTACATGCCAATTAATATATTTACAAGAAACATACCAAAATAACTTAAGTACTTAATATAAATTTTTTTATAACTTTTTTTCTGGGTTAACGGGCAGAATGGAACAGGAGGGAGGAGACCTATGTCCACAAATGGACAGTCCAATAGACACACACAACAGAAATACACATAATTATTATATAATACCAATACTTATAATATAATACGAATACTTATAAACGTACTTATTTGTTAAAACTATAAAATAATAATAAAAACTCACTCGTATGAAATGAAGTACAAAGTTAACGAGATTGTTAAATGCATGCGATAATAAGTATTTATTCTAGTTTAATTATTAAAATAAATGTGAATTAGTATAACGTGTATAATTGGATAATTATTATGTGTGATAAGATGGTGTTATAATATTTATAATTATAAATGAAATTAGTAAAATGTATAATTTGATAATAATACTATTAGAGAAAAACTCAGTAAAATGTAAATAATTAGATAATAATGAAAATAGAAATGAATTATCTAATATGTATAAATATATGATAGGTCATTAATTATTATTCAAGATTATGCTGCATGCTATTTCTGTATTTATTGGAAATAAATGGCTTGATTATTATTATTATTATTATTATTAAATGAAATTAAAAGTAAAACAGGCCCTTGCCTGGAAATCCTCGGTACAAGTACAATGCCTATTGTATCGAGGATACTGGTGGCATTTCCTCCCTGTATCGCAATGCTGATACGTTGTGCGAGGAGTCACCAGCGAATCGGTCACCAGTTACGTTATCCAGACGCTTCGCAGTTTCTGCAAATAATTGTGCGCGCTGGGATCCGTTGGACCTAGAATTTCGACACCAAAAGATACAAAGTTGTACTCCCTGCCGAGGCCCTTGCATTTATTACGTAGGTATAATATATTAGTCTAGAAATACATATTAAAATATGCTAACTTTTTTCCAGGCGCAACCCTTATGAGTTCCAAGTTCTACAGGCGAACGATTCGTTATCTTTATGGGACTCTAATTTCGACTTCAACAACAAAGTTAAAGTTCTCGCGCACGGATGGCTTAACCACGGGGATAGTCCTATGCCTGAATCGATTAAAGAAGGTAAGAGGTGGGCCTCAATCTTCACTAAGTATTTTCTGGTAAGGATTTATTTTTTCATCTACGAGTAAATGTCTTCAGACATTATTACTTGGGTTTCGTCGTAAAAAAGAAGGTTACTAACTAAGAGCACCGCCGTGCTTTACAAGGCACGTTAAGTTGTGTATCCCGGCTGCTGTCTATGACTGCAGTCGTTAAGCCAAGTTAGAGGCCTTCAGGCGGCTTGAGCCTAACAGTCAAGTTGCCCACTCACTTGACATGCCTGATCCCAATAAGATATAGTTTACCCCTTGGGTTGGAAGGTCAGTAGAATCGACGCCAATTCTTGTTATTAGGAAGCGGACCCCGGGCATCCTTCAGGATGCAACTGTACTGGGGTAATGCTAGGATAATGATGATGATGATGTGATATCATATAAGCGTGAATTGCAAAAAAAAATACATATGTAGTTAAGGACTTTATTATGTCTATATTTTAATTGATTTCTTTGTGTTACGAAAGTTACCTATAAAATTGTATGACTCATAGAAATAATTAAGTCCTTAACCTCCTGAGGCCCCGTGTCAAAGAAGATATATACTAACGTAAAAAGAAGCGACACCGAAGCATGTGTGCTGTAAACCCGTCTCGCGGCTATGTGTGCGTGACCGGACGTGAACGGGGGTGCGCGAGGGGCGCGGGGTGTGTGGACAGCTAGCCGCGGCAAGATGAATCGCAGGGGCGCCACTCGCTTCAACATTCGCTCGCGTGACGTGCGCTCACACATCAGAGGTCGATCGGCCGGTAGCGGGCGTGACACTAGTTTTACTTGAAATTCGTTAGAATTTATCATTTGCAATTAAATATTAAATATATAAATAAATATTAAGGGACCTTTTTTTGCACATTTCGAACTAGTCCCACAGTAAGCTCAACAAGGCTTGTGTTATGGGTATTAGACGACGATATATTTAATAGATATATACTTAAATACATAGAAAACATCCAAGTCTCAGGAACAAATGTCTCTGCTCACCACAGAAACAAATACCCTTACCGGGAATCGAACCCGGGACCTCTAGCTTCGGAGGCAATGGCACTACCAACTAGGCTAAACAGGCCGACTAAATCATTTGCAATTCAATGTAATCAACTAACTATTACTAGACTTGTGTCTACATTTTGACTTGAAATACATTATGAAGTAGGTACGGATTAGGTATATTAAATAAAAAGATTTTTAATAAATGAAATGGCGAAATAGATGAAATATCAATTGAGTCTTTTAAATTATACTTAACGCGGGTGTCGCGGTCGCTGACGACGTGACGTCATATCATGTCACATATTTTCTATGGACTGAGATTTTTAAAAATAATACTTATTATATATTATTTTTATTATTTTAGCATACAATTATATTCATGTGAAGCTTAGATTTACACAAGAAAAGTAAGTTCCCATATTATGAGAAGTTTGTGGGTACCTATTGTATGAGCTTTTAGTAAGTTTTCTCCTGACCCAGTGCATCTGTCTGTCTGTATGTCTGTCTGTAATCAAAAGTTAGAGATTAAATTTGGCTAGCTTTCCGGTGTTTAATTGATGAATATCATGACCATTGAATAAATATTATACTCCTCTTACCAAGGCAGCTACATTGCCAACCCTATGCAACAGACGTGACGTTACAAGGTCAACGGCGCTCGACTCACACCGATAGGCCGTGTCGCCCCCCTGCCCGTGTGGTATAGGTTATAGAAAAAATATATGTTTAACTATATTTATACAATTTATTAAGGTTGAGAAAAATAGAGAGGTCAACTATTAGGAATTTTAGGTCCAATAATAGAACCTATAACACCTTATACGGTGTCAAGTAAGTATTGCAAGCCTGCGTACCTCTCGATTAATTATTGGTACTCGTATAGCTGAAGACGACCTGTTCAGTTGTATGTAGTTGCGACGTGTTCGAATAGGCGTTTGTTTTGTTTGTGTTGTACATTTTAAATAATTTAATGTCTTTTCGAACACGCTACAATTACATACCTACAACAGGGTCATTTTCTTAAGTTTTTTACCTATACCAATCTGAGTTGGTGATCCATCTCACATTTTATTAAAATCATTTTTATTTTCCAGCATATCTAAACGTTAGCGACTTAAATATAATAGTAGTGGATTGGGGCAACGCGGCTAACGTGAACTACATCCTGGCGAGCTACAATGTTGCCATGGTGGGCCGTCTGCTGACCAACTTCCTGAACTTCCTCATCGAAGAGGGCGTGTCCATGGACAACGTGCATCTCATAGGACACAGCCTTGGTGCCCATGTGGTCGGCATAGCGGGCGCTTACGTGAAATTTGGACCTATAGATACAATTACAGGTATGAAGTTCAACTTTTATTAATACATTTACAGGGTGGAAAAAAATATAGGCCCTGGAGAGGATATACCTTTAAACGTTGAGATAGCTGAATTTGGAAAACATAATTTTATTTCTCTTAAGCAATAAATCTGCATTCACAGATTTTTGTCAAAAATATAGACCGCAAAACCAAACCATTTAATATGTCATTTTTGACAAAAAAAAAATGTTGATGTTAATTGATATTGCCAATCGATTCTATTTCTATCAAAGAACAAAAACTTCTTAGAGACCGACCTAGTCTAAGATCAAAAAGAGGCCACTAATAAAACAAAGAGAAATATTAGTATACGGTCTAACGCGAAATTTATTTATTTACCTTAATTAATTACCGATGTTTCGATACGTAGCTATGCGTATATTTTCAAGAATGTGTACAAAGCGCGAGTGTTTAAAGTGTTATTAAATAAGAGAAATTTTGCACAATTAGTGTTGAAAAAAGTTTTTTTTTCAAAAATTTGTGAAACCAGTTTTATTGTTTCGGAGAAATAAAATAATGTTTTCTCCCATTAAATTGAGCTATCTCAACGTTTTAAGGTAGTTCCCCTCCACGGCCCATATTTTTTTCCAACCTGTATATACAAACGAGCTTACGACTCGCTAGATGCGACTCCGATACCCGTGGCCTATAGACGTTTGAAACTGAAGGAGTTGCAAAAGCACGTTTCCACGCAAGGTAGGAAAGACCACTTTTTGTAAAACTCTGAATAACTCATGGTATATCCTCTTAAAATGAGTAACAAAAGAATTCCCAATTCAAAAACACAATATTTTTTCTGGGCCTCAGGAGGTTATGACGTTCATAACTTAAGGAACCGGTGAAGGTGCCTTAACTTCAACAGAAGAACGTCTCGCATTGTTTTTTATACTAACGATGGTGGCAAACAAACTTACGACCTGCCTGATGGTAAGCAGACACCGTCGCCTATGGACGCTTGTGACTTCAGAATAATCACAAGCGCGTTGCCAACCTTTTATTCACTTGAGGTTTCGTTGTGTTGACAGCTAGACACATATGCAGGTCCCTCACTTTCAACACAGTGTATCCTCGGGAGCACGCAACACCACATACAGACCAACCAATTAACTATGGGACTAGTTCAATTTTCTCAGTCCCAAACTAAGCAAAGCTTGTACTATGGGTATGGGCTTGTACGACGATAGACCCAGAAACAAATATCCGTACTAAATGCACAAATAATGCCCTGGCCGGGATTCGAACCCGGGACCTTTAGCTTCGGAGGCAGTGTCACTACCATACTGGGCTAAACAGGCCAATTATATTGTTAGCTCTATTACTTATTTATTTCATTTTGTTAACTATACATTTATGAATTTGTTTATAAAATTTCACGTATATTAGTTACTAATATATAGACTACTTTCATAAAAATATTTTAAATATATTACTAAAAAGTATAATATAAAAACCATGAATGAGATGCTAAGGATTTATATTTATATACGTAAAACCGTGTCGTTTTTAATTTATTAGTCGCTTCAGCCGCAGACTTAATTTATTACTTACTACTTAATTGTAGTTATATAAAGTTTTGTAATCAGATGATGAAATCAAAATAAAATTCGTATTTATTACTTAATATGTGTTCATTTCTGAGCTGTAGGTACATTTTAATAGGTCGTAAAACAAATATTGTTAATTTTAAGAAAAAATATTGTATGTGGTTAACATAGTAAACATGTATATAAATAACCTAAATGCGGTCATGTGACACTCAACAGGATCCACATAATATCAGCCAGCGTCGGGTCATCTACTGTGGCCCGACATTGTGCTGAGTGGACTCCTTTGTTGCACTTTAAAACACATTAGTAATTGTAAATTTTACATAAATAATGATTTGCGAAGTAAATTTCTTTATTATTATATTATTAAAACCCAAATAAACTGTACTTACAAATAAATAAATAATTTATACCCAAATAAAACCGACTCCTATTCACTACAGAAAATTACGAAATCGCCATACGCGTGCCTATCAAATTTGAGAAGTACCCTTGATTCCTTCTGGATCCCATCATCAGACCTTCATCCAATTTATATGCGACCAACTTGGAGGTACCTGCTTTGAAACTAAAAAATAAATTTCAAAATCGGCCTACGTGGTCAAGAGTTATCGGGAAACATACATACATAAAAAAAACAAACATACAGACGAACTGAGAACCTCCTTCTATTGAAGTCGGTTAAAAAAGGGTTCAAGCTCGGAGCTGGTCGACATGATGCTTCGTCAGTTCTGATTAAGTGGAGATTAAAAGGTAGGTAAGCACCTATACTTACTAAATAGGTATTTTTTTCTATCTCTATGTCTACGATATAATTACCTAGTTACTTACCTACTACTAAATTCGCAAGTGTTCCGTACAATATAATATACAATGCAGTTTAATAGGCCCACTTAGTTCTACGCTTATCCGTAACGACTGTCATGAACGGTATGCAGTGAGATAAAATTTATTACACGTAGTCTTCAAAAGCTTTAAAAGTCAGGTTATAACTACGGTAGTAAACAAAATGCTTCCTAGAAGTCAAAGCTTTCGCAAATTGCTACACTTTTTAGGGTGCCGTGCCGAAAATGTAAAAAAGGAACTCCTATGTTGCAACTCCAGCTGACCGTCTGTCACTACTATTGTATCCCAGGAACTTTGGAATAGTTGCGAACTAAGAGTACCCAAGTGTAATGAAAAATTAAAATAGAAATATATACCTAATTTTAATTTCTATGAAAAATGAACGATAATGAGAAAGGGACAAAAAGCAATTCAAGTAATTAGATCAAGTTTAGTATAATACAAAGGGGTTTGACCATAACAATCACTAAGTAGTGTTTCATGCACTATATTGACTAACAAAGTAATATTAAAATGATTATTAATTTTAACTCTACCGACCCCTCTTGTGGTGTTAGCTTATGTAGCTGTATATGTATAGTACGTATGTGATATTTTTATTGTACGAATTGTATCAAAAATGTGTTATCAAACTGAACGATTCTAGATTTTAGTACCTAAATATACAGGTGTGGGCTGTAACACAAGCAATAAATTAAAAGGACGCTTCCATAGAGCAATATCAGTAAATATTGTGATTTACATGAATCGTCCTAGTCCCAAACGAAGCAGAGCTTGTATACTTGTGTGTGGGGCTTCTCCCAACACCATAGTTTTTATACAATCTTAAATAATAAAAGATTCCTCAAACTATGTTTGCTCAATAATGTAACATTTAAGGAAATATACAGTTTAAATACATACAAACTTAAATAAAAAGAAAACATTCAAGGCTCAAGAATAAATATGCGTGCTGATTACACAAATAATGCCCTGACCGGGATTTAAAGCCGGGACCTCCGATATATATTTTTTTCAATTCGGAGAAATGTTGATTTAAAGTAATGACCTCCAAGTAATGGATCTTGACACCACGAGATTATAGTACCGCACAGTCGTATATTTAGATCTGTGACGGCAGCCAATGCTGACTTTGGGGTAGCATGAAGTTCTGACTCATAATAGTTGTTGCATTCATGGTTAAAAAGGATATTTTTGGGAATTGTAAGTTTTTAAAATTATTATTAATTAATATTACTCGAGTACCTATAAAATACACATAAGCTATAATTTGCTCCTATTACATTACAGGCCACACCAAGTATAGCTTTGTAGTAGTAAAAATTTATAATCGTTTGGCATTTATTTTCGAACCGTGAGATCTCCGAGAAAGCAAGTACGGTTGCCAGTTTTAGTCGCACTTTTAGCACCACCCAGGCCAAGTGGTAATGTGTAGGGTAACGGTGGGGTCGGTGGGTATTCCGTCCGTACGCACGTGGTGCAACCTTCGACCCCCTTGTCAAGTGAGTGGGCAACTTGACTGTTGGACACGCCGCCCGAAGGCCTCTAACCCAACTTAACGACTGCTGTCGTATACAGCAGCTGGGATCAACGGCTTAACGTACCTTCTAAAGCACGGGAGCGCTCAGTTAGTAACAACTCATAGCGGTCACCCATCCAAGGACTGACCTGGTCCCATGCACGTTGCATACCGCATGCGGTACGCGGGCGCCGCTGGGCTACGATCGCTCCGATAGATTTGTGTATATTATTCTGTTCACATCGGTATGCGGTAAGAAAATGAATAACTGCCTGTTGATTAAATTAAGGTGTCACACAGAGAGGTGTATTAATAGTTAGTTGCTCTAACGTGTCATACAAGAATTACATTTATGAGGCAGTCGCTTACTTTCAGATCCATGTACCTATAAGTGGTATCAGACTGAGGAGTAATTACCTATTTATTATGTCTTTATAACGCAAATACATCAAAGGTAAGGCTATTTTAATTGCAAATTCATAATAAAAATTGGATCTCCAGTAAGACAGTTTTATAAGCGAAGTACCTGACAAAAACATTCTTAGAAACATCTAAAGCTTCGTTTGTCTAGTTACTGTAAAATAAAATAGAACGGTTTTACCGTTGCCGAATTTCCATCAAACGATGCTCGTTGATCTACGTCAAAAAAAATCTGTAGGTTTAAAAATACCGAGGTGTTTTGAAATGAAAACTTCTCTTCTCATTTATTATTTATTCGACACTTACTTTTGTAAACACGGAGTCTCGCGTAGATATTTGACGAGTGCCTATATTTATGGAATTCTTAGTTTGCTGTTTCGCGCATCGCCGAATCCAATTACGATTAATGTGACGTAGGCATACTTAAATAATGAAATAATCGATATAAACCTTACGTTTTATGTGTCAATGGTGATAAACCAGCAGCCCGGCTAGTATGATAGCTTATACCGTCACGTTTTATGTGACGTTTCAGTACATTTTGGCAATATAACGTGACGCTATAAGCTATCATACTAGCCGGGCAGGTTTCGTATTTTATAGATAATAATCACCATAGCCTAACGATTCTGAACAGTTAGTTGCGTGACCGTCATGTGATATGGCAACTAGCGTCAGGGGTGGTTTATTACCGTGACATCATCGCGCCGTGCAAAGTACATGCGGCCGCCGGCTCACACGTCGTGTGACTATTCAATGGTTGCGGCGCAGCGTTACGGATCGCACGGGCACGCGCTGCTGTACCGCTGTACGATCATAAAATAATCCGTTTCGTGTTAAATTCTAATGTCAAAACCAAAGCATTATTGTATAAAAAATATCTTTATATAGTTACCCAAATTATTATGTTAAAATGTTGAAAAACTGACCGTTATCACTCAAAAAACTGGCAGTCCTTGAGTTTGGTATTCACCAACGGTTGGCATAAAAGAAAAAGAAAATGAAAATGTTGGTTCTAAGAATCCTCTTTTAAATTTTTTAAAGTGATGTTTTTAAAACTTATCTAAAACTTTGTATCCCCTGGTTACATGTATGGAGTGCCCCCCTCCCCCTACTTTAATATTTTTTCGTCATTTCACATCACTTTTACGTAGCGATTCATACGAGTAGAACACACCTTCCAGCTAAATGTTTTAATTGTACCTATATGTAGTGCTTGCTTATAGTCTCCGAGTAGGTACATCGGCTGTCACATACAGACGAAAAGACGGACGGACGGGTTTCGTTTTCACCATTTTGGCTACGGAATCTTAAAAGTACTATTCGTAATTGTATTGTAAATAACACTACTAATAATAGAGTACATATATTAAAATAGGTTCTCGCTGATGGTAACCCTAGCACTGAGGGCGGATCCTCGAAAGAGCGCGTTGTGTGTGATAGAAAAAGATGGCCACGTTTAAGCACGTTCGGCATACCTAAACGGGGGATTTGTTAACAGAAAAACTTCTGTACTTGTACTATTACTTATTCTTTGCTAGCGTGTTATATATAACTCGCAGAGGGTGTCACAGATTCATGGAATAGTACATTATTTAACGTGGGGCGTAAGCGGAAAATTGCGAGCTATCAGAAGCCCGATGCCGAAGGTGGAGGGTTTTTGATTATTCGAGTTTGCAATTTACTTACGCCCGAGTTAATCACAATTTTTTCATCACATTTGTGAGGAAATAAATAACTCCTACACTAACCAAAATTGAAGAAATCGACAACTTCACCTTCAGTATCAGTCCATGATCGCCAGGTTGTCCTTGCGTGAGGAGCGCGCAGCTTCAATATTGTAACCAATCACAAAACAGTATTCTTGCCGCGCGCGGCCCACTAGATTTCTCAGCTTCAATATTTCAACCAATCACAGAGCATCAGTATTTACGTGGAGCGCGGCTAACTAGATTTTTTTAAACCAATCGGAATACACAGAATCTCACAACTCCCTAGAGAGTTAAATGGGCTATAACTGCTCTATACGCCTGCGTACAATAAGACCTTTTACAAGCAAGTGTGATGAAAACTGAGGATGCTTAGATTAGTGTAAATTACTCCTCTGAGTGAGAATCACATTTAAATACTTATATCTATACGAGAAAGAAGATGTCACATCAGATCAGATGTCAGTCGAGGATGGATTTTTCTGACTAATTTCTAAAGATATGTGAAGAGAGTATGAAGATGAAGGTATAATATCATTTTCACTTGATTGTCGTATAATAATTAAGTAAAATAAAAAAAATACCCAACATTATTTGTGTATCGCGACAATCAGACTATCAATCATTTGATCAAAAGTCAAATAATATCTGGAAAAGAATTCTTATTGTTTCATTATCTACAGTGTTTAAAAAAATGTGTAATTTTCCTAGGCACGCGCTCAATTAAATGGTATATGAGGAACTCTGACTAACTTGTACCACCAGGAACATCATATATCGACGGTCCCAATTAAAAGAGTCGGATCTACAAAATCGCCATTTTCGTTTTATTGCGTTAACGTCATAAAGAAACGCTATATTTTATTATTACATTCTCAGTTTTTCATTTTTTCAATTATTTTCCGAGATTTTCACTTTAAAAATGTCGGATCTTTTAAAGTGTCCTCTTAATATCGTCGGATGATACGATACGACTGTGTTAAAGGGACGTGGGGAGGGACGCCGTGGTCGGTAGTGCCAGTACCTACCATGTTGCATGGACAGACGATCGCTTCGCGCGCTCGTCATAAAATATGTAGTTTGTTGATACGGTATACTCACTATATATTTCTGAATATTTAAGTAACATGATTTGTATATCCCTGCAACAATGTCGGATGTAGTAGTTCCGACAGTTTTATATGGATATACCTTGACTGATAGTGTCGTAAGTAACACATCCGACATTTTTTTACGGATATGAAGTATCTGCTTATGTCGTAAGTAATATATCCGACATTTTTATATGGAAACTAAATAACTGATTATGTCGTAAGTGACACATACGACATTTTTATATGGGAACCAAATAACCGCAGATGTCGTAAGTAACATATACGACATTTTTATATGGGAACCAAATAACTGCAGATGTCGTAATTAACACCTCCGAGAGTTCTGTATGGACACAAATGTCTGTTCTAGCACCTGCAATTAACGACTGACCAAGTTCTCGATCAGTACCCCTCCGCGGAGCTGGTAATCTTAGGAAAATTTAACGCCCACCATGTCGAGTGACGCAGTTCTCGATCCACCAACTACGTGGGTAGGTCTGTTCGCGAATTTTGCTCTGTCCGATGGGCTGTCGCAACCGGTACGTTCTCCCACGAGAATACCAGATATCAAGGGCCATACCAGCTCTCTATTAGACCTGCTGACCTTACATCCGGACGGGTATTCCATCTCAGTAAAAACATCACTCGGCTTGTCCGATCACTGCCGCGTCCGGACACAGACACTATGCGTGGGCCGGAACCGCCATGTCCAACTGGACTGAGGCGCATGTGGCAGTATAGGTCAGCAGACTGGGATAAACTACGTAAACGCTGCGCTAATATTGTACGCCATACAATGGATGATTGTGACGATCTAAATTATTGTTTGTTACCTTTAATGTACGCACTTTCATATCATTTGTAGATTTTACGCATCGTACTTACCTGTGAAAGTAGCTTTGTTTCACATCAAAAGGTCCAGACTCATGTGCAACTGCTGTCACTCAGACGATCGTGGCGGGTATGGAATGTTTTATCCCCAAGTCCATGGTAGCTAGCTTTAATTGGCCTCATAAGTATACTAGAGCACGTTACCTAACCGCATACAGGGCTTGAACTAAAGCCGAAGCTATTAAGGATCCAAACTTATTTCATGTAAAACGCAAGTTAAACACTGCCTCGAGGTGTAAGAAATTCAATTCATCGGCAGAATGGGTGAGAAGCTTACTGGATATCCCTCCGGATGTTTCGCTTTTTGGCCGCTCGCCAGAGCTGCAGAGGGAAATTTTTGTCCGTCGTCTTTACCATCACTGCGAATAACAGCTGGAGACCTGGCCCACAGCACAAACGAGAAAGCAGATACATTGGGCTCTTTGGCTCGAACTCTACTTTAGACGACGACGACAGGGTCGTACTTCCAGCTATTGGTGTGGGTATTCCATGGTAGAAATTGGTTTTTCGCAGAGAAATGTTCTGCCTGAGGGAGCTGCTATTGCTAAACGTCCACAAAATGCAAGTTCCATTTTCGTGGAAGACTGCTCTTGTACACCTAGTCCCTAAAAAGGGCGATAGATCTGACCCATCGAATTACAGGCTTATCGTTACCTTCCTTCCCTCCAAGGGTATGGAGTCATGTCATCAACACAAAGCTCCTAATATACCTAGTGGAACACGATTTAATTAGTAACTATCATCAAATCAGCAACCTTCTAGTGTATCTTACTCACCGGTGGGCTTCAGCCATTGCGAGTCAGGGAAAGGCTTCAGCAGCCAGCTAGGACATAGCGAAGGCGTTTGATCGGGTCTGGCACCAAGGGTTTCTGTCGAAGCTACGATCCTTCCAACTGCCCTAGGGTTTGTGCAGATGGATCGCCAGCTTTTTATCCGGCAGTTGCATTAGTAGGTCGCACCTGCTTCGAAAGCTTGGACATTAATGCTAGCATCCTACAATACTTTGTGCTATCCCCTACGCTGTTGTTACATGCATAATAGCATAATAGCATGCATTGTTATGCCGATGACAACACCGGGGATACTTATTATACGGGCCGTGCCAACATTCCTCGTTCCTCTGTGTTAGAGAGTCGCAAACAACTTATGTTCAGTCTAGTCCGGTTAACCCCACCAAGACACAAGTATGCGCATTCACCGCTAAAAAAAAACATCCACTGTGGGACCACGGTTCCCATACAACGTTCTTTCCATCTCAAAGTGTATTGGGATCCTTGGTGTCAACATATTCTAATGATGTCCAATTTCGGAGCCACTTAGAAGGCAAAGCCAAGCTAGCATGCATAAATTAAGGTGAGCAAACTTAGCTTTTTGGACGATAGAGCAAAAAAGTGTTACGCCCTAGGAGAGAACTTCCATTATATATGTCACAACGTCGTGGGAATGATGTGATGATATTGAGTATTGCTGTCACCTGAATACCAGCTGTTTGTAAATGTTCGAGTTGAGGTGAGGTGTATTTCAATTGTATTGTTCCCGGAAAATGATTTACTTTCCAGAAGAGCGGTACTGCTTAGCTCATTGGAAAAAAAGCTGAAGAAGAACCTCAGATTGTACATGAAATGGTATTGGTGACTTTTACGGTGTCAAAAGTGTAATTTAAAAAAAAACTTTTTTTAATACATTAAAATAAAAAGGGTGGAAAGGTAATGGAAACTCCTAAAAGAAGTAAAAGTGAATAAGGAGCAATACGACCGGTATCCGATTTTTTCTTGACGTTTTTATGTTACTCGAAATAATATTTACCGAAAATTATCTTTCTTATTTAATTACATAACTAATACAAACTATTCAACCATCATAATTGTCTCATCACAAGATTATACTAGATAAATACTTAAATATGTAAAAATTACACTGGCGACAGACATAATAATAAAATGTATCAAATCAAAATAGTCATTAATTATCATTAGTGACACTTTTGACATGCAAAAAACAAATGTGACATGACAACAAAAAGTCGTAAGTGGTACTTCCGACAAACGACAATGACCCATATTCTGACAAAAAAGTCGTAAGTGGCACTTCCGACAAACGACAATGACCCATATCCAGACAAAAAAGTTGTATGTGGCAGTTCCGACAAACAACAGTGATACATGTCCGGACAAAAAAGTCTTATGTGGTACTTCCGACAAATTGTATGTATTAGATTCCGGTTAAAAACGTATCAACTCTCATTTCCGCTATTTCTAGTGATTTTTTTCTATATTTGTTAATACTCAATTTAAGGATACATAATAATAATAACTGACTCCAAATTTCATATCAATACTCCAAATATTGACAAAATTATGCACCAAAACTTCTTTGCCAAACTTTGATCGCCTCTCCTGTAAAGTTGCCATTTTGCAGATCCGACTCTTTTAATTGGGACCGTCGATATTTAGTGAAGCACATAACTACTATCACAGTAGATATATAGCCTACAGCTGTAAAACAAATCCATACAAACTTCCGATTTGACGCACCCACACAGACACACGTTATTACTGACATAACTGTTAACTTAAGCAGGTCTCGGGGGGTTTCGAACACGTGTGCCACGCACGTACATAGGTATCGCGTAGAATAGTTGAAGAAGTTTTTAATGAACTAGCGCGTGCTGGCCATTATTTTGATTTGACGTGAGATAACGTGAATAATGATTTGAGTAATATGCGATTAAATATTTGAAATAAAAATGAGGCATATATAATAAATATCATGTGGTTTATGTTTTATAAATTACAAGTTTTTTCCGCGACTTCGCCCGCGTGGAACTCGTTTAATCGCTATATAGAGGACAATTGCTATTTAATTATTTCAGGTGTATGCTTGATTATCGCTCTCCCGCACAAACTTCCACCCTTCTTTTCACTCCCTTAAAGTATCATATCCGGGTTCGCTTCAAACTATCTCCATGCAAAAATTTTCCTCAATCGGTTTGGCTGTTTAAGCGTAAATGTTTGTCGGCCTGTTTAGCCTAGTTGGTAGTGACACTGCCTCCGAAGCTAGAGGTCCCGGGTTCGAAGCCTGGTAAGGGCATTTGTTTCTGTGATGAGCAGAAACATTTGTTCCTGAGAGTTGGATGTTTTCTATGTATTTAAGTATATCGTCGTCTAGTACCCATAACACACGCCTTATTGAGCTTACTTTGGGACTAGTTCGATTACAGTAAAAAAAAATCACCTATTAAAAAAAATATGGCCTTAGAAGTATTTTCGTCTGATAATACAAAATGTATCGACGGTTACGCATGTTAATATAAATAAGAATACTTAATTTAATGTTGTCTGTTCCACTGCTTCGCCCATGTATTACAAAGAACGTAAGCAAAGCCGAAGGATATAACCAACTTAGAAAAGTTTAAAAACCCCCGAGATTTTCATATCAAAGTTCAATGTGTCAAAAGCGGCTTAACCGATTTAGACGAAATATATTAATAAAGGGAGCTGCGATGCAACAGATAAATACACATACCCAAGTTAAACTTCTAACATCCCTCTTTTTAAAAGGGGGTTACAATTTAGCCTATTTTGTATTTAAAAATATAGTTTCCGGCATTACGTCCCCTACACATGGAATTAAGTCCAGCATGTTAAACAGTCTGCAGATGAAACTACATTTCTTATAAAAGTGTAGTAGGAAAATGTTACCAGTTTCGAGGTCAATCTATAGGTTTCCGCAATTTTATCTTTGATTTATGTTCTTTCTCTACGGCATTGAACTCATTGGTGACATAAGCATTTCCCTCGTTCAGTGATTTACTCGTTGTGTTTAAACGTCGACCACGTTATTTTCGCCCTATTGGAGCCCTAATCTAGTGGGATCAATTGTTATGTATGAGTGTTTAGTACTTACCTACTTATACTCATGCGCATAAAAAATGGGTAGGTGCACTTTGCATAAATTAGGTACCCTGTATAAATACTCATAACGACAGATCATTAAGGATCAACAGATATAATAATAATAATAATAAATATTCTTTATTGCGCCACTTAGTGATAAGTTGTACAGTAGCTGACTTACTAAAAAAATGGTAACAACAGGCGGTCTTATCGCTTTAAGCGATCTCTACTAGACAACCTTTGGGTAGCGGGAAAACAATTAACTAAAACTGGGAAAACACGTAGTGCAGAAGAACTGCAAGAAGATTCAAAATAACACATACGCATACATCAGAATAAACGAATAACACATAACGAACATAACGAATATAGTAGGTATCATTTATGGATCCTTATGTAAAAGTGTGACTGATGTCTCTTAGTACCGTCGATTTTCGTGGCTCACCATCTTGCAAAATGCACAGTGCCTTTGATTGACTAATAATATCATTGATTGACTGTTAATTTTAATATAAGAAATACTTTCACGATTCTTTTTTATTCCGCCGATAGCATTATTATGGGCTTGAAATTCTTCCGGTTCATACACAGTTGAAACAACAATAGTTGTCTTTTTTGTGGTAAATAGCTAAAATCCTATGTGTTTTTAATACCTACATTAATTACAGAGACAAAGTCGTCGCTTGTGCGGATTATGATTCAAACCAAAAGTTTCGGCCTACTTTAGTTAAATCTAACTAACCAATAAGGTACATAGCATTCAACGTCGGTTGTAGTACATTAGATCTTAAACATAAATAATGCAGGATCTGTGAAAGGCAGTTTAAATGACTCGTGAAATAATTTTATGTAGCTATGTATCAGAGTTTCCAATAGTTGGTAGATTCTTGTATAGTCTTGGTAAAGTTCAGAGGCGAAATTGAGAACCAATTTTAAACTTTATTTCTTGAATCATTGTAGTACCTGCAAAACCGAACTTTGCAGTGTGAGTCGGAGAAACAGACATTTTCCGGAGCAGAACCTAGCTGGATTTTTAATACGCATTTGAAAATCCTACATTTATATTTATTGAAATGGATGAAGCCGTTTTTGGGAACATTTAAAAAAATAGTAATCAATGCTACATACATAATTTAAGAAAGGAAATAATGTTAATATTTAATACAAGGGCCTCGGCAGAGAGTACAACTTTGTACCTTTTGGCGTCGAAACTCTAGGTCCATGGGGTCCCAGCGATAACAAGTTATTTGTAGAAATTGCGTAGCGTCTGGTTGATGTAACTGGTGACCAAAAAGCTGACGACTTCGTCGCACATAGGGTTGCCATACGTCAGGATTTTTGACCCTTTGACAGGATTATGGCCGGACTTGGCAAGTGTCAGGATTTTTAGCAATGACCTCATTAAGTAAATAAATAAAATATATGTTATTATAATTTTTCATCATCATTATTCAAGCTACATCAAATTTTGGTTACAAGGAAAGTCAGGACTTTTAGGGTGATGTCAGGATTTTTATCAAGACATTTCATTTTTCCATATGACAACCCTAGTCGCACAACGTATTAGTAAAGCGATACAGCGAGGAAATGCCGCCAGCATTCTCGGTACAATGCCTCAAGGGCCTGTTTTAGATTTAAATTGGTTTTAATGTTATTGATATTATTTTGGTAAAATATTGTATTATATATCTATATTACTAACTTACCTGAAAATAGATTAAAGTTTTGGCGAAGATGTCCTGTACTACATCAGCACTTTTGACGATATTGGTCCAAAAAATACTTGAATGTACTACAAAATCGTCCTAAATGGAAGGCATGGTAACTAAAACCTTTCCAAGTACCTAACGATGGCAAAGTCAGAGCGCTAGAATTTAAAAAGTCTAATGGTAAAGTTCATTCTACTCCCATTACCAATCTTTAGATGAATAATTTATGCAAGGATTAATTGATTTAGTTGTCACAGAGTTTACTATAATTATGGACTAAGTGAAACGACTTTTGTACTTAGGTACATGATTTCTAATTGTATGTAGGTACGAGTTCATGTACTTTGTTTGTACATGTTTATGCCTTTTATAGTATGTTAAATTAAATAGCTTTTCATACGCTTACTCATGTTACTAATTCATACTAGCCTTGTAAGCGTGGTCACATAATTCCTCATTAAGTTTTAATAAGAATTGAGTTAATTATTTTAAAACAACCTTAAAAGATCCACTTTAGATAACAAACAAGAATATTATGTGAAACAAGTATACAACAAAGTTATACAATGTGATTCTATATTATGCCTAGAAGAATAACGTTTATTTCCTGTTAGTGGAATATGTTGCGATCTATATTTTATATTGCAACATTAATTTTATATGGCAACAATATTCAAAATACTCTTCTTCTGAATACAGTAAACGATAACACGTCAAATGTACATTTTATTTATTCAATTAAATTATTACTCGCCGAGCAGAAACCTTATAATAGGTAGCGGATCCCAGGCATCCTTCAGAATGCAACTGTACTGGGATTAACGCTAAGATGATGATGATTCTTTTATATATTTTCTTAGTGCATAACCAAATGTAGATAAGAAACGATGCACCGTAGTATATAATTACCTACTTTATAAAGTATACCCTAAAGCCGTTGTAAAAAAACACGTGTGAAACTTGGGAACTTTATCGACACCTTGCACTATACAAGAAAAAACGAAGACGTTAAGCTAAAACTTTGCCTTATCCATAGTAGCCACACGAAACTCGTGCATCTCGTACGTTAAAGTTTCCACGACCCTAATTCGGTATTCTCCCAGGACTGGATCCGGCACAGCCGCTGTTCACACTGAGCAACAAGGACGCGAGGCTGGACAAACACGACGCGCGCCACGTCGAGGTTATTCACACTTGTGGAGGATATTTGGGATTTTCTTCGCCTTTGGGACATATTGACTTTTACCCCAACGGCGGCACGCGGCAGCCGGGCTGCACTTATGACTATAGAGGTTAGTTTGCCAGTGAGTAAAATTACGGTGTTGTATTTGTTAGCCCGTTAGGCTTGCATGAACTTTACGGTGGTCCGCGTTTATGGGCAGGCAAGAACAGTAGGAGGTAAGCAGAGAATATCAATGCTTTGTGATATTGTTACTATGCACGTCATACTGGGGTATAATATTAAAGCCTGCCAGCTGTAGAATTCTCAAAAAAAAAAAAAATTACAAAATTTCCAAAAATTGACTCGACAAAAAAAATCTATATAAATATCGAACCTGCTTACAAAATTACACGAGAATCGGTTGAGAAATGCGACCTGTAGAGGAGAACATCCGGACAGACAGACAGACATACGAAATAATTTTTGTCGAAAGCTGAAATGGAGACGCTTTGCTCGCTCGGTCAAATAATCATGTAATAAATCCCCGCCACAGGTAGATATATCTACTCTCCTCATGAGATCCTCATTTGGTGCAATACTCGTAATTGGTATAGAAAATGCTACTAAAGCTAAACATACATAAAATATAGCCAAAATCATAAAAATCGCTCAGTCAGCCATATCTTTATAAATAACCAAAGTGTTTTTTCTTTATGATACAGACTGACATTCTTTCACTAGTTCCATACATACATACATACCTATCTCACTCACGCCCGTATCCAATAAGGGTAGGCAGAGACCAGAGAATGCCAAAAACTACAGTCCTTACATACTTCTTTCGCTTCAAACACTGTACATATCCGTCGGTTGCGGGTAATTCTGACTTGGCCTTTTTTCAACATCGTAGAAATATGATCAAGATACCCTCGCCTTGGTCGTCCCCTTCCAACCCTTCTATGCATCTTCTAGTCAGTTTGCTTTCACACATCCTCTCAACATGCTAAAAACCACCGAAGCAAATCTTTTTTAATCTTTGTCACTACGTCGTCATCTATTCCACATCTCATATCTATATTAATAATTTCGTGCAGGGGTACGGTAGACCCGAACGAGACCTGTCTCAAATTGAAGAACGTATAAAAATAACGATTTTTGAGTTGAACATATGTATCCGCAAAATTCGGATTGTCGCGTATTTTGCATTTAAAAGTGTTAATTTGATGACGAAACGTCGGCCATATTGCCCACAGACTATATTGCTATATTAAATTTGTTGGTTGACAGTGTCGGCTACGTTCGAAAATCGTGAACTATTTTTGCGTCCGGTATGTTGGCCAGGTTGCTGGGCTGCGTTCTGGGTGATGGGCCATCATCGCCCATTGTGTGGATTCGGCTAGCCGCGTCTGCAGCGTTTTATTTTTGTAGTTTTCAAGCGTTCTATACACCTATCAGCCTAGCTAGCACGATAACTTATACCGTCACGTTATATGGGCGAAATGTATTAAAACGTCACATAAAACGTAACGGTATAATCTATCGTGCTAGCTAGACCGATTGTCACAACAACCGCCTTCAAAGCGAATGTATGGGGCCTGTTACATGGATTCATATCACGATAAGTATCACGTGAATATTAAAGCAGAATCCATACAAATTTGAAAACTGCGATAATATTGACACCCCAGTATTGTGATAATATTAATCGTGTAAAGGACACCACTTGAATGTTTGCTGAGTCTGTCCGCCATCTTAAAGCTGCGTCTCAATTTTGTTTGTGACTAACTACTAGGTGACTTATGGCTTTTAAACGTCTAGCTAAATTCTATCCCTATCTCGCTCTATCTTATAACTTAGTGGTACAGCTCATGCCGTTCGCCGCGCTCGGACGTTAGAGGCGCTACTGCGAACCGAAAACGAAGTATCTGCCTCTCTCGCACATGTATATTCGAACGACATAGAGGAAGTTAGTTCGTTTTTGGTTCGCGGTAGGCCCTCAGGCGTCAACTTTAAAACGAATAGGGTATTTTACTATAAGGGAAATAAAATTCAAAATGTAATAAAAACCAGCCAAGTGCGTCGGAGTCGCACACTGAGGGTTCCGTACAACTAAAAAACAAATGTGATTTATCAATATATTGATATTTTTGGTAAAATATACTTCATAATAAACATTATCACTTAATTTCAAGTTCATAGGTCGATGGGAAGCTAAAAAATTATATGTGTGACAGACGGAATGTTCTTTGACTTTCTTCGACCGTCCGCCACGCTCGGACTAAGGTGCTACCAACCGAAAACTAAATATATATGCCTCTCTGTCGCACTTGCATATTCGAGCGCGGAGAGGGAAATACTTCGTTTTCAGATCGTGGTAGGCCCTCTGGTCTGACGGCTCCTATTCCTGGATGGTGCGCGTATCGGAATGTGAAATACCTTTGGCAAAACGGAACAAGTTGTTAAATAGCTTCCATTAATTGGAGAAAATATTACCAACTGTTATTATTATCACGTGAAACACTGAATATTGAAGCAACATCCATAGGGGCCTGTTACATGGTTATTATTATCACGCGATATACTCATATCACGATCCGTATCACGTGCAATGAATATTGAAGAAAAATCCATACGATTTTGAAAACCACGATAATATTGACACACCAGTATTGTGATAGTATTAAGCGTTTAACAGACCCCATACAATTTTAAAAATCGCGATAATATTGACACATAGTATTGAGTGTAAAGGGCCTCACTTAATAGAATTTGGCGGAGAATAGAGAGCTGCTACCGCGAAACGAAAACAAACGAACATCGTGTATTTCGCTCTGTGTCGCTCGATTTTGCAAGTTCGACAGAGAGGGAGATACACGAAATTCATTTGTTTTCGTTCGCGTTAGCAGCTCTGACTTCGCACCAAAAATACTGACTGGACACGTTTTATGTGACGTTTTAGTACATTTTGGCCATATAACGTGACGGTATAAGTTATCATACTAGCCGGGCAGATGTCACAACAATCGCTTTCAAAGCGAATGTATGGGGCCTGTTACATGGTTATTATTATCCCGTGATACGTTCATATCACTTACTTACTTACTTACTTACTCACGTTACGTATCACGTGAATACCGAAACAGAATTCATACAAATTTGAACACTACGATAATATTGACGACCGCAGTATTGTGATAATACTAGAATGTTTGCTGAGTCTGTCCGCCACCTTAAAGTTGCGTCTCTATTTTAAACGTCTAGCAAAATTCTTTCCCTATCTCGCTCTGCCATATCTTAGTGGTACTGCTCATGCCGTTCGCCGCGCTCGGACGTTAGAGGCGCTACCTTGAACCGAAAACGAAGTATCTGCCTCTCTGTCGCACGTGCATATTCGAACGACCTCGTTTATATTCGGGGTAGACTCTCAGGCGTCAACTTTAAAACCAATAGGGTATTTTACTACATGAGAAATAAAATTCAAAATGTAAGAAAGACCGGCCAAGTGTGTCGGACTCGCGCATTGAGGGGGATTTATCAATATTATATTGGTATTTTTGATAAAACATACGTCATAATAAACGTTATCACCAAATTTCAAGTTCATAGGTCCTTGGAAAGTTAAAAAAATATATATGTGACGGACGACACACGGAATGTTCTTTGACTTTCTTCGGCCGTCCGCCGCACTCGGACTGAAGTGCTACCGGGAACCGAAAACGAAATATATGCCTCTCTGTCGCACGAATGTGCAAGTGCGACAGAGAGGGAGATATACGAACTTCATTTGTTTTCGTTCGCGGTAGCAGCTCTGAGGGCCTACTCCAAACTTCTAAAATCGAACATCGTATTGTGCTGTCTCTTTCCGTCATATAGTGTATAACACGAGAGTGAAAGGGACGGCCCTCTGACTTCGCACCAAAAATACTGGCTGGCACATCAATAATTACCAATTGCACATCTGAACCGAATTTTAATGAATGATTAGTATTTTAGCTATACAAATCAGTACTGATTAGTGATTACGGTGTCAATTTTTTTATGCGCCTTTAAATACTAGCCTTATAAAAATACATAGGATTAACTTATAAAGATTGCCCGTGACCAACCGTGACTTCGTCAGCGTAATCTTTTACTCCCTATTCCATGTTAATCCAGACATATTTGTATACGAAGTTTCAGTATAATCCGTTGTTGTAATGTTTTTATTTTATACATTTTTGTACACTATTTCTTTGGAAGTTTGTATAACTGTCACGAATAAATGTTTTCTTTATTTCTTTCTTATTTATATCACCCGAGCGAAGCCGGGCTTTCTTCTAATTGTAAATTAATTTTGTACTATAAGCAGTAACGCTGCTAACGAAAATTCCTAATTTCAAATTAAAGGGAAACATTGAAAAATTTTATGCTCCTAGCATCCGCAGCCATCTGGCCGCGTATGCCAGATGTCGCAAGTTCGAATCCTGCTCGGAGCATTAAATTTTTCATTTTTTTTTCTCCTAAAGTTGAAATTTGGAATCTCATATTTTTTTCCCAATTTACGTTGTTATACAAAAGGTATACATTGTTATACAAAAGGTATAAATATAAATATAAATATTGGGGGACAATCTTACACAAATCGACCTAGTCCCAAACTAAGCAAAGCTTGTACTATGGGTACTAGACGACGTATACATACTTATATAGATAAATACATACTTAAATACATAGAAAACATCCAAGACCCAAGAACAAATATCTGTGAAAAATGCACAAATAAATGCCCTGGCCGGGATTCGAACCCGGGACCTCTAGCTTCGGAGGCAGAGTCACTACCAACTAGGCTAAACAGGTCGTCAATGTATGTCAAGGTATGGTAGGTAACCGGTGCGTTCTTAGCCCAGTGGCGTCCACGTACCGACCGCGGACAGTTTGTGAGATTAAGTACTCGTAATGTCGGCCGTGGTCAATTTTGACATGGGTGAACATTTGGAGTGGGTACTAACTGAGCACTCCCGTGCTTTGGAAGGTACGTTAAGCCGTTTTTTTCCAGCTGCTGATTATCACGGCGACTTGAGAACTTTAGCAGTCAAGTTGCCCACTCACTTTACAAACCTAATCCCAATAAGGTCTATTTTCCCCCTTGGATTGGAAAGTCGGATGATAGTTGTTTCTGTGAAAACTAGTGCCCAGTCAATTCTTGGGATATGGAAAAGGATCCCGGGCATCCTAGAACGATGACGACAGTGATGATGAACAGTGTGGAACCTTAATAGTCCCGAATTCCAGGAAACCCAGGGTGATCTAAAGTGGCGGTGCGACAGAATTTCGGATAACGCAAGTTTGGGTGAAATGAATTGCCACCTGCGGTATTTCCGGACCGCTACGATCTTCAAACCTTCAAGAAAAGATCGTACTCCCATCTTAAAGGCCAGCAACCCACTTTCAACCGCTCTGGTGTTGCGAGTGTCCATGGGCGGCGCTAATCGCTTACCATTTGGCGATTCACCTGCTTGTTTGCCATGTCATTAAATAAAAACAACTAAGTATTACCGGGGCCAGAGAATACGAGTTTTAGAGAAGGGCTAGATTGATTTATCGCCCCCGTCAACCCCGGAATTGTAAATTGCATTAAAATCGTAATAACCGCTTGAGAAATCCCCGGAATAAATAAATATAAGTTCAAGAATGGTTCGTTAAAAGATATTATGAGGTAAGTGTTAAGAATTTCTCGTTAAAAATAGACATTAGAAAAATTCTATGAAATTGTTCAGGCGTAGGCTTAATTATGGCTTTCCCATATAAATTTGGAGGAATTTGGAATTTGGGGACCCGGGTATGTCCTAAAACTACGTCCAAGACCACCGGGGGATGGGCAGCAGCATCCCTGGAGTGCGGTGGAGACACTGCGATCGCCAACCCGCATGCCAAGCGTTGCGATTATGGCAATTACCCTCTAATGATAGACACAAACAGGCCACGGCCCCGAGGTTCCGGCGACCCCCGGTACCCTGGTTCTGGTAGCGGCCAGGGTACTAGCGGGGTCAGGGTTGCGAAGAATCTCCGGATAAGATCCGGCTACCACCACCGACGACTTCTGGCCCTGGCAACATATAACACACGAACACTGCGGACCGACGAAAAGATAGCGGAACTGGAGGAAGGATTGAGCAAGTTGCGTTGGGATATCGTAGGGTTATCTGAAGTCCGAAGAGAGGGGGAGGACACGATAACCCTGAAGTCCGGCAACTTGCTCTATTTCCGGGAGCGCGACCAACAGTCCCAAGGAGGTGTCGGGTTTATCGTCCACAAATCCCTCGTGAACAACGTGGTGAAGATCGAGAGTGTGTCGGCCAGGGTGGCGTACCTTATACTCAGAGTATCCAAGAGGTACTCGTTAACGGTCATACAGGTATACGCGCCGATCTCGGCACACTCCGACGACGAGGTGGAGGCTATGTATGAGGATATATCAAAAGTCATGCATAGTTCCAAAACCTACTTCACCGTTGTTATGGGGGATTTCAACGCCAAACTGGGCAAGAGAGACGGCAATGAGCTGAAAGTGGGGCAATTTGGAGTTGGAAGTCGGAACCACCGGAGCCAACAACTGGCTGGTTTCTTGGAGAAGGAGGGACTCTATATGATGAACTCCTTCTTCAAGAAACGCGAGCACAGGAAGTGGACCTGGATGAGTCCCGACGGTGCAACAAAAAACGAGATTGACTTCATCATGTCGACGAAGAGGCGTATATTCAACGATGTCTCAGTGATCAATACGGTTAAAACCGGAAGTGATCATCGTCTGGTAAGAGGCACGTTGAATATATGCGTCAAGCTAGAGCGCTCTCGACTGATGAAGTCCACGCTCCGTCCAGCAGCAATCCAAATCCAAAACCCCGAGAGCTTTCAGCTGGAACTCCAAAACCGTTTCGATTGTCTAGGCGGCGATGTGGACGAATTCAACGACGGGTTTGTGGAAGCTGTCCATAGCGTTGGGTCTAAGTTCTTTAAGGCGCAACGAACTCACAGAGTTAAAAGGCTCTCTATCTCCACTCAGAGGCTCATTGAGGAAAGGAATGAGATGATTCTTTAGTCTTCAGCCGATGCGACATTATACAGGCAGCTCAATAAACAGATCTCCAAGTCCCTTACCCGTGATCTGCGCTAATTCAATACAAATCGTATTGAAGAGGCCATTGAGCAGAATAAGGGCTCTAAAGTTTTCTCAAGAGATCTGTCTATTGGGCAGAGCCAGCTCGCCAGATTAAAAACTGAAGATGGTAGAATCGTTTCGTTCAAACCTGAGCTTCTGAATGAGATAGAGTGCTTTTATGGACAGCTATACACGTCAACTAGCAGACCCGAAGTTGGTCTGGCGGAAGACCGAAGAGCTAGATTAACCCGGCACTATACGAGATTAGAATGGCTCTTAAACATCTTAAGAACAATAAGGCACCCGGTGAAGACGGAATTACAGCGGAACTCCTGAAGGCGGGTGGAAAACCGGTCCTTAGGGCCCTTCAGAAGTTGTTCAATTCCGTCTTACTAGAAGGGAAAACTCCAAAGGCATGGAACAGAGGTGTGGTGGTCCTGTTCTTCAAAAAGGGTGACAACTCCTTACTGAAGAACTACCGACCCATCTCACTTCTGAGCCATGTCTATAAGCTGTTTTCAAGAGTCATTACGAACCGTCTCGCACGCAGGCTAGATGACTTCCAGCCTCCCGAACAAGCCGGTTTCCGAAGAGGCTTTAGCACCGTAGACCACATCCATACGCTCCGTCAGGTTATACAGAAGACTGAGGAGTATAACCTGCCCCTCTGCTTAACGTTCGTGGACTACGAGAAAGCCTTCGATTCGATTGAAACTTGGGCTGTACTACAATCTCTCCAGCGGTGCCAAGTGGACTACCGCTATATCGAAGTGCTGAAGTGTTTGTACGAGAACGCCACTATGTCAGTCCGACTCCAGGACCAGAGCTCGAGGTCTATTCCGTTGCAGCGGGGAGTCAGGCAAGGAGATGTTATTTCTCCTAAACTGTTCTCCGCTGCACTGGAGGATGTTTTCAAGACTCTGGACTGGAGAAGGCTAGGCATCAACATAAACGGCGAGTACCTCACTCACCTTCGGTTTGCTGACGATATAGTGGTCTTAACTGAGACCATGGAAGATTTAAGTACAATGCTCAATGACCTTAGTAAAGCCTCCGAGCGAGTTGGTCTAAGGATGAACATGGACAAGACGAAGATCATGTCAAATGCCCATGTCGCACCAACTCCCGTAACAATCGGACACTTTACGCTTGAAGTTGTAGACGATTACATATACCTAGGACAGACTGTACAGTTAGGTAGGTCCAACTTCGAGAAAGAGGTTAATCGTCGAATCCGACTCGGCTGGGCAGCGTTCGGGAAGCTACGGCACATCTTTTCGTCCAATATTCCGCAGTGTCTCAAGACGAAAATCTTTGACCAGTGTGTGTTGCCAGTGATGACATATGGTACTGAAACGTGGTCGCTTACTATGGGCCTCATAAGAAGGCTCAAAGTCACCCAAAGAGCAATGGAGAGAGCTATGTTAGGAGTTTCCCTGCATGATCGCATCAGGAATGAGGCCATCCGCAGCAGAACCAAAGTGACCGATATAGCCCTCCGAATCGCTAAACTTAAGTGGCAGTGGGCGGGGCACATAGCACGTAGAACTGATGGCCGTTGGGGCGGAAAGGTTCTCGAGTGGCGACCACGTACCGGAAGGCGAAGCGTGGGCAGGCCCCCCACACGGTGGACCGATGACCTGGTGAAGATCGCGGGTGTCCGCTGGATGCGGGTGGCGCAGGATCGGTCATTGTGGAAGTCTTTGGGGGAGGCCTATGTCCAGCAGTGGACGTCTTTCGGCTGACATGATGATGATGATATAAATTTCCATCCCCTGCCATTACATTTATCCCTTAAGAAAAGATTTTTGAGATAAAAACTATTCTATATCCTTTCTGAAGTGTCAAACTATTTTCTATCAGAGGTTTAAGCGCATTAAAAAGGGGCTGGTTTTAATATAATATTGCAGCAAGTTCACTATAGCGCTGGCAGACACTGTTAACTACAATAATCCTTGATCCATTGCTCACTGTTGGTCGGAATCGAGGCGTTTCATTTTAAGAATGTGTATACTGTAAATGTTTGTGTAATGTGTATAATATAAGTAAGGATATATTTCAGGTCTATGTGCCCATAACCGGGCGCACATGTTCTTTGCGGAGTCGATCATATCGGATGTGCCGTTTACAGCGGTTCGCTGCCGCGACTACGATGAGCTGTATTACAATGGCTCTTGCGAGGGCACTGGTGAGACCCTCATCATGGGTGGCTTCGACATACATTATGGGTGAGTACATGTATTATATGGGTTTTCCATACTTGTGTGAAACACTGAATGATTAACTATTATGTTTCCTCCTATAAGACATTTACAATGTCATCATTACGAAGCATTATTTGCTTAATGCAACAAACAAATTCTATGGGGTACCTATGCTATGCGAATACATTCAATAAATAAGGATCATAGCATACTTAAGTCATGAAAATGGAAACTTGTCACAACGGTTTCCCTTTCTTACTCCACGTCCGTGTCAGTAATATTTTAATGAGATTGTAGGACTGTGTTACCCTTAAATAAGCCGCACCATCCCTAACGTGAATATTTCATGATTTAATCAAAAAGATCAGCATGCGTCCGTCCCTGTCAGCTGTTTTTACTTAAAGGCCGTTGACAACAATAGAAGTAATTTTAAGTATTCATGAACGGTGGTAACTTTTGACGCTTCTACGTTTAATTAAACAAAGAACACTCGTTTGTAAAACAGTAACAGCATTACTTTAAATCTTGGAGATCAAGAACCATTGTTTCGTTCCAGGAAGGATGGAATTTACTACCTCAAGACGAACTCAGAAAAACCCTACGCTCTCGGGGAACCGACGTGAAATGCGATAAAATATTAATTCTTTGCTTTGCCAACTTCGCCTATAAATTAAATTTTCATGAGAATTATTGCGAGGTGCCGTTTTACATAATTTGTTGGCGACAGGAGCCGTGGTACCTCCGGTGCCGTGTCCTGGCTAACATCGATGTCGTGAGATGAAAGCTTTTACTGCGAGTAAAATCTTTCATCCCGTTTAACGTGTAAGTTCAAACAGATTTTTAAAGGAATATAAACTTTGAGTTTATTTATTAGTGTTATTAAAATTTGTATTTGTATGTACCCAGTGACACTCGCGCCATCAAGACGAATCTATAATTATATTTTTAATACAAAATGTTTCCCGCCCGATAATACTCTACGTGTTATTTAATAATTATACATTCATTTATTTGTAACGTCATTCATGATTTTCATGAAAGTAGTATAAAGGTATTTATTATTTTGTTTATATAATACTTCAATTAATTCTAGGATTAAGATGTCCACAGTGTAATACTTCTTACACTATTTGTACAGCATGTAACTCGTATTGATCTATAAGTACAGTGTACCTATAGTGTACGCAAACTGATATTCAATTTGAGACTCCGCCGCCGTTCCACCCGTTTTATTTGGGATCCGATTGTAAGATAAGCCGGGCTGTACCCTGTAACTAGATAGTATCGACAAATAAGTTATTCTATATTCGCAGCTCAAACGACGAAAGAGTTGTGCTTTTTGGTGTCTATTGTCGAAGCTATACTATCAGCCGTTTCCTATATTCAATCTATCCTTATTTATGCCATACTAATGATAGGAATGCTATCTGACATCGACAATATAAACAGTAAGTAGAAAATTTACTACCGATTATCCAGGCTGGCTCTCTCTAACCATAGATTGACTATTCGAAACGTCTTTAAATATCTCCAATCTTAGGACTGTAGTTATGTAGTGTCTGGGTACTTATTGTTAGGAACCAACTTTGTTAATTAGGCGTAAATATGACTAGTAGGTACGTGTAATTTTAATGACGGTAAAGATTTTCATATATTAGGGTAACTCCCTGATTATAATTTACTATTTGTACTTATATGTATCAAAGGTATTAAGTATTTATTGTGAATTAAAAATTAATAGGAATATAGTAAAAAATAAATTTAAATATAAAAGACAAATGAAGTTACTTTTCTTTTTCCTCGCCCTATTGCGCTCTTTTTATGCCAGAATTTAACTTAGCCATAAACATAACATCTTGGAACGTATTTTTGTGTGATTGAATTTTGTTTCCTTGCCTTATTTACATTTTAACATCAAACGTCTCGTTTGCTCGTTGACACCGCAAGATTCGGGTAAGCTAGCAAACGCGAATTGCGAACACGAGGTAGGTACCTACCTCGTGTACGTCGATCGTATATTTTACGGGCGGCACAGGATTCAGCTAAAATGTATCAGTATAAATACTCGTACGTATAAAGTTCTGAATAGAGCCGAACACATAACTAAAGTCTTTAGCTCAACTGCACCTTTCGTGTGCAACTGCAGTCGCGACGTTTGCCAAACCATTTCATACTCTTAGCGTGGAATTGTATGAATTTGTATTCCCCGTGGGGATGTTCTGGAGACTGCTCAGAATATTAACCGGGTACCGGGAGAAATAATGTGGAATAAACCGTCCACGGCAGAACGTGCATAGAAGATGCACGGTTGACATGCGCTTGATGTATGCACTTACGTATTTCGGAGCGCCATCTAAAACTGGCTGTTATTCAAAGCTTTTTTGAGCCAGAAAAGGGCTCCGGGAGCTTTTACTGATCTTATCAATATTCCGTTTCTGTATTTAACGGTTGTGGATTTCGATGGACCCAATTTGTTAACTTCTAACCATATGCCTATCGAAGATATGTGTTATTTTTCTTACTTTTGAATATAACAGTAGAGAAATACTGATTAAAGCTCGGATGATTATCACAACACATGAACTAAAGGTGAAATAAATAAAAAGGAGGAAACAACCTACGTAAACGAAATATTGCTCTAAAAAGCAGCGACCGTTACTAAGTATAGAACTCGCAACACCTCGTATGTCGTGAAAATTGTGGGGAAACAAACTATCCGGTCCATTAAATAAATTGCACTGCTTTTGAGAGTTCCTACAAAGAACATGTGGCGGAATGTCTTCCTAGACGTGAAGTTATGAAGATGCGGAATTTTCATTCGCTATAATTTACTGAGTGCTTTCATAAGTATTTCTTACAATACATGTAATGTGCCTCATAATAGGCGAGGGCATCAGAAAGTACCGACTCGCAGTGCGAGATTTATGAATGTAATGAAGTTCGTATCTGTTACGTACTGTGGCATTTTATGTGTGTGTGGACACGCTGTGATAAAATAAAAGAAACAATAGCGGTGCTGCTTCTAAAATGATCACTCTTCAATAACATAGGACTTGGAAGCGAGCGGAATAGGATTTGCTCTCGTCCGACTTATTCAAATGTTTCTGCAGTCTGCACTGTTTACTGAATATTCTGCGGCGTTAGGTATGTACAACACAGATAAGTGTACTGGTAAGCCAATTTCGTCTGTATTTTTTATTTATATCTCTCTAATGTCCCATTTATTAACTACTCAGACATCATGCAGTGGTCAAGAAGAAATGCCGAAGTATTTATGTTTAATTGTTGATGCGGACCCGTTTTAAATATAATTGTGATAAATCGTATTTTTTTGGTTATGTATGTACTATTGTTAAATGGGGCACTGCAACTAAATTTTATGTATTCTGCCTACTCATTTCGAGAAGATGGGCGTAAGTTTATGTATGTATGTGTTGCAAAAGTTACCCATATAAAGTATATGACTAATTTTCGTTACGCACTGGAATCAATTACAATGTGGACATAATCGATAATGGATTTAGTGTAGACATAATGGACACATTATGGATAAAAGATTATTATTAATATTATTGTTTGTCTTTTCTGCTCACGGGACAATGGTGTCCCGGACCTTTGGAAGGCGTGCGCGGAGCCGAAGTACCGAGGTACCGAAGTACCAACCGAGTACCACACAGCCAACACGTAGAGGCCCTTTTGACAATTTAATGAAATGCATGGGGTGTACCCCATATATTTCATTTTTTTCTCGGTGTACCGAGCGTATGCTGTCCCTGCGCGTGTCATGGGACGCACATAGAGACAGCACCCGCCAGGGTGTACAAGGACTATTACTGGTTGATGGAATCTAAATCAACCGGATTATTGGGTGAATATGATGGACTATTGAGTGGGACAACGGACGTCTGCCTAATAAAACTGTCTCACATTTTTATCTCAGGCGGTGACTCGTCCTCTGCTAGATGGGCCCCTATAAATAGCGACATTAAAAATGGCCTAAGGGCAACACCGGTGCAGAGGGCTGGGGGTAGAGAGGTGGCACTGTACTTTAAACGTATAGCCAATTCGCCACTTAGGTGACCACATCCATCGACTCCAGCTCCAGCGACTCCACTCTGAACAGCCGGTTAAGGCAAGCTAGAGGCGGGGGGGCCTGTTCATACAATCAAGCCACAGAACACCCCCAGGAACACTCAGGTACATAGAGGGTCGCTGCTCCCTAACAGCTCGTCACATGCTGCCCTACGTTGACTGACTGCACTGGAAATCCAGTGGGCGATGGGGTCGTCACATCCCTACGCCTTTTTATTATTATTATTAAGTCCTTAACTATCTACAAAAAAAATACAATTTAACCCAAATAATAGGTAATTCGAGAAATCAGGTACCGCGGAGCCGATCTGAATAACCAAATCACCTTAGACCACCTACGACAGAAAAATCTCAGTTATTTGATGTGTGTCAAAACTTCACGTTATATAAAGAGCTTTCGATGGAATACTCGTAATTCTGAATCACTGACTTATTTATTTAAATAGCTTAGGTACAGTATCTACAAAGGAGTGAAACGAAATCTCCTACGCGGTAATAAATTATTCAGTCCAGAATCCGTTGTTCTTGTACATTTGGAGGATAAATATTATTGTTTGGTTTGTGCTCGATTCGCGAATATAAGTTTTAAAAGATAAATTAATTCTTGTTGAAAATTATTCAAATTATCTTCGTTTCGCGTACGATAACTCTAGCGCGGAGTTTACATTTGAAGTTCCAGCGAGCCGCAGTTTGCTGAACGCTTGAATATGTTAAAAGCCACTAACTTTATATTACCCTTTCTCTTGGGATAATTACGTGTGGTTTTAGTCTAATACGTTCAGTCTTTTTTAGTGGAATAGAAGCTCGAGTTACTAATACTTTGCTCTTAGATTGCTATTTCATTTATTTTTCACCTCTCTATACTGTATTGCTTACTTTATTAAAATGTTACCTCCTGTTATAGGTCGATTCACAAGAGCTGGCGCGATGTCTATGAAATTAATACTATCCTTACCTAAAACAATATTTTTAAGATGATAACATTTATGCACCTATTGCTTCATCATCTTCATAGCGTTAGCTCAATAGCTGTAGCTTGAATTATGCCCGAGGTCCGCTGCCTATCGATTATTATATTAGGTTCAATTAGTGGAGTATACCTAAGGTCCTCGACTTTGCGTCGTATTTCCTCAATGCTGAGGGCCATGACCTCGCCGAACAATTTGCTCGCGGACTATATCGTGCCACTTTGCTCTGTCTTCAGCAGCATTAATGGCATCACAGACTTAGGCAACTTTTGAAGAATTGAGCTCATACTTCGGGGTCGTTTTCCGTCCACTTTGCAGTGTAATAGTGGATTACGTTACAATACAATACAAATACCTCGATTAAGGGAAACAGTATAGTACTTAATTGAATACAATAAGTACAGACAAACAAAAGTCGGTTTATCGCTAAAAAGCGATCTCGTCCAGACAACCTTTGGGTAGTGGAACATAAATCTAATAATTAGGATTAGGTAGGTATAATTAATTTTCTACATTTAAGTTTAGCGAGCAGTATAAGCCAAATGATCAGTGGTGTTCTTAATCTGTATAAAGAAACTACTTACTTAATATTTCCATGTTGTGAACGGGAAGATAACCCTTTTGATTATCCTGGAAATAAACCATCCTAGGACCGTAATTACAACGTTGATAAACCTCCACATTTTTCGTGAGCTGTATTCTGACTGGAAGCCCGGCCGGCTTTGTTATTTCCTAACTGTAATAAGATCCAGTTGAGGTGCTCGTTGTGCTATAAAACGATATTTTGTCGTAAAACATAGCTGTGTGATGATGGAGGTTGTAAAAAGTACATAATATCGGGTCGGCGAGCTCGTAAACTAACGTGAGGATGAGTGGACATTAGGAAAGTACTACTCGGTCTAAATGAGCTATGCTAGCTCGTCAAAGTGTTCAGACTATAATGACAATTTATACCATCTGGCTTGTCTGGGATAATTACTAAGACGTCTACCAACCAAGATTAGCATAATAACGGCCTTGAGACCAAGACTTTGTATTAAAAGCATACCTACTCAGAGCTAAATTTACGACTAAAATGATACGTCTAATAAGTTCGCTGAATTATATCTACTATATACTTTGTATATTAGTAATACTCGTATCTGCTATGAGTGTCCCGATGTATTTCAGTCTTTGAATTTTGGGTTGAACTCGATTCCCTGGGCAGGTTGACGCCTGCCCGGCTAGTATGATAGCTTATACCGTCACGTTATATGGCCAAAATGTACTGAAACGTCACATATAACGTGACGGTATCTATCATACTATAGCCGGGCTGGTACCCCGAGTTACTAAAAGCAAGTTGACTACATTATAGGCTACATTTTTATGTTATGGGTTTCTGTCGAACAAATACTTCAAGAAAGCAGCACCATTTTTAGGATTCCGTAGTCAACTAGGAACCCTTATAGTTTCGCCATGTCCGTCTGTCTGTCTGTCTGTCTATCTGTCCGTCTGTCTGTCCGAGGCTTTTTGCTCTGTGATTGTTAGTGCTTGAAAGCTGCAATTTGGTACGGGTATATTATACCTCTACGTATAACAATAATTCCGACTAAGAGGTAAAATTAAATTTAAAAAACAAACGTGTTTTTTTTCTTTTACCCTATAGTGTGGGGTGTTGTTGGATAGGTCTTTCAAAATGAATGGAGGTCTTCATAAAACACTTTTTTATAAAGTCAATATTTTCGGAAATAATCACTCCAAAAGAAAACAAATTTGTGCCCGCCCCTCTAACTTTTGAACAATGGGTCCAAAAAATATGAAGAAAAAAACAAGGAAGTAAAGCTTAATAAAGACTTTCAACGAAAACTATAGCGGACATGATCTCTTGAGCTTTTTTCGAGTTATCGTAAAAAGTATTCCCTTCTTACGTAGTACAAGACTTGTTATTGATTTTTTAAGGTAAGTTCATTGGACAACTACGGAACCCTACACTAATCATGGCTCCACATGCTCTTGGCCGATATTTGTATTATTTTTCTAGGCATGTTTCCCGGACGGCGAAACTGCCGGTAGAAAATAGTAATGACGTCAACATAATTGCCGCCGCCGCGTTTTGAAAAGTTACACCCGAACCATGCATGTTACGTAGCATATACTTATACATGTGGAGTATCAGATGAAAGCAGAATAAGTAAATAGACATAACGCATTCTTACATTATATTTCAAAACATACACAAAATTAAGAACTATTAGTAAAATAAGTTTATATCAAAGATTTAATTTTTGTTACAATTTTTTTTTCCCACTGTATTTTTCCACAATCATAAACTACTCGTTGAGACGGTTCGAATGAGCCGAAACACGATGGGTTTATTTTGTATAGTTTAGGAGTTGCTATGGCCGCCTTCTGTCTCCACGATTACATCAGCTCGTTTGTTTCATAATTGCATACTGACCAAAGTTAGTTAAGTATACCAAATTTCGCCTAAATCGGTTGAGGCAGTGAACGAAAAAAGTTTTTTTCATTCGCTGGGTTGAGGATAACCTGTCTAAAATTCAGTTGCAAATTTTGACCCGCACAGGGCAAGTTAAATAATAAATAAGAAATAATACAAATAATAAGTTTCTGTCAAAAATTTCCTTTATTGGCATACACTTTTTACTACTACTTTTTCCACAATCTTCAACTATACTCGGGTTTATCATGTGTAATTTAGGAGTTGCTATGGTCACCTTCTGTCTCCATCATGAGATCAGCTCGGTGATACCAAAATATTGTATTTTCACCGAACTTACATTAAGCTCAATCACATACCGGCTTTGGCTGAAAAAAGGATACCGGCAATTGCAATTTTTAAAGAGACAGCTTACATATTTACACACACACACTTACATACGAACAGTGCAAGTTAAAAAAGCTTATAAAAATAAGAAACCACCAAGTCGATCTGTCTGTCTGAACTCATAATATAATGTAATAATTGCTTGACCAAAGTATGCCGGTCTATATAGTGCCGCCCTTGCACTAGTCACATGTCAGTTACACTTGTGCCGCCGTCAGTCCCGGCGTTGCTAATGAAAGCCCACTGGCTAATAATCTCAAAGCCCATCAACTAAGCCGCAAATAAATATGACTAAGCTGGAGCCCGAGTGGGCGGCAATACCTGTACATACTGCTGGGCATCTAACACAAATTCAAATCTAATGACACTGGCTATTAGCTATATTGAGCGGTCAGGATTAGGGATGTGCTGCATCCGGAATTATTGGAAACATTCCCGACACCTATTGTAACAATTTTACTTTAGCATTTTTTTAAATTGAAATTTAGCAATTTTTATTTCAAAATAATGTACTCTTACTTGGTTTTTTAATTAATGACATGCACCTCATATCTAAAATATTTATTCCGTTTCAGTCCGTACTATTTTTGCACCACACCGTTCCTACTTTTTATGCACTCACTTTCGTTCGTCCAATCGTTAAAGTGCGGTACGCGTGCGAAATTTTCGTTAAACAGTGACCGATAAAATTATATTTTGAAAAAAATATTGAATAAGTGTATGTTTAGACAAGACAGTGTGATTCATGATTCGTGTACTATGCGATTCAAGTTCATCATCATCATCATCATGTCAGCCGAAAGACGTCCACTGCTGGACATAGGCCTCCCCCAAAGACTTCCACAATGACCGGTCCTGCGCCACCCGCATCCAGCGGACACCCGCGACCTTCACCAGGTCATCAGTCCACCGTGTGGGGGGCCTGCCCACGCTACGCCTTCAGGTACGTGGTCGCCACTCGAGAACCTTTCCGCCCCTACGGCCATCGGTTCTACGTGCTATGTGCCCCGCCCACTGCCACTTAAGTTTAGCGATTCGGATGGCTATATCGGTCACTTTGGTTCTGCTGCGGATGGCCTCATTCCTGATGCGTTTACGCAGAGAAACTCCCAACATCGCTCTCTCCATTACCCTTTGGGTGACTTTGAGCCTTCTTATGAGGCCCATAGTAAGCGACCACGTTTCAGTGCCATATGTCATCACTGGCAACACACACTGGTCAAAGAATTTCGTCTTGAGACACTGCGGAATATTGGACGAAAAGATGTGCCGTAGCTTCCCGAACGCTGCCCAGCCGAGTCGGATTCGACGATTAACCTCTTTCTCGAAGTTGGACCTACCTAACTGGACAGTCTGTCCTAGGTATATGTAATCGTCTACAACTTCGAGCGTAAAATGTCCGATTGTTAAGGGAGTTGGTGCGACATGGACATTTGACATGACCTTCGTCTTGTCCATGTTCATCCTTAGACCAACTCGCTCGGAGGCTTTACTGAGGTCATTGAGCATTGTACTTAAATCCTCCATGGTCTCAGCCATGACTACTATATCGTCAGCAAACCGAAGGTGAGTGAGGTAGTCGCCGTTTATGTTGATGCCTAGCCTTCTCCAGTCCAGAGTCTTAAAAACATCCTCCAGTGCAGCGGAAAACAGTTTAGGAGAAATAACATCTCCTTGCCTGACTCCCCGCTGCAACGGGATAGGCTTTGAGTTCTGGTCGAACTGGAGTCGAACTGACATAGTGGCGTTCTCGTACAAGCACTTCAGCACTTCAATATAGCGGTAGTCCACTTGGCACCGCTGGAGAGATTGTAGTACAGCCCAGGTTTCAATCGAATCGAAGGCTTTCTCGTAGTCCACGAACGCTAAACAGATGGGCAGGTTATACTCCTCAGTCTTCTGTATAACCTGACGGAGCGTATGGATGTGGTCTACGGTGCTAAAGCCTCTTCGGAAACCGGCTTGTTCGGGAGGCTGGAAGTCATCTAGCCTGCGTGCGAGACGGTTCGTGAAAACTGCTTATAGACATGGCTCAGAAGTGAGATGGGTCGGTAGTTCTTCAGTAAGGCGTTGTCACCCTTTTTGAACAACAGCACCACCACACCTCTGTTCCATGCCTTTGGAGATTTCCATTCCAGTAAGACGGAGTCGAACAACTTCTGAAGAGTTCAGCTGTAATTCCGTCTTCACCAGGTGCCCTGTTGTTCCTCAGCTGCTTAAGAGCCATTCTAATCTCGTACAGGCTGATGTCCGGGATATCTTCGGTATAGTGCCGGGTTAATCTAGCTCTAGGGTCTTCCGCCAGACCAACTTCGGGTCTGCTAGTTGACATGTATAGCTGTCCATAAAAGCACTCTATCTCACTCAGAAGCTCAGGTTTGGACGAAACGATTCTACTATCTTCAGTTTTTAATTTGGCGAGCTGGCTCTGCCCAAAAGACAGATCTCTTGAGAAAACTTTAGAGCCCTTATTCTGCTTGATGGCCTCTTCAATACGATTTGTATTGAATTGGCGCAGATCGCGGGTAAGGGACTTAGAGATCCGTTTATTGAGCTGCCTGTATAATGTCGCATCGGCTGAAGACTGCAGAATCATCTCATTCCTTTCCTCGATGAGCCTCTGAGTGGAAATAGAGAGCCTTTTGGCTCTGTGAGTTCGTTGGGCCCTAAAGAACTTAGACCCAACGCTATGGACAGCTTCCACAAACCCGTCGTTGAATTCGTCCACATCGCCGCCTAGACAATCGAAACTGTTTTGGAGTTTCAGCTGAAAGCTCTCGGGGTTTTGGATTTGGACTGCTGCTGGACGGAGCGTGGACTTCATCAGTCGAGAGCGCTCTAGCTTGACGCATATATTCAATGTGCCTCTTACCAGACGATGATCACTTCCGGTTTTAACCGTATTGATCACAGAGACATCATTGAATATATGCTTCTTCGTCGACATGATGAAGTCAATCTCGTTTTTTGTTGCACCGTCGGGACTAATCCAAGTCCACTTCCTTTGCTAGCGTTTCTTGAAGAAGGAGTTCATCATGTAGAGTCCCTCCTTCTCCAAGAAACCAGCCAGTAGTTGGCCCCGGTGGTTCCGACTTCCAACTCCAAATTGCCCCACTCTCAGCTCTTCGCCGTCTCGCTTGCCCAGTTTCGCGTTGAAATCCCCAATAACAACGGTGAAGTAGGTTTTGGAACCATGCATGATCATACATAGCCTCCACCTCGTCGTCGGAGTGTGCCGAGGTCAGCGCGTACACTTGTATGACCGTCAACGAGTACCTCTCGGATACTCTGAGTATAAGGTACGCCACCCTAGCCGATACACTCTCGATCTTCACCACGTTTTTCACGAGGGATTTGTGGACGATAAACCCGACACCTCCCTGGGACTGTTGGTCGCCCTCCCGGAAATAGAGCAAGTTGCCGGACTTCAGGGTTATCGTTTCCTCCCCCTCTCTTCGGACTTCAGATAACCCTACGATATCCCAACGCAACTTGCTCAATCCTTCCTCCAGTTCCGCTATCTTTTCGTCGGTCCGCAGTGTTCGCGTGTTGTATGTTGCCAGGGCCAGAAGTCGTCGGTGGTGGTAGCCGGATCTTAACCGGAGATTCTTCGCACCCCTGACCCCGCTAGTACCCTGGCCGCTACCAGAACCAAGGTACAGGGGGTCGCCGGAACCTCGGGGCCGTGGCCTGTTTGTGTACATCATTAATAATAATAATTATGGTAATTGCCATAATCGCCATAAAAAATAATGATTCAAGTTACATTGGGTGAATTTGTTCGAATCCATCAAGGATTTTGGCCTAGAAGTATCTAAACCTAAGTAAGTAGATGCATTTTTCTCCACGGATACATATTATCTCGTCTAAGTTATGTAGTACAGGCTTGTGCAAAATTTACCGAGCTTTAATGTTGCCCTAGGGCCTAGACCCATATATAGTAGGTACGTTATTTACGTTTTAAACGCCATTTTTCTTTGCCAGAAGTGCATTTACAAAGATGGCGGCATTTCTTTAAGGTCCTTAAATGAACATGCGTATAGATGTAGTGAACAATTAGACCGTGAGTCAGCAACAGATTTCAATGACCAATTTCCTCTCGCACCATAACTTATAAAATGGTTAAGAAAGTTATATTATGAAGCCCCTCTGAATATAAAAAAGGGAGAAGTGCCCTACTGCTTCCTTTCAACGAAAACCAATGTCCCCAGTTTTCTCCCACCAAGTCCACACACACACATTGAACCGTGTAAAAACAAAACCTCGGGCGGTGTCGCCGAGTTTACGACATCATGCAAACAAGCGCAATGCACGGCGCAATGTATCATGCCGCTGTTGCTTTGGTCGCTGCGTGAATTATTTAGTGGTGCGCAGTCGCCGGCCCACTGTTAGGCTCCGCCCGACTAGAGTGGTGCCGGTTAAAATTGCAGTTTCTGTGTCATCGGTAAAATAGGAATAGAATGTCGAACTAGTCATTTAATATCAACGGTAAATTCACAAATCAATATTTAATAAACATAAATTTGTTCCAAAAGACTGCAGACCAACTTCCAAATTGTTTTTTTTTAATGTATGTACCGCTATTAATGCTTTACTATGTTATGCAACTTTGGTGATTATATGAATACCATCTAAACTGGCCATTTCAATAGTCATCAATATCTTAACATAATAATTTAAAGATCGATGTCGATAAAACATCATGTAACGTTTGTCTCCCTCTAGTGTTCATTGCCTTTTTTGAGGGGTGCGTAAAGCCAATCGCAGCGCTTGGTTGCATGATGTCGTAAACTCGGCGGCACCACCCGAGGTTTTGTTTTGACACGGTTCAATGTGTGTGTGTGGACTTGGTGGGAGAAAACTAGGGACATTGGTTTTAGTTGAAAGGAAGCAGTAGGGCACTTCTCCCTTTTTTTATGTTCTGAGATTTATTATTAAGCTTGGCTTTTAGGGTTCCGAGGCCAAAATATCGAAAACGGGACAACCGGTAGACTTATCTTGTTCGGACTAAAAATCATTGAAAGTATTTATTCATTTACACCCTATCTTTTATTACGAAATTTAATCTTTTAGTTTGGAAATTAGGGGGAGGCACACTTCTTACAAATTTGACATCTAATATTTCACCAACTGTTGACTTATAGGGAAAAGTATATTTTTTCATCCCCGGTTACATGTAAGAAGTGCCCTCCCCCCCCTATTTAAATATATTTTTGTTATTTCATAGAATTGTTCATAGAATAAATCTTTCTAACAAATTTCATAATTGTAGTGCTTATAGTCTCCGAGTAAATTGGCTGTGACATACCTCCGGACGGACAGACATGCTGAAATTATTAGTGTTCCATTTTCGCCATTTCAGCTACGGAACCCGATAAGGTTAGCTGGTAATACGCCGAGGAATAACTAGTCAACTCATTTAAATAGGCAATAAATGCTTCTGTTTGTTTCCTACGTAATACGTAACAATCTTTAGGGCATCAGCTGACGGGTTTTCCACCGCGATACAACGGGCTGTTGTTCACAATCGAGTTTATTTATTCACAATAGCCTATTGATTGTTATTTCACGAAACTTCATGCGAGAGGAAAATGTAGTTTTTTTTTGTAATGTGTTCATGTTATCAGCTTACGGGTAGTCCACCGCTCTATAACCAGCTGACGATTTCTTCTCCTTAAAGTATTTGCCTAAGTATCACTTTATACCAGTTTCAGTCGAGAGGAAATTACAGATATTTTATTACGGTTTCGGGTAACTGTGGCTGCTCAACCCACCAACGGATCGCCAGCTGGCGTGCAGAGTCCTTCATAATACAACTTTTTAACCACTGTACAAGTTGTCGTGTGATAGGAAATTACCACAGACCACTTAAAATGACTATCGATATTTGGGCCTGGGTAGGTACTTACTGCTTTCTCATCGGCTAAACTCAAAATACCACTAGACCCGTAATGGCCATCAATTATCGTATTAAATGATTGACAATTACATATCTGTTGACTATAACACCAGTTTTCATTCTGACTGACTAGTCAGAATGAAAACTGGTAATAATTTAACATTTTGACAGATATTAAACAATATGGTAATTGATTGACACTCTTTCGGGTTAAGGATGATTCGCAGTAGGCCGTTCTGTGTCCGGGCCGGCCCGTTTTCTTCTAGAGAAATACGCCGGCCGTTGCGTTTGCTGTCATAGAAAACGGGCCGGCCCGGACACGGAACGGTCTATTCCGAGTTTAACCGATGGGAAATCATTATCCACTACAACTGTACGTTGGTCATGTTGTTGGTCAAGGTCATGAAAGTCCCCAACATTTCGAGATTTGATAATATCGGTTGTCCTAATAGGGATATTGGCAACAACACATCACTAGACAGGATTAAATAAACGAGAGGTGTGCTTATGCGCGGTTATTATTGAGATATTACAATTTAAATGCGTATTAGCTTATTTTTCTAACATTATTTCATGAAATTATAATAAGGTGGGTAAATATATGTGTAATATCAGTTGGTCGGTAATAATGACCGTAAACTTAAATTGAAGTACTTTATTATTGAAACTATGAACCATGACTTCGCCGGAATTCGAAGAGAAGCTTTTGTTATTGCTTGCATCATTTACGTGGCCAGGTCGGTTCTTAAGATTAAATTAGCGTAGGTAGGGTATATATAGGTACTCAAACTCAAACTCAAAACTCAAATGATTTATTTGCTTTAAGTATAAGTATACATGCAAATATATTAAATAACACACTACAATTATAAGGTTACATTATTTTAAATTAAGTCAAATATAAATTAATAAGAGGCACATTATTGTAAATAAGAATGAAAATATCAAAAACAAATGAGTAAGCAAAATAAAAACATAAGTAAAATACAATAAAACAAAATTGGCAGTAAATAATTATTATTCTAATCTAGTGCATTAGCAAAATATTCATTAATGTCATAATAGGGTCTGCTTAAAAAGTATTTTTTCAATTTACGGTCATACACATTTATATCGTTTCTTTAAGGTCATCGCTTAGGTGGTTGTAAACTTTGATAGCGTTATTATTTATTCCTCTATTGAAATAGCTATATTGAGGTCTTGACAATGCTAATTTATTTGTGTTTCTTAAGTTGCGGTGGATATTTTGCCTAGCTTTTGGGAATTTCTCGATATTTTTGTAAACGTACAGGCAAATGCGATATAAGTATATTGACACAACAGTAAGTATTTTATTATCTATAAACATCTGTCTATGGGTTACTGGTACATGTTTGCAGCCTTCAATTATTCTAATAGCTTTTTTTTGCATTAACAAAACAGAGTTGATATTGCTAGCATTACCCCAAACCTCTACACAGTATCTAATTATACTTTCAAAATAGGAGAAGTATATTATTAGTAAAGTTTTCTTATCGCTAGTTTTCGAAAGAGCTTTCATGGTGTAGCATGCGCTGGCCAATCGCTTATTGATTTTGTCTATTTGATTATTCCATCTAAGGTGTGGATCAAGATCGACGCCCAAAAATCGAACACTATCAGATTTCTGAATTGGTAAAACGCATTGCGTATCAACACTATTTATACTTCGGCGGAAGATCATGTAAAAACTTTTTTCGCAATTAATCTTTAATCCGTTCTGTATAAACCAATCTGTAAGATTTGACCAGCACATTTTAGCCCTTGCATTGAATTCATCAGGACTGTCCGCCATTACAACTATACTCGTGTCGTCGGCATAAAGATATGGGGTACCACCAGAAAGACAGTCTGGTAGGTCGTTTATGAAGATAATGAACAATAATGGGCCAAGAACTGATCCCTGGGGCACCCCACACTTCACTAAACCTTCTACGGATTTAGTAATACAGTCAGTCCTCTGTTCTACAATCTCAACGTACTGGATACGATCAGTTAAGTAAGAACTTATTAGTTTCAGCGCTGTACCTCGTATACCGTAATGTGCAAGTTTATCAAGGAGTATACTGTGATTCACACAGTCAAAGGCCTTTGTGAGGTCACAAAACACGCCTCCACAACTGATCCCCTGGTTCAGCGCAGACATTATCTCGCTGACTAAGTTGACTACAGCACCTGAGGTGTCCCTTTTCCTCCTGAAACCAAACTGATGCGGAGTGAATAGATTGTTGCGTTCAAAGTATTTTTCCAATCTATTTACTAAACATTTTTCAAATATTTTTGTAATTATGCATAAGAGAGAAATGGGTCTATAATTCCCTATGACGGTTTTGCTACCTTTTTTGTGTATTGGGACAACTTTGGCACGTTTTAGAATATCTGGAAAGGAGCCTTCTTCAATGCAGGCATTAAAAATATTGCAGAGTGGTACACAGAGAGTATCTATATGATTCTTAATGAATTTTGTGTTCAGACCATCTGGTCCACATGAACTGCTATTTTTGAGGTTTTTGGTTACAGTAATTATCTCTGGTTCAATTATGGGTTCCAGGAAAATAGACTTTTGACAACTTGGTCTACTATTTTTTAGAATAGTCATATGTTTGCCATTGTTTTTATAGTTAATAGTGTTGCCTACATTTAAAAAGTGTTCGTTAAAAGCATTTGCAATAATGTAGGAGTCCGTATTAAATTTATTGTCAAGCTTTAAAGTAACACGTTTATCACGGTTGACAGTTTTACCTGTGTTTTGTTTAACTAGGCTCCATATCGTTTTGGACTTGTTTTTCGATGCACATATAGTTCTACGTATATGTAGTTTTTTGGCAGTAACCAATGTAGCTTTCAGGGTTTTTTTGTAACTATTGAGATAATTTGGAAAATTTGTATCTTTATTTTGTCGAGACTGGATTAATAGGTTTCTTTTATTACGGCAAGATATTCGAATTCCTTTCGTAATCCACTTGTTTCCACTGTTTTTTATGATGATTTTTTTGAGCGGAAAGATATTCTGGATTAGTTTAAAAACGGTGTCATAGAAAATATTCAATTTTTGAGTGGAGTTACTGTTACTAAAAATTCTATTCCAATTAATTTTCTTAAGATGGTCTCGAAATTTAGTGTTAGCTCTAGCATTATTGTACATTCTTTTTTTTGTTGCGTGCTGTCGAGTTAAGTTATCTAGCTGTAGTCGTACCTCTGACAACTCTATTAACTGCGCATCATGGTCAGAGAAGGAGCAAGGAATAACAAATGAATCTGTGTAATCCTCGTAATTAGTAAAAATATTATCTAGCGACGTAGATGTCTTGGACGTTATACGAGTTGACTCAAAGATAGTAGGCTTTACATTATGTTCAAGTAAAGTTTGAAGGAAAAGCTTTGTTTTATTATTATTTGTATCGGCGAGATTCACGTTAAAGTCACCAGCAATGACCGTTTTTGAGGATTTCAAATTGGTTAATAAGCTACTTATTTGACTAAGAAATGTTTTAAAGTTCGCACTCGGAGATCGATATACAACCATTATGGACAACTTGTTATGTTCACTTATTTCTAAATCAATAGCACAGACTTCGAATACTTTTTCAATAAAGTGAACAGACACATCAATTATCTTAAAATTACTTGAATAGTCATTTCTCACCAAGATCATCGTACCACCACCTCTAACACAGATTCTAGCTGTTTGTGTAGCAATAACATATCCTGGCAAATTTATACACTCGTCTTCAGTGGGCTCGAGCCACGTTTCTGTTAACAAAATTACTTTAGGTTTCGATTCTAATTCACACTCAATAAATGCTTCTAGACTTAACAGTTTGTTGCTCAATCTATTTATGTTTAAATGCATGATACTTAATCTTTCTAATGATGCCGGTGGTAAGTACTTCATAAAAAATTAGAGCTATTATAGAATTTTTCATTAATCTGTTTCAGAGCCATATTTATAGCTGTAGCTACTTTAAATTTACCCTTATATCTAATATAGTAACCATTTCGTGTGTAATCTTCCACAGTTAGATTATCATCAATACTTTGAATGGTCACGTGGTCAAAATTTGATAGAGCCTGTGTTAAACCTACGTTTACTTTATTAGCAAATAAATTAAAGCACTTAGAATTATAATTAACACTTAGTGGAACGGAACAGACGATGACACTACAATGTGATAAGGCTTTGGTCGCATCCTTGATTATTTGTACTGTTTCAGCCGGGGTGTACACATTACAGTCGCTGCCTCCGCACATTATAACGATACAATCATGTTTTGTGAACGTGATGGTTTTTTGCGATATATCCTGTAAAACGCGATCGGTAGTTGCACCATGAATAATATCTGCTGTGAAATTGTAATCTCGACGTCTGAGGCGAGAGAGCATCGAAGTTATGTCAGTTCCATGTAGATCTGATAAAAGTAAGAGGTTAGGTTTAGAGACTTGGGTTGGTTTCACATTACTTTCTATTTTTTCAGCTCTCACACTGTCGTCAAACGTCTCCTTTGGCGATTCACACAATATACATGTATTGCTTTTTGGAACTGTTGGAGTGGGTTCCCTCGATTTGTTAATTATGTTCTTAAAATCTTCGACATTGTCTTCTAAAGTTTTGATGGACTTTTGGATTGAGCTCAGTGTTATGTCCTTTTTATTCAGGTGCACATATTTTTTCTTGAGACTGGTATATTTTTTCGATATTGTATGTAGCCGCTGTGTTAGTATTCTAATTCTTTTTAGATATTCCCTAGATTTATATTCTAACTCCTTGATTCTCTTCATATTTATTTCTATGACTTCTTGGGAAACTAGGACGTCACTAGCTTTGACCATGTCACACAGTGTTTTATTTTCTGCCTCTAATTCTTCAAGCCTCATAGCCAGGGTCAGATTTTCTTTTTCTCTCTTAGCAATTTTCTGTTTCAGAGGTGTGAGTATTTCTAAGTTGTCTGCATAGCGAGGAATTGCAAGACGACTCCTTGCATTTGGATTTGAGTTGCGACTCTAGACTAAGGCATTCTTCTTCCTTCTGTCTTAGTAATAGCTTTAACAAGTTGTTTTCCTTCATTAAATCTGACGAGGAGTTACCATCGCACTGAGTACATTTTAGTTCTTTCTTTAAATTTGCATTTTCTGATTTCAGCTTGCTAATGGCCTTGTCGTAATCACTAATTTTTTTGAGACATTTCAGGTGATCGTGCAGGCCTTCGTCATCACTTTGCACTTTATTTATTTCCGCGCGAGCTTTTCTCTCTCGCAGAGGTATTTTTTTCAGCAGCTGTTCTGACATAGTAGCAAGCACAATAATATAAAAACAAAAAAGAAAAAAAAAGCAAAAAGATGTTTTGTTGGGGTTTGAACCCGCGACAGTAGCGCTAAGCGTCTATTTAGTCGGCACTTATACAACTGGGCTACGGCGCCAGTTGCTCAGTAGGGCGAAATAGCTGTATAGTACTTATCCCACGGTTCGTTATTTATTGGAACGTATTACTCGTAGTTAGAGTTCACCCTCCAAATATAAAAGTTAACACAACAATTATAGATCAGACACTATTTTGCACTGTTAAGTCGCACTACTATTTTGATTAATTGTTAATGTTTTCTTCCTGGTATGTTTCTTTTTCAGACTTCTAGCGTTTTTGTATTGCAAACATTTTATTGTTATGTTCCGTCCAACTGATTGTCATTATACTAGAATACCGTTTTGAGTCACTTTTACCACACATTGGAAAAGGATAACATGTCCACTACTTTGCAGTGTAATTTTAATCACTTAAAACTGATTATTATTGTATTTCTGTTGCAAAATTATTTTTATAACAAAATTATATACGGAGCTGTTGTTTACTGTGCTGCCGACCTACCCTCTTAACTTACTGTTATTGTAAGGAAAGGCTCAGCGCCACATTGTAAATTAAAACGTTGTAGGCCGTTTTGAATTTTTGGTTCCCGTAAGATTGACTGGTATTTTTCGTTTATCCACAATAATTCCACATCCAACTATACGTACCAATCCATTATGTAGTTATATCTATTCAATATACGAGTAATATATACTCTATCTGTCTGTTACCTCTTCACAGTATTTGTCTCTAGCTGCAATGTTAGCATAATGAATACTCAAATTAATACAGGGTTGGTAACGCGCTTACGATCCTTGTGTAGTTCTAGTGTATCTGTAATCAGTAATCAGTCTGTCTTTATTGCTTTCATAAGTAAATACAAGATCGTACATTTTATGCGTTCAGCTATGAAACCCTGTCCTGTAGGGCACTGCAATGTAACTTAAATCTGCATGCCACCAAGCAAGTCACCGTCGCATCGCAGTATTTAAAAAAATGGTGTCACGAGATATGTCATTCATATACCTTATTTCAACTTTGTTCGTTTATAAACCCAACTGTGGGTTTTAGATTTTACCGAAGTAACTTTAAAGGTAACAGGGTAACAGTGTGAAATAGGATGCAGTCTTTCTTGGTTCTCAGTTATAGTCATAGTCATAGTTTTTTATTTGCCTGAATCATGGTAATTAATGGAGTTTATTACTTAGTAATTTAATGTTGTTGTATGGAACGTCTATTTATTGTTATTGATCTGTAGGTATATAGGTAGATATAGATAGATAGGCACGTAATATAAGTATACTACAACCTACAGATCAAACCATATGGTAAAACCGTTATGTCAAAACTTTCATCACAATCAGTCCAACAGCTTTGGAAAAGGTTACATAATATAGACATAAGTGAGTTCCTTTTGCGTTTATTGAAAACTATGCATTTATTTTTAAGTAGGTACTACCAGTAGCCTGCGACTTTGTTGTGAATCGACCCTTATTTCCAAAATTGTATTGACCCTTATTTCCATAAATAGGCTTAACCGAATATATTTAATGATGATGCTGTACTGCAAACCTTAGGTACTTATATCTTTAGTCTGTATCGACTAAGGAAATCAGAGTCGATAAATGAAATGAATGTAATAATAAACTGAGCTTCTTGCTCAATTTTATTGTTTCGGGGTTGTGTAACAATAAATCAACGTTAATTCTATTTTTTTATTTTAATACCTACAGCCTACCTTATTTTTATTTTCTATAAAGTAGGTACTTCATTTCTTAGCGCACTATTGTTTCTTTTAATAAAAATAATTAACATGTCGACCGATGTGGGTGCATAAGAAATGAAATTTAAACAGAAGTATCGTAAGTTGCACAACACTATCAGAAATGTCAGTGTCCGTGTCATAGAACTCATCAACAGCCTCAGGCAGTATTATGAACTTAAGCAGTTGCAAATAAAAACTACATTATTCTATGATTACGCTTTGTATTCGTTATTAAAGGTATTATTATTATAGTATTAGAATCATGGCCGTTATCAATTCCGTTTCAAATTATTGTGTTCTCTCTACTGTACAAGTTTAAGTGTTCTGAGTTTGTCCTCGATCCGCTTTTTCGCGTCAGCGGTTAGAGGTTTCTGGACCTGAGATGGTGGGCCGACTTGGAGCCCGCTTACGATCTCCATGCCGGCTTTAAATGATGGCACCCATTCACCTAAAAAAAGAAAATCAAACTAATAGTACGACTAGTTCTCCTTTGCTAAAGATAGGTTTTCTAAACATATGATTATGCAATACACCGAATTACATATAATAGTAAAATATTTTATATTCTAGTTACTAAACTAGATACGAGCATATTATATTTTATGTTAGACACTACTAAGACGGTGGTCGATTTGCATTAAATTTAACTTAACACATTACACACACACACACACACACACACACTTACTGTTACATTTAATTTTGCTGTAAACTCGCTCAAAGGTTGTTGAAAGTATGCATATGTTTTATCTGTAACTTACACTCCCGTTGGCTTCTGTGCTTTCTTGCCAAGCGGCCAATGATATACCTAGTGCATGTTACTGAGATAGGTAAATCCAGTGTATACAAGTGTACAGACGGATAGGATCAACTGTGAACGACTACCATACACACCAACCAACCATCGGAATACTACATGAATATGATTCCACACCTAGCTTACGGCGTACGAAGTTTAAAATCAAATGAATCGGTATAATTGACGACCTGTTTAGCCTAGTTGGTAGTGACACTGCCTCCGAAGCTAGAGGTCCCGGGTTCGAATCCCGGCCAGGGCATTATTTGTGCATTTAGCACGGATTTTGTTCTTGGGTCTTGGATGTTCTCTATGTATTTAAGTATGTATTTATCTATATAAGTATGTATATCGTCGCCTAGTACCCATAGTACAAGCTTTGCTTAGTTTGGGACTAGGTCGATTTGTGTAAGATTGTCCCCCAATATTAATTAATGTCCCCCAATATTAATTACGCAACATTTTAGGGCGTGCGTAAGGTACATGTCAATGTCATAGTAAAAATAACAGTTAGATGTATCTATCGTAAATTTTTTTTTTTTGTAAAGAGGCAAACCGGATATTAACTTAATATCCTTGTCGATGCACAACATTTCTCTTATGTGATATCATTCTGCAGGACTTCCAACTTACATTATCCTTTTGTAAAATAAGTTACCTTCAGATGTATGAGCCTCTACAGCAAGGCTAAGAGTCTCCTGTAGAACGCGGGCTTTGGAGACGCCACTGGCTTTCACTGCAGCTACAATATCCTGAGCTAGTCGAGGGAACAAGTTAAAGGATGTGCAGACAAAGGACTTGACACCAAGCAGCGCTGCCGGGGCTATCAGCTGAAAATAAACAAAAAGCGGTCAAATTCGAGTCTGAGTCGCACACCGAGGGTTCCCTAGATACTTTTACTTATGCTTGATTATTACTAGATGGTTGATTCAATGGTCTGATACAGAATACGGTAGGTACACCTATACACATACCGGGCGGATAGTCTGGAGGTTCCTCTCTCTGTCGCTCTAACCACCCTACTATTACTTTTTCTGTGCCACTGGTAGCATAGCCACTGCATGACTCACTGCACCTTAAACTCAAACTCAAAATATTTATTTGTATGACATAGAAAGGTTACAATAGGTGTTACAGTTTGGTAAAATGTGTATCAATATGCCGTACCAAAAGGTATAAAAATTGTAAGCAAAATTTTAAATGCAGCATGCTTACCCTACTACATACATTATAATATTTAAATAACTTTGATCTTATGTTAAAAGCAACTATGTGAACCTAGAAATGGCCCCTTCTGAATTCGTCAATAGAATAATACGCCTTATTTGCAAGAAAATGAAATAAGTGTTTTTTAAATAATTTATAATCCACGATTGTCAATATATTTGCCGGTAATTTATTAAAAATCTTTGATGCCATTCCGAATACACTTTTCGATAATAACGCCGTTTTAGATTGAATGGAGTTAATTTTAGCCTGTAGGCGAGAACTATTAAAACTAGGGAACTGTCTAATATTGTATTTGACATAACACGAAATTTTGTAGATATATAAGCAAGGCAGAGTTAATATACGTAATCTAATGGTTTGTTAGGTTAGGTTTTTAGGGTTCCGTAGTCAACTAGGAACGTTTATAGTTTCGCCATGTCCTGTCCGTCTGTCTGTCCGAGGCTTTGCTCTGTGATTGTTAGTGCTAGAAAGCTGCAATTTGGTATGGATATATAAATCAATAAATCTCTAAAACAAAAATAAAAAAGGATTTTTTTAAGGGTACCTCCCCTACACGTAAAGTGGGGATGACTTTTTTTGCTTCATCCCTATGGTGTGGGGTGTTGTTGGATAAGTCTTTCAAAAAGAATAGAGGTCTTCATAAAACACTTTTTGATTAAGTGAATACTTTCGGAAATATTCACTCCAAAAGAAAAAATCATTGCCCCCCCCCCCTCTAACTTTTAAACTATGAGTCCAAAAAATAAAATAAAAACGTGAAAATAAACCTTAATAAACACTTTCAACGAAAACTGCTCAATTGAGTTGTTTTTGAGTTATCGTAAAAAGTCTTTCCTTCTTAGTAACGTATGAAACGCGGCGAAGGTCTTCCCTAAAAGTAAAAGTAATTTATTCTTCAAATTAGGCATAATTACATGCACCTATGAACGTCAATAAACTACCACCGGTTCGGAAAACTAAACCTCTGCCACGAGAAGAACCGGCGTAAGAAACTCGGCGAGGTGTCATTTTTTCAAAACAATATACATTGTATAGTTAAATATAAAATATAAAATTACAGTGTCAGCTACCACAAAACTACAATGCTACAGTAGAAAACCTATTTTCGTGATAGATTATCTGTGCAGGACGTTATCACTGCCAAACATCCCTATCCATGATGTAATCGTTAACCTTATAATATGCTTTTGAAATAAGTGTTCGTTTTACTACAGATTTGAATTTTAAATTGCTAAGTTCAGTAATGTGTTTAGGAATTTTATTGTAGAACTTGGTACAATTTCCCAAGAACGACATTTTCGCCTTTACTAGTCTATAGAAGGTTATTTTGAGTTTCCCAGTGTTTCTGGTGGCTATTGGTTTATCAGCGTTTGTTGGAAAATAGCACAAATTCTTCCTAACATACATTATTATATCAAATACGTATAAGGACGGCAGGGTTAGAATATCTATTTCCTTGAAAAATTATTTTATGACTCACGCGACCCCAACTTATAAATAGCTCGAATAGCCCTTTTTTGCAAAATATAAACAGTGTCAATATCTGCAGCTGAACCCCACAAGATAAGACCATAAATAATTATACTATTAAAATAAGCAAAGTAAACTAACCGTGCCGTTGCCACATTGCTAAGCTGCCTTATTCTCCTGACTGCAAATGCAGCAGAGCTCAACCTACTTCCTATCGCTGTTACATGGGAACTCCACTGCAATTTTGAGTCCAATGTAATACCTAAGAATACAGTTGTCTTAACAAATTCTAACGATTGACCATTAAGTTTAATATTTGTGTCTAAGTTTCTATTTGATGAGTTCGCTAGAGAGAATTTCATACATTTAGGTTTTTCGGATTCAACACTAAGTTATTGGCAGCAAACCAGTCAGATATCATGGACAGGGTATTATTTGGTTCAACGAGTTCAGTATCTCCCCTATTTACCTTGAACATTGTAACAGAACGACATCCCTCAGTCTGTGAAAACCGATGAAAGCTTGTAAGCTTCGGGAAATTCGGGAAAGCTTATTTATTTTCTTGAATTTTCATTATCGATGAAGGTTTTCATGGTAAAAGTTAATGGGCTTTAAATTAAGTTTTAATAGGTTCGATTATTTACTATTTCTTCCTTCGATCAATAATAAACCTAGATACACTATTTGCCTGTCAACGGCGTCCACGCTCAAGAGTGCTTAAATTCCGTTTAAGCACTCTTGCGTTCACAGTCGCGCGCTAGCCATCGGCGAGTCAACATGCCTAAGTGCTCCGTGAAAAAGTGCAAAAACAACACGTTAACGACGTTAAAAAAGGATGGAATTTCGTATTTTCGATGAGTATTTATTTAAAGTTTCATAATTTATTGAATTTGTAGTTATATCAGTCTATAACACGCTTATAAAAAATATTTTAAGTAAATATTTGAAATACTCAAACAGCCAACCAGCTACGCTGCTGTCTCTTTCCCTCACGTTGAGTTAGTCGTATATTGAAACGGAACGGAGAACGGACGAATTGGACTATAGTAAAATTTCGAATGAAAGGAGTCGCAGACTGAAAACTTTTTTACGAAAGTTTACATGTATTGTTTTTATTGTACACACATAATTATGTATGGAGTGTATTTGTATTTTACTTTATTCATATATCAAAATCGGGTGGTAACAGTTTGTTTGTCTGACATGTCGCTCTGCTCAGTATACGTTGTTTAAATCAAAAACTTTTTACTCATTTTGATACGGTTTTCACTTACATGTAGCTTACTAACCTAACTATGTAGCTTATTAACCTTATTACAGTTTTCCAAAAAAATTAATTGATTGAGATAAATGGAGGCAAATTATAGCTACAGAAAGAGGTGAAGAATATTTTAAACCAAATGATTCTAGCGTGGTTTGTTCCTGTCACTTTTCAGAATTTTGTTTTATAACAACGTATATAACTGATTTTCATTTAAATTTATTTCTTAATTATTGCCACTAAACTTTTATAACAACTCACGCTAATCGGGTACACTTATTTCTGAAAATGCCCTTGTAACATTTAGTTAAAGCAAATTATTCGTGATGCTTTATATGGTATGAAAATAAAAAATTATGAGGGTACAATCTTACACAAATCGACATAGTCCCAAACTTAATAAAGCTTGTACTATGGGTACTACATAATATGTATATGTTATATGTATATGTGGGTGTCATTGCAAATAAATATATATATATATATATATATATATATATATATATACTACTTATATTTAAATATAAATAAATGCATACTTAAAAAAACATCCAAGACTCAGGAACAAATATTTATGCTCAATTGCTCACCACACAAATAAATGCCCTGACCGGGAATCGAATCCGAGACCTCCTGCTTTATAGACGGACAGGGTCTTATCTTATCTTATCTTATCTTATTTATATGAGGGCCCTTGCGGATGCACTTCGACCCAATGGGATCTTTTGTGCAATTGCCCCCTCCTTTATAGTTGCTCCAAGCTGCTCTCCAACATTTCCACAAACCGGATGATGGAGCTCAGCGGGAGCACTCTGAATTCCTTTGGTTCTGGATAGCCATTACCAAAGTCATTCATTCTTTGTCTGGCAAGGGCGTGACATTCACACAATAGGTGTTCCATTGTCTCGTCATCCTCGCCACACATTCTACAGTCTATGTTGTCTGATAGTCCCATCTTGGTCAAGAGATCCTTGACCCCGAAGTGACCTGTAAACACCCCAGTTATAATTCTAAGTTGCTTTCTGCTGAATTTCCAAAGCTTCTTGGTCCAGCTTGGGTCCACTCCTTCGATGAAGAGCTTTGAGTGCCTTAAGCCCGCCTCAATCCTCCACTCCTGTTGGTGTTTGGCTTTGGCGTAATCCTTTAAGGCCGATGTTATGGTTCTCTGCGAGAGTCCCACAAACGGTTCTGGACCTACAAAATGGCCTGTAGATCCCATTCTTGCCAGTTCATCTGCTTTTTCGTTGCCGATGAACCCCTCGTGCCCTGGTATCCATACTAGTTGCACTTTGTTATGCCTTCCAAGCTTATTCAAAGCTTGTACGCCATTGTAAACTAGTCTAGAGTCCACTCTCGGCGCTGTAAGCGCCTTGAGGGCTGCTTGACTGTCACTGAGTATATAGATAGTCTCTCCTTTAGTTCGTCTGTCTATATTCTCCTGTGCACAGGCAACTATGGCATATGTCTCCGCCTGGAAGACAGTCGCGAATTGCCCCATGCTTACACTACTTTTATAGTCTTTTGCATAGATGCCTGCTCCCGTACCGGATCCCATTTTTGATCCATCCGTGTACCAGATATTGTCTTCACCACCAGTATCTAGTGATTCCAGACCTTCAGCCCACTCTGCCCTCGAGGGAACTTTTATATTGAAGTTCCTGTGGAACACAAACTTGGGTTGCATTTTGTCGCACCCCATGTTTGTTATTCTGTCTAAGAAACTTTCCGTTTCCATGTTTGTGTGTTTCGTCTTCGGCTTGCTATCGCTCCACAGCCCAAGAAGCCTCAGTCTGTAGAGGGATTTGCGCGCTTCCGACTTAATCACTATATGAAGCGGCGGTAGGTCCAGTAGTACTTCTAGCGCCGCCGTTGGCGTGGTTCGAAACGCCCCTGTTATAGCCATGCATACTGTTCGTTGCACCTTTATTAGGTCATTCCTGCATGTGCTCTTTAAAGTCCTTGGCCACCATACCAGGCTTCCGTACAGTAGAATGGGCCTCACCATGATGGTGTAAATCCATTTCAGTACCTTTGGGTTCAAACCCCATGTTTTGCCATATGCCGATCTACACATCCCAAACACTCTCAGTGCCTTCGTTATGGTGAGATCAGTATGCTTTTTCCAGTTCAGTTCTTTATCCAGTGTGATGCCTAGATATTTCACATCATTGGACAGTTCTAGCACCCTCCCGTACAGTTTTAAAGACTGTATGCCTCGAAGGGTCCTTTTCCTAGTAAATGGTATTACTACAGTTTTGCCTGGATTGATGGACAATTGGTGACAGTTGCACCATTTCTCCACCTTCTTCAGTGCTTCATTCATGATTCCTGATACTGTGCTTGGAAATTTTCCATTAACTAGTATCACTAAATCATCCGCATATCCTACCGTGCGAATAGGACCACTATTGAGTTCTTCCAGGAGTGAGTTCACCACCAGACTCCATAGAGTCGGCGACAGTACCCCACCCTGGGGACACCCCTTTGTGGCCGTGGCTATTATCTCATCTCCTAGAAGAGATGACTTTATTAGTCTGCCGTTTAGCATATTGCCTATCCATTTACATATGGTTGGCTCTATGCCGTGTCCAGCAGCCGCTTCGCTAATAGCTTTATACGTGGTACGATCGAACGCTCCCTCCACGTCTAGGAAAGCCGCCAGGCATAGTTCTTTATTCTCTATAGCCTGTTCAGCTCGGGTTGTTACCAGGTGCAGTGCCGTTTCTGTTGACTTCCCTGGCTGATATGCACATTGTAATTCGTGCAGTGGATGCCTTTTTAAAGGGCCATCCCTTATGTGTCTATCTACCAGTTTCTCTAAAGTTTTTAGGAAGAATGATGATAGACTAATTGGCCTATATGATTTGGCTTCGCTGTAATCCGCCTTGCCTGGTTTGGGTAGGTAGGTTACTTGTACCATCCTCCACACACGCGGTACATGTGCGAAGGCTAAACACGCCCTGTACAATCTACTTAGATGCGGGATTAGTACATTAGCGCCTTCTTGTAGTAGAATGGGGTAGACTCCATCCGGTCCCGGGGCTTTATACGGTTGGAATGTAGAGAGTGCCCACTTTATCTTTTTATGATCTACTACTTTTTTGGACGTGTCCCAATTGTGCCTTGTTGTTTTTGTGGTTTGTTCCAACGCACTAATTGTCTCCCCGTCCGTTATGCTCTGGTGTATTTCCGAGCCCGGAAAGTGTGTGTTACACATCACCTTAAGGGTTTCTAACCCCGTTTTTGTCATGTTTCCGTCACAACCTCTAATGGTTGTTAGCGGGGCCGACTTCGTAGTAGCTAGCGCCTTTGTCAGTCTCATTCCTTCTGGTATGGACTCAATTTGATCGCAGTGGTTTATCCATGCTTTCCTCTTAGCCTTTCTCACAGCTTTACTATATTCTGTGAGCTTTTGTGCATAAAACCCAAAGTCATTAGCTGACTTTGCGTCATTAAATACTGCCCTAGTTTCCCTCCTGAGCTTTGCTATCTCTGGGTTCCACCAGGGTACCTTTTTGGCCAGAGTTCTTTTCTCCGGGCAGTTATTAGTATAGGCCGTATATACAGCTTCTACGATCTTGTCTGCTTCAAATTCTATGTCAATAATAGAGTTTAGCTTACCTTTTGGGTCACCTAGGTCCAACTTCAGGTCACTTCTAAAAGCCGACCAGTCGGTGTTCCTGGGATTCCGTTTACGTACCGTAGCTATTCGTATTTTAGTTTGGTACCTAAAGCAAATGTATCTGTGGTCCGAAAGGGAAATATCATCAGATACATGCCATGAGTTGATACTATTGCTAGTGTTGTTAGTAGCCAACGTTATATCAATTACCTCTCCTCGTCTAGAATTGACGAAAGTGGGTTCATTGCCTTTATTCAATAATTGTAAAGAAGAGCTCACCAGGAAATCCAGTACTTTCTCTCCTCTCCTGTTGACGTCCGAGCTGCCCCAGACGACGTGGTGCGCGTTTGCGTCGCAGCCGATGACCAGGTTGTTGTTCGCCCGGCTGCCATATGCAACCAGATCCCGCAGCTGTCGTGTGATGGGATCCGCTGCCTCATAGGGAAGGTAGGCTGATGAGAAGATGAGCTCTCTACCCTCCCCCTTATTCTGGATCATCACCGTGGTGAGATCCCTGGAACAGAAAGCATACAAAGGCATAGCATTGATGCCGTTTCTGACATAGATACATGTCCTCATATCATTGTCTGGACACAGGTAAACAATCGTTCCTCCTGTACCACCTAAGCCTCTTATTTCATTTTTATATACATATGGTTCTTGAATAAGAGCAATATCGAACTTGTCGCATTTAAGCTGCCGTGCCAGAAGGGCAGTGGCTGCCTTATTGTGTTGTAAGTTAATTTGTACACACCTTATACCCGCCATTGGCCTTTTTAATGTTTGGGCATGCTGAGGTCAGCAGCCGCCTCCTGGACAGTCTCGTCGCAGGACATGGGGGACAGGGAGTTCTCCAGGTACAGCTCTGCCATACCTCGCAAGTCCTCCGAGCCAATCGCCGATACCGGCTATGACTCTCGGGTCATACGAGATCCGGCGCGCCCCCCACTGGATCCCACCCCATCCCCCGCCTCCGACACCGATTGTCCCTCCTCCTTGGCTGCCTCAGCCGCCTCGGCTTCTTCGCCCCTGGTTGGTGGCGCCTCCACTACTGGCGCCCCTCCTTCCTGGGCCTCCCTAGGCGTCTGTCCCCCCTCGCCCGTTCCCGCACCAGCGCCATCCTCAGCCTCTCCAAGCCCCCTCTCTTCGGCGTCTTCTAGGAGCTTGAAGGTGCTGAGATCGACCCCCGAGTGCAGTTGGTAGCCAGCCTCCTTAATGACGTCGGCAGACACCCGGTCCATCAGTATGATGCGCCTGGTGTTCATTGCCGACGTCATGGTGTCGACTACCTTCCACTCCTCCGTGTGTAGCGTAGGGTTATACCTTTGCAACACACGGAGGAGCAGTTTTATGTCGTGACCACCAATGATCTTCGTCTTCCAGGCCATTTTGACTGGTTTAGGAAGATCCTTGGCGTGCACGACCTTTAGGCGCAGTCCAGCGATCTCCACCTCCCCGATTGCTGAACTGAGCCAGGTGGCGGACTCCCTCCCTTGGCAATTGACGTGGAGAGCGCCCGCCACTATGTTGCCGAAAGTAATTCGGGGCAAGGGATCAGGAGCATCAGCCAGGAGCTCCAGTATGAAGCCCTGGATGGCCCCCAGATGCCCCACCCCAATTCTTTCGGCTGGAAAGGCCACTGGGACGATGGCCATCCTCTCACTCGCAGCCACCTCAGCAAACGATGTCGTAGTCTTCGTTCGCTTGGGGTCACTGGCGGGCAGAGGGGAGTCCCCACTGGCTCCCAGTGGTCTCTTTTTCTGCACCTCCTTGGGCCCCGATTTGGGTGCATCTTGGGAGGTGCCCTCGCTCGAGAGTCGAGCCCTAGCCTTGGCGTTATCTCGCCTCTTCTGCCTCCTGCTTGAGGCTATTCCTCCACCGGACCGCGCGTCCGCGCCCTGGGGTGCAAACACGCTATCAACGGCGACCGGTACGCCAGCAGAATTTGGAAGAGGTATTCCGGCCGGCCGGTTGCAGATGGACACAGTTCCGCTTACCGTTCCTCCGGCACCCGCACCAGTCGGTCTCCTTTCGGGGACCTGCTGGGCGCGTCCTCTTTTCGACCCTAGGGGAAAAGGTCGGACGGTGCCTCCGGTTCGGACCGCTCCACCATGTCCTCTGCCTCTATTTGCGCTAGGCGCCTTCTGCGTCCTTACGGACCCCCTTACTTGACTGCTACCCGCTCTCGCACCACTGTCTGGGACAGCGTTGCGTACCGCCGGTGCAGCATGTGCGCTAGGCGCCTTGGCCTCATCCCTTTCGGGTACGGCTTTCTCTCCTCCTTTCGTCTTAGGTACATTGGTATCCATGTAGCCATCGACCTTGTTTCATCAGATTGGCTCCCCACCCACCACGGAGCCCTCACTCGGGGATGCATGAATGCACCAGGGCTACCAATCTGACATAGCCCCCCAAAGTGTGTTATCTATGAGTCCGCACGGCGCCAAGACACTCGTCATCTCCTCAGACGACTCGTGACTCGTGCTCCGCCGACTACAGACCCCACACCCCAGGAAACTCGCCTCGCGTCCAGATTACTGTCAACGCAGCAGCCGATTGATCTCAGTTGGCTGGACCAAGACCTCCCGTGTGAAATGAATCCTGACCCAAAGTAGAGTGTTGCCTCACAGCAGTATCTATTCCGACTGCTGATCGGCTCAGCTACCAGGACGACATTCTCCATCGGTACGGGTCCCCACGCACGGCACAAACACGTGGGTGGCATTTTACCGCTAACCATCCTTCTTTGCGGATGGAGAGCCCGCTGCGACATGCCACGTCATCGCTTACGGCTGATTATAGGGGATAAGCGGGATAGGATAGGTTGGGATATAACAATTTGGGCTCAACTGATTGTTTCCGTTCTGCCTGTTTCTAACGGTAGAACTAGGCAGCTAACAGGCAGTAACCTCGAGAAGGAGCACAATCAGTTTTGCCTTGGGGATCTTGGCAACTTTGAGCTCCCCCCGAGGCCATTCACCATGTTAACTGCCGGACAGGCAGTTACCATAGAGACAGACCCAACGCAAGTAGCGACCGGTCGCAAAATTTCCTTGCACTTGGACCCACCTCCGCCCAACGGACAGGGTCGCTATCAACTAAGCTAAAGTGGTCGTGGTGGTATAAAGGATGATTCACAGTAGGCTGTTCCGAAGAAATACGCCGGCCGTTTCGTTTGCTGTCATAGAAAACGGGCCGGCCCGGACACGGAATGGTCTACTGTGAATCATCCCTAAATCGACGTTACCACCTGACAAGTCGTATGCTTGTATTCCACCGATGCCTATAAAAAAAAAACAATTTCGACTCCACGGCACACGATACGGCCTCTGTTCCAATGTTGACATCTAATCAGTGGAAAATCAACACAAACGAAACTGAACCTAATTGCTCTTGATTTACGGTGTACAATCTGTTAACATAATGCGGACTTTTGTGGAAATTTTCCACAATCGATACGTGCATTTTGTAATGTTATAACCGCCAAACACTATCATTTAAAATAAAACGTTATGTTTGTGTTGTAAGGCTTAATATCGAATAAAAGGAAATGGTACAAATCGCATTACGTTTTTTTGTGTGTCTCCTATACACGCACACACTCGCAATGAAATTCGGACACTTTTTCGACTTGAATTTGCAGGTGATAGTGTATCTAGGTTTATTATTGATCGAAGATTTCTTCATAATATCTTCCAAGTTTTAATGTATTTTTATTGTATTTCAGAATAGTATTATCAATATAATTATTAGAACAGCTTTAACAAAGCTTTGTTAATGTTTATTTAGGCCAGGCAGGGCCATCTAGCGACAAGTTGCTTAACTGACAAGAGATAATAATCCAACCGTGTCAAAGATACGTCATTTGGTAGGTTCAGTAGCGATATCTGTAGCCATCTGAATTTATACGGGTAGCTGTGAGGACATCATTCACAGCGCTAAAGTTGAAGTAAAAAATACCTCGCGTTAGGCTATCCAGTGTAGGTCTGACCTCCGACTACGAGTTGTTAGTACGGGTCTCGGTGTCAAGATATACTAGGCGTTAGCTGTGAGTCTCGCTGATGGAAGTTATTAATTGAATAGCAATAGCTGCCGAGCCGGCTTGAGCGGGTAGACTCGCGCCTGACTTTATGCTTACCCAGCTAAAATGAAATTTATGATAAAGTAAGCAATTGTTTCTGCATAGGTGACTTTTTATTTTAGTGAGGTTTTAAAAACGTTCATAGGTGCATGTAATATGCCTAATTTGAAGAATAAACTACTTTTACTTTTAAAAGGAATAGCGAGAGTGGAGGTGTCTGGTGTCGAGTAGGAGAACTTGCGAGTTTTGTCAAGTTTCGTGTTTGAGTTTTGTGTTTCAGATTTATGTTGAAAACCAATGAGAATCGTTCCCTCCAAATTTACGTAAAAACATAGTGATCGCGTGATATTGGTGGCGCTGATGATCGGATGAGGGGGGTATATAAGGAGATTCACAACGTTTTTTGGGGGACTTTTTGCCTTCACCAGAGCAACGAGAAACAGTGGTTTAGTTCTTCAGGAGTATCATGTGAGTCGTTTAAAGTGTAGTGTCTAGGCTAGGGATTCTTGTAGGGTTTTCATTATGTTAGGATATTTAGGATGTGTGTGAATAATCCTTTCTGTTCACAGGGATTTCTTTGTCAGCGAATGTCTTAAAACCTCGTATAGCAAATATTGGTGATATATTAATGTTCCGTTATTTGACTAGATAAACCACAAGCGTAAGTTCGTTTTCCTTTCTTAATTTTGTTTTACTGAAGTGAGACGTTATTAAGATATTGCTTATCCAAGAATCAAACCATATTTCTCGTTACGGAGCGAAGTCCGGAGAGTAGAATGGTTACCTATACATATTTATCTCGCTAGGGTACCCCCTAGATTTAGGTATGTATGGTGATTCGGGATTAGCATAGCCTCGTAATTTTAAATTGTTAATTTCTGACGTGCTTTATCAATAATCGAACCATATTTGTCGATACGGACGAGTCCGGAGACTATATGTGGTTAATTATATATATTTACCTGGCCAGATAACTCTCTGGTGGAAGATATGTATGAGGATTCGATAAAGCATATCACATTCCCGTAAACGGATGATAATAGAATTGAAGTTTATCATTTTCTCCATTAGAGATGCATTTTATTCTATCGAGTGTCGTATTGCCTTATTTAACAACTGCGTTATCTATATAATTGCTATATGAGAGGTACATCGGCGGCGTTTGATTACTACCTGATTTAATAAATAAATTGTCTTTTATTCGACCTATATTTATTGTGCATGCTAATAATTTACCAATTATGGTGGCGGATTTGTGTGTGCTATTTCCTTTATTGATATACGTAGGTGCTATTCATACAAGCTGGTTATTACCGAATCTTATTTTTTATACAATGACGGTAGCAAACGGGAGTACGTCTTAATGAGTGTGTATTGTTCATGTTGATTATAGTATCGGATCAGTGTTATTTTAATGTTACGAGATTTATTAATTCTTTGATGTGTTTTCTTTGATTTACATTTCGTGATATACTTACAGTGGTTATGCGATTCGTATTGAATTAATATCTCCTTTAAAATATTTGGGTGATTTATGTGTCTAGTCGTATTTTGTTTTTATAACCTTGCCTGCACTTTATTACAATTTATAAATTATACACGATAAATATAACTATTAATATCCAACGGATTCTTGAATAGGTTTTGTATATTTTCATAGGTTTTGCGGTTAACATTGGTTTTGCATTATTAGTGAAGGGTATTGGTTGTGTTAATGTAGGTAGTTAAATAATTAGGGTTCAATTAGTGTTTAACATTCAATTGATTATTACATCTAGTAGATTTCTATGCCATAGTTCGGGCGTTTGGAAGGTTTTGCGAAATCAAACCTTTTTAAGAGAAGGATAGCGTGCCAGCCAGATCAGTGATACTCAGAAGATTCCATGTGGATAATCGATGACCAGATCCAGGCCAACATCAATCTACTGCTGTGCCATGACAATGTGACATCCGCCAAGCATCCACCAAACGCTATATCCAACGGCGTTCCTGCACACATTACCATATGTTTACTTGAAGTTTCCGTCGCTGCGAACACCTGCCTACCAATGAAGACCACCGCGAAATACACCTGTACCATGACGATCTGCCATACCTCCAATGCTCAACCTGTGAGGGAGTTCCTGAACACCATACCATTCTATCTCTGGGTTATCTCCTACAACCCTGAGTGGCGATCAACGGCTTTCCTTACCACTGCCAAAACACGGTCACGGAGATGTGCTGCAACATCGAGCTGGTTGGTCAAGGCTTCAACAACTGCAAATGGGAATTGTTCCGGCAAGACGGCTTTGAAGAATACGGCTGTACACGCACAGATGAAGAGATCCTTGGATGGTTTTCTAAGTTTCGCAAAACTTTCTGACTGTGTGAGCTATGATACTTATTTATATTCTCTTACGATTTAAATGGCGTAAATTACATCTTTATAGCAAACCGAAATGATATCGTTGCGTTGTGTGGTATTTCTTGTGTGAGCTACGGTACTTGATTATATTCTATTACGATTTAAATGGCATAAACGATGTGATCTTTATAGCAAGCCAAAATGTTGTCGTTGCGTTGTGTGATCAGATTTTATTATTTACTTACAGCCAATTTCTTGTGTGATCTTGTTTTATGTATCTTTTGATGGAACTACGTTTCCAATTACAAATCTGTCTACTACGTAATTAATATTACGTCAATATTTCCATCATTATTCTGATTTTATTATTCAATCTATGATACTTATTTATGTTCTCTGGCAATTTAAATATCATAATTAATGTTGTCTTTACAACAGGCCTAAAATGCTATCGTTGGCTGTGTGATCTGATTTTGTTTTACAACCATATTTCACGTACGACAAATGTCTTGAGTGATCTTGACTTATTTATCTTGATGGAATTTGATTTCCAATTACAGCATAGTCTGTCACACGTAATTCATATTACGTTAATATTTTCATCTATACTTACTCGTGTTACGAGTAGATACTGTTTCAGTATTCTATACCTATCTACCAACTGACATATTTTACTACTAATTTATTGTAGTTGTTGGAACTGGTCGCAATGGATTTTATCCGTGGCTATTTCTAACAATGAGGTAACGTCACAGCCTGGACTGCCAATCGTTTGATACGATTAAGTATGGTTTGTTCCAGCCTATGACAAAAGGTTTTGGTTGTATTGTAGTTGTTGGAACTGGCCGCAATGGACCTTATCCGTGGCTATTTCCAGCAATGAGGTAACGTCACAGCCTGGACTGCCAATCGTTTGATACAATAATGTGTGGTTTGTTCCAGTCTATGACGAGAGGTTTTAGTTGTAAATGTAGTACCCAAATATACCTAATAATAACTATTTTGCTAAAGAACGGTTTTCCTCCAGATCGATGAAATACGATCATCAATGGGTGTTAGGGACAGTCTTTACAGATTCTTAACGACAGGCTTTCTTCTTTGGACTGAATCCACGGGACGGGCTTTGAAAAGGGCTGCTGACCCGGTTAGGTGCCGGATTCTATTACTGCTTGTCGGAATCTTTGATTCATACAAGACACTATAGATCCGTCCAGACGAGAAATCTGTATTGCCGTTTGCTGAAACTGATCATTAAAGACCCCAATATATATGTACCCTTATATACTCTACTATATGGGCTAGATGGGATGTGAAAGTTCAATGGCGATACAGGTTATTGAAGACTCGAGCAAAACTCCTTGCTGTCGTGAGAACGCTGGTCAATGCTGAGTTTTTGCGGCTGCATAACTCAGTAGTGATATTTAGCTTATGGGGATGACTGTATGATTCGATTTGGACACTAAACCTGAATAGTAACAGCTTTGTCTTGTTTGCACAATATTTGGGTACGAGGTAATAGATTGATCATCATATGATCTGTTTGACGTCCCTTGCTGGACGTAGGCCTCCCTCGCAGAGTGCCATACTAATATATTTATATTTCAGCTGATCTGTGGATCATAGTAGTTTATACTACTAATGCTTTATGCATTTATTCCAACTGGCTTTTAATTCAGATCACAGTTATGTAACATTGATTGATCATTATCATATGATCTGATTGACGTCCCCTGCTGGACGTAGGCCTCTTTCGTAGAGTGCCACTATAATATATTTATATTTCAGCTGATCTGTGGATCATAGTAGTATATACTACTTATGCTTTATGCATTTATTCCCACTGGCTTCTAATTTAGATCACAGTTGTTTATTTTGCCTATGCTTTTATGCATTATAAAATGGCTGGTCTCTTATTATTACCATGTACATGTTCATTCATCAGGCGCTATTGTCACATAACTCTCATAGTCTCGGTCATGTGCCTTGTGCCTGTACCACCTGCGAGGATACCCTGATTGCTCGTGTTAGGTGTTAGGTAGGGACATATCCAAGCGGCTAGCTTGAGGCTCAGGTTCCTTCGCGAGACTTCTGCCTCGACATAGTTGCCTCATCATGTCCAGAAATGGCTTGGTGGTTTATATGACTTATGCATGGTACTTTTATGAGAACTGTGGCTTTATGGTTGCGTGCAATCAGCTATTTTATATTTACAATGTTCTCATATCTTTTAGATTGAGATTTACGCCATATTTGGTAAGAAGCCAGACTTTACCTGTTATATCCTATTTTGTAGGAAACATTAATGCTATCTCGACATAGCAAATTTAGTTTTAAGGTTTTTCTTACTATGTTTCACAGGAATTTACCTACGTTTATCTGCTACCACGTTTAACTATATATGCTACAATAACTTATTTTGCTCCATTAACTATTTTCTACCATTTTTTCTAAACACTTAATCTTCTAGGTACTACATGACTACTTCGGATCATTTATACTTGCCTTCATTTAATTCCAAGCAATTTATTTAAGCCTTTACTGATCACACAGCCAACGACGGTAATTAAATAGTAGGCTAGATTCTAAACTTGTTCTATTTCATTTAGGATTGTGTTGATAATTTAGAAATATTTTCTTCTAGTGTTCTATTACTTTTACTATTCTCATGAGAATAATGTTTTAATTTCTAGTATGTTTATGTTATAGGTTTCATAATATTGTGTTCATGGTTAGTAATTGTTTATTATAGGATATTGTTGTTATTCGTTTAAGCAAGCTTATCCTAAATTTAGGTTATGTTGTAATATTTTTTAAACATTGTCCGATTCTCAATTGTTTATACATTTCTCACACCTCAGTGAACTATGGTTACTAAGTTTTATAACAAGGTCTTAAATATGCCACTAGATGATCATGCCATTAATCTTTCAATTATTTAGCTGTTGATTTACTTAAAACTGTAGTATGTTTAGTATTTCTTATGATATTGTAATTAACAAGTTACTTAAATTACTCGTAATTTATTTAAATACTTTGTCTGTTATTTTGTCAATTGTATTAGCTTTATGGCAACAAGGGTTTTTGTTTGTCCGCTTGTTTTCCCTTGTCTAGGTTGGCCTAGTAATCAAGCGGATGTCTAATAAAGTTCTCCCCGGACTTTATTAGATTCGAGTTTCGAGTAAATTCATTATTATTAAATAAATGTTTTGTTTGTTTATTTTCTCTCTCTCAACTTTTTGTTTGATTTATATTCTTTCCCTATAGTAGGAACCCTATCATTTAGATCTGAGAAACTTTAATAAAAGCTTCAGAACTTCAGTAGGTATTAGCAACTTGAGGAAAATCCTGGTTTTCAGATTTTCTGGTAAAGTAAGTATAAAGCTTTAGGTATACTTTAGGAACTTTAGGGAAATTTTAGTTAGGCTTTCTTTGGATAGACTTTTCCTTGATTTTCCATAAGTTTTCATTAAAGTTCTCCCCTTAGGGGTTGTTACAACAGTAATGAGGTGTCGTCTGCCAACATTACAATACCTGACCTTCGGCTTACCATATATGGTAGATCATTTACATAAACAAGGAATAGAAATGGGCCTAGAATAGACCCCTGAGCTACTCCCATCTCTACCACTGTCTCTGACGAAATGGCTCTATTTATCGCGAGCTTTTGCTTTCTCTGTGTTAAATATGACTTCATGAGATCTAATGCGTGCCCTCTGATACCATAAAAATTAAGCTTACAAATTAAAGTACCATGATCTGCACAGTCAAAAGCCTTGGAAAGGTCACAGAAAACTCCAATGGCGTCGTGTGACTCTTCCCAAGACTGCAAAATAAATTTTATTAGACTTGCACCTGCATCAGTAGTTGACCTACCTTTTGTGAAACCGAACTGCTGTGCGTGTAAAATATCGTGTGAATTAAAATGAGAAACCAATTGCGTGAGCATTATTTTTTCGAATATTTTGCTAAACGCAGGTAGAATAGAAACTGGACGATAATCAGAAGGATTATCTCTATGACCTGATTTGAAAATAGGAACTACTTAACTAGACTTCATTAAGTCTGGAAAAATGCCATTGTCTACACAACTATTAAAAATGAGAGCTAGAGTGGGTGCAACGACCTCCAGAATAGATTCCAGTACCTTGACTGACACGCCCCATAAGTCCTCAGTGCTCTTTATTTTTAACATTTTAAAAGCCTTAAATACATCTAGAGGAGAATCATGATCAAATTTGAAAATATTTAGTGACTCTTATTTTACGTTCTCATTTACAAGGAATTCAGCTATTGTGGTAGATGATGCCAAACTAAAAGTCGTGATTATATGAATTGTAGAAAATAAATTATTAAATTCATCGGCTACTTTTAGTGCATTGGTAATTAGATTATCCTTTATTTTCAAGGATACTGTGGACTCTTTATTATTTCTTTGTCCCGTCTCTGTGTTTATTATTTTCCAGACAGGCTTGGCTTTGTTATCTGAGGACTTTATTTTATTATTCAAGTGCATTGCTTTAGCCTTTATGCACACTGTTTTAAATAATTTGGAATAATCTCTAACATACTGATGGAAGCGTTTGTCAGTGGTGCAAGATCTCCTTTCATAAAGTTGGTATAAGTTATCTCTACTTCTTCGAATTCCGGTAGTTGCCCAGTCATTAAATCTCATTTTATTATTTATCTTAATACGCTTTTTACTACAAGTCCTATTAAATTCGTTACACACCGTATTCAGAAGCATTTTGAATTGATTATTCGGATCATTTGATTCCACCTGGGTGTTCGGCATGGCGACTAGTAGATTTGACTTTAGTAGTTCTAGTCTACTTCTACTCAGCGGTCTTATTTCTATAACGCGATCTGGATGTTTTACTTTGCAAGGTGCCTGACCATCTGAGCTGTATGATCCGAACGAACTCCATTCACTATGCTTCTGTCTAGATGAGGACAGTTTAACCAAATATTATCTATACAAGTGGCAGATGTCGGCGTAACTCTGGTAGGTACTTCAAACAAGTAGTCAAAATTTTGCTTGTTATTGATATTTTTAAAGTAAATTCACTGGGCAACTACGGAACCCTACACTGAGCATGGCCCGACATGCTCTTGGGCGATTTTTATTGTCAATCTTATTACGTCCAATAAACGTAGCTCTTACCATCTGTATCCAGACGATTTTAAAATGTTTGCCCAAACTACAGTTGAAAACACAGATTGTGCCATTTCTCTGATAAACAGGGACCTAGATCGCATCGCAGAATGGTATAGCAGCTTTGGCATACATATGTGTCAACCCAACAATTGCCAAGCTATTATTCTGGGAAGCCAAGGGCAACTTACGACGTTAGGGAGGTCGTACCGATTCTGTTTAATGGCACGGTCATTCCAATTGTTTTTTTTAAAGTTCATTATGCAACTACGGAACCGTAAATGTTCTTGGCCGATTTTTAAAATTGTTAGTATGGTTTCTTTACAGTTTTTTCTTATAAATAGGTACCTGTGTAAAATGGGGTGAGTTGGGTGATATTGACTTTCAAACCTTGATAAAATTTTATTTTTCCATATGAAAACTGAATGGTGTATATAATAAGTGGTTCCGACGTTTGTATTTTATTTTAGGTAGTTCCATTTCATAACTTTGACGATAAAGAGAAAAACCCACCTCACCCCGTAGTGCCTCGTATTTGGGGTGAGAGGGTTTTTCATATAAACGTGATTTTGGAAGATTGTTGGATTAATCTTTTTTAGAATGCGTATTACTATATGAATTGGAATAAATATTTTAAATTGGAATACATTATTTTTGTAGCAGTAGCCTTAAAATCCCTTTTCACCCCCCTCTTAAACCTTCTCTCCCCATTCATAACCCAACTCTCCCCGCGAAACCTACTGACCCCGTTTTACGGTACTTTACAAAATACCCTTATCGCTATAGGTGCACCTCAAATATTTGAAGAGTTCCCTCGATTTCTCCAGGACCCTATGATCAGACTCTCACCTGATAACTATGGGACCACCCCCGAAGTATACCATTTCAAACAAAAAAAGATTTTTCCAAATCGGTTCATATAAATGAGAGAGTTCTGAGGTAACTAGCATAAATAATAATAATAATAAAACTGATAAAAAATAACTGTTTTCAGATTTTTTTTCTTGTGTATACACACAATTACCAAGCTGCATGCCAAATTTCAGCTTTCTAGGTCACCTGGAAGTGGGTTAGGTTTTTGATTATTAGTTAGTCAGTCAGTGATAAAAATGCCATATTTTGGAATTTAATATCTCAATAATGATAAAACTTATATTTATGAAATTAGGGGTTCTAGTTGTTCTAAAAGATCTTAATATGTACCAAATTTCATTTTTTTATGTTAGATAGATTTGAAGTTATTGGGGGGTCAAAAGCGGCTCCAAACGGTTCGTGTAATATAACCATAGATAACCCCCTCATAACACACGGCTGCTGTCCGTCAGTTCCTGGGGTGAACTTGGCTGGACACGCTGCCACGTGTCTAGATAATGATAATAGCCTTTATTCTACCATAATTTTGGTCTACAATATTCCCTTGCATGCTTAATCATGTTATAAAATGTGATTCCTCATTATTTCCACATTAATTTCATTAGACTCAATATAAAATTATAATCATAATTAATATACTATCTGACTAGTGGCATACAATAAATAATAAATAAATAATCTATGGTGTATCAAACACCATAGATTATTTATTTATTATTACAAAATATATGGTGTACCAAATTATTTGGCCACCTTGGCTGCGTACTATTTGCTGCTGACTATACGACGTTTGGAATAATCGCCTGGGTTACACTTAACGATTACACCCTGTATGCAGCATGTACCAGCCAGCTCGGTACTAGTGCGCGTATGATAAATTTAATAATAAAAAAGTTACCGTATCAGCTGAGATGAACATCTCCTGACCATCCTTAAGGATTCTCAATACTTGAGCGGCTTCGCTCAAGTCCTTTGGGGAAAACTTGAGCCCCCCGAAGTTGGGAATGCGAGCTGTCGCTTTTTGCACGAATTCAGGCATGTTTACTGAAAAGCAAGTTACTTATAAATTAAATCTTTAATCGCGAATATTTATCAATCCAGAACCAGGAAACGAGCAACTTTTTTAAGTGACACTAATCTATTATTTAGTCACATACCCTCGACTCTGCTTCTGGGGGGATTATTGTAGTATAGTACAGGTAGGTTGGGCGCGGCTTGAGCCACCAATCCCACATAGGAAACCAGCTCATCAGCATTCTTAGGCTTGAAGTATAATTCTGGCATGGTGAGGAGAGAATCTACGCCGACTGTCTGGCAGTATTTTGCCTGAAATAGCAACCGTGTGTAGGAAAATTGATATTAAGAACTGAGTCTCAATTTGGTTCATCTCCTACGTATACATTATTTCTCATACGTAAGGACGGAATGCTTGGAAGCGAGTGCAAAAAACGAATTGAAATAAATATCTACGATTGAGGTAGAACGACGGACATAAACAGGGCTCCTGTTTTTAAGTCTTAATTATGAATTATTATTAACTGACATAAAGAAAATTAGTCGTGGCTTACATTGTAAAAAATTAAGAAGCACCTTTGCAGGAACGGTTTTGTTAGTAGCCTAATTCTGTCTAGGCATTCGCTCATGAAATGCAAACTGGTCATTGCGTGATTCGAGTGAGCACCTCAATAACTGGGTACTTTTACTATGCTTGCTTCTCGGATAGGCCTGCATGTAGAAATTAGCGATACTGGTATAAGTGCTAATTTAGAAAGGGAATTGGTGGTAGTTAGATAGTAAAGTAGTTAGTTCTAAGTATTACCAAATCCTGAACATCGGCCAAGGGCGCACCGCCGACTTGAACTTGAACGTGCAAACCGCTAGGCTTTGCGGCGGCCACCCATGAGTTTACCTCCTTCTTCCTGTTGGCTACATTGAGCGTCATATGCTCGCCTGTCGTACCGCCAACTGTGAAATAAATACATTGTTATATTTAGTCTTTTGGTCTACTAATATAAATTATAAAAATATCAGTATTTGTAACCAAATTCGTTTTATTTTCAATTTGACAAGACACATAAAAACAAAGACAATAGGTACTAATTTCATTACAAAAGAAGAATAATCATAGAACGACAAGGTTATATATGCACAGTCGTGCACATCCTCCCCCTTTTTACAAAGGAACAATCTTTTTTAAGGGGCGACGTAACGTCCCTCCGGCAGTTCTGACATCAACCACTCTTAGCACTCCATCTTGGCCTGGGAATGTACGTGAAACTATGCCCCGTGGCCAGGTGCCCCTCGGTAGATCTCCATCAGCAATGAGAACAGGGTCTCCGATCGAAACAGTTGGTGTCGGCAGGCCTCTGACACGGCGCGGGGCAAGGGTTGGCAAGTATTCAATCATCCAGCGGCGCCAGAAATGATCCGCAAGCCTCAGAGCTCTGCGCCATCCGCTTCTGCTGCAGAGGTCTGAATCCGTGAGTTGGGCCGGTATCGGGCGACCAGAGGAGGATCCCAGTAGTAGGTGACTTGGTGTAAGAGCCTCGGTATCAGCAGCGTCGGGCGACACGTGTGTGAGTGGGCGCGCGTTTACGAGCGCTTCTGCTTCGCCCAAGAGCGTGGCGAGCACTTCGTCGGTCGGAGCTCTTTCTCGGAGGGTGACCTTTAAAGCCGATTTTACGCTTTTTACTAAGCGCTCCCAGGCCCCTCCCATGAACGGCGCGGAAGGGGGAATGAAAATCCATTCAATCTTTTCATTAGCGGCATAGTCAGTAACGGCTTCATTATAAAGTGCACGCAACTGTCGGTTTGCGCCGACGAAGGCAGTTCCGTTATCGGAGTATATCTGACTCGGTGTCCCTCTTTTGGCGATAAAACGGCGAAGGCACATGATTGCAGCATCGGCAGAGAGGCTGTGGGCCACTTCAAGATGTAATGCCCGCGAGGCCAGGCAAGTGAATAATGCGACCCACCTCTTCTCTCGTCTACGACCAATCTTTACTTGAAGAGGGCCAAAGTAATCTAAGCCAGTAAATGTGAAGGCGCGATGATGGTGTGCGAGTCGGGCTCTTGGTAAGTCTCCCATAGGCGGTTGTAGCGGTCTTCCACGTAACAATTTGCACAGCTGACATTTATGTACAAGCGATCTGACAGCATTTCTTAACCCTAGTATCCAATATTTCTGTCGAAGCTCATTTATGACAGTTTCAGTGTAGGCGTGGGCAAACTTTGTGTGATAATGGCTGATCAGCAGGCGTACGGTAGGGTCCTTGCCGTCGAGCAGAATAGGGTAGACGGTATGAGCAGAAACGTCTTCAACAGCAGCTGTGCGCCCTTTCAGATACAGCAAACCATCTTGGTTTATAGCCGGTGACAGTTTCGCCAAGCGACTTTTCGGCGATATGGGCCGGCCACGTAGTAGGCATTGCAATTCGTCATTGAACGTGTTCTTTTGACTATGACGTAGTACATGGCTTTCTGCCAATTCTAAAGCTTGAACATTCAGTGGCCGCAGGGTAGTCTGAGATGTGACCGCCGAAGGGTTATATTGGGGGAGGATAAAGTTCCCAGAATTTCCCCTGACCCTTGTGATACATGCAGCGATGAACTGATGAGCTCTAGCAGTTGCCCTTACTAATTTTAACCAAGAACTAAAATGTGTCGGGTTTGCAACTACAGCTACGGGCAACTCGTTTACTTCATTATAGTGGCAAGCAACATTATTAAGTGATGAAGTCGAAGGTAATTTTAAGAGTGCAGGTGATGAATTGACGGTGCGTTCTGATGGTTTTAACTCTATTTGATCGAGTGGTCGAACGGTGCCGCTATTTTCTGGATTAGAAGGCCAATCAATTGGATCAGTGAGCAAAAATCCTGGGCCAGATATCCAGCGTGACTCTACACTAAATGTACCAGGTTTAATACGCGTAGCGTCGTCAGCAACGTTAAGAGCCGTGGGAACCCAGCGCCATTCGGCCACAGCGCTGTTTTCCAAAATTTCGCCTACTCGATTAGCCACAAACGGTTTATATTTCCGAGCGTCACTTCGCAACCAACCTAATACAGACATCGAATCCGTCCAAAAGTAACGTCGGCTAGGCTTAGCGCGGTGAGACTCACAAATAAATGTGGCAAGGCGAGTAGCTATTAAACAGCCTTGAAGTTCTAACCTCGGAATAGACGCTGGTTTCAACGGTGCCACGCGTATTTTGCTGGCAATAAGTGCAAGTCTAACTTGGCCAGACACATCAACATATCTCCAGTATGCGACAGCGGTATACGCTAATTCACTTGCATCGCAGAACACGTGTAATTCCCTTTCAACCACATTACTCATATTATACCACCGAGGTATCCGTATGTCTGAAATTGACTGTAGGCTTTCGAACCACTCGCGCCACGCCTTGCAATCATCCTCGCAAAGCTGTTCATTCCAATCTAACCCCTTTCGCCACAAAATTTGAAAGAGAATTCGACCTATTACTAAAATCGGTGATAATATCCCTAAAGGATCATAGATACGCATGACTTGTGTAAGGGCTTGGCGCTTAGTTAAAGGAGCACATGAGTCTTTCGATAGGCCAGAGTTGAATGACAACTCGTCATGAAAAGGTTGCCAAATGAGACCTAAAGTGCGAGAAACGGCATCCTTACACAAATCCACGTTCTGTGTTTTATAATTGACAGTATCTGATACCAAATCGTCTGGCAACGAGGCTACAGCTTCTGGCTCGTTTGTAGTCCAGCTACGCATTTCGAACCCGCCACGTTTATGAATGATTGTCACTTCAGTGGCTAGACGATTTGCTTTTTCTATGTTGTCGACACTGCTGATAAAATCGTCCATGTAGGTATCGCTTTTGATAACCTCCACGGTCTCGGGGAACTCTTCGCGAAACTCTGAGGCGTTAAGCCGGGTAATATAAATTGCAGTCGAGGGACTTGAACAGGCACCGAAAATCATTGAGCTCATGCGAAAAGTTTTTATAGGGCCGGCAGGATCGTTGCGCCACAAGAATCGTTGGGCGTCCCTGTCTCGATGTACTATTTTTACTTGTGGAAACATTTCCTTAATATCAGCTGATAGGGCGATCCGTCCTTCCCTAAAACGCATTAAAATACTGAGCTGGTTTTGTAAAAGATCAGGTCCTGTAAGTAACATTGAATTGAGAGACACTCCCCCAGACCGCGCAGCAGCGTCGTGAACTACGCGTAGTTTTGCGGGTTTATTGGGATTTATCACCCCGAAATGTGGTAAATACCAACATATACCCATAGGTTCTACCCCGGTACATTCTTCAGCGTAACCTTTATCCAATGTGTCCTGAATATTTTTTCGGTACCGCTCAGCATAGTCGGGTTCCCTTGACATCTTTTTTTCCAAGCTTTTGAATCTCGACAATGCTAAGGGGTAACTGTCAGGCGCGGTTAGTTGATCTGCTTTCCAAAGTAAGCCTACTTCAAAACGCCCGGAAGAAAGTCTACGAGTGGTGCGATCTAAAATTTCTAGGGCGCGTTGATCATCGATACTACGTGGCTCATGCTTGGTGATTCCGATCGAATCTAATTTGTATTGAGCTTTGATAAGCTCTTCGAGCTCATACCTAGGATTTTCAGTCTCAATTGAAAAGGCGTGATATAATGAGTCAATTGGCTTAGTTCTACTACTAGCAAACCCAAAAAGAACCCAACCTAACGCCGTTTGAATTGCTACAGGTTGCGACTTTGTGCCTTTCCTGGTGGCGATCGCAACCGACAAATGCCAATTATCGATCCCTATTATTAACGTAGGAATAGCATTGTCGTAGCACAATTCAGCGCATAAGTCTGTTAGGTACGGATATTGCCGCAAATCATCTGACTTGACTGACTGCTTGCATGCTAGTCCTAAGTTTTTAATCGACCGAGCTCTATGTACTGAAAATGTTTGACTAGTGTGTCGGCCTTTAATCTCGAAATCGACGTATTGTACTACTGTTTCTCGATGTAAACCACCTACACAGTCAAGGTGAATTTCCCTCTCGGGTCCTCGGACGCCGATACGCGAGCAAATGTCAGAATCTATGAACGATGACGTCGACCCGTCATCCAAGAGAGCAAACGTGTCAACACTTCCTGCTGGCCCGGAGACTGTAACTGCGACTATCTTCAAGAGAGGCCGAGACGTAGGGTTCACGTTGATTGGACTATGAGAACTAGGGTTAGCGGTGGTGTGAGCGGTAACGTCCCTTGCAGGAATTGTGTCGCTTGAGGCAGTTGCGTTTGACATTAATGAAGGTGTGGCTAGGGCGCAATTCGCGTGTTCATTTTTGCCATCAGATGTTATAGGAAGGAAATTTGGATTGTGTAACAAGGTGTGATGTTTGCGATGACAATGATTTATTTCGCACTTATTTTTATTTTTGTTGCACAACCTAAAACTATGCGAACCTCTTTGTAAACATCGATAACATATTTTATTTTCTTTAATGAAAGCCCACCTATCATCTACTGTCATCGCCTTGAAGGTGTCACATAATGACAAGTCGTGGCCTTGTTTACAAAATGCACACACTATGCTTTGATATTTTTTCAGGTTTTTAGATTTATTACCTGTACCAGAATACTTACATGACCCTGGTTCTGATTCCGATGTAGCGTGCGAGCGTTCTCGTTGCACGTGCGGGACATCGGCCGGCGAATCGAACTTTATGTGTAGATCCACTTCTCGTGACAAAAATTGGGATAACAACTCTACTTTGGCGCTGTTAGACGGCGCCGCGGCGGAAACCTGTGCCGCGGCGTAATCAAGCCATCGTGTGCGTAAGAGCGGATGAAGCTTGTTGATAAGTGCGCTAAATAGTTCTGGTGAACGTAAATAGTCGGTTTCGTTCAACAGTTTGACTACTTCAACGCAGTTACGCACACGAGCGGCAAAAGTTGCTAGATCTTTTAGGTCTTTTAGTCTAGTGATTCTAGGCAGAGCGCGAATCGCAGCAACTTCCCGCAACACTATCTGCTCTGGCCGGCCAAAACGCCTGTCCAACTCTGCTATTATGATGTCGGGTTCTGGCGCTGTTGCGAGCAGCATGCAGACCGCGTCACGCGCGAGCCCTGTTAAGGCTACACTCAATCGAGCTACATTTTCTGCTGCTGAGAATGATTTATTTGAGTCAATGTATGACCTTTTAAAAACAAGCCAGTCCATAGGGGACTTGCCGTCATAGGTCGGAAGATTTATTTTATATTTATTTCGTTTATTACTATTAGGTTCAACTTTGTTTACCAAACTTTGAAATGTGTTTAATAATCGAGACACATTATCCACACCGTCATGACAGCAGAAATTCACCGGAGCAGTACAGTCGGGCGCCTCGCAGATGTCTCTGTAATTATTGCGTTGGGACGTCGTCGGCTGTTCCGCTGCTGATACCGATGTTATGTTCATCATGTCATTCTTGTCGATGTTCAAGTTCGGCAAAGGAATCTGTAAATAGTTGGCAGTGTTAGTAGGCCCAGACTGAGTAATAGTGTTATTATTAAACTCACCTGTCCCTGCAGAGCCGGCAGTTGGCTTGCCAATTTGGTAGTTATAAGGCAACACGTTAAAGGTGTCATTGCAAACTTCGGGCATGGCAGTGTGGCTGGCTGTAGTTTGTACCCATTGTTTGACACTATTTCGCCTCCTACTACTTACGGAACCATGTTCACTAGGCTCGTCAATAGCAGCGAGCTCAGCCTGGTATTCCAGCTCGGCCGTCCTCCGCTCAAGCTCCATTTTCTTGGCAGCGAACTCCAACTCCAATTGTGCGAGGTGACGGCCGTGCTGTGCCTCTGCTGCGAGTTTCCTCGCAGTAACCGTCGCCGAGGAGCGGCTTGTGCGCGATGATATCGAGCGTGCATGTGAGGGGCCGGCCACGGGCGCGGCAGCGGCGGGATCAGTTTCATGCTCCCGCGACGTCGCTGCTTCGCTCTCACCGGGGCCTTGAACTATTTGAACGTGCCTTGAAACATTACCTGAAGGGGGTTCCTGATTATCAGTAGCAGATTGTACTAATTTTGTTTGGCTACGTGTGACAACCATTTTGTTGGCTTAGTAATATATACTCGTACACTGCTTTATAATTACACTGGTTGTATTTGTTATAATTGGAGAAGGACCATTATTTGGTCTACTAATATAAATTATAAAAATATCAGTATTTGTAACCAAATTCGTTTTATTTTCAATTTGACAAGACACATAAAAACAAAGACAATAGGTACTAATTTCATTACAAAAGAAGAATAATCATAGAACGACAAGGTTATATATGCACAGTCGTGCACAAGTCTTGTGGTTGTTATTGAAATACGTCATTATACTTTACTTACTATAACACCGTTACTAACTTAAAGACACTTGCTGCATAGGCGTTGATACTTCAAGCGACTAATATGGAACGCCATAGTCGCATGAACTGTCGCCAAACTTGTCGCCTGTGTGACGAACACGTGCGACGTATTTTTTTAAAAGCAGTATACCTACATAATTTTATATTTGAAAACCTTAAGAAACTGATTTGTACCGAAAGTATGTTGTATTTTACTCGGATATGCGGGTTTGTGTAAATGTGTATTTCATCTTTGTAACATAAATTATTAGAACATAGTTACCCAGTATCGATTTGAAGCCAGAATTTAAGACGTACTGCATATACACAGGTATGGCGCCAAAGTTGACGGTGAAATCATTGTTAAGAGAAGTGAAAACTGGCATCATTAGCCCCCGCGCGGTAAAATTCACCTGGTAAAATATACGTAATAATGTAGGTACGTCGGTAGGCATTTCTTCATTAAGATTAATTAAAGTAAATCTTGTGATTTGGGACGCTCCCGGCATCCTAAGACTCTTTTGTAGGTAGGAGAAACTGTTTTTTTAGGGGGGCACGCCATACATTCAAGTTTATTTTGCGAAATACCACCATATCAGCCCTAGGACGTCCACTGCTGGACATATGCCTCCCCCAATTTCATGGGGGGTAAATGCCATAATCGCCACGCTTGGCATGCGGGTTGGCGATCGCAGTATCTCCACCGCACTCTAGGAATGCTGCTGCCCATTCCCCGGTGGTCTTTGCGTAATACGTAGCACATCAATTGATAGATTTTAGAAATAAAATTTCTCAAAAAAAGTAATTAAATAAGTATAGGTAAGTACTATTAATCCGGAGACAATTGCTCCGAAATGAACAAGAAAGGGACCGTCTTCGAAAGGCCATAGCTTGGTCCCTAGAGAGTTTATAGAGCTGTAGTCATGGCTTAACTTGAAGCAAATTTAATGAACCTTAAAAACGTTTTGTCCAAAAATGAACATTTTATGAGTTTCAGAACAAAATTTCGCCTGGCACACAGAGAGCTCAAGTTTATCGACGTTGCAAATTTGGATTAACACTACCCTCGTACGTTGCGATTTTAAGGTTGATATTCAAGCGGTTAATTAAACTCACAGAATGCAGAAATGAAGTTGTACATGAGTTTTCACCATAATATCTCTCATTTCGAGGTTGATCTTGCTCAAGTGACTGCATTACAAGGTGTATTGCATAATAAGACTGGCAGTTTCATTTGTCATAAGACTTTTATCGTTTACAGTCAGACAAAAAGTGTCTACCACTTTCTCACTTCATTATTGTACGCTAACGTTATGGTTTAAAAGTAACAGACTGTTTTTTTTGGTTTACTGTACAACCTTACAACATATCGTTACTTTTGTAGCTACCGATTAGAGGTTTTACAAACTACAATGATTGCTTTTGACTGGATGTCATTGGCAAAGTAACTTGACTCGATACCACAGACATCAGAGAAAAGCAGACTCGCAGTAATGATTTTTCATATAGCTGTCTCGTTAAATCCTTACGGTGCACCAAAATGAGTTAGGATGCGACAGATAGTACGATCATTCCGGCTGTTAACGAATTGTCTCCTCTTGAAAGCACACCAGGATGTTAAATCCCATAAAAACTTAACGTCACTCTAGTACAATTTTCAGTTATGAAGACGGTGACACTGAGAGGTGAAGACCTGTCAGATGTCAATTGTCTGGCTCTCTCAGACTTTCTGATTTATGCATTAGTGAGAATAAATCAGATACACAGAACTCTTTCCACTTAAATTAGTGGATCTGCTTTACTCTGATACCTGTACTTGATACAAATGTCACATCAATTATTATGTTATCATTATTGCTATTTCATGTTTCGTCAAATAACTTTTTAAATAATTGTACTTAATTAATATAGTTAATTGTGAAAGCGGCCTTTACTTCTCTACAGTTTAGTAAAAATATTAAACTTAACAAATGTATTTTTTTTGTTATCATTAATTACAGTGATTAAATTAAAACTAACTATATTAAGACTCATATTCACTTGGTAAGTAATGGTAAAAATTGTAGTAGTTTTGTAAGCAATAATTTGATACAGAAAATAAATTCAAAGAAAAATTAACAGTGAACTCGCACGCAGCCTAAGACTAGAATCGACTCACGCTTCTGGTTTGCCGGATCATCGCCCGTACCACTAGGCCACCCAGGCCACTACATCATCACAGCGAATTGTTGCCTTGCATTCTCAGCTGCTACTACTAGCGACCCCTCTGTAAATACAGAGGAAAGTACGGAAGACAATTCTTCAAAGGCTCTCAGCCTTTCGCCACTCTAAATTGGAGCTATACACTTGACCACATTTCACCCACACGTGATTTGTAAACTAACGCACACGGGTGGTATTAAAATTCCACACAATACGTAACTTTTAAACTGAATGATATTAACAGTTTAGATCCAGATTGTAGTCTAGCATATGTACATAATAAAATATTTATAGCTCTTACATTTATTCATAACCTGTTGTTACAATGTTTACTTTCAAAGAACATATCAGTCGCGTTGCCAACAAAACTAAGTATATAAAGCATTAGAGAAAAGTCTTACCATTTTGAATCTTAAAGTAAACAATAGAACGATGAAACTACGACACACCCGTTTCAACCGGACAGAAGTAGACCACTTACGGCAATATAGCGCTAACTCAATCTATCAACTTGTATTATCTAGTGTTGCTAGCTATAAATAAGAGGATTTGAATAGTTTTTACTCTTTTTATCTGCAAGAGTGTTACGTTATATCGGTTGCGAAATAACATTATTTATTTTAATATATCTTTCATAAATTATAATTTTAAAGAATTAACTTTTAAAACAGTAATCTAAAGATTACTGTTTTATCATACTGCTTTATTACTTACGTCACAATTGCGTCAATCAACCATTTGGACTAGCCGGTTACAATATCTGAAGACCTATCACAATACGCCACTCGAGATAGCTCGCCCGTCAAAAAGCGACATAATGCGCGATATAACAAATTCATAGCACAAGACGGCTCTTCTATCGCGGTCAAACATCAAGGCGATAATTTTTTATCGGTATCAGTTAGCCGCGGGATACTCTCGAAATCCGTAGCACGAGTCCACTTTGCAGTGACATAATATATCGCGCCATTCGAGTTTTAACGTCAATATTGAGGTGCACACACACACAAACAAACAAACAAACAAACAAACAAACAACCTCTCACCCTAAACGCATATACCTTCTCCGTTCCGTCGTGGGTAAAAATGCGAGATACTCTCTTCTAGACCTCATAAAAATTTGACAAGCGAGTTTTGTCGCCTCGCGAGCTATATTGCGTGCACACATGGGTTAGCGCCGTACTAAGTATGTGCTCCTCGCTTCGTGTCGGCACTTAGGAGCTTGCACAGGGAGGTGTGTGACATGTAACAACGTTATCAATAAATGATATAAATTCGATAATCGCACGCGTGGCGGAATTTAAATTTTGAGATCCAAATAATAATCCCAAGGAATATTATGTCATATCAATCTTTATTTCGTTCTATTTCTATCTCGTATCTTGCATCTAGTTGCACGTTATTAGAAACAAGTCCTAGTCCCAACTCTATATAGGTAACCTGCAACAAGTATGTATGTGTTGATAGATGTTATGTATATGTAATTTAAGCACTTTACATGTATACTAAGTTAAAAGTATTTACAAAGGGGAACTCACTTACAGCTATACATATAACCATCTCGTCGTCATTATTCCGTAATAACAACAAACAAGTTAGGTGTATTGTACGCGTTCTTACATGTTAGCAGTTAGGACATCGCTAGTAAAAGCGAGCGCGATACAAATTTAAACCAAATTAAAATGCTTAATGTAAGTTCAGATCGACCCCTAGCCACAATATCTTTCTGTCGAAGCACATCGACCAACGTGACGCGTCTAGCATCTTATATTTCTTCCATCTACTATCGACACTCGATTTCTTATCCTTTAGATATCGTTGAAACTAGAATATTATGTGTTGCGCAAAATTGACTTCATAGCTAAAAATAGAAACAGCCGTTGTACACGCATAAATATATTACATGGCCCTGAGATACGGTTATCCTGAATATCCTGATGTATATGTGTACGTAACGGTAGTTACTATTCAGCATATCAACGCATAGTAATTACTACTTGGGAAAGCTGACCATACTCTACCAATTTTACCTGTACACGTAAAAATGTTACGTAAATATGTAAAACGTAAAATAATGAAGTACATTAGTGACTATAGGTAAATAAAAAACTGAAAAAAAAATCTAATAGTTTTGTTAGTGAATTGCCAACAAGAACTATTTTAAGGATCCACCAGGGACCCGGTAATTAGACTCCAACCGAGTTTCGGTTTTGGCCATATATATATATAGTTTCAGCCGCGACGAAATTAACATAATTGTACGGCATCGCTGCTGAATGCCCGTCTATCTATCGAAGACCATACATTATATTTGGAGTAGCTGCAGACGGATCGACTGCAAAATTCAGTAGTCTACTTATACATAAAAGAGTTTCATAACTAGCAGGCGAATTTGGCAGGCCCGCATGTAACAGTGAGTAGGAGTGGGATACTCGTAGCTACGCGTGTTGCTGGATTAGGGTTGCCATACGTCCCGGTACGCCGTGACATGTCCCGGTTTGAAAGCATGATGTCCCAGTATTTCAGCCATTAACAAATTTGTCTCGGGTTTAAAACCATAGTTATATAATTAGTAAATAACTAGGGACCAACACTAGGCATGCATGTGAGTAATACGGAAGACTATAAGCTTACAGCTTAACCCAGACAGTGTCAGCGCGGCGTGCAGCGCAAGAAAAGTGACGTCATAGGGTAACAGACGGGGAAAGGGAGGCAGAGACCTGCCCCACCCCTCTTTGACCTTTGACTTTGAGGCTGAGGCAAGCGCAAATATAGTCATGTCATAATCATAATCAATGTACCTTTTTCATCTCTACGTCATCATCAACTTTTTCCTTAATTATCTCCGTCAATTATTTATGGCAACCCTATGCTGGATTTACTTGTATCGCGCTTAATTCAGTGTTTACTTGGATGTGACTTGGATTAACCGCATTGTTGACATACCTAAATTAGAGAATGCCAATAATATGCCCGGCGTAGGTACGACCTCGAAAATTGTAAATTGTACTCGTTGTGTTTATATGATATACCATACTAATATAGGTAATCTGACAGAACAAGGCGCTTCGAAATATTTGGCACAAAAGCATCCAATTCAAATATTATTCTGCAAGTACTCACAATTAAATATAACTCTGCATACTTCAAGAGTTCTTTTAACTTCATATGGAAATAAAATCTTAATTTTTATAATTTATGGACGAGGTTCAACATTTTGGACCATAATTAAATTTTTTAACATGGTTTAAACATGTATACGACAGCTTTATACGGCTAGAATGTCGGGTAAGGCATGCCACAGATCAAAGAATACTAGTACAGATACCCAATCCCATAGAGAAAAAGTGTGCCTTCCTAAGGTAGGCTATTCGGTAGGCAATTTTTATTTCCATAGTTCCAACACTAGATGCAGTAACTGGGTTAACACGACTGTGACGCTGTCGCCGTGGCTAGTAGTTTAGTAATGTATTAAGATGTCACTAGATGGCGTGACTTCTCTGGCAGCGAGTGGAGACGCGCGACGTCCAGGGGTTCTTTAAGGTTGTGTTTATTCAAAATGAATAATATACCTAAAGCATTCATTCAGTTTATTCCTTCATCGTTGTGCGATTCCAAATGTTTAATACCTACCTATAGACTATAACTATAACATGTTTATTTCTTGTATTGACATTGATATGTTCCCTGATCACATTAGGCGATTTTGATATTTCTTTTTTTGTATCAAAGTAGGTACCCTCAACGAGGTTCCATATAAATTTGGTGAAGGTCTGACGATGGGAACTAGGAGGAATCGAGGGAACTCCTCGAATTGATTTGATATGCTTATGCCGATTTCGGTATTTTCTGTAATTAATCAAGCATTGGCTCTCCGAAACCTCAACTTTGGTGAAGCGGAACTGGTGATGATGACCACAGATGACTTATGAAACTGCTCAATGATCTAGGGCATTTCACAGATTACGATAAAATTTCGTTGACGTAGCCACTAATGCTCGTCAACATACACATTTTAAAGTGGAACTTATGATGAGTAACTGAACGTCAGTATGGGTTCCCTGAGGAATCGACGGAACTCCTCAAATATCATCGGCCCATATAAACTGACTTGTTTGGGATCTGTAGTAACAGTAACCACCTCCTTTGCTATTGGAAAGCAGTACAGGTGGTGAAGAGGGAAGAATATGCAAAAATGTCATGTGTGGGGCATAGCGAAGTACAAAATTGGAGTCAGGTTTTTTTGGGTATAAATTATTAATAGTTTTATAAATTGTATATAGTACATTACGATACAAGGGTTGTAAAACAAAGAAAGGGCGAAAACGCAGAAGTTTGAATATGCGAGAGAGGGCTTTCTGTTTTACGACCCGTGTTTTGTACACAATTTTACGTCACCACTTGGCCAAAAAGTAGGTTTTTCTGGACGCGCAGCGTGCGGAAAAACGCGCTTTTTGGCAAGGTGTGGTGTAAAATATATTAACTTTTTACCCGACTTCAATAGAAGAAAGTAGGTTCTCCGTTCGTCTCAATTTTTTTATGTATGTCATAGTTATGCGTGTGTAAGTTCTAAAACTTTCAGTTACGTAACCGGGTTGACCATACTTGTATGTGTAAGCTCAGGAGCGGTCGCATCTCCTGAGTCACTAGTTGCCTTACAGTTATGTTTTAAAACTTTTAGTTACGAAACCGGGTTTGCCATACCTGTATGCGTAAGCTCGGGAGCGCTCGCCTCTCCTGAGTCATAGGTAGCCTTACAGTTTGTTATAAATTGACGTTAGCGTGTTTTTAGTTTCTTAAACTTTTTGATACGAAACCGGGTTGAGTATACTTGTATGCGTAAGCTCGGGAGCGCTTGCCTCTCCCGAGTCACTGGTTGCCTTACAGTTCGTTATATATTGATGGCGGCATATTTTTAGGTTCTAAAACTTTTGGTTACGAAACTGGGTTCGCCATACTTGTATGCGTAAGCTCGGGAGCGCTTGCCTCTCCTGAGTCACTGGTTGCCTTACAGTTCGTTATATGTTGACGTTAGCGTGTTTTTAGTTTCTGAAACTTTTTGATACGAAACCGGGTTGAGTATACTTGTATGCGTAAGCTCGGGAGCGCTTGCCTCTCCTGCGTCACTGGTTGCCTTACAGTTCGTTATATATTAATGGCGGCGTATAAAAGGTTCTAAAACTTTTGGTTACGAAACCGGGTTCACCATACTTGTATTCGTAAGCTCGGGAGCGCTCGCCTCTCCTGAGTCACTGGTCGCCTTACAGTTCATTATATATTGATGACGGCGTATTTTTTAGGTTCTAAAACTTTTGGTTACGAAACTGGCTTCGCCATACTTGTATTCGTAAGCTCGGGAGCGCTCGCCTCTCCTGAGTCACTGGTTGCCTTACAGTTCGGTATATGTTGACGTTAGCGTGTTCTTAGTTTTTGAAACATTTTGATACGAAACCGGGTTGAGTATACTTGTATGCGTAAGCTCGGGAGCGCTCGCCTCTCCTGAGTCACTGGTTGCCTTACAGTTCCTTATATATTGATGGCAGCGTATTTTTAGGTTCTAAAACTTTTGGTTACAAAACCGGGTTCACTATACTTGTATGCGTAATCTCGGGAGCGCTCGCCTCTTCTGAGTCACTGGTTGCCTTACAGTTTGTTATATATTAATGGCGGCGTATTTTTTAGGTTCTAAAACTGTTGGTTACAAAACTGGATTCGCCATACTTGTATGCGTAAGCTCGGGAGCGCTCGCCTCTCCTGAGTCACTGGTTGCCTTACAGTTCGTTATATATTGATGGCGGCGTATTTTTTAGGTTCTAAAACTGTTGGTTACAAAACTGGATTCGCCATACTTGTATGCGTAAGCTCGGGAGCGCTCGCCTCTCCTGAGTCACTGGTTGCCTTACAGTTTGTTATATATTAATGGCGGCGTATTTTTTAGGTTATAAAACTTTTGGTTACAAAACTGGGTTCACTATACTTGTATGCGTAATCTCGGGAGCGCTCGCCTCTCCTGAGTCACTGGTTGCCTTACAGTAGGTTATATATTGAGGGCAGCGTGTTTTTAGATTCTGAAACTTTTAAATACGAAACCGGGTTGATTATACTTGTATGCGTAAGCTCGGGAGCGCTCACCTCTCCTGAGTCACTGGTTGCCTGATAGTTGATTATATATTGACAGCAGCGTGTTTTTAGGTTCTGAAACTTTTAGATACGAAACCGGGTTGGATCATACTTTATGCGTAAGCTCGGGAGCGCTCGCTTCTCCTGAGTCACTGTTTGCTTTACAGTTCGATATTTAATCGTAGTACTACGTGTTTAAAACTTACTTACGGAAGGCGGTTGGCTTTACAATAAAACCAATTTTGGGGCATTGGAATGTGCCTCCGTTCAATATGTCAGTAGTATTTTGTAGTGTGTTAATGCTCTTTCTTTCGTAGACTTATTCGTTTGTCTTAGTAGAAATCGTTCGCTTAAGTGCTACTAGGTACTACTAAACTGGCAAGATTTCACTCCTTTACGTTAGTACGTAAATGAGACTTAATCGCGACCATTAAAATGTAATTACCTTTTTGAGAATCACCCGGCGTTTCGGATGTGTCACTTCAAGCTTGGTTACGAACTGGGCGTCTACTCCGAAATACGAAATCGGAACTTCGTATGGTGCCATCTTTTTCACTCATATAGTGTATGACAGGAGAGTGAAACGGACGGCACCATACGAAGTTCGGATTTCGAATTTCGTAGTAGACCCCCTGACTCGCGTGAGCGGATATCAACATCTAGCCGCACGGGTTTTATTTTATGCCCATTCCAGTCAGCTCTCGATTAAGAATGTTGTGTTGTGACACATCCGAAACGTCGGGTAAACCTTAAAAAACGTGAATATATTTAATTACAATCGATTAATTCCGGCTACTTATAATAATGTGTTTGTAATCTTTTCCACTGAACAAGACATTATTATTGTGACTCTATAATCTTCAAAAGGCACGTCGTCGTGCGTAGATTTATCTGCCAGGGTCCGAAGTCAGTGCCAAGTCGTCGTAAGTGCTGTATTCGTCCGAATCCGTACACATAAACAGTCGCGAACGATGAAGAACACAAATCACAATATCCGTTTAGAAGGCCGGGTCGTCGTTATTAGAAACAAGACTAATCAAATAAAAAACAAAAAAACCCGACCAAGTGCGTGTCGGACCATGCACAAAGAAGGGTTCCTTACCGACACCTCTCATATTACATACCATTTAAAACCACTATACAATACATTTAATAAACAAGACTAATTATTTAAAAAAACTAAAAAAACCTGACTGCGCTCCTTTGTAATTTGGCGCCAAAAATCCGCCGTTTTGTTTTTATTTTCATTTTGATATATATTCCCAGTGTCACTCTCACAGTAAATACGAATCTAACGTCACCTCTCAAGCTAAAATCCATCGAGCCGTTTAGGCCCCTGAGCGTGCCAAACAATTATGCATACAAACATACTCTCGAAAAACATAACCCTCCTTCTGGCGCTGTCGGGTAAAAAAAGTCGTATCTTCATAGGAAACTTACGGCACTTACGCTCTTTTGTTTTGGCGAGACAGTTTTTCATCAATAACTCAAAAAGCGTTAAACCTATCTTGCTCAAACTAAAAATCGTTAAAAGGATTTATTAATCATCTTATACAAATACATCATCTTGATTTTTTCAGAATTTTAAACTTCATATTTTGGAAATTAGAGGGGGGGGGGACACACTTTTTACGACTTTGACAGCTAATATCTCACCAAACAGTTGACTTAAATGGAAAAGTTTTCTAGAAACCTCTATGTCATTTTTGAAGGCCTATCCCTAGACACCCTACACGCCTATGTGCATTGGAAAAAAAATACTCCCCTATTACATGCATGGGGTGCCCCCCTCGTTTAATATTTCTTTTTTATAATTTCACATCATATTTCTATAGCGGTTCATAACATACACCTTCACACACACAATTTCATAAATGTAGTGGTCATAGTCTCCGAGTAAATCGGCTGTGACCAGGGCTTGAAACCGGTACCGAAAATACCTGTAACATACCGGTATTTATAGGTTTTCTTCGTTTCGGTTCCAGAGAACCGGTTAAGAAAAAATACCGGTATTAGAACCGAAAAATACCGGTTCTTTATAAAGGTTCCTACACTTGTATGCGATGTTGCCATTTCGTGCGTATGCGCGGCGCGGCGGCGGAACTTAGGTACCTAATGCAGAGGCCGTGAAGTAAGGATTGCTGGACGAGTTTGGGATAAACTGCCGAGTCGTAGACGAGGCCGGATAAAACGAGTCCTGCAATCCCTGTTCCGGCCGAGGATTGTACAGTACTTTTCTCAAATATGTTTGAAAAAAAAACAATAAAAAACTGCAATGTAAAAAAAATAAAAAATACAAGACGTCCAAAAAAAGCAAAGCATAGCAAATAAAAACACGAAAAATGCAACAAAAAAATTCAAAAAAACACGAAAAAAAACAAAAATGTCAATATAATTAAACATAAAAGCATAAGAACACGAATAATGCTTTAACAAATCCAGAAACATCAAAAAAACAAAAAAACGCTACAAAATAACACGAAAAAACTAAAAAAATACCGCAATTCACGAAAAATTCGAAAGAAATAACAAAAAACACACAAAATGATACAAAAATATAAGCACGACTTAGAAAAAAAACACGTAAAACTAAAACAAAGCCAAAACACAAAACAAAACTGACGAAAAGTACAAAAAAAACTTTTAAACATCAAGAAACAGAAAAAACGCTACAATATAACACGTAAAAACTTTAAAAAATACCAATATTCACAAAAAAAAACCACGAAAACAACTAAAAACACGAAAAATGCTACAAAATTCAAGCACGATTTAAAAAACACGAAAGAATTGAAAAAATGTAAAAGAAACACGTGAATACTAAAAGAAATACCAAAAAAACATGAAAAAAACAAAAAACCTGACGAAAAGTAAAAAAAAAAACAGGATAAACTTATAAAAAGCCAAAAAATACGACAAAACTTTTAAACAGTCCAAAAACATCAAAAGACACGAAATAAATACATAAATACTCGAAAAATTCGGAAAAAAACCAACAAAAAACAAAAAATGCTACAAAAATTCAAGAACAATAAAAAACCCCGGAAAAACAAAAAAAAAAAAACAATTTATATAACAAATTAAAAATATATATACATCGTGGCGGTTGGCTCTATGTAATATTTCCTTTATCAGTTGATTTTAGTAAGCAAATTTAAAAAGTTAGAGCAGCGGACACTAATGTTAATTGCATACATTCTCCATACATTACTCGCGATGTGAGTGTTTGTGACCTCAGTAGGTCTATCTCTCTCACTCACTCCACTCGCATTTTCGAGTATCGGTATTTTAACTGTTAAAAACCGGTAAATTTCATTAATTTACCGGTTCTCACGGTACCGGTATCATTTAGGATACCGGTTTTAGCAATACTGGTACTTTAGCTAGTACCGGTACCATGTCTGATACCGGTTCCTGCTACAAGGTCACAATACCGGTTTCCAAAAATACCGGTTATTCAAGCCCTAGCTGTGACATACGGACGGACGGACGGACAGACATGACGAATCTATAAGGATTCCATTTTAAATCCTAAAACCCGACTGCGTTTCAGTGTAATTTAGAATTTGGCGCCAAAAAGCCGCCATTTTTTTTTTATATATCTAGTGTCACTCTCACAGTAAATACTAATCTAACGACACCTTCCAAGCTAAAATCCATTAAGCCGTTCAGGCTGCAGAGCGTGCCAACAATTATACATACATACGTCATACATACATACATTTATACATACATACTCTCCAAAAACATAACCCTCCTTCTGGTGCAGTCGAGTAAAAAACTAAAAGAGCGCTTATAACTTATTTGGAATCAAACGAAACGAAGCTACACGCAAAACTACGCATCAATGTTTGTACACAAACCGTCTGTGAGTTTTGTTACTTCCATTGCATTATTAAAGATAATACGTTGTTCGTTACGTTACTTATTTGAGCTTAGATTTTAATACTTACACGAAGACAAAACGGTGTTATGTGTTTATATTTTGCAACACATTATTTTACCTAATACTCTATTTTATACTTATAATATACAAGTAATATATTTGAGACCATATTACACATCACATAAGAACATTCAAAAACGAAGCGCGTAGGGCTGTAGTTCGCTGACCGACCTTGACCGTTGCATCTACAACCAGTGCAGTGGTCAACAACATTTTTATACTGTGTTCAATGAATTATGGCAAGGATGTGTAATTAATTTAAAATAATATCTATTACATTTCAAGAGGGCATTTTACTTGTTTCCGTTGAATTTTATTGTTCTCATTGCCATTCTAACTAATTAAGGTACCTATTTGCTATGTGCGAAGTAGGTGGTGGGGGTAAGCTAGGCGATCGCAGCGCACATCATGGCAGAAATGTGTACTTACCTGGGACATCTGTCAAATTTACTTTTGACGTTTTCTATTGGTTTCTTAACGGTTTCCTACGATTCGTTTCGTTTGTATTTATTTATTTATTTTCTCGTTTACTAAAATAAATAAAATATTAATGTGTCACCACTTGACATCTCCGAGTTTGACATTGTCTCGGGATCCCTGACGTTTGACGTTTCAGACGTGCACATAGCCAATATGTATATACGGTGAAGAACCAAACACAATAAAATAACTACTTACGTCAAAAAAATTGGAAAGGTAAAACGCTACGATTACTGGATTATCACTTATTATATGGATTATACAAATTTTCACTTAAATGAGACATTTTCCGTTTCTTCCGTGGTGACACAAACACCTTGAAGGGGCGTGGGCCACTTGGGGTAGATGGAGTCGGTTCCATGTCTTTAATAACACCAACTTTTAATAACAAAAAATTAACAACGCAAATAAACTCAACGAATAGTAACAAAAAAGATAACAAACACAACAAACGTAACTTAAACAGCGATTTAACAAGTAAAGAGTTCGAGAACTATGTGACCACAAACGCATCCCACTATAGAATACCTCTTTAAAAAATATTACAGCTTATGATCATGGGACCAATAACATTGCAAACAAAATAACACGTGCTTAAGATCCCGTCCGTATACCTGCGAACCTAAGGTTTACAATCTCTGCAGCTGGCAATTACGGTTACTGTGCGAGCGTGAGGGCACTATTACTGTGCGCGTGTGACAGAGACAAATATACATAGAGCTGTTATAGCACCATCTAGTGAAAAAACTCAATAACACGTGGCAAGCTTGGAAGCTCACACGTAAGGTATCAATTTTATTGTATTTAGTAAAATACAAAATTTAGTATCTATTTTATGTGTAGAATAATGTTTGAGACTAAAATATGCTATGTGAATTTATTGGGGTGTAAAAATCATTATTTTCTCAAGATTACGTGCAATATTATTTCACGTGATACCTATAGCGCCATCTATGAGATTTTACTAAGTATTAATTATACGTTGTATGAGATGGGTGGCCATGGGCATGCTGACTACGACACGTCTATACGTCGCTTATGTGACTATTTGTTTGAGTAAAGGCGTCTTATTCAGTATATTTGTCTTACGACATTTGAGTATTGGCTTCCAATCATTGACAAACTAAACTCAAATTTTAAGATTAAGATGTAAAATTGACAGCGCGTATGGCTTTGCAAATCTCAGTTGCAAAATTATTTGTCAACGTAATTTACATATAACTGTTCCCTATTTGACGTCTCTATAATTTTCACAAAAAATCGTCCAAAAAACTTTGCTTTTGACCTAAAAAATGCCTATAAATAAATAATTATTAGGGGATATGTTATTACCCGAATCAAACTTGTCCCATCGTAAGCTAAAATAAGGCTTGTGTTATGGGTACTAAGATGACGATATATTTAATAGGTAGTTATATACCTACCTTACAAGTGTCTATCGTTTATGTGTTGAATTGCAAAAGTTCAGTTGTATTTTTTGCTCCTTCACGGTGAACTCGTAACTGCCAAACCGATTGTTACAAAATTTACTACTTTAGACAAACTAATCCCAAATCTTAAGACCAAGATGACAAACAACTTATAAAAGTTGAAAAAAAAATCGCAGCATTTTCATTGCAAAGTTGTATATCTCAAAAACGTGAGAAGCGATTTTGATTAAATGAAACATGTCCAAGAACCATCACTGGAAAGCTTGCTTCCATGTAAACACAACATTTAAATCAGTTCACCCGTTAAAGAACTACGATAGCGCAGACAGACACACACATACACATATATACAGCAGATCACATTTTAAACTTATAACACCCCTCGACACCCAAAAGATTGCGTTCCACGTCGGGGGTTAAAAATAAGAACGCGTAAAACTTTGCAAATCTCACTTACAAAATTTAAGTAGGTATATTTCAGATTAACTAAATGTGCTAGATGGCTCTTCCATTCCTTCCACAGTCGCTTTTTGTATTCGAGCTACTTACGAGTACTACTGAATGAATTGAAATGTATGAATTTTTGTCTTAATTCCGAATACCTATGCCCCTATGTATTTGCTTCAATACAAAGGAATCCTCATTTAGGTACTATTAAAATTGTTTTAACCAAATCTGGCATAATTTATGAAGGTCTGGTACGGTTTAAATATTGAATTTTAAAGTTTTTACGAAGCATGGCGCTATCTGGCGGCGCACACGGACCGGCCACGCCGCCTCTCATTGTAAATTTAACGCTTTAGGCATTTTCTTGGGCTTTTCTATTTTCTGTTGCCTTGCCAGTCATTTTCTGACCTCTATCGTGTTAAATATTCATTAACATTGTCTTTAATCGACCGCTATTCGTCGTTAGTAACTGTAGTCGGAATATCTGATTGCTTTTTAAATGGTAGCTACTGGTGTGGACAATATTCATAGTATACGAGCATTATTGAGTTCATATATAATTGGGAACTGCTAACAGGCTGGCGGTAGCGTGCATGCGGGTGCCTGTTATCATTTTATTAAACCCCACCGTGGTCTCTTTGTTTTTTGTCAATTTGTTTGTCTGCGGCGCGCAATGCGTGCCAACCTGCCCGCGTTATTACATAGGTACCTATTAGGTCATAGCGTGTAATGGGATAATTTTCAATTTGCTGAGTAGCGCGTACGTGATCATTTGGAGCTAATACGCAATATTAGGCTATAATTAAGTACCCAAAATTGACCCGTATTTGTAGTGTGCTTGTGGATTCGACGCGTTGGTAAACATTATAACTCGCAATTTTTTTTTCTAATTTAAGAATTTCCAAAAAATATGTCAACAAAAATATTCTATTCTAGCTTTTGCCCGCGACTTCGTCCGCGTAGAACTCGTTCTCGCCTTAGATTTTTTTTCCATACAATCTTTTTCAAGCTCAGGTGGTTGGACGGCGTCGAAAAGGGCACCAGAACCTTGGGAGAGAAGGAAAGCCACGAATAGATCGGACTGGAGAGATTTGCTTGACCAGGCTAGGGCCCACCCGCGCCTGTAAAGCCTCAGATGATGATGATGATACAATCTTTCACCCTTCTTTACACCCCCTTAAGAAATGATTACAGTCAATATGACATTCTCTAGAAATAATATTGTCAAAACGAATGATTAAGTGCTTATTTCCGTGAGGCTGAGAGCCGAAGGCCCGAAGCAGAGCGGCAATGCACGCGAGGCTGAAGTTCGAAGTTGGGTTCTTCATGTAAGTATTATGGCTAAAGGTCCGATGCAGACCAGCAAGGCGCGCGAGGCCGAATGCCGACCATCCCAACAGAGCGTGGCTGTTTTTGTAAGGCTAAAGACCGAAGATAAACGATAAACGGAGATACTTCGCTCGCTTGGTCAATTAATGGTACATGATTTACTCTGAAATTAAATGCATGGTTATATGTATACGTAGTTAAACCGACATCATCTAATTTAATTCAGAGCTAACATATTGATTTGATGATAATATAGGTTGACTTTACTACATTTAAGTGATGCGTTTCCCGAAGGCGGGGTCTAGGAGTGAAGGGCGAGGGATAACTTTGATTCATTTAGGCTTAATCTCGCCCGCGTCCCTACTATCTCATTAGTTGGCCAATTTGTCGGGATCACGCCAAGAGTTTAATCTTGAGGTTTGGCGAGTTGTCGCTTTTTATTAAAATGGCTCCGAGATGAAGGTTTTTATAGAGCTTTATGGGGTTTAATGCACTGATAGACGTTTATCTGAAATTACAAAGCACTAAACTTCTAAGCAAAAACAAGTTTGTCGGGTCTTGAACCAGGAACAAAGTGCCTACAATACTAATTAGGGCTTTATACAGGATAAACAACGTCGTACCAAAATTTACAACAGGGGTGAAAACCCATTAACGTGAATAAAAATGTTTTTTTTTTTGGAAACTTTGTAGATCGCACAACACTGCTATTCGCTATATCAAAAAAGTTCATATTGACTCATTAAAATTATCAGAAACTCTGTAACATGGTAAGATTTCAGTAGGTATGATGTTACAATTTACTTTTCAAATTGTGGTAAGCGCGAAAAGGTTAGAGTTTCCATTTCCTTGACATAAATACTCGTAAGGCAAACTGTGTTACAGTAAGCTGACGTAACACTTTCTAACGTTCAAGTTCCATTTAAATGAGATTTTTAGGGTTCCGTAGTCAACTAGGAACCTTATAGTTTCGCTATGTCCGTCTGTCTGTCTGTCGAGGCTTTGCTCTGTGATGTGAAAGCTGCAATTTGGCATGTTTATATAAACCTGACAGTGGTAAAAATAAATCTAAAAAGATTTTTTTAAGGTTACATCCCCTACACGTACAATGGGGATTCTTTGACTGTACACGAAGTTCAAGACAAAAAAACAAGATTTAAATTGTTAAGAATAGTGAATTTACTTATCTTTGTAACTGTTAATTTGAGGAGAAACTTGCCTCCTTATGCGTGATCTATATATGTAAATGTATATTAAAAAAATTGCATACTTATCTCTCATGATTTGTATGCAGTCTGTATGTGGTTTATTAGTTTCTTCATACTTAAGTTTAGTAAGGGATGGTGTAAGAGTATGTGTAAAACGATATAAGACCCTTCTCTAGGTATGGTCCTAGGAATTATATTTTATACCCTCAAATACAGTATTTCTAGCTATAGAAGCAAACAATTAAATCACATATATAGCATGGCGGTGCTATCATTAATAAAGATAGGTGTATATATGATAGATATTTTTAATTTTTAGCATTAATTATTTTAATTGTAGTTAGTTTTAGTTTTTTGTTCTAAATTATTTATTAATACTATACATGTATTTTTATTTTCTATTTAATAATAAATGATTGTCCATTAATAAAGAGGATTTTTTCACATTATACCTACATAAGACTCCGTAATTAATTTTTGAAAATTTACCAAGCAGCGATGTAACGCAAACATGCATAGTACGATACAATCGCTGCCAAAAACAATCCTTGGTTAATGGTGTACTTACAAACTGTTGAGTATGATTAGCACAAAGAAGTCACACGCACAATGTTTGAGGGATATTTTAGTATTAAACCACGAAATATTTCACGGTTATTGAATGTTATATTTCATTTATCAACAAGCCATTGACTTGATTTATTGTCATTCTAGTCACAATAATATTCTGTAGTTGATAATAGCAAAGAGAAACACTTTACCAACCAAATGACAGATACCTAATAATTCTTCCATTAGTTTTTTTGGTTTGTTTGTATTTAATTGGAAACCATGGAGATTATTTACAATTATTTTAAAATATACCAAACTTAGTTAACGTTAACGTTTTGAGATACATTTGGCGGACCGAATTATTATGTATTGCAATTTTTTTTATTGCAATTTTCGATATAATTTAGCTAATTATATTCCTGTACTTCCGATACTAGCTACCATTTCAAGATTTTCTCATGTAAGATTAACATAGCGTATAACTATAATTTTAGCAAAATAAAAAATAAATCTGCTGTTTATTTTATTCAATGGTATTGGTTAAAGCAACAAATACACACAAATGGATCATTTGTCATCATTTCATCAAACACCAAATTTCAAGACATCGATCAAAATATAACCATATCAAATGCAACGTGCGGTATGCAGACATTGATTAATACTTTTCAATAAATTATAAGCATTATTTCGTTCAATTTAACTAACTATCTTGGCTCACTGACCCAAATCGGGTCTTGGCCTCCGAAATGAGAGCACGCCACATATCCCGATCCTACACCACTGCTTGCTAATCTTTGACCTGCAGATGGCGCAGATCCACTCCACTCCACCACTCCACTGTGTCTTCCCAGCGATACCTAAGTCGCCCGACTCACCCGACTGGGCGGCGACCAGTCGGTCGACTTGTTCAATATAACCCCCTCAAAAACGCTTCCAGAAAATGTGCCTCCTTCTTCCACTTCCACCAACGACGGTCAAGAGTTCTCGCCAAAATGGTCCATACACTACGATTTTAAAATGGATTCGATATGAGTAAAATCCTCGATTTATTGGCACTCATTTGGTTAACAATCTACTACTTATTTTTTTAAGTATATTTAATAAGTACAGTGTGAAATAAATTACTTCTACACACAATCAAAACTTCTAATTAGTATTCAGAGTAAATTGATTTGACTATCGTGAACGGTCCGGGATGCACTTTAGCGCAAAGCTAGCCGATATCCTGGGATTACTGTGTTAGTATAGAGGTCGGTAAAGTTCTCTACTAAATACTAAAACTTACCGCTCCGTGAGCATTATGCTGATCAGTGGTTACCAAACGTTTAAATTACTCGTCCCAAATTCCCCAATGAAACTTTACAATGCAATTTGACCTTAAATTCATATCGTTCAGGGAAATGAGTACTAGGTTTAGTTTATAATATCGGTTATCTTAATTTAGTCCCAACTAGTTGTGTTTCTCGTTTGGAATACGTATAATATACAATTACAAGCCTTTCTAATAATCTAATAAATTGCAATATATTGTTTACGGCGCAGGCTCAATTATTGCTATTGCTACCTACATATATCTATCTGTCGCAGGGAGTCAACAAAGGTGCTCGTGGCAAATTTTGGAATTGAAGGTTCGTCAGCACCATGTATTTTCAATGCTTATGTAGCGATTGATTATTGTTGTGATTTTTGATGTTGTGATGTGAGTCTTAGAAACGTCAAGTGATTGGCTTGGGTGCGGTCGGCGCAGAACTAGTACCGGAAGTTGGCTAACTTGATTGTCAAAAGCGACAGTTCACCTTACGATAGGAAAGTGTGTGTGGGGGAGAAGGAGGGATGGCGCCGATGGCGGCCATGCCCACAGTCTTGATGGAGTGTTGAATCGAGATTGACGTTAAGCTAGTTCTGCGACGAATACACCACGTTTCTAACCTAAAGTAATCTAATCCAATTACATCCTTGTAATCGTTTAAGTTTTTGAAGTGATTGATATTGTCCATCGAAAATACACATCTGAACTACAATTACCGCTTCTTATTTTGTGGTTACCACTATGCACGGACCTCAAGTAAATGAACCCCCAGAAAGGGTTTTTGAATTTGAGAAAGGGAACAGATATATCTATATAATCTTTAAATCTCCTTTTTTTCTGAATAATTTACATGTTACAAAGCAATAGTACACAAGTGACAAATACTAGCATAATAAATAGTCCCAAAAAATTAACGTTTAATATATGGCGAGACGACTTGAACGCATTCTGTTCTGATTAGCGGAAGCATGCAAACAACAGGGCCGAATGGAGGAAAAGAAGGGAGGCCTTTGCCCAACTGTGGAAAACCTAAATGGGCTATGAAAAAAAACTAACCGTAGTAACTTAGCATTTAATTTACGTCTAGTATATTTGGTTTGTATACAACTTTGTATGTACGGCGGTGCGTATGATAAGCATAGGTAATAAATTGATTTTTTTAATATGTTTGATATACAGGGCGTCCCACGGCTATGCCATATGGAGGGAAAGTACCTTGAATATTGTAGATGGAACATTTTACTGAAAGAAGGCATTATATTAATTTAAAAAATAATTTAAACTGCATTCATAGATTTTTAAATAATTACGTGTTTGAACCGGGAATCGAACCCTCTAAACGAGAAAAAAAATACCCTGTAGCTTTATCATGCCGATCGAAAGGCTTCATCATAAGGATTATTTCATGCTAAATAACATAGTGTCGAAAATAAAGGGAAGACCATGAATGTTAACATTTTTAATTCAAAATTAATCAATTTTATTTATCAAATGCTCAAAATGAGTCCCATCCTGTTGAATACAAAGTCGCACTCTTTTGATTATTTTGTTTTTTGATTATTATAACACGTCTAAGCTCTGCTTGTAGCTTGTGGACACTTTCATACTAGTTCTTGTAAACAATTTTTTTACATAACCTACCGTCGGGTACTCTGTTCATAGCAATTACGCGCTACATACGGCGAACACGAGGCTACGACCTACGAGCGTAGCCCATAGCACTTGGCGGACATGAATGTGCTAAATGCAGTATCTCACGACTAAAACAACAATATACTTGTTTTCCCATACAATAACGGTTGGTTCGATAACTTGCGCGTGACGTCATAAGCAACTGTCTATTTGTAGGAGCCTTTTCGGGGGCCGCTAGCGTCGAGCTAGATTCGTCCCTATTTTTACCGATTTCAATAGAAGGAAGGAGGTACTCAGGTATGTATGTTCCCCGATAACTCTTGACCACGTTGGCCGATTTTGATAATTCTTTTTGTTTCAAAGCAGGTACCCCGACATTGGTCCCATATAACTTTAAAGAGTCATATGTACTGTAAAACGTTGTACGATACACGTGCGAACCGGTAATTCGCAACTTGTGTCGATTTAAAACACTCCCTTCGGTCGTGTTTTAATTTATCACCACTCGTTGTGAATTTCCTGTTTTCTGCACTTGTATCGTAATGTACTATTATGTAGCAAGAGGTGTAAGTAAAAATGTACGCTTGAACGTAAAGTTTCAAGTGTTGCTTTTAACGTAATTATGTCTATGGCACATTGATTGGAAATATTATTACGTAACAAGTAATGTAAATATATTTTTGTCACAATGTGTGACAATGATTCTACGAAAGAAAGATTGTAAACATAACTTGGAGCATTGAGTTTAAAGATGAAACTGTCACGTACTTTATAAGCAAGTATTTGTCATACGGTGTGTAAGCTTCTTTAAATGTAAAGATATTTTTGTAGCCCTCAATTGTAAATATATCTTTGACCTCGACTGTAACATCTCGTAAACTGTGTGTTATAGGTTAACAGAAATGTGTCAATAATTAAATACTGATTTATAATAGGCAGTTACTTGAATTGTGTTTCTTGCATCTAGTATATTCTTCGCTGGTGTGATGTAAAAAGTTCAGTGTTTTGCGCGTCAGCAAAGTATTTGACGTCTCGTGTCTTAAAACCGTCGCTACGCTCAGGATTTTATTATTGAATTATAGGATCCTTTGCTAGCTCAGCTTTAAATACGAGCACTCGCCAAACATCAACTTTGCAGCCTTGCTTAAAACGTAACTATTGTACCCGAAGGGTCCAAACGGAGCCCTATTGCTGTCACTCGCGTGTCCGTCTGTCGTCTGTCACACATAGTTTTTTTACTTCCTATTGACCCATGAGCTGGTAATTTGGTGGCGGAGGCAGTTTTGCATTTTACATCTTTCCGAAACTCACACTTTCTTCCTCATATATCACACACGCCGCCTCCGCTCTACCGCGCAATACACCGAATACCACGCGGATTTTTAGTGCGTCGTGCCTCGGACCGCATTCGCTTTACCGCAAAGCCGCCTGCGGCCCACAACGACGCTGCGCCCGCCCCGCTGTGTGCGTTCAAGCTTTATTGATAAAGCGCATTTGTTTCTTATAGGTAGTTGTACGGAACCGTCGGTGCGGGAGTCCGACTCGCACTTGGCCGGTTTTTTTTACATTCATATTCTTATTTATTTATTTATTGCAATCATGTTCATTATACAGTGGATGTTAGTGGATGAGGTTAGTTGGTACACGATACCTGTCAGGGTGTCGCAATTTAATGCTCCTATTCTAAATTTTAATACATTTAAATCTATTTAGGTGTTCGAGCCTTCGCTTGAACCACTGTGAGAATAGCCTTCCTATATTCATACCTATATCTACGTCATACCCGTGAATCTTCATGTGCTAGAAGAGTACACACCGATGACGTCACTATATCTGTCTCTGTCTACCCCCTCCATAGCGGCGCGCGGTGGCTTGTGGCTTCAGTACGCTTTTCTATATTAATGGGTGCGCACGCGCCCAATAAATTTTCTTCGAATATTCATAAAAACTGTGATCTGTTCCGGTTGGTACCAACCAATATAATACGAGGTTTCCGACTCGATGACATGAACGAGACCATGTTACCGCTCGCGCGCTTCGGCCCAGCGACGAGTCGTACACGCCGCATCTAAGCGCGTTGTATTGACAAGGCACGATAATGTCGCCTCAAACCTCAGTTTCGCACAGCTACACATAGCTTGTTGCCAAACCATTACCGGGTTTTTCAACTTGAAGACATGAACGAGACCATGTTACCGCTCGCGCGCTTCGGCCCAGCGATGAGTCATAGACCTTGCTTTTTAAGCTCGTCGTATTGACAAGGCACAATAATGTCGCCGCAAACCTCAGTCTCGCATGTGGTTGCCAACCACTTTTGGGCGTCGTCTCAATCGAGACGACGTGTCGTCTCAATCTGTGTTGTGTCGCCTCAACTTAGGCGACGCACCCTCCCGGTCCGGGCAGCATGTCGTCTAAACCGAGACGACTTGTCGTCTCAATCTAAGTGTAGTGTCGCCTCAACTCAGGCGACGCACCTTCCCGGTCCGGTCAGCATGTCGTCTCAATCGAGACGACGTATCGTCTCGATCTAAGTGTAGTGTCGCCTCAACTCAGGCGATGCACCTTGCCGGTCCGGGCAGCATGCCGCGCAATCGAGACGACGTGTCGTCTCAATTTAAGTGTTACGTCGCCTCAACTAAGGCGACGCGCCCTCACAGTTTGGACAGAATGTCGTCTCAATCGAGGCTACCTGTCGTCTCAATCAAGACGAAGTGTTATAAAGTCACAGTGTGGGACAACTTATGTTCTCTACCTAAGGCTTGGTAGCGACTCAATTCAGACAACGTGTATTTGATTTGGTCAGGGTGTCCTCCCAATCGAGACAAAGAGTTATATCGACCTGAGTGGCGTCGTCGTCGTCATGTGCATATGTCACGCACGCCCCTCTCAATATTAACTCCCTCTGTCGACCCCCCTAAGCTACCGCACCCCGTGGAAACTTACTAAACTTTACTGAAGACGCTTTGAGAAAAACGAGCTTTATGAAAATGATTTGGCCTTGTGATCGTCTATGGTAGAACCCTATTAGTGTTGTGTACCGTAAGCAACCCCTGAACTTTAATGTGAAGCTGGTAGGATCGTTGGACTCTTCATCTCTACTAATATTCGCGATCTACTCTATCCTTACACACATCGCTACTCAGTTGACCTAAACGCCACCTAACTAAGATTGGGCTGCGCTGGCAGCTTGTATCATTAAAGTACACGCTTGAAACTAATTCTAATAGGGTTTTACTTAGGACTAGCCTATTTGAGAGGAGCCTAGAGATTACTCTGCCTGTCCTAGTCGTTGTAATGGTCCTATTAATGTAAAACTTAGAGCGTTACGTAGCTCAACTAACCGACTTCTCACCTAGCTGCTCCTATAGTCCCTAGCGCTTGGAAATAAGGTTTTATATTTGTTTCATTAATTTATCCCCGACCACACCTGTAAGCGTCTCTCTCTGCCTCTTGCTGACGGGGGCGTGTAGTCGAAGGAGGGCAAGTCTCCCACCACAGCACTTTGAAATTCCTAAACCAAGGATACCTGCTAGTCTAAGCACTACACTTTGACTACCCTAATCTTGCGAAAGTTATCCTTGGTTGTATATGTTGCGACGTGCTATTTTTAGCTACTGACGCTGCCAGCAAGAGTAGTAGGATGGGGCAGGACGCGCTATCCTTACAGCTTTACGACTATTCTAGCTTCGCAAAACAGGGTAAGCTGTTTTGCTAGGCCACTCAGATGCTCGCGGGCATCTCTAGTCTACACTACCACTGGAGGCGCTGATGCCTTATTAACCCTATCGCTCCTAGCGGCTCTAAGCCCTATCTCTAGCATGCCTGGCTCCCGTTGAAGCCAAAAATGCCGAACCGTAACACGTAGCCCACCGAATTCCCCTTATTAGAAAACGAGTTAACCACGTCATGAGCGTTCAGCTACCCATTGTGGAAAACGTCTGATGTACGGCTCTGCTAGACATCAGTCCCTAGTAGACATGTCCCAATACTCTGGGTATATGCCCACCTCCTATTCACAACGTACACTGATCACTTTAAATATACCACACTAGGATCGGCATTCTCAGCCTCACCGTAACTAGGTCCCTATCAGGCCTATGCTAAATACCTGAAGACTAGCAGCTTAAGAATTCACTTATCTCACTATTCACTTAACACTTTTTCACACGTATACTGAAGACACTTCGTTCTCTGCCATTGGAGCTATAACTATTCCGCGACTGAAACACTTCAAACACTAAAAGAATCCCTACTGTGACCCTGGAAATAAAACACTTCACTTACAGAAATATTACCCATCCTAGGTGCCTAATATTATCCCTGTGTATGAATTTAACCTAACACTACCCCTTCTCAACCCTACTCTGCATTATTCGCAACTAATTCCAGGAATCTGGTTTTAGTTCCGAATAAGGCCGTGAAGTCCCTACTTTAAGCTGTAAAGTCTAGCCGGCGAAGCTAGGATTTAGAAACCTGACACACCTGTGTGTTGTGCGTTCCCCCCGACACGCCCGAAGGCCTCGGCGGTGTCGGTAGAACACCCTATTGTGTATATAAATTGGATATATAAATATATTTAACAAGACTGCACCTCGGATACTGACGTCATCCGCAAGCGGAGTAACCTCCTGTGCTGAGCCTTCAATCGTGCCAGCCATGCTTCAGATCGTCAGCTGGACACCGAGAGTACAGGGGGGCCTAGACGCATCACCTATGTTGGTAAAGAGGTGATGCCAGACGGACACCCCAATCTGGTAATTTACGGAGCTCCAGGGCAAACACGCTTGGCAGCCGTTAGGTTGTATGTACCCTGTCAGATTAACTGTAATCTGGTTAACGTTCTGGCTTTTTACAACGAAATAAACAATGTATCATTATTAACACAAATAAACTTAAGTAAGAACAACAAACACATCCTTTCGTTACTCCAAAGTCCTTGGTATAACGATAGGATTTCAACTAAAAACACTACAACACTAAACCCCACAAAATTAAACAAACTTTAATATTAAGATAGAAAATCCTCGTATCATGCAGCGCGCCGCCACATAACAGAGAATTCCCTACCCTAATTACTAGAAACCCACCGATAGATTTGTGCTACAAGCCAGAGGTATGTTAACAGCCCACCGCCGAATCGCAAAAAGCCCCAACTGCAGTCCGCCGCTTGCTTTTATAGCCATTGACAAGTCATTCGCGTCAAAACGAACATCCGATACAGCCTACTCTTTCCCACCAGTGCCCCCACTCCTACCAATCGACCGTAAGCAACCACGCTATACCTTCCGTCGTTTCGCCCGACGTGACGTCACCGCTGTTCCACACTTTTTCCCATCCCATCTGAGCCGAACGTTTTGCCGTCCAGAATAGAGAGAGCCCTCAACCTTAGCGATATCGATGCGTGCCAGGGTTCAAGTAACAGTGGCGCTGCCTCAACTAAAAATTCATGTTCTCGTGTTGTGAGGAAGGAAGTACCCTACATATTTGCTAATAAAATTGAAACTCGTCAACCGCCCGACAGATTGTTATGATTTTAGACTCATTATATAGGTCTGCTTATTTTCTATGCATTGTTTGTATCTTACGTTCTTAGTTTGTATGAGCCAAGTCGAGAATTCTAATTAGTAATATAATTAACACCCGCCTATTCTTACTATTAAATATTTGCTTTTCAAGCGAAGCGGGCGAAGCGTCTCCGTTTCAGCTTTCGACAAAACTCCCCCGTATGTCTATTTTAAGTATTTTCTTTTGTTTTATAGTGCCTATGGCAATGCTCAAGCTTATTTAGGAAACTTATTAAAGCATACGAAATTACTTAGCATTTATTTACATATATGACATGGTTGTGCTTTCGCCAAGACTCCTATTTCAGACTATTTTCTTAATAATGCTTTCAACGGGGAAACCATGAATTTATCTGACTGCCTTTTGGAAAATATTTCAATATGGAAGTGACGGAGCGCAATGGCGTTCTGTTACACATAGAATGGTTTAAGGGTTATGCTAGCGCAATTGGCGCACACCAGATGACCAATTTACCTGTATTAAAGTATACTGACAACTTCAGCATTAAACTGTGCTACGGGCAGAAGCGCGCTAAAATAAATCTTGTGATAGCAAAACCCGACAAAGTCTGATTAGAAATTCTCAGGCAGAAAACACTCCGCAATATTGCCAAACCTCGTCAGGATTCTGTTCCTGATAAACGACATGTTTTCGATCGACGGGAAAGGTGTGTCGAGATTTAAGGCTAAAGAGGCGATGTAGACCACCGACCCATGAACCTCTTGCCCCTTTGATACTACAGTAATCATATGTAAAGATTGTTGATGAGGGTATCGTATTAGACTAAAAGAAATGAATGTTAGATCTGGCTGTTATCTTTTTAACCGTAACGACGCGTATTTAACCTAGGGAGATGGCCGCCTAAGAATATCGAGGCAACGTGTCTCCATCCTAGTCCAGTGTTACATTAATCGAAGCGACACCTCGTACCCGAGCCTGATTGCGAGCACTTAGTAAGCTTGTCGTAAAAAATTACTGACGTCCGAGCCTTTTGACTCAAATACGTTGTAACACAACTCAAGTGTCGTCTCAAAACAAATTGCCAGTAGTCCTGAACTGCATGCCGTATATGTCATTCTTTCATTACCAAGAAATAAATATGATTACGATTATACTGTTTTTGGGCGTCGATTCAGGACGGAGTGGCTAATCAATCTAATCATTTAAAAGAAATTGTTTGTGAATTATACATTTTGGTGAAACAAGGAAAGTCTCGCCCCGTTAAATGCACGAACTGTCGACCACGGAGAGGACAGCGTCTCAACTTAGACACCCTGCTAGCAGTGTATGTCGCCTGGAGCTTTAAGCCCGGTTACCTAAATCAAAGTATCTAGTCCAGTAGACCCATCTAGGTCACGATAAGTCCCTGAGATTGCTTGAATGCTGTTAGCGGACAGGCATACGTAAAATATCACATGAAAAGATTTGGTGTGTTCAATCCAGATCAATTTTACTTTTGATGGCTTATTAATCCAGCCTCTTTGTTTACACGCTTGCAGCTTAGTATGTAAAACATGGGCAATGGACGCGCGGGAAGATAGCAAGAAGGTGCGCTACTGTATATATGTACATATATACTGTACGGTATAAATTTCCGAATATGGATTGCTAAGTTATGGTATAACTTGATACAAAGTAGCATGAAGTGGAATGATAACATACATATGAAAAATAACTTGAAAACGTGGAATCTTGCGTGATCTTTTGATTGTCTGGTATGCGGCAGGATTCTGTCGGTTGAGACTATTGCCTGAAATCATATTTCAGATCTTGAAAATGACGACTACAGGTGGAAAAAACCTAATAATAACGCCTTATGAAATCGTTGTCATCATCACGTCAAGCATTTCCCCATACGTGGGTAGTTGGGTTTCAATGTTAATCTTAGTCTGTGGTTTTAGCAGGTCTATCCCACTGTATCCCACACATATTTTGACATGAAATGACACTTGTCTGTGGTAACCTCCCTTTGTATATTTGAATTGTTAAGGTCACCGACCGAACTAATGTCAAGGTTAAAATAAAAGAAATACCTAAAATCATATCGCACTGTGTTTCATCTATGAAAGGAAGCCTGTGCCCGGAAGTGGGACATATATTATGTAGACTGATAACATACCTAATGAATACTTTTATTGTCAAACTTTAAATGAGTAAAATAGACTCATCGAAGAGCCTGATCTGATCATATTAATAATGTTAACCTCTATTCTTGTGTCGATCGTACAGCATCAGTAAACATGGTTCAAAACATGGACGCACGGAGCGTCGGTTTATCAAGACATCATCTGTTTATCACAAGGAACAATTGGTTCTAGAACTACAATTAAATTTAGCAGCACGGTTCTTGCTTGACGGTCGTAGAGGGACACGTGAAATTCATATTTACAATGCTCGTTCTAGTAGCAAACTATAATAACCTTAATTATATTAGCGCCTCGAAAGTAAAGTGATCTAGAGAAAACAAGCGTTTAAGACACTAGGCACCAGTTTCTTTCTACTGCATCACCATTTTATGTAACGGGAATATATATAAATATAGTATTAACGTTAGTTAATGAATTCGTAGAGTAGATCTCCAGGGTATTTATGGGGTATTTATAGGGGCATGTCTCCTGAAGCACAGTATATGATTCAGACTTCAGAATGCTGACAGAAGCTATTTAGAAGCTGTTAAAGAGAGTCTGATGGAGTGGCATAACACAAACGACGGGACAAGTCGGGCCGGACTTTGCATCGCTTATATGTACCCCCGCTTGGGTGTACTTTCATTGTCATTCTGAAATACTGTTCAGCACTACAATCAACGTAAAAATTGACTTGGAGCACTCAGAAATTTACACGATTCGATAGAGAATTCACAATTTCTCATATGGGCTGCTCGACCTACTTCTGGAAAGCCCACGTTCTAACCCCCATTTTAACAGAAGTACTGACGTCTGTTGGGGGGGGGGGGGGCTATTGTTGTCAGCTGCCGAAGGTTTAGCACAGAGATATGGTGTATAAAGTTCTTTTCAAACCACATGCTCGACAATGCCGAATTATAGGTCATGTAAACCCTACCGAAAGCAAGACATTAAATCCCTTGGTATTAGCCGGGTTATAATGTTGTACTGAATTTCATTATAACCCGCTGGTTAATAATATGATTTCACTTTTCATAATTCTTATTACTATATGCATAAAGTTTAATTTTGCTAAACACAATTTGTCCTAGGCCATGGCCTACTTGACAAAATAAATGAAGTTTGCCTCCGTGTGAACCCCGGTCCGGAGGAGCGCGGTGTTCGAAATTCGAATTTCGAATCTAGAACCACGGCTTGTGCTTTCGAATTTGGAACGTCGCGCGCCTTCATTTGTTCACGCGTGACGAACAAACCGAAAAACGAGTTCTTGTAGGTGCCTATAGAAGATTTAATTTCAAAAATAATATTGAAAATGTCGAGCGATGAAAGTGTTTTGACTCCTGAGTTTATCAAATTTATCTACTGAGCCTGTTTTTTTGTCTCGCATAAGGTGTGAAAAGTAGAGTATACACCTCGGGGATAAGACTGTTTTAGTCTTGGGCGGTTGAACCCCTCACTGCACTCAGGACTCAGTCTTAATTCCCTCGCTTCGCTCAGGAATTAACTTATAACTCCCTCGCTACGCTCAGGAGTTAAATTATGAGTCCTTCGTTACGTTCGGGATTCAATTCGCTCCCGTGACATAAAACAGTGCTTTATCCCCTTAGTGTATAATCTACTATTAACACCTACTTTATACTTTAAAACAGTTATACTACAATCAGACAACCAAATAACCCGGTTGAAGTACGAGGTAGGCGCGAAGTCTGTTTTACCCCATGAGAGCAGACGCGACAAAACTAATTCAGGTCTGAGAACTCATCTCACGCTGACGGATTGCTCATCAGTGAACGATAGTCTTCACTGGGTACTATGAATATCGGCTACGCTAGGAATAATAACCAAGGTACCCAGGATCATTTGTTACTTCGGAAAGTCTGGGAGTCCAGAGACCTTTCACTGGGACTAATTAGTAGTTGGGTCAATATCAGTGGACGTGAGAGTGTAAAGAATACTACTGTAGTTGAGTAATAAACAGCAAGTTGAGCGACGAATGACTTAACAATTTGGGGTTTATATACCGACCACCCGAGAGAACTTTCACTCGAACGTCGGGTTTTACTACGAATTACTCGGAGAATTGCAGACTTCAATATGAGTGCGAACAATCATTAGTATCACGGGATTTCTTCCCTCAATTTTGATATGCCTGTATATGGAATATTCTAATTTAGTATCCTTAATGCCGGAAAAACACCGAAATTCTGGTGTACCTAAATGAGGGTCAGGGCACAAATAAAGTTGAAGGATCACACTAAATAGCCGAGCAGACAGGAAATCAACCTCGTATGTTTGGATTACTAGCCCACCGATTTCTCCTTGTCATCAACGCAGCGCAAATGGCGCTGTTGCGCTATGTCACTTGTATTGATCTTCTATACCCGTCTATTTTAAAAGGCTTGACTCTATGGAAAGGTTCGGTTTGACTTGGGTTTGCTTCAAGTTTGATTAGTTAATATACTTTAGCATAATCCTTCCAAGCAAGTGTGAACTCCTAGGACATCTCAAAGTCCAGGCACCGAACAACTAGGCTAACCACCTAGGTATATTAACTCAACTCCCAATGCTATCTGAAGTATTTGAAGACATTATTATACTTAGTTGCGTCCTTTTATTTACCCGACGAGGGATTGATTTGGAATTGTTGAATTGAATCAATTGTAACTAAGGAATAGAAACCTCAACAAGATATCTGCTCAATCTCTTCGTAACACTAACGGACACCAGAAGCACATTTTTTTATTACCGTCTGGCAGAAGAGTCTATAGCCTACTGGCAGAAGAGTTATTGACTGTTACTGGTCATAGTGACAGATACATAGACATTTAAGGATAAAGATGAGGAATTGTATTTCTTAGTTTTATCACGTCTTTAAACCGTCTCAAGGAATCAAGTAGACTTCTGAGAATACTGTAGGATTCCAAAATGTCGGACTTGTGTATGAAATTTTTATTTTAAATGGAATAAAACAAGAGTGGCTAAGCTAGTAGTAGCATACAGGTACAAAGGTGATTTTATCTCTGACTTTACCTCAGGTAGCTCCAGAGGTCAAGCATCAAGTTTTCGATAACTCGCATCAGTCAGAGATACTTCTCGTGAATAATCTAATAAGATGTATCAACAGAGACATCCTACCTCGGGAGGTAGGATGGACCGTAAACAGTTTTACTGCGATAAGGATATCTTCATCTAGAAATACTTTCCATCACCTTCTTTGTGCAACTTATATCAAAAATGAAGTTTTAAGCATGATGACTAAGTGTGATTATGGACACACTCATGAGACTTCAACACATTTAAGCGACCAATACTACTGGATATAATTTATCGCTTCAAATAGGGAGCTCATTTTATTTACTAAGTAAATCTGACATCTAATTTTCACATATCCTAATGAGCTAACACATATTATTTTCACAGTACGCTTTATTATTACTCTATTCTAGCCCCACACATAGTACTAGCGGCGCCGGCAGATAATAAACACGTCTCACAGTAGTTCAAGCGAAGGCTCGAACACCTAAATAGAACCGTTTTTCCCCCGAAGGGTATAAAACGGATATTTAGGTTTCAGCCGGAGCTTGAACCACCCTTTATGGGCCTTGCCGGCTAAAATGTACTGAAGCCACAAGCCACCGCGCGCCGCTATGGAGGGGGTAGACAGAGACAGATATAGTGACGTCATCGGTGTGTACTCTTCTAGCACATGAAGATTCACGGGTATGACGTAGATATAGGTATGAATATAGGAAGGCTATTCTCACAACCTTTTGGTTTTGATCTGTGGATCTTTTTGAATGCAAGGCGTTTCTTGGCCACTACTAGTGAGTGGTCCGTATTGCAGTCCGCACTGTGGTAGGTTCGGGAGTTGATAGTGTCACGAATATCCCTTCGCCTTGTAATAATAAGGTCGAGTTGATGCCAATGGCCCGAGCGAGGATGTTTCCAGGAAACCTTGTGCACGGATTTGTTCTTAAAGTAGGTGTTGGTGACGTGTGGCACAGAGCTCCAGGAGGCGTTGTCCGTTTTCGTTCATGGAGCCTATCCCGTGTTTGCCCATACACTCTGACCAAAGTTCATGATTACTACCTATTCTTGCGTTAAAGTCACCCAATAGCACAAGTTTGTCTGACTTATTTACACCTTCTATGCATTTGCCCAGGCTTTGGTAGAAAGTGTCCTTTGCACCGGATTCAGCTCTCAGGGTCGGTGCGTATGCAGATATCACTGTAACTGGACCCGATTCCGACATAAAACGTACGGATATTAGACGTTCGGATATGCATTTTGGTGTCTCCAAGAATCCTAATAGGTTGTTTCTTATGGCAATGCCAACACCATACTCTCTTCTTACACTTTCATCTCTGCCTTTCCATATAAAGGTATAGTTTTCCTCACGAATACTGCCTTCAGCAGCTAGTCTCGTCTCCTGAAGTCCTGCAACGTCAACGCGCATACGCAGTAGTTCCCTGTCAATAGTTGCAGTTTTGCGTACCACTGGGATGCCGTCGTCAGGTTCATCCAGACCAGGTGTCATAGTCCTAACATTCCATGTGGCGAAGCGTAAGTCGGTTTTTTTAAGTGTTTCGTTCTGTTTCTTGTTCTTGCTAGGTGTGTATATGCTCACCATTGGTACAATATAATTGCTGCCTTGTACACCCAAACAAAGCACAACGATGAGGGACGGGCTGGTACCTAACTGGCCGGGGGCTGCCCAGCTTAAGGCGGGCGGTAACTAGCCAATAAGTCGCGATGGACTTTCCCACCGTCGAAAGTCACCCCTAGCGCCCGTGATATACGCCCATTTTCACGAACTTAAAACTGGTAACTGCGACTCTCCGTGTTGTTTTCCGTGCATGACACGGGTGAAGTGACCTCTCCACAAGCGCTGTATCGCCTGGGACACAGTTTAGGTAACGCAGACTTGCCCAGCATCTACATCCCTCTCTCGACGTCCCCAGCTCGGACCCCAGGAACGAGCGAGTCGTTACGTGAGGAGCTGGTTTCGTTGCAGGAATTGCCGCTTTTCAAGTTGGACTTTACTTGCGCCTCATGGTATTCCAGATCCATTGCCTCTTCCGCCAGCATTGCCGTACCGAAGCCTGCCTTCTCCGCCCCTGCTGCCGTTGAGGTCTTCACCTATAACCCTAGGTAAGGGGCCTGTTGGTCCGCGGGAGGTATTTTATTTCCCTCCAGCCCTACAGGTGTACTAGCACAACCTGTCGAGCACCCCCTATCCGCCACCTGGGGACGCGTTCCCTAGGGGTGAGGCTCCCCCGAGGCTTAACATCCCGAGTAAAACAGATGCATTACTAAGTGATAAGTTTTCTGATGAACTGAAGCACGAAATGGAAATCACTGACCTACAGAATATTGAGGATCCTGAGAAACTCTGGTGCATTACAAAGGGGGCACTTGTAAGAACAGCTCAAAAGGTATTTGGAAGAAAAGTCAGGAAGCCTGCAGATTGGTTTTCGGAATATGAAAGCCATTTATTGCCCTACATAGAGGCCAAAAGGAAGGCACATATCAATCTGCTAGCTAGTGCAACTGACAACTTAAAGCATGCCTTTAAAGTCGCAAAAGCAGATCTACAACGGGTGTCACGACAGTGTGCCAATCAGTATTGGACCAACCTCTGCGCATCAATCCAGCGCTGTCACGACATCGGCGACATCCGTGGTATGCACCAGGGAATCAAACAAGCTATAGGACCGACTATCAGGAAGCGTGCACCTATTAAAGACACCGACGGATCACCCATAACGGAGAAAGCTCACCAACTCGCTCGCTGGACTCAACATTACAGCACACTTTACTCTCAAGAGGTGAACATTAGCCGTTTGGCACTGGACAGCATCCGGGTCTTCCCTGTGCTAGAAAGCTTAGATTCACCGCCTACCTTTGATGAATTCCTGCGTGCTGTAAAATCTCTCAAAAACGGCAAAAGCACAGGCAGCGATAACATCTCCGCTGAGCTAATAAAGCTCCCTGCTGCGGCTTCTCCTCTGTACGCACTTCTACTGCGGTGTTGGGAGAAGGGTATGGTGCCACAGGATATGAAAGACGCAAACATTGTCACCCTCTACAAGGGCAAAGGCGATCGTGGGGTATGTGATAACTACAGGGGAATATCTCTACTCAGCATCGTGGGGAAGGCTTTTGCCAAAGTTATATTAACCAGGCTACAAGCCCTAGCTGAAAGGGTGTATCCCGAATCGCAGTGTGGCTTTCGCGCAGGCCGATCAACTACCGACATGATATTTACTTTGCGCCAACTCCAAGAGAAGTGTCGAGAGCAGCAAACACCACTTTTTATGGCGTTTGTCGACCTAAACAAGGCCTTCGATACAGTCAGCAGGAATGGTCTGTACGAAGTGCTGGCCAGGGTCGGTTGCCCCCCAAAGCTGCTTTCCATAATAAGGTCTTTCCACGACAATATGAGAGGTTCCGTGGTTTTCAACGGAGATCTGTCAGAGCCATTTGATGTCAACCGTGGAGTGAGACAGGGTTGTGTGCTGGCACCAACACTGTTTGGAGTCTTCTTTTCGGTACTGCTCTCCACCGCCTTTGATGGATCCGAAGCTGGAGTTCACCTACATACGAGACACGACGGGAAACTCTTCAATATAAATCTGCTAAAGGCCAAGAGAAATCGTCTCGACATCCTCGTAAGAGAGCTGCTTTTTGCTGACGACGCCGCCATTGTGACAAGCACCGAAGAAGAACTCCAAGACCTAGTATCTCGCTTTGGTCGGGCGTGCGATATGTTTTCTATGAGTATTAACGCTAAAAAGACTGTAGTAATGGTACAAGGCACAAACATATCGCCGAATATAATGCTGAATGGCGCCACGCTGCAAGTAGTCAACCAGTTCTGTTACCTCGGCTCAACAATCACATCAAATTTAACAAACGATAAGGAGATCGACTTGCGCATTGGCAGAGCTGCAGCGGTGTTCGGAAAACTGTACTCGAGAGTGTGGCGTAACTCTAAACTCACCACCCACACCAAAATCCTCGTTTACCATTCCTGCGTTCTGAGTACGTTATTGTATGGCGGTGAAACGTGGACGACATACAGGAAACAGGAACGCCGACTCAACGCTTTTCATATGCGCTGCCTGCAAATCGTCATCGGAGTCACGTGGGAGGACAAAATGACCAACGAGGAGGTCCTACACATCACTCGTACTGTTAGCATCACTGCCACTCTAAAACAGAGAAGACTCCAATGGCTGGGACACGTACAAAGACAAGATGCTAACAGACTACCCCGTAGGGTGATGCTCGGCCAAATAGTTGACGCAAAGCGACCTGTCGGGCGTCCAATGCTCAGTATTGAAAATGCGGTTTGCAGGTATCTGTACTTATATTATCAATACAGACTAGAATGCGTATTAACTTCTTTTGCTGTGTAAAAATAGCGTGCAAGTTAGTACTTTTGCCCCATAAAATTATGCCGTATAGGTTAGCCATGCATTGGCATACGCGTAGTACGCTGCAAGTGCAGTATTTGTATTCGTAGTCTTTTTGATTTCACGAAGCGCATATGCAAAGCTTGACAGTTTTGCCCTTATTTTTTGTATATGTGCCTTCCAATTTATATTTTTATCTATAATTAATCCAAGTAAAGAAAATTCATCCACAACTTCCAGAAGGGTACATTGTATGACTTTTGATTTGTCCATCGCATGGCTTCACTTGGTCCCAAAGGATGACCAGCACTAGCCAGAGGCTAGCACCATGCTGATTTGGGACAATTTTGTGGTTGTGTTGTGTATTGTGATGGTCTTTGTTCTATCTTTGTGCCACGAATAAATGTTTCTATGTAGATGACCAGCTCCCTAATAATCACGAAAGATCGCTAATTATAAACTTTTTCCCGCAATGCGGCAAACGTTTTCATTAAAATTAATTTCTACATGCTACAATCATAAAAGTGTCATTAAACTTTCTGTTGACCTTTCCACAAAGGTAGATCTAAAGAGAACGAAGTTGTAATATTAAATACTCGTACCAGTGAATAGAATATCAACTAAAAATCGATAAAGTTAACCCAGTTACGTTTTCTTTGTCCAATACGTATTATATCCACTCGAGAATTACCCACTCTAGGTATCAGGTCAATATAGTGGTGGCAATTTGCATGCTAAAGCTACCTAGGCTTTGAGAATTTTCCGGGGCTACCACGGGCGGGCAGCGGGCGACGCGTGCATTAATTAAAACGGGCAATTTATCTCACTTAGCTGACTTCACGCTGCTTACTCTGAAGGCTAGTTTTGTCTTCTAACAGATATATGATACTGTTGTCGTTGTCACTTGAGCTGAGCTGGTAGACAATGGTAGTCAGTTGGGGTAGTGCCGTGACTACAAATACACATACGGGTACTTATACCTATAGATTGATAAAACGAACTAAACAGAAACAGATTCAGATCGGTTGATATTTTTCAGTTCCTTGTACTAATCAGCTAGTTTTGCAGCAGATTAAACTTTTTTCGCTTATTTTCTTATTTTTAGCGAAATTATGAAGGTACGGTAGTAGTAGTACGTAGTAGGTAATATCAAAAGCATCAAAAGTAGCTATGCATTTGAAAATTTCAAAAGTCTTTATTGTAAGGGAATTGACTTTTTGACCCCTTCATATGCTAAGCTACTTTTGATGCTAACTGTACACGGCTACGCTCTTTTTTCTTTTGTATTTTTTTTCATATAACAAATAATAATAACTTTATTATTTTTTCATTAGGTATTAAAACTCGTGATTGATCAAATCTAAAGTGTTGTTAATTGCATTACCCTTTTTATTTATTTCGCCACTACACTTATTCAAACTTAAATGAAATCCGTGTAGGTTATTTTATTGCACCATCAGAATATGACCCCGTTAGTTCTTAGGATTTTATCTCGGTCTCCTAGTATTAGGATGGTAATAGCAATGATTATAGATTGCTAAAATTTTCCCGCAAACTTCGCGAGAGTGAAAAATCTCATAACGCGCTTTAGCTCCCTGTAGTCCGATAAATCCTATAATATTCCGCAGCTTTAGAGCGACTTCTTTATCAAAAATTGGCCATACTCATTGTAGGGTTCCGTAGTTGCCCAATGAACGCAATTAAAAAAAAACAATAACAAGCAAAAGGAAATACTTTCGCAGCGTTTCATACGACTTTTACTAAGAAAAGGAAACTCTTTACGATGACTCTAAAACAACTTATCAAAAAATGTTTGATAAAGGTCCATATATGTTCATTTATTTTGAAAGACCTATCCAACAACACCCCACACCATAGGGATGAAGCAAAAAAAAAATCATCCCCACCCCACTTTTACGTCCAGTGAGGTGCCAGTGAGAGGTTAACTTTTAAATTTTTTTTACCACTTTGTCAGCTTATTGCTTTATATATCCATGCCAAATTGCAGTTTTCTAGCACTAACAAACACAGAGCAAAACCTCGGACAGACAGACGGACATGGCGAAACTATTCGACGACCTGTTTAGCCTAGTTGGTAGTGACTCTGCCTCCGAAGCTAGAGGTCCCGGGTTCGAATCCCGGCCAGGGCATTTATTTGTGCATTTTTCACGGATATTTGTTCTTGGGTCTTGGATGTTTTCTATGTATTTAAGTATGTATTTATCTATATAAGTATGTATATCGTCGTCTAGTACCCATAGTACAAGCTTTGCTTAGTTTGGGACTAGGTCGATTTGTGTAAGATTGTGTCCCCCAATATTATTATTATTATTATTATTTTAAGGGTTCCTAGTTGACTAAAGAACCCTAAAAATGGGTTTGACTTGGCTAGCACGCAATAAATACATGATGTGCAAAATGTTTACATTAATTGAATGCTATTGTATAGTTTTATATAGCAAAATCCCAGAGATAAAAGTTTTAAACATACTAATATATATTGTAACAGTAACAGGTCACTTTTAGGACATATTTAAGGTCGAATGTCGCTTTGACATGTTTTAGACCAGCAGCCTGATTGCGTAACTTATTGTTCTAACGTTAGGCATATTTTAATGTCACTTTTGAAGTAAAAATCTATTAGCTTATGTCATATTTTTTCTACCTAACGTTAGGTAATATTTGAGCCGAACTGAATGAACGACTGAATGGAAATCCCATACTAAAATCAGAAACTGATGAAATTATTGGAAACGCGTAACTTTTTGACGGTTAGATTGGACGGTACAAAATGTCAATTACTGTGTGACAAAGTCATAATGTCTGTCATGTCAAAACATGAATTGAACAAAGATTATAGTTGTTGTTTATTCATTAAAATGGGAAAATTTTCCAACTATTTCATTGCCAAGTCGCTATAACACACGATAGAGTACAAAATATCAATATCACTTTGTAAAAAATTGAAAAGTAAGTAGGTAACAATAAATGTTATGTTATGTCATAATCATAATATTCATTAAATTTTTACTATTGTGTGCTTCATTTCAGGATGTAAACCGGAATATCTATCTCTGTGATGATGATGCCATGCTCTATTAAGATGATGAGATTGAGTAATAGCAAAATGAAATGAAGGAATGTAAAAAACATGTACCCAGCAAAAGAGATCTCTTCTGTGGTATACGTGCCATATTATTAAACAATATATGATGAAATATAGAAGTGTTCTCCTATAAGCATGTATTTTTTCATACACGCGCCCCACACGTTGATGCCAAGGGCGTTGTTCCTACATGCTTGTCGATTTATGGTAGGTACTAAGAATTGATGAAATGACGTGATGAATAAATATCATAATCACAGCATATCATTCTGAATGATTGACACTAGTGTCTACATTCATTTTCAGTAACCGTGAATTTATTGATTCTACTTACTGGTGGGTCTGAATCCTTTCTTTTTACTAGTCTCTTAAAAGAAACCTGTGGTATGGATAATGGACATGAGCTATATTTTATCTCGCGGTTTTACCTTTATTACTAAGTAATATAGTAAGGCAGAGTCGCGCAGACAGCTAGTAAATACATAAAACTGCATACAACAGTTATATACTAATGTAAAATGTTTTAGGTGATACAAAGGAGATTGCGGAGACGTGGGTGGTGCCGCATGGATTTTCTGGCAAGAAAGGAGTCATCTTTGTACGGCGCCGAGATCACACGGGCAATGGTTGCCTTGTTGATCTACATTATCTACAACAATCATTAAAGCTTGAAACGCACAGAGCGCGGCGCAGCGTCGTTGCGGGGCGGAGGCGGTTTTGCGGTAAAGCGAACGCATTCCGGGGTGTGTCGCACTACAAAAACCGCGCGGAGGCAGCGTGTGTGATAAATGAAGCAGTAATTGACACTACCAAGTCTACCAACAGCCGACAGTTTCGAAACGACAATGTAAAACTGCCTCCGCCCCGCACCGCGCCGTGCCCGCTCTGTGCGTGATGAGGCTCTTGTCAAGATTTTATGCAGTATCGACCGGTTTAAGACGTAAAATTACAAAAAATCAAATTATCAATTATACTATACTTTTATTTTATGTCTTTGAATATAATAAAACAGTAGCAAAGTACGGACAGATCTATGAACCATGAAGATATAGATACGAAGACTGTCAATGCGCATATATATCGCGCCCAAAGTCGACTCTACGCTACAAGCATAACTTTACTATATTATACCTACGTTTAAGCTTTGAAAAATCTTAGTAAGAACAAAAAGGTGCAACCATGCTGCTCGTCAATAACGATCATATAGTTGAGTTTAATGAATCATACATGAATCAAGATTTTATACCTAGAATTATATTGGTGGGGTGTAGTAATGTAATCCATTTATGATGACAACCATAGTTAACTTTTCATAGGTACATTATATAGAATGTGTCGACCCAGGTTGGTCTAAATACAACAAATGGCAGCTGAGGGAATAAGGACAGCATTCTGGTCTTATGTTTTCAAGGGTACACATATGTACCGATTTTCTCATGTATAGTTTAGCGTATGGACCCGGGTATGTCCTAAAACTACGACCAAGACCACCGGGGGATGGGCAGCAGCATCCCTGGAGTGCGGTGGAGATACTGCGATCGCCAACCCGCATGCCAAGCGTGGCGATTATGGCATATACCCCCCCGTGAATATGGGGGAGGCCTATGTCCAGCAGTGGACTTTCTTTGGCTGATATGGTGGTGGTGGTGGTGGTTTAGCGTGTTGTGATACGAAAATATTATTATTGAACGTTTTAAAGTAAATTATCCCACTGGGTTGATGCGAATCCAATAAGGGGTTTGTAACAAGAGAAATAATTCTTTTTACCTACATGTAAAGTAAGTACATTTTGATTTTACTTATTAACCATATTTCTTTGTCTCCTGCCAAAGGTGCCGATATAAAATAAAAGGACTAAAGTCAACAGCAAACGTAGATGATCATTTTAGTACTTTATCGCACTAACGTAACAATACTGCGACAGTTGGGATGCATCAATGTAGTGAAAGTGACAAGGTACTTGTAATAATACGTTAATTGTAATAACTTATTCTACTTGACACTAGATGTCTATTGCTGTAAACAACTGTGTACATTATCACTCTTGATTCCAATTTATTAACAACAGTCAGCTAAAATCCGGCAGTCTCCCTCCAGCACAAAGAGGCTGATGACTTAAAACCTCCTTGAAACATAAAATTCTGACACGTCATAACAATCAAAATGTAGGCCACATGTAGGTGTCATTTTGAAATTAATGTCGTGTTGTCAAAGAATTAAAAGTAATTGTTATTGGGAAATTATAATCGCAAGAATATGAGACGAGTAAAACATTAACAAGGAAGGTATTTTGGTATGTTATAAAGGATTTATATACACAAATATGCAAACAAGGTGTGTAATGTTTTTATAATTTCAAGTTGTACTCATATTGGCTTTCATGTTGTGCTTCTGATCTTCCACGCCGTGATCGGCGACGGCCATCCTAGTTAGTTGCAGACGTGCGCAGCTGAACTTACTCGGAATACTCAGCTGTTAAATGTATCAGTTGTATGAAGGCTTAGGGCGATTTCGTATATACCTAACGTCGCAAATCAAACTTGATGAGATGAGCATCTTTGAAAGCTTGAAGCTCATTTCAATACCACAACGCCATTTTGAGCCCAATTAGGCCCTCCCACTTATGCGTTGGTACCATTTTGCAGGCAGTTAGGTGACGCACGCGGTAAAACTCACCCTTGTAACGAAAGAAGATAGTGCTCACCTCGAATCCGTTTGCTGGCTGATGAGCGGGTTTTGGTAGTCTACAGTCATCCCGACGGCCTTAGCTAATCTTCCAATATCAAACCTTCCATGTCTGATGATATTTTACACCAACGCAGGTCGCAGAGCTACCGTGTACGGGGCGCAATCATAATCATGCCACTATAGTGGTGAGCTATAAGGATTTCTACATAAAATTATTTTCTGCCCCACAGCTTTGGCTACATTGTTTAAGTGCTAATCACGTGCTACTACAATATGTTTTGACGGAGGCACGTTCTACGAGTACACTATCTTTTGACGGAGTTTCAATTGAAAATGGCGCACTTAGTTAAGTACCCTTATATTTTTTGAATTGCTTAAGATTTTTATTTAAGTAGTTTCTTTTTTTCGTGCTGAAACGATAACTTAAACATTCCGTTTTTAGGGTTCCGTAGTCAACTAGGAACCCTTATAGTTTCGCCATGTCTGTCTGTCTGTCTGTCTGTCCCAGGCTTTGCTCTGGGACTGTTAGTGCTAGAAAGCTGCAACTTGGTATGGATATATAAATCAATATTTTTTTCTGTAACCCTTGTAAGTATTGTGTGGAGTGCTGTTGGTAAGGTTTTCAAAATGAATAGAAGTCTTTATCAAACAATTTTGATAAATTTAATATTTTCGGAAATATTCACACAAAAATACAAAAAAAAATGTGTCCCTCTAACTTTTGAACTATGGGTCTAAAAAATATTTAAAAAAAACACGAAAGTAAAGCCTAATAAAGAATTTCAACGAAAACTGTAGCGGCCATGATCAGTGAAGCTGTTTTTGAGTTATCGTAAAAAGTCTTCCCTTCGTAGTAAAAGACGTATGAAATGCTGCGAAAGTATTCTCTTTTGCTTATGGATTTTTTTAGAGTAAGTTCATTGAGCAACTACGGAACATTTACAGCCTACCCGATGGTAAGCAGACACCGTAGCTGGCAGGCGGACGGACAATACGTCCCACTGCTGGGCACGGGCTTTCTCACTAATGAGAGGGATAGAGCAATAATCCCCACGCTGGCCCATTGCGGGTTGGAGACTTCACATACTCCTTGGAATTTATTGGCAGATGTATGTAGTTTTCCCCAAGATGTTTTCCTTCACTAAAAAGCTAACGGTATCAAATGATATCCCGCTGGTACGAATCGGGATTGGAACCCACGACCACTTTTTACCCGACTACGGCAAAGCCCAAAAGGAGTAGGGTTATGTGTTTGGTCTGTATGTATGTATGTCTGTTCCTATGTCCACTCGTAACTACTTAACAGCTTAACCGATTTTGATGAATGATACGTCATTAGATTCCTCTCAATGGCGCGAAATGGTGGATTTGAGAATCCTCTTTTCACTAACACGCGGTTATCTTCGCCATTTAGCAGGAGGGTGGAGCGTTATATTAATAACGCTGACTGGACTAATAATAGTTATTAGTTTAATACTAACCACGTTAACTTTGCCATTGGTACCCGTAGGTGTCTCTCAACTCATCGCAGCGCGCATACTCGGGAGCTCTGGTGTCTTTATGCTTTGAGGGTATCTTCAGGAATATAACACCACGTACTTACAGAGTTGAATAAGTTCTGCTATCCTCAGTTGCGTTGCTCCAAATATGAGTAAGACTACCATTTGCTGTGTTCTACCTCTCCAAGAAGTATAATTATAAGAAGTATAATACGTGCTGAGTGAATGACGCGATGTAGTGAAAATAATTGGACAGAATTACGATTGTTTAAAAAAATGTTCACAATGAGAGCATAAATAGAATAGAAAACATATAGGTATATTTCCTATTCGTGACAATACAACACAGCAAAAGAGAAACAGTAAAAATAGTAATAATGGTATTGCACGAAATGGTTCCATCTCAGCGTTGTGCTGGCGCGATTACCAGCGCTGATCTGAATAAATGAAGAATAGACAAGGAAATTGCAAACAGAACTTTCGAACTTTTTTAGTTTGATTTGATAATTTTCGTCAACTCGTAGTTTCTAGGGCTCCGTACCTCAAAAGGAAAAAAATGGCACTTCGGCATGCTTATAGGATCACTCGCGGGAAGCCGCTGGATGACACGAACTGTATTTAAAAATAATGTTTAAAATAAAATTGCGTACGTTAACCAATATTATTTATTATTTTTCTCAAACATGCAATGAAAATTAATGTATCATGTTGCAGGCGAAACAACTCGGGAGAACTGTAAAGGAATTTCATACAAAATTGAAGGCCTAGTACAGGAAGTATCTTTTTTTATTTTAATGTCAAAATGGCATTTGTAAAACTTGGTTTTTGAGTGGTGAATTTTTTTATTTCATGCATACATATGTTTGAGAAAAGCACTATACAAATCTCGGCGAGAAACGTTGGGCTGCAGGCCGCGTATCCCTATCCTCGCTACTCTCGGCCGTCTGAAATCCAGCACTAGCTGAATAGTAGTCGTATGTTGTCGTGCCCACCACGCCAAAGCACTAAAGAGGTCGGAGTGAAGGTGTACTTTTATCATGAAAAAAATCAATTATGAATGTTTTGATTTGATTTTAACCGACTTCAAGATTTCAGAAGAGGAGGTTGTCAATTCGGTTGTATGTTTTTTTTTAATGTTTGTTACTCCATAAATCCGTCATTTCTTAACCGATTTTAAAAATTCTTTTTTTGATTGTAAGTATATATATCCAAGTTGGTCCAGTTTTTGTCAAAACAGTTCTGATGATGGGATCCATGAGGAATTGAGGGATCTCCTCATATGTTAAAGGTAAACATATTGTGACTTTTGTGTTTTTTATCAGCAAATCGAGAAATTTTCATACAAAAATGTGACATTTTATGAAGTGGAACTGCTAATGATGATCAGAACAGAACTCTTCAACGACGAAAAGTTCACGTTTGGCGATTTGTCCTCCTAGCTGTGTTTGTTAAGCAAGTTCTAGTTTCACGATTATTTTTGTCACGCTCGATTTCTGATGATGGGACCATGAGGAATTCAGGGAACTCCTCAAATCTTAAAGGCTAACATATATTGATTACAGTGTTTTTATCCACAAATCGAGCATTATCAAACAAAAATGAGAAATTTGATGAAGTGGAACTGCTGATGATGATCAGAACAGAACTCTTCAACGATGAAAAGTTCACGTTTGGCGATTTGTTCGTCTAGCTGTGTTTGTTAAGCAAGTTCTATTTTCACGATTAATTTTTATCATAATCAAGCATTTTCATTCAAAAAAGTGACATTTGATGAAGTGGAACTGCTGATGATGATCAGAACGGAGCTCTCCAACGACGCGTAGTTCACGTTTGGCGATTTGTTCTCTTCATTTTGTTTGTCTAGCAAGCTAGGTTTTCAAGACACATTTTTGTCAAGCTTGAGTTCTGATGGAGGGTTCCATGAGGAATTGAGGGTACTTAGTCTTCTACCATTATAAACATACTTATAGCCATTTTTATTTTATTATATGGAGTCTAAGAGTGCACCATCTAAGTATAATAATCTCTCACCGGTCTCCCCCCTTTAAGTCGGTTTTTTTTTCTTAAAAATTATATTGGTTTAAACATTACATCAATTTTTGATACCTTGGCGTCTGAGTGATCACTTCATTCAAATATGCAAGGGTTAACCACGTACGTGATAAGCAGCCAGTGGTCACCTACTCAGCCATCCTGCATTTGTAGTAAGTAGTGGAATTTTGAAAAGAATGAAAGATTGTCTATATGTCATCTCCATCTAGACACGCGGCAGCGTGTCCAGCCAAGTTCATCCCAGGAACTGGCGGACAGCAGCCGTGTATTCACCCCAGGAACTGGCGGATAGCAGCCGTGTGTTATTTTACACGAACCGTTTGGAGCCACTTTTGATCCCCCAATAACTCCAAATCTATCTAACATAAAAGAATTAAATTTGGTACATGTATTAAGATCTTTTAATACAACTAGAACCTCAAATTTCATAAATATAGGTCTAATGGTTATAGAGATATTAAATTCAAAAAACGGCATTTTTACCACTCACTGACTGACTAGTAATCAAAAACCTAACTCACTTCCAGGTAACCTAGGAAGCTGAAATTTGGCATAAAGCTTGGTAATTGTGTTTGCACACCAGAAAAAATCAGAAAACAGTGACTTTTTTATTAGTTTTAATATTATTATTATTTATGCTAGTTACCTCAGAACTCCGTCATTTATTAACCGATTTAGAAAATTATTTTTTTGTTTAAAACGGTATACTTTAGGGGTGGTCCCGTAGTTATCAAGTAAGAATCTGATCATAGGGTCCTGAAGAAATCGAGGGAACTCTTCAAATATTTGAGGTGCACCTATAGCGATTTGGGTATTTTGTATAGTAACTCGTGCATTTGCTCTTAAAAAGCACCATTTGGCGAAGATTGATAAAAAGTAACCATATCCCATCAAAAACATAAATGTGAAAATGGGAGCCAAATTCAATATTAAGAATATGCGATCTTAATATTGAACTTGGCTCCCATTCTTTGGTTGTCGTCTTCACCGACAAAATAATTGAGATCTAAATGGGTTTCAAGTTCCGTAGATTCTCTGAAATGGTGCCAAGTCCGGCACTACATTGTTTACAGTAAAACGAATTTACTGCGGCTTAATGCATTTTGAGCCTTAACTTAACAAGGGTAATAATCGTATGGCATTTATTTTTGAACCGTGAGATCTTCGAGAAGATAAGTACGGTTGCCAGTTTTTGTTGCACTTTTAGCACCACCCAGGGGTCACGTGTGGGTAACGGTGGGTACTCCCTACGGACGTGGTGCAACTTCGACTCCCCTATATCAAGTGAGTGGGAAAATTGAGTGTTAGAAGTTCTCAAGCCGCCCGAAGGCCTCTAACTTGGCTTAACGACTGCTGTCATAAATAACAGCCGGGATCAACGGCTTAACGTGCCTTCCAAAGCACGGGAACGCTCAGTTAGTAACCTCTCAAAGCGGTCACCCATCCAAGAACTGACCTGCGCCCACATTGCTTAACCTCGCATACCGCACGCGGTTCGCGGGCGCCGCTGGGCCACGAGCGCTCGAATGAATAAAAATGTCGAAATAGAATTTAGTCGAAGTATTGAAATGACTAACTTCACTCTGCCTTAAAATTGACGCAGCCCCGCGGAGCTCCTATTTCTGCGCAGTTTGCCCTTCGGGCATCTGATAATACCTAACGAACCTAACCTACCTATCTGATGGGACAACAATATGATAAAAATATTAGTTCCACTTGTCCCGTGGGACTGCTGGGATGTAATCGTCTCAGTTGTCCCATGATGGGACAACTTAATGGAACTAGTGGGATAAACGTAGTTTTACACACAAGGCTTATCATACAATTTCGTGTCCAGTATAATAACACTATGAGGATGCTTTTGAGGTTGCCGAAGCACTGTAGCGCGTCGGATATGGTCGCGGAGGCGCAAACAAAGGACTTCTACGCGATAGGGAGGAAGAGAATAGCCTCATTATTAAGGAGAGTACGATGTAGCAGCAAAAGCCTCATAAGGGAGTTGGCAGAGCGACTGTCCATTCGCTAAATACTGGATAGAGGTTACAATAGGGAGAGCAATATAATTATTAGTGTCGATAGACTTATGTTGCTGTCCATTATAATTAAATAAGATAATATTGTTAACTAACCCACTATGGATCGATTAGGTCTGAAATAAACGCTTTATCTTTTTATTTATTTTAAGGTAGCTTGTGGTTCTACTCCGAGCGTACGCGTGGCACACAACATATCTGTAGAGCGCTAACTACGCGTTTGCGACTACTACACGCGCTGAAGCGGCGGCAGTTTTCTATGCTGTATATTATAATACCATGAAAGCTGTTGGATATTTAAGAAAATTGGCAAGTTAAAGCTCAAAATGCATTACGCCGCAGTAAATTAGCTCTATGGTAAACAATTTAGTGCCAGACTTGGCACCTTTTCAGATAATCTACGGAACTTGGCACCCATTTATGTTTTGTATTGTTTTGTGTTTGTATTTTCGTGTACGTTAAAAATCAGTGTCGTAACACTTTGTGCTGCGTGTTATCCTATTCTGAAACACTTGCAGCATTGTAACCTTTGTTGCCATATTTTGTACTATATGTTAATGTTGTTGTGTCTGTGTTTCGAATAAATGCCTCATTCGTTTATTCTATCATTCATTTAGATATCAATGTTTTTACCAGTGAAGACGACAACCACGCATCGCATATTGAACTTGGCTGCCATTTTCACATTTATGTTTTTGATGGGATTTATTTTAAGGTAGCATGTTTTTCTACTCCGAGCTTACGCATGGCACGCAATATATCTGTATTTAGACTAACTTTGCTACAACTACATGCGTTTGAGCGGCGCCGATGGATACATTGCAATATGCATAGCAAATATTCGAAATCCATTTACGCCCAACGCCGCGGTGAGCAGCACCAAAATAGTTCATATCTACTGCGCTACAAAGCAGCAGCTGCTATCACTTCTACATCCATTTTCAGATGATGAAAATGTATGAACGCAAACCATGATCGCGCCGAAAATGATTTTACAGACCAATGAAGAAGAGCCAGCAAACAATAACTAGGCACGGTTACACACAATTTGAACTTCGATTCTTCGGAAGTTTGTCAGATTCTTGCCAATAATATAGATACAGTTGTACGTATAATAATATCTGATCTGACTGAACTATAGAGAACCTTCAAAACTGCGTTGATATTTTTGATTAAATTTTTTTAAAAATACGATGCTTGTTTTATTTTTTTTGGGGAAAGTTTAGGACATTTTTATATTATTTTCTCTTCCAAGCCGAGATAATAGTGGTAATTCCTATAAGCCGCTGTAAGAATAATAGTTCGGACAACTATCCACTTCACAGTGTCCATATACAAGGTGTGGCCTGTAATAGGAACAAAAAATTAAACGGTACACTATTGAGCTCCCCAGCAATTATTTCCACCATCATCACCCACCACCATATCAGCCGAAGGACGTCCACTGCTGGACATAGGCCTCCCCCAATTCCATGGGGGGTAAATGGCATAATCGCCACGCTTGGCATGCGGGTTGGCGATCGCAGTAGGACCCGGGTATGTCCTAAAACTACGACCAAGACCACCGGGGGATGGGCAGCAGCGTCCCTGGAGTGCGGTGGATATATAAGATACCTACTGCAATTATTTCCAAATGGTTTTAATTGAAAAAAAAAACATTTTTTTTTCGCAAATGTATCCTATATGTACTTTGATTCTGATTCTGATTCTGAAAAAAATGCCAAAAATATCGTTTTAAACCAAAAATGCAACAACGAGTATGAGTTATAACTAGATGCTACCTCAATATCAACAGTGACTGCCGCGCTATAATCTCATGGTGCCAAGATCCATTACTTGGAGGTCATGACTTTAGCGCAACGTTTCTACCAAGTGAAAAAGATATATTTTTTTTGCACAAGAGGTTACTGCAGATGCTCTACATTTTTTGCTCCTATTAAAGGCCACACCCTTTATAGTTTGGCAAAAAAAGTTTTGATATTAAAAAGTGGCAACACTGTAGTATCGTCCCTTTTTTCTTAGATTGATCTGAAAGGGAAGACACTACAGTGTTGCCACTTTTTAAATTCAAGACTTTTGCCAGACTGCCAAACTTATATCTAATCCTTTTATTTTGGCTTTGCCGTCATCAAAGATTTTCTCAGTTTGTAGTGCAGAGTGGTGAGCTATACTAACTCCCGTCGAAGAAGTTCCGTGGTGAGACTTATTTTCCCAATAGTTCCGTCAACGATACAAAGTAGTAGCTAGTACGACATCAAGCGAATCTAGGAGGAATGTTAGTAGAACTGCGACCATACAGCGTCAGAACCAAACATTCGGAACGGAACTGTTTGCAATAAGTCTCACTAGTTCCACCACGGTGCTTCTTCCACGAGACTTCTGGAATAAACGGAAACAAAAACGGTAAAACAAGGATTACCATACCTACAATTAATTAATTTCTCCTTTTTTTTGGGCTGACATGAAATACTTGCCAGGTTAATATACGCTGATATAAGAACAGTTCAATCATAATATATTGATGAATGTACAATTTCAGCATAAATTTACAATATGCAATTATACGCTGTATTTTAAAATAACAGTTCTCAAATTGTAATTCTGCGAGGGTTTAGCCTTCAGTGTAGAGCCAACATTATTTTTTGTCAAAAAGTTTTCCTACTGTATACTAGATGTCGATATTATGAGATTCAAGCGCATTAATTTTCATAAAGTTCTGCTATTTCATACTAGATGGCATTTAATCATTAAATGATATATTATTATTGATGCAATATAACTGGTAAATTTATTTTTATATAACCTATATTTATATACTATCACTAAATGAATATAATTTAAAATTATAAGTACTATATAAATTACTTTCACCAAAATTTACAATTGTCTTTGATTCATATGCTTTTAATAGTGCGTTTTGTGATTTTTGGTTGCATGGTTAATTTATTTCTTTAAACATACTAGCGTGTGTTTATTTATCAACATTATTTTTCCCAGAAATGAAAACAAAATGCTTTGATTTGATGTATTACTATAGCAAATTTGTGCAACACATTGTAAGAGTAAACCATTCATTCATTTTATCACCTTTGCAATAACAAAACGGCGAGTCTCATTCACCTTGTGAACGGTACTCATCTCAAACCGTACGGACGGAGTTACGCGGTGCGAATTTTTGACAAGCTGCCGTCGGGTCAAAAAATGACATTAAAATATGCCTAACGTTAGAACAATAAGTTACGCAATCAGGCTGCTGTTCGCGGTCCTTATAGCCGTAAGTATATACCTGTCGCGGCGGCGGCACGGGCGGTTGTGGCGGTGGCAAGAATCTACCCTCGTTTTCTTCACTTATGTTAAATGTCGGGTTACACACAACATTCACAAAGTCACATGCTATTAAAGTCTCGGACACACTCGTTACAGACGTAGTAATTCAGTACTGTTTTCCAGCTGGGCCGTACAGTCCATCCACAATCCTGAGTAAAATTCGGATGACGTCTAATTTCGATAGCCTTCCATATTTTGCACGGTACCCGTTTTATTAAATACGTCATTGTAGTATACTTTCTAGCAAAAAGATTATCGATAGCGAAATTTGGTTACTACTTTTACATATTAACATGAATATAAGAAGCACTTACACAAATAAGGCCAACTTTTAGAGACGTGCGCGTGCGGCACGTCACGCGGTACGTATAGCGTATGAAAACACGCACACTTCTATACTTCGTTATACATTTATATTTACTGGAGCTACTACAAGCCTAAGTAAGTGGATAAAGTAACCTAAAGTACGAAATAATACAACTATGTTGTTATTTTGCACACTGTTCGTACCTACATTGGTAAATCATATTTATATGCGATAAAACTTGTTGTCTGAAATATATATGACTCAGAAATATTTGTGCTTTCAGTTAACGTTTACTTATCCAATTCTAGTTTCAAAAGGTCTTTGTTTACAAAACTATACAAAAGGAAACCGTCAAACTTTGATACTGACAAAACGTACAGAAAACAAAAACAATGGATGTTTTCAACGAGATACCGCATTATTAGTTCTGTTCGTACTCCCTCCCACATGGCACTGCTCGGGCAATGTTTCTTCTAAATAGAAAAGTTTTAATTTGCTGTGGCGCTCGGTACGAGTACACGAGTAGGTACGCCGGCGGTTCAACCAACATTATGTGTACAAAATAAAAGACAGGTAACCCAGCTGCCACCCTCCTGAAGAGAACTGTGTCGTTGTTACATGTTGTTACAGAGTTGTACGGAACTTCAGGATCGATGACTAACTGATACCTAGCCTAGGCATTAGGCAATTAAAATGTTTTGTCAATCATAAATAATTTTCTGTAGGGGTTAAATGTACTACTTTAGCCCCGCTTGATACGTCTAACATGACGCACTTTTCGAGCATGAGAAGTGAAAAAAAATCAATTCTTTCTTCTTTTGTGTGTTTTCGTCAAAGTTGTCATCAACTTTGACGAAAACACACAATATACAATAAGGCTATATATATTAATCACGCCGACAACACAGTATGAATAAAATTTTGAAATGAAACATTGTACTTTAATATATTGGCATATAATAATAAATTAGAAAGGAAAACTATTACAGCTAAGTATTTCTAGAAACGAGTTATAGACGAACTTAAGAAATGTATTTGAAAAAGCAAACCTTCGTATTATTTCTATTAATTACTCAGCTAATGTCGTTAGTTGTGCGTGACATAGTAAATATAAGTTCTTGAAGTTTTAATTTCTCATAATGCAACGGGGGGACAACTACGGAACCCTACAATGCGCGTGGCCCAACGCGCACTTTTTACGTGTATAATATCATTAATATCTGACGTTGAGAAGTTATTAATGTTTCATGTTATGTTAATATACCATAATTTTAACTTGGTTATATGGTTAACCATTGTATTATTTGAGTAGACTAAGGAAAAAAGGAAAAATAAAGACACTACTTTGGATTATTTTTCTATTGCGAATTTTAAGCATTCATGTTTCGGCTCCAGTCAGGTAAACAATTGTATAGTCAAGGATCCTATCTGAAATCAAATCTTATTTTATCCTAATCTCGTCAGAATGGCGTTTCAAACAATGATATTTTTAGTATAGATACGTTACCCGCGGGCCGCGTACCTAAAGTGTGCCGCTATAAAGACGCTAAACATCGCCTATTGGCTTCAGTCGCTCCCGGGCAAGCGAGAGAGGCGAATGTTGACACGAGTTCCCGCCAACGACGTAAGTGACCTTAAAAATGCCGTCATGCGTGTTGCGAAAGTGCACTAATTATACATCCAAACGTACTAAGGCAACAGGCATCACATACCACAAGTAAGTAAGCTGTAATTATATTATTTTTTCCATTTTATCCTTCAATTTACCAAATATGACGCCATGAAGACGCTGTCTCAGAGAAAGAGACTACCTAGTGTCGTTTGCAATGAGAGTGATAAAGACAAACAGACTGCGAACATAGATTAATGTAACAGATGCGTCATACTAAATCACATTCAATTCTAGATTATATGGGTTACATATTCAACTTCAACTTACTGCCCTATATATTTCTTCGGGTTTATTTAGAAGAAAATAATGCTGTAACTATTAAATGTTAATTTTTAAAGTATATCTCTGAGTACCAGTGACGAAAAGTGAAGAAGTGTCCTTTCTTGTATCCTACACGAGGTCGGTCTCTAAGAAGTTTTTGTTGCTTGATAGAAATATAATCGATTGACATCAACTGGCATGAAACATTTTTTGACAAGATTAGTTTTGCTGTCTGTACATTTATTCAAAAATCCGTGTCCGAGTCAACTATTTTGTAATTCTTTGACGTGCCTGCTACGCAAACGACAACCCGATAGCGGTATTACCATTACTTACACTCGCTATCATCCGTCGATTAATAGGTAGAAACAGTTTGCACCTTCTGCCTAGTGTTAGTTTCTTTAATCTGTGTCAAACGTGCGGTGATTGGTGTTCCGGGTGAAGGCTGTCTCTTTCTTATGTATTATTTTGATAAAGCTATCTCTTTTACGCTTTCGATGAAGTGTGCGTATTGTAAACAATAAAACAAAATGCGAATGTGTGATGCCGCGATGTTGGAATCACTTTTTGCGCTTGGAATGTTCGAGCGTAACCTATCTATCTATACTTAAAATATCATTGGTTTCAAAGAACGCCATTCTGACGATCCATCCATTGTACGCCGTAACATTTTCGCCGCCCTTAACTTGATATAAGGTCAGCACATTTAGTCCTCCACAACTTACTACATCGACTTGACATGGACATGTCAAGTCGATGTAAACTTGTAAATGCAACCTACGTGTCAATGAAGGTTCATTTTCAATCTTTTGCTACAAAGACTTTGGCGTGTGAGACATAACTTACGGAATCTACTGTGGCGGTGAATAGGTTAAATGCAGTATGCAGTCCACGCAATGTAGGGTTCCGTTCCGTTCCACTACCACCACCACCATATTAGCCGAAAGACGTCCACTGCTGGACATAGGCCTCCCTCAATTGCATGGGGAGTTAATGCCATAATCGCCACACTTGGAATGGCGGTTGGCGATCGCAGTAACTCCACCACTAGTGACATTATGCGGACTAAAAAAATTACAAAAAAATATTTATTTTTTAATTGTCATTCTTGAAAAGTGTGTATATTAGACATATTATGCGGGGCTAAAGTAGTACATTTATTAAGCTATGTAATTACTGTGCACACACTCCAAAATGTATCCGATAGAACACAGACAGGCAAGCTACTCGACGGCGGTCCTTATTTTAATCAATTCCAATTCCTTTGTTATCTCTTCGATCAAACGAAGACAACTTTATTATATATATATACTCGCCAACTATTAAACAAACCCACGAGGTTTCCAATAGTGGCACATATGTACACATTATATGTAAACATATTAAGAATAAAAAAAATAAAAAAATATATATATTTAATCGTATGGCATTTATTTACGAACCGTGAGATCTTCGAGAAGACAAGTACGGCTGCCAGTTTTTGTTGCGCTAAGCCAACGCAGCACGAAGACAACTGTAAACATGTTATAATTTGAGCCGGAACAATAGTTAAAATTAAATTTGGGAGCTATACAAACTTATGTGTTACCGTTCCAGCTCGGATACCTGCAGTTCGTATGCATTTCTCATACATTCAGTCCGGCGCAGTATGTACGATATTATTGCATCAATACCTACACTACCTACGTTGGAAAGGTCTTTGATTAAAATACGGTTCTAGCGGTAACGAAATTGAGGTGCTTATTGATATTCATTCATGACTCAATAAGCGGCTTTCAGAGCCGGCCTCGCGGTAGCCGCCGTGTTCGGTTTGCCAGGGTTGGCACTTGCCCAGATTACACGATTACTATGTTACTCTTAACATAGTTTGTTTCATGCATTCAAAATTTTCATTAGTTGTCCTGGACTTGGCATGATTTACTGAACGTACTAAATGTTTAAATTACCATTTTTTGGATTACTTGGCTATCTCATGCAGTCCTTTGTAATAACATTTCAAATTCAATCAAGAATTATATAGCATAAACTGTTTTCAGACTTAGAATGAGAAAATATGGTATTCGAGATTCGGCAGGCAAACGAGTGCCTGATGGTAGGAGGCCACCGCAGCTTATAGACGTCTCCAACTCAAAGAGCGTCACATCGTTACCGAGCCTTTAAAATTTATACACTCCTTTCTTGAAGAACCTCATACTGCAGTCCCACACTACATTCGATTCGACAAGGTAACACGTGTTGGCGAGAAAAAAGTTCTTCGTGCCGCTCAAAGTGCGGGAGGCAATTGAAATTAGTCGCCATCCTAATTTTAATCGTGATTGTAGATTCCAAGTAGAAAATAGTTTTGGGTACTAGGCAATAGCAATATCTCTGTTACGAGTGTGCAACCTCTAGCATGTGACATTGTTAGATTTGTGTGTTACCCGACATTGAACAATAGTGAAGAAATCGAGGACAAATGCTCGCCCTCACTGCCACCATCACCTCTGCTCGCGGCGAGTTGCCGAGCGGGCAGATCACGGGCACTTAGTGCTGAACGTGCCGCCGGAACGAGCGCCTATGATTAAGGACCGCGCACCGGTTCGAAACATGTCGAGCGATATTCGGCCGTAAAGTTTCTTTGTTTGCTAAGCACAGCGTTGGCGCTAAATTACGAATTTACCATTCTACCTGGTTAAATAATTCCTGATTCATATTTAATTAATTACGCCAACGATGTGCTTAGCAAACCATCTCGTAATAAATAAAATATAATATAATATACTCTGTGAGCTGTAGACCTCGCAAAAATTACAAATTGCAAAATTTCCAAAAACTGATTCTACAAAAAAGTCTATATAATTATCGAAGAGACTCGGTTGAGAAATGCGACCTGTAAAGGAAAACATCCGGACAGACAGACAGACATAATACGAAAGAATTTTTGTCGAAAGCTGAAACGTAGACGCTTCGCTCGCTCGGTCAATAAATAAATACATAGAAAACGTCCAAGTCTCAGGAACAAATGTTTCTGTTCACCACCGAAAAAATGCCCTTACCGGGACTCGAACCCGGGACCTCTAGCTTCGGAGGCAGTGTCACTACCAACTAGGCTAAACAGGCCGACTCATGAAAAAGTATTATTATAAAACCTCATTTAATTCAAATTTTGAAGAAATTACTACATATAATTAATTATTAAAAAATATATATTATTATTAGATATTATGCATTCTTGACCTTTATGTTTTTCTTTTATTATATAAATTCAAATTATTTTTATTAAATTTTAATAATGGTAAAACAAGGAAAGGACTTGCAAAAAAATTGTAACACCTAATTGTACCCTTATTTTATGCAAATAAATATATGATTATGATTTAAAAATGCGTCGATCAAGATTCTAACTTGCACCCTTATCAGGGCGATTCCTTCTAATCAATTGAACTACTGAAGCCTGGTTACTTATCTTTCAACATATTATTTCCCGTTTCATTTGCCTGGGACGATTGGTATGTCATCACGATCCTAGACTCGAGCTTATTTACCAAAGATACCTTCACCGATTTTCGGTTTACTTAGCATCATCATCATCATGTCAGCCGAAAGACGTCCACTGCTGGACATAGGCCTCCCCCAAAGACTTCCACAATGACCGGCTTACTTAGCATGATCTTCATTAAATAATTAAAAAATGCTTCCATATAAAATACGATAACTACATAAAATGTATTAAATAGAGTCTGACCTGCAAATTGTGAGACTGAAAACAAGCTGAAAATATATGTCTATCTCATAATATGTCATACTTAAAAGTGCCATAGACATATTTTTTAGTTACCTTTTCATTCTCACGATTCGCTGGTCAGACTCTAGTTTGAGTTTATTCAATTAAAAAACCTTTTTCAATTTTGACTTGACAGTGACAACCCTATCCACGCTGAACTCAATTTCGTTTTAGAGTTAGCTCGTGACATGCGCTCCTATTCAACTAACTGTGCTTAATCCTTGATTGTTAATCTTATCTAGTTTGAACTGAGTGCATACAACACTAGAATGTTAACACGTTTACATAGAACCTTTCACGTCAAAACCCTTTCATCTGCGACAGCATGAACTAAATTCATTACCAAACCTATAGAGTTTAGGTATCACTAAATTGTATTTATTAGGGTTCACGAAATGTGCAGCGGGCACCAATTAATAGGTGCCCATTAATTTATCTGTTTTGTTGTAAGGGTCCCCTAAGATGCTCAATCAAGAATATACGTTATTTATAGGGAGGCTCCAACACCACAGTTGAGTTAAATTATTTACTAGGGTAGCAAATCAAATAGAGGCCGAAGTTCCGCCGGGAGTCGGCGAGCAAACTGCCACACATATTTAGCTTTCACAGGGCCAAGTAACACTCTACTTAATAGTCAGTTAATAGCATTAAGAAAACGTTGAAACAACGCTGTCGCGAGTTGGGCGTTGAGGTGGACTGGTAATTAAGTTTTCAAAGGAGAGAAATGTGGTTTATTTAGGGCAAACATTAGGGAACAACTGGGCAGTCAACTTTGCTCCTTACCTGCGGTCTGGCTCATTTTATATGCAGGAATCGAGGCGCGTGTCCGCCCCGTGCCGCTCGTGTTAGTTATAGCTGATGCCGCCTCATGCTAGCACACTATTTAGTGCAAAACCTTTTATAAACATTCATGTCAATTAATTTAAAATTTGCCGCATTATTCTGTCTAAAATCGCTTTATAGCTCCAGATAATCTTGAACAATGAATGATTATTTACTTCTATTACAAAACATATAAAATGTCAAACTAACACGGCCCCATTTTTGCACTTGTCCTCCGTTTTTTTTTTATTTCACAACTATCGATAAATAGAAGATTGTGCAACAAGTACATAAAACGAGCCATTTTATCCGAGACAAAGTAGAGGCTAAAATGGGTTTTATACACGAGTTATATACTTTGCTTTTCACTTCGATTGCGAGAAAATTAAACAAATAATTAATATTATTAAAGTTATTATAATTTATTTATTAACTATAATTATACCTTATATGCAATTACAGAGTCCCACAAAACCGTTTGCACAGAATAGAATAGAAACCAATTTATTGCAAACCACAAAAGATCAGCACATTACAATTATATATACGTTAGTAGGAACGAGAGCAAAATAACTAGCTTAACTTAAAATATTTAACCTACTTAAAATAAGTGAACATTACAAAAAGCAGTGGTGCTGCTACAGTGGCCGCAAATGGACACCACTCAGCATAATGCATTGACATTTATTAGTAAAATACCATAGCGCTGGTCTTCTGTGGAGCCCAGGACTGTAAGAATAGATCTGAACAGCGAAGAGTGACAGACAAAGAACCACATACTTAAGATTCGTAATAAATGTAAAGATAAAGAGAACAATGATAATAAGGAGTCAAGGAGAATAAAGGGTAAGCGTGAGTACGAGGCATAGGGCACGCATATAAATAAATAATATTAATAACTTAAATAATATTATTAATGTATATACAAATAATATATAGATTTTAATGCACATAACAAAATAAGATAGGAGAGATGCTATACATGGGCTTACTAAACGACTACCAAGACATGGAGCAGTTATACCGAGAGCTGTAGTGAAAGTAAATACTTTTTATAACGTTGCTTAAAAATTCTCACAGTTTTAGAATTGCGAATTGGAGGAGGGATATTATTCCAGCATCTCGTGGCAGAGTATCGAAAACTGCCACGAAATGCTGCCGATCTACCATGTCTCGGGCAGACAAGGCGGATTGCGTCTCTATTTGGTCGGGTAGTGAATGATAACTTCTCGAATAGATACTGAGGGTTACGATCCTATATTACACCAAAAAGAAGGTGGCAAAATGTAAATAACGACGAGTCTCCATCTTCAACATACCGCCTTGGTTAAGATACGGGGTAACGTGAGTACGCGGTGGAATAGGGAAACTAAAACGAGCACAGGCGTTCTGGATTCGTTGAATATGTGTCTTTGAGCGAGCCAGTAAGCATCCGTTAATTACGGTGTCGACGTAGTTTAGCTTGGATAGGATTAACGTATCACACAGCTTTATCCTAACGTCAACACTAAGATACGCCCGTACTTGGTACAGCACTCTTAGCCTATATAAACAATTCTTAATGGTATCCAGTACATGCTGCTCGAAGCGCAGTTGGTCGTCCATGAGTAGGCCGAGATTGCGTGCCATGGTTACACACTCAAGACGTTCTCCTCGCAACATCACGTCAAGTTTGTAATTGGTGACGTTGCCTATCTGTCTCTTGGTGCCGATCACAAGAAACTTCGACTTGAGCGGGTTTAGAACTAAGCCACTATCCCTACACCAGTGGTCAATGCGTAACATATCATCGTTTAACAAATCTACGGTTCTTAGCGTCTCCAGAGGGTGAAATGTTTTGTAGATTTGCAAGTCATCGGCATACATGTGAAACTCACAGTTTCTAATACAATTCGTAATGTCAGCTACGTACAAAATAAACAATACGGGACCCAAAACTGAACTCTGTGGAACTCCGCTGTTTACAGGGGTCCTTTGGGAGAAATCTGTTAAGCCGGAGGGGTTGTTCAACCCCACTTGTTGGGAGCGACCAGACAGATAACTAGCAAACCACTTTATTGTTCCGGCACTAAAACCGTAGTATGCAAGTTTAGAAATCAGCAGCAAGACGTTGATTGTGTCGAACGCACGAGAGAAGTCCAATAAGACGAGTAGCAATGCTTCTCCCTTATCTTGTGCACTAAGATTGCCATCTATGACGTCCAGTAGAGCGGTAGCAGTACTGCATGCTTTCCGGAATCCTGACTGCTTAGTCGGTAATATATTATTTGTCTCCTGATAATCAGTTAACTGCAAGCATACCAGTTTCTCTAAGATTTTGGACACACAACATAAAATACTAATTGGCCTGAGATCTTTTAAGGCAGTGGGCTCTGGTATCTTAGGTATCGGTTTAACGATTGCGCACTTCCAGGCTTCAGGGAAAGTGCCGGAACTGATAGATTGGTTAATAATAGCAGTGATAATATATAGCGTTTTTGGTAACGTTAATTCAAGCATGTCCAACGTGATGCCATCTATACCAACCGCACTACTAGAAAAGGATTTAATGGCTTTCAAAACGGTCAACTCATCCACGGGACGTAACTCAAATGTTGAGGAGCCAAACCTCTGCGTCAGAGTCGACATGGTAACGCCTTGTCTCGAAGGCAGATCAAGAAAATGATTGTTTATATGGTTGGGATCATTTTTAGGTGGTTGGGATTAGTTTACACAGTTCGTACAGTTCATCAAATTCGTAGTTCTGCGATCGTCGACTGCGGTTGGCGGCGCCGCGCCGGCGCGCGCACGTCTGCACGCGCGCCGCGCGCCGAGGGCGGGTTTTACTTTATCCTCTAGAGCATAAAAAGCTACTTTATGTCGCCTATGCAGACCGTAAAGGCGAACTTTTAGAGCATGAGAAGTGAAAAAAATGTTTATGACCGTAATTAGATTGCGACATGCATTTATTTGCAATCTCTGATCATTAGCAGAATAAACGAGGTTACCTCTTGTTTATATGAAATAAAGTTACGCCAGTTTTACTAAATATTTAACTTAAAAACCATTTTTCTACTCTAGAATTGTAATTATCTGTCAATTAAACGACTGACAGCAGTTTTAAAACAATGAACTGTATACATATACCAATGCAGGTATTTACCATAGACAATTCAATATATGTCTGGTGGGAGAGCGGGAGGCAACTGTTTTTTTTTTAATGAGTCACATGTCAATTCCCGTATTCTGCCATCATATAGATTTTTTATTTAAATCAAATTATTTTGCTGTTGTAGAAAAAATATTAATGCAACGTTACAAAAATATTGTATGCAACGTTACAAAATAAGGGCTTAAAATTCTCGAGTCTTTAATAACACAACGAGCGTAGCAAATTTGGCACGTAGGTTCCTTCTAAGGGTTAGGGGTGCACTAAGAAATGATTTTTCAAAATTCAACCCCTAAGGGGGTGAAATGGAGGTCCGAAATTTGTATGGGGAAACAAGATTAGTTGGACTATTTTATTCGAAACTTTACAGGAGTACTTCTAACGATAAATAAGTAACCACGTGATTCAGGTTTTTTGAGAAATCAACCTTTTTTGAGAAATTCTGAAAATCGACATGGGTATTGTTTCTATGGTTTATTGGGTCGCTGATAACGTAAACAACAATGATTTTAAAATCCCACGTGGAGGACGTAAAATACCATCCCCCTGTTGGGGTGCGAGGGGGTTGAAATGAACCTTTAATATGAATCCGACAAATTTCGCAGTCGCAGCCATATGGATTTTCTTCATTTCCTTCCCGATTTCGTTCAAATTCGATATCTAAGCGTCCGAGAGGTCTCGTATTAATACGAATACGAGGTAAAATTTGGAAAAAGTGGCGGCCATATTGTTTTTCTTTATTTGCGTCCCGGTTTCGTTTAAAATCGATATCTGAGCGCCCGAGAGGTCTCTTAATACGAAACCGAGGTAAAATTTGAAAAGAGTCGCAGCCATATTGATTTTCTTCATTTTCGTCCCAATTTCGTTAGAAATCGATATCTGAGCGTCCGGGAGGTCTCCTAATACGAATCCGAGGTAAAACTTGGAAAAAGTGGCGGCCATATTGATTTTCTTCATTTGCGTGACGATTTCGTTCAAAATCGATATATGAGCGTCCGAGAGGTCTCTTAATACGAATCCGAGATAAAATTTGAAAAAAAGTCGTAGCCATATTGATTTTCTACATTTCCTTACCAATTTCGTTCAAAATCGATATCTGAGCGTCCGAGAGGTCTCGTAATACGAATCCGAGGTAAAATTTGGAAAAAGTAGCGGCTATATTGATTTTCTTCATTTCCAACCCGATTTCGTTCAAAATCGATATTTGAGCGTCCGAGAGGTCCACTAATACGAATCCGAGGTAAAATTTGGAAAAGGTGGCGGCCATATTGATTTCCTTCATTTTATGTCCCGATTTTGTTCAAAATCGATATCTGAGTATCCGAGAGGTCTCTTAATACGAATCCGAGATAAAATTTGTAAAAGTGGCGGCAATATTGATTTTCTCTTTATCCGTCCCGATTTCGTTCAAAATCGATATCTGAGCGTCCGAGAGGTCTCTTAATACGAATCCAAGGTAAAATTTGGCACTCAATACATGCCAGGGATTGTAAAAAAAATGTTTAAACTTACTATATAGGCGTGTGGGGTAGGATTGGCTTTAAAAAATGACAAGAGGTTTCTTTATTTTTTTTCCATTTATATCAACCGTTTGATTAGTATTACATACAAATAATTAACAAATAATTATTCTATCATCAATAGTTTTCGCAGTGCACGCGATGTAAAGAATATTTTAGGTTTTTTTTTACACCTTGGGTTACATTATTGGAGTTTTAGTAAGAATCCTTAATTTTTTGAAAATATAATATAGCCCATGTCAATATCACCCGAGAATAATGTAGCTTACCAACAGTGAAAGATTTTTTCAAATCGGTTCCGTAGTTTCGGAGCTGCTGTCGTAAAAATTGTGTCCCTTTACTCTAATTTCCAAACTACGAAGTTTATGATTTAAAAAAAATGTGAGATGGTTTTGGTTTCAACAAGATAGGTTTACAATTTAGAGTTAATATCGTTGAAAAACAGTCTTGCCAAAACAAAAGGACTTAAGTGCCGTGAGTTTCCTATAAAAACGACTAGTTTTGATTCAATGTATTGTATAGTGGTTTTAAATGCGGACTAGTAGGTGTCGGTACGGAACCTGTCTTTGTTATTTTAATTTTTAAATTAATTCGGTTTTAATTTAATATTAAATTCTTGATAGTTTGTGCCAAATTGCAATTCAATCGGTCCAGTAGTTTTAAAGCAAATCGGTTGTAACAGATGGAGTGACAGAGAGCCACACAATTAGGAATAAGGGTCTCTTTTTGATTTTGAGGTACGGAACGAGCCCCGCGTATTCTAACAGATTTTTGGGTACGATGTGATAGCTTTAGAGGGGCTGGTCAGGTTTTTTTTTATTTATTATTTATTTATTTATTTCTTAAGCATACAACGAATGTACCAATAACTACAAGTCCCGCAAAACTGTTTTATACAGTTTGTCTGCAGGAAGACTTTTCAAACACTTTAATATTAATTTTATACCAATTTTGTTAGTCACAATAGTTAAATAAAGATGAAAAAATGTCAGTATACGAGCAAATAGTAAGGAGTGTGAATGGAAATGAGGCCAAATTTTATTTTTGGGTGCTTCAATGGGGACTGGTAAAACCTACCTATTAAATTTAATTTTAAGATAAATAAGGGCTACACGTGATATTAAATTAGCCGTATTTCTGTACTTCAAAGGACCAGAGTTTATGACCGCTACTTGGTCGTTATCAGACCTTCTATTGGTGTTACTTTTACAAAGGGCCTTTTAAAGATATGCTTTTATTTCATCGGCCTTTTCCCCTTCGGCCTTTCGGAAATGTATGGTAATAGTTTTCGATCCTTATTTTTGCCAAAATCAAATGAAATTCAACAGTTTGCCGGTTCTCAGAATGTATACTGAATTTTCATCTGTTCATCTGTTAATGAAAATAATGAATCATAATCACCAAATTTCGTATACCGAAACCCCCAGAATGTAACAACTACTTTTCTGGAAACCGGATCTAAATCGGTTCAGCCAAACGCGAGATAATCGTGGATAAACATACATACATACATACGGGTCAAACAGAGAACCTCTTTTTTGTAGATGGTTAAAAACTACGCTTAGTACGCGGGCGAAGCCGCGGGCAAACGCTAGTAATAATATATTAATTCGGGCATCTTAGATCCAGATTATTCTCTAGTAATAAACAGTGTCCCTAAAAATAAACAGTAGCACCAACATGATGACAACACTTAAATAGCGCGATAATGATAAGGGTAAGGAGCGTGTGGAATTATTACTTTACTTTCAGTGAAAAACGCTGTGTTTCAGTATATTTCATTAATAATTCTGTTTCGAATAACGTTTAGTTCATACAAAGATTTAGGTTCACGTCTTTACTGTGCATATAATAAAATATAATAAGTACTGGCTCTGTGAGCTGTAGGTAGACCACGCGATTTTTTTTCCATAAACGGGTTGGACAAAAAAACTATATAATTACCAAAACTTCTCCCAAATTTTCACACAACACATGTTATAACAAAAATGCCGACGTTCCGAAATTGGCAAATTTTGACGAATTTTCCCATACGTATAACCAAAAAAAATGAGTAAAAAAATATTGACAATATGAGACAAAATGCGATAACGATATCGAATCATCGCCATTTTTGTTACAACCTGTACAAACCGCTGCTTTTTATTGGCAATTTTTTTTATCGATATTTAAACGTTCTTTTTATTATGTTTATGTAACTGAAAAATATATGGTAGTATAAGGATCGGTCGATCATTTATTCTGGAATATATTTTAATAGCCTACAGTGGATTCTTATTCGACAAACTATGTATATCCCAACAATCCCAATAACCGTTTGATAGATAATTTAGATACAACATTCGGCGTTAAAAACTTTGCATGAATCCGATATTGTGTTTTATGCTTGATGTCTGATACAAAGAACGTCACAAAAGCGCTTTTCAACGCGTTTATCCATTCGATCGTGTATTACAGAGCATAAAAGGATTGTTGAAGGCTCTCGTCGCCCGATCAGCACGTTTACGGTCCATTCGCTGCAAACTGTCGACAGCATATAGGTACAAGGGGGTGATCCACAACCTGTCTCGACTGGTTTCAGTCACCCCTAGTATAATTTTGGCCTCGAAATGTGTAATAACTATGCATCAGCGTAGGTCAGACTTGCACTGGTCCGGTTCAGGTGAGTTGTCAGCTAACCTAACGTTTTGAAAACGCCCAGAAAAGCGATTCACATTGTCTATACAACTATATAATGAGTTATAATACAAGCTTAGGGCCGTGAGTTTTGACATGACTGAAAAGATTTGGGTTGGTTTTGCCAAAATAAATTAAATTAATATTATTTGTAACGCAGAGTAAGGCAAGGTTAGGTAAGGTAAGCTAAGGTTTGACATCACTGATTTCTGCCCGAAAGTAACAGAATAGCAGATTTCAAGAAGTTTGGTATGCAGTTTTGTTGATGGTTACATACTCGTAGGTTTCATGTATTTTAATACGGTTTCTGACTTAAAAACACGAAATCACGTACAATAATTATCTCAATGATTTATTTAAACAAAAACCTTTAATCACTGCTAGTTGGTAAATTATATAAATTGAATATGGTCTACGAGTGCTGCTATTTTCATAGATTAGATTATTATTATTATTTTTTAAACAGGTTAACGTGACATTACAGTTTGATCAATGCGTCATGAAACAAAACTTAACTAAATACATACACATTTAAATTACACAGGTACGGTTGATTGCCGAGTATCCGTCCCCTCACAGAATCTCAGACATTCATAGGACACATTCATACATCGCCATTCAAATAAGTCACATTCCGGTGCTGATGCCAAAAGCGCATTGAGTTGGGAGAGAGCGCGTAGCAGTGGCGAGTTCCTGCGTGATACAGTGCGCGCTGCCGGCACCGCCAACAAATGGCGTCGCCGAGGCCTGAGCGTTATCCTGGGGATATCCGGAACATACAGTCGCACGAGGCGACTGACCAGCTCTGGACAGTCCGACTCTCCACGACTCTCCTCTAACGACAGTCCGACTCTCCTCTAAAACCATTATAATTTTTCAAGGTCCTCTATTTCAAAACCCAGTGTTAATAAATCCCCTAGAAGACTTCCGAAGACCAATGTCATGACTGACGTGAAAGACTGTTTTAGATTGTACAATGTTATAGCTCATTTCAATCATTTAGAGGTAAAATTATATTGCTAACCATGTTAACCGATTGCTGATCTAGCGATATACTCGATAAAGTCCAATGATTTGTACAGGCAAAACCGATAATGCGTGAAGCTGCAGTATGGAAAAATTCAGTGTAACTGTAACCTTGATTTGGGAGCTGATATGAGCACTTAATAGGTTCTAGCTATACCACATTGGATGAATATTGAAAACGAAATACAATCAAAACCAATAAAGCCATCTTAACTTCTTTTGGCAGTTCGATTTAGCACAACTGTGAGTACGAAGGCCTTTTGCAAAAAACGTACATCCCTATCATGTTTCATATGGAGATCAATAAATAAAATCATGTTACCATACAGATTGTTCCCCAACATTATTCAAGAACATGATCATTATGGTATCTTAATCAATAAATGACCTATCTTTGTAATGGTACGTCGTATAAAAAAAACAGGTTTTACCAGGTTTTAAAGCTCGAAGAGTTGATTCCGATATTCAAATAAACTCATTTTAGACATAAGGTCACTTATCAGGTATCCGCAGTAATAGGACGATATGGTTTAGTTTTTAAAGAACGTATAAGTACTTACTTAAATACAACTTTATCGATGGGTAAAAAGCAAGTCGATCAGGTGCAGTGCAACAGATGAAGCACCTTAACTATTGTCACTATTATTACGTGCAGAAAGTACCATAAAGTTCAGGAACCAAAAACGAAATATCTGCCTCTCTGTCGCACTTTACAAATATCGTCTGACAGAGACGGAAATACTTCGTTTTCAGTTCGCGATAGGCCTTCTGGCCACGAATCATAACAGGAGGATTCATAAGAGTCCGGAATATTGGTGGCATTTTGAGCTGTCGTTACTGTCATTAGTGACATCTCATTGATCGACTTTCAACGTATTGTATAGGCATCAATAAACACGTAAGTTAAAAAAGGACTTAAACAATTAATTGTGCTATATACCTAATTGCTAACAGTCAATGTGCTTATTGAATTCCTAGTTTCAATCGCAAATTAGCTGTAAAGCAAAAAAATTGCAGTTCCTATTCTTCTAAACGAAAATGCTCCGAGTTGAAAATGCAATGTAATTAGAAACTCAATTTTGAAAATAGTTTTGTAATTTCAACAAGGTTCTATGTTATGAGACTGTCCCATTTGATAAAGCCGTTTAAAGCAATTCGGAAAACGTATTATTAAGACAGAACTAGGCATTACAAGAAAATCTAAAAATGCTTATTGAGCACTTACACAAGAAAAATTGCCAGTAGTAATTTTAACACTCTAATATGTACAATTGTACATGTACTCGTACCTATATCGATATTTACTAGGTCGATAAATATGAGAACTTTAAAATGACAGCACAAATTGCCAGCAATATTCCGGGCTTTGGAATAATCACTGCACCCGTCTCCCCTTTACTCAAAGGAAAGTAAATTCTCAAATAAAAACTTTTTTAAATCCGCTTATTAGCTCCAGAATTAATCCCTGAATTGTACTTACGCCGACGCCGTAATGAAAACGAGAACTTTTTTTTATGGAAAATCCAATATATTTTATGACACTGCTAACGTTGTTATCAACTGAATATATTAAAGCCGGTACCTACCCTGAATAGGTGACGTCATGTTCACAGAGGAACGTCATTCGAAATTATATATGAGAAAGCGACATGAAGATTTCTAACCAACGGAACACATAAACTAATAATTGTAGCTTTTAATTTTATACGATAATTAAATTCACATTCTCTTGAAAGCTTAAAGTCTCAAATCTTGTTATGATTTTAATGTTGATGGTTAGGTATATGTATTTTCCACACAATGACACTATATTATGAAACTTATAAATTAAAACATGAGGACACCCCTTTTACAAGTTACGTCCTACTTACATAGATTTCGTTTCACATTGTACACTATGTACGTAACTGAGTGAAAGATGAAAGAAGCCTTTTTGTGTTATAAACGTTTTTATAGCCACGATCATTTTGCGCAGCATTTCTTTTTATACATTTTTCCTCGAGTTAAGCTTGCTTAACTGTTATTTAGTATTGCACCTTAATTATTTAATTGGGTGTTTAAGTGAAAAATCCAACAAGACAACAGGCTAATAAATCTGGGTAGCATTATGTATACCTAAAATGTTTTTTTACTTGGATGTATACTAGTGTGCGTATAGTAAATAGAATCCCATCAAAAACATAAATGTGAAAATGGCAGCCAAGTTCACCGACAAAAGAACTGAGATCCAAATGGGCGCCAAGTTCCGTAGATTACCTTACCATAAAGATATTTCGAAAGAGCAGGTAGTTGACAGTTCTAGTGACTTATTTCAACATTTAATTAATAAACATAAAACTTTGCAAACAACCCTAGACAACACAGTTTGGAGTAGTATAACTACAACAACATATGTAGCTAGTTTTTCGACAATAATAACATGTATTATTATACTCATACTCATACTTTATTAGTAACACATATTACAAGTCTATATTATTATATAGGACATTTCCATCAATTCAAAAACAATTGTACAATTGTACACATGTCATAAGCTTATGGTTACGATACTAATTATCTGTAGGTATATGTTTAAGTAAATTTTTATATTCGGTACACGACGTCATTATTTTTATCTGTAAAATACATTATTTAAGGTTAAAGAATTCTCCAATGTCATAGAACGACCGCTCAACAAGCCAAGTCTTAAGTTTATTTTTGAAGCTGATAAGACTAGGAGCGTCTGTTATGCTCATTGGCAATTTGTTATACACGGAGGGGCCCATCACGTGTATGGTTTTAGCCATTTTGACCAGTCTTCGAGGCACCGGGGCTAGTTTGTGGCCGTAGCGCGTGATCCGGTTACTTCCATCCCCCCGTTTAGGATATTTGTCTAGGTTCTCCCTGGTGTAGACGGCTATTTGTAGTATCAGGAGGCTTGGCAAGGTAAGAATGCCTAAGGTTATGAAAGATTGTTTAGCCGACTCATGCCATGGTACACGTGCCATCGCTCTTACAGCTCGCTTTTGCAGCCGGAAAACACGCCGCCAGTCAGCCCCTTGTCCCCACAGCTCAATCCCGTATTGTATGATGGACTGTATACTGGCAAAGTAACAGTCGCGGACAGCATAAAGTGGGAGGGTAGTAGCTAGCCTACCGAGGGCGAAACAAGCTCTTGCCATTTTACCACATAGGGTATCTATGTGATTCTCCCACGTCAAGCACTGGTCAATGTGAAAGCCCAAGAAGGACATGCTTTTGACTTGCTCGATGATGCCGCTACTGAGGCCAACGTTCAACGGACGGCGTTTACGCCCAGACAGATCGAACTGCATAAAGTGGGTCTTCGTTAGGTTTAGGATTAGGCCATTTTGTTCGAACCAGTCTGACAGTTGTTTGGTGACTATGTTAAGTTGCGTCTCTAGAACGTTGATATTCTGGGCAGTTACAATTACCGCAACGTCGTCCGCGTACATAAAAACCTCGCCCCCATTGACTGCACCAGGCAAGTCGCTTAGTAGGAGAGAGAAAGCTAGGTTTGAGAGCGATGATCCCTGTGGGACACCAACTATTGTCGGAAGTCCACTGGAGATCAGGCTGGCTTTCTGTCCTACCACGTACTGGATCCTCCCGTGCAAAAAATCTGCCATGAGAGATTGAGATGGCCCCCGAATGCCATAATGACACATCTTAGAGCTTAGCAGGGAATGGTCAACGACGCCGAAAGCTTTAGAGAGGTCACAGAACAGGACGGCGACCTCGAACTTTCTTTCACGCGCTTCAAGGATCTGACGTACCACTTCTCGTGCCATCATTGTAGTTGATCGTCCCGGCCTATACGCATACTGACGTTCAGAAATACTGTTCGTATTTAGTAGGTACTGAGACAGACGCGTTGTCAGTCCGTTCTCAAATACTTTGGCTACAGCTGGTATAATGCATATTGGACGGTAACAATTAAGATCTTCTTGCTTCCCCTTTCCCTTATACAAAGGAATAACCTTTACTTGTTTGAGCGGTTTTGGGTACTTCCCGAGCTCTAGACATTTGTTGAAAAGTATGGTCAACGGAGGCGCAATTGAAGCTGCTGACAGTCGTACGATTTCTATAGATATTCCGTATAGGTCTTGGGTCGGTTTATTTGCAACGCTATTTAGGATTTTTTTTTGCACCTCTGCTGGTGTAAAATGTTTAAAACGCAGAGAGCGGTCGGCAGCGGTGTACGCTTGCGCGAGAGCCTCTGTGGCGCTCGCGAGCTGCACGGGCGGGGCTCCGCACCGCACCGCAGCGGTCGTGAACTGCTCATTTAGAGTGTTTACTAAGGCGAGTTTACTTGAGAACTCAGTCCCGTCGGGATTTTTAATAATATCAGTGCAGTCAACGGATGTTTTGTTTTTATTCGATTCTCTATTGATTATGTCCCACATTGTTTTCATTTTATTTACACTGTTTTGTATTTTTGTAACATAGAAATCGGTTTTAACATTTCGTGTGACACGGTCGTATTTATCATTGAGTTCGTCTACTTTTTGGTCTAATCCATTATTTTGAGGAAGTTTATCTTTTAATTGAATAAGATCAAACAATAACCATTTTAAATTGTATACTTCATCTGTTATCCATGTATTACGTTTGGATATATTCGGTTTAATTTTGAAAGGGAAGCAAATATTTATTTTGTTCACTAGAACATTAATAATAGTGTGTGCTAGGCTATCTACGGTAAACTTTCGCTCACATAACTCCTTCCAGTCGACGCTGTCCACGGCCGCCGCAAAAGCGTCCTTGGAAGCGACCGTGTAGTTACGGACGCGACGCGTGAGCGGGGCCGGCGGCCGTATGGTTCCACGCTTGCACTCAACTACAGCTCGGACACCGTAGTGGTCGCTAATGTTTGTCATCACCGCAGCGACGGTAATCGATAGGTCGTCACATCGGTTTGAATACAAGTGATCAAGAGAGGTAGATGTTGTTCGTGTTTCTCGAGTTGGAAAATTTACTTTGTTCGTGAAGTTGTATGAAGAGAGAGTATCAAGCAAATTCCTACTGTCGGCAGTTATAGTCATACTATCAATGTTTGTATCGCCAACTATAATACAGTCGTACCTTAATTCATTGATCTTGTTGAGCAATCGGTCCAATACATTCAGAAATTCTACAGCCTTGTTTAGGTTGCTTCTATATACACAAACAATCAGAACATTTAAACCTAAAATCTCTACAGCTGTAACTTCACAAATACTTTCTAGTTGATTACTTGTCAGCCAATGCTCGGTCAGCGCAAGAATATCGCATTTCAATTCTTTTTCTAACAGTACTTCTAGTTGCTTAGTTTTGGAGTTTAGTGACTGCATATTTTGCTGACAAATAACCAGTGGTACTGAATAATCAGTTGTCCTTGCGGATCGTTCCGTTGATATCAGAAGCGGGGTCGGCGGGGACTGCCGCGGTGGTAAAGAGCTGTCGGGCGTCAGTGTGCTGCACTCTGTTGAATTGGTATTCATGTTCAGAACATTGACTAAAGTTCTGCAATACGATGGGTTGTTCGATGAAAATCCAGGTCTGATTGAGAGCTTTCTGTAAAACTTTCGAAGCTGGTATCTATAAACGTCAATGTTGAAGTTTCCTTAAAGTTTCTTACTGACGCTGATATTGTTTTGGCAATAGTCCTGCTTATGTGATTTGATCTCCTGATTTGTATGTAATCCTAAAGATTAATGTTGCTTTCCATGTATTTAACATTTTTATTGGCACTTGATATGTGGTATAGTTGTTCGTTCAATTTAAAGATATCCTCATTGTTTTGATCGTCATATGTGAAGGACCAGATAAACAGTTTATATTGTTGACGATGTTGCTTCTCGATTATGTCTTCGATGCGTTTAATGTACGTACTTTGTGATTCTTTAACGGTGTCATAGTCACTCAGGAGCAGTACAACAAAATCATTTTGACCCAGTGCTTTCGTCTGGTTATCATAATTATTTAATATCATAGTGCAAGGCGCATGTGGGTAACAATTGTTCGTCATATTCAAGTTTTCGTTTGCTAGATAAGTTCCTAGATTGCGGCCAGTTTTGTCCGAGAAAATGAGGCCATTGTTTTCGTGCAACCTACTTATGTGTGTCTGTACGTAACGCGAGGAATGCATTTCCTCCGACGTGGACTTGCTAGTCCGACGGGTTACTTCCTGGACAAGCTCCGAATTAGCAATTTTTTCTTTCAATGTGAAATTCTGAGCTATCGATGCTTGTAAGGATCTTGAAATTCTAGTAATTCTTCTTTGTTGTTTGCGAATTTTCTTAAATAAAGAACGATTTTTGTATATTCCTTTAACCTTGATAGGGAAAGTGTCGCTTCGACGTGGTGTCTCTTCTAGGTTTATTGAAGAATTGGTTTCTTCTACTAGTGTTATGAATCTTCTTTGTAGTTGATTATATTCGTGTTGCATTTGAGAGACTTGTAATTTCAATGGCAAAATTACAGAATTATTTTGATTTCCAATTTCCTCATGCTCTTCGATCAGAGTTTGGTTGTCTTCGGTTAAATTGACCAGGTCATTTCGAAGATCAGTATTTTTCGCAGTAATGTCAGCTAATTGCTTTTTAAGAATCTGGTTTTCTTTGCACAACGATTCAAACTCAACGCTATTTTGATCTTGTTCATCTGATAAAAAATTTATAAGACTTTCCCTTTCATTGAGTTTGCTTCTTAGACTACATATTAAGATTTCGTAAGTTTTTAAGCCATTGTCTTTTTCTTTTATTTGTCGCTTATATTCTGAAATTATATCATTTAGCGTCTTTCTTGTTGTTGTTCGATTCTGAATAGTCGATTTCTGCTTATTCATCTCTATCAATTTTAGGCAATGTCTTGGTTTAAAATGTAACGAGTAAAAAATAAAAAGATAAATCGTAGTTAATAACAAAAAGGAAAAACATTAAAGTTTATCTGGGGATTGAACCCTAGTTACGAATGCTTAGTTTCATTAGATCGACGCGCGAAACCACTCGGCCACGGTTGCAGATAACTCAGTGAGCGAAAATATATATAGTGTGCAAGTTTTCATGTATGGGTGCACTTCACGGATGTGGGTTACTTTTGTGCTTATTCCAGTTTGCGAGTACCCACACAAAAAAACAGATAGATATCACGATAAACTTGACAAATTGCATCTGCGAACAATGGCCGAAAGTCGTAACTTAATAGTTTCGCTCACACAATGTCACAGTTATTAAGTTCCCATCACTCTAGTTGATTGGGATTTGGTTCCATTCGTTGTATTTTGACTTCGTAATTATTTAAAAACCACTAAGTTTTGTCCGTTGATAACACTTGTCATTATTATTTAGAGCACTTGTAGCTTATCCGTAATAGTGTTTATAACATTTGACTAGGTTTGGTATTTTTTATTTACTGTATAAACCGACACAACTACTTTTGTATGTTTACGGGCGGAGGTGGCTATAGGGATACTTATATATTACTTCGGTCCACAGATGGTGCAGAAACTACGAGCACTGGTGGCAGCAAGACAAACATGGAAGCCAGAACCAGGAAGCAGCAGCACCCCTGACCAGCCGCCCTCCAGGGGCCTGCCTGTACCTCGGCCTCCCACGCAACCGCCCATATATGCGCGGCCGGCGGCGCGGAGAAGCAAGCCCGACCTAGACGTCCAGCCCGCATTACAACTTTATGAACTGAGGACTACTCCCAGTCCCAGCCCTCCTGAGAGGCGCCAGAATGTTCACGTGCGTTGAACATGCCTACATAGATTCAGCATCAAGATTTGGGACAAGAAACTGCACAGATGCTGACAGAGCGGGCAAAGTACGAACTACGTTTTGTTAAATTGACAATATACATGTTTATTTAAGATAATAATTATTAACACACACATATGTAAAAATCTGTATAAATAGCTTGTAAATTTGTAAATAAAGTCTCTTTGAGTTTGGACGTTGCTGTTGTCATTCCTCTCACTGTGGTCAAGACACCTTTAACCGTAACAGTCACATGAGTCTGTGTGATTGGCAGTGAGAATATCCCACTTTACCCTTTCCGTCTGTTGCCTTAGGTCTCTTGGTGCAGACATCCCGCACTTATTATATATATGTATATTTTAACCTATGGTTAGGGCTAGGCATTGTAGGGCTTTAGGGTTGTCTAGGGTTGTTAGGACGATAGGACAGTTAGGTTGGTAGGCTACAGCTCTTCCCATAGTTTGTTGGTAAAATCACTTACTTGATTTTACAACTGAATTGAACTAAGTGTTGAGACTTACGTGATATTGATGACAAATAAAAATCACGTGTCAAATGTATTCTAACCAGTCACGGCACATGTAACTTTTTTTATTGGTGCAATAGTATAAAACCTTTGTGAAAACTATTTTGAATATTTGATTGGCCAATGATACATAAGACGTTTAAGTTTCAAAATCGTGAAAAATTAACCACATTTCGACGTCAGTTTTGTTGGACGTTACTCTTCTATACTTATTATATTTCTATGCCCCGCGGTTAACCGCTAGTGCGTAAGGGCCCTAAGGGTTATGTTTTTCAGATCAGACACAAACTACATCACAAGTCTCACATAGACACAGGTCATAAATACATACCAGTATGTATTTATTTAATTTCTGATTTTTTTTTATTCCCCATTGCTCTATAAGGGGATTTCGGGTTAGGTTTGGTTAGATACCAACTATCTTATAAACACCATTCGTCAGATTTGTTTTGCTGTCAAAAGAGGACCGTTAGAAATATCATTATTAAGAATTTACAACGTCGTGTGTGTTGTGTAACAATAACATTCACTTGTACCTATTGTGTCCACTAGGCGCCATTGTAGTGTAATGTAGTGAAACAACAGAGAGGCACCTGTGTCGGTACCTCGCTTTGTTGCAACTCGGTACAACTTTACACAATTGCTTCCTTTACTCACTCATCTTATAATACAATTGCAGAACGGCCGAAAATAAAAGGTGCACTCCCAAGAACATAGACTCGTGATTGGGTTGCTATAGTTGCTCGGTGAGCTGTAGATACCACCGTTTTTTTTTTCAAATTTCAAAATTTCCAATGACTGACTCGACAAAAAAATCTATATAATTATCGAACCTGCTCACAAAATTTCACGAGAATCGGTTGAGAAATGCGACCTGTAGAAGGACAGACGGACATACGAAAGAATTTTTCTCGATAGCTGAAACGGAGACGCTTCGCTCGCTTCGCTCGCTCGGTCAATAATAGCTGCATTCTTACGGAGATGTTTCGAATACTTTGGTCATATTGCTAGAAGGAGAAGTGACAACCTAGAGAAGCATTTACTGATTGGCAAAGTTTACGGAAAACCACCCCGTGGTAACCGCCCAACACGTTGGTCTGACCAGATCCGTTCCACATTAAACACCACAGTCAGTGATGCAATTCATGCTGCCGAAGACAGGGCAAAATGGCACGATTTAGTCCGCGAGAAGATTGTTCGGCGAGGCCACTACCCTCAGCATTGAAGAAAGAGAGAGATATACAAGAGAGGATATAATTATGTATCTAAATAAACTATTTCAAATTAGTTTTATTTATTACTAGCATTTGCCCGCGGCTTCGCCCGCGTACTAAGCGAAATTTTTAACTGTCTACAAAAAACAGGTTTGTATGTTTGTCCACGATTATCTCGCGTTTGGCTGAACCGATTTAGATGCGATCTCCAGAAAGGTAGTTGTTACATTCTGGGGGTTTCGGTATACGAAGTTTGGTGATTGTAATTCATTAACAGATGAACAGAAGAAAAGTCAGTATACATTCTGAGAACCGGCAAACTGTTGAATTTCATTTGATTTTGGCAAAAATAAGGATCGAAACTATTATCATACATTTCCGAGAGGCCGAAGGGGAAAGGGCCGATGAAATAAAAGCATGTCTTAAATGGCCTTTAGTAAAAGTATCTGTGTACTACAGTAACACCAATAGGTCTGTAAACGACCAAGCAGCGCGCAGCGGTCATAAACTCTGGTCCTTTGAAGTACAGAAATACGGCTAATTCAATATCACGTGTAACATTTATTTTTCCTAAAATTAAATTTATTAGGTAGGTTATGCCAGTTCCCATTGGAGCATTCCATTTCATTGGCCTCACTTCCATTCGCACTCCTTACTGTCAGTCCGTCTGTTATAACCAAGTTGCTTTTACTGGACCGATTGAATTGCAATTTGGCACAAACTATCAAGAATTTAGAGCGCTCGTGGCCCAGCGGCACCCGCCTACCGCGTGCGGTGTGTGAGGTTAAGCAATGTGGGCGCAGGTCATTTCTTGGATGGGTGACCGCTTTGAGTGGTTACTAACTGATTCTCGTGCTTTGAAAGGCACGCTAAGCCATTGATCCCGGCTGCAATCGTTAAGCCAAGTTAGAGGCCTTCGAGCGGCTTGCGAACTTCTAACAGTCAAGTTGCCCACTCACTTGACAAAGGGGGGTCGAAGTTGCACCACGTCCATAGGGAGTATCCACAGTTACCCTACACGTGACCCCTGGGTGGTGCTAAAAGTGCACCAAAAACTGGCAACCGTACTTGTCTTCTCGAAAATCTCACGGTTCGTAAATAAATGCCATACGATAAAAAAAAATCTAAAGGTTGATTTAAATGGAAAAAAATATCGAAACCTCTATGTCGTTTTCAAGCAAATCCATAGATACCCCACACGCCTATATAGTAACATTTAACTTTTTTGCATACAGGCATGTATGGAGTGCCAAATTTTACCTCAGATTCGTATTAAGAGACCCCTCGGACGCTCAGATATCGATTTTGAACGAAATCGGGACGAAAAAAAAGAAAATTAATATGGCCGCCACTTTCACAAATTTTACCTCGGATTCGTATTAAGAGACCTCTCGGACACTCAGATATCGATTTTGAACGAAATCGGGACGAAAATGAAGAAAATCAATATGGCCGCCACTTTTTTCAAATTTTACCTCAAATTTAATTTCGTATTAGGTGACCTCTCGGGCGCTCAGACATCGATTTTGAACGAAATCGGGACGGAAATGAAGAAAATCAATATGGCCGTTACTTTATTCAAAGTTTAGGTACCTCGGATTCCTATAAAGAGTCCTCTCGGACGCTCAAATATCGATTTATGTCGAAATCGTATCGGACGGCTTTGATTGATAAAACCACTTACAATACACTGAATCAACACTCACTCAGTCAGTCAGTTTCTTCTTGCAATTTGGCATAAACTTTTAAGTTTTCATGTCCGCAATAAAAATTTCAATATCAATGCTAATTTCGAAATTAGCGCCCCAAAAAACCACAAAAACGACACCCATATTAATATTTAGACATTCCAACCCCCTCGCACCCCAACAGAGGGGATGGTATTTCACGTCCTCCACGTGGGATTTTAAAATCATTGTTGTTTTCGTAATCAGTAACCCGATAAACCATAGAAACAATACCCATATCGATTTTCATAATTTGTCACCACAATTCCCCTTTTAGGGGTTGATTTCTCAAAAAACCTGAAATACATGTTTACTCATTTATCGTTAGAAATACTCCTATGAAGTTACGAATAAAATAGTCCAACTAATCTTGATTCCCCGTACAAACTTCGGACCCCTATTTAAATGACCCTAACAAATTTTGAAAAATCCTTTCTTAATGCACCTCTAGACCTCAATAGAACCCTCATACTAAATTTGGAATCTCTAGAACCAGTAGTTTGGGCTGTGCGTTGATATGTCACTCACTCAGTCAATCAGTTATTTCTTGCAATTTGGCACAAACTTTCAAAAGTTTCCATGTCCACAATATTAAATTTCAAAATCGATGCCATTTTCGTAATTAACGTCCCTAAAAACCATAAAAACGACACCCATATTAATATTTAGACATTTCATCCCCCTCGCAAACCCAAAAGGGGGGATGGTATTTCACGTCCTCCACGTGGGATTATAAAATCATTTTTGTTTTCGTTATCAGCGACCATAAAAACAATTCCCATGTCGATTTTCAGAATTTGTCACCACATTTCCCCCTTTTAGGGGTTGGAGTTTCCAAAAAACCTGAAACACGTGCTTACTCATTTATCGTTAGAAATACTCGTGTGAAGTTTCGAATAAAATAGTCCAGCTAATCTTGTTTCCCCATACAAACTTCGGACCCCCATTTAAATCCTTTCTTAGTGCACCCTTAGACCTTATAAGGAACCTACGTGCCAAATTTGGAATCTCTAGGACCTGCGGTTTGCGCTGTGCGTTGATATGTCAGTCAGTCAGTCAGTCAGTCAGTTTCTTCTTTTATATATTTAGAATTTTAAAAGTAGGTATTGGGTTTCGTATAAAAATAAGCGTAGGGAAGCCAAAGTCAAGTATTGGCCTATATCTTCATAAAATTGGTAATAACTAGTGGCTCTGTCTATTACTTATTCTGTGGCTCTGTGAGCTGTAGACCTCGCAAAAAAATGTTTGTTAAAAATTTCACCATTTCCAAAAATTGATCGACATAAAAAATGTATATAATTATCGAACATGCTCACAAAATTTCACGTGAATCGGTTGAGAAATGCGACCTGTAGAGGAGAACATCAGGACAGACCGATAGACGGTACATACGAAAGAATTTTTGTCGAAAGCTGAAACGGAGACGCTTCGCTCGCTCAATTAATTAGGGTATTAATCTCCTGATATTGAAATGAATATAAATTTATTTGCTTTTACGTGGCAAATAAATTAAGACTAAAAAACACTACTTGAACATGTGTAATATACGAATATCTACAAATATGTATTAGTGTATTTATGTAGGTTTGTTATAAAGTAACGTAATTTATCTTGATTTTCCTTTTAGTTGTTAGATGCACCGCTTTTCCGCAAATTGAACTATAGTTATTAATATTTTCCCTAAATTAAAAGAAGACGCACGTTCCGTATATTAATTTTCGGTACCTAAAACGTTACTTGTTCGTTAGTCTCATAGTACGGTGACGGAAATTAAAACTCGAACCAACTAATCATTAATATGCTTATATATACCAATTCAACTTAATTGCAATATATTTAGTTTAATCCGAGATATTGCAATTGTGACAAGAACGACCAAAAAACGGTCAAGTGACTCGCGCACCGAGGGTTACGGGGTTACGTACCAAGGTACATAAGTTAATAAACTTTGTATATAAGTAAAGGTTTCTGATTATTTAAAATTACATTCCCTCGATGTGTAATATTAAAAAATCGCTTGGTAAACTTCCAAGATAATTGGAATGGTATCGTTTTTAACATTTTCTTTCATAAACAGAATTAGAATGAGCAATTAAAAAGACCCCTTCATAAGATAGGTATCCCACTTGACCTTGTAATAAGACTTTGGGTTTTACACCAGTCATTTTCGTGTAAAACAAAAAAGCATGTTTATTAAATTTCTATGAATGCAATTTAGCTTTATGTCTATTCCAAATTTCAAAACGATAGCACAAGTGGTTCCCGAAATATTTAGGAATGCGACAGACAGTCGGACAGAGTCAACACCATAAAGGGGTCTGGTACCCATTTGGTACGGAACCCTAAAAAGTACGTACCAATTTTCTTCTCAAAACGAGTCTCAGTTGTACGATATACTTACTGTATATCGTACAACTGAGTACAAAGCGTAGCAAAATTAGTCTTTGACGAAAAGAGCTTGTATCATCTCTTGTGGATACAAGAGCTCTCATAAAAAATCACGTAAAAGTAATGCTTTCCTCTTTTCGACGTGGGTAAGTAAAAATAAAAGTTGATTATGATGTGACCCGATAGCCCGATACTAAAGGGGCGACTACAAGGCCCCGGAGAATTCATTCGCTTACCTCGTCATAACTCGGCAGAACTTTAATTATTTAGTTACTAACTAGTTTTGGTAACTTGTTACAGCATTAGCAACTTAATTAAACTTACCGCAAGGAATCTATCATTTTTGTTGCTTTTAGGATTAAGTCAATACATAAAAGGGTTAATACAAAAAAGGGGTAAGGGGTTAAGGGTTATAATAATGTATGATTGAGCGACTTCAGCGTAAACCAGCTTTTGAAGGACTTTTGATGAAACGGAATAATTTGTTCAAAGGTGTTATTTTTTCACAAATACTTAGATGTTAAATTGATAAAACATAACATGAACCAAGCCATTTTCCAGATTCTGAACCTGGATTCGACCGGAATAAACTTAAATAAACGTTACGATTTTATGGAAATAGAGAGCTATTAAGAACAGAATAAGGTTTATTAAGAATAATATCGTTCGTTTTGGTCGAATTAACATTTTAAAGAAACCAATACCTACTTGTTCGATTTTAATTCTTCATTGACCAAAATATATTGGTAGTTCAGGTCTAGACTATGCATTGTTCATGAGCTGCAACGCTGAAAAGCTACCTTTTACCGCATCCAAACGGTGTAATAGGTATTCGGCCGAACCATTCGCCCGTTTTCTTTCACTAACGTCCGGCGACGTCGCCCGGGGGCAATTAGAAATATCGCCGGTACTTCTACTTTATCCCTGTTGCTAGTGAAAAAATTGACTTTATAGTTTTGCCTTTCCTTTTATTTTCATTTGAACGACAAACGAAGTGAAGTCTTATTGCCGACTAGTAAATGGAGCGATATTATTAGAGTTTTAAAATTGACACGTATCCGTAGGTATTGATTGCAATCAATCGTTTAGTAAGCCAGGATTTTGGCACACAGCGAAACATATAGGTTGTTGCAATGCAAAGAAGTTCATATGTGTACCTGTAGGTAGTCTATTTATGTATCAGTCAGATCTTTCCTAAGACATTTGTCTCATAGTAATGCCACCTTAAATTCAATACGTAGGTACCTAATCTACCTAAACCTATATATATATATATATATATATATATATATATATATATATTTATACCAAGTCGGTGGCAAACAAGTGCACGGCCCGCCTGATGGTAAGCGGTCACCGCAGCCTATGGACGCCTGCAACTCCCAGGGGTGTCACATGCGCGTTGCCGACCCTTTAAGAATGTATATAATCCTTTCTTGAATAACCCCATGCTGTAGTCCGTCGGGAAAACCTCGGCAGGGAGCTCATTCCATAATCAGAGCGTCCGAGGGAGGAAATTCCTCTGAAACCATACCGTACGCGACCATTTAGGTTCTAAGGTGTGAGGATGAATGCCCTGCCGACGGCGAGCGGTGCGATAGTAGAAAGCGGCCGTAGGCGGCGTATATCACAAATGCATCCTGCACGTGTAAGCACATATGTAAGTAGTTACTTGACAAATTTCAGTTTGAAAATACTAAATACATCAAACCACATGTCATTTGATATTTTACTTAGGAGACACTACTTATAATAAATAATAATAAATAAATAAATATTAGGGGACAATTAAGCTCAATAAGCCTTGTGTTATGGGTACTAGACGACGATATATTTAATAAATATATACTTAAATACATAGAAAACATCCAAGTCTCAGGAACAAATGTATCTGCTCAGCACAGCAACTAAATTCGGATTCGAACCCGGGACCTCTAGCTTCGGAGGCAGTGACAATACCAACTAGGCTAAATAGGCCGACGGAGTTAACCTCATTCACCCATCCCTAAAAGTGTTTCTCTATACGTTTACCTATAGCACAGAATAAGTAATAGTACAACCTGGACGTTGTTTCAGGAACAAAAAAAACTTGCGCTGAGTTTCATTCCATGTGTCAACGCTCCCATACATCGGTGCCAAAATTCGATAGAGCTATTTCACGAATTCCACCTTTTAAAGCCTATAGTCCTATTGATTTCGCTTTGTCTCGCTTTTTAGGTTCGGATGAATCATCTTCATATACCATTTTGTTTAGTTTTCCAGGACATTATTATTGCAGTGGCCTATTTATCAAAATAATACTGATGTTTTATGTCTAAAAATATGTACACAAGCTGAACGAAAACACTTGAGTACTGTTATTTCCTCTACTTTACTTCAGTTAGGAACAAATAGACCTTGGACACCGAGCTTGCTTTGCGTTGTCAGTGAAAACCCAGAGAAAACTTTCCTTGGATATGAGTTCTAGCTAGAAGCATAAATATTGCTAATTAACCGGCTTCAAAAAAGGAGGAGGTTCTCAATTCGTCGGAATATTTTTATTTTTTATTTTTTTTGTATGTTCACCGATTACTCGGAAACTAGTGGATCAATTAAAAAAATTCTTTTTTTGTTTGAAAGGGTGTGTTTTCTAGTTGGTCCCATTGTCACCAAGTCTGGATCTGTTGACGGGATCTTGGAAAAATCGAGGGAACTCCTCAAATTATATACCAAGAGGATGGGGTAAGTAAGGCTACATCGAAAGAACTCAAATTATAAGCAGGAGGATGGGGTCTGGCAAAGTTTGGATTCGGTGTTTTTTTGTTAAAAAATTACTTGTTTAATAGTATAGAATTACTTATAGACGAGACGATAAAAAGACCACAAGATTAATCGACATTTCTTTTTCACTAGAGAAGAAAACAAAACACTAGCACGCCGTTAACCGCTAGGCGATATATTTAAGTTCACAGCTCTATCGGAGTGAAAAACTGCGCCAATCCTTAATCGCTTCCGGCGAACTAGGTATTCCGGAGTTTTACTTAAATATTTTTAAATTAAATCGTAAATAGCAAAGGAAGACTCGATACCTAAGTCGATTTATTTTAATTAGAAAATTCCCTCGAATTACGAAATCCAATTATTTTGTTCGTTAGACACTGGAGCACTTAAGGTACATTGCGGATATAAATGTTTATAATTAAGAGGCGGCGTTCATGGAGATAAATCAATTTTGTTATTTATTACTGGCTTCAGTAGCTGGCTTACTTAAATCTTCTGCAATTACTGGAAATAAATTTATTTTAAACATTAAATTTAAAAAGGACTACTACTGCATCTCTTGCCTCCTTGCGTTATTTTTACTTCGCAATTGCTCGACATTAAAATATTTGAAAAAAAAGCAATGTGAAAAGTAATCCGTACTAGTTACATTGGTAACTACAACATTAGATACGCCTGGTGTTTGAAACGCGTGACAATAATATAATTTGAGTAATTTCTGGTTATAAATAGTTACGATTCGTATTAATACAGTTCTTTCATACACATCTTATGCGCTTTGTCATGACGGCCCATACCTGTATCTTACGTCAAAACCACAGAACCGAAATCAGTACGCATCAGAGAGCGTCACCTTAGATGAGTATGAATTTGGAGGAATTATCGTTCATATTTAGGGTTCCGTAGTCAACTAGGAACCCTTATAGTTTCGCCATATCCGTCTGTCTGTCTGTCCGAAGCTTTGCTCAGTGATTGTTAGTGCTAAAAAGCTGCAATTGGTATGGATATATAAATCAATATAACTGACAAAGTCGTAAAATGAAACCTAAAAAAATTTTTTTCAGGGTACCTACACGTAAATTGGGTATGACCTTTTTTTTGCTTCAACCCTATAGTGTGGGGTGTTGTTGGTCTTTCAAAATGAACGGAGGTCTTCATGAAACATTTTTGATAGGGTGAATATTTTCGGAAATATTCCCTCCAAAACAAAAAAAACTAGTGTCCCGCCCCTCTCTAACTTTTGAAAAAAAGGTCCAAAAAATTTGAAAAAAAAACATGAAAGTAAAGCTTGATAAAGACTTTCAACGAAAACTTTAGCGGAAATGATCAGTTGAGCCGTTTTTGAGTTATCGTAAAGTATTCCCTTCTTAGTAAAGGACGTATGAAACGCTGCGAAAGTATTCCCTTTGGCTTGTTATTGATTTTTTTAGAGTAATTTCATTGGGCATCTTCGAAACCCTAATACACTGAGCATTATCCGACATGCTCTTGGCCGATTTTTATTCTATAATTTTATAAAGACCCTAGAGGAATAAAGACCCTAGTAAAAAGCAACTGTCCAGTTGCACATTAATAGTTTTACTACTACTATCAGTAAAATCACTTTACCTCGAGAATCTCCAGAGTGTACCCAAGCCAGCTCTTCGATTAAACTTATAATTTTAAACCGATTTTAAGTATTAAGGCACAGGTTTGAATGGCAGATAGTAATTTGCGGTTGGCGTACTTCGTCGGTCGATTAGCTAGATCATTGATCATTTTTAGGCCTGACAGGGTTATAAACGGTTAACCGTCCGACGTTCAATCTCGGCGTGTCGATGCATCTAAAGTCCTTCATATACTTAGACACTCGCTATGCCTTGGGTTCCGCCCGAATCTCATTGATTACCTACGAGTACATACCAATAAAATTTCGCTCCCAAATCAATTTATTTCAGAGAATATAATAAGCTAGGTATTTCGCCGTATTTAATTTATTTGACATGATCAATTTATTTGACATGGACCGGGAACGTAGGGCACTGTCTGTTAGATGCAATATGTTGGCCCGTAGGTTTGCAAAATGCACTAAAAGCGTCAAACGGACTCTTTTCAAAGCCTTCTGCCAGTCATTCTATACATGCAGCCTATGGGTCAACTACACCAAAAAAGCATACAGTGCGCTGCGAGTCCAGTACCATAATGGATATAGGGCACTGATGGGACTGCCACGGCATTGCAGCGCATCAGGAATGCTTGTCGAGGGAAATATAGACTCGTTCCAGGCTATAATGCGCAAAAGAACAGCATCCCTGATGCGCCGTCTTACAAACAGCACCAGCAATAGTTTGCTGGCTATTGTAGCTGGAAGGGTGGACGGATCCTTTTTTGAACACTGGACACGAATGCACATCAGCATGTGTCCAGTGTTCAAATAAATTACCGCAATACTTTTAATTTAATAATAGTTTTAGAAATAAATACTTAATACTAACATAATCTTAAGTCAAACGCTACTTGTACTAACAACATATATGGATGTAACTGATCCGAAATAAAGAATAATAAATAAATAAATAATTACCAGAAGTGAACTGCTGATATAATTATGTCAAGATAAAATCCTAATTCTTGATACTGACACATTAGTTGGCACCTCTAATCTTAATTCATAAGAAATTACTGAAATTAACGTGGCAAAAATTGGGACGTTTACCTTGGATTATGATTGATAATATGATCAATTTATTTGACTTTTATCATACAGACCATAAGTTTTTGACTTTGATTTTCTTAATACCACGTCGGTGGCAAACAAGCCTACGACGCGCTTAATTGCTATGGTTTTAGCTATAGTTAGGTAAAAAGCAAAATCTCAGTGTAAATATTCAAATAATTAATGATTAATGGCTACTTATTAAACAAGAATTAAACCACGGCTATAATATTCATTTTGAAATCATCCCCCGACCCTTTACGATAAATAATACTGGGTTTAGTGTCGCTAAAACAACACTTCAGCAAAGCTATTGCTAAACAATGACTGCTAAACAAATGTCAGCGCTAAGCGCTTATTTAGTACTTCGTCAGCGGACATTGACCCCTGGAAAGCAGACAGTTAAATTGCTTGCGGTTCACCCTAAGTGCCGATCTAAACGAGTATCATCCGAAAGGGGCGGGTTGTTGTTCTTAGCCCTCCCAGCCTCCGGTCGCGGGCCTCTCCGTCAGTGACTAGATACGAGTATGCCTGCCTCGTGCTGATAAAGGATTACAACGTATTAGATGCGGCTTATTGAGTATTTTCCCAACAATTTACATAAGTCAACAAATAATAAGACCCTCGTCTTACTCAAATGAGATTTGGAATTGATCTTTTTGGTTGGTTGATCTCCTATCTGAGATTGTATGTGTAGGTATAATACTTCAACGGTTTTAAATAAGATTAATTGCCAATTACTGACCACAACAACATGGAATTAATTACAAACATTTTACAAACTGTAAAGTTTGTAAAATGTGGCATGGCAGAACTTTTGTGATGGTATTGATAGTGCTACGTCATCAAGTGAAATGTGGAATAAGATGAAATGGCTCAAGGGTTATAAAAGACCCAGAACCACCATTACTCATGAAAAGGCTGAGGACCTATTGTGTAGTATGGCTCCAGACTATGTTACTTCTGCGACTCCTACCTTTGTCAATAATAACTCAGAGCTGTCGTCACCGATCTCTGTATGGGAACTCACTAACGCTATAAAGCAATCAGATACGGCACCAGGTATTGATGACATATCTTGCTCTATGATTAAAAATCTCCCAGATACGGGTAAACAAGTAATGGTAAATATATTTAACATGTTCATGGCTCGCAGTTTTGTCCCAATTCAATGGCGAAACGTTAGAATAGTTCCCATACCGAAACCGGGTACAGAGGATGTGGATATCAAATTTAGACCAATCTCTTTGTTATCTTGTCCATGCAAGATATTTCACACAATCATAATTCGTAGACTAGAATGGTACATGGAGAAAGGTACCCATTTCTCAGATGAAACAACGGGCTTCAGGAGATCCCGATCCTGCATGGACAATTTAACTAGACTAGTATCACGTATTCAAACTGGCTACACCAAAGGACTTGCCACAGTGGGTTGTTTTGTTGATATTGACAGTGCCTACAATAACGTTAGCTTAGTTAGTCTTCTAAACACCCTAGATGATCTTGGAATGGGAAAACTAATCTGTAAATATTTGTGGGAATTTCTGCATTCGCGTCAATTGACTATTGAATTGATGGGTCAGCCCTTAGTTCGTGTTACGGGAATGGGCTTAGCCCAAGGGGACCCTTTGTCACCTCTGCTATTTAACATAGCTACCATCAACATATGTAAACAACTGAAGACCATATTTGTTTCACAATACGCTGATGATTTTGTACTTTACACCAGTCGTAGGAATTTAACCGATGCAGTTACAGCCGTTCAAGACTCCTTAGACACACTTAATGCCGAGATAGGAGAAATGGGTTTAAACATATCACACAAAAAAACAAAAGTCTGCGTATTTACTAGAGGGCATCCTAGAAATACTAACAAATATAAGGTTGAACTTAATGTAAACAACAGTAGAATACAGCAGGTAGATAGTGTGAAATATTTAGGTATGTGGCTGGATAGAAGCTTGAAATGGGGTCGACATATAAATGAAACACTGAATAAAACGCTAAAATTTTTGAAAGTATTTAAGGTTCTAGCTGGATCAAAATGGGGCGTGCATCCTACACATCTCAGACGTCTATACATAGCAATTATACGCAGCAGACTAGATTACGGTTGTTTCTTGTACGATGTTAGTTGTAAAAGTCATTTATACAAACTGGATAAGGTACAGAATCAGGCTATGCGGGTGATAGGCGGGTTTATACGAAGTTCCCCAACCCACGTTATGGAAAGTGAGCTGTGCCTTCAACCACTCTCCATTCGAAGAAAATATCTAGCTGCCAAATTCTATCTAAAAGCGAAATCCTTCGATAATAATGTTACAGTACAAGTCTTAAGGGAATTAAATCATTCATGTCAAAATAGGTACTGGAGGACGAAAAAAATACCTCTACTCATTGAAACATGTAACCAATATAGTAGCTATCCTGTTCATTCAAGTCCGGAATTACCAATGTACTCTGAATAAATGGATTAGCAGCTATGATCTATCTGCCAATATAAAGACATTTGTTGAAGGCATAGTATTTGCGAAAAGACACATAAACAAACTAGAATTATACAAAACAGTGTCTGATCTCCTTTCAAATAAGTACAGCTCATTTTATAAAGTTTACACAGATGGTTCTAAAGAAGAAAAGGCATGTGTGGCAGCTTTTTAAGACCCTCAGTTAGGTATCCATGCAAAATTCAATGTAAAATCAGAAATTTCTATAATGCACTGTGAACTTATTGCTATAGCCGAAGCACTGTCATTTCTGGAAACTTCAGACTACGACAAATATGTAATTCTGTCAGACGCTAAAAGCGCCCTTTCACATTTAGCTCGGTTACCCTCGAGTGGTCAAGGGCATCCGATAGCCTATAATATACTTAAATCGATTTGTAAGCTTCAGGCAGTACACAAAGAGGTGATCATCCAATGGATACCGTCTCATGTTGGGATCATGGGTAACGAGGAGGCTGACCGAGCGGCAAAGCAGGCTATAACCGATGGTATTCCGTATTATTGTTTGCCCCTACATAGCGAGGTACTGTGCAATGTAAAAACAAAATGCAGACACATTTGGAGGGAATACTTCAATGAACGGTCTCTTACGAAAGGAGTATGGTATCGAACTATTCAATGCCAGCCCCCTCGGATCCCATGGTTTGAAAAACAACGTAACAGGAAAGACATAGTATCACTTTTCAGACTTCATTCCGGGCACATTCCATCAAACAAATTTAAATTTCTAATGGGCATCTCGAACTCTCCTAACTGCCCTGAGTGTGATGTCGTGGAAGACGTCCAACCTGTTTTGATGGAATGTGTTCGCAACGAGGCCCAGCGACATGAGATGATATTCTCGAACCTAAAGTTGAATAATATAGGTGTTTGTAATAGCATTCTGGCTGCGCCATTATCGGACGAGGCCGGGATGTTATGCAGACTATACTCCAAAGTATTGTAGTTAGTAGTGTAGTAAAAGTAAATGTAGAATTAAGCAAGAGTACCTATACTATAACTTGATCTCACTCATGGGGGTGGCATAGTCACTGCGTGACAAAACTCCCTTTTAATTTAAATAAAGAAAAAGAAAAAAAAAGAGAATTAAACGACACACGATTAACAAGCTGCATGCCAAATTTCAGCTTTCTACGTCACCTGAAAGTTGGTTAAGTTTTTGATTACTAGTCAGTCAGTCAGTCAGTCAGTGGTAAAATTAAAATTAAATTAAAATAAAATTTGGTTTATTTACAAGAAAAGTTAAGTACATTTACAAATTATCCTGCGGCCCCACACTAGGCTAAGCCTGTATTGTGGTGACCAGATTCGAATATAAAATAAGTTAATTACAATAAGTTCTAGTATTACTACGGTTACATACGTATACAGTTAATATAATCAAAGATCACCGATTTAAAGAAGAAACCAGAAATATATATATATATTATTATGATGACCAAACAGTAACTAGAAAGTAGAAAGATATAACAACTTAGAGTAAAAGGTATGTGAGTGCAAGTGTGTGTGTGTGTTTGTGTGTGTATGTATTTTTGTCTGAGTGTGTGTAATGAGGATGCACGACGTGGGTGTGAGGCTACAAGATTAAGGTAGTGCCAAGACTAAGTAATGATCTTCAGGAGTTGCTCGGTTTGCCTATAGTTAAGACCTTTTAACCAACTGAGAATCTTCGCTTTTGCTTCACGAGAAGAATTTCCTGCAATCCTACCGTAATCCGGTAAAAATGCCGGTTTTTGAAATTTAATATCTCAATAACTATTTAACCTATATTTATGAAATTTTGAATGAAGAAGTTGAATGAATTTTTGAAATTGAATTAAGTTTCCAGTTGTTCTAAAGGATCTTAATACATGTACCAATTTTTATGTTAGATAGTTTTGGAGTTATTGGGGGGTCAAAAGTGGCTCCAAACGGTTCGTGTAATATAACACACGGCTGCTGTCCGCCAGTTCCTGGGGTGAACTTGTACCTACAGTACCTACGCTATGTAGTATGAATGAGAACACTGGCGGGCACTACACCCGATAGGGGGAATCGGATGACCGCGCAGCGTGTGTTTTATTTCATGCTGATATCTATTTTTAAAAGTTTTATACGGTACTCATAGCGCAGTAGGTATCAAATGATTTAAAAAAAACCGGCCAAGTGCGTGTCGGATCACGCACAAAGATGGGTTCCGTACCGACAACTACTAGTCCACATTTAAAACCACTATATAATACATTGAATCTTTATAGGGAACTGATGGCACTTACGTCTTTTTGTTTGGACAAGACAGTGTTTCAGCGAGTCTCGTACCTTACTTAGATCACTCGGCAAGCCTCATGGTGTCATGGTCTATGGGCGGTACTCGACTGGGAAAGCATACATTATTACGAGTATAACGATTGCACGAAATACTATAACTGTTAATAATATTTATACACAGACACTAAAGTAATTTTATCAATAAATGATTAAAATTGAAATTGAACTTTAGAATTATCAATTCTTAATCAACTTCCTTGCTTTATAACTGACGTATAAGTGACATCATCATGTCAGTCGAATGACGTCCACTGCTGGACATAGGCCTCCCCAAAAGACAGTAAGTGACATACACAAGAAATAAATAAGTTTCTGAGAACAAAATATTTTTTGGTTCGGTCCGGTGGTACCATAACATTGCATTGTCACCGAATTTACGTAAGGATGCCAAGGCAAAGATGGCTAGTTGGTAGTGACACTGCCTCCGAAGCTAGAGGTCCCGGATTCGAATCCCTGCCAGGGCAATTATTTGCGCATTTAGCACGCATATTCGTTCCTGGGACTTGGATGTTTTATTCTTCTTTTGTTGTGTTATTCTTTATTTAAGTATGAAGTTATCTATATAAGTATGTATATCGTCGTCTAGTACGCATAGGTAGTACAAGCTTTGCTTAGTTTGGGACTAGGTCGATTTGTGTAACATTGTCCCCCAATATTTATTCAAGTATATTTTTGCACATGTATGTTTAAACAGTAAAAAATGGGTTCTAGCGAGAGATAAATATTATCACACAATTACGTATTCCCATCAGTATATTCCTTCCTATTCAAGTTGATAGCCGATACCCGTTAGTTACCGGCGTAAGGGCAGCGTTGTACTCATTGCACTTGCAACATGAGCAAATATTAGTGATGATAGGTTTACTTCTCAGTCTGGCCAACGCCAGCCATTAGAAACTTATAATGACCAGTATGCACAAATGTGCGCTAACAGGCAGAATATTGAGGACTGCCTTTGGTTCTACGAAACGGTTGTGAAGTAACGAGTATATTCTAATAGCTTTACAACCGTTTCGTAATATACAGTTCTACAACTATAAATTATTAGTGTAAAATCGCATTTTCAAATGGCATTTAAGTACCTACTTTAGAAGTCATCTTTTAAACAACATAGGACTTAAACACTTATACTATTACTTATTCTATGCTTACAGTATAATTTATTTATCATCATCATCATCATCATGTCAGCCGAAAGACGTCCACTGCTGGACATAGGCCTCCCCCAAAGACTTCCACAATGACCGGTTCTGCGCCTCCCGCATCCATCCATTTATTTATAGTCTTACTAGCATTTGCCCGCGGCTTCGCCCGCGTAAGCGTAATTTTTAACCGTCTACAAAAAAGAGGTTCACTGTTTGACCCGTATATATGTATGTAGGTATGTATGTATGTTTGTCCACGATTATCTCGCGTTTGGCTGAACCGATTTAGATGCGGTTTCCAGAAAAGTAGTTGTTACATTCTGGGGGTTTCGGTATACGAAGTTTGGTGATTGTGATTCATTAAAAGGAGCATCCAAAAAGAAAATTTGGCTTCACTTTCATTCGCACTCCTTACTGTCAGTCCGTCTGTTACAACCGAGTTGCTTTTACTGGACCGATTGAATTGAAATTTGGCACAAACTATCTAGAATTCAGAGCGCTCGTGGCCCAGCGCACCCGCCTACCGCGTGCGGTATGCGAGGTTAAGCAATGTGTGTGCAGGTCAGGTCTTGGATGGGTGACCGCTTTGAGTAGTTACTAACTGAGCGCTCTCGTGCTTTGGAAGGCACGTTAAGCCGTTGATCCCGGCTGCTGTTTACGACAGCAGTCGTTAAGCCAAGTTAGAGGCCTTCGGGCGGCTTGAGAACTTCTAACAGACAAGTTTCCCACTCACTTGACAAAGGGGGGTCGAAGTTGCACTACGTCCGTAGGGAGTACCCACCGTTACCCCTGGGTGGTGCTAAAAGTGCAACAAAAACTGGCAACCGTACTTGTCTTCCCGAAGATCTCACGGTTCTTAAATAAATGCCATACGATAAAAAAAAATCTAAAGGTTGATTTAAATGGAAAAAATATCGAAACCTCTATGTCGTTTTTAAAAGCCAATCCATAGATACCCCACATGCCTATATAGTAACATTAAACTTTTTTTTACAATCCCTGACATGCATGGAGTGCCAAATTTTACCTCAGATTCGTATTAAGAGACCTCTCGGACGCTCAGATCTCGATTTTGAAAGAAATCGGGACGCAAAAAAGAATCAATATGGCCGCCACTTTCACAAATTTTACCTCGGATTCGTATTAAGAGACCTCTCGGACAATCAGATATCGATTTTGAACGAAATCGGGACGGAAATGAAGAAAATCAATATGGCCGCCACTTTTTCCAAATTTTAACTCAAATTCGTATTACGAGACCTGTCGGACGCTCAGATATCGATTTTGAACGAAATCGGGTTAAAAATGTCAATGTCGGGTTAAAAATCAATATGGCTGCCACTTTTTCTAAATTTTACCTCGGATTCATATTAGGGGACCTCTCGGACGCTCGGATATTGATTTTCAACGAAATCGGGTTGGAAATAAAGAAAATCAATATGGCTGCCACTTTTTCTAAATTTTACCTCGGATTCGTATTAAGAATTCTCTCGGACGCTCAGATATCGATTTTGAACGAAATCGTGACGGAAATGATAAAAATTAATATGGCTGCCACTTTTTCTAAATATTACCTCGGAGTCGTATTAAGAAACCTCTCGGATGCTCAGATATCGATTTTCCTCGGAAATTGATAAGGAAATGAAGAAAATCAATATGGCTGTGACTTTTTCAAAATTTTACCCCGGATTCGTATTAAGAATTCTCTCGGATGCTCAGATATCGATTTTTAACGAAATCGTTAAAGAAAAGAAAAAAATCAATATGGCCGCCACTTTTTCCAAATTTTACCTCGGAGTCGTATTAGAGGACCTCTCGGACGCTCAGATATCGATTTTGAACGAAATCGGGACGGAACAGAAGAAAAGCACTATGGCCGCCTTTTTTTCCAAGTTTTACCTCGGAATCATATTACGGGACCTCTCGGACACTCAGATATCGATTGTGAACGAAATCGGGACGGCCGCCACTTTTTTTCAAATTTCACCTCGGATTCGTATTACGAGGCCTCTCAGACGCTCAGATATCGATTTTGAACGAAATCAGTTTGGAAATGAAGAAAATCAATAAGGCCGCCACTTTTTCCAAATTTTACCTCGGATTCGTATTAAGAGACCTTGTGTACGCTAAGATATACTTGTTGATTTAAATGGAAAAAAAAATCGAAACCTCTATGTCGTTTTTAAAAGCAAGTCCATAGATACCCCACACGCCTATATAGTAACATTAAACTTTTTTGCATACAGGCATGTATGGCGTGCCAAATTTTACCTCAGATTCGTATTCAGAGACCTCTCAGACGCTCAGATATCGATTTACAACGAAATCGGGACGAAAATGAAGAAAATTAATATGGCCGCCACTATTTCCAAATTTTACCTCGCATTCGAATTACGAGACCTGTCGGACGCTCAGATATCGATTTTGTACGAAATCGGGAAAGAAATGAAGAAAATCAATATGGCTGCGACTTTTTCCAAATTTTACCTCGGATTCGTAAAAAGAGACATCTCGGATGCTCAGATATCTATTTTGAACGAAATTGGGACGGAAATTAAGAAAATCAATATGGCTGCCACTTATCCCAATTTTATCTCGGAGTCGAATTAGGGGACCTCTCGGACGCTCAGATATCAATTTTGAACGAAATCGCAACGGAAATGAAGAAAATTAATATGGCCGTTACTTTTTTCAAAGTTTACCTCGGATTCCTATTAAGAGTCCTCTCAAACGCTCAAATACCGATTTTTATCGAAATCGTATCGGACGGCACTGATTATAATAAAACCACTTACAATACATTGAATCAAAAAAGGTCGTCTCTGCATAGGGAATTCACGGCATATCATGCACCTTAAGATTTTATAAGGAACATATTAATATTTAGACATTTCATTCCCCTCGCACCCCAACAGGGGGGATGGTATTTCACGTCCTACACGTGGGATTTTAAAATCATTGTTGTTTTCGTTATTAGCGACCCGATAAACCATAAAAACAATACCCATATCGATTTTCAGAATTTGTCACCACATTTACCCCTTTTAGGGGTTGATTTCTCAAAAAACCTGCAACACGTGTTTACTCATTTATCGTTAGAAATACTCCTGTGAAGTTTCGAATAAAATAGTCCAACTAATCTTGATTTCCCACACACACTTCGGACCACCGTTTAACCCCCTTAGGGGATGATTTTTGAAAAATCCTTTCTTAATACACCTCTAGACCTTATATGGAACCTACATACTAAATTTAGAATCTCTGGAACCAGCAGTTTGGGCTGTGCGATGATATGTCACGCGCTCAGTCAGTCAGTTATTTCTTGGAATATGGCACAAACTTTCAAAAGTTTTCATATCCACTACATTAAATTTCAAAATCGATGCCATTTTCGTAATGAACGTTCCAAAAAACCATAAAAACGACACCCATATTAATATTTAGACATTTCATCCCCCTCGTACCCCAACAGGGGGGATGGTATTTTACGTCCTCCACGTGGGATTTTAAAATCATTGTTGTTTTCGTTATCAGCGACCCGATAAACCATAAAAACAATACCCATGTCGATTTTTAGAATTTGTCACCATATTTCCCCCTTTTAGGGGTTGATTTTTCAGAAAACCTGAAACACGTGTTTACTCATTTATCGTTAGAAATACTTCTGTGAAGTTTCGAATAAAATAGTCCAGCCAATCTTGTTTCCCCATACAAACTTCGGACCCCCATTTCACCCCCTTAGGGGTTGAATTTTGAAAAATCCTTTCTTAGTGCACCCCTAGACCTTATAAGGAACCTACGTGCCAAATTTGGAATCTCTGGGACCAGTGGTTTGGGCTGTGCGTTGATATGTCAGTCAGTCAGTCAGTCAGTCAGTCAGTCAGTCAGTCAGTCAGTCAGTCAGTCAGTTTCTTCTTTTATATATTTAGATATAATTTATTTACTTTGACGCGTTATTAGATTTTATATTAGTGTTTATCTGATTGTGTATTTTTAAGTATTTTTTACTTGGTCTGTGGTTAAAGTATGTGTTTATGCTGGTTCGGAATTGGAACTAGCAAAACTTTCGGGATGATAATTATGAAGTAACTACTACGTTTGAATTGACTTAAAATGTTGACCCAAACCTGCTCCCCATTGAATTCTCTAAACGATTTTAAGAAGTTACTTGCACTATATTACTTACTTATTAATTAGGAGGGTAGAAACGCTAAATTAAATTATGTCAAGAATGGCGTACCTACTCACACTTGACCAAAGATTTTGGAGAGCAATGAAGCAATCGAGTGACTCGACACAGATCCCGTCTGACGTATTCGCAATTGTTGATATTTACAATCCAGCCACGACAACCATGACTGACGACAAAGTAAATATTTAAGCATATACTCGTAGAGTAATTTGTAGGCTATGGAAGGATTAACAACGGTGAATGTTTAAGAGAAAACAATCAGAATGTATAAAGGTTATATATACTAAAGCCAACCGTTCTGCGGCTGCATCGTTAACCGTGACAACTTAACAAATGTATGAGAAGTTTATAATAAAAACAAATGAAAATTATTTGCTTGCCGTAGGAGTTCCTTTGTGGAGGAAGGAAACGAGGCCCGCGATGTTTGTTTGTGGCAAACAATGAGTCTGCAATTTGCGGGCGACGACGGTCGCTTTGTTGATGCGAATCAAAACCTTAACAAAATAGAGCTTTTAGCTCAGCAGAACCGAATTTAATTATACTTCCTAAGCACATAATTATTCTAACCCGCTCCCAGTTAGTAAATAATTATGATGGCGCCTCCACCCCGATCTTGAGTTCCGTTGTAAACATAATTTATCGAGTCCTAAGTACTACACTCGGGGATAGACAGGTTTTCATTCATTACTTACAGACGCTCAAAACCGCATTGCGTACTCTCCCTGTCATGCTTGAGAGAGAAATGATGAGGCAATCTTATTGTTGTTTCAGTAGTCATCTACTAAACCATGCTATCTTTCCAATGTAGAGTTCCCTGGACATAACGACTGTCTTGTTTTGAATAAAACAACGAAAATAAAAACACACAAATGTATCGGGTTTCGCCGCCATCCTAAAAACAAAAGTAAAATTGGTAACAAACTCTTTTGGCACACATTTCTTGTTTAGAGAATAAGAGAGAAACCGTGAAAAACTTGGCAATTTCCTAAATGGGCAATTTTATCGATGTTTTGTCGACAGTCTGGTGAAATAATAGCATCGAACGGAAAATGGATGTAACGTGTCAGCTGTATCATAATATTTAAGGGGTGCATTAAAACAGTAAACAATGGACGGTTTTTATGTTTACCGTTCATAATTTCATATTTCACGTTCAGTAATATCCGATGAATATTTAAGTAAGGCTATCAAAAACAAATTGTTTATGATACGCCACGCGTATTATTTTTAACTACTGTAAAGTGTAAAATAACTTCAATCTTATTCTTTATATTAGTATTAGCTACTCATATGTTTTATGAAATAAAATATTATCGTATCTTACTAAGCATGATTAGTAGCAAGCTGTACTAAGCCAAGGGATATGTTGGTGTCAGGCTCAGTAAATAATACAGTACGCTGGTATTTATCAAAATATGTATAACTTTTTTATCAAAATACCACATACAGCATTAGTTTTGTATAGACTTTTCACTATGTTAGATAATGCTTCATTAATATTGTTAGACATGCAATTAATGGATATGCAACTAATTATTAATATCGTAGTTATATCTAAGGCTGTTGTTAACCTATCTATATCCTATTTAACAAAATGTGATTTCAGATAAATAAATAAAATTCTCAGTACTTGAAAAAATACCTTCAATCAACCAACGCATAAAAAGCATGGGATGTGTTATTTATCATACTAATATTACCATAAGAAAGTCGGGCCATTCATCACAAACTGCTGACTTTCCTTTTATGCCCAGAGGTTAGGGCGAACGCGCAAGGGCGTAAAAGAAGGGATCTACCGCTTAGATTATTACGTATAATTTGCTAACAAAAGGCTGAGAGTCGTTAATTTTTAATATATTACTTTACGGCCCAGGTAAAGCCGCTCTTGTCCCAAACGTATACCTATATACTACCTAAACTCCTATCCATTACCGCGAACCGCGGTCCTGAAAAACTTTATAGGAATTAAGGTATATAGGTACATAGAGATGATTTGGGTGTGATTTCAGTAGTACATATTCACGTTTAATGATTCAGAACCTTGGAAAACATATTCATTGTATTTTCAACCAGTGCCGTTCAACGCAATCAAATTTAGTAAAATGCTAAAGTGCATAACAGGGTGGTGTGTAAAGCTGAAATAATGGTTAAATTTGTATTTTCAATTAATATTCGCAAAAATTTTATTACTAGAAGAAATTGGTTCGGGATATAACATATAATTCCTATCAAACACATCGGCACACACCGGCTCCGACAAAAGGGAGAAGACCTCAAGTTCTAGTTCATGTGCAAAGGCTGAAACGGGGAAGTGTTTCTTAAGCACTCAGGTCAAAAGTGCACCTAACACATGAATACCAAATGAATAAACAGATACTTATTTCATTACACAACTAACCTCCTGTGACACGTATGCAAAAATAACTAAAACAACCAGTTTGTTGCATGACGTTCGTTATTAATATTTGTCGCTTGTTCCAACTGATCTTAAGGGCTAATTCTAATAAATATAGATAATGTACATAATGTAACATGTCATGTTACAATAGCATATACTTTAATTTATTAATAACTAATTATTACAAAATCCGCAACAGGCTTCGTCAACACCGTCAACCTAACCTAACCTAATCTAAAGGACCGCCCCGGATCGTAGATGGTTCAAAAGTTCCCATGATGCTGGCGGCGTTGCCACGCTGAATGGCCAACGAAATCTGTTGAGCCAAAAACGATCCGGAACGAGGATCGCAACCCCTCTCTCTCAGCCGCCGACCCACATCTTTTAAAAAGTCTCTGGGCTCTGCACCCCAGGGTCCCGCAGTCTCCACCGCCACCGGCACAAAGTCGTACACTGGTTCCAAGGCAGAGTATTTTAAATGTTTCGCTCGAGCCGCCGACTCTGCCGCTGACCCCGCGGATCTAATGGTGTGACTCAAATGAGATGGGGCAAACGTGGTCACGCACGCTTCCGCCAAGGAACCAATGTCAGACCGTCTGGCCTTTTTCCATCAGTGCGGCATAGCCCCGGAGGCTCCAGGACACACGGCACGTTGGCCGAAACTAAAGCCCGGCGAACCACCTCGTTAATGGCATGATGCCTCGGAAACCGACCCGCACACCTCTGACAACTAAGTCCATGATGCCCGTCTTCCTCAACCATCACCCCACAAATGCAACGGTGCGCTTCGCACACCTTACAACCCAAACGTTACGCAACAGAGATTCTAAGAGAATCGTTATCTAAAAGAGTACCCAGGTGGGGGGAAGGTAATGCGTGCAGCCAAGCCCCCGACTCAGGGCTAAAGGCGGCCTTGAAGTGCGCTATATCGGAACCTACTGCCTCCTCCAGAAGATCCGCACAAATGCGTTTGCACAACAGCTCATCCCAACCTCTCTGCACGGCAAGACTTTTAGGCTGTTCATCCCCTTGACAAATGGCCGACCACCTACCGAGCGCCTCCTCGACAAATGGTATCCGAATATTGCCACCATCAACCGATAAGATCCGAGTGACAAGACCCAAAGTCCCATGAGCCGAGGCCAGGAATGCCACCACGCCGACCTCCTGACATCGCCGTATTCCCAACCCTCCGTGACGAATCGGTAAAGCAGCTTGACACCACTGCGTTTCATTCAGATGTACATTCAGAATGGACTTCAGAGCCAATTTAAGCGAGGCATCCACCCTCGCCACATCATCCTCAAACATCCAGATGGGAGACGTTCTCAAAATGTACATCATCCGCGGCACCGCGAAACAGTTCCTCAGAAGTGCAAGACGGACGTGCGCGGATAAATTATTCAAGTGCTCCGAAGCCCTAACCAACGCCAACCGCTTCTCCTCTAGCGCCGAACTGACCCCCTCCGGGAAGATAGGAGCACCCAGCAGGGAAAAAGACGATTTCTGAAGATGCCGCACCCCCGGTAACACCTCCTCAAAACTCTCCATCAAACCCGCGTCCACAGTCCCACAGCCGAAAAGCTCGCATTTAGTGGGGTTTATCTCTAAACCCATTCCCTTCAAAGCCGGCACCAACTGCGGCTGTTACAATTAATATTGCAAATAGTACAGGTGTGTAGTGTATAGACTACCAGGAGAGAGGAGAGCATAAATCGGTTGCAAGTCTCACCGCACAAAGCGAGCCACTACTGTGACAGCCACGTTCGCTTATCTTAATTGCCTGCGCTGATACCATCCATCTGAGATTTATCCGCAGGACTGCGGTTCGAGAGGTAAAAAGTTTAACGATACCGCATCCCCGATTCTGTTTTCGTTTTGTGGGTAATTATCAATACCTATCTCGAATTCTTAGTAGAAAGGGATTTATTTTATTTCTATGCTTTGCCCGCGACCTCGTTATATTAAACATCCATATCAACTTTTCTATTGCATTGCTTTGGGGAAGGATTCTGAAACGAACCAGCACCCGCATCCAGCGGATACTCGCGACCACTAGGTCATCAGTCGACCGAGGTTTAGGCTTAAAGAATTAATTTATTTCCCGTAAGATAATCGCACCAAAACTCAATACTTTTGCTTTTACTAATATACTTAACCTACTGCTCATGCTATGTCACGTAAGTATGATCCCATCAAAAACATAAATGTGAAAATGGCAGCCAAGTTCAATATGCGATGCGTGGTTGTCGTCTTCACCGACAGCTTAGATCTAAATGGGTGCCAAGTTCCACAGATTATCTGAATCTGAAAAGGTTACTTTAACTTGACAGTTTTCTTGAATATTCAACAGCTTTTATGGTATTTATTATACATACTGCGTAGAAAACTATCCTAAACCTCCAGGACACTATGATCAGATTCTAACTTCATAACTATGGGACCACCCCTGAAGTATACCGGTTCAAAGAAAAAATGTTTTTTCCAAATCGGTTAATACCTGAATGACGGTGTTCCGAGGAAACAATCATAAATATAAATAATTCTGACGTTTTTTGGTGTACACACATAATTACCAAGCTGGATGCCAAATTTCACCTTTCTAGGTCACCTGGATTTTGGTTAGGTTTTTGATTACTGGCGAGTCAGTCAGTCAGAAGTGGCTCGCTGCCACGTGGTGCTGCCTGTAGACGTTGCATCTCATTGCGTTTACACGTACGTTTTATGCTTGATATCTTTGCTTAGATCCCTACTTATTAGCTCTCTATCAATACGTAGGTCCTACTGACATGCTCAATATTGCAGTAACACGTATAAACATACTCGGAACGAGTAAGTACATACTTCAATTGTGCTCGAATGGCAACGTCGAAAAAGTCCAAAATTAAACGATGATTTGGTACACTTGGCCGAGCCCGGGTCATAACCGTGTCAGCCCGGCAAATAATTTGTCTACATAAAGTGTGATAGTAACACACGTCACACTTATTAACACTTCGATTGAGAGGTTTGATAGGTAGGCAGGTACAGATTTTAGTGAATGTTTTCCTATCTTTTTTGCTAGAACCGTCAGTATATCTCTTGCAGTTAAAAAACAATAGGAAATAATTAGTGGAACTGCCTTCAAGGTTTTTGCAAAGTGTTTTACATTGCTGGAAAGTTTCAACGAAAGATAAAAGTAGTTTTCAGCTGTAGAGTTTCGGCTGTAGTTATATTCATACAATTTAAGAAATTTTAGGCTAATAATAAATGTCTACAAACGAAGGATTTTTAAACGAGTTCCTTGTTTAAAAAAATAGGCCCGTATTTGGGTCCGGTATTGGCTTCCGCATAAGATATTGGGCAGTGCATGTCCCCACGTCATAACTTTGTCTATCAAAATAAAAACGAGAGAAAAAATCTACTGGGAATATGTCCTTTTCTATTAAATCTCGTAAAAGGAATATCGGCCCGTGAGTTATCGGCATACGATAATGTGTTACACTTATGCTAGGTCGAGTAAATCTCTTATTTTAATTATGGAAAATGAATGCTACCTAACCAATTTCAGTGCGAAGAACCCCCTAGGCGGCTGCTCGTCTCGTAGCCACTGTCCTCTACAAATGGTTTTTTGCATGTTTTCGGCTACGAAATGAATAGCAGTAGACTGTTCCGTGTCCGGGCCGGCCCGTTTTCTATGACAGACAATAACGCAACGGCCGGCGTATTTCTCTAGAAGAAAACGAGTCGGCTCACTCATAAGCTAACTCGAAAATGTTGCGTAATTCACCTTTCTGGTGCGTTGTGTCTGTTAATGCAGAAAACAGATCCAACACATTCGCAATGTCCGGAATATAGCAATGTCTATTGTTATTTTAACAGCTTGGACGCTTTTGCGATCAAAATTAACGTAGTTTATTCTTGGTATTTAGGTTGTAGCTATAATAAAAGATAATTTGATGTATGATAGGATTGCCTCTCTCATTCGTAATGCATAATAGTATTGTGCGTTTAACCACTTCTGCATTTCAATTGCCTGCTGCGGTTAATCAGGGCTTTATTGGGCAGTAGCGTTGGCAGTAACATTAGATTCTACTGCGCGAGATGATCACTTAGGGCTACCAGTAACGCGATTATTAAGTCCTATTCAAATAAACAATTATGTACATACCCCATCAGTAACCCACTACAGTTTCAGTTGATATGCAATGCAGTTCATTTGATTCGACACGAGGTCTTATTACTTATATTTTTCTGTATTCAGAAATACATAAACCAGTTATATATTTTCTATTATACGAGTATTATCAAATAAACATGAAATATTTCTTAAGATCAAGTACTTTATTCTCAATTGTTATGTTTGGTCTTTGTTACCTATTTAGAATTTATCCGTCATAAATATCTGCTTCACTTGAGCCATTGTTATCCAATAAATAAAATGATGTTTTCTAAACGGAGGATTCACAGATCATATCCCGGAAGAAGGATAAGTATCCCCTTGATTCTAGTAGGCATCTAAACAATTTTATTGTCCGTTTAATACACTCGGGGCCACTTGGTGAGGAAATTCGATACCAAGGTACCCATTTTACTTGCTGTTATTCATATTATTGTAAAAATTATAACGCAGTTAACTACTTAAAGTGAGTACCTACTTTACAGGGCGTCCCACGGCTATGCCACATGGAGGGAAAGTACCTTGGATATTGTAGATGGAACATTTTACTGAAAGAAGACATTATTTTAATTATAAAAACTTTTTAATCTACATTCATAGATTTTTAAATAATTACATAGTTGAACCGGGAATCGAACCCGATACACGAGAAAAAAAAATACCCTGTAGCTTTATCATGCCAATCGAAAGGCTTCATTCATCATGAGTATTATTTTTTGCAAAATACATAGTGTCAGATATAAAAGGAAGACCATGAATCACATTTGATGTGAAATTTTGTTCAGAAAAATGAAAACCTGACATTTCCGTAAGGACAATACAACTGACATTATTATTTTACAGTACCTATTACTAATGAATTAGTACCCACTTGAGAAGCACGCATCCCTATTATAATTTACTTTTCTGGATCGGGACAAATGGACAAATAAGATGGCCACCGAGATCTCAGATCTAACCCCATTTAGACATTATATTAATTTAAAATTGTTTTCTAAATTAAAATAATGTCTTTTTTCAGTAAAATGTTCCATCTACAATATTCAAGGTATGTATGTATGTATGTAAGCACTTTATTGTACACAATTACAGGTTGAAACATAAAGAGGTCACAAAGCATTAAAGTACAAAGGCGAGCTTATCCCTATAAGGGATCTCTTCCAGCTAACCTTTGAGCAATTGAGTGGAAGGTAGGTAGAATAAGATAGACAAACTTAAACCATGTACAATACAAATAAAACAGATGCAATATATATATGAAAAATAAAACTTATAATATATGCATAAATGTAATCGGTAAATATATACATTATATATATCCATACAAATGTCGTAAATATGAGTAAATTAATAAAATTTTAAAACTGTATTTAACCAATTCACTAGTTATTGGAAAGCCTCAACTTCTTTAAATGACTCTTGAGTGACGCGACAGACGGGCACTGTCTTAGTGACAACGGCAACGCATTCCACAGCGCGCACAGCGCGCACAGTAAAAGACCTGGAATAAGTCCGCGTCAAGGTATGTACTTTCCCTCCATGTGGCATAGCCGTGGGACGCCCTATATTTGGCAAAGAAGTAGATATAATATATATATAGTACTATATATGGTAATAAATACACATTCTATATTCGTTTCTCGTATGTAGGTGCTACTATTTTTGGCTATCTCGATAGCTAACCACTAATTTTATTAATTTTCTAGCAACTAAAAAGAAGCTCTCATTGGCTTTATATATTTTGAGCCAGTGAGTTTCCTTAAATTTTAATATGATACTTATCGGGCACGAATTGGAAAAAGATATTACTTTAATAATGCGCTGGCATTTGGGCTTCGAACGCTCCGATCTACTATGAAACTTAACGGGGCACGTACAGCAAATATTTTCGGAGTATTTTTTTGAGGCTGCTCCAGATGGATATATTTTAATGGTTATAAAGCAAATAATCGTTATATGGCAGTTGGTCTGGCTCAACGCGGACTCGAATCGAATTCTGCAAAAAGAACTACCTGTGGTGTTATTTACAGTTCTTTCTCTTTTAAATAAATAAATATTCGGGGACAATCTTACACAAATCGACCTAGTCCCAAACTAAGCATAGCTTGTATTTGTGGATACTAGACGACGATATACATACTAACATAGAAAACATCCAAGACCCAAGAACAAATATCCGTGCTAAATGCACAAATAATTGCCCTGGCCGGGTATCGAACCCGGGACCTTTAGCTTCGGAGCCAACTAGGCTAAACAGGTCGTCGTTTTGTGTTTAACTACTATCAATATCATGATTAAATAAAGACGATGTACTTATATACCCTGTTACGTGTAAAAGGTTTGAATTACTATATACGGGATGCCCGGTGGCAGATTTAGGTTTATGAAAACAAAACAAGATAAATGCGGATTACATTTTGTAATAAGTATTCATAGTTTTAAAATGTTGAACTCAGTTCTGAATATACTCCTCAAAACCTATTCTTTAATTTGTCGCTTATTGTTTCTGTATGTTTCGGTTCGGTTCTTCCAATTTACTAAGACTTAATGCCGGAGGGCCATGAAGTCGCTCTCATATATATATATATATACTCGTACATAATTGAATATTTAGTACGGGTGAAAATAAAATAAAAGGTAATTGTTATTTTTCATGGCTTTACGTTATTTTGATTGTGTTTGTTATTTAGAGAAAAATGAACCATATCAGTAACCCATTTTGTGTCGCATTTTACCCGTTTAAGTCCCGACTTAATGCAAGCGATTTCATTTTTCATAAAAACCTAAAAGCAAAATTTTTTGTTTTGAAAAATAAAGGAAAGTCTCCGTTACACAGAATGTGCTAATACCGATATTTAAGGTAACTCCCGGTATACTACGTACTACCATGTTTTTAGGGTTCCGTACCCAAAGTGTAAAAACACTCAAGAACCGTAATAGCTAGACAGTTGAAATTTTCACAGATTGTGTATATCTGTTGCCGCTATAACAACAAATACAATAATTAAGGGGGGCTCCCATACAAAAAACGTGATATTTTAGCCCTTTTTCATGGCTACCACTGGCCGAGCTAGATCTCAAGAACCGTAATAGCTAGATAGTTGAAATTTGCACAGATTATGTATTTCTGTTGCCGCGATAACAACAAATACGAGTATGTATATTTGGATAGCAGTAGAAACGAAAACGGCTTCATTTACGACGAATAGATTCCCATTCTCTAAATCTAGCAGATTCCAGTAGATCACTTCAACTCCTAATAACGCAAAAACAGTAACGTAGAAACGCTATTCTCATTACCAACCCTTAATCCGCAATGATCACAATAGCAAAACAAACACTGGTACCTCCCTCGTAAATCTTTAAAAAAAATTGACGTTGCTTGCTTGTTGGCTTAAACATATGTCACTTCCACCAGTGTCACCCTGTAGCTACTTTAGCAAAGCTTGGTTAAGCATAGGTCTAAAGCTTGTTTGAAAGTTATAATTTATATATGCGTACTTTATATCCGTGACTATCAATTTCCCGGCGCAGTGTGTCCCAATACCGGGTGCAGAAAACGTTAATTCAGCGGTCAGACACCGCGTCGGTTAATGTGTCATGTTAATGGGCTTCGGTGGAATATCGGGACATCCTTTACGTTCTACGGTCTCCCAATTTATTTTATCGCACAAGTGGTATTGAAAGAAATACGAGTATCGTACGATTGTCGAATCGAATCAGGTTTAAATTCGATTTATATTCAATATCTATTGACCTTATCAATTGTTTAAGTTCTGTGGGTGATTGGTTTTATACCTATTGTAAAGCAGATATTTAATTACACGACATGACCGTTTTATTGTAAAAGTATAAGTCGTGATCATATGTTACCTTTTATTTCTCATCAATAAAATAATTACTTACTAAATCCTTGGTGATTAGATTATAGTGTTCCCTTTTTGCAAATTCGCCTGTCTGTTTGTCTGTCTGTCCGAGGCTTTTCTCCATGACACGATATGCTCTTGGCAGATTTTTATTGATAAGATCGCTTCTTGACTAGTCGCTCGTGTGAGATGTGTAAAAAAGCGTATTTGTATTGAAATACAATATATTCTATTTTTATCCGCATTAGATTCGATAAATTACATCTTATTTTCAGAAAACCTGTAAGAAAGGAAATAATGCTTTAACCCTTTATAGGGCACAATATAAATCGTTAGGCAAAAAAAAAACAGTTGAATATTAGATATTTTCCTAATGCATTTTTTACGTTAGTAGGTATATTAACAGTATCAAGAGACTTGAGTTATGGATGAATGTTAAATTGATCCGTTAAAAGGTAGATTCTCTTCTAATACGACAAGATTTGTGAGCTGTGTATACATGTAATGTTGTTGTGTATAAAGCTAAATACTAAATATAATAATATCCTAAAACATGCAGATACCTATATAATAGATATTTAGGTGGATGTTAACATTAAACTTTGCAAGACAATCTCATCCATCATTCAAGCATGTCTGGATCGACCGACAATCCGTCAGTAAATATTTGGTATCTAACCAAACTTGGACTTTTTACCAATATAAACACTTTAAATGGCAGTGAAAAGATCGTACAATCCACGAGGGAGTACCCTACTCCTACTCATTGCGTACTTGTAGTTATGCATTTCGTCGATAGCTTAAAATTACCCGTGACTTGAGGACTGAAAAATTCATTCATATCTCATAATACCATAAAGTTATGAACAGCTTGTTAGGGTTGAGAGGCTCCAAGTTCAATACGAGTCTGAAGTGAATGACGATAACCATTAATAAATTTTATAAGCCCGCGAATGGGCTCTATGCTTTTCAGCTCAATCTCAATTTAAACCCTATTATCTCCTCGAATTTGTGGCACCATGTGCCTTCAACGGTCCTCGTAAATAATATTATAAATGGCAAATTACGTTCTATAAATTGAATCTGATCGAATTATTATATGCACAGCAGCGATGTATTTTTAGTTTTTTAGAATAAAACATACTGGTACCAGTATAATAGTACATTACTACAGAGGCCGGGACGTAAGGGGTTGCCGGCCGAAGACATATATAGACGGCCGAGCGAAGCGAGGTCGGATAGGTCTGAGGCGGGCAACCCCATATTTCCCGCCGAGGTATGTATAGTGCTTTTCTCAAACATGCAATGAAATAAACAACAAAAAAATCAAAGTTTTATTTTTAGTGGCAGAATGTCATGGTGCCTATGCCACAATTTATGTGGAATGGAAATTAAAAAAGAGGACTTTGCCGGCCTAGGCCTGCAAGATTTGTATGAAATTCCATTAACGACCTCTTGTCCTCGCCGCACCTGAAACGTCATACTTCGCAGCCTGTTATAAGGAACATAACATCAATATTTCATTGCATGTTTGAGAAAAATAAAATAAATTGTGAAAATGTAAACTCAATTTCAATTCGAATTACAATTTTCGTTTTAGGTACGAGTATATTTGATATGTCTACTCATGACACGACGTGAAGTCGAGTGCCTGGAACGAGTCAATATGTAATAATTAGAATCGGTAACAACGAATAGAGTCTGGCTACTGAAATATTACCCATATTTTTGGCGGGAAATTCATAAAATTTTGGGCTGGTCACACTTTGTGTAGTAGGAACTATGGTATTGATACTTAAAAATATTTTTACCTATTTTACCTACCTAAGGAAAAGAGTTAAATATATGTCGACGTACACTCAAAGTCAGCCCACATAATTTCTACCACTGCGTACAGATAGTCAACAAAAAACACATAGGTATGTTTACACTTACTTACCATATGCCATTGTAAGAAGGCGAAAAATTGTAAATAGTGTAAATAAGACCTAGATCGACAATACCATAATATTAATCCATCACCAAAAAATTACATAAGTACAGTCAGCAGCAAATATAGATGACCATTCTTGTACTTTGTCACGCTAGCGTAACAATACTGCTACAGTTGGGATGCGTCAAAGTAGTGAAAGTGATAAGGTAAAGTGACCATCTACTTTTGATGTTGGCTGTGCTATGCCAAATTTTAACTAAATCGGAAGCCGCGATACTTCAATACAATACAATTTAAAAATAATAATGGTTGTTGTTGTATAAGGCCATTTGCACGGTAAATGTTATCATGCGATATACTCATATCACGATCCGTATCACCTCAATATTGATTAATATTGAAGCACAATCCATACAATTTTGAATCCCGTGAGTGAATATTGACATCCTAGTATTTTGATTATTAGCTTTGTAAAGGGGCCCTTTTATGGGGCCCTTTTATTACACTAAGGTCTAGTTTATAGTGATTTCTGTATTATACATACTCTCAGTGTAACAATAAGTTATAAACGTAATAAATAAATAATGGTAGAATTACAAAATTGCCCAATCTATGGTGGTATTTGTCATTCAGTGAGTTTCAAACGTCTGTTTGTGACCATTGGGTTACGTTACTTTAGGTTAGGACTGTGGTTCGGTTAAGTAGGTATAAACATGGGTTAGGTTAGAATAATGTTGCACCGGCGCGATGGGATAAGTAGACAATATTTTATATTTTTATATCAAATTACTACAGACCAGTCTCTCCACATACACAGTAAGTAGCTCCTCACGGTCCAATGTTTTGAAAAATCAAAACATTGATATTTTCTAGAACTTCTAGTTAATCCGTTTCTTTACACAATTGTTCGGTTTATGAGATTCAGCTATTAAATAAATTCACGTAACTAATCAAAGTTACAGGCAAATGTTAGAACTAGTACATAAAGTATCAAAATATTTATAGAGCACCAACCTACTACATTTTTAAAAATCATAGACAATTGGTGATACCACAAGAAAATATCTGTCAAAAAAATTTGGCTAGCCAGACTCTAGAAATAATGAATACCACCGAAAGTCAACTTTTCACGGGGGGTGCCAACATGAAAATATCTCTTTCAACAGAACGTTGTTTTTTCCATAACAATGATGTCATTATTCAAATTATGAAAGTAATTTAGTTTTCAGCATAATGAATAAAGGCACATTAAGATTGTAACGACACTCTTTTCACGCAAAAACGTAATTTCCTCTCCTTTTTATTCAAAAATCCCCCTAATAGCGTATGATTAAGCTTAAGAGCCACGGCAGCGACAGTCTATTGTAATGAGTCAAGAATTACCGCTTTGGTGCAAAGAGGCGAGTTTATTAAAGTGTTGGAGTTGTGATTTACTTCATTTGATTCTGTTTATACTTTATATTGCGTACATGTAATAAAAGCAATATGTCATATACATTTTTCATCAATTATCTTCGAAAAAAGAATTATAACAAACTTTTTTGATATAATACACATAATATATGTAATTTATATATGACGTTAAGGGTTGCCAAAATCTGAACTGTTTTAAGTACTAGCAATGTATGCTAGTGCTACGGTTGGCTATGCAAACGTCAGGTACATATGTAGTTATAATTAATAACTGTATTATTTATTCATTTGTATCAGGCAACAATGCCTATTTTGACATATATCTTACAGAATAGCCTACATAATAATACAAATAGAAAGACTAAAAGAACACATTTCATTTAAGCCAATTTAGGCGACGTGACGGTGTGGCTCTATTGCGTCGTCAGTTCTGATGTACAGTTCAGTAGGTTTCCTAGGAATTGCCAAAACAGGATACCCTTCGGCCAGAAGTCAGTACATGCGACAATCCCCTAAAGCGCCCGCGGGACGCACACAACAAAGGAGCTGAAATGTACGTGGTGGCGCGAACGCAGCTGAAATCAGCCGTGGCGATGCCGTGAGGGAAAATATAAACATAATGTGCAATATAAGGTAGTCGTTCGTTGAATTATTATTCCTGTTAGATTATGCCAGTCATCACTTAAAATTGCAGACCTGTTCTAGTTTCAGGCGACGTCGTTCAATTACGTCGTCTGCGACTCTGCGCCAGGAGTGCTAGGACTAGGTAAATTTACGAAGTTATCTGATAGTTAGTCAATTGTTTGGAATATGCTAGCTAGTGAAAATTATTTAAGTTCATTGTGAGCAGGGTACCTTAAACTAAGGTTCATACGTAGAGTCGGATTCCAATTTCAACTTCTTTACTGACTACTCACCGCAGGCACAGCATAATTAGTAGTATTTACGTACAGTAGGTTCTCTATAGAACAAACCCGTAGTTCGACAGCTAGAAAACACTTAACTGTATCATGCTATCTCGCTCTACTGCATAGCACGTGCCCTGTTGTCTAGTAAAGATAGTCTCGTTTGCGCGGCAACAAGGTTACCTAGTAACTTGTTAACCGACTTCATTAGAAAGAAGGAGGTTCTGTTCGTCTGCTTGTTTGCTTTTCAGGGTTCCGTAGACGAAATGGCGTAAACGGAACCCTTATAGTTTCGTCATGTCTGTCCGTCCGCATGTCACCGCCGATTCACTCGGAGACTATAAATAAGCACTACAATTATGAAATTTGCTACGAAGGTGTATTTTATGACCCGATATAGCAGAGGGGGTATTTTAAAAATTATTTTTGTTTTATAAATAACAAATAAATATAAATAATAATCTCTCGTCTTTGGGGGAGGCCTATGTCCAGCAGTGGACGTCTTTCGGCTGACATGATGATGATGATGATGATAAATAATAATCGCCTCAAAAAAACCCTTTCAAATAATATCACACACGATAGGTTTCGGAATATTTCTTTCCCATACAAAAAAAGGGAATTCCTCCTAAGGGATTTTTTTTAAAGAACTGCGGGTCAAACTTTGGTTTTGACCTCTATGATATGCGTGTGCCAAACGGCTAAACTGTACATCGATTTGCGGTTTTTTTGCGTACGAAATTTATATGGGTACCCAGCGTCCCTCTTACATGCTTTTACTAAATACGAATCTAACTACTCCTCTCGAGCTAAAATCCATCGAGCCGTTGAGGCCGCAGAGCGTGCCACACAATTATACATACATACATAATCTCAAAAACATAACCCTCCTTCTGGCGCAGTCGGGTAAAAACGGTCTCTTATAGCAACCATATTTGCGCGATTTTAATATTAGTTGTTACTCATCATTTCCTCTCCGAAAGTCACCGTAAAATGAAATAGTTTCCCCTTTGACGTATTTGTGTATAACGACTTCAATAAGGCGTCGCGCTGAGAAAGCCACTGTTTCTCGATGCAGTTGGCGTGAATAGCTCGCAGTAGCCCGGTTTCCGATATAAGCCTTTACATGAAACTCATAAGCCTGTGTAACACAGGTAAAACTTTGAACATGAGATGCTTTGCCGGCGTTCTGCTACAACGTAAAATGTATATTGTATATAGGTTACAATATTTGTTGAAACAGTTAATAGGTACTAAGTTAAGGGTCCTTTATCAGTTGAAAACGCCCATATTCTCTTAGTAATTATCTTGTACTGTCTTGCACTATTGCGGCCTAATAGTATAGACTTTACGTGTATCTTATGGATTTTTCATTAAATTATATCGATTTAAACATGACACCAAAACCGAAAAAAACTATTTTCAAGATAAAAACAACTTTTTACGACTATAATATGGATGAATTTACTTTGAAAGAATAGCCTACCTAATTTAAAACCCTTAGAAACATGTTATGTGGACAAATGGCTATTATAATAAGAACAGATTTTGAAAGTACAAATTTATACTGTGAATGAAGAACATTAATTTGTGTTAGCACAACATGTAAGGAGTAAAGGAAAACTGAGAAGAGCGGCAGAAGTTTTAATGATAGTTAATAAGAGTAGGTACAAGGCGACATCCTTATTAATTATATTTGAAAAACGTTAAAACACGTTCTCACTAAAACAACAACGATTTTCAAGACTTTCTTTTAACAGTTCCAAAATAAGGTAACTAGAGATGTAGCGAATTAAAATCGATTGTCATAATGCATGGATAACGATTGATGATGCCTAATTATATTACATCGATTGTTCGTTATGTTTTCCTTCAACTGTTGATCCTAATACCTATCTGGAAATGATGACAGATTTGTAACAACAGATTCAACCCAACACTTGATTTCAAAACAAAATGTGAAAACGTACCAGAATGCGTATTATGTTTTCAATATGTACGAAATTGTTTACTAACATGGTATACCTACTGTTAGGCTGTTCAAAAAAATGATACAACCCAATCGTTTACGAGGTGTTTATTTCGTAAATTGAAAACTAAGGGCTCAGCTGCTGGTACGTGCGTATCGTGGCGCGGAGCGCGGGCAAATGGGCGAGAGCTCGGAGGCGCAGCGGCAGCCGTCCGCGCGCGGTGGGAAAGAGACCGCACGATGCCCATCTCCTCTTATAGTCGACCATCCTGGCGATGTAATACGACCCCGTATTATCTGAAATTCATATAAATGCATTAGCCTTTGAAACAAGCTTATTATAAGACTTCAAGAGAGTACTTTCAACCCTGGCCAGTCTCAAATCTAACTGATCTTAACCTTTCTGGCCATGAACGTTGCCTAACTGACTTCGCTCACGAGACTGGCCCCTTTGTGCTACGTCATTGGTCTCAAACCTAACCGGTCTTAGCCTAACTGGCCATAGGCTCCATCTATCTGATGATCCTGAGCCCACGAAACCAAGACGATTAGGCACTTTGCATCTCTGGTCTCAAACCTTACTAGTCTTAGCCTGTCTGACCATAAGCTCCATCTGACTGATGATACTGAGCTTACGAGACCAAGATACAAGTACTCAAACAATTAAATATGCTCCCACAGCTGACTGAATGAGCTGGTAATTCAGAGCCATAAATGAATATAAAATAAAACCAATACCAGAATTTGCATCAACTAACCTTTAGTTTAGACATGACCCTCAGTCAAGTAAATAAATATGAGTTTGTTTGATTTTCTTTGTTCAATGATAATACGGTTTGTTCATAATCATAATTGTTATTAAGCTCCCATCAACAATTTAACATTAACAAAAGAAACTAATTGATTTTTCATTTGTGAACCATACATCAACATGTGAAATGCAACAACTTCAGAAGTACACAGTATATAGAGTACCGTTACAATACATAAAGTTTTATTGAACAATCTTTACTTACACTAACTTTGATGATCATTCGGAATATTAATAATGACAGAGAGTATCACTCATAGCTTCCTTCACTAGAATCATTATCACTTTCTATGTCAGAATTCTCTTGAATCCTAAACGGTTTCATCTTATCGGCAGCTATAACATTACGGTATTTACGTCCGCGCGAATTGAGTGATTCAACCATATACCGATCATTAGGATATACTTTCGTCACCTTATATGGACCCGCGTATTTGTCAACTAATTTCCCGCTAGTTATACCCTTCTTCAAGATCCTACGTTCGATTTGAACTAAATCATTTACTCGAAATTGTAAAGCCGCAATACGTTTACGATCATATCTAAGTTTCATACGATTTGCATTTAATTTCAAACGACGTGCTACATCTTCACGAATTTTATCAGCATTGGTACGCTCCTGGTATGAAAAAGGAACATCCAGAGGAAAGCGAGGCACAAATGAGAACACCAAATGTTCGGGACTTTTCCCAGTGGAATTATTTACAGTCGAATTTATGCCTCTCTGCACCTGAGACACATAGTCTTCCCAAGCATCGTGCTTGTCTCCAATACAAGCAGTGAGAGACTGTAAAACTGTCCTATTTACGCGTTCAACTTGCCCATTTGCTCTTGGGCAAGCAACAGCGTTCATAACATGTTTTATATGTCGGCTTGTGCAGTAATTTGCCATCTGTTGACTGGCAAAGCATTTTCCCCGGTCACTTATAATACGGACGGGAGGACCAAAAACCTTTTCCAGCAAATCCAATGTTGTTAGCACATGATCTGTTTTTGTGTTAGGTACTGGCTGCAGCCAAACATATTTACTAAACCCGTCGACTGCTAGCAAGAGATAAGCATTACCCCACTTTGATTCGCAGAAGGGACCCAAATGGTCTAGATGAATGGTTTCAAATGGCTGATTACCTTTATCGATAGGATTGAGTTTGCCACGTTGTACTCCCGTTGGTTTCTTTGCAAACTGACAAGAGATACAGCTCCGAACATATTTAGTAATAAACCGTCGTAGTTTCTCAAACCAGTATTTCTTTCTAATAAGTTCGATGACCTTTTCTTCACACATATGTCCATTATCATCATGACACATTTTGACTATACGCCATCTTACTGATTTAGGTATAACTATTCTTTTTTTACCTTCAATGATTTTGCACAACAATCCGTCTACGATACAATAATCCTTCTTAATGTCTTTGTTAGCCGTATCACTTTTTAAATCTAGCATAATAGTGTTTAATTGGGAATCGGCTTGCTGCACAGCCGTTACCCAAGTAGTCTGATCTAAATGTAATACCGTCTCGACTGGGTTTCGGCTGAGTGCATCAGCATGTTGCATTTGCTTTCCCGGTCGATAAATAACTTTAAAATCATATTCTAACAATTCAAGCCACCATCGTCCTATTCGGGGAATCATATCACGCTTAGTCCACGTTGCGCTTAGCGCGTTACAATCACTTACGACAGTAAAAGGCCTGCCCATAAGGTATACACGAAATCTTTTTAAGCTCATGACCACCGCAAGCGCTTCGAGCTCATATGAATGATATTTGCTCTCTGCGTCTGTGGTCTGTCGACTCGCGTATGCAACAGGTTTGAACTCGCCATCCGGTTGCTTCTGCAAAAGTACTCCTGCTAGACCAATTGCGGAAGCATCCGTATGCACCTGAGTTTCAAATGCTTCATTATATATGGCCAATACCGAATGAGATACTAATTCCGATTTAATGTTATTAAATGAATCATCTTGAGCTTTTTCCCATACCCAAGGCACGTTTTTCTTAAGAAGCATTGTTAACGGTCGTGTTTTCAGAGCAAACGCAGGTATAAATCTCCTAAAGTAACTTGCCAATCCAATAAATTGCCTAAGCTGATGAACTTTGCAAGGTTTGGGAAAGTTCTTAACCGATTCTAACTTTTTAGAAGGTCGAATTTCACCTTCTGCGATGTCAAATCCAAGGTACTCAATTTTAGTTTTAAGAAACGCACATTTCTCTTTGCGCAGCGTTAATCCTGATGATGATATCAGTTTAAGTATTTGTTCAAGCCTATCTAATCCTTCAGACACTGTTTCCGAATAACATATTATGTCATCTAAGTAAGCACCAGCGAATTGAAACCTAAGGTTCCCTAGCATCTGATTTATGGCCCTTTGGAATACTGCAGGAGCGTTGGCTAGGCCAAAAGGCATCCTCTTATACTGATATTGACCAAAGGGCGTCACGAAAGCAGTGTACTTCCTACAATCAGGACGTATCCATAATTGGTGGTACCCAGAACACAAGTCTAAAGTACTAAAATACTTTTGACCCTTTAACCTGTCAATTTGATCCTGAATCAATGGTAACGGATACCTGTCCTTGCGAGTAATACTATTCAGGTGTCGATAATCCACACACATCCTTGTGTCACCGTTTTTTTTTGAAACAAGGATGATGCGGCTCGCATACGGTGAATCACTGGGTTCAATAATATCTTGACTTAACAAGTCGTCAACAATTTGTTTAACCTTTTCCTGCTCTTGAGGTGACATTCTGTACGGTCGGTAATAAAATGGTGTAGTACTTGTTAACTCGATAGACATTTCGATATTAGAGGAACCTATCCGGCCCTCTTGTCCTGCAAAACAATGTTTATATTTTTCTATCAATCGTTCTAATTTTTTTAGATCTTCACCCTGTAAGTCAGTTGTCAAACCGTCATTCGTGATTGGACAGGCTCTTGCAATGCATTTAGATGCATACATTTTCATAGGAGAGGGGCTATAACTTATCAGGTTGATTTCACCAAAACTTTCGTGGAGACGAATTGAACACCCTAATACATCTAACTCTTTGCCAGGTGAGCGATGTTGCGAGGGTTTAACAATAACCGTGTCGCAATTGTATTCTTTGTCATCATCTGATAACGACACCAATACCTTATTAACCCCTTGGAACAGAGTCGTGTCATTAACAAGAGTTAACTTTAATATTCGGTCAATTGAAGTAGGATTTCCAGGTAACGGATCACTAATACTTTCGTTTTCCTTTATTGTTAACTGATCACTAGTCTTAATTACCACTATGTTAGGTAACTCAGTAAAGGTTCTGCCAATAATCATGTCCGTATCTTGTAGCCCGTCTTCGACCACAAGAATCGGCACCGTACTCGAGGCCTGGTCTAGCGCAATGTGAGCTGTAAGTTCACCGACCGGAGTTATAAGACTACCGCCGTAAGCCCGAATACAACGTGACGATCCCTGCGTAAACTGCAAGCCCGCACGAGCTGCGGCGCTCATCGTAATAGTATTACAAGCACTACCAAAATCTACGTACGCCGTTAATTCCACATTATTTATCAAGGCAGTTTTGTGATATTTTCTGTCATTTACATCTACATCCGCGAGTTTAAATAATTTAGGTGGTTTAGAACCAGAATCTTTCTTTCGAAAACACTGCTCAATCACGTGACCCCACTTGCCACAATTAGTACACTGGTTTTGTTCTTTACACTCGGAACCATTATGACCAAATCTAGAACATCGGTCACACTGTTTGACGTCTGTTTTTGTGCAACGCGATGCAAAATGACCCTTAGTACCACACTTGTAGCAAGTGACGTCATCACGTTGCGCTGACTTTCGTGCTATCTTTGATCTATTGAAATCATAATTAACTGAACTAGCCTTACTTCTATATGCATTATTAGAATCATATGCAGCATCTGTCAAATATTGCAACAAACTTTTGGTATCTCGACAAGCGGCGCCTCGCGCCCCGGCCCTTAACAAAGGATCATTCAACGTGAAAATAATGACATCGGTAATTACATGTTCCGGTTGGTCGCATTTTTTTCCTAAAGATAACTTTTTATAATAGAAATCTAACACATTTTCATTATTTTCACGTCTTACAGTGACAAAATCATATAATTTTGAAGCAATGCCACGTCCCTCAGGAAAGTCGCTCACAATTTTATGTTTCCATTGTTCCCATGTAAAATCAATTTCTTGTTGTGAATTGAACCATAAACGAGCATTTCCAGCTAACTTTGTCGTCATTTGATAAATGAGGAAACGTTCATTCCAATTAAATATTTTCGCTAAAGCTTCCAAACGATTTAACCAAACTTGTGCCGACATGTCACTCAATGCGTCACCAGTAAAAACAGGTATATTGTCTGCTCCAGATAATAATTTGTTCATCTGACCTTGATCCGTTACACAAACTGTGGAAGTACTTGGATGTGACTGCGCGGCAGGTCTAGTTTCGCTGGTCGTGGGCACGCGCCGGGCGAAGGCGCTCGACGTGGGTAGGATCGGTGACGGTGCCGTGCTGCCCGCCGCCGCCGACTGCTCGCGCGCCGCCATTGTGGCGCCAGTGCCATCAGCCCCGCCGACTAGGACTGGCGCTGTCGATGACGTCGATTCGCTGTCATTTATGGGGCTTACTGTAACTGAAATATCCGAGATTACGTTTTGTTGTCCTTGCAGATTGCCTTGCACCGCCGCTGAGCCCTGATTAGACGAATTTAATACTTTTCTGATTAATCGTTCTAAGTTATTTAGTCGCAAGTCTAGCTCGGTGTCATTGACATCTGATTTTCTCCTTTTCGGTGAATGATCTCGAGATCTACTCCTACTATGTCGCCTCCTGGAGCGCGAGCGCGTCCTGGTGCGTTTGTGTTTACCCATCACGTAAAAATGTTAACAGTGGGCGACTTAAGTTTTACTTCGTATGCTCGATCCCACTTCTGAACTGTTAGGCTGTTCAAAAAAATGATACAACCCAATCGTTTACGAGGTGTTTATTTCGTAAATTGAAAACTAAGGGCTCAGCTGCTGGTACGTGCGTATCGTGGCGCGGAGCGCGGGCAAATGGGCGAGAGCTCGGAGGCGCAGCGGCAGCCGTCCGCGCGCGGTGGGAAAGAGACCGCACGATGCCCATCTCCTCTTATACTACTTAAATATAATAACCATTTAGTTGTTATAAAAAGAGTGTATTGGTTTATTGTATATATTTTTATAACTCTCAAACCATTGATTCCTTGTTTAGGGTTCCGTAGTTAACTAGGAACCCTGATAGTTTCGCCATGTCCGTCTGTCTGTCTGTCTGTCCGTCAGTCTGTCCAAGGCTTTGCTCTGTGACTGTTAGTGCTAGAAAGCTGCAATTTAGTATGGATTTATAATACAATAAAACTGACAAAGTGTAAAAAAAACCGGCCAAGTGCGTGTCGGGTCACGCACAGAGAAGGGTTCCGTACCGACACCTCCTAATCTATATTTAAAACCACTATACAGTACAGTAAATAAAAAAAACCGGCTAAGTGCCAGTCGGACTCGCCCACCGAGGGTGCCGTACAAAAAATAAAAACAGCAATGAGTCCGACTCGCATTTGGCCGGTTTTTAATATTTGTTGTTATAGCGGCAACAGAAATACATCATCTGTGAAAATTCCAACTGTCTAGCTATCACGGTTCATGAGATACAGCCTGGTGACAGACGGACGGACGGACGGACAGCGGAGTCTTAGTAATAGGGTCCCGTTGTACCCTTTGGGTACGGAACCCTAAAAAAGGTCGTATCTTTATAGGGAAGTCACGGCAATTACACCCTTTTGCTTGGGCAAGACAGTTATTCAGCAATAACTCAAAAACCGTTAAACCTATCTTTTTCAAACCAAAAATCGTTGAAAGTGTTTATAATTGTACATCATCTTGATTTTTTTCAGAATTTTAAACTTTATAGTTTGGAAATTAGAGGGGGGGGGGACACACTTTTTACGACTTTGACAGCTAATATCTCACTAACGGTTGACTTAAATGGAAAAGTTTTTGATAAGCCATTATGTCATTTTTGAAGGTCTATCCATTGATACCCCGCACGCCTATGTTCAATGAAAAAAAAAATGTTGACCCCCTGTTACATGCATGGGGTGCCTCCCCAGTTGAATATTTTTTTCGTAATTTCACATCATATTTCTTTAGCGGTTCATAGCATACTCCTACCAAATTTCATAATTGTAGTGCTCATAGTCTTAGAGTAAATCGGCTGTGACATACGGACGTACGGACGGACGGACGGACGGACAGACACGACGAATCTATAAGGGTTCCGTTTTAGCCATTTTGGCTACGGAACCCTAAAAATTAGGGGTACCTTCCTTACACGTGAAGTGGAGATGTTTTTTTTTTGCTTCAACCCTATGGTGTGGGGTGTCGTTGGATAGGTCTTTCAAAATGAATAGAACTCTTCATCAAACATCATTGATAAAGTGAATATTATCCGAAATATTTCTCCAAAAGAAAAAAAATGTGTCCCCCCCTCTGACTTTTGAACTATGGGTCCAAAAAATATGAAAAAAATCATGAAAGTAAAGCTTAATATTAATAAAGACTTTCAACGAAAACTATAGCGGACATGATCAGTTAAGCTATTTTTGAGTTATCATACAAGTCTTCTCTTCTTAGGCTGGGTTGCACCAAACCGTCTGTAATCATAAGCTGTGTTCGTTAAAATTTCAATGTATGGAAAGTTTGACAAGTTTCTATGGGATGACAGCTGCCGGCGCCATATTTAACGTTGATCAGTCTGTGATCGCAAGTCCGTGCAACCCAACCTTAGTAAAAGACGTATGAAACGCTGCGTAAGTATTCCCTTTTGCTTTGTTATTAATTTTTTTAGAGTAGTTTCATTGGGCAACTATGGAACCCTAAATTGAGCATGGCCCGATTTTATTATTATTTCGATTACCTCTAATAAGTTGAATTTATGTTGTATGGGTATGTTTCAAAACAACATCTTTTTGTTTCACACAAACCTTCGTAAGTTTGACATTTTAAGGTCTATTAAAATCGTTCTCGTATACTGTTTGTGGCGTGGAACATATTAAGTGTAGAAATCTATACATATAATAAAGCTGAAGAGGGTCGAAAGTCTGTACATGGAGAATATTTGAAAAAAAGTTGGCTGGGGACACTTAGAATCGATAACAGAACACGTTCAAACAGTTTTTAGAATTGTTGTCTGTTTGTCTGTTTATATGAACGCGCATCACGCGTAAGTATTCCCTTTTGCTTTGTTATTAATTTTTTTAGAGTAGTTTCATTGGGCAACTATGGAACCCTAAATTGACCATGGCCCGATTTTATTATTATTTCGATTACCTCTAATAAGTTGAATTTATGTTGTATGGGTATGTTTCAAAACAACATCTTTTTGTTTCACACAAACCTTCGTAAGTTTGACATTTTAAGGTCTATTAAAATCGTTCTCGTATACTGTTTGTGGCGTGGAACATATTAAGTGTAGAAATCTATACATATAATAAAGCTGAAGAGGGTCGAAAGTCTGTACATGGAGAATATTTGAAAAAAAGTTGGCTGGGGACACTTAGAATCGATAACAGAACACGTTCTAACAGTTTTTAGAATTTTTGTCTGTTTGTCTGTTTATATGAACGCGCATCACGTGAAAACGGCTGAACTTTACTAATCTGTCGAGTAAATACCCGGTCAGGTTTTAGGCTATAAAAATTGTGCAGATTTGGGTTAAAAGGGGGTAAAAAGAGGGGTTGAATTTTGTATGGGAACTCCTATAATCCATGAGTTACAGGTATGAAAATTGGTAAACATATACTTGACTACAAAGGAAAAACATCCTCATTCAAATTTTGTGAAATCTTAAGAAAGGCACTGAAAAAAAAAGTTAACGCAAGCGCTGCGCCGCGGCGCTGCCCAGTGTGCGCGCTAGCCACCACGGTCTCTTCAAATTTTGAACACTATTACGATTTATTCCATTAAGTAACTGTGACTCTAAACCCAAATTTCAGTCCCGTTTTCTAGAGTCAAAAATTACATATATAACTTTGTAATCCTAAAAACATGCATTTACAATGTTACTTTTGCCGTTCACTTCATACCATAATCCCACTACTTAATATTTTAAATGCGAAAGTTTAGATGTTTGGATGTTTGTCACTGAATCACGCAAAAACGGCTAAACAGATTAAGATGATTTGTATGCTAATCTAAATATATAAAAGAAGAAACTGACTGACTGACTGACTGACTGACTGACTGACTGACTGACATATCAACGCACAGCCCAAACCGCTGGTCCTAGAGATTCCAAATTTGGCACGTAGGTTCCTTATAAGGTCTAGGGGTGCACTAAGAAAGGATTTTTCAAAATTCAACCCCTAAGGGGGTGAAATGGGGGTCCAAAGTTTGTATGGGGAAACAAGATTAGTTGGACTATTTTATTCGAAACTTCACAGGAGTATTTCTAACGATAAATGAGTAAATACGTGTTTCAGGTTTTTTGAGAAATCAACCCCTAAAAGGGGGAATGTGGTGACAAATTCTGAAAATCGACATGGGGATTGTTTTTATGATATACCGGGTCGCTGATAACGAAAACAACAATGATTTTAAAATCTCACGTGGAGGACGTGAAATACCATCCCCTCTGTTGGGGTGCGAGGGGGATGAAATGTCTAAATATTAATATGGGTGTCGTTTTTATGGTTTTTTGGGACGTTAATTACGAAAATGGCATCGGTTTTGTAATTTAATATTTTGGACATGAAAAATTTTAAAAAATTGTGCCAAATTTCAAGAAATAACTGACTGACTGAGAGACTGACATATCACCGCACAGCGCAAACTGGTGGTTCTAGAGATTCCAAATTTAGTATGTAGGTTCCATATAAGGTCTTGAGGTGCATTAAGAAAGGATTTTTCAAAATTCAACCCCTAAGGGGGTGAAATGGGGGTCCGAAGATTGTATGGGGAATCAAGATTAGCTGGATTATTTTATTCGAAACTTCACAGGAGTATTTCTAACGATAAATGAGTAAACACGTGTTTCAGGTTTTTTGAAAAATCATCCCCTAACAGGGGGAAATGTGGTGACAAATTCTGATAATCGACATGGGTATTGTTTTTATGGTTTATTAGGTCGTTGATAACGAAAATAACAAGGAATTTAAAATCCCACGTGGAGGACGTGAAATACCATCCCCTCCTGTTGGGGTGCGAGGGGGATGAATTGTCTAAATATTAATATGGGTGTCGTTTTTATGGTTTTTTGGGACGTTAATTACGAAAATGGCATCGGTTTTGAAATTAAATATTGTGGACATGAAAACTTTTGAAAGTTTGTGCCAACTTGCAAGAAATAACTGACTGACTGAGTGACCAACATATCAACGCACAGCGCAAACTGCTGGTTATAGAGATTCCAAATTTAGTATGTAGGTTCCATATAAGGTCTTGAGGTGCATTAAGAAAGGATTTTTCAAAATTCAACCCTTAAGGGGGTGAAATGGGGGTCCGAAGTTTGTATAGGAAATCCAGATTAGTTAGATTATTTTATTCGAAACTTCACAGGAGTATTTCTAACGATAAATCAGTAAGCATGTGTTTCAGGTTTTTTGAGAAATCAACCCCTAAAAGGGGGAAAGGTGGTGACAAATTCTAAAAATCGATATGGGTGTGGTTTCTATGGTTTATCGGGTCGCTGATTACGAAAACAACAATAATTTTAAAATCCCACGTGGAGGACGTGAAATACTATCCCCTTTGTTGGGGTCCGAGGGGGTTGGAATGTCTAAATATTAATATGGGTGTGATTTTTATGATTTATTGGGTCGTTAATTTCGAAAAAGGCGTTGATTTTGAAATTTAATATTGCGGGCATGAAAACTTAAAAGTAGGTGCCAAATTGCAAGAAGAAACTGACTGAGTGAGTGACATATCAACGCACAGCCCAAACTGCTGGTTCGAGACTCGAGAGATACCAAATTTGGCATGTAGGTTCCTTATAAGGTCTAAAGGCGCATGATGTGCCGTGAATTCCCTATGAAGATACGACCTTTCATGTATTGTTAGTGGTTTTATTAATTAGTGCCGCCCGATACGATTTCGACAAAAATCGATATTTGAGCGTCCGAGAGGACTCTTAATAGGAATCCGAGGTACCTAAACTTTCTCTTAATACGACTCCTAGGTAAAATTTGGCAAAAGTGGCGGCCATATTGCTTTTCTTCATTTTCGTCCCGATTTCATTCAAAATCGATATCTGAGCGTCCGAGAGGTCCCCAAATACGACACCGAGGTAAAATTTGAAAAAAGTGGCGGCAATATTGATATTCTTCATTTCCGTCCCGATTTCATTCAAAATAGAAATCTGAGCGTCCGAGATGTCTCTTAATAAGAATCCGTGGTAAAATTTGGAAAAAGTCGCAGGCATATTGATTTTCTTCATTTTCTTCCCGATTTCGTTCAAAATCGATATCTCAGCGTCCGACAGGTCTCGTAATACGAATGCGAGGTAAAATTTGGAAAAAGTGGCGGCCATATTGATTTTTTCCCCTTCGGTCCCCGATTTCGTTAAAAATCGATATCTGAGCGTCCGAGAGGTCTCTTAATACGAACCCGAGGTAAAATTTGGAAAAAGTCGCAGCCATATTGATTTTTTCATCTTCTTCCTCATTTCGTTCAAAATCGATATCTGAGCGTCCGAGAGATCCCCGAATACGAATCCGAGGTAAAATTTGGAAAAAGTGGCAGCCATATTGATTTTCTTCATTTCAACCCGATTTCGTTCAAAATCGATATCTGTGTGTCCGAGAGCTCCCCTAATACGATTCCGAGGTAAAATTTGGAAAAAGTGGTGGCCATATTGATTTCCTTCATTTTCGTCCCGATTTCGTTCAAAATCGATATCAGTGTGTCCGAGAGGTCTCTTAATACGAATCCCAGGTAAAATTTGTGAAAGTGGCGGCCATATTGACTATCTTTTTTTTCGTCCCGATTTTGTTCAAAATCGATATCTGAGCGTCCGAGAGGTCCCCGAATACAAATCCGAGGTAAAATTTGGAAAAAGTGGCAGCCATGTTGATTTTCTTCATTTCAACCCGATTTCGTTCAAAATCGATATCCGAGCGTCCGAGAGGTCCCCCTAATATGAATCCGAGGTAAAATTTGGAAAAAGTGGCAGCCATATTGATTTTCTTCATTTACAACCCGATTTCGTTCAAAATCGATATCTGAGCGTCCGAGAGGTCCCCTAATACGAATCCGATGTAAAATTTGAAAAAAGTGGCGGCCATATTGATTTTCTTCATTTTCGTCCCGATTTCGTTCAAAATCGATATATGTGTGTCCGAGAGGTCTCTTAATACGAATCATAGGTAAAATTTCTGAAAGTGGCGGCCATATTGATTATCTTTTTTTTCGTCCCAATTTCGTTCAAAATCGATATTTGAGCGTCTGAGAGCTCTCTGAATACGAATCTGAGGTAAAATTTGGCACTCCATACATGCCTGTATGCAAAAAAGTTTAATGTTACTATATAGGCGTGTGGGGTATCTATGGACTTGCTTTTAAAAACGACATAGAGGTTTCGATATTTTTTTTACGCAACGCAAGTACGGTTGCCAGTTTTTGTTGCACTTTTAGCAACACCCAGGGGTCACGTGTAGGGTAACGGTGGGTACTCCCTACGGACGTGGTGCAACTTCGACCCCCCTTTGTCAAGTGAGTGGGCAACTTGACTGTTAGAAGTTCGCAAGCCGCTCGAAGGCCTCTAACTTGGCTTAACGATTGCAGCCAGGATCAACGGCTTAGCGTGCCTTCCAAAGCACGAAAGTCATTTAGTAACCACTCAAAGCGATCACCCATCCAAGAACTGACTTGCGCCCACATTGCTTAACCTCGCACACCGCACGCGGTAGGCGGGTGCCGCTGGGCCACGAGCGCTCTAAATTCTTGATAGTTTGTGCCAATTTGCAATTCAATCGGTCCAGTAAAAGCAACTTGGTTGTAACAGACGGACTGAAGTAAGGATTGCGAATGGAAGTGAGACCAAATTTTCTTTTTAGATGCTCCAATGGGAACTGGCAAAACCTACGTAATAAATTTAATTTTAGGAAAAATAAATGTTACACGTGATATTGAATTAGCCGTATTCTGTACTTCAAAGGACCAGAGTTTATGACCGCTGCACGCTGCTTGGTCGTTTACAGACCTATCGGTGTTACTGTAGTACACAGATACTTTTACTAAGGGCCATTTAAGACATGCTTTTATTTCATCGGCCCTTTCCCCTTCGGCCTCTCGGAAATGTATGATAATAGTTTTCGATCCTTATTTTTGGCAAAATCAAATGAAATGCAACAGTTTGCCGGTTCTCAGAATGTATACTGACTTTTCATCTGTTCATCTGTTAATGAATCACAATCACCAAACTTCGTATACCGAAACCCCCAGAATGTAACAACTACTTTTCTGGAGACTGCATCTAAATCGGTTCAGCCAAACGCGAGATAATCGTGGACAAACATACGAACCTGTTTTTTGTAGACGGTCAAAAATTTTGCTTAGTACGCGGGCGAAGCCGCGGGCAAATGCTAGTAGTATACATATAATCTGGATTCACTTATATATATTAATAAGTGTACTTTTTGTCCCAATGATCTTCCATCAAAGGGATATTAAATCGGGGATGGAAATAAGGTCTATGAAACGGGGTGGTTTAATCCTCATACGCCATTCTACGATTTAAGTTTCAGCCAATTGGGAGTATAACAGCGTGTCAAGAAATTTAACTTAAACATAGCAGAATTGTAAACAAGTTGACGATTCATTATGTCAAAACCGAAGTATCATAATTCCTTCTGATTGTTGACGCTATTTTTGAGCACAACCTTTTCGCAATAATTTCTACTTTGCGTGTACATCAAAATGCATTTGCGATATTTTGGCATTGTTTTTATTCATATGCTTAAAAACAAAAACAGCTGTTTCAATGCACACTTTGTATCGTCGGTGTACCATTTAATTTTGTCGTGCATTATTTTTTACGTAATTGTTGACCCTTCACACCATAAAAACTGTTTGATATAAGAGATCACTTGAGCTGGGCAGCCCAATCGTCAGCATAGACAGTTGGAGCATCTTAGATGTACACTTAGAAGAGGGTCGAAAGTCTGTGCATGGAAAATATTCGAAAAAAAGTTGTCTGGGGATACTTAAAATCGATAACAACATCAAATCGTTTCAACAGTTTTAAGAATTTGTGTCTGTTTGTCTGTCTGTTTATGTCTAGGCATCACGTGAAAATGAACGAATGGAGTATAATTTACCCTCATTAATATGGCAACTGGATCTTCGGCGACGACATAGCTCGGCCTTCGGCCTCACATGCCTTGCCACTCTCCTTCGGCTTTTCAGTCATCAACCTTACATGAAGAATCTACTCTGTTGGGAGGCTCGGCATTCAGCCTCGCGTGTCTCGCCTCTCTGCTTCAGGCCTTTGGCCGTCAGCCTTACATGAGAAGCCCGTTCTGTGTGATTATTCTCGCATGCCTTGCCGCTCTGCTTCCAGCCTTCGGTCATCATACTTACATGAAGAACTCGCTCTGTTGGGATAACGTTTTACGGCAAAACTGCGTAGCGAGAGTTTTACCATTGTACAATGTACATGTAATGTTTTTGACGAGATTCATTCGTCTAGAATCGGTACATTTGATATTCCGAAATAAGCACTTAATCATTCGTTTTGACAACAGTCATTTGACAATGTCATATTGACTGTAATCATTTCTTAAGGGGGTGTTAAGAAGGGTGAAAGATTGTATCATCATCATCATCTGAGGCGTTATAGCAAAAGCTAGTTGTAAATATTTTTACAAGCGGAAACGTCCACTTAGAGGAATTATAATTTCCGATCGAACATGAAAAATTGAAAAATGTATCACCCCGGGCGGGATTTGAACCCGCGATCGCTGGAATCCGTCCATCGCTCTTTCCAACTGAGCTACCGCGGGTTATCGCAAGGCGACGAATCTTTCAATCAGTTCACTCTTTTTAATTAAGCCTTAGGGAGACTTCAATTATTCATTTTCGATCAGAAATTGGAATGTCTTGTTGTTAAAGTTGTTGTAGCGCAAAATACCTGGTACCAATCTCCTTGTATATTGACAGCGCATCACATCGACGTGCCTGCTTCTTGAAGAAATCAAAATTAAATTCGCCTTTGTAAACTAGCAGTTTAGGAGAAACCCTGGTTTCTTTTGCCACTTGGCCCTACGGCTTACATGAGCTAAATAGCTTGGAAATACTGCTGACTCAGCTGGAGGTATCGGCCAGTTTGGTCGGCACTGCAACTAATGGTGATTACGACCCTCAACCTCGAAGTTTCGCAGATGAAGAAGGAAAAGAGGCCTATGATAAACAAAGGCACGATGTCACGTCTGCTGTTTCATCAGTGTGAAAAGAGAGTGTGAAAAAGATCTGTTTGACAAAGCCTCTATACATTTCTTTCATTAATTATTGTAATTTTCAATGCGCTGCTTTCAACACTTAGTAGTTAACTGATGGGCAGGCTGCCGACACACGATAGTAACTGGAAAACTTTTTACTTCGCCGAGCCCTATCGTTAAGCTAACTGCACCCAATTACCGTCGCTTTTCGCGTGCCTCCTAAATAACTGCGTTCAGAAGTTTACCCAACTCGTAATGTATTCGTTTAACTGATAATTTTGTTCGATTAGTTACAAAGGGTCGGAGGTGAGCGGGCGGAATTCGCCGTTTAATGATCTAATTTGACGGATTATACGAGGTTTATGCCATTATTGTTTCTTCCTATTCGCGATTCTGCACAAAATAAATTCCACACAACTGAATTTAATCACATGCGTTATGCTTCACAGTCTTTATTTCTACGCAATTTTGTTTCTTCCTATTCGTGTTTCTGTACAATATGAATTCCACACAACTGAATTTAATCACATGCGTAATGCTTCACAGTCATTATTTCTACGCAATCTTGTTTCTTCTTATTCGTGATTCTGCACAATATGAATTCCACACGACTGAATTTAATCACGTGCGTAATGCTTCACATTCATTATTTCTACGCAATCTTGTTTCTTCCTATTCGTGATTCTGCACAATATGAATTCCACACAACTGAATTTAATCACGTGCGTACTTCACGATTCAGTAATATTTTTTTTTAATCTCATACATAACCGGGAATCGAACCCGGTCGAAATTGGTCGGAGAAAAAAATGTTTTTTGAAGATTTCTATTGACCCTCTTTTTTTATCTCATACAGTTTCTTATTTCTCCTTACTATTTAGATTGGTTACAACCTTAGAGTAGCTAAAGTACTCGTCTGATATAAATATATGAGGTATTTATATATATGAATCTTTATTTGTGGTTGGCGTACAAACGTTTATGTCGCGTCTTAACGAGTCCTGTCAATGTTAGAATAAAAAGACGGAAATAATGGGGGTCTGAGTCTGATCCACTAATGCCCGTTGACATCAAACTTGGAGACGATTTACAAGCGTGTAGACCACTTCAGGTATTTATTTATTTATTTATTTATTTATTTATTAAGGTTTGCCAACAGATGTAATACAATAAAAAATCTTATTTACAACAGATAATGAACTACTGCTAGAGTATTCACCCAATTACAGGCAAACACGGCATGCATTAAACATAGTAAAATCTACTTAATTACGTCTACACTCAATCCACCCTTATTTGCACTAAATCTAAGGTTGGCTATAAGGTAAGTTACTTGTAAGAAGGCTAGGAACATTATAATATTGTATAACAATTGAGAAAAGCAGATTTAAAATTAACATCAAACTTGAAGATTATGACTTATAACATATTTGATTTTTGTTTACAGAGATATGTTTTGAACTGAAGGTATATGAAATTAATAGCAGAATCGGAGCGGCTGCTGCTGCCTTCGGGAAGCTTCGTCTCAAGGTGTTGTGTTCACATGACTTAAAGCTCGCGACCATGATCATTTTTCCGCAGGAAAAGCGACTCGCGCAGCAGTCTGTTTTTTTTAAATTTCTAAACGCGTCTAGGAAGCAACAAGATAGTATAGAAGATACATAGAGTAAAAGATAAAGATAGAGATTAAGATAGTATCGTGAAGTATAACGCACGTGATTAAATTCAGTTGTGTGGAATTCATATTGTGCAGAATCGCGAATAGGAAGAAACAAGATTGCATAGAAATAATGACTGTGAAGCATTACGCATGTGATTAAATTCAGTTGTGTGGAATTCATATTGTGCAGAATCACGAATAGGAAGAAACAAGATTGCGTAGAAATAATGACTGTGAAGCATTACGCATGTTATTAAATTCAGTTGTGTGGAATTTATTTTGTGCAGAATCACGAATAGTAAGAATCAATAATGGCATAAGCCTCGTATAATCCAATTTGACGAACCCCGCTTCTGTGCACTTCAATATTATAATTGGAATTGAGCAATTAGTAAAAAAGCAATAAATGGTGGATGTTTTTTGTGCTTCGGAAGAAATCAATATTTTAAATTATTTTAAAATAATTCGTCTATCTGTCCTACTTATCGTCATGACCTCTGCTGTGCCCAGCAGTAGGTCATCAATATATAAATAATATATGGTGATCCACGTGCTGAGCACAGCCCATTCTCACGATGGGTTCAATTACTTGATAGAAAAGCTACTTGTGAATATTAGCCTGCGATTAACCACCCGGATATTGTAGCTTAAATGTCTATCCTTACATTGTTTTTTTGATTAAAGTCCAAAACGTAGGTAACTTTCAATTATATTAGAATTTGCACATTCGATTTCCTTTTTATATATTGAGATAAAAATATAACGAACTAGCTCTAACCCGCGGCTTCGCTTGTGTACGTTGGCTTTAGAACTTCTTTGACTTTTATTTATAGGTACTTTATTAAAAAATCTCTACGCTGTCTAGGGTAATTAATAATATTTCTTTATATACTATATAAAAAAAATCATTCTTATTGGATGCCTTCATCATAAGAGGAATACGTGTGCGAAACTTTAAGTTTCTAAGTGTTTGGCCTGTGCGTTTATATAAAACTTTCATCCCCTACTTTACCCTCTTAGTTCGTATTCAATTCATATGAAATATGAGAAATATATGAAATTACGTTTATATAAAGGTTTCATCCCCTATTTTACCCTCTTCGGGGTAGAATTTTGAAAATCACTGAAATACATAACACATTATTTTTGCCGTACTCAATTCATACAAACTTAAACTTAAAAAAGTTCATACAAAATTAATCAATTATTTTAATGAATTATTTCATTTTAGTTTCTAGCCCTAAGGGTTTTGCCTGTACATTTATATAAAACTTTCATCCCCTATTTTACTCTTTTGAGGGTTGAGTTTTTGAAAACGCTGAAATATTTGAGTCATTATTTTTGCCTTACTAATTTAATACCCAATTTAATACAAATAATTCTAAGGAATATAAAGTTTCGTACAAACTTTTACCCCCTCTTTCACACCCTTGGGGGTTGAATTTTGAAAGATCCTTCCTAAATGGATGCCCACGTCATGAGAAGAAGACGTGTGCGAAACTTTAAGTTACTATCCCTAAGTGTTTGGCGTGTGCGTTTATATAAAACTCTTATCCCCTATTTTTCCCTCTTGGGGGTAGAATTTTGGAAATAATGAAACAAATAACTAATTATTTTTGCTGTACTCTATTCGTACAAAATTTCATGCAAATATGTCCGAAGAATAAAACGTTTCTTAACAACTTTTATCCCCAATTCAACCCTTTGGGGGGGTTGAATTATGAAAATATTGCCTACATCATAGGGGAAATACGTAGCTTATGCGTTTATATAAAACTTTCATCCCCTATCTAAATATATAAAAGAAGAAACTGACTGACTGACTGACTGACTGACTGACTGACTGACTGACATATCAACGCACAGCCCAAACCGCTGGTCCTAGAGATTCCAAATTTGGCACGTAGGTTCCTTATAAGGTGTAGGGGTGCACTAAGAAAGGATTTTTCAAAATTCAACCCCTAAGGGGGTGAAATGGGGGTCCGAAGTTTGTATGAGGAAACAAGATTGTCTGGACTATTTTATTCGAAACTTCACAGAAGTATTTCTAACGATAAATGAGTAAACACGTCTTTCAGGTTTTCTGAAAAATCAACCCCTAAAAGGGGGAAATGTGGTGACAAATTCTGAAAATCGACATGGGTATTGTTTTTATAGTTTGTCGGGTCGCTGATAACGAAAACAACAATGATTTTAAAATCCCACGTGGAGGACGTGAAATACCATCCCCCCTGTTGGGGTGCGAGGGGGATGAAATGTCTAAATATTAATATGGGTGTCGTTTATATGGTTTTTTGGAACGTTCATTACGAAAATGGCATCGATTTTGAAATTTAATGTAGTGGAAATGAAAACTTTTGAAAGTTTGTGCCAAATTGCAAGAAATAACTGACTGACTGAGCGAGTGACATATCATCGCACAGCCCAAACTGCTGGTTCTAGAGATTCTAAATTTAGTATGTAGGTTCCATATAAGGTCTAGAGGTGCATTAAGAAAGTACTTTTCAAAATTCTACCCCTAAGGGGGTAAAATGGGGGTTCGAAGTGTGTGTGGGGAATCAAGATTAGTTGGACTATTTTATTCGAAACTTCACAGGAGTATTTCTAACGATAAATGAGTAAACATGCGTTTCAGGTTTTATGAGAAATCAACCCCTAAAAGGGGTAAATGTGGTGACAAATTCTGAAAATCGACATGGGTATTGTTTTTATGGTTTATCGGGTCGCTGATAACGAAAACAACAATGATTTTAAAATCCCACGTGGAGGACGTGAAATACCATCCCCCCTGTTGGGGTGCGAGGGAGATGAAATGTCTAAATATTAATATGGGTGTCGTATTTATGGTTTTTTGGGACGTTCATTACGAAAATGGCATCGATTTTGAAATTTAATGTTGTGGACATGAAAACTTTTGAGAGTGTGTGCCAAATTGCAAGAAATAACTGACTGACTGAGTGAGTGACATATCATTGCACAGCCCAAACTGCTGGTTCCAGAGATTCTAAATTTAGTAAATTGGTTCCATATAAGGTCTAGAGGTGCATTAAGAAAGGATTTTTCAAAATTCTACCCCTAAGGGGGTAAAATGGGGGTTCGAAGTGTGTGTGGGGAATCAAGATTAGTTGGACTATTTTATTCGAAACTTCACAGGAGTATTTCTAACGATAAATGAGTAAACACGTGTTGCAGGTTTTTTGAGAAATCAACCCCTAAAAGGGGTAAATGTGGTGACAAATTCTGAAAATCGACATGGGTATTGTTTTTATGGTTTATCGGGTCGCTGATAACGAAAACAACAATGATTTTAAAATCCCACGTGGAGGACGTGAAATACCATCCCCCCTGTTGGGGTGCGAGGGAGATGAAATGTCTAAATATTAATATGGGTGTCGTTTTTATGGTTTTTTGGGACGTTCATTACGAAAATGGCATCGTTTTTGAAATTTAATGTTGTGGACATGAAAACTTTTGAGAGTGTGTGCCAAATTGCAAGAAATAACTGACTGACTGAGTGAGTGACATATCATTGCACAGCCCAAACTGCTGGTTCCAGAGATTCTAAATTTAGTAAATTGGTTCCATATAAGGTCTAGAGGTGCATTAAGAAAGGATTTTTCAAAATTCTACCCCTAAGGGGGTAAAATGGGGGTTCGAAGTGTGTGTGGGGAATCAAGATTAGTTGGACTATTTTATTCGAAACTTCACAGGAGTATTTCTAACGATAAATGAGTAAACATGCGTTTCAGGTTTTATGAGAAATCAACCCCTAAAAGGGGGAAATGTGGTGGCAAATTCTGAAAATAGATACGGGTATTGTTTCTATGGTTTATCGGGTCGCTGATAACAAAACAACAATGATTTTAAAATCCCACGTGGAGAACGTGAAATACCATTCCCTCTGTTGGGTTCCAAGGGGGTTGGAATGTCTAAATATTAATATGGGTGTCGTATTTATGGTTTTTTGGGTCGTTAATTTTGAAAATGGCATTGATTTTGAAATTTTATATTGCGGACATGAAAACCTTTAAAAGTTTTTGCCAAATTGCAAGAAGAAACTGACTGACTGAGTGATTGACCTATCAACGCACAGCCCACACTACTGGTTCGAGAGATACCAAATTTGGCATGTAGCTTCCTTATAAGATCTTAAGGTGCATGAAATGTTTTTTGATTCAATGTATTGTAAGTAAGTGGTTTAGTGGTTTTGTGGTGGTAAGTGGTTGGTGGTTTTATCAGTGCCGTCCGATACGATTTCGATAAAAATCGATATTTGACCGTCCGAGAGGACTCTTAATAGGAATCCGAGGTAAACTTTGAATAAAGTAACGGCCATATTAATTTTCTTCATTTCCGTTGCGATTTCGTTCAAAATTGATATCTGAGCGTCCGAGAGGTCCCCTAATACGACTCCGAGGTAAAATTGGGATAAGTGGCAGCCATATTGATTGTCTTAATTTCCGAACCAATTTCGTTCAAAATCGATATCTGAGCGTCTAAGAGGCCTCGTAATACGAATCCGAGGTGAAATTTGGAAAAAGTGGCTGCCATATTGATTTTCTTCATTTCCGTCCCGATTTCGTTCACAATCGATATCTGAGCGTCCGAGAGGTCCCCTAATACGACTCCGAGGTAAAATTTGGAAAAAGTGGCGGCCTTATTGCTTTTCTTCATTTCCGTCCCGATTTCGTTCAAAATCGATATCTGAGCGTCCGAGAGGTCGCCTAATACGATTCCGAGGTTAAATTTGGGAAAAGTGGCGGCCATATTTCTTTTCTTCATTTCCGTCCCGATTTCGTTCAAAATCGATATCTGAGCGTCCGAGAGGTCCCCTAATACGACTCCGAGGTAAAATTTGGAAAAAGTGGCGGCCATGTTGATTTTCTTCTTTTCTTTAACGATTTCGTTAAAAATCGATATCTGAGCATCCGAGAGGTTTCTTAATACGACTCCGAGGTAAAATTTTGAAAAAGTCGCAGCCATATTGATTTTCTTCATTTCCTTCCCAATTTCGTTCACAATCGATATCTGAGCGTCCGAGAGGTCTCGTAATACGAATCCGAGGTAAAATTGAGAAAAAGTGGCAGCTATATGCATTTTTATTATTTCTGTCACGATTTCGTTCAAAATCGATCGATCGGAGCGTCCGAGAGAATTTTTAATACGAATCCGAGGTAAAATTTGGAAAAAGTGGCAGCCATATTGATTTTCTTTATTTCCAACCCGATTTCGTTGAAAATCAATATCCGAGCGTCCGAGAGGTCCCCTAATACAAATCCGAGGTAAAATTTAAAAAAAAGTGGCAGCCATATTGATTTTCGTCATTTCCAAAACGATTTTGTTCAAAATCGATATCTGGGCGTCCGACAGGTCTCGTAATACGAATTTGAGGTAAAATTTGGAAAAAGTGGCGGCCATATTGATTTTCTTAATTTCCGTCCTGATTTCGTTAAAAATCGATATCTGATTGTCCGAGAGGTCTCTTATACGAATCCCAGGTAAAATTTGTATAAGTGGTGGCCATATTGATTTTTTTCCGTCCCGATTTCGTTCAAAATCGAGATCTGAGCGTCCGAGAGGTCTCTTAATACGAATCTGAGGTAAAATTTGGCACTCCATGCATGCCATGGATTGTAAAAAAAAGTTTAATGTTACTATATAGGCATGTGGGGTATCTATGGATTGGCTTTTAAAAACGACATAGAGTTTTCGATATTTTTTCCATTTAAATCAACCTTAATTTTTTTTAATCATATGGCATTTATTTACGAGCCGTGAGATCTTCGGGAAGACAAGTACGGTTGCCAGTTTTTGTTGCACTTTTAGCACCACCCAGGGGTCACGTGTAAGGTAACGGCGGGTACTCCCTACGGACGTAGTGCAACTTCGACCCCCCTTTGTCAAGTGAGTGGGCAACTTGACTGTTAGAAGTTCTCAAGCCGCCCGAAGGCCTCTAACTTGGCTTAACGACTGCTGTCGTAAACAGCAGCCGGGATCAACGGCTTAACGTGCCTTCCAAAGCACGAGAGCGCTCAGTTAGTAACTACTCAAAGCGGTCACCCATCCAAGACCTGACCTGCACCCACATTGCTTAACCCCGCATACCGCACGCGGTAGGCGGGTGCCGCTGGGCCACGAGCGCTCTGAATTCTTGATAGTTTGTGCCAAATTTCAATTCAATCGGTCCAGTAAAAGCAACTCGGTTGTAACAGACGGACTAACAGTAAGGAGTGCGAATGAAAGTGAAGCCAAATTTTCTTTTTGAATGCTCCTTTTAATGAATCACAATCACCAAACTTCGTATACCGAAACCCCCAGAATGTAACAACTACTATTCTGGAAACCGCATCTAAATCGGTTCAGCCAAACGCGAGATAATCGTGGACAAACATACATACATACCTACATACATATATACTGGTCAAACAGTAAACCTCTTTTTTGTAGACGGTTAAAAATTACGCTTAGTACGCGGGCGAAGCCGCGGGCAAATGCTAGTGTTGAATAAAAGGCGTGCGTCCGGTACAACCATTTATTGATAGACTAATATGACGTTTTGGAGCTACCCTCGTTATACATACACAACACCTCCACCCTTATTTAAGACATATTGTTAGCACATAACATAATGATGATATGGATCGAATTTACTTAAACAGCGCAAATTATTACTTAATTCTATGACATTTCGAAACCATAACGCACTGGAGGCTTCCGTTCCCTTAATGGAAACCTACGAACCAGAGAAACAACAACATTTTCATCCTCACTGACCGCCGGCACATTCAGCGACACCGGTGGGCTCGCGGGGGCTACCACTTTCTTGCTAAATGACGACCTACTACCTCTATTCTCCCCCGAAGTTACTCCACCTTGCCCTGGTTCCTCACCCCCGGATGTGGGGGAGGTTACGGGCTTGCTCGACTTATGGTTAAGTATACAATCTGCCATTACTTTAGCGTGAAGGGAGGTATCACCCCCACTTCCAATGACCCTTTGCCTTAGCTGATCGACGTGCCTATGAATTTCTGTTCCAAAGTTAGATCGCACACCGTAATCGGAATCACCTAATTTTTTAATGATCATCCCTGGGTGCCATTTACCCGTATATTTATTACCAGAGTATTCCCGGTACCACACTGGCGAGCCCGGCTGTAGTTGGCGGTTCGCGCCGCCCGCGGCTTGCTCGATGCGCTCTTGCCGCTCCGCCACTCGCGACTCCCGCTCAGGCTTTAAATTGTCTAACCTCATACGTAGCTTCCGACCTTGCAATATATTAGAGGGACTTTCTCCTGTGGTCGAATGCTCCGTGTTTCTATAAGCTAATAAAAATCTACTTAGCGCGACATCTGGATCCAAATTTTGTTTCATTGCTTTTTTGATGACTCGTTTACATGTTTTAACCGCATTCTCGGCGGCGCCGTTGGATGCCGGGTGATAAGGCGCTGTAAAAATCTGTTCGATGCCGTTATGGCTGAGGAAAACTTTAAAGTCGGAGCTCGAGAACGGGGGTCCGTTATCGTTTACTATTTGTTTGGGAAGGCCGAATTTCGCCCAAAGGTCCCTCAATACTGGTATCATGGCCTGTGAGGTGGTACGGCCCATTCGGATCGCTTCTATCCATTTGGAGCAAGAGTCTACTATCACCAAGTACGTTAGCCCAGCTATGGGCCCCAAGAGGTCTAAATGCAGCCTAGACCACGGGCGCGTCGGCCAGGGCCACGAATGAGGAGCCTGCTTGGGCGGCGCATCGGCCACGGCGACACACACCTCGCAAGCGCGACACTCCTGCTCCACGGCCTCGTCGATCCCCGGCCACCATACGTAACTGCGGGCTAAGGCTTTAGTCTTAACTATTCCCATGTGACAATCATGCAATTCCGAAATCACCCTTCGTCTACAAGCCTCTGGAATGACTACCCTATGGCCCCACATGATACACCCTAATTCTGTGTACAGTTCGTTTTTCCGATTTAAATACGGCTTGAGCTCTCTAATTTCTATGTCCGATGGCCAACCATCACTTATATAACTTAAAACACGACTTAAGATTGAATCGCTGCGGGTTTCTTGTTTAAGAACTTTATAATCCAGTAGCAAAGCCTCCGTAGAAAAATGCAAGTAGGTCTGTTCGGGTAGGCAATCTTTTTCAGACACTATTTCATTCCTCTGCGCTTGGATCAAGCGAGAGAGGACATCCGCCGTATTTTTATCCGTCCGAACGTATTCTATAGTAAAGTCATATGCAGACAGCTTGATCGCCCAGCGTTGCAGGCGGCTGGCTGCTGCGCTAGGTATACCTATATTGGGCCCAAAGATGCTAACGAGGGGTTTGTGGTCTGTACGAAGCACGAATTTTCTGCCGTACAAGTACTGGTGGAATTTTTCCACTGCAAAAATAATAGCCAGTGCTTCTTTATCTATTTGGCTATAATGCCGTTCACAAGTAGTGAGCGAGCGCGAGGCGTACGCGCTCGTCCGCGGTGCCGGCCCCGTCGCCGCAGCCTCCGGGCGTGCGCTGAGCCAGCAAAGCGCCGAGGCCGCGCGCGCTGGCGTCGACTGTCAGAACCGACTCCGCAGCCATATCGAAGTGCGCCAGTGTATTGGTATCACTTAAGAAATTCTTGACCCTTGTGAAAGCAAGGTCCTGCTCGGTACCCCATTTCCAATGCCTTCCTTTCTTTAATAGCTCGTATAGCGGTGATAAATGCGAGCTTAATTTTTTTATGATTTACCGTAAAAACCGGTGACATTGTTTGGGTGGGGCATGGTGGTAATTGCTTTCACTTTATCCGGGTCTACTCGCACCCCATCTTCATTTACAATAAACCCCAAATATTTCACTTCGTTTGTTAGAAATTCGCATTTAGTTTTATTAATTTTCAGGCCGTAGTCTTGTAAAGTTTGCAACACCTGCTTTATGGCCATCAAATGACTTTCCAAGTCCCTACTTTTAATCAGAATATCGTCATAAAATACCACGACACTCGGCATTTTCTTGAATAAATTAACCATTATCTTCATGAAGATTGCTGGAGATGAAGATAGCCCATACACAAGACGCGCATATTTGAACAAGCCCCTATGCGTATTAATAACCGTGAAATCTTTAGAATTCTCTGATAACAATATCTGGTTGTAGGCTTGGGAAAGATCTAGCTTCGTAAAAAACTTGTTACCGCTAAGGTCACTAAATAAATCATCCATCTTTGGAACAGGGAAACGATCTACTGCTAAGATACGATTAAGGGTTACCTTATAGTCGGCACAAATCCTTAATCCTCCATCAGCTTTGCGCACCACGACCAAGGGTGTGGCCCAGTCGGACCGGTCCACCGGCTCGATGACGCCGGCGCGCAGCATGGCATCGAGCTCAGCGTCGACCCGCGCGCGTAAGGCGTACGGCAGCGGCCGTGCACGACAAAATATTGACTGCGCACCTTCACGCACGCACAGTTCCGCGTAGCCCCCGGCGTATTTCCCCAATGTGCCGTCGAACAGTGCTTCATGTCTAGAAATAATATCATTTATTATTTTCTTTTTGTCCGATGAACAGTCTACAATACGATTATTGCATTCCTCTATAAGCTTAGGTATACGGATAGGTATATTAAGTTCCGACAACCACTGTCGACCTAATAAATTTGTAGACCCCTTAATTAAGACATACAAATCCAAAGTTTGAACTACCCCTTTGTACTCGACTATAGTTTCTATATAACCCAAAGGTTTAACAATTGAGCCATCATAAAACTTTAAATTCAAGGTACATGGATTTAAATACAAGTCGCTAAATAGATCATCATAAACTTGTTTGCTAATACACGATATGGCGGAGCCCGTATCTACCTCCATATTGAGCAAGCGATTTTGAACCTTAACAGTTATACACACCGGTTTATATTTCTTCATCGAACTCCTCCGAGTCATCCTTATCATTGTCGTCAGGGCACGGTCCATCTTGCTGTTCTAGCATATGGAATGTAGCTCGAGCCCGGCTGCCCCGCGCCCCGCCGCGCGCTCCGCGCCACGCGCGCCGTCCCGCGCCGCGGCCGCCCGCGGTCATAAAAGTCATTAAGATTTTTTTGTAAAAAATAAATCGCTAGGGACAAATTTAATAATGCAGTATAAATACAATCTGCTGCGTCTGAACGCAAATAATACGATGTACCACAAAAGCACGATTATCACGGCAATACGTGTCTTTAATGAACTGCCTAGCGATATAAAGATGTTAGAAGGGAATCTGTTTAAGCGTAAATTAAAGAATTGGCTCATTGAAAGGGTCTTCTATGATATTAAAGAATTTTTTGATGGTGCATGTGCTAAAAATAATTAAATTCAATTAACATTTTGTAGTAATATTATTGTATAATGTATTTTAGGTGAAATATTAATATTGTATGCCCGCACAGGGTAGCTGTTGATACTTTTTACCTGTTTACCATCTACCTTGTAAACAGTGAACAATAAATCATTCATTCATTCATTCATTAATTCATTCATATTATTGTCTTAGGAGTTAAGTTTTGGAAAATGCTGAAATATTTAACTTTTTATTTTTGCCGTACTCAATTCATATGAAATTACATGCAAATATGTCCAAGTAATAAAAAGTTTTATACAAACTTATCCCTAATTCATTGGGGATTGAATTTTCAGAAATCCTTCCTTATTAAATGCCTTCGTCATAAGAGGAATACGTGTGCGAAACTTTAAGTTTAGAGGTCTATGCGTTTATATAAAGCTTTCATCTCCTATTTTATTCTCTTCGGGGTAGAATTTTGGAAATCACTGAAACACGTAAATCATTATTTTTGCCGTACTCAATTCATACGAAATTTCATGCAAATATGTCAAAGGAATAAAAAGTTTCATACTTACTTTTGTCCCCAATTGAACCTCTTGGGGGTTGAATTTTCAAAAATCCTTCCTATGTGGATACCTACTTCATAAAAGGAATACGTGTGCGGAACATTAAGTTTCTAGCCCTAAGGGCTTTCCTGTGCGTTTGTATAAAACTTTCATCCCCTATTTTACTCTTTTGGGGGTTGAGTTTTTGAAAACGCTGAAATACGTAAGATATTATTTTTGCCGTTTCATAATTTAATGCAAGTATCATACAAACTTTTACACCCTATTTCACACCCTTGGGGGTTGAATTTTGAAAAATCTTTCCTTAGTGGATGCCTACGACATGAGAAGAATACGTGTGCAAAATTTTGAGTTTCTAGGGTTTGGCCTATGCTTTGATCCTCGATCAATCACCTTTGCCTTTTATATATATAAGAGAGTATATAAGAACTATAAAGAGAAACAATTATTAAACAAATCTGAAAAAATACGTACAGAAAGAACCCTTCACGGTATGCGAATCCTACGAGTGAGTTTTAAGAAACATTGTAGCACACATTGAACACAAATTGAAGAAAACTTAAATTAATTTGTCGTGCATGTCGATCGTCGACCGTCTATTCAACAGTTTTTTTTATTATAGGCGGCCTGTTTAGCCCAGTTGGTAGTGACACTGGCTCCGGAGTTAGAGGTCCCGGGTTCGAATCCCGGCCAGGGCATTATTTGTACATTTAGCACGGATATTTGTCCAGGGTCTTGGATGTTTTCTATGTATTTAAGTATATATTTATTATCTATCTATATAAGTATGTATATCGTCGTCTAGTACCCATAGTACAAGCTTTGCTTAGTTTGGGACTAGGTCGGTTTGTGTAAGATTGACCCCCAATATTTAAAAAAAATCTTTGCTGTTTCATAGAATAGGGACATTCGTTCAAGAAACACAAAGCGACGTGTCGCAAGCAATACCATAAAATGTAAGTCAATTTTCATGCATTCGCAGCGACTACGAATCCTGTTCAAATCAAAATCAAAATCAAAAATCAAAATCAAATATTTATTCTGCAAATAGGCCACAAGGGCACTTTTACATGTCAAAGCATGAATTTATACAATTTAAAAAACTGACAATCTTACTTAATAATAATGATACAAAAAAAATATACTGATTGACAATTCAATGAAAATAAATTTACAAATATTAAGGACGTATTGAATACGATCTGTGTCCGAATAAACAAATGCTGGCGACATTCCACAGCACTCTAAGAATTTTGAATTCAACTTCAAATGTATGAAAGATTTGGTAGCATTGTAAAAATTTATAGGAGCGAGAAAAATAGTAGATTTTATACGCAAACTTGTCACACCTAGAAAGAAGTGTAGTACAAAGTTGGGGTCGATAACTAGTTTACCAGTAAAATGAACTACAGCTTCTTATCTGAGATCGGTGATAGATTTAGAGATCAAAATTGTAAACGAGTGAGTTGCCACCATAAAAAAATTAACGTATGCAGTGGGTAACTGAAAATCACTGGAATACTTGAAAAAAATAACCGCGTTAGAAATTTAAGTAAAATAAATTTGAATTAATACAAAAAATAATCACTCTGAATTAAAAAGCGTTTTTAATAACGTATTGGTGTTGTTTTATTAAAATATGTGGATATATGATTTATGCTACTGGTATTGACAGTAGGTTTTAAAAAGGAGAGTCATGTCAGATTTACAGTTTTTTGTTTACATTTTTGATTTCTAATTCCATCTCAGACTGTAATGACGTTATTTACAGGAATTAGTAATTACATAATTATTTTAGAAAATATAAATTAAATAGTTTAGTTTACTTTAATTTAGTTTATTTACCAACCATAATCAAAGGTATTCATTAACAGGTACTCTAGTTTCGTTTTCATAACCAAAACCTAGGAAAACTGTTATTAGGTATTAATAATACATACTTAATCAAATAGATCACGTCACTTCCGTGGCGCAGCGCAGTGGTTGGTACACTGGCCGGTTACAAAGAAAATAAAGTGGTATAGTATCCCTTGTAAGCGAAATCAACTCGTAGTTATCCCATTTTAAATCTGTTTAAAATAAGTAGCATAATGAATCATCATATGGTTGACAAAAGGAGAATAGAGAGGTTAGGCAGCATGTGTCATGGGCAGAAAGGTTTTATGTGCGGGTTAATCTGGCCGGGGTCGAAGCCCATTAATTAGGTCGGTCGTCCGCTCCTTCGGCGGTTTTTGTGGCTCCCATTGACGTATTTCTTCTTCACAATATCGGTTAGCCGTTACGATCGTGTCTTTCGCTCAATTTACTCAGATCCCAACGAAAACATTGTAAACTTTACCCAAGTAAATCCTTCGACACTCTATGTAGATTACATAAAATAAAAGGTGTTTGTAGGCAATAATTGACCTAAATTACTGGAACATCGTCTATTTGAAGATAGGATGGTAGAAAGAAAGCAAGGTTATAATGGTGCAGTACCCCTCCGCTGGTAGGGGGAGCGTTCGGGGATTCAACCGTAAATTATACTAAAGTAGATGCTTCTAACGTTGCCATCCGATTTATTTTCATCACTAAATAGAATGACTATCATTGTAAAATAAATTTTAGTAACGGAACTAAAATTAAAAACTTTAAGTGAAGGGCAGCTGACGCAACAAAGAAGTATCCACTTAAAAAAAACAGTCATTGTATACGCTCCACGTGTCTCCGATAATGGACGTATGTAAATCTGCCATTTGGATGGTGTTGGTGGCCGTGCGGAATGGTATGGACTAGTGGTATTGGAAGGGAAAAATAGAACGCGACAGATATTCACAGGGGACTCCAAGTAGACCCGAAAGAAGCTTCCGATCAATAATCTGACGGTTTCGGCATGACGTGAGCTCGTGGCGATTTTATTTAAATGCCCAAAACACTCTATACCTAGCACATATAATATAGAGGCTTTATAAATAGTTGAGGTACTCAACAGAGTACAACGTATCCCTTCATACATATATGTTAATTTGCCGAGTTTGAGTAAATTCCCAAATCCCCTCTTAGACTCCCCTACTAATTGTAGATTGTACAACAAGTGCATAAAACGAGCCTGTACTAAGGGTTTTATACGCGAGTGATACACTCTGCTTTTCACTTCGATTGCGAGAAAATTAAACAAATAATTAATATAATTAAAGTTATTTCATCAAATTTATACTTATGTGCTCGGAGACCGCGGGCGGCGGCGTTCATTGGGTTATTTTTTCCCCTAATTCCAAAATAAAGGACAGGTACCTAAAGCGTTTTCATTATCCATTTTTACAATGACTTTTGTAACTTAAATGTATTTTACAATCAAATAAGGTTTTAAATTACGGATTTAGCAGTTTGTCGAGAAACGGAAAGTAAATAGATCTTCGTGTAATTTTTACACCACAACCACTACCTAAAGGGAGGGGGGGAAGGTACCTTTAGGTATATATACTGCAAATGAAAGGGTACTTAAATACAAAGAAACTTCTTGAAATAAATTACATCAAATCTTCTGAAAACAAATAAGAAATATATGTATATAGTTCATGAAGCGAAAGTTGTATGTCAGGATCGTAGCAAGTGGAAATCCGTGGTCTCTGCCTACCCCTCTGGGAAACAGGCGTGATTATATATATGTATGTATGTATATATGATGTTGTGCGAAAAAATTTAACATTATAATATCTTCCGGTAAGTGGTTGCTACTCGAGAATCTGTCCGCCCAAACGGCCATCGGTTCTGCGTGGAATGTGCCCCACCCACTGCCACTTAAGTTTAGCGATTCGAAGGGCTATGTCAGATAATTGGGTTCTACTACGGATGGCCTCATTTCTGATGCGATCACCTTGAGATACTCCCAGCATAGCCCTCTCCATTGCTGTTTTGGTGGCTTAAAATGAGGCCCATAGTAAGCACCCACATTTCCGTGCCCATGTCACCACTGGTAACACACAGTGGTCAAAGAATCTCGTTTTGAGACACTGTAACAAAATTCTTTTGAGAATATGTAAAATACCAGCTTAGTACGTAAAAATATCGCGATAGTAAGAATAAAAACTCCTTAACCTCACCCCTAAACAGTGATTGTAATGGATTTACAGCTCAAAAGCCACGAAATATTAAAAAAACACAATAATAGTACATACCTTTGCGATGTTATACTTCTTCGTTTACTCCAAAAACACTAAACAAAGTTGTCTTGCGAGAACACATATCTAGGCGATCAAAATTCTTACGTAAATGGCGGGTATATTGGAGTTAGCCCATAATTCTAACTCATGGAGTTGACTGTTAATTTACTTATCATGTGATTTAAGCAATCTGTTAAAATAACTGGCGGCAGCATCTTTTTTTGCTACATAATGGTGGGCAAAACGAAAAATTGTTAAGGAACGATTACCGGAATAAAAACTATTCTATGTAGTTTCCCGGGACACAAACTATCTCTATACCAAATTACATCTAAATCGGTTTAGCTGTTTAAGCGTGAAGAGGTAACAGGCAGACAGACGTGTGACTTTCGCATTTATAATATTAAGTATGGATTTCATGAAAATAAAAACTCTAAACGAGCAAACTTTACTTAATGTTACATAATAGTATAATAATATTACATATTTATGTTATGGTGATAAATAAAAAGTAATTGTATATCAATTAACAACTGTTGTTATATCAATATAAATTGTTAATTAATTCTTATTACCATACTTAGGTCTTGGAAATTTACGGTCCGAACTCTTATTTCCCTGAAATCACATAGTCTCGTGTTCATACCGTATTTTTATAAAGCTACTCGGCCCTTTGGTCGGGACGCGAAGGTTAGAGAAAACAAATGAATCGAGAGGCAGCGGTGGCAACAAAAGTGACGCTGGAAATAGCGGCAATCAATAGAAACCCGCGTCGTTTGCCACCACGGCGCCCCACCGGCCTCCCATAGGTATTTACGACTTATGCTCCGTTAATTTACTCTGACTCTCCATAATGTAATAATTGTTCGGAGACAATTGGCTACATTTATTATTGTGTTAATCTTATTAGGTACTTATTAACGAATTAATCATTGCTTATTCGTTTTTAACCCCGATAGAAATGTCTTATGTGTCGAGATGTTCTTAGATATGTATGGTGGAAATAAACGCAGTTTTCTCCAAGATATTCGGCTCTAATTGAAACTAGTGACAGGCTATCAGCCACTATTGAAGCGAAGCTAAGAATTTTCAATTTTGGTTATACCTAAGTATATTTAGTTTTGGTAGCGTTTTCTACTCTTACTCAATGAAAGTCTAATGATGACCGGCTAGGTACTTGTGTTGGTTTTTATTTTTATTGAATGCCTTATTGTAACGTTGTACGTAAAAAAATAAATTCCCTTCTTTTGATTGTAATTCTGTACCGTAAACGCAAGACAACAGTGAGACAGTTTCTTAGAAAAATGGTTGTCGTATCCCTGCCTCTATAACGTGATTAGATGCCCGATACTAAAGTCAGAAATCAGTTAAACTAAAGTGCCTTATTTTGATATGATCAATTGTTAAAATTAAATAAATATTGGGGAACAATCTTACACAAATCAACCTACTCCCAAACTAAGCAAAGCTTGTATTTAAACATGTTCGAGACCTCTAATTCTAAATTAAATCTGCCCTGAAAACCGTCAAGACGTAATACAGCGAGAGCGGTGTTGTTTACATGTACATTTAGCGCGGTCGTGACATCAGTTTCTGGTAAAAACAGCCAGCCTCCCGCGCCACTCAATTCAAAACACGTTCCAGTACAATGAGAGGGCAAACGCAATACCTATCTGTGCGCGTCACATCGTACTAAACATTGATTGAAAAAGATTGATTCAAACCAATCACAGGGCGTTGTTTGTTTTTCATTTGGGACGTGTAACAATACAGAATAAATATTAACAATTACGATAAATATAATTTTACATCTACCTATATATACATTTTATTACTTACATTTAAAGGGCTATAAAACCTCATTTTTGGCGGCACTATTAATCCGCATAAACGATATCTCATCATAACAACGGTATAGTATTTTATGAAATTTTTACATATGACGGGTCTTAGGAAGCATCATAAGATTATTGTTATGAAACAACAGTAGGGCTAGTTTTGACTGTTCACGGATATATATCTCATACTGCCCGGCTAGTATGATAGCTTATACCGTCACGTTATATAGCCAAAATGTACTGAAACGTCACATAAAACGTGACGGTATAAGCTATCATACTAGCCGGGCTGAAATGTGCCTTAGTGTCGCGACTAATCTCGCGTCGCGTACACGCGGGTATCTTAATACCTAGTGAATTTTGAAGTAACATTTTTTTCTGAATAATTACAAGACATGTAGATACCTACACAAAGCTAATGATAATTTTAAAGTTTAATATTTTCTCACTGCTGACGTTAAAAGTTGTATGTGTTACACGAGAGCAAAGGTATTTGTATCTCGTGCTCTTGAGTCCCTCGCTACGCTCAAGATACTAACTTTGAATTTGTACGCTTTAGATTCAAATTTTAGAACTGCACTCGCAGCAAAAGAGAACTTTGCTCCCTTGTTGCACAAATAACTACATATTATATATGCATGTTTATACATGGCATAATAATATAATGCTCATCATAGTCATCATCAACTTTTGACTACAGGAAAGGCGGCATTTATGTATTGGTCTCTGTATGACGTATTTATATCATTAACAAATTTAAAAAAGAAGAAGGTTCTCAATTTGTCGGTATCATTTTTATTTTATTCAGTTAGTTGCTCTCTGCTTAACCCTTTGAACCCCAAGAACCTATAAAGTTGTCGTGTGTTGTCGTGCCCACCACGCCACCAACCACTAAAAAGGTCGGACTGAGGGTGTACTTTGATCATGAATAATATCTATTATGAATTGTTTTTATTTATTTAAAAGTTACATTAATTTTTGATAGGGCAACAGTGTGGCCTGTGAGTGATCACTTCATTCGAATATGAAAGCGTTCAATGGGTTAACTGTAAAATAATGATACGAGCATAGAATTTTAACAGACTTAGCGCCTTCGTGCACGTGTTTATCCAGTCAATCATTGAGATCTATCATTCCTTATTCTATCGTCTGCACACATGTTGTGTACTGTTAAAACTACGCATGTATTCTACCGTCTTTAATCAGTTGGACAGAGCGCATCGTGTAATATTACATTTATACTTAAATAACAACGATTTTATGTATCGGAAAATCTTTTCCTATTGACTGAAAATCAAATCAATCACAGACGATTTGTTTAGTAAAAAAAGTCTAAATAAAAGTTAAACACATAATAAAGGGTAAAAGAAGTAAATTTAAAGAATTAACAGTACAGGGTTGGAAGGCGGTCGAAAAATACGATAAGGAAGCTATCAGGCAGTTGGTTATCGGCTCGGCAAACATAGGACCAACCGTCCATGAATAGTTAAAAGCTGGGCATCTTAGGGCACGAGTACACACGGGACAGCCCTCTAAAAACAAACCCCAAACACAATAATGCAATTAATGTTTACGCGGGTCACGGCATTATCATAAACAGGCGTTGCGTAATCAGTCTTCGAGAGGGTTGTTGCATAAAGATAAATTCGTTTCACGGCTCGAGCAACCTCTTCAGCGGTCCGTGTGAACTTTGGCTTATTGTGATGGAGGCATGCGCGGTGTGTGCCCGCCAGGCGGAGTTGGCATAGTGCCGTCCGGCCTGACAGGGACTGCGCGCCGCCTCGCGCCCTCGCGCGCGCTCCGGGAAAACTCGCTATATCGTAACCTGATTACTCCACATAAACACTACAACAGTTTTGTAATTAACTTTTCAGTGCTTTTGTGATATGAGACGTAAAAAGTAGCTGAGAGCTATTTCAATAAACATCAGTCAGTAATCATAAGTGGGTGAAATCGTCCGTGCGTTTATTTGAGCTTTGGACATTGTTTATCCACCGACCGGCCGGTCGAAATGAGGTAAATGTTAATAATACTCTTATTTTGTATTAAATTATTCAGCAATACTTTACGACAACCAGCGTTTTCCTGATTACTCAAAATGATGAAAATATATTATAAAGTATGAGGTAAGTATATCATATAAAATGGAGAAATAATCTCTCCACACACGATATCGCGCATGTGATATTGCGAATAAATCAAAAGCAACTGTATACTTTTAGTAAGTAATATTTTTCCTCACAAAGTACTGTTTGATTCAAATAACACGATATCTCCATTCATTAAATGCAAATTTTATGAACACTCGTCTTCAGGATCTAACCCACTTTCTTTGCTAACTTCAAAGCAACGTTATTACCAGATTTTGTTAGGAATTCGTATCGAATGCTTACTGACTATATTATATATACTATTAAGTTTGTTGTATATGTTGATACAAAATATGACCTAAAATGTTACATAACTAAATATACAATATTGTAACGATAGCGCATACAATAAGTCGAAAATAATAAAAACAAGGTGCTCATTATTGTCATTTAAGCACGGCGCCAATAGCTGACAGGTAGCTAGCTCGGTGCGCGAGTTCTGTGATCGAATTTGATAAATGACACGTTTTAAAATATTCGTAAATTTCGGTGTTGTTATAATTACGGTACAGGTAGTTAATTTACATACCTGGGATAACTCGGGGCACTAAGACTAAAAGCACTACACTTATGATATGAAATTTGGTAGAAAGGTGTACTCGTATTCTATGGACCGCTACAGAATGATGTGGAATTATGAAAAAATATTAAATTAGGGGGGGCACTGCATAAAATAAGCCATTATATCCGAGACAATTTATCGATCCGAGATAATTTACCGATCCGAGCCGCAGGCGAGGGTCGATATAAAGTAGAGGATAAAATGGATTTTATACACGAGTGTTTTTCACTTCGATTGCAAGGAAATTAAACAAATAACTAATATAAATGAAGTTATGTTATCACATTTATACTTAAGTGTTCGTCGACCGCGAGTGGCGGCGCCGGGGTGCGCCTGCTCGTGCGCCGCGGCGTCGACGTAAGGTTTTAATTTATGCTAGAGCATAAAAAGCTACTTTATGTCGCCTATGCACAGCATGAAGACAAATTTTAGAGCATGACAAGTTGTCTATGGATAAGCCTTTAAAAATGATATAAAGGTTTCTAAAAAACTTTCCCGTTTTAAGTTGTTGTAAGATGTTCGTAAGATATTATATAGTTGTCTAAGTCGTAAAATGTGTCCCCCTCGCCCCTCTCCTATAGAATAAAATTGAGGTGGTGTACATTAATAATTAAATGCAATTTGCAACGATATTTGATTTCAATAAGATAGGTCTAACAAAAAGACGCAAGTTCCGTGAGTTCCCTATGAAGATACGAAGATGTCGGTACGGAACCCGTTTTTGTGCGTGATCCGACACGCAGTTTGCCGGTTTTTTTAATTAAAATAGGCAAGCATTTGACCGCTGTCTCGTCTGGTGTTACCTAAGTTATGATGAGGTCGAGAGTGTTACATGCGTACCACCTAGATATAAGTATCTGGCAAAAGCTTTGTCGGGAGTAAATCCTACTCCTTAGATGTCCTCGCAAAAAAACTAGAAGCAAAGCGCTTCATGCGAATCGGTGGCTTGTCAATAACATAAGGGTGGCACCCATGTCCGCTGTGGAGGCTGTGACTGTGTGCTTAGTCTGGACAATTATAGGACAATAAATTATAGGGCAAGGTGCTCAACATTTGGGTTTTAGTGCATTCTGGCTACATGCTTAGGTACCTAACGCATGAACCAGGACAATTCACATCTGATCTTAATGAGTCAATAATCGAACGTTTTAACAAAAAAAAACGACTTTAGCCGAGTTACTCGTCCGTTTGTCGCGCACATATTTACTTAATGCAAATTTAAGTTTTATATGGTTTTCTCATGAATACCATTGTCAGTTCTTGACCAAATTAATGAACAGAAAGCACCAGTTTTCAAATAAAAAAAAGAGAATCATCAAAATTCGTTTACCTAGTCGAAAGTTCTGAGGTAACAAACATAAAAAAATGAAAATACTGTTAAATTGAGAACCTCCTCCTTTTTTGAAGTCTGTTAAAAAATCGATCCAGTACTGGGCCCCAGTTCTACTCGTAATCGAAACCTCATGACCACCTTTGCCTTTCTCATAATACAAATAATGGCTACAGATAGGAACGATTCCTAAATCAAATCTTCAAAGATGAAACGCAAACAATGCTGAGTTGGTAGAAAGCGTTCGGAATGACTTTGAAATAATTGGCTAAGAGGTTTCAGCGTGTCTGTCTTCGCGGAAGCGAGTCGAGGGCCCTTCGTCAGACGAGCGACTCTGTCAAATGACTACAATGGAAAGGATTATTCACACGAGGCACGGACCACTCGGCAGTAAGATGCATTACCTTTTGTTAGCAGCAGGACCCCGTGCCACTTACAGTGATGAAAATATTTAAGTGAGTCATGATAAAATGCTGGGGTATACTATTTTTTTATACAAGCAGACACCATCGCTTCTATATTAGGCGACCATATTCCTGCGAGCGTCTTTACTCCTGAAGAATCCTACGCACGACTGTTTACTAAATTGAGGATTCGGTGTGTTGACAATTAGAGACACATGTCCCTCACTCTCAACACAGCATGTCCTCGCGAGTCTAGTGAGGGAGCCTGCCTTACTCACCACCACCATTCAGACCATTACTTGTTCCTTAGGTGGTACTTATTATGTTCCTGCATAATAAGTACCACCTAAGGAACAAGTAGTGGTCTTAATATGGGTGCGGTTACAGAAGTAAGGTGGAGGTAGGTACAGTTGGTCTGCTCCAAATATGATCGAGATGACGTTCCGCTGTGCCCTACTTCTCATGGGAAGTGCCAAGTGCGTGTTGGGCCACGGACAATGAAGGGTTCCGTATTTAAAACCTCCTGATTTATTATATATAGTGAATTAAAAACCTACTGTGTGTGTTTCGGGCCACTGTTAGTGGCTCCGTAAGTAATTTTTTTATTTTCAATTTTTAGAGATTTTTGGGTAATTACACAGTCAGAAAACCGTACAATCGAATGCATTTTTGCCCAAGCTGAGACGGAAAGATTTCGCTCGCTTCACTCGCTCTCGCTTGGTCAAATAAACCCGCCTCTTGATTGGAGTAGAAGAAAGTTGGCTTTGAATAAATAATTGACAGAGTTTTTTTTTACATAATTGTGACTTTTTTTTCTATTATCGTTTTTATATTTCTCTTTTATTTAATGTTTATTTGGGCAAAAAACGGTACATACAATATTTAAAATGATAAATAACTATTTTGAACTTTACACTCACACAGTATAATTTCTAAAGAAATAAATACACCTAATCTAATCAAATGATCGTTCATACATATGTACAGGTAATTAATGCGAAGCGTGGAGTCATAAGTAATATGCAAGTAAACCTCTCCTAAAACATTGTCCAAAGGCGTTTATATGCACATAATGAGAAAACCCAATTTAGTTTTGTCATCATGTACACCATTTCCGAGCAGAGCATGTTAATTAATAGTTTACATAATACTCGGGTTAAATACAACCCTACGTAATGACACAGCGCCCACTATGTTATCAACATTGTCATATAACAATTAGGGCATCATTACACAAGCCGTGTAGTACCTACTTAGTTCAGAATAGAAGCCTGATGTAGGTCAGACAGTGTTCCGCTCGGGTAAATTTACCATTTCATTCGTCGCATAGAGAAGCACTTTCATTTTTTGTATGCAAGCGAGAGTGCCAAAAGTTTTGCGCACTGCGTCGCTCCCTCAAACTGAATATGTATGGGATGAACTTGCCAATTCAAATTCGTATACTTTGTCCACCGCACTGGGACCTATAATTGAGGTTTACAATATAAATATAGTCTTACCTTAATTTGTCAAGAATACTCGTCTAACAGCTGTTCCGTAATATATATATGCTTTTTAGGGTTCCGTAGTCAACTAGGAACCCTTATAGTTTCGCCATGTCTGTCCGTCCGTCTGTCCGTCCGTCCGCGGATAATCTCAGTGACCGTTAGCACTAGAAAGCTGAAATTTTGTACTAATATGTATATCAATTACGCCGACAAAGTGGTAAAATAAAAAGTGGAAAAAAATATTTTATTAGGGTACCTCCCCTATACGTAAAGTGGGGAGTGTTTTTTTTTTTTTTCATTTTAACCCTAACGTGTGATATATTGTTAGATAGGTATTTAAAAATAAATAGGGGTTTACTAAAATCATTTTTTGATAATGTTAATATTTTCGGAAATAATCGCTCCAGAAGTAAAAAAAAATGTGTCCCCCCCCTCTAACTTTTGAACCATAAGTTTTAAAAATATGAAAAAAATCTCAAAAGTAGAACTTTATAAAAACTTTGTAGGAAAATTATTTTGAACTTGATAGGTTGAATAGTTTTTGTAATTTTTTCAAAAAAAAAAAAAATATGACGGACGGAAAACTACGGAACCCTACACTGAGCGTGGCCCGACACGCTCTTGGCCGGTTTTTTATTATTGAATTTCCGTTCCTTCAGGCAAATAGCCGTGAACACCCATAGAAACGACGTAGCATATTTAGTTTTTCAAGATAGTGGTGAATTGTGTTGAGCTGTATTGTTAAATTATATCCATCATCTACAATGTAATTACCATGATTCAGGCAAATAAAAAACAACGAGTATGTAAATGGGCCTTAAGAGTTAACGTAGAGTTAAGCGAAAGTTAATGTCAACAATGACAATATTTTAAATTCGAATGATACGCACGTCAACATTGTTCAATTTTTAAGGATCATTTTATAATATCCTAGGGGTGTTAATTATTGAAAATGAACTCTTGAATATCTTCGAAATGGTACGAATTAGGATTCTACTGTCTTATATAGAGAATAATAATAATAATATTCGTATGGCATTTATTTTCGAACCGTGAAATCTTTTATCTCAGGAATGTGCTCTCGCAATTAACGGAATTCAATAAAAACATCCAGTATATTCAATCTATAAATAGTCATTCATTTTGACGTCCCATTAAACATATTGTCAATATAAACAGTAGAGTAGTTACTGAATAATGACTATCCGGGACAACATACGAGTCTAACTCTAACCTCAAATTGAATATAGAGGCAACTGCTGTACATGCGTGTGCCTGTGACTCATAAAGGCATACAAAAAAACCGAAACCAGAGCTAAGTTGTTCATGGAGTAGGTTTGGGTCAGGTTTATGCCTATAAGTATAGGCATAAGCCTGACCGATAGATCTTATTACTAGAACTAGCTTTAGCCCGCGACTTCGTCCGCGTAGAACTCTTTCTCGCCTTAGATTTTTTCCCATACAATCTTTCTTAAGCTGAGATGGTTGGACGGCGTCGAAAAGGGCACCAGGACCTTAGGAATGACATATTAGAGAAGGAAAGCCACGAAATTTGCCGGGCCAGGCTAGGACAAAGAATTGCATGTTTTGCATTCAAACTTTCAATCAAAAATAGGGGTGAATTTCGAAATCCCTTGAAAGTACTTTACATATATTTAGATAATGCGTGTTGTACGAAAACCCAATTATTTTACTTTATAAATCTAACGACCTCTATACAAATTTTCAACCCTTATTTAACCACCTTAGAGGATAAATTTCCAAAAACGCTAAAATCCGTTTTGTAGCTTCTTCATGAGCAATGTGTATGCTGAATATTAGACTTCTTATTCAAGGAATTACATGTTTTTCATACAAACTTTCAACCCCACTTTCACGCATTTAGAGGGTGAATTTTGAAATACCGTGATAGTACTTTTCATATCTTTAGATGATGTCTTTGTACAAAATCTTACACTTTTACTTAAAAAAAAACACACGATCTCCATACAAAATTTCAACCCCAAATTTAACCCCTTTGGAATCGAATTTCTAAAAATCCCTTCTTAGTGGTTACTTACGTCATATAAACCGCCTACTGTGAAAAATTCAGCTTTCTAGGTCAAACGGTTAGGGCTGGGCGTTGATTTAAGTCAGGCAGTCAGGACTTTGCACCCCTATTTAACCCACTTAGGGGTGTGTTTCTCCTAAATCCTAAAATTACTTTTCTTGTATTGTAATAAGGAGTCTATACACAAAGTCTCAAGTCTCTCACTTAAAATTTTACTCCATCCCCATACAAACTTTGCACCCCTATTTAACCCGCTTAGGGGTGAGTTTTTCAAAAACCCTGAAATTACTTTTCTTGTGTTGTAATTAGGAGTCTATACTTACACAAAGTTTCAAGTCTCACCTAAAATTTTCCTCCATCCCCTTACAAACTTTGCACCCCTATTTATCCCATTTAGGGGTGGATTTTTTTTAAAACCTAAATTGACTTATCTTGTATTGTCACCAGGAGTCCGTACACAACGTCTCTCACCTACAATTTTACTCCACCCCCATACAAACGTTCAACCCCTTTCTTACCCCCTTGAGGGTGGAATTTTCAAAAATCCCTTCTTAGTGGGTACTTTTGTTATATAATCTACCAATCGTGAAAAAATCAGCCTTCTAGGTTCAACGGTTTGGGCTGGGCGTTGATTTAAGAGAGTCAGTCAGGACTTTGACAGGATAGTCAGGATAGATTTAAATTGTGTCCTTAACTATCGAGAACAGGAAACCCAAGGTGGCACCTAAATCTCTATATGACACATTAATACTCAACCCAAATTAATTGTAAATTTATGCCATTAGTCATGTAGGCCGAACGGAACTGCAATTGTTCAACATCGATAGGATTGAAACCGTCAACCAATTTTGGGACAATGCCAATTTTATATGTCGGTAGTTCAACTTTTACACTCTTAGGACGGATATATTCGCCAAATGGCATCTCAACATTCTCAATTAGGCTCCGTCACCAACTTACTGTGTGATTTATAAGGATATTTAGGTTTTGATAGAGACGCAAAACAATGCAACCGTAGTAATCTTTAGTTCCACGAAGAGATCCCTGAAATGTAGCCAGTTCACTGACGCGAGTAGGTCGGGTCCAGTAAGGGCCTTGTACGAGTAAAACCGCCTGTGGAGCTCCTTAGTCTTCCATATATTATACTGTTAAGTGTGCGTCACTTCTCTTTTACCATTTAATGCAAGCTGAAGAATGCGTCTACTGCTACTATGTTACGATGCTTAGGCAGTAATTCCTGAAACTGCATACCTTGCGATTGTGGAAGTCTTTGACATTTATAAAGCTGCGGCCTCTGCACTTCGGCGAGATGTACAATCTCATAACCAGCGTGGGTGTAACATATGATGGACAGGGCATCCGCTTCAGTTCAAACTGGTATGCCAAAGGAGTATGTGAGCAGTCCCGGCGCGCACGTTGTTGCCACCCGACAAAAGATTATTATGTAATTTTGTCAGGTAACAGAAAGAATCTTTTGAGCCCTCACTCTCAATACCAAAACACTATGATAAATCAAGATATAGATAGGTTTATTATAAACTAGCTTTTGCCCGCGACTTCGTCCGCGTATAATTCGTTCTCGCCTTAGAATGATTTGTTTTCCCATTCAATCATTCTCAAGCTCAGGTTGACACCAGGAGCTTAGGGGTGACATGTTAGAGAAGGAAAGCCACAAATAGATCGGACTGGAGATATTTGCTTGACCAGGCTAGCCTAGGGCCCACCCGCGGCTATAACGCCTCAGATGATGATAATGATGATGGTACAATCTTTCACCCTTCTTTACCCCCTTAAGAAATGTTTACAGTCAATATGACATTCCCTAGACATCCTGTTGTCAAAACTAATGATTAAGTGCTTATTTCGGAATATCAAATGTACCGATTCTAGATGAATGAATCTCGTCAAAAACATTACATGTACATTGTACAATGGTAAAAGTCTCGCTACGCAGTTCTGCCGTGAAACGTTATCCCAACAGAGCGAGTTCTTCGTGTAAGTATGATGACTGAAGGCCGGAAGCAGAGCGGCGAGGCATGCGAGAATAATCACACAGAGCGGGCTTCTCATGTAAGGCTGAGGGCCGAAGGCCTGAAGCAAAGAGGCGAGACACGCGAGACTGAAGGCCGAGCCTCCCAACAGAGTGGATTCTTCATGTAAGGTTGTTGACTGAAAAGCCGAAGGAGAGTGACAAGGCATGAGAGCCCGAAGGCCGAGCTATGTCGTCGACGAAGATCCAGTTGCCATATTAATGAGGGTAAATTATACTACATTCGTTCGTTTTCACGTGATAAATTTAAATATAAACAGACAGACAAACATACACAAATTCTTAAAACTGTTGAAACGATTTCTGTTATCGATTCTAAGCATCCCCAGTCAATTTTTTTCGAATATCTTCCACAGACTTTCGACCCTCTTCTAAGTGTACATCTAAGATGCTCCAACTGTATATGCTGACGATTGGGCTGCCCAGCCCAAGTGATCTCTTATATCAAACAGTTTTTATGGTGTGAAGGGTCAACAATTACGTAAAAAATAACGCAAGACAAAATTAAATGGTACACCGACGATACAAAGCGTGCATTGAAACAGCTGTTTTTGTATTTAAGCATATGAATAAAAACAATGCCAAAGTATCGCAAATGCATTTTGATGTACACGCAAAGTAGAACTATAAGTACTTAATTGTGAAAAGGTTGTGCTCAAAAATAGCGTCAACAATTAGAAGGAATTATGATACTTCGGTTTTGACATAATGAATCGTCAACTTGTTTACAATTCTGCTATGCTTTAAGTTAAATTTCTTGACACGCTGTTATACTCCCAATTGGCTGAAACTTAAATCGTAGAATGGCGTATGAGGATTAAACCACCCCGTTTCATGGACCTTACTTGCATCCCCGATTTAATATCCCTTTGATGGAAGATCATCGGTACAAAAAGTACACTTATAATATATATAAGTGAATCCAGATTTTATACTATTAGCATACAAATCATCTTAATCTATTCAGCCCTTTTTGCGTGATTCAGTGACAAACATCCAAACATCTAAACTTTCTCATTTATAATATTAACTAGTGGGATTATGGTATAAAGTGAGTGCACATGAAGTGAACGGCAAAAGTAACATTGTAATTGCATATTTTGAAGAGACCGTGGTGGCTGGCGCGCACACTGGGCAGCGTCGTGGCGCAGCGCTTACGTTTACTTTTTTTTTCAGTTTCTATCTTAAGATTTCACAAATTTTGAATGAGGGTGTTTTTCCTTTGTCATCAAGTATATGCTTACCAATTTTCATACCTGTAACTCATGGATTATAGGAGTTCCCATACAAAATTCAACCCCTCTTTTTACCCCCTTTTAACCAAATCTGCACAATTTTTGTAGCCTAAAACCTGACTAGATATTTACTCGACAGATTAGTAAAGTTTTAATCAAAATTCATATAAACAGAGAAACAGATAAACAGACAAAAATTCTAAAAACTGTTGGAACGTGTTCTGATATCGATTCTAAGTATCCCCAGCCAACTTTTTTTCGAATATCTTCCATGTACAGACTTTCGACCCTCTTCAGCTTTATTATATGTATAGATATATAGATATTCTCTGTATTCAGAGCAAATAAATTTTTGAATCTTTTGAATCTTTGAATCTATTATTATTCACCATGAAAGTTCGTGGCCCAGCGGCGCCCGCGTACCGCGTGCGGTATGCGAGGTTAAGCAATGTCGGGCGAGGTCAGTCCTTGGATGGGTGACCGCTTTGAGTGGTTACTAACTGAGCGCTCCCGTGCTTCGGAAGACACGTTAAGCCGTTGATCCCGGTTGCTGTCTATGATAGCAGTCGTTAAGCCAAGTTAGAGGCCTCCGGGCGGCTTGAGAACTTCTAACAATCAAGTTGCCCACTCACTTGACAATCCTAATCCCAATAAGGTCTAGTTTCCCCCTTGGGTTGGAAGGTCAGATGGCAGACGCTTCCGTAAAAACTAGTGTCTACGCCAATTCTTGGGATAAGGTAGCGGACCCCAGGCATCCTTCAGGATGCAACTGTACTGGGAATAACGCTAGGAGGATAATGATTCACCATGAAAGTTGTTGTCTTCTTTTGAAATAGTAAAACTCATTTCTTTTCATTTTTATATTCAGTCTACTATTTTAGTAAAACTACGAGCAGATAAATAATCGAGAAGAACAGAGCCACGAAAAAGCAACGTCAATCTTATTACTTTAGGCCTCAGTATAAGTTACTTAAAGTTTATTCTTTCGAGAAAATGCAAAACTTTTTGATTTGCAAAAGTATTTTCCCAGGAATGAAAAACACTTCGAAAAGTTGTCGCGTTATAAGTATCGTAGATACTTTTCATTGAAAACAAACAAGGCTGAGGAAATTGGGTTTAATGTTAATATTGTTTACGTAGCCACAGATAATTTACTGTGTTACTGATCTAGGCGGTCCTTACATCGATGGACAGTAAATGCGGTAAATACAATTAAAATAATACTTAAATACCCAAAAACAACAGTCTCCAATTTTATACTTCGCCAGGCTACACACACACAAAAACTACACACACACACACCACACACACAGTTTGGGTTGGGTTTAGATTTTCATATATTCTTCCTACTTCACCACATGTACAGTCGACTACAAATAGATTTATAGATTTTTGTAACTTTGGGTGGATCGATCTTCTTGTAGTCGACTGTACCGCTTTCCAATAGCAAATGAGGTGGCTACTATAGAAAATACCCAAGCTACTTTATGGGCCGATGATATTTGAGGTGTTCCGTCGATTCCTCATGAATCCATACCGACCTTCAGTTCCCTATTCCACTTCAAAATATGTATTTTGCCGAGCATTAGTTGCTACGTTAACGAAATTTCATCGGAATCTGTGAAGTTTTTTTTTATTTATTTTTTTTATATACAATTGAGTACAATGATATTTACAAAACATCGTAAAACCACGTAATGGTTTGTCTCGATGTTCGAGCCAAAGCAATCTACTTATATATGTAATCTTAGTTAATTTCAAATTTAAATGATCCTAATTACCTATGGCTTTAAAATTTAGTCACCTATTAATACATTCTTAAAATATTCAGAATAACAAATCACGCAATATCTACATTTACCTATTTGTCTAATTGCACTCGAGCGCTGGCGTTATCACTCACCGCGCGCTGCACCGCAGAACCGGTTTACGGCATACGGATACAGGTTGCTCCAAACGAACAAACAATTAATAAAGAATAAACTATTAATAAATTACAAATTTTGATGAATTCTAAATATGTTTCGAAAATTCTGCCCTTAGTATTGTGCTAATATTATTCGGTGTGATTTTATCTTTACATAATCTAGGGAGATTGTTGATTAAATCTGCCAATATATACTCCGAGGTTCTTTTCCCTTAAACATTTTTGAACTTTGGTTTGCTGAGCTTATTGTTTACCATCTGCCTTGTTATTTTAGAATGGGTCACTAAATGTTGAATTTCAGACCTAAAGTATTGTTCAACTAGCATTTGGTGCTTAAACTTAATATGAATCGGTAAAATTTTGCAAAAATGGAAAAACTCATCTTCCGACTTAAATGCTCTTTTTATATTATATGATACAATAACTTTGAGACATCTTAGTTGTAACCTATAAATTCGATCTAGATAAGACTTAAAAGTGCGTCCGTACCTACTCAACCCGTAAGATATGATACTTTCTGCTAGACTAGAGCATTATACATATTTAATCGAACTTCATATGGGATTCTGTTTCTTAGTGTGTATAACTTAGCTAAGACCGCCCGGAGTTTATCGCAAACACCATTGATATGGGAGCCTCAGTTAAAACGGTTGTCAATAATCAGCCCAAGGTATTTTTGTTTATTGACTTGATATAGTGGCGGACATTTACAATTGTCTTTTACATTAGAATGTGAACACTGATGATCATGACCTATAATTTTTATTGAGCTTACTGTTCTGGACTGGTTGGAGTGAACATGTAGAAGTTTAGTTTTGCTGGCGTTCAGAACTAGGCCTGCGTCGTCAGACCATCTGGAAACCAAATCAAAATCACTTTGCAGGATTTTTTCAGCTACCTTCAGATCTTTGTTCGCAGCGACAAGGCAGGTGTCATCTGCAAACTGATACACACTGCAGTCCTTGACACAGTTGTTCATGTCATTGACATAAGTCAGGTAATGGAGAGGTCCGAGCACCGACCCCTGTGCGGTACTTTCGGTCACTGTAACCTTTTCACTGAGTGAGTCACCAATTTTAACGCGATTAGCTCTGTTGTCAAATAACTTTTACACCAATTCAGTACGTGTCCTCTCACACCACTATCCTCTAGTTAGTTTATGAGCGTTTTATGACGTAATGTGTCAAACGCTTTGCTATAGTCTATAAATACGATAAGAATATGATGTTTGTTGTTAAGATGACTATTAATTTCATCTACAAACCTTGATAGCAGCATAGATGTACTGTTTTTAGACTGAAAGCCGAACTAATTCGTAGAAAGTATATCATACTTCGAGTAAAAACTGAAAATCTGCTTACTCACATACTTTTCTACGATTTTGTCAATAATAGGGAGCATAGTTATGGCCTATATCATTGAGTAGTTTCATATACCTTGGTTATCATCACCAGTTTTATTTTACCAAATTTGTGGTTTCCGAGAGCCAATGCTACACAGAAATAACTACAGACACCGATTAAATACAGAAATTACCGGAATTCGCATATGCGTGCCTATGAAATTCAAGGAGTTCTCCCGATTCCCCCTAGATCCTATCATCAGACCTTCACCAAATTTACGCGAGACCACCTGGAAGGAACCGGCTGTGAGACAAAAAAATTATAATAATCGGCTAACGTGCTCAAGAGTCATCGGAGAACATACATACATAAAAAATAAATAAATAAATCGGCAAAGAGCGTAACGGGCCATGCTCAGTGTGGGTTCCGTAGTTGCCCAATTAACTTACTTTAAAAAATCAATAACAAGCAAAAGGGAATACTTTCGCAGCGTTTCATACGTCTTTTACTAAGAAGGGAAGACTATTTTTATGATAACTCAAAAACGGCTTAACTGATGTATTCCGCTATAGTTTTCATTGAAAGTCTTTATTAAGCTTCAAAAGTATGAGGGGAGGGGACTAATTTTTTTTTCCTTTTGGAGTGAATATTACCGAAAATGTTTGATGAAGACCTCTATTCATTTCAACAACACCCCACACCATAGATTCCTTAGAAGCAAAAAAAATCGTATAATAGTTCAAAATATGTAATGCACTGTAATAAATAACTTGTACAGTGTTTAGAATTATATTTAAAATTAAACACATTAAAATAAAATAAGAATGTAAGGAATGTAATGAAAGCTTAATAAATAAAGGTATAGATAATATACTTATGATGATTTCAGTTTTTTTGTGTAGGTACTATTAATTTATAGTGAATCTATAACACAAGTTACATGGCTGAATAAATGTGCGTTTTGAGCAGCAATAACGAAAAATGAACAACATTTTTTTCCACCTTTCGTTTGTACATATACATATGCTTCTATTTTCCTTTTATTTCTTTAGTACACAGTCGCGAAATACTAATGCGGCCTAAAAATATGTATATAATAAGTATAATTTTATTAATCTTACTTCTCAACACCATTTACGGAATACGAGTATTCACTTACCAACTAAACAAAAGAGAGTATTTTATTTTCTTTCGAAGCATAAATCTTCCGGTTTAAACTCCTACTCTTTTTCAACATCAAAGGGTCAGGCAACGCATAAAAATAGATTGTTTCCTTTTTTGTTTCACCTTTTTTTACCTACCCCAGCTGTATATTTTGTGCTGCTTTCAGGAAATTGTACTAAGTAATATTGTTGATGACACTTAATCAGACTTTGTAAGGGGCTGCGACGTGACCAAACCACTGCGGCGAAATGGTTTTCATTGTTGCATTGTACTTGTTATGTTCCACACAGAGAGTACACGTTTTATCGTTCTGTAGAATTACCACTTCAAAAATCCTTAAATCGTACATACCTAGGTTAAGCAAAATACTAACTATTATGGATGGTCAAAAGTCCCAAATAAAGATTTTTATTATATTTAACTATATGTGTGTATACATGTGGAAGACCGTGAGCCAGCAACAGATTTCAATGACCAATTTCCTCTCGCACCGTAACTTGTACATTGGTAAAAAAGTTATAGTATGAAGAAATGTTGGGTTGAGGAAACAGAGAATATCTCACCAACAGTTGACTTAAACTGAAAAGTTTTTATAAAGTACATTACTACGCATGTTATGTAGTTCCCGCCTAAATTAATGTACTACATCTTTCTACCAAATTTCATATTTGTGCTACTTATAGTCTCCGAGTAAATCAGCTGCGACATACTCGTATGGACGGACAGACAACACTGACAAAACTGTAAGGCTGGGTTGCACCGACTTACGATCACAGACTGATCAACGTTAAATATGGCGCCGGCAGCTGTCATCCCATAGAAACTTGTCAAACTTTCCATACATTGAAATTTTAACGAACACAGCCTACGATTACAGACGGTTTGGTGCAACCCGGCCTAAGGGTTCCGTTTTCGCCATTTTTACTAAGGAACCCTATAGGCTCAGCTGGCAATACGCCGCGGAAAAACTAGTCACTTCGCGCATTTAAATAGGCGATAAATGCTCCTGTCTGGTTATTGCGTTAAAATCTTTAGGGCATCAGCTGACGGGTTTTCCACCGCGATACAACTGGTTAACGAGTTAAATTATTCACAATAGCGTATTAACTGTCACCTGACAAAATTTAATGCGAGAGGAAATTGCGGATTTATTTTATTTATTATGTGACCATGGTATTTTACCGCTCTGCAACCAACTGATTATTTTTTTCCTTACGGTATTGGTATAACTACGAGTACATTATCATTTTATACAAGTTTCCACCGAAAGGAAATTACCGGTTTTTACGTCTCTGAGAGACAGTTGCTGCTTAACCCACCAACGGATCGCCAGCTGATGTCCACAGTCTTTCATAACATAATACAACTCTCTTAACCACTGTACAAGTTTTCGTGCGAGAGGAAATGACTAACGGTTTTTGCGCCTGGCCAGAGTACTGCTCTATAGATCGAGATTTGGCAATAGCGATCACTGTAGCGGCTTTAGCTATACGTTAACCAAAGCTTCGTATAAACTGATAATTTGACAGTTACTTACGACGTCGGAATGAAAGTCGCGACAGTGATCGTTATATCCGGGTCTCCTAGTACATAGCGTAACAAATTACAGCCCTGAAAGATTCAAGTTAATGTTGATTTGGATTTTGTAAAGGAAAACGAAGTTGAATTATCTTCCGAAAATGATTGCCTCGTAGTCGGAGGAGGGAAACGTCACATTATAAACTTTGAATATTTCCGCAGCGCCGCGCCGCCGCCGACTAGAAACAATTTACAGCGTCATCACTTTGTGAAATCGTCAATTTAAAGTTTCTTGTCACATTGTACGTGAGTTCAATAGGGGATGCTCTTATTTAAAGAAATTTTCAGACGATAAAATGAATGTGTGTACGACTCGTTATCCGGAATCTTAAAATTAATCATAGATTTAGAAATGGTGGGATATGTTATGTTTAAAAAGCCTCTGCCCTCCTAAAGTAGCACTCGTGTTTAAAAATCAGTTATTTGAATTATATTGTCGTCTTTTGGTCACCGACTTACATATGAGTACCAAATTTCAACTCAATCGGTTCAATATTTTTGGAGCAAATTAGTTGTGACAGACGGGCGGACCGATAGACAGACACACGAGTGAAGCTCAAAGGGTTCCATTTTTCTTTTTAACCGACTTCAAGATTTCAAAAGAGGAGGTTATCAATTCGGTTGTATGTTTTTTTTTTTTTTAATGTTTGTTACTCCATAACTCCGTCATTTCTTAACCGATTTGGAAAATTCTTTTTTTGATTGTAAGTATATATATCCAAGTTGGTCCCGTTTTTGTCAAAACGCAGTTCTGATGATGGGATCCACGAGGAATTGAAGGAACTCCTCAAATCTTTAAGGCAAACATATAGTGATTTTTGTGTTTTTATCAACAAGTCAAGCATTTGCATCTAAAAATGTGACATTGGATGAAGTGGAACTGCTGATGATGATCAGAACAGAACTCTTCAACGACGAAAAGTTCACGTTTGGCGATTTGTCCTTCTAGCTGTGTTTGTTAAGCAAGTTCTATTTTCACGATTGATTTTTGTCATGCGCGAGTTCTGATGATGGGATCCATTAGGAATCGAGGGAACTCCTTAAATGTGAAAGGCACATAGATAGTGATTTTAGTATTTTCATGAACTAATCAAGCATTTTCATTCATAAAAGTGACATTTGATGAAGTGGAACTGCTGATGATGATCAGAACGGAACTCTCAGTAGTTCACGTTTGGCGATTTGTTCTCTTCGTTTTGTTTGTCAAGCAAGCAAGGTTTTTCCATGATTCCATGAGGAATTGAGGGTACTTAGTTTTCTACCATTATAAACATACTTATAGCCATTTTTATTTTATTGTATGGAATCTAAGAGTGATCATCTAAGTATAATAATATTTCACCGGACTCCCCCATTGAAGTCGGTTTTTTTTCTTAAAAATTATTGAGTTACATAACCCTAAAACTACTAACGGAGGTTTGAAGGAGTTGTTATTTAATTAAAACCATATAAATTTAAACTTAAAGATTTTTGCGAATACTCGTACCTCGTTTTAACAGAAATCGTGAAAAATCGCTATATTAACCAGCACATACGTATAGGTCAATTCACAAGAGCTGGCGCGGAAAATGTATGAAACTGTCATTAATTTCATAGACTCCGCGCCAGCTCCTGTGAATCGACCTATTCTATTCTGTGCCCTGACGATCAGTGTGGGATATTATCTCGATGGAATCCAGTCATTAGTAAGTAAATGTGTTTGCGTCTGGAAGTATATGTCGTCATGTCGTCGACTGTTGTGAGTACTGTGTTGGGTGATGTTGTGTTAGAATAAATCGTCGTGTATTTCCATTTGCATATGTTTATTAGTAAATATTAGTGATTATGGCAAATAACCTCCTACGACAGATACAAACAGGGTACGGCCCCGAGGTTCCGGCGACCCCCGGTGCCCTGGTTATGGTAGCGGCCAGGGTACTAGCGGGGTCAGGGGTGCGAAGAATTTGTGGCGAAGATCTGGCTACCACTACCGACGACTGCTGGCCCTGGCCATAATATGGCCATATATTATATAACACGCGCACACTGCGGACAGACGAAAAGATAGCGGAACTGGAGGAAGGGTTGAGCAATTTGCGTTGGGATATCGCAGGGCCATCTGAAGTCCGAAGAGAGGGGGAGGACACGATAACCCTGAAGTCCGGCAACCTGCTCTATTTTCGGGAGGGCGACCAAGAGTCCCTAGGTGGTGTCGGGTTTATCGTCCACAAATCCCTCGTGAACAACGTATAGGTAGTGAAGATCGAGAGTGTGTCGGCTAGGGTGGCGTACCTTATACTCAGAGTATCCAAGAGGACGCCGATACGTGCCGACCTCGGCACACTCCGAGGACAAGGTAGACGCTATGTATGAGGATATATCAAAGGTCATGCGTAGTTCCAAAACCTACTTCTCCGTAGTTATTAGGGGATTTTAACGTGAAACTGCGCAAGAGCTGAGAGTGGGGCAGTTTGGAGATGGAAGTCGGAAACATCGGGGAACTACTGGCTGGTTTTTTGGAAAAGGAGGCACTCTACATGATGAACTCTTTCTTCAAGAAACGCGAGCACAGGAAGTGGACCTGCAGGAGTCCCGACGGTGCATCTAAAAACGAGATTGATTGCATCATGTCGACGAAGAGGCATATATTCAATGATGTCTGGAGCGTTCTTGGCCAAGCGGCGCCCGCGTACCGCGTGCGGTATGCGAGGTTAAGCAATGTGGGCGCGGGTCAGTTCTTGGATGGGTGACCGCTTTGAGTGGTTACTAACTGAGCGCTCCCGTGCTTTGGAAGGCACGTTAAGCCATTGATCACGGCTGCTGTCCACGACAACAGTCGTTAAGCCAAGATAGTAGCCTTTGGGCGGCTTGAGATCTTCTAACAGTCAAGTTGCCGACTCACTTGACAAACGTCCTTGCAACACGTCCGTAGGGAGTACCCACCGTTACCCTACACGTGACCCCTGGGTGGTGCTAAAAGTGCAACAAAAACTGGCAACCGTACTTGTCTTCTCGAAGATCTCACGGTTCGTAAATAAATGTCATACGATTAAATAATAAAATGATGTCTCTGTAAATCTCTGTGAATGATGAATACGGTCAAAATCGGAAGTGATCATCGTCTGGTAAGAGGCACATTGAATATATGCGTCAAGCGAGAGCGCTCTTGACTGATGAAGTCTATACTCCGTCCATCAGCAGTCCAAATCCAAAACCTCGAGAGCTTTCAGCTGGAATTTCAAAACCGTTTTGATTGTCTAGGCGGCGATGTGGACGAATTCAACGACGGGTTTGTGGAAGCTGTCCAATAGCATAGGGTCTAATTTTTTTAAGGCCCAACGGACTCACATAGCCAAGAGGCTTTTTACTTGTATTTATTCAATATATAAACTTTATACTACTACACCTGTTGTTTTATTCGCTTGTATTGAAGAGGCCATTGAGCAGAATAAGGGCTCTAAAGTATTCTCAAGAGATCTGTCTATTGAGCAAAGCCAGCTCGCCAAATTAAAAACTGGGAATGGTAGTTTCGTTTCATCCAAACAGAGTGCTTTTATGGACAGCTATACAAGTCCACTAGCAGACCCGAAGTTGAACTAGCGGAAGATCCTAGAGCCAGATTAATCCGGCACTATACCCCGAAGATATCCCGGACATCAGCCTGTACGAGATTAAAATGGCTCTTAAACAGCTAAAGAACAACAAGGCACCCGGTGAAGACGGAATTACAGCTGAACTCCTGAAGGCGGGTGGAAAAACGGTCCTTAGGGCCCTTCAGAAGTTGTTCGACTCCGTCTTACTGGAAGGGAAAACTTTGAAGGCATGGAACAGAGGTGTGGTGGTGCCGTTTTTCAAAAAGGGTGAAAAGTCATTACGAACAGTCTCGCACGCAGGCTAGATGACTTTCAGCCTCTCGAATAAGCCGGCTTCCAAAAAGGCTTTAGCACCGTAAACCACATCCATACGCCCCGTCTGGTTATAGATTTAGATTTAGATTTATTTATTTCACAATATACAATGTCACTTAAAATTACACATAGTCAATTGAAAGGAATTTATATTGTGATCGTCAGTTTTTTAAACATTGTCAAATTAAGTTGATATACATTTATCATAATAATAATATTTACAAGTATATGTCAAAAAATAAATAGATAATAATAATACAAAATGTACATGTCAATAAAGAATTAAGATCGCCTTACGGGTCGTCATCAATCATCGCACAATTACATAATTCAAACAAAATAATAATACAAAATATTTGGTACAATTCAGATGTCAATAAAAATCCAATATTTATAATAAATCTATTTAGTTATGTCATAATACTCTTTTATAGAATAAAGCGGATTTTCCAACAAAAAGTTTCTTAGTCGACTTTAAATTTTTTTTTTCAGAAGTTTCACTCTTTAGCTCTAATGGTAGTCGCTCATAATAAGTTGGTCCTATGACACGTCGATTTTCCCTGCAAGTGCCATGCGACGAGGGACTGTTCTTAGGCGCCCTGTGGAGCGAATCACTTTGCCTAAAACTTCAACCCTTAAAAAGGTAACCAAGTGACTTCTGATAAATTTTAAGATTTCAAACAAGTGAGTAGTGCGTCATGATACGGTTTTCAACGAAAATGCCCCTGCATGAGTGTCTTGTTTTCACTCCAACCATTGTGCGTAGGGCACGCTTCTGCAGTATTAAAACTCGAGTGGCATCTGTCGAGTTACCCCACATTATCGTACCGTACGACATTAGCGAATGAAACATTGCAAAATAAACCGATCTTAACGAAACTTTCGATATGAGGGGTCTTAATTTCAGCAACACGAAGACGGCACTACTCAGCCTATCACATAGTTTGTCGACATGGCCCTTCCAGTTTAGGTTCGAGTCTAAAATAAATCCGAGGAACCTACACTCGCTACACAGTGGCATCGGAACATGGGTAATAAAGGGTGGAAGTGGAACGTGCCGCCCTGAAAAAATCATAGCGTTTGATTTGGCAACATTCAACATCAAACCGTTTGTTGTGAACCAGTGTTGCAACTGCCCGCAAGTGTCATGGATCTTTTCACTGAGCTGCTCATATGTTGGTGCGCTAACTATGACGGTAGTGTCGTCCGCAAACAGCACTGGCAACCCTGTTGTAATGGCGGATGTCAGATCGTTTACGAATGTTAGAAACATGGTGTTGCCTAACGCAGATCCTTGTGGAATACCTACACTTATGCGACCAGTGTCGGACATAAGAGTTTTGCCACCCGCGGACAGTTTCACCAACTGGTCTGACAAGAATGACTTGAACAATCGGTGAGCCGCATTTTTTACACCATAAGAACGTAATTTGTTCATGATCAACTTGTGACTGATAACGTCGAAAGCCTTGGATAAGTCGCACATAATACCCGCCATTTTATATTTTTCATCTAGACCTGTTACTATGCAGTCGAAGATTTTATGTGCCGCCATGGTTGTAGACATGTTTTTCCTATATGCAAACTGGTTTTCACAGAGCAGGTCAGGTTTGTTTCGAGATGATTCATTAAGCTGGATGACAGTATTGATTCAACTATTTTTGATATGGTGGGTACTATGGTAATTGGCCTGTAGTTGCTGACGTCTGTCTTGTCTCCTTTCCCTTTGAAAACCGGGCATACCCTAGTTTTTTTAAGCACCGCAGGATATACACCAATCTCAAACACATTGTTTAACAACACAATCAATATGTCAGAAAAGACCGGCCAAATACATAAGATGATATCTAGCGACATATCATATGCATCCACGGTTGTGCGCGTTTTAAACATCGATTGTATTGTTTTGTGCAATAGCTCATGTGTCACGACAGGGAGATTGTACAGAGGCACGTCTGAGCCACTGAGATGCTTCGTAAGGTACTGTGAAGACAAAGATTCGTCACTATGTATTATGTACTTCGACGCTATATTTAAAAAATGTGTATTAAATATATTTGGAATATCGCTGTCTGGTGCCATAGTGTTCGTGAGAGGACTTTTTAAACTAATATGAGTTGACCTTGACCCACTTTTTAAGCCGACTTCATTGTTCACAATTTTCCAAATATCTTTCGTCGGGTTTTTACTTTTCTGCAGCAGAGTCTCAATGTAAGTTTGTCGAGCACTTAATGTAGTTGATTGTATGAGCCGGGAATAGTGTTCTATGCAGTCTGATATAAGGGTATTGTTGGGATATTGGCGTCTTATCTCTATTAGGTCTTTATGTTTGCGTATGTAGTCAGACAGTTCATTAGTCAACCATGGGGTATGTCTATTATTATGTATTTTCAATGTCTTTAATGGGAATCGTAAATTTATATAATAATTTAATATATTAAATAATTTATCGAATTTCATATGAATGTCAAAGGTAGGATTATATATAAAATTAAAAACGTAACTACAAATGTCAGTAAAAAATAATTAAAAGGATTCTTTATTAAATACCCGATGCTTAACTGTTTGGACTACATGATTTTTTGCGTGTTTATGTTTTAAAACGAATTCGTACATCTGGCCGTTATGATCGCTGATAGCGGTATCCACCGGCGAGACCGTAATGCAATCGCGAGTATGATTCGCTATGCCGCAGTCAATGCACGACGAACAGTCTACAGTAACGCGTGTGGGGAAAGTTACGATATTTGAACTACCCACAGACTAGTAAGGGTTCAGACCGCCAACTCACGAAGAAAATATATAGACCGTAAGCAACTAGTTTTAATCTGTACCCGCTGGTAGATTTTTGACGTTTCTTTTTTTTAATTATTTAATGGGACTGTGGCAATGGAACTTACTGTGAACATCCAACAATAAATATATATAGCTCATTTAAATTTAACTTTGTGTAGAAGCTCACGGCATTTCCAATTGAACGCCACTGGTGTTCAATTGAAATACCGTGAACTATGTTGAGCCATATCTTAGTTAAATGAAATTAAACAAACATTTTACTTATCAGCAGATTTATTTTTTAATGTATCTCATCTCATATCCGGGAAAACGATATATCTTCGTCCTTTCACAGAGTTCTACGTTTTACAACCACAACACTCGTACATTTTGCAAAATGAGAACTTGCATGCCTTGCCACATACGATGCACTTCACTAACTTCCATTTGTTGTCCAAACAATGGTTAATACGCGCTTCGAGATGAATTTTCGATTAGCTCCACACTGTTTCGTTTGTTTACTGCATAGTAAACTATTTATACTCCAATTTAAATAACAACATAAAAAAAAATTCAGAGACGACTAGACGAAATTCCGAGGACACGCCATTTTATTTTTATTTGTCACTTTATTTTGACGTTTGACGTAGGCAGTAGCCAATCAAAGCTCAGTATGTCGTCGAAATCTTTTGACACAATATGGACGCTATCATACACGTTTCGTTCTACGTAGATAAACAGCCGTGGAACTACCATAGCTACTTAGTACATCATTCACCCGTACTTTCAAATTATTCTCAGTTAGATAATTTACATTTTGGTCGCCAACTATAAGAAACTTTTTATTGTCGTCAGTCAGTTTCTTCAATAACAATTCCAAATTATTTAAATAAATTTCAAAATTACCATTACATGTCCTATATAATACTACAATAATCAAATCAAAACAAGGTATTTCAATAGCCGCTAACTCCAGATGATATAGAACGCAGAGGGTATGTAGGTCGTTACGTTGTTTATACTGCGTACCGTCGCGTATGTATAGCTACCCCGCCATGCGCACCGCTGCGCTCGCGACAGTAGGCGTTTGCGAGCGTGTAATTACATAACCTCACACGTTCTAAGTCACCTTTACGGCACAAAACTTCGGTCAATCCAAGTACATCTGGTTTTGAATCACAACATAATAATTCTATTAGTGAGGTTTTACCACAAATCGGTCTTACATTTTGGTGAATAACTACAAATTTTGATGTTCTTCTTCTTCTTCATGTGCCTCTCCATTACTGAAGGTTGGCAGTCAGCTTTTTAAAATTCTCCTTATCACGTGCCAGGCTGAACAGTTGCTCAACGGTCTTAATCCCGATCCACTCCCTGATATTACGAAGCCAAGACATCCTGCGTCCTCCAGATTTGCGTTTTCCGGATACTTTTCCCATCATGATGGTCTGTAGGAGAGAATACCGATCATGCCGAAGAACATGTCCGAGGTAGGCGACCTTTCTCTGTTTGATGGTACGGATAAGTTCTAGGTTTTTTCCCATTTGCCGCAAAACTTCTACATTCGTCACTTTATCCGTCCAACTGATGCGAAGCATGCGTCGGTAAGACCACATCTCAAAAGCTTCTACCTTTTTACGGAGCTCTGCTTTCATGGTCCACGCTTCACAACCATACAGAACAACAGGCCAGATGTAGCACTGGAGGAGCCTGGTTCTCAATTTGATGGAGAGTTGTGAACTACATAGTACTTTCTGCATGTTCGTAAATGAAGCTCGGGCTATTTCGATACGAGCCCGAATTTCAGTATCGCTTTCCCAAGCGTAAGTAAGCCATGAGCCTAAATACTTGTACTTGTCCACGTTCTCCAGAACGTTACCATCAACCTGGATGTTTGCTAGGATTTTCTGCGAATGTGATATTACCATGACTTTAGTTTTTGAGATGTTCATGTTCAATCCGACTTTTTTGCTGTGCAACGAAACTCTGCTAACTATCTTTTGAAGGCCTTCCTCAGTGCTTGCTATTAAAACGGTGTCATCAACATAGCGCAGGTTATTAATAATTTGTCCGTTGATTACGACACCGTGTTGCACATCTTCAAGCGTTTCTTTGATAACTACTTCCGAGTAATTGTTGAACAGGATCGGCGACATAATGCATCCCTGTCTTACACCCCTCTGTATGGAGATTGGATTCGTCTGCTCGCCATCCACCTGAACCGTCGCACTTTGTTTCCAATACAGATTCCGGATTATACGTAGATCCTTGCCGTCTAGACCTATATTCTCCAACATCTTCATAAGTACCTCGTGTTTGACACGGTCAAAGGCTTTTTCATAGTCTATAAAACAAAGATACACGTTTTGTTGCTTATCACGGCATTTTTGGACCAAAACGTTAAGTGCGAACTGCGCCTCTCTCGTGCCCATACCAGAACGAAAGCCAAACTGGCTTGCACCTAGTTGATCATCGCATTTGGCTCTTATGCGATTGTGTATTATTGAGAGAAATAATTTTAATACATGACTCATCAGGCTAATAGTCCTAAAGTCCGAACACTTTTTGGCACTGGCTTTCTTGGGCAAGGTGATAAAAACAGATTTCAACCAATCTTCGGGTATTTCACCGGAATCATAAATGAAGTTAAACATGTTGGTCAGTGCATCGATGTTATCATGTTCTAGTAGCTTAAGGACGTCACACGTAATCCTATCTGGTCCTGATGCTTTCCTGGTTTTTGCTTTATGCAACGCACGCAGTACCTCAGCCTTTAGGATACTTGGTCCTATCACTATGTTGTCATCCTCCATTACGCTTCGTGTGCCGTCTGAAAACATCTCTTCGACATAGTCCTCCCAACGTTTTTTTTTTCAGCTCGGGCTCCAGAATGGCATTCCCCAAGTCGTCAGTCAGGAAAATCTGCCGTCGTTTCTTATGCAAGGCTGCCATGTATTTTATCTCTTTATGAAGTTGAAAAGAATCATGGCGCTTCATGAGGAGCTCTACCTTTTCACACCGACTTTCGTACCATTGCTGTCGTGCAGCACGGCATTTATTGCGAATCTTGCGGTCAAGTTCCTTGTACTTAATCTTATTTGTGGTTTTATGCAATATACGTTCCTCAATTAGTTTAATAATCTCATCCGTCATCCAGACTTGCTTTTTCCTGACGCTAGACCGGCACACGAGTTCGTCGTTTATAACGGAAAATTTCGACTTTAAACTTTCCCAGATTTCTTGCGGATCGCTGGCAGTTTTGTTCACAACAGCCCATTCGTTTATTTGATTGTGAACTTTAGCATGTACACTAGGTTCCTTTAATTTCTGAATATCTACGCCCCCAGAGTAGGATTTCCTTTTGAAAATATATTTTAAATTACAAGTAAGCTCGACTATTACCGGGTTGTGGTCGGAACTAACGTCGGCTCCTGGATAAGTTTTTGCACTTTTAATACTATTTTTAAATCTGTTATTTATCATCACATAATCTATTTGATTGCGAATAATGTTCGTTTTGGTGTGTGCCGGCGATGTCCAAGTGTATAAGCGCCGAGGTGGCAGTTGAAATAAAGTATTGGCGATGACCAAATCCTTTTCTTGGCAAAACTGCACCAGAAGGTCTCCTCTGTCATTTCTAGCACCCAGTCCAAATTTTCCGACCGTGCCGGAAATTTCTCCTGATCCAACTTTTGCATTTAGGTCCCCCATCACAATGTTTATTTCTTCCTTTTTAGTTAGCTGGAAAAGCTTGTTAACATCTGCATAGAAAGCGTTTATTTCAGAAATATCTTTATCCGCAGTTGGGGCATAAATCTGGATAATGTTTAACTTTCTCGGCTTAGTATTTACTTGTATCATCATGGCTCTATTAGAAAGCGGTATAACATTTATGATGGCAGTTTCAATACGTCGGCTCACCGCAATGGCCACTCCGTGTACCTCCCTGGAACAGTCGCTGCCGGAATAATACACAATTCTCTCCTTCTCAGTATAGATTGTTCCAGTGCCGGGAAATTTCGTCTCGCTAATTCCTAGGATATCAATGTTTAAGCGAGCCATCTCTAAGGCTATATTCTCCACTTTTCCATCACTTCTCATCCCTCTTACATTCCATGTTCCTACTCTAAATATCTGTTTTTTATGTTTCCTCCCAGGGATTCTTAGCACCCCTGTCCCAGTTAAGGGACGCTGGGAACTTGGGGCCGTTGTTTCTGTTGTACTGTCCATGATTTTTCGTAGTCGCTAAAGCCGACCGACTAGGGAATTTATGAATCAGTGGTAGTTTCCCGTTGCTTTCCACTGTCAATACTTTTAGAGGTAATTTACTCCTCAAGGCTATTGAAGCCTCTTCCATCCGAAGATGGGCTTAAGGTTATACCGCCTTTGCTCGGTCGCCATTGCCTCGTTTGTTGTCTAGCAGGGAGCACCACAACAGCCAATTGGCCGTCGCCGCTATTGTACAGCGCGTGCAGGTGAGGTTGACGATTGGGTCGGATCAGATGTTATTTCCGTTCACCCCTTACTCCCCAAGAAGAAGAAGAAGAAGGAGTTTTTTGTTTGCAAGACGTTTTTTGTTTGTGGAACGTTGAAATACCTTACTACAACACCGCTCGGCCAGTTTGCTGCTCTTCTGCCAATCTTCACCTTGCCAGCAGGCACGTCGAGACGGAATGATGTGTAATTCCCTGGGGTTACCACCAGCTGCTGGCACACCAGTGCTGAGATTCCCAACTTGGTCTGGACGTGACGGATGACATCTTCAGTGGTGGTGTCCTCACTAAGATTGAAGACGTGCAGACTAACGACACGAGGTCCCGCTGCACGCAGCTCGTTGTTGCTGCTCGGTGATGGTGGTGCTGCTTGAGGTGCATTAGCGGCGGGGGCTGCGCGCAGGCCAGTGCTGCTTTGAGCCTGGGGCACATCGGCAGGCGGAACTAGTGGTGGAGGCGACGTAGTATCAGCTATATCAGCAGTAATAGCGGCATTACAGCTGACTTTCTTCGAACCAGGCTTACTCCGGTTTTCTGCAGCTGCAAGTCGTTGTCGTGTTTGGCGCATCCCATACGTAGGTGCTGGATCTGCTAGCCTGAGATTTGCTGGAGTAGTAGCTGGCAGGATGGGGCTAGCGGGCTCGGAGCTCGTAGCAACACCACCGTCAGACTTAGAGCTCGCCGGGATAATCGTTTCGGGGGTTGCTGGCGCCGACGCAGGCCGATCCAGTGGTGGATCATCGGTCAAAATCAACAGACCATGAGGACCAGATTCATTTAGAGCCTCATGTGAGGTACCTTCCTCCCATTCAGTGTTTGTGTGTGTGACTGCGTGTAGTATATATTTTGGCATGTGAGTAAAGTTTCTTGTTTTTGGATAACATCGAAACAACTCTTCATTTGTTTTTTAACCGACTTCAAAATTTCAAAAGAGGAGGTTATCAATTCGGTTGTATGTTTTTTTTTTTTTTTTTTTTAATGTTGGTTACTCCATAACTCCGTCATTTCCTTACCGATTTGAAAAAATTTTTTTTTGATTGTATGTATATATATCCAAGTTGGTCCCGTTTTTGTCAAAAGGCAGTTCTCATGATGGGATCCATGAGGAATTGAGGGAACTCCTCAAATCTTTAAGGCAAACATATAGTGATTTTTGTGTTTTTATCAACAAGTCAAGCATTTGCATCCAAAAATGTGACATTGGATGAAGTGGAACTGCTGATGATGATCAGAACAGAACTCTTCAACGACGAAAAGTTCACGTTTGGCGATTTGTCCTTCTAGCGGTGTTTGTTAAGCAAGTTCTATTTTCACGATTGATTTTTGTCATGCTCGAGTTCTGATGATGGGATCCATTAGGAATCGAGGAAACCCCTCAAATGTGAAAGGCACACAAATAGTGATTTTAGTATTGTCATGAACTAATCAAGCATTTTCATTCATAAAAGTGACATTTGATGAAGTGGAACTGCTGATGATGATCAGAACGCGTAGTTCACGTTTGGCGATTTGTTCTCTTCGTTTTGTTTGTCAAGCAAGCAAGGTTTTTCCATGATTTCATGAGGAATTGAGGGTACTTAGTCTTCTACCATTATAAACATACTTATAGCCATTTTTGTATTTTATTGTATGGAATCTAAGAGTGCCTAAGATTAATAATCTTTCACCGGACTCCCACATTGAAGTCGGTGTTTTTTTCTTAAAAATTATTTAAGTCACTGATATCATCTTTTAAATTTGAAATGACGTCCACCAACCTTGTAACGGCCGCCGCATTTGTCGCTAGTTTTGCCATAGATGGTGCCTTTTTTCTTCACTTTTATTATTTAAATAGTTTTAATATTGGTGTATATGAATGTTTAATAAGCTATTTGTAAATTAAATAAAGTTAAACAAATTAAATTAATTTAAATTTAGAGGAGCTTTTGATTTACAGAAGACTGAGGAGTATAACTCGTGTACTACGAGAAAGCCTTCAATTCGATTGAAACCTGGGCTGTACTACAATCTCTCCATCGGTGCCACGTGGATTACCGCTATATCGAAGTGCTGAAGTGTTTGTATGAGAACGCTACTATGTCAGTCCGACTCCAGGACCAGAACTCGAAACCCCTTCCGTTGCAGCGGGGAGTCAAGCAAGGAGATGTTATTTCTCCTAAACTGTTCTCCGCTGCACTGGAGGATATTTTCAAGACTCTGGACTAGGCATCAACATAAACGGCGAGTACAACCTTCGGTTTGCTGACGATACAGAAGTCTTGGCTGAGACCATGGAGGATTTAAGTACATTGCTCAATGACCTTAGTAAAGCCTCCGAGCGAGTTGATCTAAGGATGAACATGGACAAGACAAAGATCATGTCAAATGCCCATGTTGCACCAACTTACGTAACAATCGGATACTTTACTTTTCGCTCGAAGTTGTAAACGATTACATTTTCCTTGCACAGACTGCGCAGTTTGGTAAGTCCAACTTCAAGAAAGAGGTTAATCGTCGAATCCGACTCGGCTGTGCAGCGTTCGGGAAGCTACGGCACATCTTTTCGTCCAATATTCCGCAGTGTTTCAAGATGAAAGTCTTTGACCAGTGTGTGTTGCCATTGATGACATATGGAACTGAAACGTGGTCGAATACTATGGGCCTTACAAGAAGGCTCAAAGTCATGCAAAGAGAAATGGAGAGGGCTATACTGGGACTATCTCTGCGTGTTCGCATCAGGAATAAAGTTATCCGCAGCAGAACCAAAGTGACTGATATAGCCCTTCGAATCGCTAAACTTAAGTGGCAGTGGGCGGGGCACATAGCACGTAGAACCGATGGCCGTTGGAACGGAAAGGTTCTCGAGTGGCGACCACGTACCGGAAGGCGTAGCGTGGGCAGGCCCCCCACACGGTAAACTGATGACCTGGTAAGGGTCGCGGGTGTACGCTGGATGCAGGTGGCGCAGGATCGGTCATTGTGGAAGTCTGGGGGCGGGGGAGGCCTATGTCCAGCAGTGGATATCTTTCGGCTGAGATGATGATGATGATGATTAGTATATAATTATTGAAAAATAAGTATGCAAACTCCCTGAATAAGTTTTGTAGTAAGTACATAAAAAAATCACCATTTTGTTAAGTGCAGTGTTTTAACTACTTGTACACATATACAGGGTGGGAATGAGTATACCGACAGATTTTAATCATCGATTCTAGTGCCTATTTGGACAAAAAAAAAGGAATATAAACATTACTGGATAAAGCCAAATTTTCGAGATATTAATTTTATTCAGTATTTAACAAGTTAATAAATCTCAAGGGTAACACGCCTTAATTATGTGACATCATCACACACACAAGCACACACGCAATACGGATGTTGTAATATCAGTTTACCTGACGTCTGCCATAATTTTAACTACAAATATTTTTTTAATATAAGTTCAATTCAAAAAAAAATCAAAATTATTTATTTGCTACGAATACCGTTTTTCAGTGGATGTTACATAATTATTTGTCTCTAGTATTCAGCCCATCTACAGGCGTGCAAATATTAATAATAATTATACTTAATTATAACAAATATTATACATTGCAATACACTACTAATAATTTTACTTAATTACAATTAATTACATATTTAGAAAGGTCATTTATAAAGGTCAAAGGTCATAATATAGTGATATTACATAATTAATTAATATTTGCCGAGAAAATGTCTGACTTCATAGAAGCACTTTTCCAATAGCCATTTGCTCAGTTTGACTTTAAAGGCTTTTCCCTTAAGAGATCTAATGTCCTCGGGTAAATAATTAAAAATTTCAATGCACATATTTGAAACATTACGTTCATAAATGGCTTTGCTGCTCGTTGGTTTGTACAGAAGGTTTTTCCCTCTGAGTTTCATCTGTCTTAACATAGTCTCCTCACGCATTTTGAAGTAGAACAGATGAGACTCTACGAAAACAGATACTTCCCTAATGTACAAACCTGGCAGAGGCAGAATTTCCAATTTTTTAAAAAGTGGAACACAGCTGTCACCTGTCCACGCATTGCATATGGCTCGAACACATTTTTTTTGGATTCTAAAAACTCGGTTGTTGAGTTTAAACAGCAAAAAGTTAATTAGGTATTGAGAGAAATGAATGTTATGTCTAATGAATGGTAGATAGCGATTGCTGTGTAACAAACTAAGATACAATTAGACATTCATACTTTTGCGTAAGATATCTTTAATCAGAATCAGTAATACTCAAAAGTGATCAACTTATTATTACTAGCTTGGTCTTTAGTTTTACTTCTGTTCTCTACCAACGAGTTGGCAAGTGTGCAAACTTTTTTTGGTGAATAACGTACTGGCCGTACTGGTCATTAATCAGATTTTAAAACGTCGGGAGTCGTTCGTGAAGAGTGAAGTTTTCTTTATCACTCTTTAAACTCAGGTTTCGTTCACAAGAAAGTACTATCGTTAAGTTAATGAGGCAGCTTTGGACCCATGTTGATATAACATTATTTACTCGTAATACCACCAGGAATCTATGGTTAAAGTTTGGCTTTATACTCCTTCCCACCGTGTATATCCTACACGAAACGAGCAATATTTTTATATTTATTTGTTTGTTTGTAACAGAAATATCGAAAACCGCTTTAATGATATTAATGTTTTTTTTTAAATATAGGGGTTTCCGGGAACAAAAAAATACCAAGCTAGGTTTTATCTTCGGGAGAATTCGTATTCCCCGGGAAAACACGAGCAAAGCTTGGTCGCCCAGGTACTAATATACAAATTAATTTATCACCCACAAGTTCCTCGTTCTAATAAATAGTTAAGTACATTACTGTACATTTGGGATTTTCAGGTAGTGTAACGGCGCATTTAGGTAGTCTAATGGCGGACTTAAACAACCCGCACTAGTGCAACTCCGAGCGGAAATATATGGCGCTTTCATAAAATCCGAGGTGTCATTTCCTTTTGAATAGTTCGTTATATCTACGCGGGCCCGCTGCATAAAGTCTCAGGTTATTACGACGCGATCCGCCGCTGCGGCGACGGGTTATAAAGGGAACACTAAATCTCGCCCTTATTGACAAATGACATCCCTCGTTACAATACCGTGGATATCGTTTTCCATATCCGTCGTATTTTATATATTTCCTCCCTATTTGATGACGTACGATCGTAAATAAATCCATATTACTAAGGTATCGGCCATACATATATCCATAAAGATACTAATACGTACGTATTGAATAATATTTCGGTATATTTCTCGTCCAATTTAATGTGTTTTGGCATTTTATTGTAATCATGGAGTATTTACTTTTACCATACAATAACGCACCTAACTGTTTATTTTATTTGAGCGAGCCAATTTGAGTTTTATTTTACATCACATGATTCCTAAGTCGTAATACGAATAGACATATTTTTATTCATTTGCACCTGATGTAATTTAAACCTTAATTTCTGTGTGAAAACTTATTAAATAAATATCAAATACATTTTTAAGTTTATCAGAAAGAAAGAAAAGCATTTATTCGTCACATAATAAAAAACAAACAGCAACAACAACAAAAAATAACACGAAATGAATGAATTTGTAATCAATAATTGGTTGCTGTAGCTACCTACGCAAAGCTGTGAAACAACTGTAGACAGGATTACGCATGGAGCATCATTAGTGTAATTATGAACGTATAGTATTTACCACCATTACCAAATAATTAACACACACACGATCGAGGAGATTGTTCATTGTACGAATAACCTGTTTCGTGCGATATAATCAAAATCAAATGGCGGTAATGTCTGTTTAATTCTCATCTAAACCTTTTATCATATTCACGCGGTTAATCTACCGTGCGTGGATATAATTTATTGCCCAATGCGATACGATAAATCCGTAAGAGTCCGTTCGAATATCGCCTTTATCACGATTGAACAGAGTGCACGAGTCACGGCGGCAACGGGTTCTCAATACAAACGGAAGAATTTATTACAACAACTCTTCATATATGTAGGTACGTACGGACCCTTTTATGGAATAGGTCATGAATCACCCGGATGAACCCCGCGCGCCTTTGACAAAAGCCTTCATAAATAAATAAATGTACATTCATACATTTTTCCTTTTTCATATAACACAACTCATTGAAATGATGCTTCCCTATGTAAATTATGGAAATACGATACACAGGTACAGGCCCGATCAAGTACTATTTTTCGCGATTGGGTTTTCTCGAGCTCGCCCAGATATTCAATATTTAACTACATTGTAATTCATATTCATCGAATTTCGGAGGAGGATGACACAAATAAGTGAAACTACCGTAAACTATTATTCTATTAAGTTCTGTTAAAAAACACTTAAAACAACTGCAAAATTCATAGTTAAGTAATGAAAATCAATTTCCGCTAACTCATTGTTCATTGCTACCGAGGGGACTAAATTTGGATAGCCTTTTTAACATTTAGTTTTAGTTATTTTAATTAGTATTAGTGTTTTACTGTCTATGTTTTTTACTTGTGTATTTAGTTTAAGGTTTATTTCGTAAATAAATGATTATATTAATGTGTAAGTACTTGAGAAAATTTAAAATAATAGATGGTGACTTACCGATATATCTCTATCCCATCATAAACATAAATGTGAAAATACGAGCCAAGTTTAATATTAAGAATATGCGATGCTTGGTTGTCGTCTTCACCGACAAAAGAATTGAGATCTAAGTGGGTGCCAAGTTTCATAGAAATGAAATGTGCCATGAAATGATGATGATGTGAATGAATGTGGAGTGAAATGGTGCCAAGTCCGGCACTACATTGTTTACAGTAAAACTAATTTACTGCGGCTGAATGCATTGTGAGCTTTAACTTGGCAGTTTTGTTAAATATCCAACAGCTTTTATGGTATTATAACATACTTTTTAATAAAATTCCGTTAGCTATAAGAATGTTACCTTTACAGGAATTTAAAAATAAGTTATGCAAATTACTCATACTCATACTCATTTATTTGCAATGGGCATACATTACACGTCAAAGTTTTACATTTTCGTATACACATTAGGTTATCTATTAATAAAAAAAATTACAAGGATGTTTCCCTAATCCCTAATTCAATACTGTTCAATATAATAAAAATGTATATATCTAATTATAATTACAATTCATTCGATATAGAAACCTCATATTTAAATGTTTAAATGTCACATAATTCCTTTACGTCATAAAAAGCATTTATAATGAGCCATTTTTTTAATTCACTAAAAAAGGTTTAATCTTTTTCTAGGTTTTTAATACGACCCGGAATGGCATTGTATTTTTTTGGACCAATAATATAGGCCGTTTTGGTAGACTTAGTTAGTTTACTTATTAATAAGACGACATTTAACTTCATTTTATTTAGACATATAAATTGGTTTGTAATATAAATAGATTGAATTTATTAATGTATTCCTGAACTTATTTGACATTTCATACTTTTTATTTAATTGACCATGTTTTCTTGTTTATCTCTCTTTTTGTTTTTTTGTAATATTGTTATGTTTTAGCGCATTTAAAAAAAAGTATAGTATCATGCTACTGATTTTGTACGCCTAAAGGCAAAACATAGTGTTACACAACCCACTATTTATCACCATGTACCGGACCTATGTTTACAAATAAATCACTATGACTGGGACTATGACTATGACTACGGGATTATTACAGATGTGCGACACCGAGTGTGCGACACATCGTTTGTGCGACGTATGAGTAAGCGATGCACGGTATTGCGACATGTCATTTGTGCGACATGTCGTTTGTGATAAGTATGACTCGGCGACACTCAGATTAGCGACAGGGCATTTGTGCGGCACGTCGTTTGTGCGAAGTATGAATAAGCGATACTCAGATTAGCGACAGGCCATTTCAGCGACAAATAATTTGTGCGAAGTATGATTAACCGTCACACAAATTTGCGACTACTGATTTGTGCGAATACTGCGAACATTGTTCGTGCGGAGAATGGTTAAGAGGGCGCAGTACGTTTGGTTCTCCATACAAACGTATTTATGCTCTCATTTTAAAACGCCATGCTAGAATAACATGAAACTTTGTATACACAATGGGATCCAGCTTGTCTAGGGCGGAAATTAGTTTCTGTTGCTTGAAATTATAATGGCGAAAAAATACAGCGATTATTAAGGTTTTCATACAAGCCGTAAAAAATAAAAAAAAACCGCTGTATTTTTTTGTTTTTCAATTTCTAGCAAAAGAAACTAATTTCCGACCTAGGTATGCCGGATCCCATTTTGTATACAAAGTTTCATGTTATTCTAGCATGGCGTTTTAAAATGAGAGCCTAAATACGTTTGTATGGAGAACCGATCCACACCGATCGTACTGCGCCGTCTTAATCGGTGAATGCGACTTGTCGTATGTGCATTTACGATTTTTTTTTGTAGAATTTCTCGCAAAAAGCATACTTCTAAAATATGTAGGAGTATGAACAATAATAGTGTAGTCATTATTTACAGCTTGCTGATTAAATGTCAGACAGACTGGTTGAAACTTGCTGTAGCCAACACGAAATTCACATCTTTTTCAAGGCTTAAAGGTTAAGTATTAAAACATTTTTATTTTTGGCATCATTTCATGAATATACGAGTATGAGTAAACCGGTGTGAAGTTAGCGGCCAAAAGTTGGCGGCTAATTGGCTGCCAACATTTGGCCACCAACTTCACAAAGACCTGCCAACTTTAAGCCGCTAACTTCACACTGAAATTAACCGACTAAATAAAGGAGTCCTTAAATCAAACCTTAAAATTACAAAACGACGTTTGAAATTAAAGCAACTAATATTTGGAGCTGTTTGGTAATGACTCACCGGCCGAAGAAACCTAGGCCCGCTACCTCATATATTATATTTTGTCATAATTTCTAGATCGATGAACGGTATCACACTAAGCGCATATTATTACGCAATAAAATGGCTATTTAAATAACCTTTCAGTAGAGCTCTACCTCGTTTAGTTTCGACGTTATGACTCACCGGCCGAAGAAACCTAGGTCCGCTACCTCATATATTATTATTTTGTCATTATTTCTAGATCGATGAACGGTACCAGATTAACCGCATATTATTAGGCAACAAAATGGCTATTTATTTAAGCTTTCAGTAGAGCTCTACCTCGTTTAGTTTTGGCGTTATGCCTCACCGGCCGAAGAAATCTAGACCCACTACATCATATATTATTTTTTTGTCCATATTTCTAGATCGATGAACGGAATCACACTAAGCGCATATTATTACGCAATAAAATAGCTATTTGAATAACCTTTCAGGAGAGCTCTACCTCGTTTAGTTTCGGCGTTATGCCTCACCGGCCAAAGAAATCTAGACCTACTACATCATATATTATTTTTTGTCATTATTTCTAGATTGATGAACGGAATCACACTAAACGCATATTATTACGCAATAGAATGGCTATTTAAATAACCTTTCAGTAGAGCTCTACCTCGTTTAGTTTCGGCGTTATGCCTCACCGGCCGAAGAAATCTAGACCCACTACATCATATATTATTTTTTTGTCATTATTTCTAGATCGATGAACGGAATCACACTAAGCGCATATTATTACGCAATAGAATGGCTATTTAAATAACCTTTCAGTAGAGCTCTACCTCGTTTAGTTTCGGCGTTATGAATCACCGGCCGAAGAAACCTAGGTCCGCTACCTCATATATTATTATTTTGTCATTATTTCTAGATCGATGAACGGTACCAGATTTACCGGATATTATTAGGCAATAAAATGGCTATTTATTTTAGCTTTCAGTAGATCTCTACCTCGTTTAGTTTCGGCGTTATGCCTCACCGGCCGAAGAAATCTAGACCCAGTACATCATATATTATTCTTTTGTCATTATTTCTAGATCGATGAACGGAATCACACTAAGCGCATATTATTACGCAATAAAATATCTATTTGAATAACCTTTCAGTAGAGCTCTACCTCGTTTAGTTTCAGCGTTATGACTCACCGGCCGAAGAAACCTAGGTCCGCTACCTCATATATTATTATTTTGTCATTATTTGTAGATCGATGAACGGAATCACACTAAGCGCATATTATTACGCAATAAAATAGCTATTTGAATAACCTTTCAGTAGAGCTCTACCTCGTTTAGTTTCAGCGTTATGACTCACCGGCCGAAGAAACCTAGATCCACTACCTTATATAAGTATTATTTTTTTGTCATTGTTTCTAGATCGATGAACGGAATCACACTAAGCGCATATTATTACGCAATAAAAAAGCTATTTAAATAACCTTTCAGTAGCGCTCTACCTCGTTTAGTTTCGGCGTAATGCCTCACCGGCCGAAGAAATCTAGACCCACTACATCATATATTATTTTTTTGTCATTATTTCTAGATCGATGAACGGAATCACACTAAGCGCATATTATTACGCATTAGAATGGCTATTTAAATAACCTTTCAGTAGAGCTCTACCTCGTTTAGTTTCGGCGTTATGAATCACCGGCCGAAGAAACCTAGGTCCGCTACCTCATATATTATTATTTTGTCATTATTTCTAGATCGATGAACGGTACCAGGTTAACCGCATATTATTAGGCAATAAAATAGCTGTTTATTTAAGCTTTCAGTAGAGCTCTACCTCGTTTAGTTTCGGCGTTATGCCTCACCGGCCGAAGAAATCTAGACCCACTACATCATATATTATTTTTTTGACATTATTTCTAGATCGATGAACGGAATTACACTAAGCGCATATTCTTACGCAATAAAATAGCTATTTGAATAACCTTTCAGTAAAACTCTACCTCGTTTCGTTTCAGCGTTATGACTCACCGGCCGAAGAAACCTAGATCCACTACCTTATATAAGTATTATTTTTTTGTCATTATTTCTAGATCGATGAACGGAATCACACTAAGCGCATATTATTACAGAATGGAATGGCTATTTAAATAACCTTTCAGTAGAGCTCTACCTCGTTTAGTTTCGGCGTTATGACTCGCCGGCCGAAGAAACCTAGGTCCGCTACCTCATATATTATTATTTTGTCATTATTTCTAGATCGATGAACGGTACCAGATTTACCGGATATTATTAGGTAATAAAATTGCTATTTATTTTAGCTTTCAGTAGATCTCTACCTCGTTTAGTTTCGGCGTTATGCCTCACCGGCCGAAGAAATCTAGACCCACTACATCATATATTATTCTTTTGTCATTATTTCTAGCTTGATGAACGGAATCACACTAAGCGCATATTATTAAACAATAAAATGGCTATTTAAATAATCTTTCAGTAGAGCACTACCTCGTTTAGTTTCGGCGTTATGACTCACCGGCCGAAGAAACCTAGGTCCGCTACCTCATATATTATTATTTTGTCATTATTTCTAGATCGACGAACGGAATCACACTAAGCGCATATTATTACGCAATAAAATAGCTATTTGAATAACCTTTCAGAAGAGCTCTACCTCGTTTAGTTTCAGCGTTATGACTCACCGGCCGAAGAAACCTAGATCCACTACCTTATATAAGTATTATTTTTTGTCATTGTTTCTAGATCGATGAACGGAATCACACTAAGCGCATATTATTACGCAATAAAATAGCTATTTAAATAACCTTTCAGTAGAGCTCTACCTCGTTTAGTTTCGGCGTTATGCCTCACCGGCCGAAGAAATCTAGACCCACTACATCATATATTATTTTTTTGTCATTATTTCTAGATCGATGAACGGAATCACACTAAGCGCATATTATTACGCAATAAAATAGCTATTTAAATAACCTTTTAGTAGAGCTCTACCTCGTTTAGTAGCGGCGTTATGCCTCACCGGCCGAAGAAATCTAGACCCACTACATCATATATTATTTTTTTGTCATTATTTCTAGATCGATGAACGGAATCACACTAAGCGCATATTATTACACAACAAAAAGGCTATTTAAATAACCTTTCACTAGAGCTCTACCTCGTTTAGTTTCAGCGTTTTGACTCACCGGCCGAAGAAATCTAGACCCACTATTATTTTTTTGACATTATTTCTAGATCGATGAACGGAATCACACTAAACGCATATTACTACGCAATAAAATAACTATTTGAATAACCTTTCAGTATAGCTCTACCTCGTTTAGTTTCGGCGTTATGCCTCACCGGCCGAAGAAATCTAGACCCACTACATCATATATTATTTTTTTGACATTATTTCTAGATCGATGAACGGAATCACACTAAACGCATATTATTACGCAATAAAATAACTATTTGAATAACCTTTCTGTAGAGCTCTACCTCGTTTAGTTACGGCGTTATACCTCACCGGCCGAAGAAATCTAGACCCACTACATCATATATTATTTTTTTGTCATTATTTCTAGATCGATGAACGGAATCACACTAAGCGCATATTATTACGCAATACAATGGCTATTTAAATAACCTTTCAGTAGAGCTCTACCTCGTTTAGTTTCGGCGTTATGAATCACCGGCCGAAGAAACCTAGGTCCGCTACCTCATATATTATTATTTTGTCATTATTTCTAGATCGATGAACGGTACCAGATTAACCGGATATTATTAGGCAATAAAATGGCTATTTATTTTAGCTTTCAGTAGATCTCTACCTCGTTTAGTTTCGGCGTTATGCCTCACCGGCCGAAGAAATCTAGACCCACTACATCATATATTATTCTTTTGTCATTATTTCTAGATCGATGAACGGAATCACACTAAGCGCATATTATTAAACAATAAAATGGCTATTTAAATAATCTTTCAGTAGAGCTCTACCTCGTTTAGTTTCGGCGTTATGACTCACCGGCCGAAGAAACCTAGGCCCGCTACCTCATATATTATATTTTGTCATAATTTCTAGATCGATGAACGGTATCACACTAAGCGCATATTATTACGCAATAAAATGGCTATTTAAATAACCTTTCAGTAGAGCTCTACCTCGTTTAGTTTCGGCGTTATGCCTCACCGGCCGAAGAAATCTAGACCCACTACATCATATATTATTTTTTTGACATTATTTCTAGATCGATGAACGGAATTACACTAAGCGCATATTATTACGCAATAAAATAGCTATTTGAATAACCTTTCAGGAGAGCTCTACCTCGTTTAGTTTCGGCGTTATGACTCACCGGCCGAAGAAATCTAGACCCACTACATCATATATTATTTTTTGTCATTATTTCTAGGTCGATGAACGGAATCACACTAAGCGCATATTATTACGCAATAGAATGGCTATTTAAATAATCTTTCAGTAGAGCTCTACCTCGTTTAGTTTCGGCGTTATGCCTCACCGGCCGAAGAAATCTAGACCCACTACATCATATATTATTTTTTTGTCATTATTTCTAGATCGATGAACGGAATCACACTAAGCGCATATTATTATGCAATAAAAAAGCTATTTGAATAACCTTTCAATAGAGCTCTACCTCGTTTAGTTTCAGCGTTATGACTCACCGGCCGAAGAAACCTAAATCCACTACCTTATATAAATATTATTGTTTTGTCATTATTTCTAGATCGATGAACGGAATCACACTAAGCGCATATTATTAAACAATGGAATAGCTATTTAAATAACCTTTCAGTAGAGCTCTACCTCGTTTAGTTTCGGCGTTATGACTCGCCGGCCGAAGAAACCTAGGTCCGCTACCTCATATATTATTATTTTGTCATTATTTCTAGATCGATGAACGGTACCAGATTTACCGGATATTATTAGGTAATATAATGGCTATTTATTTAAGCTTTCAGTAGAGCTCTACCTCGTTTAGTTTCGGCGTTATGCCTCACCGGCCGAAGAAATCTAGACCCACTACATCATATATTATTTTTTTGACATTCTTTCTAGATCGATGAACGGAATTACACTAAGCGCATATTCTTACGCAATAAAATAGCTATTTGAATAACCTTTCAGTAAAACTCTACCTCGTTTAGTTTCAGCGTTATGACTCACCGGCCGAAGAAACCTAGATCCACTACCTTATATAAGTATTATTTTTTTGTCATTGTTTCTAGATCGATGAACGGAATCACACTAAGCGCATATTATTACGCAATAGAATGGCTATTTAAATAACCTTTCAGTAGAGCTCTACCTCGTTTAGTTTCGGCGTTATGCCTCACCGGCCGAAGAAATCTAGACCCACTACATCATATATTATTTTTTTGTCATTATTTCTAGATCGATGAACGGAATCACACTAAGCGCATATTATTACACAACAAAATGGCTATTTAAATAACCTTTCAGAAGAGCTCTACCTCGTTTAGTTTCAGCGTTATGACTCACCGGCCGAAGAAACCTAGGTCCGCTACCTCATATATTATTATTTTGTCATTATTTCTAGATCGATGAACGGTACCAGGTTAACCGCATATTATTAGGCAATAAAAAAGCTATTTATTTAAGCTTTCAGTAGAGCTTTACCTCGTTTAGTTTTGGCATTATGCCTCACCGGCCGAAGAAATCTAGACCCACTACATCATATATTATTATTTTGTCATTATTTCTAGATCGATGAACGGTACCAGATTTACCGGATATTATTAGGTAATAAAATGGCTATTTATTTAAGCTTTCAGTAGAGCTCTACCTCGTTTAGTTTCGGCGTTATGCCTCACCGGCCGAAGAAATCTAGACCCACTACATCATATATTATTTTTTTGACATTATTTCTAGATCGATGAACGGAATTACACTAAGCGCATATTCTTACGCAATAAAATAGCTATTTGAATAACCTTTCAGTAAAACTCTACCTCGTTTAGTTTCAGCGTTATGACTCACCGGCCGAAGAAACCTAGATCCACTACCTTATATAAGTATTATTTTTTTGTCATTGTTTCTAGATCGATGAACGGAATCACACTAAGCGCATATTATTACGCAATAGAATGGCTATTTAAATAACCTTTCAGTAGAGCTCTACCTCGTTTAGTTTCGGCGTTATGCCTCACCGGCCGAAGAAATCTAGACCCACTACATCATATATTATTTTTTTGTCATTATTTCTAGATCGATGAACGGAATCACACTAAGCGCATATTATTACACAACAAAATGGCTATTTAAATAACCTTTCAGAAGAGCTCTACCTCGTTTAGTTTCAGCGTTATGACTCACCGGCCGAAGAAACCTAGGTCCGCTACCTCATATATTATTATTTTGTCATTATTTCTAGATCGATGAACGGTACCAGGTTAAGCGCATATTATTAGGCAATAAAATAGCTATTTATTTAAGCTTTCAGTAGAGCTCTACCTCGTTTAGTTTTGGCGTTATGCCTCACCGGCCGAAGAAATCTAGACCCACTACATCATATAATATTTTTTTGACATTATTTCTAGATCGATGAACGGAATCACACTAAGTGCATATTATTACGCAATAAAATAGCTATTTGAATATCCTTTCAGTAGAGCTCTACCTCGTTTAGTTTCAGCGTTATGACTCACCGGCCGAAGAAACCTAGATCCACTACCTTATATAAGTATTATTTTTTTGTCATTGTTTCTAGATCGATGAACGGAATCACACTAAGCGCATATTATTAAACAATAAAATGGCTATTTAAATAATCTTTCAGTAGAGCTCTACCTCGTTTAGTTTCGGCGTTATGACTCACCGGCCGAAGAAACCTAGGTCTGCTACCTCATATATTATTATTTTGTCATTATTTTTAGATCGATGAACGGAATCACACTAAGCGCATATTATTACGCAATAAAATAGCTATTTGAATAACCTTTCAGTAGAGCTCTACCTCGTTTAGTTTCAGCGTTATGACTCACCGGCCGAAGAAACCTAGATCCACTACCTTATATAAGTATTATTTTTTTGTCATTGTTTCTAGATCGATGAACGAAATCACACTAAGCGCATATTATTACGCAATAAAAAAGCTATTTAAATAACCTTTCAGTAGAGCTCTACCTCGTTTAGTTTCGGCGTAATGCCTCACCGGCCGAAGAAATCTAGACCCACTACATCATATATTATTTTTTTGTCATTATTTCTAGATCGATGAACGGAATCACACTAAGCGCATATTATTACACAACAAAATGGCTATTTAAATAACCTTTCAGTAGAGCTCTACCTCGTTTAGTTTCAGCGTTATGACTCACCGGCCGAAGAAACCTAGGTCCGCTACCTCATATATTATTATTTTGTCATTATTTCTAGATCGATGAACGGTACCAGGTTAACCGCATATTATTAGGCAATAAAATTGCTGTTTATTTAAGCTTTCAGTCGAGCTCTACCGCGTTTAGTTTCGGCGTTATGCCTCACCGGCCGAAGAAATCTAGACCCACTACATCATATATTATTTTTTTGACATTATTTCTAGATCGATGAACGGAATCACACTAAGCGCATATTATTACGCAATGAAATAGCTATTTGAATAACCTTTCAGTAGAGCTCTACCTCGTTTAGTTTCAGCGTTATGACTCACCGGCCGAAGAAACCTAAATCCACTACCTTATATAAATATTATTTTTTTGTCATTGTTTCTAGATCGATGAACGGAATCACACTAAGCGCATATGATTACGCAATAAAATAGCTATTTAAATAACCTTTCAGTAGAAATCTACCTCGTTTGGTTTCGGCGTTATGATCAGTTAAGTTGCGCAATCACGTATTATCGGTGATGATGTTTCCTTTGTTTCGCATATTTTCTGTTGTTGACAAATAGAGTCGAGAAAGTTTTTAAGAAAATTAAAATTATTTGGTGACTGGTCTTGTCTCAAAATGGATTCCAATCTTTGTCAAAAATAATAAAATATTTCTTGAGATATTCTTTAGATATTGTGTCGTCTCCGTCGAAAATGGAAAATATAAGTTGCTTTTATGTTGTTGTTTTTCGAGCGGTTTTAGTAGGAGCTATATCAGAGTAAAGTTAGGCAAATAAATGCAAGTAGCATTTGGTTTTTTTGCCTGTTTTAAATAAAAAAATAAATGGTTCCCAGTGTTGGTTATGATTGTTTTTATTGATCTCTTTTGGAAATTGGGTCGTCTTCGTCGAAAATGAAATAAATATAAGTTGACTTTCCATTGTTGAAAAATAAAGTCTATATATTTTCTGTCGTTGTTGTCAATATAAGAAACGGATCTGGTACCTACCTCATTAGGAAAACATAAAGCAAACAAATACAATTTTTTTTATCGGCGTCTTGTTTTATCAATAAAAAAAATAATTGTTTACCCGTGTCGTCTCGAAACGAGGTTCAGTCTTTGATGAAAATTAAATTTATTTGTTGAATGATCTGTTTGAAAAATGTGTCGTTCATTCATTGTGACTAATAATATGCACATATTGTGAATCCGTTCATTTACCTAGAAAGAATGACAAAAGAAAAATGAGGTAGTGGACCCAGGTTTCTTCGGCCGGTAAGTCATAACGCCGAAACTAAACGAGGTAGAGCTCTACTAAAGGGTAATTTAAATAGCCATTCTATTGCGTAATAATACGCGCTTAGTGTGATTCCGTTCATCGATCTAGAAATAATGACAAAAAAATAATATATGATGTAGTGGGTCTAGATTTCTTCGGCCGGTGAGTCATAACGCTGAAACTAAACGAGGTAGAGCTCTACTGAAAGGTTATTCAAATAGCTATTTTATTGCGTAATAATATGCGCTTAATGTGATTCCGTTCTTCGATCTAGAAATAATGACAAAATAATAATATATGAGGTAGCGGACCTAGGTTTCTTCGGCCGGTGAGTCATAACGCCGAAACTAAACGAGGTAGAGCTCTACTGAAAGGTTATTTAAATAGCCATTTTGTTGCGTAATAATATGCGTTTAGTGTGATTCCGTTCATCGATCTAGAAATAATGACAAAAAAATTATATGATGTAGTGGGTCTAGATTTCTTCGGCCGGTGAGGCATAACGCCGAAACTAAACGAGGTAGAGCTCTACTGAAAGGTTATTGAAATATCCATTTTCTTGCCTAACAATATGCGCTTACTGTCATACCGTTCATCGATCTAGAAATAATGACAAAAAAATAATACTTATATGAGGTAGTGGATCTAGGCTTCTTCGGCCGGTGAGTCATAACGCTGAAACTAAACGAGGTAGAGCTCTACTGAAAGGTTATTTAAATAGCCATTTTATTGTTTAATAATATGCGCTTAGTGTGATTCCGTTCATCGATCTAGAAATAATGACAAAAAAATAATATATGATGCAGTGGGTCTAGATTTCTTCGGCCGGTGAGGCATAACGCCGAAACTAAACGAGGTAGAGATCTACTGAAAGCTAAAATAAATAGCCATTTTATTGCCTAATAATATCCGTTAAATCTGGTACCGTTCATCGATCTAGAAATAATGACAAAATAATAATATATGAGGTAGCGGACCTAGGTTTCTTCGGCCGGTGATTCATAACGCCGAAACTAAACGAGGTAGACCTCTACTGAAAAGTTATTTATATAGCCATTCTATTGCGTAATAATATGCGCTTAGTGTGATTCCGTTCATCGATCTAGAAATAATGACAAAAAAATAATATATGATGTAGTGGGTCTAGATTTCTTCGGCCGGTGAGGCATAACGCCGAAACTAAACGAGGTAGAGCTCTACTGAAAGCTTAAATAAATAGGTATTTTATTGCCTAATAATATGCGGTTAACCTGGTACCGTTCATCGATCTAGAAATAATGACAAAATAATAATATATGAGGTAGTGAACCTAGGTTTCTTCGGCCGGTGAGTCATAACGCTGAAACTAAACGAGGTAGAGCTCTACTGAAAGGTTATTCAAATAGCCATTTTGTTGCGTAATAATATGCGCTTAGTGTGATTCCGTTCATCGATCTAGAAATAATGAAAAAAAAATGAAGTAGTGGGTCTAGATTTCTTCGGCCGGTGAGGCATAACGCCGAATTTAAACGAGGTAGAGCTCTACTGAAAGGTTGTTTAAATAGCTATTTTATTGCGTAATAATATGCACTTAAAGTGATTCCGTTCATCGATCTAGAAACAATGACAAATAAAAAAAATTATATAAGGTAGTGGATCTAGGTTTCTTCGGCCGGTGAGTCATAACGCTGAAAATAAACGAGGTAGAGCTCTACTGAAAGGTTATTTAAATAGCCATTCTATTGCATAATAATATGCGCTTAGTGTGATTCCGTTCATCGATCTAGAAATAATGACAAAAAAATAATATATGATGTAGTGGGTCTAGATTTCTTCGGCCGGTGAGGCATAACGCCGAAACTAAACGAGGTAGAGCTCTACTGAAAGCTTAAATAAATAGCAATTTTATTGCCTAATAATATGCGATTAACCTGGTACCGTTCATCGATCTAGAAATAATGACAAAACAATAATATATGAAGTAGCGGACCTAGGTTTCTTCGGCCGGTGAGTCAAAACGCTGAAACTAAACGAGGTAGAGCTCTACTGAAAGGTTATTTAAATAGCCAATTTGTTATGTAATAATATGCGCTTAAAGTGATTCTGTTCATCGATCTAGAAATAATGACAAAGAAATAATATATGATGTAGTGGGTCTAGATTTCTTCGGCCGGTGAGGCATAACGCCGAAACTAAACGAGGTAGAGCTCTACTAAAAGGTTATTTAAATAGCTATTTTATTGCGTAATAATATGCGCTTAGTGTGATTCCGTTCATCGATCTAGAAATAATGACAAAAAAATAATATATGATGTAGTGGGCCTAGATTTCTTCGGCCGGTAAGGCATAACGCCGAAACTAAACGAGGTAGAGCTCTACTGAAAAACTATTTAAATAGCCATTCTATTGCGTAATAATATGCGCTTAGTGTATTTCCGTTCATCGATCTAGAAATAATGATAAAAAATAATACTTATATGAGGTAGTGGATCTAGGTTTCTTCGGCCGGTGAGTCATAACGCTGAAACTAAACGAGGTAGAGCTCTACTGAATGGTTATCCAAATAGCTATTTTATTGCGTTATAATATGCGCTTAGTGTGATTACGTTCATCGATCTAGAAATAATGACAAAAGAATAATACATGATGTAGTGGGTTTAGATTTCTTTGGCCGGTGAGGCATAACGCCGAAACTAAACGAGGTAGAGATCTACTGAAAGCTAAAATAAATAGCCATTTTATTGCCTTATAATATCCGTTAAATCTGGTACCGTTCATCGATCTAGAAATAATGACAAAATAATAATATATAAGGTAGCGGTCCTAGGTTTCTTCGGCCGGTGATTCATAACGCCGAAACTAAACGAGGTAGACCTCTACTGAAAGGTTATTTATATAGCCATTCTATTGCGTAATAATATGCGCTTAGTGTGATTCCGTTCATCGATCTAGAAATAATGACAAAAAAATAATATATGATGTAGTGGGTCTAGATTTCTTCGGCCGGTGAGGCATAACGCCGAAACTAAACGAGGTAGAGCTCTACTGAAAGCTTAAATAAATAGGTATTTTATTGCCTAATAATATGCGGTTAACCTAGTACCGTTCATCGATGTAGAAATAATGACAAAATAATAATATATGAGGCAGCGGACCTAGGTTTCTTCGGCCGGTGAGTCATAACGCTGAAACTAAACGAGGTAGAGCTCTACTGAAAGGTTATTCAAATAGCCATTTTGTTGCGTAATAATATGCGCTTAGTGTGATTCCGTTCATCGATCTAGAATTAATGAAAAAAAATATATGATATAGTGGGTTTAGATTTCTTCGGCCGGTGAGGCATAACGCCGAAACTGAACGAGGTAGAGCTCTACTGAAAGGTTATTTAAATAGCTATTTTATTGCGTAATAATATGCGCTTAGTGTGATTCCGTTCATCGATCTAGAAATAATGACAAAAAAATATTATATGATGTAGTTGGTCTAGATTTCTTCGGCCGGTAAGGCATAACGCCGAAACTAAACGAGGTAGAGCTCTACTGAAAAAATATTTAAATAGCAATTCTATTGCGTAATAATATGCGCTTAGTGTATTTCCGTTCAACGATCTAGAAATAATGATAAAAAATAATACTTATATGAGGTAGTGGATCTAGGTTTCTTCGGCCGGTGAGTCATAACGCTGAAACTAAACGAGGTAGAGCTCTACTGAAAGGTTATTCAAATAGCTATTTTATTGCGTTATAATATGCGCTTAGTGTGATTTCGTTCATCGATCTAGAAATAATGACAAAAGAATAATATATGATGTAGTGGGTCTAGATTTCTTCGGCCGGTGAGGCATAACGCCGAAACTAAACGAGGTAGAGCTCTACTGAAAGGTTATGCAAATTGATATTTTATTGCGTAATAATATGAGTTTAGTGTGATTCCGTTCATCGATCTATAAATAATGACAAAAACATAATATATGATGTAGTGGGTCTAGATTTCTTCGGCCGGTGAGGCATAACGCCGAAACTAAACGAGGTAGAGCTCTACTGAAACTCTTAATAAATAGCCATTTTATTGCCTAATAATATGCGTTTAATCAGGTACCGTTCATCGATCTAGAAATAATGACAAAATAATAATATATATGGTAGCGGACCTAGGTTTTTTCGGCCAGTGAGTCATAACGCCGAAACTAAACGAGGTAGAGCTCTACTGAAAGGTTATTTAAATAGCCATTTTATTGCGTAATAATATGCGTTTAGTGTGATTCCGTTCATCGATCTAGAAATAATGACAAAAAAATAATATATGATGTAGTGGGTCTAGATTTCATCGGCCGGTGAGGCATAACGCCGAAACTAAACGAGGTAGAGCTCTACTGAAAGGTTATTTAAATAGCCATTCTATTGCGTAATAATATGCGCTTAGTGTGATTCCGTTCATCGATCTAGAAATAATGACAAAAAAATAATACTTATATGAGGTAGTGGATCTAGGTTTCTTCGGCCGGTGAGTCATAACGCCGAAACTAAACGAGGTAGAGCTCTACTGAAAGGTTATTCAAATAGCCATTCTATTGCGTAATAATATGCGCTTAGTGTGATTCCGTTCATCGATCTAGAAATAATGACAAAAAATAATATATGATGTAGTGGGTCTAGATTTCTTCGGCCGGTGAGTCATAACGCCGAAACTAAACGAGGTAGAGCTCTCCTGAAAGGTTATTCAAATAGCTATTTTATTGCGTAATAATATGCGCTTAGTGTAATTCCGTTCATCGATCTAGAAATAATGTCAAAAAAATAATATATGATGTAGTGGGTCTAGATTTCTTCGGCCGGTGAGGTATAACGCCGAAACTAAACGAGGTAGAGCTCTACTGAAAGGTTATTCAAATAGTTATTTTATTGCGTAATAATATGCGTTTAGTGTGATTCCGTTCATCGATCTAGAAATAATGTCAAAAAAATAATATATGATGTAGTGGGTCTAGATTTATTCGGCCGGTGAGGCATAACGCCGAAACTAAACAAGGTAGAGCTCTACTGAAAGCTAAAATAAATAGCCATTTTATTGCCTAATAATATCCGGTTAATCTGGTACCGTTCATCGATCTAGAAATAATGACAAAATAATAATATATGAGGTAGCGGACCTAGGTTTCTTCGGCCGGTGATTCATAACGCCGAAACTAAACGAGGTAGAGCTCTACTGAAGGGTTATTTAAATAGCCATTGTATTGCGTAATAATATGCGCTTAGTGTGATTCCGTTCATCGATCTAGAAATAATGACAAAAAAATAATATATGATGTAGTGGGTCTAGATTTCTTCGGCCGGTGAGGTATAACGCCGAAACTAAACGAGGTAGAGCTCTACTGAAAGGTTATTCAAATAGTTATTTTATTGCGTAATAATATGCGTTTAGTGTGATTCCGTTCATCGATCTAGAAATAATGTCAAAAAAATAATATATGATGTAGTGGGTCTAGATTTCTTCGGCCGGTGAGGCATAAAGCCGAAACTAAACGAGGTAGAGCTATACTGAAAGGTTATTCAAATAGTTATTTTATTGCGTAGTAATATGCGTTTAGTGTGATTCCGTTCATCGATCTAGAAATAATGTCAAAAAAATAATAGTGGGTCTAGATTTCTTCGGCCGGTGAGTCAAAACGCTGAAACTAAACGAGGTAGAGCTCTACTGAAAGGTTATTTAAATAGCCATTTTGTTGTGTAATAATATGCGCTTAGTGTGATTCCGTTCATCGATCTAGAAATAATGACAAAAAAATAATATATGATGTAGTGGGTCTAGATTTCTTCGGCCGGTGAGGCATAACGCCGAAACTAAACGAGGTAGAGCTCTACTAAAAGGTTATTTTAATAGCTATTTTATTGCGTAATAATATGCGCTTAGTGTAATTCCGTTCATCGATCTAGAAATAATGACAAAAAAATAATATATGATGTAGTGGGTCTAGATTTCTTCGGCCGGTGAGGCATAACGCCGAAACTAAACGAGGTAGAGCTCTACTGAAAGGTTATTTAAATAGCTATTTTATTGCGTAATAATATGCGCTTAGTGTGATTCCGTTCATCGATCTAGAAATAATGACAAAAAAATAATATATGATGTAGTGGGTCTAGATTTCTTCGGCCGGTGAGGCATAACGCCAAAACTAAACGAGGTAGAGCTCTACTGAAAGCTTAAATAAATAGCTATTTTATTGCCTAATAATATGCGGTTAACCTGGTACCGTTCATCGATCTAGAAATAATGACAAAATAATAATATATGAGGTAGCGGACCTAGGTTTCTTCGGCCGGTGAGTCATAACGCTGAAACTAACCGAGGTAGAGCTCTTCTGAAAGGTTATTTAAATAGCCATTTTGTTGTGTAATAATATGCGCTTAGTGTGATTCCGTTCATCGATCTAGAAATAATGACAAAAAAATAATATATGATGTAGTGGGTCTAGATTTCTTCGGCCGGTGAGGCATAACGCCGAAACTAAACGAGGTAGAGCTCTACTGAAAGGTTATTTAAATAGCTATTTTATTGCGTAATAATATGCGCTTAGTGTGATTCCGTTCATCGATCTAGAAACAATGACAAAAAAATAATACTTATATAAGGTAGTGGATCTAGGTTTCTTCGGCCGGTGAGTCATAACGCTGAAACTAAACGAGGTAGAGTTTTACTGATAGGTTATTCAAATAGCTATTTTATTGCGTAAGAATATGCGCTTAGTGTAATTCCGTTCATCGATCTAGAAATAATGTCAAATAAATAATATATGATGTAGTGGGTCTAGATTTCTTCGGCCGGTGAGGCATAACGCCGAAACTAAACGAGATAGAGCTCTACTGAAAGCTTAAATAAATAGCTATTTTATTGCCTAATAATATGCGGTTAACCTGGTACCTTTCATCAATCTAGAAATAATGACAAAAAAATAATACTTATATAAGGTAGTGGATCTAGGTTTCTTCGGCCGGTGAGTCATAACGCTGAAACTAAACGAGGTAGAGCTCTACTGAAAGATTATTCAAATAGCTATTTTATTGCGTAATAATATGCGCTTAGTGTGATTCCGTTCATCGATCTAAAAATAATGACAAAATAATAATATATGAGGTAGCAGACCTAGGTTTCTTCGGCCGGTGAGTCATAACGCCGAAACTAAACGAGGTAGAGCTCTACTGAAAGATTATTTAAATAGCCATTTTATTGTTTAATAATATGCGCTTAGTGTGATTCCGTTCATCGATCTAGAAACAATGACAAAAAAATAATACTTATATAAGGTAGTGGATCTAGGTTTCTTCGGCCGGTGAGTCATAACGCTGAAACTAAACGAGGTAGAGCTCTACTGAAAGGTTATTCAAATAGCTATTTTATTGCGTAATAATATGCGTTTAGTGTGATTCCGTTCATCGATCTAAAAATAATGACAAAATAATAATATATGAGGTAGCAGACCTAGGTTTCTTCGGCCGGTGAGTCATAACGCCGAAACTAAACGAGGTAGAGCTCTACTGAAAGATTATTTAAATAGCCATTTTATTGTTTAATAATATGCGCTTAGTGTGATTCCGTTCATCGATCTAGATACAATGACAAAAAAATTATACTTATATAAGGTAGTGGATCTAGGTTTCTTCGGCCGGTGAGTCATAACGCTGAAACTAAACGAGGTAGAGCTCTACTGAAAGGTTATTCAAATAGCTATTTTATTGCGTAATAATATGCACTTAGTGTGATTCCGTTCATCGATCTAGAAATAATGACTAAAGAATAATATATGATGTAGTGGGTCTAGATTTCTTCGGCCGGTGAGGCATAACGCCGAAACTAAACGAGGTAGAGATCTACTGAAAGCTAAAATAAATAGCCATTTTATTGCCTAAAAATATCCGGTAAATCTGGTACCGTTCATCGATCTAGAAATAATGACAAAATAATAATATATGAGGTAGCGGACCTAGGTTTCTTCGGCCGGTGATTCATAACGTCGAAACTAAACGAGGTAGAGCTCTACTGAAAGGTTATTTAAATAGCCATTCTATTGCGTAATAATATGCGCTTAGTGTGATTCCGTTCATCGATCTAGAAATAATGACAAAAAAATAATATATGATGTAGTGGGTCTAGATTTCTTCGGCCGGTGAGGCATAACGCCGAAACTAAACGAGGTAGAGCTCTACTGAAAGGTTATTTAAATAGCCTTTCTATTGCGTAATAATATGCGTTTAGTGTGATTCCGTTCATCAATCTAGAAATAATGACAAAAAATAATATATGATGTAGTGGGTCTAGATTTCTTTGGCCGGTGAGGCATAACGCCGAAACTAAACGAGGTAGAGCTCTCCTGAAAGGTTATTCAAATAGCTATTTTATTGCGTAATAATATGCGCTTAGTGTGATTCCGTTCATCGATCTAGAAATAATGACAAAAAAATAATATATGATGTAGTGGGTCTAGATTTCTTCGGCCGGTGAGGCATTACGCCAAAACTAAACGAGGTAGAGCTCTACTGAAAGCTTAAATAATTAGCTATTTTGTTGCCTAATAATATGCGGTTAATCTGGTACCGTTCATCGATCTATAAATAATGACAAAATAATAATATATGAGGTAGCGGACCTAGGTTTCTTCGGCCGGTGAGTCATAACGCCGAAACTAAACGAGGTAGAGCTCTACTGAAAGGTTATTTAAATAGCCATTTTATTGCGTAATAATATGCGCTTAGTGTGATACCGTTCATCGATCTAGAAATTATGACAAAATATAATATATGAGGTAGCGGGCCTAGGTTTCTTCGGCCGGTGAGTCATTACCAAACAGCTCCAAATATTAGTTGCTTTAATTTCAAACGTCGTTTTGTAATTTTAAGGTTTGATTTAAAGACTCCTTTATTTAGTCGGTTAATTTCAGTGTGAAGTTAGCGGCTTAAAGTTGGCAGGTCTTTGTGAAGTTGGTGGCCAAATGTTGGCAGCCAATTAGCCGCCAACTTTTGGCCGCTAACTTCACACCGGTTATGAGTAAGATAAAATTTATCGCATTCTAAGTCTTCGCTCATAAGACCCTAAAAAACTTAATGATGGGCCTATCACATTTAAGCTTTCTAAGCAAGGAAGACAAAGACTCAGTCTAGTGCGTAATAAGGGATACCAAGTTTTTTTTTTATATGAAGACATCTAGTTAGTCCGTAGAAAGTTTGCTTAAAAGGTTTAATGTAATAGTACGTACATTTGTATGGTAGAAGAAAATCGCATACTAGGACTTCGCTCATCCATATTGTCGTTTATTTGTTAGTCGAATAAAAGTAAATCGCATACTTTTTAGCACTTCGCTTATCCATACTGTCGTACATTTGTGTAGTTGAATAGAAGTACATCGCATACTAGTACTTCGCTCACCCATACTGTCGTACATTTGTATAGTCGAATAGAAGTTAGTACATCGCATACCAGCACTTCGCTGATGCATACTGTCGGAAATTAGTATTGTCGGACACAAATACATCGCAGAATTCAACATCGCAGAATTGCTTTGTCGATTAATAGAAATGTCGCACTAGCGTACATCGCACATTCGTTGTCGCACATCTGTAATAATCCCCTATGACTACTGCTTAGAAAACTGCCAAGTTATGGCTCAAAAAGCATTAAGCCGCAGTACATTAGTTTTACTGTAAATAATGTAGTGCCGGACTTGGCACCATTTCAGAGAGTCTATGGAACTTGGCACCCATTTAGATCTCAATTCTTTTGTCGGTGAAGACGACAACCAAGCATCGCATGTTCTTAATATTGAACTTGGCTCCTATTTTCACATTTAGCCAGTGGGTTAGGTTTTTGATTACTAGTTAGTCAGTCAGTCAATGGTAAAAATGCCGTTTTTTTTCAATTTAATATCTCAATAATTATTAAACCTATATTTATAAAATTTGGGGTTCTAGTTGTTCTAAAAGATCTTAATACATGTACCAAATTTAATTTTTTCATGTTAGATAGATTTGGAGTTGCCGGGATACGCCGGGAGCGCACGCTCAGCTTTTTTGGACATATCATACGGTCTAAAAAGCATGACCTAGAGAAGCTGATGATCCTAGGTCAAATGGACACCAGGCGTGCTCAAGGTAGAGCATCCACGAAATGGTCTGATGCTGTGAAGAAGGTGGTTGGCGGCAGTATGCAGAGTGCGACCCACATAGCTTATGACCGCGCTGTATGGAGATAGAGCATACGTGGTCGCGATCCTCAGTAATGAGGGACCGAGGAAGAAGTGAGATTTGGAGTTATTCGGGCGTCAAAAGTGGCTCCAAACGGTTCGTGTAATATAACACACGGCTGCTGTCCGCCAGTTTCTGGGGTGAACTTGGCTGGACACGATGCCGCGTGTCTAGATAGAGATGGGGTGGTAAAGTACCTACGCGTTTGTTTCCTTGACCACACATCGATATGTGTATATAAGCAATAAACTGTAAATATTTATATAGGCGGAATCATTCACTTCGCGGAACTATAGTTTCCAATAGGTGGTAGCTCAGTTGGTTAAGAGCGATGGACGGATTCCAGAGGTCGAGGGATAAATTCACCCGGGGTGATACATTTTTCACTCTGGTTGGAAATTATAAACTACTAGCTTTTGCTCGCGGCTTCACACGCGCAGAATAATAACAGTTTATTATTCTGCGCGTGCGAAGCCGCGTATGTTTTTTTTCTAAAACCCAAAAATTTCTTTTCTTATATTGTAGTAAGGAGTCGATACACAAAGTTAAAGTCTCTCACTCAAAATTTTACTCCATCCCCATACAAACTTTCAACTCCCTTTTTACCTCCTTTAGGGTAGAATTTTCAAAAATCTCTTCTTAACACTTTCCCTGTCCCCATACAAAATTATCCTTTAATGTCACTAGTCCAAGTGACAGTTGTAGTTCGTAGCCGTGAACAACCCGTGACCCACAGTGGGGACACGGACTCCTGAAAAAAAACTTCATGTCCCCACATTGGGGGCCTTCGGACAGGGAACGTGTTAATGGGTACTTTCGTTATATAAACTACCTATTGTGAAAAAATCAGCTTTCTAGGTTCAACGGTTTGGGCTGGGCGTTGATTTAAGTGAGTCAGTCAGTCACGACTTTCACGTTTATATATTTAGAAGAAGATAGATGAAGATAAAGTTTGGCATTATGCTGACTGCAGTATGGTAGCATAGTTAGCTTCCAAACATAAGAACTTTTTGATCGAGCGAGCGAAACGTCTCGGTTTCAGCTTAGACAAAAAAGCTTACTACGTATGTCCTACGGATATCTGTGCGGCTGTTCTCCTGAAACCGATTTTCGTGAAATTTTGTGAGCAGTTTCGATAATAATATGGATTTTTGGTTGTCGAGTTGAAAACTGAATTGATGAAAAAAATCGTTTGACGAGAATTATCGACTGACGAGATTTACAGCTTACAGAGCCACTAGTTACTAGTACGAGTATGCTGTCTGATCTCCGTGGTTCTGATACAAATAATTTGTAGACTCAACTCGAGCACAATGCTTCTAGGTGAATTATTTTCGCAATTCAATCGAAGTAATACTTGTAGGTAAGTACATTTCGGCCGTTAAAGGTATTTATCTCTTGTACAGTGTTCTGGTGCTCCACTTGAGTGGAAATATCTGAGGTACAAGGGTATCGAATACGAGTACACCACAGTTCAGACTGAAAGGATTAAGTCGATTGGAAGTAATCGTCTTTTCTTCTGATAATATTACTGGGGGCGTTTGTAAACGTCCCTTATCTCTGATCTTGCTTGGCGGGGGCCGGATTGACGTTATACTTGATTGGATTGTCTATGGCTTACTCAGTTCGAAGTATATTATTTTGGTAGATGTGTTTATTGTTAAGCTTCAGTAAATAGGTACTTATAATTATGTATAGGTGTATGTACTAGGAGGTAGGGCACATCCATAATAGCGCCACTACTTACTCAGTAGGTATGCGGTGTTGTGTTCCTGATGGTGAGTAAGGTTTCCAGAGCTCCTTGAGGATGCGCTGTGTTGACGACGAGGGACATGTGGGACTAACAACTCTGCCTTAGGTTCATGTAGGCTCGGAGAGTGGGTGCGGCGATCAGGGAGACCCGGTGAAACGGCTGGCCGGCCGCTGGTTAGTAGGGTTCCCGAACCCAGGGGTCATTTAATTTCCACCCTGCGGCCCTGGGACGCTGAACCGCCAACCTCGCGCATAATTCCTGGTGTGGTAGTCGTGCCGGAGAAGGAGACCGGAGTGGACCCAGCTGCCACAATAGGAGGGGACCGGGGGCCCTTCCGTACTAACCGGATTACCTGCATTATTCTCCGTCAGGTTTGTACCGTGCGTTTGTCCCTCCAGCCGTCATCACAGCGAATCCTACTTTATACACATCCTAAAAATATATGGCATGAAGAAAAAGAAAAAGGTTCCCAGCGGTACCCTCCTTCACACAAGTGTAGCATTTGGGGGCTTCACTCAAATTTTGACGCAGTTCACCACCATTTGGAATCTGCGAAACCGACCATTTTATTCCTTACGTAGACTCAGATAACCTGACCGGCTGATATATTTATTTATTTATTTATTAGGAAGGTACACTTTACAGACATCATACAATACATGGTTGAGTTAGTTCGGACGTGTTCAATAGCTTATAAACTAGCATGATATCCAAAGCTAAGTGCACACAGCTTGATCAGTAAATTTATGTGAGCAATATATTATACCTTCTTTATCCCGGGTACACGCTCGAACACAAGTTCTTGAGACGTGCCGGTGTATGCATGTATGCTCGGCAGGGTGTCTGCTCTCGCCGCCTCCAAGCCTATGAAGACAGAGACCTGAGCCGTGCAAACTGCGCGAGTGCATGAGTGTTCACCCTTTTGCTGAGTAAAATGTTTGCGTCTGAGATTTACAATTCCAACAGAGCGCAGAGCAGCTCTTATATATGGTTATCGATGACAATCAAATAGTATTTGTGAGAGCGTTGTTTCAATAAATCGCGCATGGGGCGGAATATTAGTTGTTACTTGTAAAATGCGGATTGCAAACGCATTACAAAGAACGTAGGCGGAGCCGTGGGTAGAAACATAGTGTACCCTGAATGTTCATTCTGTGTACCTATTGGTTAATGTTTTTAGGGTTCCGTACCAAAATCGTAATAAAGGAAACCTATGGTTCCGCTTTGTCAGTTTGTCCGTTATATTACTAAATATCTCAAAAACTACTTATATTATCGATTTGAAATTGAGAATAGCCATTAAGAAGGCTAACTGCATTGAGTATGTTTTTTTTTCTGTAAATATTTAGCGATGCAGACAAAAGTTCAAAGTCTAGTGATTATGATAAGTGGGGGGTCATAAGGGATTGAATTCCACATTCTAAAACAGTTTTTTACGGTGTACCCACAAGCTTAATTTGGTCAGAAGGAAAATTTAAAAAACATACCGTTTCTCCCTTATCCCCGAAGTTTATAAAGGAAAAAATATAAAATTATTTCACAACGTTAATATATATCTATACAAAATTAAAGGAAATATATAATTATATCTCTAACTTTATTCTATCTTATCGTCAAAAAATATTTTCAAACTAAGTTTGTATATTACTCCGATAGAGGGTGCTGTATCCATGGCATTTAATTTCTACTGAATGCATGGGGTCGGGACGGATACACGATCGTTATACGGAACCCTCGGTGCGCGAGTTGGACACGCCCTTGATCGGTTTTTTAATCGGTAGAGTACCTACCTAGTCCCGGAGATGATCGCTTATCATTACAACTTAAACTCACAATATTTACATTTTTTATGATGATACATAACATTAAGCCTGACCTTACCAAAGTAAGATTTAAATAGCTAGGAATAGACCCTAATTTGAGCAGTAATTATAATATTATAGTAAGTATAGACAAAAATAAAGTAACGTAATGTACTTAATATGGTAAGTCAAGCGCGATTATAAGATTACTCTGTCTATGCTAATATGCTTTTTCTCCTGATATTTTTGATTCTATCTAAATCCAAGTTTTATTCAATTTTAAAAAGTAATTCTTATCCCAGGAAAATTAAGTTAAGCGCCGGGATCTGCCATCAAATACTTGAGCAAATGCAAATTTCACTAGATTCCCTTAGGACGTGGTCATCTTCAATTCTCTGCGGAAGTGATGAACGGAATCGGCAAGTAAAAGGCATTAAATCTGTCTGGAGCGTTCGATTTGCATTGGGAAAATTGCATTTTCGAGTCGTCGGCGACAAGGAGGCGGCTGCAAATGTTTGCGACGCTGGCAAAAGCTTTGCTTTAGGATTTTGCTCCGGGCTCTTGTTGGCGATAGCACGGCAACTAATGTGTGTCCTCGGTGTGGGCAACCTCACCAAGAATGAAAAATTAAGTGCTTGTTTTTAAAATGAAAATTTAAAATAAGAGGTGCTTGAACCTAAAAATTTTAAATATTTTAGCCCAGTATCTAATACGTGTTTGTCATGTAATAATGATTGTCACTTCATACTAACTAAAAATTATTGCATACGCGTTTTAGGATAGGTTAAATAGGTTACCTCTATGCATTTATGATTAATTTTAGCAAAAGTATAAGTAGTATTAAATAATCAGGCAATTGCACAATCGCAAAGCTAGAAAGTAAACAATAACTAGCTAAACATTCATAACACAGTAGATTAAAGTATTAATACTAATAAAGTAACCTTTTTTCTTACAATGTCGGATAGGAACGTACCGTTAGCACGTAATTATTTCAGACACTTTTATGAGTTTTACAATGGTTTTGAACATTATTTTGATGTTATGATTATGATATGTTGACTTTGTCATAACCGTATATAGGATCTCACACAGATATATTACTATCAGAGTATACTATTGATATTTAAAAAAAAGTTTGTTTACATCCGTCGTAAAATCAATTGATGTTTCAAATAGGTTTTAATCTAACATGGTAACTAAAGTCATAGCGCTGCTATGAATTCACAATTTATTGATTCTTATTTTATAATAATATGGTATAGATGACATGAGTTCTGTTTTCCACTAAAACATCAATCAAAAGCAAATTACTTGACTGAATTTCTCATCGTAAATTGTAGCAAAATACTGGCTGTTGCGAATTTGTGACGTGAAATTTTCTCCGACGCAGTTTAAATATGACAAATAAAATCTAACTGTCACATTGGAAAAACCGTTCAAAATTGTTGTAAATTGTTTGCTACTATGAACTAAATTTTTAAGTGAGACACGAAAATTTAAACGTATAAAAAATGGATATCTGTTGCATAGAAGAATGCGGCGCACACTCAGTTCGACCAATGCTGGTCGCGCCGAGTTGCGATGTGGAATCTGCTCCCTATTATCCTTGTCTTCCTGCTTGCACCAAGACCGTTTATTGCTGCGAAAAACCAAACCAAAAACATCATCATGAAGATCATCATCATCGTGATAGTCATCGGAGCGAAAGTCATCATGGTCACCGAAGTCACCATAAGATAGAAAGGCGACCATGTTCACCGCCTAACAACCACCAAGACTGCTGTTATATTCGCCCATCGTCGCCGCACCCGACTTGTTCTGAGCCACAGTGCAAGCCGGTCAAGACAAAATACATCATACCTTGTTATCGATATGAAGACGGTCGTATTGTAAGTATATTAACACTGTACGAGTAAAATGTAATTATCTTTTAATATGTATATTATAAAATAAACTAAATTAAACCCTTACAAATCTAATTAACACTTAAACATGTAGGTATTTAGGTTTTTACTTAGTATCATAATATTCATAATGTTTTGGTAGATATTTAATCACATAATAAGCAATTAAGCATATCACTAGTAAATGTAGACTGAAGACACACTTCAGAATAGTTGTTCTGTGTCTCATGTTTTGTGGCCAGTGGATCTGTACATAGAATTAATATCTACAGTATTACTTATTTTAAAATAATGTGTCCATTGATCTACCTGGCATGTTCAATATTAAAGGTTATTTCCCTTTATGATGCATAATCATGTGACGTATAAAAATACGTTCCACGACTCTACCACCACAACAATACTTGACTGTACCACCTATAACCAATATACATTTATGAAAACAATTCACGAACACTTTCTGGAAAACGTTCAAGTCACGAAACTCATTCAAAATTCGAGGACTTATTAACAATACTTACTACAAGACGTTGTTTTGATAACAACAATATTTTCAGTACCTTACTTAAAAGAGTATTAGAACAGTGTAAAGCGAAAATGAGGTCTCGGACCCGGGTGGACCCGGGTATGTCCTAAAACTACGACCAAGACCACCTGCGCGGCGCTATATTTAGCACGGAGAAATGCAGTATTGAACGGGGATTGCAGGGTTCTCGATTTATGACACTTTGCCTTAAATCGGCGTAAATTTCATTATAGATTTTACAAGTATAAGCTATTGATGAGCATGGGCAGCAGCATCCTTGAAGTGTGGAGATACTGCGATCGCCAACCCGCATGCCAAGCGTGGAGATTATGGCATTTACCCCCCATGAAATTGGGGGAGGCCTATGTCCAGCAGTGGACGTCTTTCGGCTGATAATATGGTGGTGGTAATGGTGGATCACTAAGATGAATATGAGTAAAAGTATTTTGCTTATATATAGTTTTCAAGATTATAATAAAGTATGTATAATTACGTTAGATTAATATATTTTGCTACTACAGACCCTTCGTTACTAATTTGTGGGTTTTTTTGCTGTCAGCCGTACACTGAAACCAACAACATTATCTATTTCACACATTTTTTGTGGTTGGTTTCAGGAACGGTATGTTCCTACACGTTACGGAAGACTTCCAAGTACTGCGTACATGCGAAACGGGATTCAAGATCAAATCCACGGATACAGAGGTGCAATTAGGTTTTTATGTGCTGGCGGAGAACCGCTGCACCCTTCCGTTTACACTAAGGTCACACCAATACGCAAACTATTCCCGAAAATCACACAAGAAGTGTTGCCGATTAAAAAGAAGAAATAAAACACTAACCTGATTATGAATAGTAAAATAACAGGAAAAGAAAATATTTGTAGTGATCACCCAGATGAACTTTGGCAGGTTTATCTCTTGCCATCATCTGCGTTGAAAAGGAATGGACTGCAAGATCAAACTGTTGGAGAAAGCGGCGGCATTTCATACATCAGAAAATGTTGGCACGAGGCGTGGTGCGGCGACTATCCTAGACCAATACTGCTTAAACGAATGAAGAAGCTTGCTGTTAAACTCCCTAAGAAACACTGATCCTCTGGGTGCGTAATTTCTAAATTGGATGTCTAGGGTCTCACGAAGAAACCGAGTGGAGATTTTTTACTAAACTCTATGTCTATTATTGTCTTAATTTTGCACTCCAAGCAGAAGTATATTAAATGGGGTTTAGAAATACGTCAAGATTTCTTACAATATTTCTCCGTTACTAAAATTCTGACATAATGTAGCAAAATATGAAGTTGTAAACGGAACTAAACCGGAGTATCTGGGTTGCAGGTGCGCAAGCTCCCCGTGACCGCGTTCAAGCGGAATGGGATGCAGGACCAAGAGCACGGGAAGGTCCAGGGCGCCACCAACTTCCTCCAACGCTGTTCTCGCGACGTCGAGCTAGAATGCGACGTCTGCCCCAAGCAGATCAAAGTGTGCGATATCGCGAAAGTGCCCCTCTGTGACGGGAAGACACCAGTTTGCTGCAAACTTATGAAGAAAAAACCAATTAGAGTTTCTCTTGCAGACATATTGGATGATTAAAAATGTACGCGCTTTAGTTTTTGCAATATTGAATTTACGCCATTATAATTCAAAAGCATTGCAATGTATTAGTGAATCCGAGGTCGAAAGACGTTATGTATAGTCTTGATCTCCACATGACAGGTCACTCGCTAGTGTCTCCACAACTACTGCGATTACAAATATAACTCCCAATTACTAAAAAACGGTTCATGTCCCAATTGAAGCTTATTATAGTACCGTTCACCTTTCCTTAAGAAAATCATGAAACAACGCAAACAAATTTTGTTATAAATATTGGGCTTCGTTTGTAACAGAGTATTTTCGTCTTCTGTTGTAACATAGTATAAAGTCACCTGCCATTATACAAATTATGTAATGCAATCAGATATGTGATAGTTTTATGATATGTAGATATTTTTGTAATTCAACATTTTCTTTTCTATTGTTTCAGGCCAACCAGCCGACGGTGCTGATGAGGCGGGCCTGCGAGGTGGCAGTCGGGAACCGTCCGCGTAAGAAGCCTTACGTTGAGACCCGCTTCATCCAAGACGCTGACCACCAAGAGTCGCGGTATATCAGGGAAGATGAAGAGGTACACTCTAATTTTTACTCGCAATCGTATCTTCCCCTGGGGCCGGTTTCATGAAGCTACACTTTACAATTTTACTCGTTGAAACTGGAAATACTAAAACGTTTAACATGCGCAGCCAATAACCAGTAACGTAAAACGGCCAAAAAAGAATTGAAATTTGTAGCTTTGTGCAGTAGCCCAGTGGCACAGTGGTGCAGTGGTATTCACAGCTTACCGACAAATCGTCTTCGGTGAAACTGTAAAAGGCTGTAGTTGAAGTAGTAGTAGTCTGAAGTTGTTTCATCTTACAAAGTTTGATAATATTAATGACAGAAAATTAATTATATTTCTAATCTCATCCTATACGAGTGCTCGTAGTGCTTTATTATTAACATTAAATAATTTTTTAACCAAGGAAGTGCATAAACAATTTCATTTTGCATGCAATTAGGTACTATCCCGAAAATATATTTCATTTAAACAGAAATACAAAATTTTGCCAAAAATTTAAATATTCAGTTAAATCCAATATCAATCAAAGTTGGAAGTATGGAAAATCTCCATCTGAATAAATTCCCACGCAATATCCTTTGAAAGCCAAAGCAAAAATCCGAAAGAACGCCTGTGACGGCGAGATGAAATCCAATTTCATTACAGCCACGCTCAAAACTAAGGTGAAGAACTGAATCAAACTGAAACCTCAAAAAATATTAAAAATTGGTTTTATTAAAAAACTTGAACCAAGGAGGATGGGATAATATGAAAGGGTGTTTACAAAAACAACATAACTGCACTGGAGGTGATTTTACAGGAGAACAATAAAACTAAATTACTCAAGTGCTGTATTATAATAATTATATTAGAGCTGTTCATTATATACATAATGTAGATATTATGGCCACAAAATAATGAATACATATTTAAATATTCCAACCATATATTTTTTTTTTTAAATATAATAAAATAGCTCTGCTACTTGCGCTGTTTTTGTAAAAAACAAAAATATTTATGTTGGTTTAGTAAGACAATTTGATATTCTTTCGTAGAGAATCCTATATAGGTTTTTGGTAGGTTCTGGTCTAATTGGAAAATTTTGTCTATTTTAATGGTAATTGAATACTCTAGCTCTGTTAATTCTACATTCAAGGGTTGTTGTCTCACTATTCTCATTTATAAAGGCATAAGAAGTGAAATCTGGAAAACAGGACCATCATAAAGCAATATTTATTTCATCAATTGTAGCCCATTCAAGGTCTACCATAAAGTTGCATTTGCAAAAAAATTAAAGTTATGTAGTTTTTGTAAACATCCCTTTATATAATCGTTGTACCTTTTTATGATAATCGGATTAAATTTAAAATACATTTACTAAAATACTAGGCAATAGGTAAACACAAAATTAATCTAGGAACAAAATTAGTAATTATATACGAGTACCAGGCACGTAAAAAGAAAAGTACTAACATTCATTGTCCTCACTACTCAAGCGATTAAAAGGTGCGTGCACGTGTACAGTGCGATATAGCGCAAATGTTTGCAAGTAAAGATGTGTTAGATTGTGTCGCAAACTTCATCATCATCATATCAGCCGAAAGACGTCCACTGCTGGACATAGGCCTCCCCCAAAGACTTTCAAACTAATTTTTAAATAGGGTTTTAATTTTTTTTGTAAATGTTTTTTTACATACCTATTGATTCTACTAAATATACTAAACATTACCCTAAAAAATCTAATCCGCTATTTATGACCTTGAGAGTTTTTAACTGTAATGTCTACCATCAAAAACACAACTGTGAAAATTGCAGCCAAGTTCAATATGCGATGCGTGGTTGTCGTCTTCAGCGACAAAAGAATTGAGATCTAAATGGGTGCCAAGTTCCGTAGATTATCTGAAAAGTCTGACACTAGATTGTTTACAGTAAAACTAATTTATCTTGGCAGTTTTCTTAAATATCCAACAGGTTTCATGGTATTATAACATACTGCTTAGAAAACTGCCCAGTTAAGACTCAAAGTACCCCCCAAATAAATTAGTTTTACTGTAAACAATTTAGTGCCAGACTTGGCATCTTCTCAGGTAGTCTACGGAACTTGGTACCCATTTAGATCTCAATTATTTTGTCGGTGAAGACGACAACCACGCATGCATATATTATTGAACTTGGCTGCCATTTTCACATTTATGTTTTTGATGGGATATCATTACTTTTTGTCAAACTTCACCAAATGGTGCTTTTCAAGAGCGAATGCACGAGTCGAAATCCTCAAATCGCTATAGGTGCACCTCAAATATTTGAAAGTTCCCTCGATTTCTCCAGTACCCTATGATCAGATTAATATGATTAGAGAATTACTAAAAAAATATTTTCCAAATCGGTTAATAAATGGCGGAGTTCTGAGGTAACAAGCATAAAAAAGGTAATCTGGACGTGGGTTAGGTTTTTGATTACTATTCAGTCAGTCAGTCAGTGGTAAAAATGCCGTTTTTTGGACTTCAATATCTCAATAACTATTTCACCTATATTTATGAAATTTGGGGTTCTAGTAGTTGTAAAGGATCTTAATACATGTAAAAAATTCCTTTTTTTATGTTAAATAGATTTGGAGTTATTGAGGGGTCAAAAGTGGGTCCAAACGGTTCGTGTTAAATAACACACGGCGGCTGTCCGCCAGTTCCTTGTGTGAACTTGGCTGGACACGCTGCCGCGTGTCTAGATATAATTATTAATTGATTATTTACATTCATATCTGCCCAGTGCAGTGGCTACGCTCGTAGGCCCTAGCAACGTATTCGCCGTATGTAGCACGTAGTAGCTACGAACAGAGTACCCAACAATCGGGTTCTCGGCGCTGAATATTTTAGTTAGCCTTTAATCGACAGCTGCACGGTCAGGCTAGATACTTAGATGGACTGCGTTGTTTACTCGCTGTGCGTCGAGGGCCTGGCCGGGGATTTGTATTCAACCATAGCTGCGGGCCCATTATTCCCCAAGATTGGTCCCTGTAATCCGTCTTCTTAACTGACGAGTTACTTACGATGCCACGATGAGATGACATCTACTCCCCTTATATTAAATTGTAATTGAAAATACTTGTAGACCTGTAGCTCTAGAGTCTAGATATTCATCAGCCTGTGTATTGTGTTTATACTAGGAATGGCTAAAGCAATTAGTTCACCCGGATGTACATTTCTGGTGACATCACTTAGCACTTTCATATAACTTTTACCTTGTATGATTTGAACCATGTTGACAGTTCTCAAACTTTGACAAGTTCACTAATTGCCACGCGACGCGAGTGCATATAGAATTATTGTATGTAAAGTTTAGAGCGCCATTCTGTTGGTGCTTAACCTATATCTAAGGATCAAAAGGCTTGTTTTCGCAACACTATTAGTATTACAAATAGTTACGATATAACGGAAACTCCACTGCAATGGAAGTTGTGTTCAATTAAGTGCCTGATTCAATGAGTATAATTTAAATTCATATAACTACCCAAATTCAACAATATAATATTTCGTGCTAGACTACCAACTTGCTCACTTAGTAGTGAGTTCTGGCCAATCATTTATTATTTTAGGACTACCTAAAATAAATAATAAATGACTGGCCAGAAGATGTACGAAATATAAGGTGCTTCCAAATTAGATGCCAATACTTTAAGAGATGTTAATTTACATCAAAATAATTTACTTTAAATAGGAATTGATAAAACTTTATTTTATGAATCTTTGTTTTCATTTTCTGAACAAGAAAATTAAATTAAAAATTTGCCCAAACGTAATCACATGTGCAATACCTGACAAGGTAATTATCATTTTCTGTCAAGTGAGCTACTTATTGGATGCTAGTTGAAGTGGCCAGTTAAGTAATAGTAAAGAGGTTTCATATGATTAGTTTCATTAACAGGGTGTTATTTTATTACGTGGCGCAGTTGTTTTCCTAATTTTCTCCAAAAACTGACAAACTTTAAATTAGTTTCATACTAAAGTCTACTTCTAAAGACAAGTACTATCAGCTCTGAAATTAATGGCATCTAATTAGGAAGCACCTTATAATGTATAGTATATTGGTGTAAAAAAAGTCAAAAGATTAATAAAAATGTACCTACTGATTTCTGGAGACTTTCAGCTTTACCCTATAATAGGTATTATACAGTGAATCTTAAATAATTAGATTTTCAATTATAGTAAAATTAGAACTCCCCATTGGCATACAAACCACATCAAGGGTTTGCCTACGATGGATAATATAAGTCTAAATCTTTTTGTATTATTATTTATAGATCAATCTGATACTTTAAATTTAGCTACGCAATACGCTAGAGCAAATGAGAGCGTACTGGGCTTTAGGAGATTGAGTTTGAACCCTATACGTCTTATTTCAATCTGTCATGATTTTTGTATCGTGTTTTCCAAGTTTTTTAACTCGTCCCAAAAATTAACATGCAAAATTAAATTTTAATGGTCTAAAATTGTTTAATGAAACAATTGTGATGTTAATTAAAGTAAGTAAATTTGATTAATTGTAAAGTTCGTTTTAATTTTCTTATTTTAAGTAAATTTTTGGGACGAAAAAATTAACTTACAAAAACTCGATTTAAAAAAGACTATTACAGATTGGACTAAGACATATATGGTCAAACTCTTCCTAAGTGTCCAGTGTATAACCTTCTAAAGTTCCTACACTATTGTATGTGACGCCATCACATCACATTTTATTCTATATGTCGGACATAAAGGATTCGTCCCTCATTTTCAAGTATAAGTATGTGAGGGACAAATGCTTCATCTCCGACATAAACGCCATCAACATGTACAAAAAATCAATGATTAGCTGTTTTTATACTCTTTACCTCTGTTGTTTTTTACCTGGCCCTGGTTATTATAGCAAAGTTTAAGACAATATTTCTCTAACTTCAACCTTGAACTTATTTTTTATCCAATTATCTTTTAAAAATAAAAACCGAGATAAGTAGGTACGATAAGGACATCTGAACTTTCCAACTTCTCGCTCTAAGCTCAGTAATTAACAGAAAGCGTCGTATTACTCGAATTACGAAAAGTTTTTGCCAGGGATTCTGCCGTAAGATTTTTACCTGGGAAGTTAATTAATTCACGGGATCCTACTTGAGGAAGTTATCTGCTTATGTAAATAAGAAGATTGCCGTCTGGGTCTTTTATAGTGAGGTAGTGATTATGTAAAAGTGGTAGGGTTTTTCTCTCATGCGCCGTAAAAACTCGGGCCGAATCGTGAGGGTAAAAAAAATAAAACGAAAACTATTTGTACTTTGGAAACGCGTTGCGGTGGTATGTCAATATCGAAATAATTGTGAATGTTTTATAATAAGTTTTTGTCAAAACTTTCATTTTAGGCATGTACAAGCTTTTACTGTCTACTTTTTTTCCTGATCATCACAAACATCAGACACCAAGAGTTACATTTAATCTGTAGCTACCTAGTTAAGGAGTTGTTATAGCCACCTTGTTTCGCCTTCATACCTTACATTAATCTTAATAAATATTTAAAAATACCTTTATTGCTGAAGTTACTTTTTTCTTATTATCTATGCTTATATATTTATCTATTATTTTATTAATTTGGATAAAAGATTTTATTTCTACTCTTCTCCATCGACAACCTCAACTTGTCCCTTGCCAAAGGCCTCTTCCAGAGCTTTCCATTTGTCACGATCCCTTGATTTTTGCAGCCAGATACCTCCTCCTATTTTCTTAAGACTATCTGACCATCTAAGATTAGGTCTCCCTCTACATTAATCTTAAGTGTGATCAATTTCAGCTCAATCTGTTAAGGGTAACTGGTCTAAAATTCAGTTGCAAGATTTGTCCCGCACTCAAGAGTAACTACGGTAAGCGTCAAATAATAATACCATTAGAGAGCAAGAGCGACAGAGAGAGATATTTATTTTGTTGTCCTTGTCATAGTTCTCAAATTATTTGATACGGATTTGAGCCATGCAAACGATTACCCACCCACGTTCTGAGGTCGTTTATTTAAAAACTTCTTTAAAATGCTAGGCTAACTCGTCGGCTGTTTTAAAGAAGTTCTTAATTTAGATTTAGCTGCATAAGAAGATCTTTTCCATCCCTCTTGGTGGCACGCATATAGTATCTCTATAGAAATCCTTATTCTGGCACTCGTATAAGATCTCTATAGAATTTCTTATTAACTAACAAACTATCAGGGCAAGGTATGTATAAGGGTAATATACAATTCAATTATGACGTTCAAGGGCGCTCTAACGCTTTGACAATTAATTCGTCGTGTTAGCATCCTGTTCTTTCAAATTAATTATTATAACAATAATTATATAGAAATACTATAAACCATACTGTATAGAACCACAATGACATCGTAAAAATGGCTCTGTAAAACGCGCTAACCCTTGTGGCCGGGTTCTCCAAGCGGAGGCAAATCACAGAATAAGTAATAGTGGTCAAATACCTCCGAGCCGACGTACCGAAAAATACCAGTATAAGCCTGAAGTGCTACCGCGTACCGGAAGGCGTAGCGTGGGCAGGCCACCCTCACGGTGGACAGATAACCTGGTAAGCATCGCGGGTGTCCGCTGGATGCGGGTGGCGCAGGACCGGCCATTGTGGAATTGTTTGGGGGAGGCCTATGTCCAGCAGTGGACGTCTTTCGACTGATGATGATGATGCTACCACGAACCGAGAATGAAATACCGGCGACGCTATCGCACTTAATTGTTCGAGTGGTAAAGTGGCAGAAATTTTCGGTTCGCACTTTCATATTAGACAGAGAGGGAGATACTTCGTTTTTGATTCGCCGTAAGCCCTCTGACCTTCAATTATGCATGACTACTACGAATCTCGAGGTCAAGATATGATTAGAACGTAATCGTATCGTTAGTCTAGACAGTTGTTAATAAGTATTCGACATTATTAGTGTGTGATTTTATTTGAAAAATGACATCGTAAAATTATCTTCATTAGCAACAACGTAAAGTGCTAATGAAGATAATTTTACACTTTTTTAACCCCCGATTCTAAACGGAAAAAAATATAAGTTTAACATGTGTAGATATCAGAGGCTTTGCTCTGTGATTGTTAGTGCTAGAAAGCTGCAATTTGGTGTTGATATATAAATCAATAAAACTGAGACAGTCGTAGAATAAACTCTAAAAAAAATTAAGGGTACCTCCCTTACACGTAAAGAGGGGATATTTTTTTTGCTTCAACCCTATGGTGTGGCGTTTTGTTAGATAGGTCTTTCAATATGAATAGAGGTCTTCATTAAACATTTTTTATGAAGTCAATATTTTCGGAAAATTTCACTACAAAAGAAAAAAAAATTTCTCAAACTTCTGAACAAATCTAAAAACATGAAAAAAACGTAAAATGAAAGCTTTAATAAGACTTTCAACGAAAACTATAGCGGACATGATCAGTTAAACCGTTTTTGAGTAATCGTAAAAAGTCTTTCCTTCTTAGTAAAAGACGTAAGGAACGCTGCGAATTGGGTTCATTGGACAACTACGGAACCCTACACTGAGCATGGCCCGAAATGCTTTTGGTGGTTTTTTTTAAAGCATTTTTTCCAGCGATGATCCTTAGACTGTTTTATCGAAATCGGTTCACCTGTTTTTGTGATATTGAATTTGGGAATAAATATGTCAGGTGTTTTTAAATTTTTAAGTTTTCATTATTAGTAATTTGAGTATAATCTTGGAAAAGATAATGTAGGCTTTCGCATGCTTGCGTACTTTAGGTATTCATTTTTACGATCGAGGGTTTAAATTGAGTAATTGCGCGTACACTCTAAAGTCGAGTCCAGAATTAGGCGAACTAACTTGACAGTTCATTGTACACTAATGTTGCCATGGTTTGGCTAGTGCTGTTAATATCGATGTATAAAAAGTCTAGTTAGTCATTAGTATTGTGTTTGGAATCAAACTAATAATTTTATTAAGCAAAATAATAATAATAAAAATTGATTGGAATTAAAAATACATCGAACATCATTTTGGACATCGTAAAAGACGCTGTCCGCCATTTTGTTTTGTTGACAGTTCGGACCATTGGCCAAACAAAGCAGGCCATTCGGCTTTCGACAATACTTACACGACAATTACTTGATAAAATATAAATAAAATCAGATTTATAGAAGACACAAGGTTATATCGACATATTTGTGTCGACTTAAACCTATCACTATTTATTTTTTCCTATGTCTGGCAACATTTTCGTCTGTCAAGTTAGTTCGCCTAATTCTGGACTCGACTTGAGCAAAACTTGACAGATGTGGCTGCTGACGTAAAAAACTTGACAAACTAGATTAATTACCACTGCAAGTATTAAATAACAGCTGCCTATTGATACGACCTGTCTAGTATCTGCTGTCACTTGTTCAGCTGTCGATGTTGCTTTTTTTAAACCTTAATGTATCAGCATCCAATGGATTGTAGCAACCAAATTGCTGAAATATACCGTAACATATACGCTTATTTATATGAAGGGATTTAGGTTTTTTATCTGCTACTATCTACTTGACGCTGACTGTACAAAAGTTGTGATTTTTTTCTTTTCTTTGTCAGGGTAACTGTTGCTTTCATTTTGAAAACCAGAAAACCCGTTGCCCGCCGCGCCCCGTTGGTCCATGCGCGCCCTGTGCGCCCTGTCCGCAATACTGCATGGAATACCCGCCGTGCATGACCGGCCGGCCAGCACCGTGTCCGCCGCGTGACAGTTACTACTGCTACCCTTGCTGAATTTTTCCATTACGCCTCTTTACACTAGCAAGGTAATCGCATAAACCTTGTGAACGCCAATTAGATCATCTAAACTTATGTTGTGAAGATAAGCGTGCACTGCTCGAACAGATATTAAATTGCCCTCGAATGAAATGTTATTGTCGTAAACCGTGAGACTCGAAACATAAATTCTCAATATTTGAATCATTGTTGCCCGTTTCATTTAATTTTTGTCTATTTCGTTTTTATTCTCGTTCAGTGTTCGTTACTCTTTGTTTATACCTCATCCGAATATGTATTCGGTACTCATTGTCTTTTTTGGCAGTATATACTTCATCATTTTCCGTTTGTTTTTTATTTCATTATTACTTATACTATGATCATTTATAAATAAAAAATAAGGTTATGTAAACTAACCCCTTTTTAGGCCTTCTTATCAGAATTTGTTGTTTTGTAAGGTTTACGTTATCACTGAAAAAATATGTATTGTGAATAATAAATATAATAATGCATTGTGTATTAAATATTGTTGCATATTTTGATTTGTTTTATTTATTTTTGTACTGTAACTTATACCTAAATCAAAGCTTAACCCTTTGAATGCAATCATATTTGAATGAAGTGATCACCCAGACGCCAAGGTATCAAAAAATTATTTAACGTTAAAACCGATTTAGGAATCAACTCGTCACACCAAAATTTTGTTCTAATCAGTCACACCGCCAAAAGCAGTATTATTTGTTTCAACTCGTTACAACAAGATTTAGTTCTATTAAGTCACATCATAATTTTGTAGCTATTGGTCACATTGCAAATCTCTTCTTATTCGTCACACCGTCAAACAGTTCAACTGGTCACAAGTAGAATAATAGGTTCGGTTCTGGCGCTTCGCCGGCCGCTGCCGCGGCGCGCTCGCTTCGCTCGCTCGGCTCGCGCACTGTAGGGTCGCAGTTCTACTAACACTCCTCCTCGCTTCGCTCGTCGTCGTACCTAACTGAGACCTTGTGACCAGTTAGAACTGTTTGACGGGGTGACGAATAAGAACAGATTTGCAATGTGACCAATAGCTACAAAATTATGATGTGACTTAAATAGAACTAAATCTTGTTGTGACGAGTTGAAACAAATAACACTGCTTTTGGCGGTATGACCGATTAGAACAAAATTTTGGTGTGACGAGTTGATTCCTAAATCTTAAAACCAATAACAATTTATGTTTTTTGTCATGATCAAAGTACACCAGCACTCCGACCTTTTTAGTGGTTGTTGGCGTGGTGGGCACGACGACACACGATCACTTTATAAGCTTTTGGCGTTCAAAGGGTTAAAGTACTAAAGTAAGGGATAAATACTAGGAGACAAAATATGCGACGTCGGGTGAAGTAGCACGTTGTTGCCGGACTTCGCTCGACATATCTGGCAACATCGCGCGACACGTGTCACCAGAGACGTCAGGTGAAGTGGCGCGATGTTGCCGGGTTCACTCGACATGTCAACGAGACAGTTTTCTTAAATGTCCAACAGCTTTTATGGTATTATAATATACTGCATAGAAAACTGCCAAGCTAGGGCTCAAAATGCATTAAGTCGCAGTAAATTAGTTTTACTGTAATCAATGTAGTGGCAGACTTGGCACCATTTCAGAGAATCTACGGAACTTTGCACCCCTTTAGATCTCAATTCTTTTGTCGGTGAAGACAACAACCAAGCATCGCATATTCTTAATATTGAACTTGGCTCCCATTTTCACATTTATGTTTTTGATGGGTATAAATGTCAAAAGCACATCACTATTACTCGGTGGTATCGTTTAACTTTAAAAGACCCACCGTACCACCAGGGGTATGGCCAGGGGTACGGTGGGTCTGAAGGGGCTGGCCACGCTACATGTGTTGCGCGATGTTGCTAGACATGTCGAGCGAAGTCCGGCAACGTCGCGCTACTCCACTCGACGTCGCTGGCGACACTTGTCGCAAGACATTTGTCCCCTAGTGTATCCCTGGCTTAAGGGTTTCTCAAGTAAATAAAAATTATATTTCGCTTTTTTTAAACATAATTTATGTTACATTTTTTTAGTTCATTGATGCTGAGTATTTTATGATAATAATTCACCACTCAAACAACTATGTTATCTGATCCATTCTTGTTACGCCACTCAGCCATCTCAACATTCTCATCTCCGTAACATGCAATCTCTTTTCATCCGTCACCTTTGCGGCCCAACATTCCGATCCATAAATGACAATAGGTCTTACAATGGTCTTGTCGATTTTTCCCTTCAAATCAAGCAGATTTTTTTACCATTTACTTGGTAATACCGCACGCGGTACGTGTTCGCCGCTAGGCCACGAACGCTCCTCTTGAAATAAGAAAACAAATAAGAAGAGAGAATATTACAATCTAGATTTTATAGAGATGTACATAATAATAATAAGGTCTTAATTTCAAATTAAAGGAAAAATTGTAATTTTTTTGCGTTGTGGGAAGAAACTAGTGAAGAATTGCGTGCCCGAGCTTGATTGTTCCGATAGCTAGAGCGATTAGCCGCGTATGCCAAATGTCTCAAGTTCGAATCCTGCTCGGAGCATAAATTTTTTAAATTTTATTCGCAGCGTTACTGTTTCAATACCGTAAAATGGAGTAAGTAGGGTTCGCGGGGGGAGTTGGGTTGCCAATCCAGAATTTCTTTTTTCAGTAGCTACTTTAATTTTCGAGCTCAAGTTGCTCTCAAAGTAATTTGATTATATTTTTAGACATATTTTTTCTACTTTTCGCTACACTAAGCTGCCAAATCATACAATTTTGAAACAAAAATTCACTGTCAAAGTTGATGCTCGAAAGTGGCGGATTGTTAGTTGAATTTAACTTTGTTTTTATGTGAGGTTTGCTAAAGTAAGTGTTCATCCACCTTTCGGATATCGTTTATATACTTACATGGCTTATTGGAAACAGAAAAACATAATTTTTATTTTCTTTATTTATAATGGTTTTAACATAGATAACGATTCAACCGCATTTGAGAATTTTTATGGGGAGAGCAGATATGTATTGAGGGGTGAGTTGGGTCAACAACGGGGCCAGTTGGGTCATGAATGGGGAGATTTGGTGTTACGAACGGGGTATAACGGGATGATAGAGGGGGAGTTGGTGTTCGTAGTTCAGGGTTGTCGATTTACGTAAGTAGTCAAAAGTGTCTTACATCACGATAAAATGGTAAATATTATTTTAATAAATATTAAAGTAGCGGATGAATTAAAGAAATTACAAATTAAATAAATATAGTATATTAAAATGAGCATTTTATTTATTTCATACAGTAATACAGGCCTACTACCTACTGAATGTTTAGTTGACTTTTATTCAACTCGTGAGTTTTTTATTTTATTAAGTATTAATATTTGAAAAGCCGGCCATTTAAACACCCCCGTGATCCTTCTCACACTATAGCCCACCTTCTTTCCTCACCGCACTCGCGATATTTTAGTTCGCTATTACGCGACGATGTCGCTAGTCGTATTACCGAAGATTTGAACGGGGCATATTTTTTCTAAGCAATATGTGGTTAAACTTCTTCCCGAAATTCTTTGGTTGACAGTAGTTATCTGGACAATGTTGTTTTAAAATAGGGAATGGAAGACGTATGTCGATTGTTGAATAATATTTAAAGGAGTTTTTATGCTCGACCAATGTTGTCTACGCTACTGTTGGTATTAAATAATAGAAATAGCATAATTTTAAAAACGAATACTCGTGCAAGCTACAGTTACGTTTTTTATCTGTCGACTGTAATTTTTTTTTTTTGGTTATTATTTACTTACTGCTGTGGCGCAACGACGCGAAGTGGATCTTGGCCTCCGACACCAAAGACCGCCGGGCTTCCCTGTCCATGGCTGTTTCCTTCCATTCGACGAAGGCTTGGAGCTCATACAGGTCCCTCTGCACTTCGTCGCCCCATCGGTACCTAGGACGCCCAACTTCGACCAGCTGGACGGCCCGAGTACGCTCTCCGGACTGCACGATCGTTACCCATTCGGACTACATGCCCGAGCTATCGGAGTCTTGCGGATTTCGTTTCTCCTATGATGTTCGGCTCGGACACTAGATCTTCGACCTCCTGATTTTTGCGAAGTCTCCAAGTGCCGTCTTCTCTACGAGTGGGTCCCAGAATTTTGCGATAGACCTTCCGTTCCGCCACTAGCAGCGCGTGTTCCTCTTTCTGTGTTAAGGTCCAGGCTTCGCATCCGTACATCAGGATCGGTCTTATGAAAGTTTTATATAAACGGAGCTTGGTGTTTCTGGTCATTAGCCTGGACACTAACACTTTATGCAGGGCAGCTGCACAACGAAGGGCGCCTTGGACCCGGATTTGTATCTCCTCTTCCCTCTGGCTAGTATCTGTGACGGTGCACCCAAGATACTTAAATTTGTCGACTCACTTGTATGAGGTTTGTCCCACCGTTAAGTTTTTCTTACGAATGTTAGCGTTTCTGTATCGCTTCATATGAAGGTACTCAGGGTACTCAGTTTTCGCATGGTTAATTCGTAGACCAACTTTCTCGGCTTCTTCCTCCAAACTCTGGGCAACCTCTCGGACATCTGCTTCGTTTTCTCCTAGAAGGGCCAGGTCGTCAGCGTACCCAATGATCTGGTACTTTCCATTCAACTCCACCCCGCCATCAGGAATTGCAGCTTTCCTGATGACATACTCGAGCACCAAGTTGAAGAGAATCGGGGAGAGCGCATCTCCTTGCTTGAGCCCTGATATACTCGTAACGTCAAACTGGTCCGTTAGTCCGACTCCCGTTTTCCGTACCGTCACTTTGCTCGTGCTAGTAGCTACTCTTATCATTTTCACCAGTTTGTCGGGTATTTTAAATATCTTCAGTATGCTGTACAGTGACTCCCGGTCGATGCTATCGTAGGCCTTCATAAAATCGACAAAAAGGATATGGCAGCTCTGGGCACATTCCCACCTCTTTTCCATGATCTGCTTGAGCAGGAATATTTGGTCTACTGTGTTCCTATTTCTGCGGAACCCACACTGATAATCCCCTATGGTTTCTTCAGCCGTAACAGTAGAACATATGCCAGGATTTTGTATGCGGTGGGAAGTAGAGCGATTCCCCTGTAGTTTGCGCATTTTTCCTGTGTCCTTTCTTATGAAGCGGGCATATGACTCCAACGTTCCATTCATCAGGTTGACGTTCCTCCGACCAGATGCGTTGGATTATCTCGTAAACTCTGGACTTAATCGCGCCTCCCCCATACTTCCATATTTCACTAGGCAAACCGTCGATTCCAGGAGATTTGTTGTTCTTTAGCCTCGTAATCGCCTTGGCGCTTTCTCAAAAGATGGTGGCGACACTGGTTCGTTATTGCTCTCTACTGCTATGGAAATATGTTGGATTACAGTCATTGCTCTCTACTGCTATGGAAATATGTTGGATTGCAAAAAATTATATTTATACAAACAATATTTGTAGTTTTATTTGATTTATAATGATGACGTTTTAGAGATGATTCTTAAAACATCAAATTGAGCTTCATACGAGCAATATTTCTAGAAACGGTCATAACTAACACTTCGCCACCAGAACTTAAAGGAAAGTCGAAAGACATCCCTTCTGACGACGCAGTGTTATGCTAGTCATGTGTTTGCACACAAAAATGAGACACTACGTCGATAGACATTTCTATTTGTCGACGTGTCATAGTGTGGCATGCAGGTGATTAAGTTCATATTAATGTTTTTGATGGGATTCACCTTACTAATTCCATATAGTTCAAAGTATTTTTTTATTGATTTAAAAATCTATTTATACGTCATAAATATAAGGATAACAACTTTACAGAAAACAAAAACCGGTTTAAGTAGGAGCATAAATAAAACATAATTTTGCTACATTTATAATAAATTCTCGTGACAAGTCATGCTATTGTCTTAATCCGAAAGTGTCAACCCTAGCAATTTTCCCATCTCACCCCATTATTAGCCCTTATAATCCCAACTACGGGATGAGCTGGGTTTGTCTACTATTATGTATTTTTCGTTGAAACTATGCAATGAAGCAACAAATTATCATTGACAAACTAAAATTCAAACCTCCGGAACACTTTTTTTGTATTTAAATCAATGTGCCACATATAAAAATAAACTTTTATCCAGGTTTGAACTTCGATTTCGACCCAACTCACCCCATTATACGGTACAACACAAAATTAGATTAGTATGGGTTGGCGCATCGTGACTGACGATTTCTCAATGTAATTTGAGACATTCGTGCCATTAAAAGAAGCCAAAGTCTTCTAGGTAGATGTCGCTGTACGCCTTCCTAAGGCGTTAGGGTAGGGAACTGGTGAAGGCCAGATGTCGCAGGTTCGAATTTTGCTCGGAGCATTAAAGTTTTAAATTTTTCTTTTAATTTGAAATTTAGACTTTTCGTTAGCAGCGTAGTAACTAATAAGACTATTATTATTAATCTAGTGCCAAAATTGGCACCTTTTCAGAAAATCTACGAAACTTAGCACCCATTTAGATCTCAATTCTATTGTCGGTGAAATTTTAATATAGAACTTGGCTCCCATTTTTACATTTATGTTTTTGATGGGATTTACAATACACATATATCCGTTTAGTGTCGGTGAAAATGGGGATTAGTTTGCCTTTATATTCAATTTTTCCTTTTGTAAATCCTATCTGTTGTGTTTATTTTGGTACAATAAAGGGTTTTACTACTACTACTAATAAATGTATAAAGGGAAAGACCGAACAGATAAACGTATACTTTTTAAGGATTTACTTAATAATTGTTCTAATATATCTACATTATTGGATTAAAGTTTAGAACGTAATGAATTGGAATTTTATGAAAGAGAAAAAAAACTAATGTTACTAAAATTTAATGATGTGTACTGAAAGCCGTTGTAGGTACAGTCAGCGTCATATAGTACGCAGCAGCCAAATTGGCGAAAAAAAATGTAAAATATATGGTGTACCGAACTATTTGGACATTTTGGCTGCTACTTACTTTATGACGCTGACTGTACCTCTATGCGAATATTTGAACGAATATAAAATCAAACTTCCATTATCTTGATAGTTTTGACCTGATAATGATAATTTTGTTACAGACAACGCGGCGTCTTACACCCGAAGCGCAATCAAATGGAAAAACGAAGATTGCGAGGATTCGCAATAAAACCGCAATAAACTATTGGGGTGCTGAGAAATAACAATAAAAACTTTAGAGTTATTTTTGTGTAATGAAGCGGCGCGGTGTTTTGGGCGGGGTCTGTGCGTGTGCGTGAGTGTCAGTGTATCAAATGCGAAGGCGCCGGTGGGTGAGGGGAGCGGAGGTGACTCGCGCGCACCATGCAGCTGGCTCTCTCGCTGCTGCTCCTGGCCGCTTGCGTCACTGCTTTTGCGCAGATCGCGTGGACACCTATCTTTCTTGACGCTACCAGTAAGTACTTAGTTACTACTTATGAGGTGAAGTATATGTATGATCAAACACTTCGACGAAACTGTGCACTAATATAAGAAATTGCACCAATTTTGAATCTTAACGTATAATAGAGTCGATAAGTGGTAGATAAATTTCTAGGAAAAGTCACTACATAGGTACAGTCAACCCATGTAGTGACGTTTCCTTTGCTTCACGGTTTCTGTATCGTAATTTAAGTTCCGGTGTAATCGATACTTATACCTCTAATCTTTTAATTGTGCCACTGTACCAAATAAATATGCAATATTATGTAAATGAAGGTATAATGCACATCACCTCTTACTCACCGAAGTATTCTTCTCGTCCTGCCCAATATTCTCAATTACGAAGTATGTAAGACCAGAATGGATTTTATCAATGCCATTTAATTTGCATTTGTTTTCGAACGAAATAATCCCCTTTTTGAAGAAATAGGACTTTATATGAAAGAAAAAAATATAATGTTTCCCAACTAGTTTCAAATTAACAATACAATACAAAAACTCTTTATTGCGCACCTCAAATCAAATTAACCAAATTCTAAACGTTCCAAAATAACTAGCATTTACCTGCAGGCCAAGTGGACCTATGGACCCAGTCGCCGAAAGGCTGCGCGTGCCCATCGGGCGCGGACGGCGACTGCGCGTGCTGCGTGCGCGACGGCGCCTGCCCCTGCGGCGACGTGGCGCCGGCGCGCTGCGCGCAGTGCGGGCTGGAGCAGTATTGCGCGAACAGTAAGTTTCAGTATGGTCGCAGTCGCTAAAAGACTGCGCAAGTAGATGGTAACTGCGCATGCTGCGTGCGCGACGGCGCCTGCCCCTGCGGCGATGTGGCGCCGGCGCGCTGCGCGCAGTGCGGGCTGGAGCAGTATTGCGCAAACAGTAAGTTTTAGTATGATCGCAGTCGCTAAGAGGCTGCGTAAGTAGATTGCGCCAACGGCATGTTTTCTTATTGATCCCCTTATTTATTTAACAAAGTTCTGTCGACAAAAATGTATCTTTTCTCTAGGCTCACAATCACAAAATGTCAAGATAATTAATGTATTAATGGTGTTTTAACTATAATAATCAAACCTACTAAGGTTTGATTGATAAACGTTTATGAATAGGACCAATATTCAGTGGTTACACTAATTATGTTACTGTAAGTAGTTACTGTTTATGGCAAGTCAGTGATTTTTATTCATATTAAATGAGTCCTCTCTATTTATTTATACACCTCTCAGGCCAACGATAGGCCTATTACACGAGTAGAAAAAATACATTATCATCCATAATTCTGATTTTGTTTAAGTCATCGAATTTTCTTGCCTCTTCGGCACTAACGGTAAACTTATACAAAATTATAATAAAACCCGGACACCCACTTTTAATCTTCTCGTCCATTCCTGCACTTTTGACTTATCACGCACAAAATTGATGGCCTGGAAATCGCTTACGTCACTTTAATAGTCGCTTTTCGCACCAGCACAATCGAGAGGACCCGACACGTCCTTCACAGCGGGTAATCTGACTTTTGTACTGTAAGGGCGAGGTCTACTCGTACCTCGTGAAGTTTGGTTTTAATAATTTAGTTGTAATCCTTTGTTCCCGGCCGAATAAGCCAGGTTACGTACCGCGGAAGTTGTATTATTCATAACTTTATTGTTCAGTGTTTCCAACAACTTGTTGCTACTGAACCCAATTACCAACTCTATCATTGTTTTAAGCAACGGCAACGTTTCAGTTGTACGGATTTGTGCATTTCAGATATTCAGTAACAACAAAAGACTCAACAACAACAAGCTAACAATTCTATAACTCAAAGTTATGAATCAGCGATTATCTTACATAAATATATGTTTACTACTAATTACCTATAATGTAGGTATTTAGACGCAGACAAATCCAAAAAATAACCGATAATGTTTACTTGTTTCTTTTGAAACGAAACATAGTAGGCCACCAATGCGATGAATTGATGAGTTCATTCTATTGACAAATCAACAACGAAATACCTAATCAAAATGAAACTTGGCGGACGAAAAGTTGATTTAATTTCCAATTACGTACCATCGAATTCCGATGAGAGCGTGGAGCACGCGCCAATAGAATCAGGAATGAGACATTTTCGATTTGCTTATATCAATGCAAATAAATTAAATGCACGACAATTTAAAAACGGACCGCTGTTTATTCCCGGATCCCCCGGGTATTAGGAGGTCCAGTCCTCTCAATGTTTACCTTTTCCTTGAATAACGGTCCATTATTAACCCTTGGTCAATATCAAAGCTTTTCAGTGTTGTTCTTGTGGGATTTCAAGCTCCGCTAGCGATGTGCAGTTGTGTTTCGTAATAAATGTGATTTGTTAGTGGTTATGTCAAGCCGGATACCTACATCAATTTTAATAGGCATAGAGAAGGTTTCATTACGTTAATTGCAGACTATTAGTATATATCAAATTGCTAACATATAAGAGTGATTTCAGTTTGTAATGCAATTTACGGTGCCTTAGTTTCCTTTCCGTACTATTTTGAATTGCAATAATTTTATAGATATGTAAATTTTACCGTTAACGCTTTTCACTGAAAGGTTTCTACTGCATATTATGATAAAAATATTATGAAATTTGGATATTATAGTAAATTTTTGTCAAAAATTTAGTTTTCTCAAACATGCGCCTAAATGTATGCATTAATGTCACCAAAACAGGACATGAAGTTACCTGTTTATGGCTCCCTACATTACTTATAGGCCGGCGGCCAAGAAGTAATGTATGGAGAATGTAAGGCACTAACATTATTGGCCACTGCTCGAACTTTTTAAATTTGCTTACTAAAATCAACTGATAAAGGAAATATTATATACTCGTAGAGCCAACCATATATTTTTAATTTGTTATTTAAATTGGTATTTTTTTAGGTTTTTCCGGTGTTTTTATCGTTCTTGTATTTTTTTAGCATTTTTTGTTTTTTTTTTTCGAATTTTTCGAGTAATTAAGACTATCAATTTTTAATATACTAAAATAGGAAATATAGCATTACTGGTATATTTATTTAACAACAATGGAGGAAACAATACAAAAAAGAAACATATAACTAACACTAAACAACCTATACTAAGTAATTAAGTATTTTTTTTAGTTTTTTTTTTTAATTTTTACGTGTTGTTTTGGATTATTTTTAGTTCTTTCGTGTTTTTCTTTTAAATAGTGCTTGTAGTTTGTAGCATATTGTGTTTTTAGTTGTTATTTTCGAATTTTTTGTGAATTTTGGTATTTTTTTTTAGTTTTTACTTGTTAATTTGTAGCGTTTTTCATGTTTTTTGTGTTTTTCCGTGTTTATTGTACTTTTCTTCAGTTTTTTTCGGCTTTTTTATAAGTTTTTTCGTATTCTTTTTGTATTTTTTGTTTTTTTCATATTTTTGGGTATTTCTTTTAGTTTTTACGTGTTTTTTGGTATTTTTCGTTCTTTCGTGTTTTTATTAAATCGTGCTTCAATTTTGTAGCATTTTTCGAGTCTTTTTTTTGTTTTTACTTGTTATTTTGTAGCGTTTTTTGTGTTTTTTTTTTAATGCTTTTTAACTGTTTAAAAGTTTTTTGTTATTTTTTGTACTTTTCGTCAGTTTTGTTTTGTTTTTGGCTTTTTTATAAGTTTTACATGTCTTTTTGTATATTTTTCGTGGTTTTTGTTGTTTCTTACGAATTTTTCGTGAATTTAGATATATTTTTTAGTTTTTTGGTGTTATTTTGTAGCGTTTTTTAATATTTCTGGATTTTTTTTAAGTTTTTTCTTATTTTTATGTACTTATCATCAGTTTTTTTGTTTTTTCGTGTTTTTTGGTATTTTTTGTAGCATTATTCGTGTTCTTATGTTTTTTATTTTCATTATTTTGATATTTTTGATTTTTTTCGTGTTTTTTGGATTTTTTTGTAGCATTTTACGTGTTTTTATTTAATTTCCGTTATTTTTCGTGATGCTTTAGTATTTTTGGACGTTTTGTATTTTTTAGTTTTTTTTTACATCGTAGTTTTTTTATTGTTTTTTTTCTAACATGTTTGAGAAAAGTACTATACAATCCTCGGCCGGAACAGGGATTGCAGGACTCGTTTTATCCGGCCTCGTCTACGACTCGGCCGTTTATCCCAAACTCGTCCAGCAATCCCTTACTTCACGGCCTCTGCAGTAATGTACTATTTTACTTGAGTGAAAAAACAATCCGTACCTATTTTCATAAATATTGTTTTTAAAAGCAATATTTTTCTACTAAGTATATTTTCAGTGTCGATATTCTCCCCTATCGTGTTTTCATGGTCTGCTTCAAAACAGTGTGTAACACTACTCCGTTACTGGGTTGGACTGGGGATGGTGGAATTAAACAGCACAAGTAGCTCTAAAGGTTTATTGCCCTGTCACAGTCCTCACCGTCGTTTACAACAATCTCTAACCTCTAAAATATGTGCCTCGGCTAAGGCGGTAGAAACATAAGGAATATTTGGGGTGCTGGTTAACCGGCCTGTTACTGTCGCTTTCCGTTTCAATACTTTTAAGTGTAATAAGAGCTTGGGCGCCGTGAATAAAATAAGGACACTCTACCGACCTCCAACGTCAGCGAGTTACCGGTCGATGCCTGGCCACGTAGCGAATCGCTAAGGCGATCCTCGATGAGTAAAGGGGAACGAACACCTCGTTCGCCTCACGCCGTAGAACCAGCAGGGCAGCGACCAGTCAACAGCCCACAGTCAACCACGTTCATGGCGGGTAAGTAAAAGACCCTGAAACGAATATTTTATGGTTAGAAATCACCAAGTAGTTTCTTTTCTACATGAATGCGACGGAGAAAGTCGGTTACTTATCTCCGGAGACAGTAATCCGTGCTAACAGCGCGTGGAAGAACTTTCAATCCAGGAGGGCCTTAAAAGCAGTAACCGGTTGGCCAATCCCGGTGACTTCCCAGAACTCCTGGAAATTCAACGGAAATCTTATAGCAGGGACAAAAGCGATTAAATTTAACCCACAATCCAGCAGAAATACTTACGAATTCCTAAAATGGAGCCGAGTTTAAAAATTAGGACATATGTCCTCTAGACGAGTATTCTGAGAAGTGACAGTTCCGGCCGTCAACTTTGACAGCAGCGAAACCTTGCCAGTTGCAAGTTTGCGAAATACCTATTCTAACCAACACGAAGCCACCATTAATTAAAAAGGCCATTGCGGAACAGAAATAAAGATTTCAATCACCTTCCTGAAACGATTTAAAAAGGTACCAAAGTTTAAATAACTACCATATGCTAAATAGAACCAAAATAAGGGTGAGGCAGTTTTGAATAGTTGTAACCCTGACACTTATTATTTTTAAACTAGGATAACATGCATGTGGCGAAGGAAAGGCTTAATCATCCAACGGATCGATGGTGGTGAAAATCGTTAATCCATTACCATAAATTGATTGAAGACGACCTAATTAAAAGGTAGGGTGTGGGGTTCGAAAAAATATGTGTTACAAGTGTCTGGTTGAATTCCACTGTTCAGTACCTAACTATAAGTAATAATTTAGAAAGAAATCAAAAACTCACCGAATCAATCTTCGTCCGCGTAGAACTCGTTCTCGCCTTAGAATTCTTTGTTTTCCCATAAAAATTTTCTCAAGCTGAGATGGTTGGACGGCGTCGAAAAGATACCAGGACCTGGGGTGGGGGTGGGGGTGTATTCTCTATAAATCCTATTGACAAAACGAATGACTAAGTGTTATTTCGGAAAATCAAATGTACCGATTCTAATGATAGAAGTCTCACTACGCAGTTCTGCCGTAAATCGTAGCCGAACAGAGCGAGTACATCATGTAAGTATTAGGGCCAAAGGCCCTAAGCCTACCGGCGACACATGCGGGCCTATCATTCCAACAGAGCAGGCTCCTTATGCAAGGCTGAGGGCCGAAGGCCCAAAGCAGAGCGGCAAGGCACGCTAGACCGAAGGCCGAGCGTCCCAACAGAGCGGGTTCTTTACGTAATGATGATGACCGAAACCCCACCCGACCCCACCATCCCCTGTCATCTTCACCAAGCCCAGAGTCCATCATATATATTATTCCAGAAGGATTCCATCAACCATTAATGAAAAAGACAACTTCAGATCAAAAAGAGACTGTGAACCACTCACCAACAGAGAACCAGCTTCCTATATTATCGTCATCTGAAAAGAGACCAAGTACACTGACAGAAGAAACCACACTAAGCTCTCCCACACATGAGCCGAACCTTGAAACTGATGAAGAATCACCACCATCTACTCCTTTTATTACCCCTGAATCATCATCATCCACAAGCCGGGACACTTCACCAGAAAAAGAAACCATCACTACGAGATCTGGACGACATGTGAAGCCTACAAAAAAGTGCTCGTGTAAAAACTGCTAAATATGAACATTATTATCTTAACATCTTATTTCAAAATCAAAGAAAAACAGTGATAGTGTCGTGTACCTACTGTATTTGTGCTCATATTCGTAAGTTACGTGAATAAGGACAATTTATAATTAGTTAAGAAAGTAAGTAACACAATCATTTCATTTTAAAATCTTTATTATTACAAAACACAATTATCAGAATATGTTGGTTAGCCTATTATAAATTCTCGCCTCGCTTAACACCTCGCAGACTGGAATTGTTTGTAGTCAGTCCTTATAATATTATGTAACATTTTGATGTCCAAATTTTTATATGCTATATTTGTTTACTTTAAAAACACAACTTGTTCATTACATTTTTAGGTTAGCTTTATGTGTCAATGTCACTAATATCACCCTCAAGTAACGTCAACTAGAGATGCAACCATTGTCCAGATTAACCAATAACTAGTGATGTGAAAACATTCTTTTGTAAAAGAAAAAGGAAGATGTGTGATTGAATACTTAGCATGTAAGAGTGGCAACACTCAGGTTTGTGGAAAATAAAGCAATTATCTATGATCAATACACACTGAGTAGTAAGGCACGCAAGGCCGTAGACTGAGCATCCCAACAGAGCGGGCTCTTTAATAAGGCTGAGAGCCGAAAGCCCGAAACTGAGTGTCAAGGCACGCGAGGCGGAAGATTGAGCATCCCATTAGCGGGCTCTATAAGGCTGAGGGCCGAAGCCCTGAAGCTGAGAGGTAAGGCACGAGAGGCCGAAGTTCGAGCGTCCCAACAGAGTGGGCTTTTCATATAAGGCTGAGGGCCGAAAGCCCGATGGGCGTGCCAACTCAAGGCACGCGAGGCTGACGCCAGAGCATAGTTATTCACACTATGTATAGATTATTTAGGACGACATCATGTGTTTCTCTTTCTTTTTTTATCTTTTTATTTATGTGGTATAGTGACTGAATATTAAGTAATCGGCAAAAGTAGTAGGATTACAAAGTTACACATGAAGATTTTATATCTAGGAAACAAGACTGAAATTTGGGTTCAGGGTCACAGTTAGGGACTTAAAGAGCTAAACGCTAATAGCTTTCAAATTTTGAAGAGACCGTGGCGGCTGGCGCACACACTATACAGCGTCCCGGCGCAGAACTAACGTCTACTTCTTTTTTTCAGTTTTTTTTCTAAGATTTCACAAATTTTGAATGTGAATGTTTTTTCTTTGCCGTCTAGTATGTGCTTACCAGTTTTCAAACCTGTAACTCATGGATTATATGAGTTCCCATATAAAATTCAACCCCTCTTTTTACCCCCTTTTAACCCAAATCAGCACAATTTTTATAGTCTAAAACCTGACCGGAGATTTTCTCGCCAGATAAGAAAAGTTTGCATCAAAATCCGTTCAGCCGTTTTCACGTGATGTACGGTCAAATAAACAGACAGATAAACAGACAAAAAGACAAAAATTCTAAAAACTGTTGTAGCGTGTTCTGTTATCGATTCTAATTATCTCCAGCCAATTTTTTTTCGAATATCTTCCATGTACAGACGTTCTACCCTCTTCAGCTTTATTATATGTATAGATGTATAGATGAGTCTATTTTAGTAAGAATAAAATCGGCCAAGAGCATGTCGGGCCATGTTGTAGTGTAGGGTTCCGTAGTTGCCCAATGAACTCAATTAAAAAAAAACAATAACAAGCAAAACGAAGGTATTCCGTTTCATACGTCTTTTACTAAGAAGGCAAAACTTTTTACTATAACTCAAAAACAGCTAAGCTGATCATGTCCGCTATAGTTTTCATTGAAAGTCTTTATCAAGTTTTAGTTTCACGATTTTTTTTTCATATTCTTTGTACCCATACTTAGTTCAAAAGTAAGAGAGGGTTTTTTTTTCTTTTTGAGTGATTATTTCCGTGAATATTCAATTTATCAATAAATGTTTAATGAAGACCTCTATTCATTTTGAAAGACCTGTCCAACAACACCCAACACCACAGGGTTGAAGCAAAAAAGAATTCACCCCCACTTTACATGTAGTCCCCTACATGTAAAGTGGGGATTTATTTTTACCCTTTGGTACCATTGGTTTTTTTTTTATTTAATTTTACGATTTTGTCAGTTTTGTTGATCTACATATATATCCATACCAAATTTAGGCTTTATATCACTAACAATCACAGAGCAAAGCCTGACAAACAGACGGACTTGCTGAAACTATAAGGGTTCCTAGTTGACTACGGAACCCTATAAAGTAGCGGGTTGTATCGTATGGTATACAACCGTAGATTGGATACCATAGATAGAATAAGTAAAAATGTAAAATACGAGTGAGTTGGTGGTTAAGCACCAACATTGTCATCACTTTTATTTTAGCGCCTTCAACGTCAGTAACGGAACTGAAATTGAAAACGTTGAGTGTGAGTCAACTAACTCATACCTACAAGCCGCCACCAAAGAAGTATCCTCTTCAAAAACCTCAATTGAATAAACATACTCGTTAACCCTTTAACCGCCATCATCTTATATTATATCAGACAAAGTGACAATATAAATGACACCTTGCTTATTTATTACAGAGTTGAAAATTGCGACTACCTTTATTGACATTCGGTGGTAAAAGGGTTAAAAAAGGTGTCAAAAAGAAAAGTGTTAAGTACAGTGTCCCAATTTCTACCAATCACGAGGCATCAGAGAGTTTAAGTAGACTTAGTACACATACGTATTTGAGTACGTACACGTACAGTTACGTTTTTAAGTTAGGAAACTCCATAAAGGGTGAAAAATTCTTTAAAAAATCCCCTAAAACGTTTGCCATTGTGCATTTGGAGTTAAGTAATTCAAAGATTATATAGTAGAAGACGAAAAAATAAGTTATTTTTTCATTTTCAATACCCTCGTCCTGCCCAAGCAATTTTAAAGAAACTTCCTCATTCTGCCCAATGTTCTCAATCAAGCACACTATTTTAGTGGGTCCTGCCCAACAAAATTTTTGTCAAAATTTACATGTTCAAGACAAGTAGGATTTTTTATATTATTTTTTAGGGTACAAGGCTTATATTCCTAATAAGATGGGCTTGTTTTTGAGTCGATATCTTTTGTTCTTTTTTGAGCACATTGGGCAGAATTACCAAAGTTGTCTATTTTTTTGGCATTTATTGAGAACACAACCTTCACAATTATAATTTATTCATAATTGGTCAGCTGCGGGCAAATAAAATAAACAAATTGGTTTTTTATATCAAAAAAGTTTGAGATTAAAGACAACATAACTAAAAACTTAAGTCTTTTCGCAGAAGACCACAATTTAATGTATAACATAATCATATATCCTCTTTCTTCATAAAATAACTCAAAAAATATGCATCGTGGAACTAACTATCAATGTTAAATTTTAAATTAAAAATAATGACCGTAACGAAACCAGCATCCTATTGTTTATTGCAGGTGGCAAATATAATTTTGTAATTCCATAACTAACTTGTCACTGTCACAAGTAAAAAAAAATACGACACCTCATATTATATTAAATTCCGTCAAGCCATTTGTTCTGTAGGGCATACCAAAATTATTTAAGTACCAACATACAGACAAACATACATACAAACTGTTAAATTAACATACTCACATTTGCAAAATATCACTATCTTTCGTTAGTCTGTTAAGTAATAATAGAACATTACTGTAGTCATTTCTGCCCAATGTGATTAATCAAGAACACTTTTCGATAAGTAGCCAGACGGAAAATCGAAATTCACCATTGCTTCAAAAACAAAGAATTTATTACAAACTAGCATTTGCCCGCGGCTTCGCCCGCGTACTAAGCGTAATTTTTTACCGTCTACAAAAAAGAGGTTCACTGTTTGACCCATATATATAAGTATGTATGTAGGTATATATGTATGTTTGTCCACGATTATCTCGCGTTTGGCTGAACCGATTTAGATGCGGTTTCCAGAATAGTAGTTGTTACATTCTGGGGGTTTCGGTATACGAAGTTTGGTGATTGTGATTTATTAAAAGGAGCATCCAAAAAGAAAATTTGGCTTCACTTTCATTCGCACTCCTTACTGTTAGTCCGTCTGTTACAACCGAGTTACTTTTACTGGACCGATTGAATTGAAATTTGACACAAACTATCAAGAATTCAGAGCGCTCGTGGCCCAGCGGCACCCGCCTACCGCGTGCGGTATGCGAGGTTAACCAATGTGGGTGCAAGTCAGGTCTTGGATGGGTGACCGCTTTGAGTAATTACTAACTGAGCGCTCTCGTGCTTTGAAAGGCACGTTAAGCCGTTGATCCCGGCTGCTGTTTACGACAGTAGTCGTTAAGCCAAGTTAGAGGCCTTCGGGCGGCTTGAGAACTTCTAAAAGTCAAGTTGCCCACTCACTTGACAAAGGGGGGTCGAAGTTGCACTACGTCCGTAGGGAGTACCCACCGTTACCCTACACGTGACCCCTGGGTGCCTGGGATGCCACTTTTTCTAAATTTTACCTCGGATTCGTATCACGAGACTTCTCGGACGCTCAGATATCGATTATGAACGAAATTGGGAAGGAAATGAAGAAAATCAATATGGCTGCGACTTTTTCAAAATTTTACCTCGGAGTCGTAATAATAAACCTCTCGGATGCTCAGATATCGATTTTTAATGAAATCGTTAAAGAAAAGAAGAAAATCAATATGGCCGCCACTTTTTCCAAATTTTACCTCGGAGTCATATTAGGCGACCTCTCGGACGCTCAGATATCGATTTTGAACGAAATCGGGACGGAAATGAAGAAAAGCAATATGGCCGCCACTTTTTCCAAATGTTACCTCAAATTTGTATTACGAGACCTCTCGGACGCCCAGATATCAATTTTGAACGAAATCGGTTTGGAAATGAAGAAAATCAATATGGCTGCCACTTTTACCAAATTTTACCTCGGATTCGTATTAAGAGACCCTGTGGACGCTAAGATATCGATTTTTAACGAAATCAGGACGGAAATGAAGAAAATTAATATGGCCGCCACTATTTCCAAATTTTACATCGCATTCGTATTACGAGACCTGTCGGACGCTCAGATATCGATTTTGTACGAAATCGGGAAGGAAATGAAGACAATCAATATGGCTGCGACTTTTTCCAAATTTTACCTCGGATTCGTAATAAGAGACATCTCGGACGCTCAGATATCTATTTTGAACGAAATTGGGACGGAAATTAAGAAAATCAACATGGCTGCCACTTATCCCAATTTTACCTCGGAGTCGTATTAGGGGACCTCTCGGACGCTCAGATATCAATTTTGAACGAAATCGCAACGGAAATGAAGAAAATTAATATGGCCGTTACTTTATTCAAAGTTTACCTCGGATTCCTATTAAGAGTCCTCTCGGACGCTCAAATATCGTTTTTTATCGAAATCGTATCGGACGGTACTGATTAATAAAATCACTTACTACTCGTAACAATACATTGAATCAAAAACGGTCGTCTCTTCATAGGGAATTCACGGTATTTCATGCACCTTAAGATCTTATATGGAACCTACATGCCAAATTTGGTATCTCTCGAACCAGTAGTGTGGGCTGTGCGTTGATATGTCACTTACTCAGTCAGTCAGTTTCTTTTTTCAACCCCCTTGAAACCCAACAGAGGGAATGGTATTTCACGTCCTCCACGTGGGAATTTAAAATCATTGTTGTTTTCGTAATCAGCGACCCGATAAACCATAGAAACAATACCTACCCATATCGATTTTCAGAATTTGTCACCATATTTCCCCCTTTTAGGGGTTGATTTCTCAAAAAACCTGAAACACATGTTTACTCATTTAACGTTAGAAATACTCCTGTGAAGTTTCGAATAAAATAGTCCAACTAATCTTGATTCCCCACACACACTTCGAACTCCCATTTTACCCCCTTAGGGGTTGAATTCAGAAAAATGCTTTCTTATTGCACCTCTAGATCTTATATGGAACCTATAGGTATATACTAAATTTAGAATCTCTAGAACCAGCAGTTTGGGCTGTGCGATGATATTTCACTCACTCAGTCAGTCAGTTATTTCTTGCAATTTGGCTTAAACTTACAAAAGTTTTCATGTCCACAACATTAAATTTCAAAATCGATGCCATTTTCGTAATGAACGCCCCAAAAAAACCATAAAAACGACACCCATATTAATATTTCGACATTTCATCCCCCTCGCACCCCAACAGGGGGGATGGTATTTCACGTCCTCCACGTGGAATTTCAATATCAATGTTGTTTTCGTTATCAGCGACCCGATAAACCATAAAAACAATACCCATGTCGATTTTCAGAATTTGTCACCACATTTCCCCCTTTTAGGGGTTGATTTTTCAGAAAACCTGAAACACGTGTTTACTCATTTATCGTTAGAAATACTTCTGTGAAATTTCGAATAAAATAGTCCAGCCAATCTTGTTTCCCCATACAAACTTCGGACCCCTATTTCACCCCCTTAGGAGTTGAATTTTGAAAAATTCTTTCTTAGTACACCCCTAGACCTTATAAGGAACCTACGTGCCAAATTTGGAATCTCTAGGACCAGCGGTTTGGGCTGTGCGTTGATATGTCAGTCAGTCAGTCAGTCAGTCAGTCAGTCAGTCAGTCAGTCAGTCAGTCAGTCAGTCAGTTTCTTCTTTTATATATTTAGATTAGAACTAATTAGCATTACTTTACAATAATATTCATATTAAACACATGTATGATTGCCACGAAAAATGGGGATTAAACTCATCTCTCCCGCTAAGTTTCGCTATTGTCGACACGTCGCGTGACGCTGATCGGCCAGCCCCATTGAAATATAATAAGTATGGAAGCATAACCGTCGCTCAAAACTGGTGCCACAAAATCTAGTGCCAAAGGCGGAGCTTACGTTTCCAGTGACGTTTCAGTGCCCGATCGCAACTCAGTCAACTATCGGACGTAGTGTTGAACGGTTAACGTTTTGTCAAATGAAAATAATTAAATTTTAATAGTTACCGCCAACAGATATTATTGTAAAAGTGTTGACCAGCACTATTAATTGATGCATAAGCCACACGAATGGCAAGCTGGAAGATATTTCTTTTCATTATTTAAATATTGAATTTACAACAATCCCATACATTTGTGTGATGGATGCCGCTATGCAATATATGTTGCAGAAAAAGTTTATTTGAATATAAATAAAAGCGTACAGATAAGTACGCTTTCGATATTAGTTAATAACATCTTAAAATATGCCAACGAACAATTAGTGTACAAAAAACGCATTTAGTGAAGGTTGATTTTTCTAGGGCAAGAAAAAAGTAGAGATGAGGCGATACATGCAATTGAATACTGTCGACGGTTACATAGTAATTTGGTCTAAAACCACAGTATGCTCGCCTTTTTTATACTACGACGGTGGCAAACAAGCTTACGACCTGTCTGATGGTAAGCATATACCGTCGCATACGGACACTTTCGACTCCAAAATAATCACAAGCGGTTTGCCGATCCTTTATTAAATTGAGGATGCGGTGTATCAACAGCTAGAGTCATAATGCAAACTCGCTCACAATAATGCTCACTCTCATCACAGCGTATCCTCGGGAGCTTTGGCGACCTTATTCACCCCCGCCTTTCTCACTGACGGACAAGCTAATATTGGTCAAATCGTTTCGAAGAAATCTAAACTTGCCTGGAGGGCACTTCCTTCGTTTTGTCATGGATAAATAATTAGGATGAAAATAAATTCACTTATCTTAGTACTGATGTGTTTTGATTAAATTTTTGTCAATCAACCCAATCATGATTTACTAAAATTTACCGGACCTAAATCAAGTTTAAGATTTCATTTGGACAACTGTTTGATATTTATCGGTGAGGTTTGGTATAAAGTATAGAAGTTTATTGATAGTATGAGGAGCCTATTATTCCAAGAACTACTAGCAGATGAAGTAGGGGAGACCTAAGGTGAAAGTATACCGCGAGACAAAATTTACTGATAGCACGATCGTGTTTGTGTCCACTTATCATCCACTTGCTAGATTCACTAGCCAGCTTTTTGTTCTTACTTTCATTAAGAACGCGATCGTGCTAGCTATATTGGGGCGATAGACATTCCATATTGACGATACTTTAGGAGAGAGTAAGGTTTATTAGTGGTTTTACTGGTTAATTTTATCAAACTTGATAAATTTAATTAAGGATATAAGATTGAAAGAAGATACAAGATTGGGTCATTTTGTAGTACACCATCCATGTCAAAAGTAGGCGTATTTATATGAAGTTCAAGAAGACTTAATTCAACTAATTAATGACAAATAAAAATCACGCGTCAAATGTATTCTAACCAGTCACGGTACATGTAACTTTTTTTATTGGTGCAATAGTGTAAAACCTTTGTGAAAATGTAGTCTACTTAAACTATTTTGAATATTTGATTGAACAATGAAACATAAGACGTGAGACGTTTAAGATCGTGAAAAATTGACCAGATTTCGACGTCAGTTTTGTTTGACGTTACTCTTCTATACTTATTATATTTCGATGGCCAGCCCGAGCAAGTTCAACACGAACCCTTATTTAAACGTTCGAGCACTAGGCGGCAAATTTGAATATGTGATTATAGATCACATTGGGCAGAATCTGGAAGTTTATTTAAAAACTGTCGGGCAGGAATCACTAAATCAAAAATGTTTTAAATTGAGGAAATTGGGCAGGACGAGGATACACTTGCTTTAATTAACTTCATTTATTTACCGACTTCAATAGAAGGAAGGAGGTACTCAGTTCGTCTGCATGTTAGCTTGTTTTTTATGTACGTATGTATACATGTTCCCCGATAACTCTTGACGACGTTGGCCGATTTTGATAATTCTTTTTTTGTTTCAAAGCAGGTACTTGGTCGACATTGGTCCCATATAAATTTGGTGAAGGTTTGATGATGGGATGTAGGAGGAATCGAGGGAACTGGTGTCGGTTTTTTTGGTATTAGTTATAATATAATTAATTATATATTATATCATAAGAATTAGGTTCCTGAGAAACATAGCTGCGACAGACAGTACTGGCCGAAAGGGTTCCTTTGTTAAAAGGCAAGGTAAGCAGCCCTAAAAAGATGTTTTTTGGACGATAACAATTCGTAGCCATGTTCATTTTCGAAATAAAGCTAATTGTGTAAAATAATACATATCTATAATATTGAACAACAAATTGAGTAATGATTTCTGATTAACGTGGACTTATTAACAGTGTGCAACATCACGATCGACTCGCGGGTACTGAAGAACAAATCGGGCAAGACTTTCGGGCAGATCAAGTCGCCATCCATCCAGGGCCCAGGTGCCTGCTCATACTTCCTTCAGCCGGACGCTGGCCAGCGTGTGGAGATCCAGCTCTACAGGCTGGTCTCCGTTGGACGGTTCAATGGTAGCAGGTAAGATTACTAACTAGCTGACGTTTGTGCCGATTAAAAGGTTGTGAAGTCTTCTCGGTAGATGTACTTAAGAGGTGGCCGAGCGTAATTAGAGAAGTGAAGTGATTGGGGAGTTCATCGCTGTGAGTCGGACTCACGATAGCTCAGCCGGCGTATGATGGTTGCCATTTTATCACTTATCCTCGTGCGTTCTGACGCCCGTCAATCTTGCACTCGCATACTTGTCAAATATGACGAATGTCTTACCCACGACAATAAGTGTTAAATGGCGACCATCATACGCCCGCTTTTCATTAAAAAAAGTGCACGAAATGGGAGAATGGTTTGAAATCCCGCTTTGTGAAAATACTTCTACAGTGATTACTTTTATCGGCACAAAACGGCACAACAGTTCAAAACTTAACTTTGATTGATAATTAACGTAGATTTGTAGACTAGACATATTCGTTTCAGTAAAATTTACAGTCGTCCAAGAAAGCGGTTTACGACTTTTCGAATCATTTATGGGTTTAAGACTGGTCAACTGCTTTCTCAGCTGACTATTCCTAAACAAACGCTGCAAGTAACGTGAAAATGACAATTACTGCTTTCAACTTTTCTCCGGGATAGTAATATTTTAAGGAAACGTATAAAATGACCACCAAATTTAACTTTTCATGTAACCAAATTATCCAATCCAAAAATATAAGTTTAATTACTCAATGATACGAATTGTTCACCAATTTCGGGTCCCAAAAACACATAAATATTTTTGCAATAGCGTAACCTATCTTACTTATTTTGTTCCCTTTCATTTATAATCGCACAAAAAATGACAAGTACAGTCAGCATCAAAAGTAGCTACGCATATGAAGGTGTCAAAAGCTCCTATTCCCTTATAATTAAGACTTTTGAACTTTTCAAATGCGTAGATACTTTTGATGCTGACTGTACCACCAAAAATACTTTACCACCACCTCATCCCATGAATCCTTTTTTTCAATAAAATTGCATCAAAATATTTTACGTATCACATGATAATTTCCTGCCTCGCACAGCTAAACTGTGGAATCAACTGTCGCCTGCGGTATTTCCCGACCGATACGACCTTTAAACATTCAAGAAAATAGCGTACTCCCATCTTAAAGGCCTGCAACGCACTTTCAACCCCTCTGGTGTTGCGAGTGTTCATGGGCGGCGCTAATCGCTTACCATCAGGCGATTCGTCTGCTCGTTTGCCTCTTAAGTCATAAAAAAAGAAAAAAATGTGTAGTAAATAAACAGTTACAAATTAATTATTTAGAGCAATCAGATATTTCCAGTGATTTCGAAAACATTATTAAATTAAAAATGATCAAGTGTGACTCGCACACCGAGGGTTCCATGCAACGATTGTGTACCCATCCCGAATATCTCGATCCCATCAATTCGATTTCCATTTATACATGGTACTTTTTTTAATTTGTATTTATTTGATTATATCAATATTATAATAATATTTAACTAATTAAATAAATACATTACTAAGCGTTACATTACTAAATGGCATATGTGGACTTGTTCTGGAATAAATTAATATAATTTTTCATTTACTCAATACAGGTTTTTTTTTTAATTTAACGTCATGTATATAGCGACATCTAACGGCACATTTTGTTACTAATTTGCGCAACTGAATAACGTAGTTTGTATGTGAACCGGTTTTTTTTATTTGTAACAAGTTATATCAGTATATTTTATACGAGTTTACATAACAAAAAATACATGCAAAGGTGATTAAATTACAAACTAAGTTAAGAAATGTTATTTGAATGATAAAAAAATACATATATAATCTAATTAGAGATATCGTTATTTTTCTGCAAAATATATAGCCAGACCAGTGCCTATTTGGACCTGAAATAATGTCGCTGCAAACAGCATGTTACATGGCAATAATATGTATACGTCATGTAAAGTCGGGACAATGTGTATTGGCTTTCTTAGTCATCGACTTTTTATATTTTAGGTTGGGACTTTTTTTAATTGGCAGCAACGACGATAAAGTTATTTTCTTTTTTTATTTATATTTGTTATTATAGACTTATCTATACCTTGAATGAGAAAAAAAACTTGTTAAATTCAACCAATCTTACCAATTCAATCAACACTTACTATAATATAAAATGTCAGTACATACAGTTAATTAATTAATATTTTTCACAATAAGCTTTCTGACATCGTTTTGGATGATTTTCGGCATATTTATTTATTTATTTTTAATATCATGAAATATTTCGTCTTGACGTTAGTTTGACAAGAAATTGTCTCGAAGACATTCGATGACTTCTAACGTCTGTTATTCGTATCATATCAAAGAGTATGTCTTGCCATTAAAATAAATTAGTACCACTAATAATCCACAACATGGCCAGGTCCAAAAATACTTTTGGAGGGTTTATACATTGGTATTCATCATCATCATCATCATGTCAGTCGAATGACGTCCACTGCTGGACATAGGCCTCCCCCAAAGACTTCCAAAATGACCGTTCCTACGCCACCCGCATCCAGCGGACACCCGCGTCATCAGTCCACCGTGTGGGGGGGCCTGCCTACGCTACGATTTCCGGTACGTGGCCGCCACTCGAGAACCTTTCCGCCCCAACGGCCATCGGTTCTAAGTGCTATGTGCCCCGCCCACTGCCACTGCCAAGTTTAGCGATTCGAAGGGCTATATCTGTCACTTTGGTTCTGCTACGGATGGCCTCATTCCTGATGCGATCACGCAGAGAAACTCCCAGTATAGACCTCTCCATTGCTCTTTGGGTGACTTTGAGCCTTCTTATGACGCCCATAGTAAGCGACTACGTTTCAGTACCATATGTCCTCACTGGCAACACACAGTTTCGTCTTGAGTGGGACATTGGTATTTACTTTATTTATTTCATTTTTTTCTTTGGAAAGTTCGTTAAATAAAGGAGGGGGGGGGGGCTCCTTTATAAATTGAAATATATCTAACGTAAAAAAACTTAATAACACTTCCGAATTTCAAATCGATAGCATAGGAATTCTCGAGATATTTAGCAACGTGATAGACAGCCAGACAAAGCACCATAGGGTTCCTTTTTTACCATTTTGGTACGGGACACTACAAAAAAAGTAACCCGCAATCCACGTGTTGAAAATTGGGGTAAGAGTCCCCCCATCCCCCTTTTTCCACGTGGTCTTGCTGTCCTATTTATAGGTCGATTCACAAGAGCTGGCGCGGAATATCTATGAAATTTATGAGAGTTCCATACATTTTCCGCGCTAGCTTTTGTGAATCGACCTATACCATGCAGTGTTTTTAATCCTGGACTGCCCTTGCTCGCCGTAGCAAAGCGTTGGCACCGCGCGAGCCGTAGCAGCTGAGGCTGATCGCTGTAGCTGACCAGTAAGCTGAAGCTGTGAAGGCGAGCAAGAAAGGGTAGGTCTTCTCGTAGTGCCGAAGTAATTGGAAAACCCCTGCCCCCATGATAGTAGGTTAGGTTAGAACTGCGTCCCCAACATAAATGAATTGGCAGCAGAAAAGCATGTTGGAACTGTGACCTCATCAAAAATGATTTGCTACTGAAGTATAATTAGGATTGAGTTATAGCTGTAAAGTGCATGGAAACTAGAAAACAATTGACGCTTGAAATTTGGTGGCAGTTTAGTATTTTTGGGTAGTACAGAATTATTTAATTTGATAGTACTTAATTTTAATAGGATTATAAACATGTGTTTTCAGTACTTTTGGGTGTAGAATAAGTTTTATGGGACCAGTTTAATATAATAGGCTTATCGGTGTTACTAATTTGACTAGCACTATAAATTACAATGGAGTTGAAAATTTGGTTCAGATTTAGTATTATTGGTACCCAATAAGAAATAATTTTTAGGACATCATATTGCAATTAATTTGGAGGGATGGTAAATACTACCCAATGGTATATAATTTGTTTGGTCTGCATTTCCACCATCAGATCATATGTATTAATATATGAAACGCGTAATTTCGTGAAGACATTGTCTCGATAGAGCCCGAGAATCGGAACATAAACAGTGTAGTAGGTATTTTGGGCAAATATTTTGCCAGAATTACGAAATTTAGGCTACGTGAACTTCAATATTGCAGAATAGGTATCAGTTTTCATCACGAGGTATCGCTCCAGCTTAGAAAATAATCCGTTCTATAATACTCCCAACCTACATCATTGGAAAATAAACTGCAAAATGTAATTCAATAGTCAGAGATTTTTTTAAATATTTTAAAGAACGACGGGACGTTAAAACGATATATACATAAAATTTTAGATGTTTACTAATTACTTCTTGAAAATACAATAAATTTTGTCGGCCTCTTCAGCGTAGTTGGTAGTTACACTGCCTACGAAGCTGAAGGTCCCGTGGTCGAATCCCGGTAATGGCATTTCTTTATGTGGTTGGCATAAACATTTGTTCCTGAGACTTTTCTATGTATTTAAGTGTATACCTATTAAATATATCGTCGTCTAGTAGGTACCCTTAACGCAAGTTTTATTTTATTGAGCTTACTAAGCTGTGTTCGTTAAAATTTGAATGTATGAAAAGCTTGACAAGTGTCTATGGGATGACAGCTGCAGGCGCCATATTAAACGTTGATCGCTCTGTGATCGTAAGTTGATGCAACTCAGCCTTAGTCTGTCAATTGATTTGCAAAGGAACGTTACACTTGCGGAATATTGTTATGCTGCATTGACACGCTTTCCGGGCCGCCGAAGGCGTGTAAATGCAACATTAAGGCGGCACGGCCAGACAGTTGGGTGACCGGACATGTCTGGAGGTGGGGCAGAAGAGCCGTCAGACTTGACAAGTGAACACTTCTGTTTCGACGGTCATTGAGTGCACACCTTATGCGAGTTGTAACGTTCTTTCCGTGAATATTAAATCAATCACTGTATATTTTTGTAGTCTCATGAGTGGATCGAATTAAAGGACAATTGAAGTATTCGAGTGCGTTCTTATTTGTATCAAATTACGAAAAACATGGACAGTGATGAAGATCATCCCAATCTCTGTTCACTGCCTCGCAATGCCCATTCTCCGACATATGTAGTCTCATGAGTGGATCGAATTAAAGGACAATTGAAGTATTCGAGTGCGTTCGTATTTGTATCGAACTTTTTTCACTTGGGAGAAATTTTGATCTAAAGTTATGACCTCCGAGTAATGGATCTTGGCACCACGAGATTACAGCGCGGCAGTCACTGCTGATATTGAGGAAGCATCTAGTAATGACTCATAAACGTTGTTGAATTTTTGGTTTAAAAGGATTTATTTGGGAGCTTTTTAATTTTAGTGTTTATTAAATAAATAGTTATTAATATAGCTGTAGTACAGTAAAAAAGTACATAGAAGCTTTTGCAAAAAAAAATAAAAATAAATAAAAACTTTTTTTTTCGTTAAAACCGTTTGGAAATAATTGCTGGAGAGCTTAATATACCGTTTAATTTTTTGCTCCTATTACAGGCCACACCCTGTATATATTTATTTATTTAATATTTAAAAGCATAGCTAAAATTTCACCTAGATTCCGAGGACACATTTTCAGCTGTGTTTGTCTCCGACAAATATTCATGAACGAGCTTCTTCGCTATTTATCGGCCGCGGGCAAAAACTACCAATATCCAGAATTTCAAAAACAGGGATCAGCCTAAATGTGAAAAAATCGAGTGTGAAGGGACAGGGGCTGTCACACGCACGCAGTTGTGATCAATGTCCCGTCAAATTGAATAGGTATTTAGACTGACCGACTAAGCCCGGCAATACGGCCGTGTATTTGGAGCACGGATTCCTCATTATTATTCAGAACTTGAACTGTTCGGGTCAGTGCAAGCCAATATTCGCAGTTTTTTTAGATAAAGCGGTATTGGATGACGGTTATATTCAATTTTATGCTTGCATACGTTTTAAATGGATAAATGGACTACTTGTATATTTGATACCAATTATATCTTTCCTTATTTATTTTCTTTGTTATTAACTTAAGATGATACGGTTCTTTAATTTCAAGGGCTTTTTAAATCAATTTAAATAGGTAATAGTATATTGTAGTAATTATCGTATATTGAAAATAATAATTATTGATACAATTTCTATAAGAATAAACTATTTCTAGTGCCGGACAGGACCTTGGTAGCATGAGCAAAGATGCCCAGATGGACTCTTCGTCTCCACGCCCGAGGCAAAAGAAATTTCATTTTTATATTTCAATTAAGCATACGGCTGTTGCCATTGCCTAAATACCTATAATAACATTTGTGTATCCCATGCAGTTGCGAAGGAGGCTGGTTGCAGCTGAGCGGCGCCAGCGCCGTGCACGCGGCGGGCGCCGGCGGCCCGGCCGAAACTCGCCTCTGCGGTGCCAATGAGCGTTACACCCCGCCTGTGGTGCTGTTCGCTGACCACGGCGCTTCCACTTTAGAGTTTAGGTATGCCTCTAATATTTTCTGAGAACTATAACGCTTGAGTTAACAGTGCGTCGCTTCCCGCCATCATCGTTGGCCCGACAATATCGCTTCTGTGGCTCTAGTGAAAAGGGGTACCTACAAGTCCATACAATTGTACGGTACTTATACCCTTTTTCACTACTTTCGAATTACGACATGCACTTGTTCAGTTTCTTCCCTTGGGTGTAGTAAGAGTCTACTATGGGAACATTAGGAACTAGGTTGAAGTGTGTTGTGGGCGATGGGCTAGCAACCGGTCACTGTAATATCACATTTATTCCATCTACAATTCTACATATACCTACATTAGAAAAATGAGCCAATTGACCAATGTTGAAACAGCTCGTTTAGTTTATCGTAGCTATTTTCTCACTGTCGTACGATATTCTGGTTTGAGGTAATGCAGCTGACATACAGACAATCTTTGAGTTGCAAAAAAGCGCAATTAGCTCCACATACAACCTACTGGGCTCACGTGAATCTGTTTTAAAAGAACTTTTTTAAGAAATTAACATCTTAACTGTAGCGTCTCAATCTCAATACATTTTTGTTAATATAATTTACGTATGTAATTAACAACCTACACTCGTTCTGTACAAATTCAGATATCCGTCATTTTAATACTAGAAATAAAAATAAAATTTCCACTAAAAAGTCTCGTGTTCGCCAAGTATACAAGGCTTTTTTTCGGTCAATGTAGATATCCGTTTTTATAATACATACCTAACTGTATAAACATACGATTGAAATAACCGCTGCCAATACCAACCAATCAAATAAATATTATATTGTAGTTATTGATATTTATGTATATGGTGTTTCGCGTATTTGGTCGTTTACACGCACAAGGGTTGTGTGAGAAGCTGCAACAAATATCATACCAATGTTATTTCACTACTGACATCCAAATAGACTTCAATGTTGCAGCAATCGAGATTTTTGCAGCATATTGAGCGTCACTTTGGATTAAAGTGGACTTCAAGCGTGATATCGATACTTGGGATGCAAAATGCATAATGTAGATCGCTCAATAATAGAATGAATTTCATACATACACATTAGATTTTTCCAGACATACCGTTATAGTTTCTGATATGGTTTGTAATTATAAAATCGAATCTGAGTAAATACACTACAGCTATTCCACTTTATAAGTAGAATGAATGGATACTAAATATTCAATCAATAATCCTTCATTTTGGCTTCAGCATAGTCCAATCTATAGTATACATAAAGCATTTGTTTCTGTTATAGGTAAAAAGCTGCATATTAAGCTGTACCTGTAGGAAACTAATTTATTTTTGGACCTTTTCTTAGATTAGCTTATTTATATTCATCTTAGTTTTATATATTTTTTTAATTGTTTACGCACCAATGTTTCTCATACTCAATTCACTTATTTTACGTTGTAGGTACGTCGTGTTAAGATAAAATCTGAATAAGTAAATTTACCCAGTATTAAATTTCGACGTGTAAATAAATCTGCAAACTACGTCCCACGGCAAGTGGTTTGGAACAGGATTCCCTTAAACCTGATCCTTATCATATTATCGGTCCCGCTGGAGCGCCCCATCCGGCGAGTGTATAATTTAAATAAATTATCCACTAGATACTAAGACTGACTCTTGATATTTTACATAATTCATATTTTCTCTTCATATTATAGGTAAGTTGGGAAAATATTCTGTCAGTGCAGCATGAAAATCATGTATTCAATAATGTGTGAGCTATTAACTTCCACGCTTAGGCGTAATGGGGCAACCACTGCTTCGTCCGACATCCGTAACGAATAATAATTAATTACCTTTTTGTGCTAATAACAATGGGGGCACTTAACCAGTATTATTGTGAGGCAGAACGGTTGGAGGCTTCCAAAATTTATCTGCATTTGCAGTTCGTTTCGGAAACGCATGTTCCGGTAGTCAACGGGACAAAAGGTCGTCACAGTCACAGCGGAACCGGTAATGCTCTGTTCGGAATTGCGGTCCCGGCTTCCAGAGCCGTACCGACCGGTACCAGCTCTGTAGGAATCTACTTTGGTGGCCGTTGATGTCAGTTTATGGCTTGAGACGCGGGTAATTCCATTTCCGCTACGATTTGCGACTGCGGCAATACATTAGGGCGGTAATTGAGCAAGTGCCGTCACTTTGCAGCTCGCAGCATTGCGACTGTGATTTATGTTGTTTAACTGCCAACCGCTACAACGATGAGCGTTGTTTACTCGTAATTTAATCTTCTCTGTGCATTTGATACTTTATTTTTAAATTTTACGAAAGTTCTGTTTATGTCATCTTGAATTTTATGGTAAGCTGGTAACAGAAAACTGTAGTTACATGCCTAAATTGAAAAATGATTAGTTAAGAAGTTCAATTAAGTATTCTCTTATATTTATGCGCAGCCTTACTAAAATAAAAATCAAATAAAAATTGTTAATTTTCCAAAGAAAATTTATAGATTATATATAGATTTGTACCTATAACATTCCACACTAGGCTAGGCCTGTCTCGAAGGGTCAATTAACGGTTAACATTTGTATTTTTAAAGGTCTACGGTGTGAATAATTACTAATTATGGAAAACTTCTACAAAACTGATATTTATTTCGGCATAAGAAGCGTAAGGCACATATTATTTGGACCCCCGTGAGAATATAGTTCAATTTTGACAGGATAACGGAGAAGACGGACCGGTCGCAGTTCCTCGCGTTCTTCAGCTTTACCTCTCTCAGTAACACTCAAGGCGTGGGCTTCCATCCCAGCGGCGGCTCCAGAATACCACTCACAGGTCTGATATTGTCATCTTTAAAATAAATAATAAATAAATATTGGGGGACAATCTTACACAAATCCACCTAGTCCCAAACTAAGCAAAGCTTGTACTATGGGTACTAGGCGACGATATACATACTTATATAGACAAATACATACTTAATACATAGAGAACATCCAAGACCCAAGAACAAAATCCGTGCTAAATGCACAAATAATGCCCTGGCCGGGATTCGAACCCGGGACCTCTAGCTATATACCAAATCTAAAGTAAAATTAGCAACAGTATAATAGCTAAGAGTCCATCCATAAGGTCATAATTACCTGCACACTTCTTGATTATAAGCCAATATCAAAACTTTATATTGAGCATTTCACTTCACAAAGGTACTTTTGCTGCTGATATTACTACAACGATTATCACTTATTTTATCACATACTTTAAGTAACGTCTATTATTCTTTCTGACACACCGTCGCGACAGTCAGATTCTTTTTTCAAAGGGTTTATGTTAGGAGCATTGTTACAAGTATGCCAGCTATATAAAACGCATCCGTGTAAGGTCTTAATAATGTGTTAAAATCTTCTGAGTTTGAATAATATTGCGCAGGAAGAACAACCCTGTTGACATTCATATACCTTGGCAAAAACTTATACCGAGCATTTTAAAGCTACAATAAATCGTACGCATTCTTTCCTAAAACGAGTGCCTTACGGATTGCAAAAAGAATATTGAGAGTGCGCGCCACTACAAAACTTGAGCAGAAGCAACGCTCAACTCCCTCCTCGAAGTCGTTCAGATCCATTTAATTCCATTGCACTCCCACTCCATTTAGCTCTTCTTTTACTGCATAAACTTTGCTTTATGTTATTCATCTTTAACAAGTGCTTTAATGATTGCAAAGTTGTGATAAGTATGTCGTTACTTCGTTCTATCACTTTAAAGTGAATTTCAAAACTTTAACCCGATAGTTATTTACATTATGAATTAAGTGGATATGTATGACAAAGTTTTTTACTCTGTATCAATACATAAACGCTTTGAACTAAACGGGAGTGTGCCGGACATGGCTGGACGTAGGTGCGACCCTCGTCACTTTCTGTTTATAAATATTATGTGTCCAAGTATCAGCAGGATATCGCATCGAACTCACTTATAAATTATATATTTACGTGACTTTTCTTTCAATAAATTGGATCCGATTAAAATGTTTTGCTTTTTGTGAACTCAGCATGTACCTTTTTGGAAAGGGTATTATCATGATGAATAACTTATGAATCGACTGAAGAATCGACTGAAGGTAAAAGAGCTTTGTTTACTTTGGCTTGAAATAACAATATTCAATATAATATATTTTTTTAATTTGGTTTAGTATATTGAATACAAGATGTATTAAATAATTATTTAATATGTCATTCTTAAAATAAACAAATTGGATGAATGATTTCAGTATGATCATGATATTGTGAATAATTATCATTTCAGTAAAAAATGATTCATGATATCTGTTGAATACGTATGATGGATAAACTATACCGAAATTATGGGGTTAGATGCACTAGTGCCTGTTGACTTCAAACTATGCAACTTTATCTGGTGAGCACTGTAACATCTAAGGGCCACCTTGACGATGAATTACATAACAGAATCGCGGCGGCTGCTGATGCCTTTGTGAAACTTTGCTTCAAGGTGTTCTGGTCACGTAAAGATCCAGACCATCAAGGTATCCGTGCACATGGCAATAGTTCTACCAAATCTCCTGTTGCCTCTGAAACGTGGTGCCTCTTCCGCAAACACATCCGCGTGTTAGACAGAATTAATCTCAAATGCCTGCGTTGAAATGTCACGCGGCATGTGTGGTGTCATAATGATGAAAAACTCCCATCACCATCTCAGGAATACGGAACGCTAAGGTCTACTACGCCGTGCTAAGGTGAACGGAATTGAAGCCTGTATTATGCGTTGGGAGCTTCGATGGTGAGGTCGAATAACCGGCATGTCTGAAGTCGGAGTAGCTAAATGTATATTTTAATCATACAAGTATTATCGCATTGGAAGATTTTGGCTCAAGATCGGCCAAAATGAACACATATAGGAAAGGTTGATTTGCAAGCCTCCGAAGAAGACACGATGTGAACTCAATGCTAAACGCGAGGAATTGCAGGCCCGACCGCCTACGGCCTCTAACTATATTTATGTCGAAGGAGTGGAGAGTGTGCTCGCACATTAACTGCAAAGATAGGCTATGACAGTCACCTGAGAGCTCAAGAGCGACGCTCTCACTAGCCAGTTTCTTCTTCTTTCCTCGTAGCTTGGGTTGAAAATGGTCAGGATGATGATGATGATGATGATAATGAGTAAGTAACTAATTGATCGGATAAATTATATGAAAATTATTCGAGCTATCAGCTACTATACTCCAGGAAATGTTTATACATGTTTTATCCCAATACGCTTCCTAACAAAAGCGTAACAGTTTCGACAAAACAGTGTGCGTAAACTCGTAGCTAATAAAACTGTGTCTTCTGAATACGATTTTTTTTTTATGACATAGGTGGCAAACGAGTGGACGAATCGCCTGATGGTAAGCGATTAGCGCCGCCCATGGACACTCGCAACACCAGAGGGGTTGAAAAGGTTGTTGTACAAACATATTGCTTTTAAAGAGAGAGCTCATTATTTTAGTTTCCAGTTACCCGATCATAAAACCAGCAGCGCTTTAAGTTTTACAAATTGCCTTATTTTGGTGTATACAGACTGCGACTGGCTCTATCAAGACGTATCGTGTCGCGGGCCCGTTCCGTGCGTGCTGGCCAGCCCGGGCTATCCGGGCCTGTATCCACCGAAACGTCGCTGCCGGTACCTCTTCGCAACCAACTCCGTCAACACCAGGGTCAAAATCATTTTCACTTCGATTCTACTGCCTAGAAAGTGAGTAACATTACATATTTTTATACCACGTCGGTGGCAAACAAGTGTACGGCCTGCCTGATGATAAGCGGTCACCGCAGCCTGGGACGCCTGCAACTCTAAGAGCACTTCCGTGTGATGCCATGCTTAGTAGTCACGGGCTTCCGTATCGCCAGTAACTACTAAATAACTAAACAGTATAAACATTCCCAACTAACAAATTGGTAATAACATCTGACCCTTTTACGACTGATTCATCGTAGGTGCGTCGTAAATAAGCAAGTTTTAAAACGTGACGTTATATAAATGTCATTTATACCGCACTTTAGTTTAAATGCAAATTGTTCTTAAAACGCAGTTGTACAGACGTTTATAAAACATAGTAATAAAGCAATTTCATCATTATCGTACAAAAGTTTTAACCAAGACCTTTTCCCGGTTTTACAACTTCAATAAGACATGTTACAGCACTTCGGTCATAGAAAAGCTTTATAAGTGACTCCTGTACAACTAATCATAACATCAGCTTTTTATAGCTCTTAACTTGCTAAAATGCCATACAAAAGTCATAAACAGGACCGTCTTATAGTTAAAAGATAGGGATTACGACTTATTTGTTTCATAAATTTTCGAAGAATACATTTTCTAAATAAGAGAAATAAACGTGCCGCAGAGTAATGGTTCCGCAGATATATTTTTAATTGAAAGTAGTTTTGACGAGGGTTTCCATGAAAAAGAGAGTATTGTAAGCGATGATAGTAATCACAATAACGTAAATTATTATTATTAAAGATTCAGAATTCCGCGCAGAAGTTGCTAAATGGGCTTTAGAGCACAATAATTCGCATATTGCTCTAAAGGATTTATTTTGTATTTTAATTATAAGACTGCCGCACGTAAACCCGAAAGATCCGACAACACAAAAGCGTACACATTCATAAAACCCTTCATTTTGTGTTATTCGATCGTTCTACAAAAAACGAATTACGGTTATTTAAAAAGTAAAAATCATTTATAACTTTTTGAGACATAAGGACATACTCACTTCTTCGTGTTTAGGTTCACCTGGTCACCAGGGAACCCTGAATTAGGGTAATGGCGGCCGTATCGTGTCGGCTTAGGAGTTTTAAGTCGTAAGCTAGTGCTTTTAATTATAAATGAGTCATATAACAAATTAGTGATAAAAATTTAATTACATTTATTAAATTAGATATAATAAATAAACAATATTTAAAGGGGGCATTAAAAATTTCTTACAAAACCTAGTAACATTCGTCGACAATATTAAGCTCGCATGCGTATCTGTTTTGTTATACTCGTACTTACATTACTTACCCATTTGAGTTACGCTAGTAGATGTCGAGTCAGTTATACTAAATACTTTAAATGGTAAAAAGTATAATACTTACTGTTTTTCACAAATTGTTTGACCAGCGATAGTTAGGTATGTTACGATTGAAACTGCTTCGCTATTGCATTTCACCGACTCATTTGTCGTACAAACGACTACGTTATGATCACTGTACAAGCAATTGCACTTACAAAGCGAGAACTTACGATACTTTTCAGACTAAAAAGTCGTTTAATATATTCTTTATGACAGCTGTTGGACTAAATGTGCTTGCTTATGACCATCGTGTGATCACTCTACGACTATTTAGCCATATAAACTGCGCCAAAATCGCGTCATATAAACGTTTGTATGCCTTAAATTGCATACCAGCAAGTTTTATGAAAAACGTTTGTACAACATTTATATGACTTATTTTTGCTAGTTGGGTTGTCATATAGGTACAATACTTTGAAAACGCTCGACTGCGCTTCGTGGACGTGAACGATAACCGAGATAATCTGGTGCTCCAAAGGAACACCAAATTGGAATGGTGGTAGTTACCAATAAACAATCTAACAGCCTTAATAATCATAAATTGGAGGTTATTAGAACAGTTAACAATGGAGTGATTAAAACGTTAGAAAATAATAATTTAAAATTAAACTTAGATAAACCAGTTTCATTAATTTTATTAATTTTAATCAACAGCTGAAAATAAAGAATAATGGACATTAATTAAATAAGAATAAAACAACAATTTTTTAGGAATATATGTTGACAGTATTTTGAATAGGAATGAGTAAATAAATGATGTGGATATGCAAAAAAATAACAGATTTGTCTATGTTCTATCTAGATTTAGAAGAACGACATCATGATAATACCAAAAAAGGCCATGCCTGCCTACTACGGATATGTTGGCTTAGTGTTGAGATATGGTCTCATTTTCTGGGGTAATGGTGGTGACGTATGCCCTTTTATTGCCCAAAAAAGAAATGTGTTCGTGCCATTTGTGGGGTTTGACCATTTAAAGCCTGTAAACCCTTCTTTCTTAAATTATGTGTACTACAACTCCCGTGTTTGAATATTTGTGAAGTCTCTAAATGTGTTAGGTAGTACAGAAATCTGTTTAAAAACTCAAGAGATTATATCCACGCAATACGAGAAGTTGTGTCCGTCTTGTTGTAGACAAATAGCAAAAAACTGCAAGTTTTACCAAAAACTTTAGTGTGATGTGCGGGAACACCTTATTATAAATTGCCTCAACCAATAAAAGAAAGTACTATAAGTAATTGTAAATGTAATAAGATCTCGTTTAAACGATATTATCTTTTGATAGAAAATTGTAACTAATTAAATGTAATACCGATTGAATCCAAAGAAGCAAACAATAAAACTGGAATTGGTATAAGTTAAGCTTATGTAGTATAATAACTTTTTACTTAAGGTGATCCTGACTAACCTTTATGTAATAATTTATGCAATGGATTAATGTAGTGAAATAAACTTAAAAAGAGTGCATGACAGCTAAACTAAAGATGGAATTTATGTACCTAATTGAATGCCTAGTCGCATAAAATGTTAATATTTTGCATGATATTCGTAACGGCTGATTAACGAGGTGATAAATACTTTGTACTAAGACCATGACAACCTTTTTCATGCAAAATAAAATTTCCTTATTTAAAAATATATTGTATGCTATAGCTTTATATTAAATCCCACCACCATATCAGCCCAAGGACGTCCACTGCTGGACATAGGCCTCCCCCAAATTCACGGGGGGTATATGCCATAATCGCCACGCTTGGCATGCGGGTTGGCGATCGCAGTATCTCCACCGCACTCTAGGGATGCTGCTGCCCATCCCCCGGTGGTCTGGATCGTAGTTTTAGGACATACCCGGGTCCGGTCCGTTATATTAAATCAGTTGTGCAGCATTAAGAAACTGCTTGACAGACATTTGCGAGCATAGTTCATAATAAGATAATAAAACAATATTGCGCTGCTTTTAGATGAACACGAAAACGTGATAAACTAACAAGGAAAATTGAGCTAATGGGCATTAGCTTGATGCAGAAAACGTGAGAATAGTTTGTCTATCTGCGTTTCGCTTATGATCATCAATCTAACATTATGACTTTCCAGGGGTTAGTTCCATTATAATTATTCCTAAACATAACCTATCAGTGATGTTTTCTAGCTAACGGAACAAAGCAATACCTATAGATTCTACAATGATTGTTATAGAAGCACGTGTGCCACCTTAACGCACTCTAACAAACTCAGCGTCATCATTTCTCACGTCATAAATCATAGTTTTTTATTTACCTGAATCATGCTTAATTAGTAATTACATTGTAAATGACAGACAAAATTTGTCAATATAGCTCAGCGCAATTCACCACTATCTTGACATGTAAGTTTTTATAACTCAGTTACACTTTTAAATACGAAATACTCGTAATTACTAAATTTACATTCACTTACGAGTTCGTTCGAATAAGACAACATAAAGATAAAACTAATTTGTTATACATCAACTAATTTGTTAATTTGTTATATAATTACTTTATCGAATAATGAATAACTTCGAAGTAAGAAAATCAAGGAATTCATATTTAAAGCTGAACAAATATAACGAGCAAACATTCCAGAACAGAGAATAATAAAATATAGCTATCACATAACAGTCTTAAATAAAAAACATATACAAGAAATCAATTTAGCTGAACAGACTAGGGTATCGATATAAAGCCTTTTAAAAAGTGGTTCACATGACACTACGAGACTAAAAAGTTCCTTGAATATCTGTTAAGTTTCCCCAAATAATAATTCCGAAGCGGAGAAGTGACCATACCTAACCATGATAAGCTGTTACTTCGGTTGGTTCATCTCCTACGTACGTACGTACACTTCTCAACCTTTTCAGAGCATAGATATACCTGTTAATTTTGTAACATGCATCTATCAAGTGCTACGCCTAAAAAGTTAACTTCATCGTTGCTAATTATATTTCCCCTTATAATTCACAACTAGTTTTTTGAAATTAATTTAAAACTAATTATCTTTTATCTAATTGCCAGCAATTGACTTGACATCCTTATTAAAAACTGTTAAAAATTACTCTGATTTACCTGTGTCATCATAATTGATACATCATCAACGAACATGACCATTTGGCGGTTTGTTACAAGAAGTAGATCGTTAATATATAGAACAAAAAGTAATGGGTCTTAAATACCGTCTTGTGGCATCTCTTTTCCGTTTATTTGAAAAGTGAATCAGTTAATTTAGATAAATGAACTTACCTACTAATTTCAATACAATAGTTCCTATTGTATATATAGCTTTCAATTAATTTTAATGCTCTACCTTTGATCCCATATTGTTCGCATTATTCGAAAAAAATGGAGTCTTAATGTATATTGTTAAACCTTTAACAGTTGGTTAATCACACTAGGCTACATGCGGTCAACGATGTAGCCATTATTGCTGGAGCTAATGAAGCGGCGTCGGCCATCTCCTGGCATTTTCTCGGACAATCGCACTAACCAACGGCGCTTAATGTACTATCGATGACACATTTAACCGACCATTCGTAAACCTTATTGCAACGGGATAAGATCCACTAATGGTCAGCGTAGCGTGTTACCGTTTGTACCGTGCTAAACTGAATTTCAGCCGCGCCAGCCGAGCAAAACCTATGTTCATTATTTTGTGATGTGCATAGCCGCGAACCAAATGCTCATGTGCAATTATCCAACTTATCGCATCGCTGGATTATGAAATTGAATATACCGATAAATAGTAAAAATTGTTTGTCATCTCGTGCATATGCATACTGGAATTTAGTATGAATATGTATTTATTAATTTCCATAGACATCAAGACACTATTGAGGTACTAGGTCGATTAATTTTCACCTTACGTTTATCAGTTGTACGTCCTGTTTTCGTGATTTAACATACTCGTATTCCCACAAACAATAATCTAATGGCGTTAAATCAAAAGACCTTGGCGGCCACTCGATGTCTCCAAATCGGCTGATTACTTGCGCTCATTGAAATGGTGCGAGGTCCAGAGAATACACTTTACTTCAGAACACTTTTATTCGCCACTATACTTTTACTAAGATACTACACTTATTCTTGAGCTCTCTGTACTTGTATAATTGCTTCGGTACTAATTTTGAACAGACTGTGCCATGCAGCGTCGGCCACCCCATGAATCCAAGAAAAATCTTAACAGCGCGTTTTACCGCACGGTACAGAGACATCTCATAATAATATGCAACATTTTAACTAGATTTAGAATATTTATTATTAACTAGCTGTGCCCGCGACTTCGTAAGCGTCAAAAAAAATCTTAACATGGACATTAGGTATATTGCTATGTAAGTACCTATGTGATTTTGTGTTCCTGATGGGGAGTAAAGCGCCAGAGCTCCCGAGGATGCACTGTGTTAACATAGGCACAACAAATGCTCAAATAAATAAAGGGTCGGCAATGCGGTTGTTATTCTTATTGAGTCTTAAGTAAATGCTACGGTACCTGCTTGGCATCAAGCAGGCCACCGTCGCAGTGTTTAAATAATTTTTAAGAAAAAAAAACCGACTTCAATGGGGGAGTCCGGTGAAAGATTATTAATCTTAGATGGTGCACTCTTAGATTCCATACAATAAAATACAAAAATGGCTATAAGTATGTTTATAATGGTAGAAGACTAAGTACCCTCAATTCCTTATGAAATCATGGAAAAACCTTGCTTGCTTGACAAACAAAACGAAGAGAACAAATCGCCAAACGTGAACTACGCGTCGTTGAAGAGTTCCGTTCTGATCATCATCAGCAGTTCCACTTCATCAAATGTCACTTTTACGAATGAAAATGCTTGATTAGTTCATGAAAATACTAAAATCACTATTTGTGTGCCTTTCACATTTGAGGAGTTTCCTCGATTCCTAATGGATCCCATCATCAGAACTCGAGCATGAAAAAAATCTATCGTGAAAATAGACCTTGCTTAAGAAACACAGCTAGAAGGACAAATCGCCAAACGTGAACTTTTCGTCGTTGAAGAGTTCTGTTCTGATCATCATCAGCAGTTCCACTTCATCCAATGTCACATTTTTGGATGCAAATGCTTGACTTGTTGATAAAAACACAAAAATCACTAATTGTTTGCCTTAAAGATTTGAGGAGTTCCCTCAATTCCTCATGGATCCCATCATCAGAACTGCCTTTTGACAAAAACGGGACCAACTTGGATATATATACATACAATCAAAAAAAGAATTTTTGAAATCGGTTAAGAAATGACGGAGTTATGGAGTAACAAACATTAAAAAAAAAAAAAGATACAACCGAATTGATAACCTCCTCTTTTGAAATCTTGAAGTCGGTTAAAAATGGTCTTGTATGGTATGGCATTAAGAGAAGTCTCCCTGTCAGCCGCGCGGCCGCGTTAGGTATTCGATTGCGATAATGCTGTCTTTATCGCTCGTGACGTAAGCGCTCGCAGCATTCCCCCCATGTCCTTCCACAACCCGAACGTCCGTATTCTGACGTAGCACCCATATTCTAGGTGAAACGATTACAACCTCTTTTAGATACTTTATACTTTTGTAGTCATCAAAAAGTTATTACTTAGGTAAATTTATAAGTGCTTTAAGATACGTGCAGCTGTCTGGTTTAGTTTAGATTAAAATTTTTGCTGAAAATGTTTCTATCGGGTGATTGAAGAATACTGGCCATCTAAATTTAAGTATCAGTTCTACAGAATATCACAGCTTATATAACAGAGCAGCTTATTTTGATTAGTTTTAATTCTTGGTTACGTTTTTTGTTTTATTCATATGTAGTTATATCAAGTTTTGTAAAATGACCTATCGTCAATCAACCCCCGTTTAGGTACATGTGATTTTAATCATAAACATGTCATTGCGATATTACTTTATAATGTATAACAGAGCAGTCAGATAAATAATAAATACATATTTTTGTTTACCTTTAAGTTCTGATAAATTGTATACTGGGCGTGTGACTTAGTATATTTCTTTGGATATTTCAATACACAAAGATATTTTAAACAAGTCCATCTGTAAAGTAGGGCTTCCTTTAATTTCCGAGGTTCTATGGCAACCTTCGGGCTGCCGCTTTAAACACTTTTTTGTATATGAGCAAAGGAACTGAACTACGGTACTCTATTCTGCTCATCATGTCTTCATGTCACATAACATTCATATTTTATTTTTTTGGTACCTACATTGAATTAGCTGTCACGACTTACTCTACACATGGTCTTGTGAAATCTAAATATATAAAAATGTGTAATAAACGATTTCCAAATGAACAAATGAAGACTCCATGACGTTGGGGCCGAAATGAAAGGGACGAATGTATCGCATGACATTACTGATCTCTTCTCGATGAACGTCAAATTCCAAAAGTCAAATCACCGGTCGCGTAATGTCAGAGACAAGACGGCGCGGCGCGGCGCTGCACCTCCCCTCCCGCTTCTCTTCTCCCCGCTAATGTGTATCGAGATAGCTGTTAGGCTTTCCAAGATTTGGGCGGTTGAACTTTGCGTTTGGTTGTCCTCATATTATACGAAAAGTATAGCACAGAAATCAATGATATTTTACAATCAAGATATTCATTATATTTTCTATGCCTGTGGTTTTTTTGATTTTTGTAAAAATGCTTTATTAGTCTGTAATTGTCGTGCAAAGTTGACCCCCTTTTGTGTCGGTTTTTGAGCTCCTATAATTCTGATATTACACATTTATATGAAAATTTGAAAAACCACAGGCATAGATAATTACGTCTAGTCCATACTTACAAAATTTCATCTACTTCTGTTGCCTAGTTTTCAAATGAAATCGGGACTACGTTTGTATGGAGAAAAGACCGAAGAGACTCCTCTTAAGTACCTAGTTTCAACTTTGCTCATTTATTGTATTACCTACTGTGCGACTTTAAACGCAGATTTTACCTATCATACTTACATTTAGGTAGCTATGTGATTATTAGGGATGCAGAGCTTTCCTATTTTGCAAGTAGCAGTTTCTTTATGTTGCTACTCGTACTTGACAGTTTTAACCTAAAATATATCGACCTGGTAATAAGTAATCATTTGCCTGCGACTTAAGTACTTCGCGTGAAGTTCGAACTTCCGCATAGGTACCTATACACGTCCATGCTCGACTTCAACCCTCTGAGGGATGTTTTTAGGTATAAAAATAAGTTCCTTCTTTTCTTCCTTGGTCCATAGCTACAGCGTTAACGTAATAAATCACACAAAATTATCACTAAGTGGTGCAATAAAGAATATTTATTATTATTTATTATTAAAATTTGGTGGTAGCTAACCAGTGCAATGAATACCTATTTGTCAGAGCGACGCATCTTACTTACTCTCGACTTTGTATGTATCATGCATTTACGAGTAGGTATTTTACGATTACGCCATGTGTTTCTGATTATGGCGTGACCGAACGGGGTCTAAGGAACTTCATACATGACTTGAACACCCGCTCGAGTTCGAGTTTCGCGTACAGCGGGACTGGGCTTGCGGCTGCCATTTCAACCTCTCAACTGCGAAACGCTGCCGTCCCGCTGCACGCTGCGCGTCGAGCGGGCACGGATCCCACGTTTCAACGAAGAGGCCGGCATGGCCAGGCATGACGGTACGATGCTATAAGCAAAGATCATGGACAATACCATAAGATAGAACCAGCACGATAGCTTTTACCGTCACGTTTTATGCCCGAAATGTAATAAATGAAACATGACATACTTAAATAGCGGCAAAATAAAGGTACTGTGAATTGAAGGACTAATTAATTAAAAATATAAAAAAACCCAACTGCGTTTCTGTGTAATTTGGAATTTGGCGCCAAAAATCCTTAATTTTTTATTTTGATATTTGTCACTTTCACAGTAAATACGAATCTAACGACGCCTCTAAGTTAAAACCCATCGAACCGTTCAGGCTGCAGAGCGTGCCAGACAATTATACATACGTCATACATACATACTCTCGAAAAAGATGACGCGCAAAGAGAACTTACGCACTCACCTCAAGTTAAGGCGAAGTTAGAGGAGGCAGATTGTCAGCGACGAAAACTTAAAAACCTATTGGATCTATAATTCTTCGGTGTAAGTATTCAATAGTCCCTATGTTTTCGACTGCACGATCGAAAGTTTTGAAGATCCAGAGGGGAGGGGACATTTGTTATATAATGTGAATTTCAGGGCGATTATCATCATCATCTCCCTGCCCTTATCCCGCTTATGCAGGGTCGGCGCAACATGTTTTCTTCTTCCATTCCTCTCTATTATTCGTCACTTCAGCGCTTACTCCTTTCTTTCTCATATCCTCTCTCACACAATCCATCCATCGCTTTTTGGGCCTTCCAATCGCTCTTCGTCCTTTTACATCCAACCCTAATATTCTTTTATCAATATGACATTCATCCCTCCTCATTACATGCCCATACCATGCTAACCTACTGCTCCTCATTTTCTCTGTCACGGGTGCCACTTTCAAACTTCCCCTTATATACTCATTTCTAATTCGATCTTTCCTCGTCACTCCACACATCCATCTCAGCATTCTCATCTCAGCTGCGTGCACTCTTCTTTCATCCGTCACTTTCGTTGCCCAACATTCTGATCCATACATTACGACAGGTCTTATGATCGTTTTATAAATTTTCCCCTTAAGTTTAAGGGGCATTCGTGGATCGCAAGCTGTTCCAGAGACCTGTCGCCATTTCATCCATCCCGCATTTATTCTATTTTTCACGTCACGGTCTATATTGCCGTCATTTTGGATTAATGATCCAAGGTACCGGAAGTCGGAGCAGACTGGTAGGGATACACCATCCAAGGCAATTTGGGAAAAACTGGATAAACCGCCGAAGTCGCAGAACAAGTGCTCTGTTTTGGTTCTGCTTATTTTTAATCCTACGTTCTCCAGCTTTTCCCGCCATTTTACCAGCCTGCTCTGGACCTGAAGAGCATCATCCCCGACAAGAACAACGTCGTCGGCAAACAGCATACACCAGGGTGCTTCCTCCTGTATGTCCGATGTTAGAGCATCCATAACCAGGAGGAACAAATACGGGCTTAAAGCCGACCCCTGGTGCAAACCTACAGCCACATTGAACTTGTCGGTTACCCCAGCTTCGGACCTGACGTGAGTACTAGCTCTGTCATACATCGCCTGAACAAGTTTGACATACTTCTCTGGCACACCTTTTCCTTTCATAGCCCACCACAGAACCTTACGAGGGACCCTATCGTATGCTTTCTCCAGATCAATGAACACCATATGCAAGTTTTTTTGTGCAAGCCGGTATTTTTCGCAAAGTTGGCGGAGTGCAAATATGGCGTCCATTGTCCCTCGGCCCGGCATAAACCCAAATTGGTTCTGTGTTACCTCGTTTTCTTCTCTCATTCGTCTCGCTATCACTTTCTCCCATATCTTCATACTATGTGACATGAGCTTTATTCCCCGATAGTTGTTGCAATCGTGTATGTCGCCTTTATTCTTAAAGATGGGCACCAGCGAACTGTTGCACCATTCATCAGGGATTGCCTCTACTTGCAACAACTTATTGAAAAATAAAGTCAGCCACTTCCATCCATCCGCTTTCAAAAACTTCCATACTTCCGCTGGTATACCATCCGGCCCAACCGCTTTCCCATTCTTCATACTAAGCACCGCCATCTTCACTTCCTCTATACTTATCTTATTTACCATACCTATATTACTTCGCATATTTTCTAACACTCCGTTCCATGCATTCTCTTCGTTCATTAATTTATTAAAGTAACTCTTCCAGCGTCCTTTTATTTCCTCATCATCCGTCAAAATCTTACCCGCTTCGTCTTTTATACACTTCATATGATTTACATCTCTTGCATTCATCTCTCTCTCTCTCGATATTCTGAAAAGATCTTTTTGGCCTTGTGGGCTCTCCAGAAAGTCGTACAACTTATTTTGTACCTTGGCCCGTGCAATTGCAACTGCTTTCTTAGCCTTCTTTTTACTGAGCTGATATTCTGATCTTCTCATTTCCTTCTCTCTATCATTTCCATCTTCCACTTTTGTCCATTCTTTGAATGCATTCTTCTTTTCTTTCAAAATCATCTGTACTTCCTCATTCCACCACCATGTATCCTTATCTATCTTCCTTTTTCCTTTTGTTTCTCCAAAGACATCCCTCGCTACGTTCCGTACACACGCTGCCACCTCATTCCAGCACTCATTTACTCCCAACTCTGCCATATCTCCCATTTCAATCATTTTACCAACCACTCTTTCCCTGAATTCTGCTGATAATTTCCTATCATCCAATCTGTACCATTTTGTTCTAGCTCAGGGCGATTATCTCCGAATATATTCACATACATTTTACAATAAGGTTGTTATAATTTACAATAAGGTTTGCATCAGATTTCCCCTTAAACAACTCTCCGTAAGAGAACTGAAACACAAATTAACGAGATGGCTTCTTTCCCTTTCGTATGAGGATATTGAGAAACTAATGCGAGTAATTAAATAAACACATACAGACTCACTCGATAACAAAAAGATGTTCTTGTAAGAAAGTATTGTGACTCCAGAAGACATTAGACAATAGCCAATATTCCTGAATTCTGAAATGAAAATATACATACTGGACACTGTTTCAGAAGGTTCTCTATTGTTAATTAATGCTGTGTATTGCTGAAAAATACCTTATATATAAGAAATAAATATTGTTGCTCTATTTCAATTTATTAATTAACTCTTTAAATACTCTTATATAAAATAAAAAAATGCCTCATTTCTGCACAATACCACCACCACCACCACCATATCAGCCGAAGGATGTTCACTGCTGGACATAGGCAGCCCCCAATTTTATGCCAAGTGTGGTGATTATGGCATTTACCTCCCACGAAATTGGGGGAGGCCTATGTCCGCACAATACATAACAATTAAATTAAATTCAAAATGCTGACTAATTGTGTGCATTATTAGGTACTCTACCATTTTTCAGTTTCAGGGCTTTTTAACAGTTACTACTATGACCAATCTGCCTCACATTTCACCCATAAGAATAAATCAACTACTTAAGGGAGTTTTCTAAAAAACTAAAAATTGCCCAGTGTAAAAAATGAACATTAAAGTAATAATGGTGTTCCGGGAACTTTCCTGTGGCTAAAATGTAACTCCCTGGATTAGATCTCTAGTCTACTGGTATTGTGCAACAACAACTACAACAACAGCAATGGTATAGAGAAAAAACCTATTCTACTGGGACTGGCCATGTACAATTCAAACTTATATTAGTTTTACAAATACTGATAGAAAAGCGTTTTTCACTTTATCTAGAATTAGCTAACTGGTAAAAGTAATTTAAAAAAACTTAAAATTATTCAAATTTTATAATCATATACCATTTAATACTACTTATGTGAGATTAAAAACAAGTCAACACAGCACTTTTTTATATCACACTATGTTTCACTTCGGCTCTATTTATGTAGGTATACTAATTATCGCACTATTATTTCACTTTGCATGGTTGGGATGGTATAAGTAGTTGATAACGTTTTCGTCATCCGTTTGTACTTATTTCTAACTTAACTGAGTTACCCAAGTAATTTCCTCACCTTTCACATAGCTATATATGTCAATTTATCTCTTCATAGCAATTGAATGGCTTCACAATTAACATCTCTTCATAGCAGAATTTCTTTATTTTCTCGGCACTTTGAAACATCAGTTTGAAACTAAGTAAGTTTTGTCGCCGGTCAGGTATTTATAATTTACCATTTTTACCCTACTTATTTGGTGGGCACAAGCTGCATCTGTCAAACCTGCGAGAAGAGCAACCAAACCCATTTCTCGTTAGCATCCAGCATCCCGTCCTTTATTATATAGCTTATTTATAGCAATAACAAACTAATTCGTTTTACTTTAATTAAAACTTTAAAGATATTCAGAAACTTTGACAAGTTTGACGTCAAGCGTAATGTCAATTGACAAATGTCAGAGTAATGTTTTGTTTGTGTTCCGATACTTCCGTTTAGAAATACAAAATATTTTCTTATTTCACTCATTGGTTTTGCTTATTTGTTTAGTTATTAACAACAACATGTTTGCAGATAAATGTACTAGATATCTGCACAATGGCGCCATTTTGAGAAATTAGAATGAGTTTTATTTTGACGTCAGCTCCCACTGACAAGACAGAAGTGACAGCAATGACGGCGGTAGGCTTAAAGAAAAATAAAAGTTAAATCCAAAGAGGCCACATATTTCGGAAAATTAATGAAATGTCGTAGTCAAATAAAATGGTACCCTATGACAAGGCCAGCATAATAATCTACCTATACACAAAATTGTTTCAATCGATTCAGCGAATCCTGAAATCCTTCGGGACACAAAACCATCTCTAAAAATACTGGCTGGAATTTTAGAGATTTATTATATATATATAGATAAGCAATGAATAAAGCTGCGAAGCACTTCACCAAAATAATATTAATTATTTTTACAATTATTTTTGCATTCATTTCGATCATTTACAACCTAACTAATTTTCCAGAATGATGACATGCTACGCCATCTGTTGACAAACTTGTTAAACCTAAATATACAACTAACTACACTTTAGAAATACTTAATGGAGATTTAACATGCTTCTTCAATAAATCCATGGTTAATCGCGGTCAGTAATTAAATCGTAGATACGACAGGAAATTAACTCCAAGTTTTTTTATTTTATTTACGGTAAACACTCTTATTGTATTAAAAGGCGCTGTATATGTTATGATTGTTTGAAAATAATCATAATTGTCAGTTTTTATTTCCCGACCATATACAAATAGAGAAGGAATACATAATATATATGTATGTATTTCGATATACAGTGCCCACTACTCTTTCGGGTTAAATGACACGAGTCCAAAGTTACTTCCTTAGTTAGTTTAGTAATTAAAATGGCGATAACACTTTTTTTGTACAAGTATGTGCTATAAAACCTTGGCCGGTTTTAATATACCGCCACATCCTTTGAAAGTAAACAAGCTGTTATGAATTAATAATAGGCAGCAAAGTTATAAATGCTTGGCGAGTTTTATTCACTTCCCCGCTTCCGGAAGTATTTTTATCAAGCACCCGGATAAAATCTACTCGTTCGCGTTTTGAAAGGCTTGCGAACAATCGTTCCTGTAAATAAACGTCCGGTTTCTATCTCCCTTCCACCCTACGGGTTCTTGTGTGTGTGACTGAAATTAACGGAGAGATTTTTCACCTCTATGAGATAATTTTGTCTTTACTACGAGTTTTTCAAAGGTTACTTTCTAGGATATTGTGATGCTAAAGAATGCATCCTGCTATGAAACATATAGTTGAATTCATGAAAATTATTACTAGTGCTTAATTCATTGCAAATAGATGTTTACAGCCTAGGGAAAATATTAATATTTATACTTTTCTATTCTGTGGGTTTTTGCGGAATAAAGATTTACGCACACTTGTGTTTATAGATAATTATTGCTTGAGTGAAAAAAAATCGGATGACTTTGTAGTAAATTGGAACTTTAGGTAGAAACTTCCGTGTGCACTTCATTAGCATTTAGCATGCGAAGCGCGGTTGGCGAACAACTTGATTGCGATATCCCGGTTTAGTGTAATGTGTTGCCTGTTGTCTCATCGGAAATGCTAACTTGCATTTGGAAGGAAACTTTGTTCTAGTCAACTGAACAGATCCTCGATTAGTAGGTACCCGGTGGTATGTGTATCGAATCTATTCTTTAAAACAATTACAATGGTAATTGATACTGAGTGTAAATTATAAGGTGCCCTTTTACCGTTCCGTATGCTAAGTTACATTGAATAAAAATAACTAATGTAAATAAATAAAAAATGCTATATTTCTATTTGAATATCTTCTTAAGCCATAAAACCATTAAGCATGCAAAAAGTACCGCCCACCTACAACACGTTTATACCTACTCAAAGGAGAGCCGAGAAGAGGAAATAAAACCGCTATCTCGCTGCAATACGTTTTCCTACATACTAATACACACCGATGCTGCCTCCTCTCTGCTCTTAGATTAATAGCAAACACACCCTTTAAACTCGCCAAAGAAAACAGTGTTCTGTTATCTTGTAGATAAATGCTACGGCGACTAAAAGCGTTCCTGCTGTGGCGGCACAGTTCAGATGACGCTGCGTTTTCTGTGGCACCGTAAATTCTTGCAAACGCGAGACGTTTAGCACATTATTATTATGTATGTATGTATATACATATATGTATGTATGTATGTGTATATGTATATATACCTACGTACATCTAAGTTTATACATTTTGTATAAGTTTTCTACCAAAATTGTAAGTATACGCGTTATAGACATTTTTGATTCGTTCCTGAATAGCTAAACTAGTATTTAAATAATTACCTGTTTAGTGAAAACACTTTGGTCAGGTAAACGTACAAAAGAACGTAATGCCTCTCATATAACACTTTTAGATATGAGAGACTGTGCGTAGTTTCCGCGTTAGAGATAACGAATTTATGAGTGAAATAAAATACAAGTGTTAAATGATTAAAATAAAAGCTACATTTTAGCAGTGCCAACATCGCACTAAGCATTATGGAAAAGCATGCAAAGTTAGCTGCAGCTTTAAGCCTGGTCCTTAATTCTAAAGCTGTTATGTCATGTCATTTTAAATTTAATTTATTTTAAGTAGGGGATGTTATACAGCCATAATTATTTGCAGTCACTGCGCCACGGATTACCTAACGCTTCGGGCTGGCAACTCGCCCTCGGCTCCGTTGCTGGCGACACTTTGCTCCGAGAGGAGCGCTACTTTGGAGCAACCCGGACCAAACCTATTACTAGAATTCAAGTAAGTCCTCGTTGGCAATCTAGCTGATTGAAATAATTCTACTTCCGACGTCAGCTTTTAAATTAATTGAACTGACGTACATTTTAGTCTTGCTTTTAATTAAATTTGTGGGGAGCGAGACATCAGAATACTTTTGGGTTAAAACGAGTATGTTTCGAGTTTAGTTCGGGGCCGTTGGTGCCGCCGTATGACTACAATGGGTTCATTGCGCGGGTGGAATTCACGGAGGGGCTGGACGGCAGCGCGCCACCGCCCACCGTCGTCGCCTCACCACCGCTGGCTGCGCTCACGCACCATACACAGCATGGTGAGTATCGGTTCTTTTAGGCTGTTATGTATGTATGTATTGCTTTATTGTACATGAACCACGGCGAAATGACAATCAAAGAAAAAGTGAAAGTACAAAGACGAGCTTATCTGTAGGCTTGGCTGTTATACTCTTAGATAGACACAGTATTTGACTCACTTACACTATGGTCTATGCTTCTGAGTGGAGGGACGCTGTCTATAGCAGCCCTGTTCCTCTTGCCTCTTCGGATATCTGAACGCGGTTGACTGTGACACTCGTAGTACCGCGGCCAGCGTTGTATTTGTATGACGACGATGACACACAAACATAACGACCCTAATTATGTAAACGAAAGAGCCGTGATTTCAGTTTATTTAGCCGACAAACATCGTTAGACTGGGGACCTTCTGTACCTATATGTTAGTACTAGATATTACTTATATTTATCCTGTGCCTCTGCTCTGGTTTGCCATTATGTCAGTAGGAGAGTAGTCAAAAATATTCCATGCATATGGTAATAGTGTAAGAAGACAACAATTAACCGTCACAAAAAGTTTGGGTCAAGCTATTGCAGACTGTATTTTTTTAACATAGAGAACACCTATTTACTCGCTGAAAGGGTTCTAATGATTCGAAACACGATGAGTTTATCTTGTGTATGCTGCTATGTCCAGATCAACTCGGTGGTGACATAATTACTTACAATACATTGGGAAGAGGGTCAAATTTTACTTGCAAGATTTTAAAGACTTACAATTGGATCTTTTAAAAAAAAGTTGGCTGTATTTTTAATTAATAAATGCTACTATAATATTCCACAATTCTTAAACGACATAGATTTATAATTTGATTTGAAAATGATTTTTTTTAACCAACATACATTCTGTTTGACGTTAATATTGTAAGTATAGACATTATTTCTATGTGAACGTTATTTGAATTTGTTCAAATATCAAATATCAAACATTTATTGCATATCACATTTATACATCAGGTGGGATTACACAATAAGTTTATAGACACATGTGACGCCCTGCAAGGGCACAGCAATTTGAAAGGGCTACCAATTGAAGACAATGTTTAAATACAGGAATAATAATGGCTCATGAATACAAAACATAACAAGATGGCAATAAATAGAGTTCCAAAACGTTATGGACCATGTTACACGAATTATTTATCTATTCAATATCCTATTATACTTATTATACTTAAGTATTATAATCATTGATATTTTCTTCAAAATAGTCGCTTAGGTTATAAAAACATTTACCGAGGAGGAATATTTTTAGATATTTGGTAAATAACGTTGTTTTCTTCAAGTTTTTAATTGAGGAAGGAGATGGTTATATATTTTGATCATCATGTGGTGAGGGCTGGACGCGACTATTTTCATTCTAGAAAAAGGTAATTTAAGCTTATTAAGATTTCTATCATTTCTCCGAGTGTCTATTTTTGGGGAATAAAGTTCAAAGTATTTTTTTAGAAATTTACTGGATTCCAAAATGTACATAGAAGTTAAGGTAAGCATTTTAAATTTAATAAAGTAAGGCCGACAGGATACCATTTGGTCGATATTGGCTAGACTTCTGATGCACTTCTTTTGGAGTACGAAGATTTTATTTACTTCGGAAGATTGTCCCCACATTTTTAATTCTAAATTGATTGTTTAGAATCCATTGTAAATTTTACCAAGTAAAAACATAAAAATATTTGTACGCCAGCTGGCAAAACATAGTGTTCGCTACATGATTTAGTTTTAAGATCTTTATAATGTAGGTACCTATGTTAAAAAAATCTGAATCTGATCGGTATAACTAAATAAAAGCTTGAAATGAGTCTTTTCTACTCATACCCTATGACACGAACGGTTAGCTGAACCGTAAATTACAGTATTTTAAGGCATACAAAATATTTTTAGTATACAAAAAATACTGAATTTGCCATAGTCAATTAACCTAGTGGCTAAAACAAACCATATTTCAATTTCAATCATTTATTGGTAAAACATAATTTTATACGTCAAGAATTCAATTACACATTATACACATATGAAAATGTCATTTCAACTAACATATTAGGTATGTTAGGTATGATTACAAGTGTTTATTTACACTTATACGTACTTTGAGAGGCAAGGCTGAGTCAGCGAAACCAGTTATTATTTTGATTCTGCAATCGATACAGTTGTTAGCCCCCGAGAAAGACATCAACAGAGTAGTAGGCGCCGGATAGCAACATCACTTTAAGTTTTTTATTGAATGAACCTTCACTAGTAGCTTGTTTTATCTCCAGCGGGATTTTATTATATACTTTAGGTCCTACCGTGTGCATACACTTTCCTGATTTGGCAAGTCGTGTCTTTGGTGGGTAAAGCTCACCGTGCCTTCTGGAACTCGCGACTCGTGCATTTCGTGTCCGAAATTGTTTTAAATTACGCCTCACATATTTTGCCACTTCGAAGATGTATAAACACGGCAGGGTAAGAATACCGGTTTTCCTGAACAATTCCTGAGCTGGGTGATCCCATGGGACCCCAGATATGCAGCGTTTTTGGAGTCTGAACGGCCTTAGTCGATCCGCAGCGTCGCCCCATAGGTCAATCCCGTTTGTAAGAATTGAATGAAAGTAGCCGTAGTAAGCTTTTGTGATATTATTGGGATTAAGACTGGGACGAATTCTACTTAGTGCGAAGCAAGCGGACGACAGGCGGTCACACAGCTGTTCTATATGGGGACTCCATGTGAGCCCGGAGTCTATTATGAGCCCTAGGTACTTCACGTAGTCAACTTGAGGCACAGGTTGGCCGTTGCAGGTGACATTTAAATCATGCTCCCTTTTACCTCGTAAGCAGAAGCGGACTATGTAAGTTTTGTCAACTTTCAGGATCATTCCGTTGACCGAAAACCATGCTGCAACTTGTTCCATTACTTTGGCCAACTTGGGTTTTAGTTGAACGTGGTTTTCGGCCGCCACGATAACACAACCGTCATCGGCGAACATCACTATCTCCGCGTCATCGGTGGCGGTTGTGAAATCATTCATTACTATTGAAAAAAGGTTATTCCCGATCACGGAACCCTGAGGAACAGCTATATCCCCCAATTCCAGCAGATCAGATCTCACTCCGCGTACCAAAGTTTATTGTTTTCTACCCTTTAAGAAGGAAGTTATCGTTTTTAAGAAGCTGCCTGTGATACCATAGTGGTCTAATTTTGCTAGAATGAGTGGATGACTGACCAGCTCGAAGGCGCGCGACAGGTCGCAGAATATGGCTACCACCTGTCGCCCGGCGTCGAGGTGGCCGGTCACTCTGGTCATAACATCACGCGCCGCGTCGATCGTCGATCTACCGGGTTGGTAGGCATATTGCTGGTTGTTCAGTAAGTTATTTGAATAGAAGTGGGACATTAGTTTGTCACTTAGGAGGCGCTCAAAGACTTTTGAGAACAGTGATATCAGTGATATAGGTCGATAGTTCCTCAGAATGTTTAGGTCACCTTTACCTTTTTAGATTGGTTGAACTTTTATATTTTTTAAACTACTGGGGTAGGTACCTGCATCTATACATCTATTTATTAAGTCGCAAAATACGTTTATGAGAAAAGTAGGTAATATGTCCAGTAGACGGGACGACATATCATTAATATCTTTCTAGTCTTTACGTTTGATTAATTTTATAGTTTTAATTACGCTTTGGAGAAGAAATGGTTCCTTTTCGATATGCTTACGGTGGTTGTTTACGTACTTACTAAGATAATAGAGTGCAGCGGGTATGTCGGCGCTAGCGCAGGTATCCTTGTTCGCGTCGACGTAGAACCGGTTCAGCGCGGCGGCGGCGGTCGCCGCCCGGCGCTCGGCGCTCGTCCCAGCTGATTCACTTATCAGCACTTCAAGTGAGTCGCGTTTGTCGTCACTGCTACTTGTTTCAGATTTAATTATACGCCAGGATGTTCTACTTATATTATTGCTACTTGATATCAAGTTATTGAGATAATGCTTACGAGCAGCGTAAAGTTGCTCTGAGTACCTCTTCTCCAGATCTAACACCGCATCGCTAGATGATCGGGTTTTTATGCCGTTATTGTACAACGCTGTTTTTACATGTCTGAGGCGGTTACGTAATTGGATAACTGATTCGCTCACCCATGCCTTGCTTACATTTTTTATCGCATACTTTTTTAATGGAAAGTTAATGTCATAGAAGTTGATGATTATGTTAATAACAATATTAAATAATTCGTCTGGGCTAGTTTGTTTATCTAGAACAAACTCCCAGTCATAGCTATGTAGACAGTAAGTAATTAAAATTATATTTGTTCATGTTCGAAAATAGTATTTTATAAATAACGCGATTAAGCTATAGCACATTTAGTACGGTTATAGTAATTAAAACACATTTGTGGTCAGATATAAACATCTCATAAGGTTTTACACATGCTACCTCATTTTTTGGAATATTAGTATAGGCCTGATCAATGCAAGTACTAGTTGTATAGCAAATTCTGGTGGGAAAAGATAACAGTGATTTCATGCCAGCTGATTTTAAAAGGTCCAATAAAACCTTTTTTTCGTTTGTTTCAGTAAGTAAATCGATATTGAAATCCCCTACAATTATAACTTTGTTTTGTTTGAATATAGGGAGTTCGATAAGTTTATCTAACTTTGATATGAATAAATTGAAATTGTTCGTCTCACCTGTCTGATTCATACTGTCAACATGTCTTTCAACGTGGTTGAGGATGCATTAAATATTTTAGCTTACATATCTTTATGATAATAATATGATCCATTTCTTCCAATTCAGATTCTCTTATGACTTACATTAAATAATGTATTTTTATGTGGATCAAATCAAAGGGGACGTCTGAAGGTTAAAAATCGTAAGGATTCCTTGTCTGACTACGTCACTATGAAAATATACCTTCAGTAAACCAGAGAGCAGTCATTACACACTACAGGGTATTCAGGGCCCCTTATATCTAGATTAGGGTAAAGTATTACGACCGAAGAGAACGGTGCCATTGTTCTTAGTCACCCTTTGTATTAGACCCCAAATTTTAAGTTGCAAAGCTGGGCAATTTTACAACAGAAAATATTATCATAAAGTTTTGAAGTGTTCTCCTATTAAGACGACTAAAGAGCAAATAAACGGGGTATATTCCGTATGGAATATCGATATTAAAATTTACGTAGACTGTAGGTATATGTCTCAATCGTTGCTGAGATATCACCAGTAGAACAGGTATCATTGACATAATCCAGAGACGTGGCGATTGGCATAAAATATAAGTAATATTCGTCCACGCCAAATGTGTAATAAAGTATCGTCAGGATTCGATTCTCGAGTGAGTAGGATACGATAAGTTACTAACAATTTTTAGGTATTCGGGAAAATATAAAGTGCGGGTTATTTTTGTATAAATTGCTTTTGATCGTATTTTTACAGTAGTGAGCTTGTTATTTTATCAGACTTCACTTCATTTAGCCTAACCACTATATATTTGTCATGAATAATGGAGGTCAATCTATTTTGTATTCCAATATCGCCTGACTGGACACTCGTCGTAACCATGTTAGATCCCGATACGAATGGAACGAGCGCAAGCAACGCACAATTGTAAAAAGTAGAGTCAGATTGACCTCTCATTTTCGAAGTGTTGATTTTTACATTCTTGCAGTCTCCTGAAGTCCGTATTTTCTTGTTTCTCACAGTAGACAGGTTGTTAGAGATGGACAGCAACTCAGTGACGAACGAAATCTCGAGCGCTACACACGGCCGCGTGGGGTGCGGCGCACGGGTCCGGGGTTACGGGCCCGGCGGCGCGCGCTCGGGGCATTTCGACACGAGAGCTTCCGCATGGCGCGCGCAGTGTACCATACACCTTCTGGGCATGCCCACTGACGTCGTTCAAGTGTCGTTGTTTAATTATAATTTAAGGTTAGTTCTTTTCCAAGGTATTAAGGTGAACTTCCACCAAATATGTGCTAAGCAGTGTTTTAACAAAGCTAAGCGTAGTTTACACCTTCCATGCCTGACAAATAGGTATTAAAAAACAGCTAAGCGCAGCCTTAACCCGTTTATGCATAAAAGATAAAAGTCAATATTCTTATAAAGTCTATTCTTATCTGTTGTCTTTACCAAACTTCGCTACGATGTGCTACGTCTACAAATAAATGATGTTTATCTCAAGACCGAAAGGGTTATAATACGTTTTCACTACATTACATAAAGAAAAAGTCAAAAGCCAATATATAAATGTTTTCTCAAGTTTGATATTTTGTAAAGATATTTCTAAGTACCTAACATTATGTGGAGCATATTAACGTTCTTTCTCCAAGCACTTAGTAAGATGTATATTTGCTCCACGTTGAGAGTAAGACTCACGGTTCATTACATCGATTAAACTCTCAAAGACTCCACGTGATCTCGTTAGCTTCTTAGTAAGATCGTAAACAGAACTTGAGAACTTATTCTCACTATATGAAACTGTTTCTTTTTGCAATCAGGTTACAAAGTTGTAGATCTCATATTGAGATCTTTGAAGGGCTTCACGAGTTCCCCTCGAGGGAGAGGGGCGAGCGGTCGGACAGAAGTGATCGGACGCTTCTGAGAGTATGCGGCCCCTCTGTGAGAGAAGCGAGGGATCCGTCAGGGAGGTTCCTCGTGCGGCAAGCAGTGATATCGAAGGGTGCTAACTTGACCATTTTGGTGCGGCGCGCGACATCGCAAAGCGCGGATGACGAAGAATTCCTTGATGGCGCTTTTGCGTTTCATGACGGTTAGTACGTAAATTAGTTGTGTAACCCATATCCATACTAATATTATAAATGCGAGAGTGTCTGTATGGAAACCGCTATACCGATTTAATTGGTATAGACATTATTGGAGACCCCGGGAAGGACATAGAATGAAAAGGGGTGGAAGTTTGTATTGTTTGGTTTTGTATTTTTTATAAAACGATAACGAGGTCCACGCAGACGAATTCGCAGGCAAAAGGTAGTTAATTTATTACAAAACACAAGTGATCTTCACTAACTCTGATCTGAAAACCAGTCTTGTTCTAGTTTATATTTTATCCGTACAAAGGATTCCATATAACCACTCGGGTTCATATCTCTTGCTTGCTTAATGTTAGGTATATATAAGTAGCACAGTGTAACAAGAATAAGGCTATGTAACACGATGATGTTGAAGAAAGATAGTTGCTGTTATAGAGGGTGTGGCCTGTAATAGGAGCAAAAAATTAAACGGTACACTATTGAGCTCTCCAGCAATTATTTCCAAATGATATAAATTGAAAAAAAAAAATATTTTTTTTGGAATTTTTTGTTCGCTAATGTAGCTTTTATGTACTTTTCTACTCTACTGGAGTGATATTAATAACAATTTATTCAAAAAACACTAACAATTTATAAAAAAAAATCCCAAAATTATTCTTTTAAACCAAAAATGCGACAACGATTATGAGTCATAACTTGAAGCAACCTCAAAATCAGCATTAACTGCCGCGGTATAATCTCTGGGTGCCAAGATCCATTACTTGGAGGTCATAACTTTGGATCAAAATTTCTCCCTATTGTAAAAAGATAATTTTTTTTGGACACAAGAGGTTACTGCCGATGCTCTAAGGAAGCGTCCTTTAAATTTATTGCTCCTATTACAGGCCACACCCTGTATAACATTTATAACGGCCTGTTTAGCCTAGTTGGTAGTGACACTGCCTCAGAAGCTAGAGGTCCCGGGTTCGAATTCCGGCCAGGGCATTATTTGCGCATTTAGTACGGATTTTGTTCATGGGTCTCGGATGTTCTCTATGCATTTAAGTATGTAAGTATGTATATTATCGTCTAGTACCCATAGTACAAGCTTTGCTTAGTTTGGGACTAGGTCGATTTGTGTAAGATTGTCCCCCAATATTTATGTTTTTTTTTTTGCATTTATAACAGTCACCATTATATCGATACCTTTAGACTCAAAGGACGTAAACGCCAAAACGCCACTTTACAGGAGAAGCAAAAAACTAAAAAAAAATTGGAAAATAATTCATAACTTTTTCATTTTAAGACTTACAAAGTTGAGTTTTGGCTCAAAATCTTATATTTGGAAGATAAACATAGTGGTTTTATAATATTTAGGATAAACCAATAAATAAAGAAAATAGGATCGTTATACGCCCCAAAAAAATAAAAAAAAATATTTATTCGACCCCAATATTCGTAATGTCTGTAAAATTGTTAGGGTGTAAAGGTCACGAAAAGCGTTTTTTTTTGTCAAAATGGGGTGTATGTTACAGTGGCCAGAAAGGTATTTAGCTAATTCGCAGTGTATATAAAATTGTTAAGGTGTAAAGGTCAAGAAAAACGTTTTTTTCTGTAAAAATGGGGTGTATATTACAGCTGCCAGAAAGGTATAATAGCTAATTTAAAATGCATTTCAATTCTCAATTGTAACTTTTGTATCATCGTCATGCCTTCGTCATTATTGATGAATGGCTAAAAAAAATTTTACATATCTTTGTAAATTCCCCGTTTTAAAAACTTTGGCAATCATTATCTCAAATCGTCGCCTATATAACTAAGGTACAAAAATGTTATTGGAAAAGGAAAACCCAGAAAACTCAATAAACAAGGTTTTCAACGTAGGTACTATGAAGGAACCAATAAATAACAAATTAAATAATAAATCATCTCAGAATCTTTATTAATCATTATGATTATGACATTAGTAATCATACGTTGCATACAAACAACATAATCATTATCAGGAAGGATAAGTGCGCCCATGGGGAAGTGCTGCTTTTCTGTAAATACTATAAATAGAGGGTAACAGTTACCGGCACTATAACCAGTAGTCGCACTTTCTCTAACTGACTTTAATTACAATAAAATCTTTGGAATAATTTTGATATTTTAATTATAAACTCAATAATTAAGACTAAATAAGGTCATGAAAAAAGATTTTCTGACTTTTTGTTTCACTAAGAAAAAAATACTTTAGAACAATCTTCATCCTTCGATTAGTGCGCCTATAATATTGTACGCAAATCAAAACATGGATCTTTACACTATGGGTTATGGTATGGTCAAAGATCAAAATTGAAATGGGATTCAGCGCGTTTATATTTTTGATAGAAAACTGAATTGCTTATTAAATTACTAACAAAAACGTTAAAAATGATCAATTAAAAGTAACAGTTGAAGACAAGTCCCTAATCATTCATTTCTTCGGCTTCTTCGTAATCGCTATGAAGAAAATAGTCACATACCATGTCTTCATAAGGAATTCGAAGATACTCATTCAAAGCCTTTTGAGGGCTTTATATTTGGCCTTTGATATGGGCAATCTGACATGACAGGCAGGCGTTATAATAGGACCTGGATTATCTTGTCTGGTGTCATCAACAGTATCTTGAGTATTATTTGCCTTTGATTTCCACTTTCCCTTATCCTTGCATTTTTTACCCTTGGATTTTTCTAGTCTTTTCTCTTTTCCTGTAACATTTTTGGTTCTCAGATCCCCTGATGCAATATAACTCGAATTTCCTCTGCTTCTTCAAACATTGAATATTTAAGTCTAATTCGGTCAGGATACTTTTTTTTTAAATGTGGCTATTTTAAACTACTAACTACTCCGCGCTTTTTTGTAACTGAGGAGGGTGTTAATGATGTTTCAGCAAGCACCTCAAAATCAAGAAAGTTCTACTCGGTAGGGTCGTGGGTTCTTCCGGGCGGACTGGAAATATGTAGGCCATTGAGACGGGCTCTATACATAGAAAGAGACCTAAAAAGACTTATTAGTTTTTTTACGTCTCTTTCTATGACTGCATGAACAGAATCCACCGGCATGTAAGTATGGCCCGGCAACAAAAAAACTTGTTTTGTATATATAACTTCCAAATTATTCGACGTCTTCAAAGAGTGCTGCTAATACTGTTTTGTTTTTATTTTGGCCGCTGCAATAATCGCAATATGTAAAGGGAGGTTTTTTACTCCTCTACTGTCTATTTCTCTACTGTTTATTTATATTAAAATATTAATAAGCAAGTAGCAATTTCGTTACTACCTCGCTGACCGTCGTTTTCACCCCAGGTAAAGCAAAATACATCCTGTGTCCCACTCTCCTACATTGTAAAGTTATAGTTAAACTGCATATTTACGCCAATAATAGAGGAGCATACTTTCTCCATATGGGGTTTTTAACACTTTCTGTAAATCGAAAGATGTCTTAGTGGTATCGTTCGCTAATAATACTCGTATTTTGTTAGGATTTAAACCTCCGATTTTTTGCATTTTTTCTTCCAATTGTGCTTGATGTTTTTCATTCTTGGCTGGTTCTTTGTTACTTTCCGTGGATGTTTACTTTACTTAAACCCAAAATTTCAGTTCAATCGGTTGAAGATAATTTTGCTTCAAAATTGAGTTGCAAGATTCCATCCGAACAAACATACTTACATACATTGCTAGTTAAATAAAAGCTTGTAAAATAATGGTCACTTCCGCATAAATAGTAGGTATGTTACAGTTTGTAAGCGTCATGGACCTTAAAAAACTCGAACGTAAAAACACCGAGTTTTTGTTTTGTGGGGGCGTGTAAGTCAAAGTCTTACGTTATTGTGGGGCGTATAAGCCACAATCCTACGTAATTGTGTGGTGTATACATCAACCTAATAGTAATCAGTAAAACTATTAGACTGATACACCCTGAAACTTATGATTGCGTTGGAAAATATAATATAATGCTGTCACGCTAGCATGTAAATTGGTACCACATTAAAATATATCATTTAATTGTATGGTTTTTTTTTTATAAAAAAGTGCAGATTTTAACGAGTTTTTTGGCGTATTATTAACAGTGAAAAATCTACATATAAAAGGTTCAAAATTTTAAGGCATCCAGTTTATTTTTATTATTGTCGATTGAAAGAGATTACTATCAAAAATTATTTCAGGTATCTAAGAGCCTTTGCTGGCGTGAGAGTCGTATTTCGATCGGCAAACAAAAAATCGCTTAAAGCACACGAATACATACATAAATTAATGTCGGTCGTAAAACGCATCAAAAAAGACAACTATGGTAAAATAACGACCAGTGTATGAGGTACACTTGTTTCCCAGAGAGAATCAAAGTTGGGTCGTATGAGTCCTCTTCAATTTTAAAGCGGAATAATAGGGGCGTATGCAAAATTTTTAGTCTACGAGTGACAATACGACCTGAATTTAGCAATATGAATGTAAGGCTGTATGAGCCAACTTTATTTTTATACGAGAATAATAAGGGTGTATACCCAAGTTTTGGATTACGACTGCGGATACGACCTTTAGGTTATTTACTCATTGTGTATATTACCTAAATAGAGAATAAAATGAAAAATCATGTCAATTACGCCCCACCTTTATGCAAAATCTTCAAATACAACGTGGGTCGTATTTGCCTTAAATTTGCGAATATCGCAGCTTTAACTACACAGATCGATAGAGAAAAAATAACTGAACAAAGATGCATCAAAAAGTCATTTTAGCCAAAATGGCGTTTACGCCCTTTGAGTCTAAAGGTATCGATATGTGCTTGTGCCTAAAAAATAATCGATTTTCTTGAACCGAACCCGTACACTGTACACTCGCTAACTGTACAAGATTTCAGGACTCATGATGACCCTGTTTCAGGGATTTCTTTTATAAAACCAAAAAATACATACATTATTTAGCAATTTTGCGAGTATTAATAAATGAGGTTGAGTAATATCTGCATATGTTAATCTAATAACAATAAATATCTTGATTCGCCACCTGATCAGAGATTGAAGGTGCCGAATATCATTGCCTGTCTCTCAAGCGTCTATTTTTTGTGTTTCATCCTTGTATCGTTGGATAAGTTAGTGGTGTTTTCGCAGAACAACACGAGGGCACAGCGTCCCCAGACGCAACGTGCACGGCCACACACTACGGGCTGGCAGCGCCCGTGCACGGGGGCGTGGCTGCGCCGACGCACCACCACGTGTTCTGGAACCTCGAGGAGCAGCTGGTATGCACGCACCGGTTCATACCGGCCGCTAACCAGAGCGTTACTATTGAGGTGAGTTGTCTAAGTAGACCTGTAGAGCTGAATAAATTTGACTTCTAACTTTCAAATTCTTAAGTCACTTTTATTTTTCTATGTGCATAAAATATGTACTTATAAGTTTGATGTTTTATTTTATGTCTTATTGGAATTATAGATTTTCAGAAATTTACAGAGTTAAATGACACATAATAAAACTTCAGTATGTTGAAAAATATAGTGATATCGTAACTAGGATACATTAATGATTTACGAGCACATACATCACACTATGATCTGATACATCTTCAGAGCTATAAGGCGTTCTACAGTATTTCCGTAGATAGAAATAACACGAAATGCGTGTATACACCGGTTACCACTTCGTAATTACCGTAAACGTTATTTTTTAAATAATTATAATATTATTTTGTCCCGATGCTGTTGATAAAGAAAAATACATATTTTTTTACTTAATAACCAGTCAAATATGACACAAACTAATGGACCGCAAAACACACGTGAAAAAAAACAACATTAGTATTCTTGAAACCTCATTCGACGTATTCCGACAGGTCTAAATAACAACATAAGGGCACCCCGACAAAAAAGAAAAACTCTTAATTTCCATAGTAATATTACAAATGGCAGAATAGGATTAAAAATGTACATTTTAAATTATTTACCAAATAAGTGAATTATTAAATGTATGCTTATACCAAAAAAAAAGATACTGTAGATATTTAAAAGTGTGTATCATTTATTACTTGTGAAAACCACAAGCTTACTCATTTTTGGCAGTGGCGAAAAGAAAAACATCGAGTATTATCCTTTATACCCGAATGGCGAAACTTTTTGTTTTGTGATTTTTTTACCCTCGAGGACAGTCATGGGGAAATTCAATTTGTTATTCGTGTATACAGTGGAGATACTACACATCACTGCCCATGGGTTTTGGTAATTTGTAGAAGCACGGGTTTCCGAAAAAATTTGCGGGGCTGCCACATGAAATCTACTTCAGATCGGAGCGGCATAGATTGAGAATGCCTTATGGCGCTAATATTTTACGTTAATATGTCTATTTATATGTGCAATTATGGATTAACCCTTATTAAGGCAGAGGCAAATTGGGGACCACATACATGTCAATGGAATTACAGTCTTAGTTCTGCGTCTTAAGGTTCATATTAAATTACATTTACGTTAAAAGTGACTTGTCTTAATAATAATAATAATAATTCTTTATTCGGATAACAAAGATCCATTGGTTAGTAATTATTACAAATAGGTATCCTATAAAACTAGTGTTAGTGACTTGAATTACAACTTAAAAACTATTTTAATTATAAAATTGATAACTTCTGTCAACAACTTGACGATTAGCAGTCAGTTATGACTACTAATCATCAAATTATTGACACCAAGGTATATGGGGGAGTCAGGTTTGCTGGCAAACATAACCAAAATTTTATTGGAGCTGCTCCGCATCCTACGCACCAGTGAGGCGGCTCTCTTCCGCATGATGGCATCAAACCCATCCGTGTGAGGCTCAGCAAACATTAGAGATGCGCTACAGAAGCGAGGCAGCTGCAATAGCGCCCTAAATCCATTATTATATTGGACTTTGAGGGCACTGAGCGATTGTTGAGTACAGTTAAGCCACAAGCTGCTCGTGTAAAAGCTCAGGCAATACGCTTTGAAAAGCGTAATTTTAACTGGATTGGAACAAAGAGCAAACCTGCGGGCCAACATGTTTCTTCTCACTGCCAGTGCCCTCCGTTCTCTTTCAATGTCCATTTGATCCTTAAGGTCGTCGGTAAGATAATGCCCCAGATACTTAAAACTGAATACCCTCCGTAGCGGAGCGCCATTTAGGGTAACAGCTGGCAAATCCTCAGGTACCTTTTCAGGACGCTTACCAGCAGCCTTAAAGATCAAATACTCACTTTTATGCACATTGTAGCACAATCCGTGTCAGGATGCATAGGATTCGCATATTCTTGTAAGATGTCTTAGCGCACTCACCGAAGGGCTCAGAAGCACCATGTCATCCGCGTAGCTGATGTTGTTCACACAGACACCGTCCACATGACATCCGATACGTGTGCTGCTGCGCTCCCCGATGAGCTCATCCATGTATAGATTGAAGAGCTTGGGAGACGATAACCCCCCTTGCCTTACTCGTATCCCGCATTCCAACCCGTACGAATCGGACAGTTCGCCAGCCCATCTTACACTATTCCTCTGATTGGCATACCAGAACTACAACTAGTAATTTCCACTGGTACGTTCCTATCCCTCATCTTCTTCCATAAGACATCGTACGAGACTAAGTCAAATGCTTTAGAAAGGTCTATGAAACATGCGTACACAGTGGTGCTAAGCTCATTATAGTAACGCACAGCATGCTTAAGGCTCAAGATAGCAGTTTCGGTCGATAAACCAGGTCTAAAACCAAACTGGCCGTCTTGAAAGTGTAGATATTCATCCAATTGAGCATTAAGCATGCTATCCAGAACCTGGGCTAGGATATTTGCTAAAGAGATTGGTCTATAGTTCGATTTGTCAGCGATATCTCCAGTCTTGTTTTTTACTATAGGCACCACAATGGTATCCATCAGTTCATTAGGTAAGTATACATGACTGAGACAAAGCGAGTAAAACATAGATAAAACTCTCGGCAAATGACCCCCCGCATTTTTCAAATGTTCCACGCTGAGACTGTCACATCCAGGGGACTTGCCTCTAGTCATATTTTTAACAACCAACTCTACTTGCTTAGCTGTGAAAATAATTGCCATCCTGTCGTGACTAGCCTCAGCGTAGATCACCGACTGTGATGAACCCAAGGGCGATTTCACTGTAAAATGCTCTCGAAACATCGTAGCAATGTCCCTGGAATCACTCATGCCCGCCACGCTCACAGGTAAACCAGGCTTCAAGTTAAGTTTATTGGTCGCTTTCCAAAATTTATTGAAGTTTTTGGATTTTTGATGTGTCGCGAGTATATCCATTTTTATCTGCTCCTGGTGTTTTAGGCACCAACTTAATTTGCTTTTAAATATTCTACGAGACTCTGTCATCTCATCAAACACTCTACCTTCGGTAGGTTTATGACACAAAAGCCACATTTCGTATTTAAGCCTAGCCTCCCTATGAGCACTACGGACATGCCTATTCCAGCCACATACACATTTCTCGCTCTAGAATAAACAACTTTATCGACATAAGTTTGAAAGGCCGAATCCGAAAGCACATTAACGATTTTGCAATACATATTATTTAATATAATTTTATGTTCCGCACAATGACACAGAGTACCACAGTAGTTGGTAAATTCCTGTGGAAAATCTAACTCCTTTAATTTGCTGTTACATATGCTACGATACATTTCTATCTGTTCAGCATTCCTGTCACCCCATATTATTTTATTAGTATCACATATGTTTTGCTTTATTTTTGATCTAATTATGCTAAAATTACATTCAACAATAAGTGGTAAATGGTCAGAACAATAAACATTATAGTCTATATAAACACGAGCAACCGAATTCCATGCGCACTGAGTTACCACACAATGGTCTAACCACCTTTTACTGCCGTGAGCGTCACTCACAAAAGTGTGATTGTCTTGCGTCAAACCCAAGAACTGTAGATCAACACATAGCCACGATTGTTCCGTGCAAAAACTAAGCAATTCGCTACAAAATAGTTCACCTGGATGTGCATTGAAGTCTCCCAGAATATACACTGCTGCCAAATCACTAGATTCGACGATCGCGCTAATTTCACTAAGGCACTCTATAAATGTAGGTAGGTTATCCGCCGAGTCTGTGGGCATATAAACGCTAAACACTAGTATTGAACGTTCGGCAACCGTCGCTTGTATGGCCGCTATACGAGAACTATTGCACTCAATTACTGACACAGTTTGAAAAATACCCTTCCGCCACAGGATCGCTACACCGCCATACGGTCTACCTCTTAGAACTCCCGACGACATGTCAACAGCTGATTTTCCAGTATATTCGAAGTCCCTATCTGTAGTCCCTAGAAAAGGTATATCATATGGGAGCAACCATGTTTCTTGTAGGGCAATTATGTCAATATTTTTACATAGATGACGAATATTCTCAGACGAGGATTTGACTGACTTGCAGTTAAAGCTAGAAAATTTTATATTTTGTCGTGTGTCTAAAACATCCATTTCTAATCTGTATGTTTAGTTTGACTATCTGAATAAGCAGGGGCGCGTCCATAATTGTCCTTATTATTTCGTTTCACAAAACGCCTGAAACCAATCCCTTTCGGCCAAAACGGTACCTTTAGTAATATATTTACTTTGCTTTTCGGGACATATAGTTTGTATGTGTTAGATCGTCTCCCAGCATGCGTAATAATTTTATAGAGGACGATTTCTTCGCCAGTTTTATCGCGTATGTAATCTATAATATCTTTCTCAGTTGTGTCCTTACAAACATTAGACATACGCAACGGAACCTTTACGTCCACAGACTTAAACTTGCAGTTCGGGTTCGAGCTCCCTTTGCCGAATTTTTCTACATAATTCCTAATACGCTTTGCTTTCCTCTTAGGAAGTTGCCACTTATTTCTATTCTGCTCTACTACTGGTTCATTAGTCGATTTCGTGAGAAACTCCTTCGACTTACGGCCGACCGCCTCACTGTACTGCACCCGCAAGTGAGATTCATTCGAGATGGTTTCGGTGACTTGCGCACCCGTAGTAGTAGGGGCCGTGCATAATGCCAATGACTGCGGGTAATCAACAACCGGGCTTTCTTTCGACGTGTGACTCAGTTGATTGTTTACATGAGTAATGCAGTCGGTTCTTGATGATACGGGCGTGTCTCGCTGATCATCTGACGACGATTTGCAAACGTTATCATTGAGGATTACTTTAGAATCCTGTTCCGTGACTGGATGGTTGATGGTGGAGTCCTCATTCGTCTGGTTCAAAACCTCAAGCGATAAGGGGTTTAGTCCCATCGGGCCACTGTTATACGAGTAATTCATAATTTGCGCGCCGCGCCTGTTATTAACGTACGCGTGATGGTCGAAGTCGTTAACGATCGATGCGCGTTTTAAATTTTCGAGCTCATGTTGAACTACCCTCAGATCTTCTTTTGTTACAGATTGGGTTTTAAGTAAATCAACTTCATTCTTTAATAGAAGGATATCTTTTAATAGCCGTGTAGGATCAACATGGTCGAAACTGACTGGCGGTAACTTGTTCAAATCCTTAGCTACAAAGATTGGTAGAAGCTCAGGATCTACTCCCTTCATTAAGGAGATTATGTCCTCAATCTCACGTACAGTCTTCCCCGTATTTCTTCGCGCTTTCAGGGTCGATTTAGGTACTGAGTCAAATAATAATTTCTTCACATTCTTGATTTCTTCAGCAGAGAAAGCTGTATTACATATTTGCACTAAGTTGTCTTTGTTCATGACATCCACTTTATTTTGCACAAAAGCAAGTAATTCATTTATGACTATATTGCACTTGTCACATTTTAATACTTTAGAAGCCATTTTTAAATAACTGATAAAGTTGACATAAATAGACACGGTACATCGAAAACATAACGGATGACTGCGAAACTACGTGCGTTCGCGCTCCCGCATCGATCGGTACTGGTACTTAAAATGAATCACTAAAACGTAACTATTCGGTACACATATTTTATTTTTTGTAAAGCCTTCTGGGTTAGTGTTGCCTTGTTATGGGTTAAAATCACCATTTTGTATACAGATACAGCGGCTGGAGCGCATGTGGAGCGCAGAACCCGCCGGCTCGGGGGCGGCGGGTTGCCGTACGGCCTGCGGTGACGCCGGCTGCGAGTGCCGCGCCGCCACGCCTCTTCACTACCACGACCATGTAGCCCTGGTGGCCGGAGATGGCACGCATCTGTCATGTCTGTGCGGTGACTTTCAGGTAGGATTTTCAAGTTAGATTTCAGCTTTATTGTTAGGCCGAAACATTCCTTGCAACATAACGGTTTTCTGTAATGACAAAATAATAAAATCTTCAGGTAAATGTTGGTAAATTACATACAGAGATATCTTTACACATGAACCCATGCCGGTATTGCCGATGCTTAGTGTTCTCTTTTCTAGGTATTAATTAATGGTATTAATTGCGCGACACATATGATCTGGTTTGAAAGCACAATTTGAAACAAAATTATGAAACATATACGTTTGATAAATATTTAATGCGAACAGAAATCAAAGCGCAAGCAAACATTTAAATGCGTTGCCGTTTCAGTTATCGTACTGTATTTTAACTTTGCGCTTTAATAACTCAATAAAATGGTAATTGCTGGTACAAAATTACTTTAGTGATACATACATAAAAATACATTTTTCTCGTCCAAACTTTATTGAGTAATTTTCTCCGAAGTACAGTAGTTGCAGTATTCGTAGCAGAAATAATAATTTCCCACATATGTTGCATTTAATATAATTTCCGTGCGTCGGGATATAACGGTATGAATATTTACTTCGCATTCGAAATGTATAATCTTAAATATTTAAATCTGGAAAAATAAAATATTTGCGTGCGTCATATTTATAGGGAAATTTCGCTCGACATATCGTCAGTCAGAGAGGCACTTTTATTTAATTCACTATTAAAACTATAAGTATGTAGGTAGGGTCATTTCACAAATAAAATGAATATTTTGTGATCAGGACGGTCCTCAATTATTTTTGTGCACGACTCTATAAATTTATAAAGTAATCGTATTATCCTTCTATGTTTGAGCCTAACGTTGCCTTTGTGCTTGGTAACCCTCGCAGAACACTCAACCGTGCCCGTGGTGCAATCTATGGGCATAATTAAGCAAGAGGGTCGCTATTAACTATTAAACTGCAATAATAAATAAAGGGCCGAAAGTCAATCTGTAAGAGACTATACAAGGTTTCCTGTTAACGATTTATCGTCAACAGTTACTCCACCAAACGTAACTGGTACTTCGCATAGTTACTTTTCAATGCAGACGATTATCCGCCCTGATACCTCTGGCTACAGACAGTATCTCATCCACGTTTCTGTTAAATTCGGTGTACATTCCTTTCACTTTACTAATTCTCCCGGTCCGAAGTTTCAGTCCCTGTAATCGAATAGCAATTAACTGATTGCTAACTTCGTCTTATTTCTTAACTTCACTGAACGTAATAACACAAATTACTTTAGTAAAATGTAGAAAGGAGCAACTTGTACGGACTCACACGATATTCAAATACTTATAATATTTCAGTATTGTGTGAGTCCGTACAAGATTTTGGACAAAATAATTGGTTGCAGGGAGCTGTTGTACGACCTAATAAGCGTTTGATTTAAAGTATTATGTAATGACGGAAAGATATAAGTAGAAAGATATAAAGATAAGAACCAGTCAAAGGGACCTGGGCATCACAGTCAGTTACGCATAACTTGAAATGGGACACGCATATCACCAAAATTACCAAGAGAGCTAATTCTATGCTGTATATGATCCGGAAAGCATTCCATGTGACTACTAAGGATCTGTTTATTAGAATATACAAGATATACCTTCGTCCTTTACTTGAGTATGCCTTTCGGATATGGTCCCCTTACTTTAAAAAGGATATTACATTGTTGGAGAAGGCTCAGCGAAGAGCAACTAAAGTGGTTGCCTCATTGGGAGACAAGCTATATGAAGAACGGCTTCGGGAATTAGGTCTTACAACATTGGAGGACAGAAGAAAGCGAGGCAACCTTATAGAGACATATAAAATCTTGTCTGAACACTACAATGTTCCAAACATCAAACAGCTGTCTGTCTGTACACACTAAGCCAGAATGTAAGACTAAAAAACTTATCAAACCTCCGTGTGCTAGCAATCCTAGGAAACACTTCTTGTCGCATCGTGTTGTGAATGTGTGGAACTCTCTACCAGAGACTGCTGTTAGTGCACCGTCGGTGAACTCTTTCAAAAATAGACTGGATACATCTTTCAAAACTTTATCAAGTGCAAAATAAACACAAGTGCAGTGATATACACGCATCAGCTCCAAGAGCTGCTAGTGTATAAACAAATAATAATAATATCCACCATCCACCATATCAGCCCTAGGACGTCCACTGCTGAACATAGGCCTCCCCCAATTTCATGGGGTGTAAATGCCATAATCGCCACGCTTGGCATGCGGGTTGGCGATCGCAGTATCTCCACCGCACTCTAGGAATGCTGCTGCCCATTCCCCGGTGGTCTTGGTCGTAGTTTTAGGACATACCCGGGTCAATAATAATATGTGTTAATAGATTTACTTTGGTATCGCTAAATTTAACCCGAAATAAAACTAGGGTAACTTCAAGTATTGATTTACTTATATTGAATACCATGTTCTTATTAAATGAATATTAGAACAAGATCTGAAGTGTACTTTCTTTGTGTATAGCTAAAAATATTATCCAGATTTTAAATATTGTTCTGAAAATTTTCTCGTTTCACACTTTGATGGACACTATTCCAGACACAATAGAAATAACAATAGAATTACGCCCATAGGCGTCTCCTTTCCATCAATGCATTAAGAATATTTAAACCATTTTTTTAGACGTCTTTTTTCAACCTTACTGTGTAGAAATTAGCACATTGGATCGCTTTGCATTGGATTTATATTATCAAAAAAATATTAAAAAGAAAAAGTTGGCTCGCTTATAATCCTAAAATTTAAAACAATCTATCGTTATTTAATCCATTAAAACTGGGGCTAGTAGTGCTTCACTATGGCAAACAACGTTATATAATATAGCGAATCGCGAAATGTCGTATAGGGACTCTTAATACACACACACACACACACACACACACACACACACACACACACACACACTCTTCACTCACTCTTGTATACACATAGGTGTATACAAGATATGCGTGTATGAGGAGTGCTTTTACCTACCACTCAAGCCGTGCAACTAAATACTCGCCCTTTGTTTAGTTTCCTTTCTTGTTTATGGTTGTTGGGAGTTAGTTTTGAGCATTATGTATACCCAGATATTACGAAGGATATACATTTATTACTAAAATATGCGTTAACACTCGAGAAACAATAAATACCACGTTTTTTTTCTGCAACAGTATATTAATCAGAGGTACAAACATGCACTGGTTATGCGGTTCAAACTTTCGCATGCACTGCGCTACCTACGTCCAGCGAACATGTAATGTAATTATTCACAGTGCTTTACTCCTATCAGGAGTTAGCGTTGGCGACGCTTGGCGCGATATTGCTATGAGGACACATTGTTGTGAAATTTTCGAGAATATCAAGGGCTGACGGTTGGTCCTGCCTGCCCCTCGTTCCGGCGGTCATAAAACATGGCCTAACTGGCGGCGTGTCATCCTTCCGCCCTTATTATTAGCGGACGGGCGTCGCTCGGGGCGACCGACCGGAGTCTCGCCCCTGAAAATTCAATTACTTAACAGCCGACAACGTATGCGTGTTGCGTAGACAGTTGCAGGGTAAATTTTGTCAATACTCCGTGCACGTACTACACACACCTACACCGCGACCACAGTCACCGTTCCCTAAGGCCATTAGTTACGTCGATTCCTAAATGCACGTGGCATAATTACGTGTGATGAATCATCGCTTACACATCGATGTGGTCGGCAGGCGGCGTGGCTGCCCGTGGTAGTGCGAAGCTGGACGAGTTTGCGACTCGAGTACTCGGTGGCGCACTATACTTATGCAAGCCGGGGCTTCGACTATGCTGCAGCCTACAGTTTTAACGACGATGCCATGTGTGGACAGCGCACCTTCACCACACATTCCGGTAAGCTTTTAGTTATGTAATTTATATTTTTGGCGTCCATTGTAGCATCTCATTGTTCTTGTAATAATCCACATACATAGCTAATGAAAACGGAATACGGGATAATTCGATGAAAAGGTCCTTGGGAAGTAGGCGATAATCGGCAATTTATCTCCAATGAACTCCGTCCGGGCCAGCAATCGCATAAAACGAAAAACAAACAGTTCAATTTGACATTCGACACGCGTCAAGGGTTTTGGAAAATGCGTTGGATATTGTTCTCGGCGGCTTGGGGCGTGTCCGAGAAAATTACATGGCCCGACCCAGTTTCACGCCGCCTGGGGTGACACTGAATCGAAAAAATCCTTGAACAAGATCGTAAAGTTCCAATTACGACGTAGCTGTTGCGGCGACTCATTGCGTCTGCTCTTTCATTTCATTATTGCTCACGTAAACTGCCTCTTGAAATTTAATATTTTTCTTTACAGCGTTGTTTTACTTTATTTTCTCTTGCTATAGGTGAGATATCTTCGCGAAACGTGCCGGTAACGGGCAGCCTTAATGAGTTTTTTTATCAACAATGCACCTGGGTGTTGGACTCAAATGTTGAAAGACAACTCTACATTGATATATCGTCAGAACAGGTAAAATAGTTTTTATAATTCTATATTCTTAACTTGTGGATTATGGAATTCTCTACATTAATTCAGATTAAATTGACATAATGAAACGGGTCACTCGCGTTTTGAAGGTCGAATATCGCTCGACACGTTTCAGACCGTAATACGGTCCTTAGAACTGTCATAAGAACTCGTCACATCGGTGTCACGTTGAGCACTAATAATAGTACATTACGATACAAGTGCGGATAACAGGAAATTCGCAACGAGTGGTGATAAATTGAAACACGACCGAAGGGAGTGTTTTAAATTGACACGAGTTGCGAATAATAAAAAAGTTTCGTCATATGCACGTAATCTGCTGATTATCGTACTAGTGCGGTAAAGTAGCACCATATGTACTGTAAAATATATATTTGATTATATTTGAATGTATCTGAAACTAACTAGATTTTCTATATAAAATTCAGGTTGTCTTTACGTCAAAATGACAGTGCTGTGCCCTTACAAAGTAGGTACACATTTGCATTGATCAATTTCTCAAAGATATACATAAGTACATACATATACCATCGAGCCAGTCTCGAGATTAATCAAAGAGAAGATAAGCCTCCACAAGATCTTATATAATTGAATTTTGGAAATTTGTTCCGTTTGGCTTGATATTTTAAGTTAAATATATTTAAAACCGGTAACATATTTATCGTATGTTCTTGTGGACCCAGGTTTCAAAAATATTGGCTTACTATACTTAAATCTAAAAATCTTTGGACTTAATCAAACCGAAAAATAATTTGAGTAGAATGCAGATAATATTATGTTAATTATGTTAATATTGATAATATAATAATATTTTGTGGAAAAATTTACAAAAATCTACCTATGTAGTCCCAAACTAAGAAAAGTTTATACCATAGATACTAGGCAACGATATTTAAATAAATAGAAAACATATAATACTCAGGAACATCACACAAATAATGACCTAATCGGGATTAAATCCCGGGTCCAGCAGCTTCGCAGGCAGGGTCACTACCAATTAAGTGGTCGTCAACCATAATACAGATGTAGAAAATAATGCTTTCCCATCCCCATCTAACTTCGGAATACTATGAGACCCGAAAAAGTGACAATCAATTACCTTATTATATACATATATAACATCTGTCATGTCAAACGGGAAAATACTACCATTTTTCATTCTGACATTTGACATTGACTAATAAAGTTTCACATTAACAAACATGAATTTGACGATAATTGTTATACGTATCGCGGCCTTACATGAACCCTATGACACTGACAGTTATTCCCACGACACAACCTTGTAGTGGCGTCACCGTTACATTAGAATCGAATTGGAGGCGCCTAAAAATGTCATTTATTAATTTTAGGTAGAAATATGCCATTACAATGATCTTCCGTTGGAATTATAACAATTCTTAACATTTACAAGAACTTATCTCGATCAGACTTTACTTTTACGTCCTACAAAACTTACTCCGTTTGGAACTAGGGCGGCAAAGTATTGATATACAAATGTCAATAATGGAAACGAGTGTACAAAATACATTAACACGGTACGCTTTCAGTGTCCGATTTATAATCATTTAAGTTGTCTGCGATAATAAAATAAAGAAGATGGAATTTTTATTCTTACATTCGTCGAGCGTGACGTAAAATGCTTATAGGTGCTGAATGTTAACCTCCTGAGTCCCCACGTACTTGTACAAGTACAAATTAAGGATATCAGTTAAGGCCTGACATTTCTACGACATAGATGAAGTAAAGGCCTAATGTACTTACCGAAGTACAAATTTTTGTTTCGCCATTTACTGGGTAGTTTTTTTACAACGGCAACACTGACGCGGTCATTACACATTAATGTGATTTATTTTTGATACTAATATAAAATGTTCAACCTTTTATGTTGTTTTCATTATACTCTGTATAAGCCTAATGTACTCACAGAAGTACAAAATACTTTAAATAATTTTCTCGTTAGAGTGTTGCTATACATAATAAACATACCATAAAAATACAAAAAAATAATAATATCACTTTAAAAATGCCTAAAATCAACATTTTTTTGTCTCGGTCTTAACCACAATTCTTAGTTTGTACTTGGTATAGTACATTCGGCAGTTAGGACTACCAACGTTGAAAAAACACAGGACTCAGGAGGTTAAAAAAGTTTCATTAAATTGTTTTTATATCACTCAAATTATGGATATTTCTGGGGACAACAGTTTTTGTTTTATTTAAGATTAGGTTTTACATATAAGTATCAGCCCTTATTTTCGGTCGCAGATTTTTTAAAGCAGTTACAAGTTGATTTAGTTTCGTAACTGTTACGATGCACTGCGACTGTGTTGGGATTGGTATATATGTGTAGTAACAGTTTACACACTTACTTTTAGTAATTAAGTGTAGTCATTGTGTCCACATGTTACTTAAACATTTGCGTCGAAACATTTTATAAGTGTCGTAATGTTACGTAATTTTTCGTACACTTTACTAAAGTAAAGAAAAAAGTACATGCCACCATTTTGGAAATTTAGTAGATTTGTTACTACTTTAAGTTACATGTCGACATGGCGTCGACATAATCTACTAATTTTGTAACAGAATAAGATGGGTGAAAAATAGAAGTATCGAAACTTGCACAACACTATCAGAAATAACACTGTCAGTGTCATAGGGTTCATGTCTGGCCGCGATACGTATAGCCACTTCGGGTCTAATCGTTTTTCGAGTTTAGCCGATGGGAAAGCATTATTTGTAAAAATATAGTCTTCTGTCTGAGAAAAGTTCTTTATTGCGTTGTGATTCTTAAACTATATCGTCCGTTGCTTAGGGGCAGCGTTCACGAGCTTTTAATATTAACTCCTGATCGGTCATATAAAAAGAATTATCGCGATAATATCTCTTAATGCCTCCAACTCTTTATGGTGCAAGTCAGTTCGGTTCAACATTTCGGTTAGCTTATCAATGTGTTACGTTAAGCTTGCTTCCATGAGCGCTGATCCCAGTGTCCATAGACTTTCTGGTAGCATACGGATCTTTCATTCCGCATGACGCGCTCGCGCACATAACTTTATTATGATTGAGATTTATTCTCTACACTCGCCCTTGAAATACGTTCCAACTTCCAACTTGAAAGTATTTATAATATTATGGACTAATCATACAAAAGTATACGAATAAGAACAAAAAATACACAAAAAATAAACAACACAAAAAACAAACAAACTTACAACATCATAATATAATATAATAACAGTGTTTAGGTAGAACATGTATTGTCACGAAACGGTCCTATCTCAGCATAATGCGGGCATTACTACCATCGCTAGTCTTCCAAAGGCACCGTCGAGTGAAATTATAGTGGGCTACAGGCTGGTTTTGCACCAAAAAAAGGAGAAAAAAAAAATAGTCAATTAAAATTTAAACAGGCTGAATAAATAAATTTAAAACGTGTACATACAATTATATTTTTTGTTAGTTGGGTATATACTTACCAGATGTCTGATTACAATGTAATGTGTAGGATAAGTCGTGTGGCTCGTGGAACATCACGCTGCACGAGTGGGCCGGCGCGGGCGCCGGCGATGCCGGGCTGGCAGCGACCGCCGGCGACCGGCTCTTTACCTTCTGCGCGCGCTACAAGAACCACACCTACTCGCTTCCCTACAAACAAAACACTGTCGTTATAAGGTAATCATTGTTTCACTATTCCGGCGAAGTAATCCAGAATCCTATGTGAGTTGAGTAAACACTTGGCAGGTTATCACAATAAATGATTTGATGGTTGAGCGATACCACACAAACACAATAAACTAAAATATTGATATTGTCGTTACGATTTTAAGTAACACTCGTGTTTAAAGGAAATTGAACCACGACTTTGAATTGATCTCTTTGACTAAAGTTGCACCTACACCTACAAATATACATATATGTACCTATGTCTAAATCCATTTTGTGAAACACGTTTTTGCTAATTTACACAAGCTTTCCCTCAAAATATATAGAGCACGTACATAGTTGTGACCAAAGGAAAAAATAGAGAAGGAATTCGAAGTAAAAGAAATCATTATGAGGGCGCTTTTAAACACGATGTAAACAATTCACTAAAGATAGAGAAACACTTATCAAGCGTCCATTTCCTGTGTTATTTACGAATGGGCCCGGCTTAATACACGGCAGACGTGCCAAATTCGTAAAAGCACATGCTCTTATTTGAACAGTTTCTTGGTACAAAGGTTTTCTCTGTGTGCTTATTAGATAGGGGCCGTAAGCGGCGACGTGGTGTGCTTGCCGAATGTCGTTCCCAGTCGTAAATCCCGCATAACGATGTGTAAAAACAAGCCCATTCGATGAGCCTCCTATCCCCTTCGAAAATATTTTATAGCTTTACAGAGCAATGTTTCATCTTTAAAGCGATAAATGTAGTTCGCTCTTTCAGTGATTACATTTATTACAAATTTAAAAAATGATACCAATTACCAATGTAAAACTATCGTTTTACTCAATGGATTTTTTTTGGATTATTTTTACAGGACAAACAGATTGTTATGTGGGTAGATGTAAGATGTGAGAGGAGCGACGACTGACCGCGTGGCGGCAGTCGAAATATACCTGTCATAGTATACGGTCGGTGTTTGATTAGTACTCCAATTTCGGCTCCCCTCATTGAGAAACCAACACAGATGTATGGTTTAACAGTAGTTAACGAATGACCTGCAGGGTAATTAACCGGTTGGACAGTGATGTACAATTTTATGAAAAGATTTATTTTTGCTAAATTTACAATTAAATTAGGTTGCCGCAAAATAACACAAACACAGTATACTGTACGTGTGTACGTGCGCACATTGTGCACAACCATTAGTCACTCTCGAGCTAACAAGATCCGCAGCATACCTACACCGTACGTGCGACGAATACACACAAGGGCGTCGCTTCGTCAGTGAAATGTAAGCAATAATTTTGTTCGTAGGCTCGTGGCGTTGTCGCGGCAGCAGCCGCTGTATACAATCCGCTGGCGGTCCCAGGTGGTACGCGCTAACACGCGCCTCGGCGCGCCCACGCCCGCGCCGGCCGCCTCCGCCGCTGAACCCACCACACATTTACGCCATCTTCTGCTCTTCGCGGCCCTCTACATCAGCGTACTAACTTTCCAGCCAGTGACTGTGTGATTCAGTGAACCTCGATAGCTGTTATGCATATTTATTTAATTGAAATTAAGACCTTTATATAGCCCTGTGAACGATAGGAATCGAGTGCGGCAAGAAGACTGTTCTTTACTGAAAGTGTATCGTCTAGACCTCAATTTTGTAGATTTGATATTGAACGAAGATTTGAAGCTACAATAGATCTTTGAGATTACTACTGATAAATAAAAGCTTTTTCGCTCAAAAACACAGGGTGATTGTACTTCAAGAAGACTTCAGGTTACATAATTGAATTTATTACTTTTGCTTTAGGTACGCTAGGTACTCGTTTTATTTTCGAGCAATTTGTTTTCACCGTTGCTCTTGTTTGTAATATACGTACTCAATAGTAACATTAGTTTTGCTTAATGGTCAAAGATAGAAACATCACCGTATTAAAAATGAGTAAAACAAAGCATTAGTTATTAAAGAAATAAAGGTATTGAACATTTTAAAAACAACACTATTTCGTTTTAAAATTTAATATCATTGTAAATAATACACACATCAAGTACCATTGTAACTCAAGTTCATTAATAATACGTAAGACGATGATGAGAATTTATTATTTTAGAATGTTTAGTGTCCAACACTGTTCACTAGTTTAAATGTTTTGTTTGAGATGTTAGTCTTTAATCTAATAATGTATGTACGTCTCGATGTCAATTATGATATTTGTTGAAATTATATTTTGATGCTGTACCGGATTTTGATATTTGAGTAGCAGTATGGTTCAGGTTTACGAAAGATTAGAGAATTCTTGGATTTTGAGTACTAACACTGCAAGTAATTTAAAATTACTCCATCGTGATTTGAGATACACAAGTTGTTAGCTTGATCTTATGGAGAGCTATTAATAAAATTAAAATAGAATTTGTTGCAAAAAGATAATAATCGGCACGTATAATTTATTGAAGAGTTAAACTCAATTATTATTAACTAGTTACTTGATAATATGCACAGATTTTATCTTATACGTAGCCAAACTTATAAAAGCGGTTATAAGTTTAGTTCATTGCACTAAATTTCTTAGAAACACATGATTATTCGAGACTGTCCGGCATTTAGGTATCTGAAATCTCAGCCATTTAGAAACCTAGTTACTATAAGTGCGACCAGCCCACTGTACTGACTAGGCTAGAACAAGTCCATTGAAAAATCTCAACTCGTAGAAATTCAGCTGACGTCAAGTCCGCTTGGTTATTTAACTTTAGGGAATGTTTGCAATAGTTAAATGGACTTAGCTTTGATAAGGAAGTTTGCGAGATAATTTTATTTGGCGTAGAGGCAATTCGCTTTCAGCATTATTGTATTGTGATTCAAAATATTACTTATGATTATACGCTATTTTGGGCCCGATTAGGATGTCATTCTACCTGGTTGGAAAGAACAGGAGTGTAAAATAATACATGTAAAACTCCTATCTGAACAAACTAAACTGTTAAATTATTGTTTATACTGTATAAAATCTTAATGGGCCTTGTCTCTACGCCATTGTAATGTTAATATACATCTGTAATTCAACGGCGTTACTCAATGTTCTTAGCCATTTATTTGTTATGTGGAATCCGCGGCTTACTTGAACTATTAAAATGATTAATTTAGATTATTAGATGTAAATAGTTAGTTGGTATAATTAACTAACGAAGCTCTAATCTTAATAGATGGTTCCGTGGTATTAATAATAACGTTTGTTACACCGAAATAGATGAAGTGAACGCATTTATCGTTTTTTTTCATCCTCCAAACATACAAATTAATGGGTCTGGTATGTAGTGACGTACATTAATTTGTATCAGCCTAGCTAGTAAAATAGCTTATAATTACTGTCAAGTTTTATAAGACGTTTTAGCACATTTCGGCCATAAATCGTGACGGTATAAGATATCGTGTACTAAGGCAGGTACACATGCATGCTGATGCGAGAGCGTGCCATGGGCTAAGACGATTGGCATAATATATATTTAATCTCAGTTCGTCCAAAGTGCTCAATCTTGAGCGTAGCGAGGGACAGAGTAACATCAACACTCGCAGCAAAAATTTACTTAGCTCTCTTGTTGAACAAATAACTATTGTTGATATGGTTCTAATTGGTCTTTTTACCATCATTTTATAAATCACGCACGATTCTTAGCTATACCGAGCTACTTAAAGTATGAAGCTCAGTCATTCTACAAAAGCGGCGGTTAAACTTTTCATTGGAAATTCTCGCCTTGGCCGTTGTTTAACTTTCGCCACTTCGCTTTGAGGTTTCTAAGACGGAAACTTATTTTTTACAATAGATCTTCCCAGTTTGTAAGAGGATACCTATTTCCGATATACCTAATATATTTCAATAATACTTTTTCTCAAATCACATATTGTACCATATCAGCCGATGGACATCCACTGTTGGACATAGGCCTCCCCCACTTTTATGGGTAAATGCCATAATCGCCACGCTTGGCGTGCGGGTTGGCGATCGCAGTATCTCCACCGCACTCCAGGGATATATAAATAAATAAATATTGGGGGACAACCTTACACAAACCGACCTAGTCCCAAACTAAGCAAAGCTTGTACTATGGGTACTAGACGACGATATACATACTTATATAGATAAATACATACTTAAATACATAGAGAACATCCAAGACCCAAGAACAAAATCCGTGCTAAATGCACAAATAATGCCCAGGCCGGGATTCGAACCCGGGACCTCTAGCTTCGGAGGCAGTGTCACTATCAACTAGGCTAAACAGGCCGTCAATCTTTAATGTACAATCTTTAATGTTTCACGGATCCTAATGTCAGATTTAATTATTTAGTGTGTTAAATTCAACTATTCCGATAAATGGGAGAAAATGCCGCCAGCATCCTCGGCAAATGCCTCAATTACCTGTTATAGACTTAAATTAGTATTAATTTTATTAATGTTATTTTGGTTAAGTATTCTTGTATATGTTGGTGTAGTATTCTTGGTATTTCATTATCCGATATTTATTTTATTTAAACCGCTGGCCTTTTATTCCGAATGAACACACCCTTAGAACGTTTTATTTATGTACATACGTAGAAAAAATAAAACAAAGCGCAAACTACCGACAGCAGTACCTGCATATTCTAATACAATTTCCCCAAGTCGGCAGCCTGCTTTGACGCTTTTGATTGTCGTCAGCCGCTGCGCCGCTCGGAAAGTTGTGCACTGAAAAAGACTGCTACCGCGGACTCCGTCGGGCTGAAGTTCCTCGCATCCCCGCCGCCGACGTCTTTTGTACCCCTCTCAAAGGAAACGCAATTTAAACTACATGCGGGCACGGCAAATATTCAAATCCCGCCCGTCCCGACTCTTCCCGCCCCGACGACACAGGCCCAACATAACAATTAAACAAACCCTGATTAGGGCAAAATTTTCTTTCTCTCTTAAATATGCAGATCGTTAAAACTCTGTAATTGGTGTTTTAAACACCGGACGTGTAGCTATCACCAAATGCCAAACTTGGCAAAGGATTAACATAAATTTCATATTTTCTGTAATACCTTAATGATCTTTGGAAAGTTTCCTGACTGTGGTAAATTCGCAACTAATCGAAATTCAAACAAAGGAATAAACAGAAATGGCCGTGATTGGATTTTAGAAGAGTTGTTGGAGTTTAAGGCGATTATTAAAATGGAATGCTTAAACAAATAAGTATTATACTAGTCTGTAATTGTTTTATTAGTTTATGTTGACTAATTTGCTCCGACATTCTCCCGCTGTCTGTATGCCTACCACGGTGGCAATAAAATTAAAAGTAAGAAACTGTATATCATTTTGCAGTAAAAGTTCCTGCAGTAGATGTTGGTGCCAGCTGAACTCAACTCAAGAATAATGACTGGCACTGTGTTGTCGGCCGCTTCGCCTTTATTGTTACTTGTCGCCATCATTTAAACAACTAAACTGACATATTTACGAAAAAATACAGTTCATAAAGTTTCGCTCCATCAGTTTGTTTTATAAATTGCTCGTTCTACGCACAACGCAATATTTGTCATTCCGTGATACTGCCGCGCAATTCCGCAAATTATTTTGATAAATGACTGTCGTTCTTGAATAGACCAAAAACATTTTTATATTTACAGATTCATAAAACACTTGAACGCGCAATGTCAAGGATGTTATTAATTGTGTATACGTATATTATTATTATAAGTTTAGCTAAATAATTAAATAAATTATAGTTTTTCTAAGAAATAGTAAGAGAATCTTTTTAACCTAATTTAATCGTAAAATGCGTACTGGTAATTAATTAATTTGTAGAGTTACATAGCCAAAATGGAAAAAACGGGACCCTTATAGTTTCGTCATGTTTGTCAGTCAGTTTGTCTTCGTGTGTCTGTCTGTATGGTACAGGCATTTTACTCAAAATCGATTACTAACTATAACTACAGGATGTATTCAAATAAAATTTAAAATGTTGGAATGGCGTATTATAGTACATAACATATACTCACGCCTATAGTTCTCTTTTAGCAATTGTAGGTTTATAGATGGGGAAAATGTGATATTGCAGTGACAGGTTATTAGCCCATCTCCCACAACACACTTCAACCTGGTTCCCATAGTCGACTCTTACGACACCCAAGGGAAGGTCGCTGCTATTACACGTACATACGTATTCAAATTAAAAAAAAATAAAGGAAGACCCCTACTTGAAGGAGTAAATATTTCCCTTTTTAATTCGAAATTTGTAAAGAAAAGAAAATTTGTAAAATATAGTGTAGGATAGTGATTTTAAACTAGGACTAGTACTAGTTGTAGTAGGTACGGAACCCTACATACCCAGTGTGCGTGGTCCGACATGCAGTTGACTTGGCGGCTTTTTTGTTGTTTGCGCTCATTCTATATTGACGTATGGCGTTGTGCGCGACAGAAATAGTTTTACATACTTAATGTGCTAATTGAGAAGATAGATTAATAAAAAATCCGCCGAATGCGTGTCGGACCACGCGCAATGTAGGGTTCCGTAGTTACTCAGACGCTACCTACATTACGAGGGCTTAAAAGTTCACCATACTTATATTTACTACATGATTGACACAACAACAACGTTATGTAAGTAATCAATGGATTTTGTACGAAAGTTGGTTTTTCCTGGTACATTTCTCAATTTCGGCTATAACGCGTCTACTTAGCTGTGATAGTTTTTCTTTTTATTTAATAACTTGATGATGATAGTGATCTTTTTTTAATTTACTTCAGTTTTGATTATTATGTTGTATAAATTGCAAATAGTAATACATACCTACTCGATGTTAGTCAAAAGTACTGTTACGAGCGTGGGGTACAGGATAGAGTTAAAATACCTCTGTAGCACGACGATAGGTTTATTCAGCGATTTATTTACACTGACAAAGTTTACTGAGTTCCTGCGTACTAATAAAGACTCAACTTACACTCACAAACGACCGAGTCCGCGCCTATTAGTACGTGATACAGCTAATTATTTCACTAATACTGTTCACTATATCACTTCTCTAATTTACTGTTACTCCACTATAACTCTACTGTAACAACTCACTTCCATATTTTCTTCGATATTCTCTCCGATCCTCCACTTAACTTATTCCACACTGTACTACTTTGTACCGAGAAGATGGTCCCCTTATATACCCCTATCCGAATATTCTACACGATAATTTCGATATTCATTTCGCTATTCATTTCATTACTCATTTGTTCCGAGTAGCGTTGGCTACACGGAACCAGAAACTTGCGCTGTAACGACGATTCTCGAATATTCTAACCCCATACATTTCTCTATAAATGTTCTTAAGTACTGAATATTCCATTCAGTTACTTCTTGTAGAACTTTTTATGCTACTCAGAGTAATGAAAATGTTATCGTTAAGACGTTAAAAACATCTTACAAAAAGCATGTTGGTTGCTGGGATCGAACCCGGGTGTGTCGTCTCCATAGTCCAATGTCTACGTCCTTCTTCTGAGGTCATCCCGTTGACCCTTTTCTGGCTGGTTTAACAACAACAACTAGAACCCCAAATTTCATAAATATAGGCTTAATAATTATTGAGATATTAAATTCCAAAAAACCGAATTTTTACTACTCACTGACTGACTGACTAGTAATCAAAAACCTAACCCACTTCCAGGTGACCTAGAAAGCTGAAATTTGGCATGCAGCTTGGTAGTTGTGATGTACACCAGAAAGAGTCAGAAAACAGTGATGTTTTTTTAGTTTTATTGTTATTTTTATTTATGCTAGTTACCTCAGAACTCCGTCATCTATTAACCGATTTGGAAAATTACTTTTTTGTTTGAAACGGTATACTTCAGGGGTGGTCCCATAGTTATCAGGTAAGAATCTGATCATAATTTCCTGGTGAAATCGAGGGAAATTTTCAATTATTTGAGGTGCACCTATAGCGATTTGGGTATTTTGTATAGTACGAGTAACTCGTGCATTCGCTCTTAAAAAGCACCATTTGGTGAAGATTGACAAAAAGTAATGATATACCATCAAAAACATAAATATGTGAAAATGGGAGCCAAGTTCAATATTTAGAATATGCGATGGTTGGTTGTCGTCTTCACCGACAAAAGAATTGAGATCTAAATGGGTGCCAAGTTCCGTAGATACTCTGAAATGGTGCAAACTAATTTACTGTGGCTCAAAGAATTTTGAGCTTTAACTTGGCAGTTTTCTTAAATACCCAACAGCTTTTATGGTATTATAACATACTGCATATAAAACTGCCATGTTAAGGCTCAAAATGCATTAAGCCGCAGTAAATTAGTTTTACTGTAAACAATGTAGTGCCGGACTTGGCACCATTTCAGAGAATCTACGGAACTTGGCACCCATTTAGATCTCAATTCTTTTGTCGGTGAAGACGACAACAAAAAGCATCGCATATTCTTAATATTGAACTTGGCTTCCGTTTTCACATTTATGTTTTGATGGGATATACAGTGTGGCCTATAATAGGAGCAATAAATTAAACGGTACACTATTGAGCTCTCTAGCAATTATTTCACCATGGTTTCAATTGAAAAAAAAATATTTGGATTTTTTTTTTTTACAAAAATAGGTTACGTGTACTTTTTACTCGACTGGAATGATATTAATAGCTATTTACGATACAAGGGTTGTCAAACAAAGGAAGGCCGATATCGTAGATATTTGAGGCCCGAGCCGCAGGCGAGGTTTGTTTGTCTCCCTTCGGTCGTGTTTCAATTTATCACCACTCGTTGCGAATTTCCTGTTCGCACGTGTATCGTACAAAGTTTTAAAGTACATATGGCTCTTTAAAGTTTCGACATTATGCACGTAATCTGCTGATTACCGCACTCGTGCGGTAAAGTAGCACCATATGTACTGTAAGATATTTTTTGTGTTTATAATTTTATTCTAGCTGTACGTCGGCGTAATTGATATGTCTACTATATAGGTTTTTAGTTGCAACGGTTACTGAGCTAACCCGCGGGCGGACAGATGGACGGATATGAAAAACTATATGATAGGGGTTACATGTTTACTACGGAACCCTAAAAAGGACTACTAAATTGTATTTGAGACGCGAAATCTGTTTCGAACTTACGTTTTTTCATATATTTAATTTAATAGGGTCGGAGACCTGGAAAGTATGTGGGGTTTTACGCTTTGATTTTTAGTGTACCGTACCGAAATTGATCCAACACAACAGAGCCGGCGCCCGTCTGTCAGTCGCAGTCAGTAAAATTTTCTTCGTCAATATCAAGAGTAATTTTGATTGCATCATCATCTCAGTCGAAGGACTTCCACTGCCGGACATAGGCCTCCCCCAAAGACTTCCACAATGACCGTCGGAAAGGTTCTCGAGTGGCAACCACGAACCAGAAGGCAGCCCCCCCCCCCACACGGTGGACTGATGGCCTGGGAAGGGTCGCGCGTGTCTGCTGGGTGCGGGTGGCGCAGGACCGGTCATTTTGATTTAGAGTGCAAATAATAATGAATTCTGTATAATAAATAATTCCTAACAACACTTTAAAACACGTTAAGGTATTATTTTCATTCTCATTAAAAATATATGCTTAGAAGTACGTGTCGCTTAATTGATCTTTGCACTCAAGCAGAACTTTTAATATACGAGTAGGTAAATTTGTTTGAAGTTACGAATTCGAATAAACTCCGACAGTCAGAGTTAACCGAATTTACCTATTGCGTATTTGACAACATTGAATTTGCATTAAATAATACTTAGTTATTTCACAAGAATGCCACTTACTTAACACATTTCCTTTAAGAATACTAGGAAGTCGTTTAAATCGACCGAGAGAACTGAAAGTCTCCGCTTCAGCTTAGACTCTATTATTTCCTCACTTCAGCGCTCACTCCTTTCTTTCTCATATCCTCTCTCACTCAATCCATCCATCGCTTTTTGGGCCTTCCAATCGCTCTTTGTTCTTCGACATTCAACCCTAACATTCTTTTGTCAATATGACATTCATCCCTCCTCATTAGATGTCCAGACAATGCTAACCTACTGCTCCTTATTATCTCTGTCATGGGTGCCACTTTCAAACTCCTCCTTATATACTCATTTCTAATCCGATCTTTCCTCGTCACTCCACACATCAATCTCAGCATTCTCATCTCAAATGGGTGCACTCTTCTTTCATCCGTCACTTTCGTTGCCCAACATTCTGATCCATACATTATGATCGTTTTATAAATTTTCACTTTATGTTTAAGGAGCATTCGTGGATCGCAAGCTGTACCAGAGACCTGTCGCCATTTCATCCGTCCTCCATTTATTCTATTTTTCACGTCACGGTCTATATTGCCGTCATCTTGGATTAATGATCCGAGGTACCAGAAGTCAGAGCAGACTGGTAGGGAATAGGGATACACCATCCAAGGCAATTTGGGAAAAACTGGATAAACCGCCGAAGTCGCAGAACAAGTGCTCCGTTTTGGTTCTGCTTATTTTTAATCCTACGTTCTCCAGCTTTTCCCGCCATTTTTGCTGATGCTTTACCAGCCTGCTCTGGACCTCAAGAGCATTATCTCCGACAAGAACAACGTCATCGGCAAACAGCATACACCAGGGTGCTTCCTCCTGTATGTCCGGTGTTAGAGCATCCATAACCATTTTGTTTTTGTTTTTTTAGACCAATATTATTTTTCCAGTATTTTTTTATTCACAAACACACATTTAGATTTGATTAACATATACATATCTAAAATTAATAGAAATGTAAGAAACTTAGAACTAAATATAAATAAATAAAAATAAAACTAAACTTCCCTCTAAAACATGTCCCCCAAGTCTGTTCCCCGCGGAACTGTGCCCATAAGGCTGGCTGCATTCCCCCGTTGCATGGCGATGCCTATTCTTTGTCCGAGGAATGAGCCAGCCCTAGGGTCATGTGTGGTTTCGATTAGTCTTTTTTTGAACTTTTAAATAGTATATGGGCATCCCGACTCCACGGCCCTAATGTCTCTACTGCAAAATCCGCAAATATGTGATTGTGCAATAGATCGGCATAACAATATTTGCGGCGTTTAAGGGCCTCAGCCGCTGCCGCCGCCCCGTCAGCCCTCAAAGATGTGGAGGCTAAATGAGACGGCGCTAGGGTGTCCACACAAGTGGCATCCCAAATAAGCGGTCGGCCCATTTGCCATGGGGTGAGGGTCATTCCATCGGGCCTCTTGCCGTCGTCGCGTCCCAAACCGGGTGATTCCAACGCGGCAGGCACGCCCGCGCTGACAAAAGCCCGACGGATGATGGCGTTAAGGTTGGCGTGGCGGGACAGGCGACCGCCGCTTCTTTGGTAGGAGAGGCCATGGTAGCCCAAGGTGTCCACTTCAGATCCGCAGGGACAGCGGTGGGGGACAACTAATTTAGCCCCTAAACGAAGGCCGACAGCCAACCTCAGGGAGGGGGCTGTTGTCTAGGAGGATTGCGCAGTTTCTAGACGGAAATGCGTGCAGCCAGAAACCAGATTCATGTTGGGAACAGGCTAGGAGACGGGCTTTTTCGGAGTTTGACGATGCTGAATCGAGGAGCCAATTTTGTACCTGGTGGGATAGCGGTTCGTCCCACAAACGCTGAATATGTTTTTTGAGGGCATTTCTTTACCAGGGCAAGCCGATCACCATGCATTTTCTGTTTCCGACAGGTGTGCTACCTCGAAGTCACGAAGTGACGGATGACAGAAATGCTGGTAAGGCGACACTAGATATTTGGCTTATGCCTAGGCCACCGAGCCTGATAGGCAGTGAAGCATGAACAAATCGTTGATGTTAATGTTAATGATTTTTTGTAATTGGAGGTGTATAATAGTATCTACCTTTTGAAAAAAAACAGGAAATCTGAAGAAAGGACTGCAACGCATTGCGTATGTGAATTTGGGGACAAATAGACAAAACCGAATGATAAAGAAAGCCATGTGCGAGTTGATTAGGAGTAGGCGGTCAGAGAGTTCAGAGAAACGTTGAATTTGGTTGTCAATGTAATCAGGGATTGAATCTTCAAAGACTGGGGCCCCGAGGAGATGCAACGAGCTCTTGGTCATTAATTTTATTCCAGGGCAATTATTTTGAAAATCTTCTAAAATTTGGGATGTTTGGAGTATCAGGGCTTATGAAAAGTTCGCATTTACTCATATTGAGTTCTAAGCCGATTTCGCTGAATTTAGAAACTAACAAGTGAAGGTCATCGAGGACGGAGCTCGCTTCACCGCCTATGGTGCCGTCGTCAAAATACCAGGTATTGAATTTAGAATTTAGAAACGAAATAATTGGGTGGATGACTAGACTAAAGATGGCTGGTCCGAGCGGATCACCTTGTTGACAGCCGACTGCGGAAGAAATTTGGTGGTGTCTATACATTAGGTTGGAGGGGTGTCTGTAACACTGCCAGAGGTAGGGATATAGACCGGAGATATTCCTTTGTATTTCTGTCAACAAAGCGCTACGGTTTACAGAATTGAAAGCATTTTTTATATCCACCTTGACAAGTATCTATTCCTTGCAGTTGTGTAGAAAAGTTCGGCAAGAATTGACAGCGGCTTCACAACCGCCCTTCGAGCCAAATCCAAGTTAGATTGGCTGGAAAATAGGCTCTAGATCTTGGGCGATGTATTTGCAACCGACTTTAGACGTTAGCCTTCTCAGGGTTGAGCTTATGGCGATTGGGCGAATGCCGCCGTCTTTTTTCCGTAGTGCGCACAAGTTGGCTCCATCGAGCGTAGGAACAACTTCTGCATTAACTTTGCCTGAAAGCATAAGATTTACGAGACGAGTAATACTCGTAAGTAGATCATCGTTCCTGCCGCCAGGACCACGAAATATCAGGTCTTTCAAGTGTTGGGGCGTTAGCCCATCTAGCCCGCCAGCTGAGCCGTTCTTGAAAGTCATGATGGCAGCCATAACAGCATCTTCGGTGGCTTGGAGACATGGGATGGCTGGATTAGGTGGGTCAGGATAGTTAGTTGTAGAGGGTGCTGCCGGGTGCTTATTTTGTAGCGTTGATAGAGTTTCGGGCGTATCAGGTGCTGAAGTATCGGTAGAAAACAGAATTTGCGCAGCAACTTTAAGATCTCCATCATTCACTTTAGCCTCGACAACCTTTATTATGTCACGTTCACGTGCTCTGGACGCGTGGACAGGTGCGTCTTGTGTAGCATCTAAGATGTTTGGATGGGAACAGTTAAATTTAATTTTGGAGGAAAGTGTATGATGGAGGTCTGTTTTGGGTACGTACAGGGTTTTATCGGCGAAAATAAGAAGAGTGTCCCAGGAAGAGGGCGAATTCTTACTAACACAATCATTGATCGCTTTCGAGAGGCTGGTAGCGACGGAAAACCTGGCACCTCTTGGAATTCGTTCGACTATTGGAAAAGACCTCGGCTCAACTTTAGAATATGCAACACCGAGTTTAGCGTTCATATTTTTTTTTATAAACAGTACTCATGATTAGAAAGCTTTCCACAAAATTACAAGTTGCTGAAACGTAAAAAAAAATGGGCAGTTTCTATACTAAAATCGGTAAATAATACCACGCCATGACAATCAGATGAGTTGGGTCACTCACGTCAATGGGGCGTAGGTATATCAAAAACCGAATCAGAGCAACCCACTATCCACGTGTTCTTGTCTGCCCTACCCCTAGAGTGTATATAAAAATTCGGAGGCGCAAAGGGAGAGCAGCCCTCGCCCGCCGTGACAAAGCGCGGGAACCGTGCGAGGTGGAGTGGCTGAGCCTGGTCGCCGGAGGCGACCAGCAAGGCGAAGCTGCGGAGCCGAGCATGGATGACCGTGCTTTGTTACGCGAGGGCGGAAGGGATGCTCGTCCCGCAGCGGCGGAGCTAAGGCGGAGTCCGACTGTCATGGCGTCATGTGTCACTAAAATTGAATATATTCCTTAGGGCGGCCACATACGGTCGGAATCCCGATTCGTAATTCCGTTTTGGAACATCGATTCGGAATTTTGAATGCAGTAAAATCCATACAAACCTATCACACACATACAGTAGTTTTCCGTTAGGATTCCGTATGGTAGCGTGTGCGTTTGGAATAACGCACGGAAAAAAGCCGTTCCGAACGCAACGCTTACATGGATATCGTACGAATCGCATCACACGTTCGTTAATTCCGAATGGAACGCCAGTAAAAATACTCTGTGGTGAGCAGTGGCGAGTGACCGCACAGTCATTTGTGTGTTAATACGCGTTTTTAAGATGTCCGACAAGAATTATTAATTATAACCGTTGAAGGTTACCCGTGCTTATAGGACACAAGGAAAAATAATTTATAGACATAAATTCAGATAATATTATTTAATTTCTGGATTAGCTCGTGATTTGGCCCTTTGTATATAAATTGACTGTCTTGTAATCTTTGGGTATTAAGAGGATGCACCCAATAACGGCGACATATTTTCGTTTTTTAGCAAGTTAAACCAACAATGCAATTGCAATCAGAAAAATCGTCGTCCATATTCGCTGATGTTTGAACTCAACCGAGCCTTGTTATTCCGTACGGAAATAAACATATGTGTGTGATGTATTTACGGAACCTTGAATCTATATTCCGAAACGGAATTACGAACCGATGATTCGGGATTCCGAACGTATGTGGCCGTCTTTCGATCACCGTAGATTTTTCATTATAACCTCTATACTGTCAATTGGTAGAAGGCACCATTCAGGCATTACTTGTTTGATCCAGAAAACAAATACAATCCATGTCCCTGGTGATGTTGCCGGCGCCCATACAACAACCAGTGTAAGTACAGATTATATAAAGTATGGTATGGCGTAACGTCGTTGGCACACACTGTACGTACATACGTAGCTTGCTAATAGCAGTGATTGACTTAATTTAGGTAGAGGAAATAAGTAGGTATAAGTTTCAAATGTGTGAGAGAGCGTAATACTCGCCAGCAAACTGTATATAAGTATACAGTTTGGCGAATGCCTACTTTTAATTTTATATTTTTGGTTAAATAAGTAAAAAATCCATCTTCCATCCAGCTTCTGAGCCATGTCTATAAGCTGTTTTCAAGAGTCATTACGAACCGTCTCGCACGCAGGCTAGATGACTTCCAGCCTCCCGAACAAGCCGGTTTCCGAAGAGGCTTTAGCACCGTAGACCACATCCATACGCTCCGTCAGGTTATACAGAAGACTGAGGAGTATAACCTGCCCCTCTGTTTAGCGTTCGTGGACTACGAGAAAGCCTTCGATTCGATCGAAACCTGGGCTGTACTACAATCTCTCCAGCGGTGCCAAGTGGACTACCGCTATATCGAAGTGCTGATGTGTTTGTACGAGAACGCCACTATGTCAGTCCAACTCCAGGACCAGAGCTCGAAGCCTATCCCATTGGAGCGGGGAGTCAGGCACGGAGAGTTATTTCTCCTAAACTGTTCTCCGCTGCACTGGAGGATGTTTTCAAGACTCTGGACTGGAGAAGGCTAGGCATCAACATAAATGGCGAGAACTTCACTCACCTTCTGTTTGCTGAAGATATAGTAGTCTTGGCTGAGACCATGGAAGATTTATATACAATGCTCAATGACCTCAGTAAAGCCTCCGAGCGAGTTGGTCTAAGGATGAACATGGACAAGACGAAGATCATGTCAAATGCCCATGTCGCACCAACTCCCGTAACAATCGGACACTTTACGCTCGAAGTTGTAGACGATTACATATACCTAGGACAGACTGTCCAGTTAGGTAGGTCCAACTTCGAGAAAGAGGTTAATCGTCGAATCCGACTCGGCTGGGCAGCGTTCGGGAAGCTACGGCACATCTTTTCGTCCAATATTCCGCAGTGTCTCAAGACGAAAGTCTTTGACCAGTGTGTGTTGCCAGTGATGACATATGGTACTGAAACGTGGTCGCTTACTATGGGCCTCATAAGTCACCCAAAGAGCAATGGAGAGAGCTATGTTAGGAGTTTCTTTGCGTGATCGCATCAGGAATGAGGCCATCCGCAGCAGAACCAAAGTGACCGATATAGCCCTCCGAATTGCTAAACTTAAGTGGCAGTGGGCGGGGCACATAGCACGTAGAACCGATGGCCGTTGGGGCGGAAAGATTCTCGAGTGGCGACCGCGTACCGGAAGGCGTAGCGTGGGCAGGCCTCCACACGGTGGACCGATGACCTGGTGAAGGTCGCGGGTGTCCGCTGGATGAGGGTGGCGCAGGACCGGTCATTGTGGAAGTCTTTGGGGGAGGCCTATTTCCAGCAGTGGACGTCTTTCGGCTGACATGATGATGATGAAGTAAAAAATCCATCTATTTATGATCTACGTTTACGCGCCTATTATATATGATTTTTTTATACACTTAAAAACAGCCGAGTTAAAGGTTCTCGGTTGAAAAATCGGATTTAGTTAAGCAACTTTTTAGGTAGGTAGAGTATAAATCTTATTAAACAGATAAGAGTAGGTACCTACATTAACCCCACTTGTCCCCCTTTTTAAAACTGGCAACCTGATATTATCGAATCACAGACTGAAAGTAGGTAACGTTTCCCATTCCTTGTATCTTGTTCTTTCAGCAAATAGTCGATATATTACATAAATATATTATAGTACCTGGCTGATAGAGCGAAAATTCTCATGGTTTCCGGAGAACACAATTTTTCCCAAAGATGAAACCAAGCTAGACGATATTTGTCCCTTTGAATTCCGGCATTGTAAAAATATCAACGAAATCGTTAGAACTGCTTCCGAGTTTCTCGAAATAAATAAATATACAAACAAAAAACACAAACCCACAACTTTATTTTCTCGAAATTGTTGTGTCCAATTTAATCATTTGGTCGCAAGTTAATTCCTGAACCAAAAATTGTCATAGCGAGGCAGAGCAGTACGCAAGTGTTCTCACCCGAGGGGCTCTCTTGCGCTTGATTGCGCGGCGAAATCGCCTCGCCACTAAAATCAACCTTTTTCCACAACTGCCCAACAAAAAAGCCCGTTTGTTTTAATATTTCGTGACAGTTAACCAATACGTTTTACTGTTCAGTAATGGAGCATTCAACGAGAATGTGTACACGTGTAGTACATTATATCTGCTACATTAAAATAATACATAAAGTTTGAGAAAGCACAGTCGAACCATAAACCAAATCATGATAATACTAGTGGCTCTGTGAGCTGTACAACTCGCAACTTTTTTTCTAACTTTTTTTTTCAATAACTGATTCGACAATAAAATCCGTATGATCAAACCCGCTTACAAAATTTCACGAAAATCTATTGAAAAATGCGACCTGTAGAGGAAAACAACCGAAAATCCTGGCATTCGGACATACAAAATAATAAATCGGTTTTTCTACATAACCAAGGACCCCTAGAACACCGCTGCTGCTGCGCCGTCGCGCCGCCCCGGCAACCATCCTCTATCAGTCAAGAGTGACAGAGCTGTCATAATTATATAAACTTTATTTATTCCCTGTGGTGTGTAGATATTTTAAGTGTTTTATATTTTATTTAAGTGTACAATGTCAGTACCATGCTCGCAGACCGACAGCCAGCGAAATAGTCAATCTCAGGATGAATTCGTAAAATGCCTCCTCTGTATTCATCCAAAACTTTTAAAAGGGAATCGATGTCTACAAATACACATAGGTAAGTTTTTTTATTTTACTTTTTATGATAGACTGACCAGCGATTGGCCTTAGTCTCACCTGATGGAAAGCGATGACAAGGCAAACCACACAATGCCGCATGTCTGATGTTCCAAAACGGAATTACGAATCGGGATTCCGACCGTATGTGGCCGCCCTAAGGAATATTTTCAATTTTAGTGACGCATGTCTGAGGTTATAATATAAGAAGTAAAATATGTTATATAAGCAAAGGTCCCAATAAGCAACAAAGGTCCCATTAAAGCCGACGTGGTCAAGAGTTACCGGGGAACAAATATACATAAAAAAGCAAACATGCAGACGAACTGAGAACCTCCTTCCTTCTATTGAAGTCGGCTAAAAGTGATGTAATTTTACCAAACAATATTTCATTAAGGGAAGCACCCCATACATGTAACCGGGGATGATTTTTTTTTTTCAATGCACATAGGTTTGTGGGGATAGGTCTCTAAAAAAAAAGTCGGACCACGCACAATAAGGGTTCCGTGCCGACGCCTCCTAATCTACATTTAAAACCACTATACAATACATTTAATCACAAAAGGTCGTATCTTCATAGGAAACTTACGACACTTACGCCCTTTTGTTTTGGCAAGACAGTTTTTCAGAAATAACTCAATAACCCTTAAACCTATCTTATTCAAACCAAAAATCGTTGAAAGGATGTATTGATGTACATCATCATGATTTTTTTCAGAATTTTAAACTTCATAGTTTGGAAATTAGAGAGTAGGACACACTTTTTACGACTTTGACAGCTAATATCTCACCAACGGTTGACTTAAATGAAAAACATTTTTTGATACCTGTATTTCATTCCTATTCGTAGATACCCCACACGCCTATGTACATTTAAAAAAAATTAACCCCTCTGGACTGTATGGGGTGGTCAAAGTCGTAAAAAGGTGTCCCCCCCCCGTTTTAAAATTCTGAAAAAAAAATTGAAGTGATGAACATTAATAAATATTTTCAACGAGTTTTGGTTTGAATAAGATAGGTTTAACGGTTTTTGAGTTACCGCTGTAAAACTGTCTTGTCTAAACAAAAGGACGTAAGTACCATGAGTTCCCTATGAAGATAAAACATTTTTCGGTTTTATGGAATGTATAGGGGTTTTAAATGTGGATTAGTAGATGTCGGCACGGAACCTTTCTTTGTGCGTGATCCCACACGCACTTGGCCGGTTTACGTACGTACGAGTGTCGTAGTGTACGAGTATGTTTGTTTGTTTTGTAAAGAATCTTCCATCCCATCTACCTAAGTGAGAAAAATCAAATAAATCCTTAAAGTTGAGGTGTTTCCCCTAAAAAAACCCAAGTACCGAACTAATCGTTCAAAAATCTTTATTGCCAGTGCTAGGTAGTCAAAAATAATGATGATTGTGGACATGTGGGTCGCGTGTTTTGAATTAATTCAGTGAACATGCGCATGAAGCGCGATATTATGAATGAGAGGCGTGAACAAAAAATTAATGCCATTTATCGGCCCGACACCTGGCAGGCAAGCCATCCGTTGCAGAGGGCATCAGCATCACGCATTTTATACGCAACGCAATTCACGCAATATGGATCGTCTAAAATACTTATCGATTTATCTGGGTTTTTCTGCGAGTAGTGTATGATTATACCTACACTCGCCAGCCAGCCAGCTTCATTTGTATGAGTATATTTTTCACAAACGTCAAATTTTCGTTCATTCGGTGCGTGATATACATACCTGTGATAACTGCGGGCACATTCTAGGGATTTAATATCGATAAAAAAGATGAGAATTAGATTTTAATTGTAACTATTACAAGTCAGAAGACTAAATGGCTTTTTTAACATTTGGTAAGTAAAGATCCATTCCGAAAACCAATATGTTTAAAATATGATTTGTATGGTGACATAGAAGGCACCTATGATTGAGATTTCATTATTAACTACATATAGCGTTACGAGCGACCGCAATGTCTGCATCCACGCGCCAAGTACTTGTTTGGATTGGCAATTTCCACTTATTTATATTTGGAATTTACATTGGAAACGCAAATAGCGTTGATGGGATGCGTGGGCAAGCAGGGCAGCGAAGTGCGACGCGAGATTAAAGGCTTTGCTCGGCAGTAGCCAAACAAATTGCCCATCTAATGGGCGCGCGGCGTGAGCCCACCGCGATTTCATCCGGATAGCTTGCAGCTACCGTATTGAAATCCCATTCGCGAAGCAAAACCGTCCCTCTTTATTCTACCGAAACTACACCAGTGTGACTGAGACAGAGCAGTGAAAATATTTTAGTCTTGTCGATTAGCGAGTGCGAATCGGAGATAGCTGGTGATAGCCTAACCCACATTTAAGGGGGTGAAGGCTTTTTTAGGCTTGGTTTGATTAGATTAAACCCAGTTTTGTTGATGCCAGCGCGAACTTAGATTAGTTTTCAAAAGGATTCCGCTTTTTAATTCAACAACATACTTTCCCGCTCGAGACGGATTCAATCACGCTTTTATTCGTTTATCGAAACTCTGTATCTCTACTGAAATATCGATTGGACAAATAATAGCGTGCACTGATACAAACGGCTGCAATTGAAGACGGGACGGGAAATAGGAGTGCGGGACGTATGGACTTCATCAGCTCGTTAAACTACAAAGGGGTCTGATCCTTTTCACCTTTGTGTGGCAATCGGCAAGCAAAAAAATGTTCACGTAGTTTCCGCTCATGTTGCAAGACCGAAGTGCAAGCAATAATGAACAACAACGGGGGTTAACGATGGAGTACGCGAGTGCAGGCGTACATCAGTGTAATGGCATTAAGCCGCTTATTATTCGTGTCGGGTGTACGAGTAAGTATGTAAAGTTTGATAGGACTGAAAAGAAATTTATGTGAGTACATTACCGAAATTTCAAATATATGCAAACCTCAAAATGAAAACGAAAACTAGACCTAGGTTTTAAATTTCACGTCAGCGTTTTGTTCGGTTAATAAAATATATATTATTGATAAAATAACAAGAACAATGAGTTTAAATCAAACTGTATATATTATTAAAATAATTAAAAAGTACATAGCACAATGACACGGAAGATTTCGTATAGCAGAGAGAGTGAACCTACTATAACAGCGCATCTACATTAGTTGCGCGTAACGCTTTGCTGTGTAAAAATATCAGGCGTTATTGGGGCTTGCGTTTATACTCCAACATCCTCCACTGGACGCAAACCCATTGCTTTGGTGAAGGCACCATGCTTTGGTTGATGCAGAGCCTTGGTCAGTACATCGGCCACCATATCTTGAGTCTTCAGATACTTCACAGTTATTTGATTGGAGGCAATCCTTTCTCTCACAAAATGGTAGCGGACATCTATGTGTTTGCTTCTAGCACGGTATGCCTCGTTACCTGAAATGCTAATTGCACTTTGGTTATCACAATATATTGTTACTGGTGATTGTGAAAGCTCTGGCCAAAACTCATCTTGTAACTGTTTTAACCAGATTCCCTCTTGCACAGCTGCAGACAAAGACATGTACTCTGCCTCTGTACTCGATAGTGGTTGGTTGACGTTTAGAACATGGCAGCACCCTGAAAAATAAATATGTATCCAGTACAAGATCTTCGGTCTTCAGTGTTACCAGCCCAGTCAGCATCACAATAGCCAGTGATATCCTCTCTATTTTTACAGAATGTCAACTTGTAATTTATCGTAGCCTTTAGATATCTCAAAACTCTCTTCAACGTAGTCCAGTGTTGAGCAGTTGGCTGGCTATTGAATCTACTTAGTGCATTAACAATATATGATATGTCGGGCCTTGTTCCCTGAGATAGATATAATAAGCACCCTATAGCTTCATGATAAGGTATATTTTTCAATATCTCTTCTTCACTTTGAGCTTTCTTTAATTGTATATTTGCTTCACTTGGAGTCCATATTATTTTACTATCTGACATCCCAAATCGACTTATGATTTTCTCTATGTAGACAGATTGATCTAATGATATTGTATTTTTATTGTTTTCTGTAATTCTGAAACCAATGCATTGTTTTGCTTTACCCATATCCTTCATACAGAAGTTTTCTTTCATTTTTTCCTTTATCATTGTTGCTGTTGTGTCATTGTTAAAAAAACACAGTAGATCGTCCACATATACCGTAATGAACAGGATATCAGTCTTGTCTAGTATTTTATAATAGATGCATGGATCAACTTTGGATCGAACTAATCCAATTTCCAATAAAACATTATTTAACTTTTTGTTCCACTGTCTGCTGGCTTGTTTAAGCCCATATATGGCTTTGTTCAGGCGACATACTTTATTCTCTTGTTCATAGTAAGGTGGCGGAGACATAAATATTTCTTCTTCTATATCGCCTTGTAAAAACGCCGTAACTGCATCCATTTGATGTATTTTTAATCCATATTTCGCTGCTAATCCAATCAGATAGCGAATTGATGAATATCGCACTACAGGCGCATAGATCTCGTTGTAGTCAATCCCCTTTCTTTGCTGATAGCCTTTAATAACTAGCCTCGCTTTGTAGCGTGTTACATCTCCATTTTCGTTCAACTTTGTTTTATACACCCATTTACATGGAATAACTTTCTTACCCGCCGGTACATCTACCAAGGACCAAGTATTATTTTTAATTAATGATTGGTATTCTTCATGCATTGCCTGTATCCATTCATTCGCCTTATCACTTTCCAGAGCTTCATCAAGACATTGCGGATCACTATTAAGCAAACTTGGTGTAGACTCAACATTCATACACATGTATGAGGTTGGTTTTAATTCATTGGTTTGTTTATTATGGCGTGGTCTAAGTATTCTTTTATACGACGGAGGAGTATGAAAGCTCTCATCACCATCAGGTACGTATGTTTCATCTGCAGGATTCTCATCTACTATAGGACTAGAGCTGGATTTTTCTGGCTCAGTCGGAGTCCCCGGTGTAATGGGAACATCTGCAGGATACTCACACACAGTAGAGCTTGAACTGAGCGTGTCTGAAGTTTCTAGTGAACGAGCAGTCTCATCTGCATCATCGTCACCATCACTATCATCATCATCATCAGACCTTGCTTCAGGCTGTTCGGTTAAAGGTAAGAAAACCTAATTTTTCTTCACATTTTTATCTTTCTTTTCTTTTTCTTCTCTTTGTATAACAACTTTTGTTTTTCTTTCAGGTGTTTCTGGCGCATAAGGAACCATATTTCTCTTTATGTTAGCTTCAAGAAATACTGCATCTCTACTCATGATAGCCTTTTTACTTTTAGGGTCTAGGAATCGGTACCCTTTAGTACAATCAGAATATCCCACAAAAATTAACTCCCTTGATTTGGCATCGAGTTTCTGACGTTTTTCTTTTGGTATGTGCACCATTGCTCTGCATCCAAATATCCTCATATGACTTAAGTCTGGTTGGCTTCCGGTCCATACTTCTTCAGGAGTGATGTAAGAGAGTGCACGAGTTGGCGAGCGATTTACAATGTATGCTGCGGTTGCCACTGCCTCAGCCTATAGGTCATTCTGTAAACCAGCGTTTAAAATCATGCATTTAGCGCGTTCAATGAGGGTACGATTCATTCTTTCGCTCCGCCCGTTTTGTTCCGGCGTGTATGGATTGGATGTCTGGTGCAATATACCATTCTTCTTTAAATAAGTATCAAATTTTTTATTAATATATTCTGTTCCATTATCACTGCGTACCACCTTTATCTTTTTATTCAATTCATTTTCTACACGACTTTTGAATTCTATAAATTTATCAAATACTTCAGATTTACTCTTGATAAAATAAACAAATACCTTGCGTGAATAATCATCAATAAAAGTTGTGAAATACCTGCATCCTCCAATCGAAGCAGTTTGTATCGGTCCACAAACATCGGTGTGGATGAGCTCTAGCAATTCATTTGCCCGGGAGCCACTGCTTGGAAAAGGCTTCCTAGTCTGTTTTCCCTCCAAGCATGAAATACATACACAACTTTGAGACGGCTGTGCTAATTTTACACCGGTAGCACAGTTTGGTATTTTATCAACATCATTGAAATTCAAATGACCCATCCGTTGATGCCATAAGTAGTTATCAGTCGCTGTAGTAGCTGTCATCGCTCTATTTTCATTACTATGAACATTAAGCATGTAGGTATCATTTATGAGACTGGCACAAGCCACAGTTATCCCAATTTGATTTTTTATCAGGCAGCCATCTTTATTAAAATCTACTTTACAGCCAGCTTTTATGATCTTACTCACAGATAGCAAATTTGTAGATAATTCGGGTATAAACAAAACATCTCTCACCTGAATTGCATCACAGTTGCCATTCTTATTTGGTACCTGTATTGATACATCTCCACAGCTTTCCACATGTAACATTTTATTGTTTGCAATCCGGGTGCTGTTCACTGGCGGAGCTCTCTCATTAACCAACCAGTCCCGATGTAATGTCATATGTTGTGAGACACCCGAGTCAAGTACCCAATCCATTTGATTATTTGACTGCATGGCTGAAAAGGCTGCTATAAAACCAGAATTATTTTTATTATTCTTAACCTCAGACTTCTTCTTGTGCCAACAATTCTTACTTAAATGCCCATACTTATTACACTGAAAGCATCGAGGGCCTTTAGGCTTTGACTGACACTGATTAGGATTTTTCACATAATTATTATTCCTTGAGTTTGTGTAAAAAGCAGTAGATTCTGTTTTTGTAACCTCTTGTAGAAGTTTAGTTTTAATTAAATCGGCACTAATTTTCACACCAGAACTTTCTATTCCCATTATCATTGGCTTGTAATTGTCCGGCAAGCCTGCTAACATCAGTGTCCCGAGCCACTCATCATCCACTTGAAATGATATGTTTCGTAATTTATGAGCTGATAACATTAATTTATTTACGTAATCTTCCACGCTATTGCTTGTGTCTAGCGTTGTATTTATCAAGTCCTTTAATAAACCAACTTTTCGAAGTAGACCAGAATCTTGAAAAGCTTGGGTCAAATTGTCCCATACTTCTTTTGCCGTCTTCGCCTCTTGTATATGAACATACAACATGGAATCTACTAACAGTATAAGCTTTGATTTCGCCTTCAAATCCTTCTTGGGGTCTGTTGCCGTACTTTCTACACATTCCCAAAGTTCTTCATGTTGTAGATATGCTTTAACGGCAAAACTCCAACTCGTCCAATTATCACGGCCAGTGAGCTTTTCGATGGTCATCATGGGACTACTTGATGCCATATTTTATCACTTTCTTAAGCTGAAAAGCTAAAAAAAAGAAACTCCGGCGACCGTTACTTGCAAGTTTTTTTTTGGTTTTGAGGTTAACTTTGTTTATGAAATTGATTTTACACTGAATTACTTGTTATTTCACTAACTAACTTTACAGTTAGGGCTGGGCCCATAACCTGATAAAATAACAAGAACAATGAGTTTAAATCAAACTGTATATATTATTAAAGTAATTAAAAAGTACATAGCACAATGACACGGAAGATTTCGTATAGCAGAGAGAGTGAACCTACTATAACAGCGCATCTACATTAGTTGCGCGTAACGCTTTGCTGTGTAAAAATATCAGGCGTTATTGGGGCTTGCGTTCATACTCCAACAATTATAAATGTAAAGTTCCAGTATCGATTCGAGATCCGTTTTCGACCTTTCGCACTCGGAGCAGTATGTGCAGGCAGTGAAACCGGTGGCGATCTAGATTTATTGACTGTACCTTCACGTCGCAGTCATAAATCTGGGGGCGTTAGCAGCTCACGCTGAAGTGGCCATAGCACGTACCAGCCCGCTATCACTTATGGACACATGACATATAGCACTTTTGTCAGGTGCCAGTTCAACGGTCTCTTTACTTAGAAAACGTTTAAAAATTGATCGGTACCTTTCAGTACGACATGCTATGGCATTTATTTATTTATTTATAAACTTTATTGCACAAAATATTATTTTACAAATGTCGGGCTTAATGCCAAATGGCATTCTCTACCAGCCAACCATTATAGAGGGGAATAATATAGGATGGGCTAGAGGACTACGAAATAATTAATAAGAAATATTCAAAACAAAACACACACACAAAATTTAAAAATAATCTTCACACTTTCAGCACCGAGAAGCCGATTATCGGGTACTCTGTTCGTAGCTGCTACGGGCTACAGACGAGAAATACGAGCCTACGAGTGAAGAAGAAAGTGTTCTGGCAGTGTTAGTTCTTATAGTTTATACCCCAATCGCCGTATCTGTTAACTCTGACCAATAGAACATACCCTTTAGTCGTAATTATACTGGGCAAAAGCCAGTCGGCACTACTATATGCTTGCCCATACACATTGAACTTGTTATCCTCAAAGGCATGTTTTCGAGTGTCCGCAGTAGGTAATTGAAGACAAATTCTCCAAAATCTGACTGGTATGTGCATCAAAAGACTGCGCAATCTCAGGTGCGGTACAGAGTATTGCTAAACCGCAATCGGACTGGACGGAACATATGTGCTTTTAAACGTATGTCCGGGGAATAAGATTGAAATTACTTTAAGACTCACCGTATGTAACGAATACCTACAGAGGTATTCCATTTAGAGCAAGATTTGTTTCAACGGCAAGGATGTTTCCACGTCAATTGATAGTTTCTCAAATAAACCATCTGGTGTAACAATATACCAAGGTACTCACGGGTTACTTTGCTTTTTAAAGTATGAAAAGGCATATACAAAGGAAACCGGCTACAAAACAAGAGTCCGGGCTCCCAGCACTGAAAGTTTGAAAAGATTTAGTTAAAATTAAACAATATAATTTAGTTGAAGGAATACGTGCCTAACAGTGCAGTGGTCTTTCTCACAACTGACTTGTACTCACCTGTCTGTCACCTCACACCTCACCCGTTTCTAAATGGAAACTATCCGTAAATGGAAACCTTTTCTAAAAGTAATTTGTCAAATTTTGTCATTTTCAGGACAGGTGGGACGAGTTGGTTTGTGAATAAAGGATGATTCACAGTAGGCCGTTCCGTGTCCGGGCCGGCCCGTTTTCTTCTAGAGAAATACGCCGGCCATTGCGTTTGCTGTCATAGAAAACGGGCCGGCCCGGACACGGAACGGTCTACTGTGAATCATTCTTTAGAGGGCAGGTTGTCATAGACAGACGTCGCAACACAAAACAGGGCGCTATTGCGCCAATTCACATCACTTCAAATCGCTTAGCAAGCGGTGTGAAGGCGGGTTGGACCAACATACGATTACAGACCGATCAGCGTTGAATACGGCACCGACAAATGCCATCCCATAGAAACTCACGATGTTTGGTGAAACCCACCCTAAGTAAGTAAGTCAATCACTTTAGTTTATCGATATTCTAAAAATATTTTTCAATGTACATTATGTACCAATTTGAGTGCAGAAAAAAAATTGTATATTGTCACATAATAAGTGCTCATAAACAAAATGCAAACAATAAATATATTACAATTTGGTGAAATTATAGAAAAAAAAATTGAGAGCAGATAATTTAATCATATTCATACATTACGAAACATAAAACATAGATACTGAACAAAGTTACAAGTTTAATAGTATATTACTACAGAGGCCGGGACGAAAGGGGTTGCCGGCCGAAGATGATAGGTCTGAGGCGGGCAACCCCATATTTCCCGCCGATGTATGTGTAGTGCTATTCTCAAACATGTAATAGTACATTACTGCAGAGGCCGGGACGAAAGGGCAACCCCATATTTCCCGCCGAGGTATTTAAAGTGCTTTTCTCAAACATGCAATGAAATAAACAACAAAAAAATCTAAGTTATATTTGAATACGCATAGTGGCAGAATGTCATGATGCCTGTGCCACAAATTTACGTGGAATGAAAATTTAAAAAGAGAACTTTGCCGGTCTAGGCCTGCAAGCTTTGTATGAAATTCCATTAACGACATCTTACACAATCTAAATATATAAAAGAAGAAACTGACTGACTGACTGACTGACTGACTGACTGACTGACATATCAACGCACAGCCCAAACCGCTGGTCCTAGAGATTCCAAATTTGGCACGTAGGTTCCTTATAAGGTCTAGGGGTGCACTAAGAAAGGATTTTACAAAATTTAACCCCTAAGGGGGTGAAATGGGGCTCCGAAGTTTGTATGGGGAAACAAGATTGGCTGGACTATTTTATTCGAAACTTCACAAAAGTATTTCTAACGATAAATGAGTAAACACGTGTTTCAGGTTTTCTGAAAAATCAACCCCTAAAAGGGGGAAATGTGGTGACAAATTCTGAAAATCGACATGGGTATTGTTTTTATGGTTTATCGGGTCGCTGATAACGAAAACAACAATGATTTTGAAATCCCACGTGGAGGACGTGAAATACCATCCCCCCTGTTGGGGTGCGAGGGGGGATGAAATGTCTAAATATTAATATGGGTGTCGTTTTTATGGTTTTTTGGAACGTTCATTACGAAAATGGCATCGATTTTGAAATTTAATGTAGTGGACATGAAAACTTTTGAAAGTTTGTGCCAAATTGCAAGAAATAACTGACTGGCTGAGCGAGTTACATATCATCGCATAGCCCAAACAACTGGTTCTAGAGATTCTAAATTTAGTATGTAGGTTCCATATAAGGTCTAGAGGTGCATTAAGAAAGTACTTTTCAAAATTCAACCCATAAGGGGGTAAATGGGGGTTCGAATTGTGTGTGGGGAATCAAGATTAGTTGGACTATTTTATTCGAAACTTGACAGGAGTATTTCTAACGTTAAATGAGTAAACATGTGTTTCAGGTTTTATGAGAAATCAACCCCTAAAAGGGGGAAATGTGGTGACAAATTCTGAAAATCGATATGGGTAGGTATCGTTTCTATGGTTTATCGGGTCGCTGATTACGAAAACAACAATGATTTTAAAATCCCACGTGGAGAACATGAAATACCATTCCCTCTGTTGGGTTCCAAGGGGGTTGGAATGTCTAAATATTAATATGGGCGTCGTTTTTATGGTTCTTTGGGTCGTTAATTTTGAAAATGGCATTGATTTCGAAATTTTATATTGCGGACATGAAAACTATTAAAAGTGTTTGCCAAATTGCAAGAAGAAACTGACTGACTGAGTGAGCGACATATCAACGCACAGCCCACACTACTGATTCGAGAGATACCTACATGCCAAATTTGGCATGTAGGTTCCTTATAACATCTTAAGGTGCATGAAATGCCGTGAATTCCCTATGAAGACACGACCTTTTTTGATTCAATGTATTGTAAGTAAGTGGTTTTATTAATCAGTGCCGTCCGATACGATTTCGATAAAAATCGATATTTGAGCGTCCGAGAGGACTCTTAATAGGAATCCGAGGTAAACTTTGAATAAAGTAACTGCTATATTAATTTTCGTTATTTCCGTTGCAATTTCGTTCAAAATTGATATCTGAGCGTCCGAGAGGTCCCCTAATACGACTCCGAGGTAAAAAGGGGATAAGTGGCAGCCATATTGATTTTCTTAATTTCCGTCCCAATTTCGTTCAAAATAGATATCTGAGCGTTCGAGATGTCTCTTATTACGAATCCGAGGTAAAATTTGGAAAAAGTCGAAGCCATATTGATTTTGTTCATTTCCTTCCCGATTTCGTACAAAATCGATATCTGAGCGTCCGACAGGTCTCGTAATACGAATGCAAGGTAAAATTTGGAAATAGTGGCGGCCATATTAATTTTCTTCGTTTCCGTCCTGATTTCGTTAAAAATCGATATCTTAGCGTCCACAAGGTCTCTTAATACGAATCCGAGGTAAAATTTGGAAAAAGTGGCAGCCATATTGATTTTCTTCATTTCCAAACCAATTTCGTTCAAAATCGATATCTGAGCGTCTGAGAGGCCACGTAATACGAATCCGAGGTAAAACTTGGAAAAAGTGATGGCCATATTGATTTTCTTCATTTTCGTCCCGATCTCGTTCACAATCGATATCTGAGCATCCGAGAGGTCCCCTAATACGACTCCGAAGTAAAATTTGGAAAAAGTGGCGGCCATATTGCTTTTCTTCATTTCCGTCCCGATTTCGTTCAAAATCGATATCTGAGCGTCCGAGAGGTCCCCTAATATGACTCCGAGGTAAAATTTGGAAAAAGTGGCGGCCATATTGATTTTCTTCTTTTCTTTAACAATTTCGTTAAAAATCAATATCTGAGCATCCGAGAGGTTTCTTAATACGACTTCGAGGTAATATTTTGAAAAAGTCGCAGCCATATTGATTTTCTTCATTCCCTTCCCAATTTCGTTTATAATCGATATCTGAGCGTCCGAGAGGTCTCGTAATACGAATCCGAGGTAAATTTTAGAAAAAGTGGCAGCCATATTCATTTTTATCATTTCCGTCACGATTTCGTTCAAAATGGATATCGGAGCGTCCGAGAAAATTCTTAATACAAATCCGAGGTAAAATTTGGAAAAAGTGGCAGCCATATTGATTTTCTTTATTTCCAACCCGATTTCGTTGAAAATCAATATCCAAATGTCCGAGAGGTCCCCTAATACAAATCCGAGGTAAAATTTGGAAAAAGTGGCGGCCATATTGATTTTCTTCATTTCCGTCCTGATTTCGTTCAAAATCGATATCTGATTGTCCGAGAGGTCTCTTAATACGAATCCCAGGTAAAATTTGTGTAAGTGGTGGCCATATTGATATTTTTTTTGTCCCGATTTCGTTCAAAATCGAGATCTGAGCGTCCGAGAGGTCTCTTAATTCGAATCTGAGGTAAATTTTGGCACTCCATGCATGCCAGGCATTGTAAAAAAGGATTGGGTTTTAAAAACGACATAGAGGTTTCGATATTTTTTCCATTTAAATCAACCTTTAAATTTTTTTTTTATCGTATGGCATTTATTTACGAACCGTGAAATCTTCGGGAAGACAAGTAGGGTTGCCAGTTTTTGATGCACTTTTAGCACCATCCAGGGGTCACGTGTAGGGTAACGGTGGGTACTCCTTACGGACGTAGTGCAACTTCGATCCCCCTTTGTCAAGTGAGTGGACAACTTGACTGTTAGAAGTTCTCAAGCCGCCCGAAGGCCTCTAACTTGGCTTAACGACTGCTGTCGTAAACAGCAGCCGGGATCAACGGCTTAACGTGCCTTCCAAAGCACGAGAGCGCTCAGTTAGTAATTACTCATAGCGGTCACCCATCCAAGACCTGACCTGCACCCACATTGCTTAACCTCGCATACCGCACGCGGTAGGCGGGTGCCGCTGGGCCACGAGCGCTCTGAATTCTTGATAGTTTGTGCCAAATTTCAATTCAATCGGTCTAGTAAAAGCAACTTGGTTGTAACAGACGGACTAACAGTAAGGAGTGCGAATGAAAGTGAAGCCAAATTTTCTTTTTGGATGCTCCTTTTAATAAATCACAATCACCAAACTTCGTATACCGAAACTCCCAGAATGTAACAACTACTATTCTGGAAACCGCATCTAAATCGGTTAAGCCAAACGCGAGATAATCTTGGACAAACATACATATATACCTACATAGATATATACGGGTCAAACAGTGAACCTCTTTTTTGTAGACGGTTAAAAATTACGCTTAGTACGCGGGCGAAGCCGCGGGCAAATGCTAGTACAACAATATAACATCAATATTTCAATGCATATTTGAGAAATAAAATAAACAACGATCAATTACTGAATTAGTTATTTAACAGGATAATTACCAGGGGTAGGAACTCTCGTAGCACTTTTGAGCTGTCATAGGGACTTCTCATTTATCGACTAACGATCTATATATTATATCGATACATTATAGAACACAACATGTTGATGAAGATTAACAGTAGAGGTATCCAACAGGCGGTCTACGTTTAAAAATTCCGTAAAACTTACCAGTAATGTAAAAATCTCTGTGACAAAATCTTAAACGCCGCCTTTGACTTAAATTCTGCTATCACTTCTGAACCACAAGAGACGGTACTAGGAAAAAAGATCGGTAATGTATTATTATCTTTAATCTGTACTTTTGATATCTATATCCAAACAACTCGTAGGTAATCATTTTGACAATATGTTTTATTAATAAAAATTCTCCCTTTCGCGGGAAAGAGCATGGCATATTGAATATAATCATTGCTTAAGAGGATGAAAAGTGGGTGGAAGATTGAATGGGAGAGCAATAATTACGCCTGCGCCTTAAGCAATATATTGCAATTATTTCTCTAACCACTCGTCACTTGATTTCAGATGTTAAAGGGTTGTCTAAATTGTTTCTTTTTTTTAATACCACGTCGGTCGCAAACAAGCGAACGGCCCGCCTCAAGGTAAGCGGTTAGAGTAGCCCATGGACGAGACGATGCTGACCCTAATCTACACTAAACCGTAAAAAACCGGTGTGCAAAGAAGGCAACTCTGGTTGCCAAAAGCAAGTGAGTGGCTAAGGCGATTTCGACTTCTACGCGGGCGAAGTCGCGTGTGAAAGCTAGTATGGTATTAAATAACCATCTCATTCTTGTATAGCTTATTTTAGATCCTAAATAATTATACATACAATCTACTAGTGCAAATAAATAATTTATCTATCTATGTATCTACTATACAGGATGTTTCCTGTAATATGAGCAATAAATTTAAAGGACGCTTCCTTAGAACATCTGCAGTAACCTCTTATATCCAAAAAAACAATGTATTTTTTCAGTTGGGAGAAATTTTTATATAAAGTTATGATCTCCAAGTAATGAATCTTGGCACCCAGAGATTATAGCGCGACAATCAATGCTGATTTTGAGGTTGCTTCAAGTTATGACTCATAATCGTGGTCGCATTTTTGGTTTAAAAGTATATTTATAGGGTATTAAATTTTTTTAATAATTTTATAGTGTTTTTTGAATAAATATGTATTAATATCACTACAGTAGTGTAAAAAAGTACACATAAACAACATTTGCGAAAAAAATAAATAAAAAAAACATTGTTTTTTAATTAAAATCCATTTGGAAGTAATTGCTGGAGAGCTCAATTACCGTTTAATTTATTGCTCCTATTACAGGAAAAATCCTGTATATTATTTAAACCGGTTTAAACTATTATTGTATAAAAAATGTGTCTGGTCGGGGTTTTAATAATATAAATATTAAAAGCATAGAGAATATGAATTTTATACTGCTATGATTTAAGTAATTAAACTACGTAAACATATTACCTGTGTATACACAGCCTTGTATTACCTTGCATAATATTCTATTTACATAGGTTCCCAGAATAACTACTAGATATAGTAAATATTGCAAACCAATAACGAAACACCAACCTTAAAGTTACGATAAAATTATTAATTATAACATTGAAAATTATTTTACTAATTTGACAGCTTTAAACAAACTACGCGTAAATAGCTGTTTGTCGCATCAAGTTTGCGGTTGTGGTATCTGATCGTTTTTGTATAGTGATTTGCAATATTAGTAATTAATTTTGCATTTATATTATACTCGTTATAGCTTGCAGCTTGAATCGTGCACGAGTTTCATGACAATACCTATGTAACCATAACCACCCGCCTGATTAATGTACCTACTCTTTAAATGCATCAACCTAGCCCAAGCAACAACTTCATGTCATGAATATTATACGGAGTGTGGCCTATAATAGGAGCAAAACATTTGAAGGACGCTTCCTTAGAGCATCTGCAGTAACCTCTTGTGTCCAAAAAAATAGATCTTATTTCAATTGGGATAAGTTTCTTGGTACCACGAGATTTATAGCGCGGTGTTCAATGCTGATTTTGAGGTAGCATCTAGTTATGACTCATAATCGTTGTTGTATTTTTGGTTATAAAGGATATTTGTGGGATATAAAGGATAGTTATTTTTATCAATTTTTTGTGTTTTTTTAATAAATAGTTATTATAATAGCTCCAGTGGAGTAAAAAAGTACACGTAAGCTATATTTGCGTATACAAAACAAAATGTTTTGCAATTGAAACCATTTAAAAGACATTGCTGGAGAGCTCAATAGAGTCCCGTTTAATTTTTTGCTCCTTTTACAGGCTCCCTGTATTTGACGACCACTTTGGCTTAGTTGGTAGGGATCTTGTCCACGAAGCCGGAGGTCTCAGGTTCGAATCCCGCTCGGGGCATTATTTGTGTAATGAGAACGAATATGTGTTTGTATTTATTTAAGTATTTATTTATCTATACATATAAGTATGTGTGTATATCGTCGTTTAGTACCCATAGTGCTAACTTTGCTTAGTTTGGGACCAGGTCCGTTTGTCTATGATTGTCTACTCTGATTTTTTCATACGATTCCGAAAAATTTTGACGGCCACTATGTCGAACATACTGTATGCTTTTTACCTTTTTTGTTCGATCCCTGGCAACCTCTTTTATCTCTTGGTACGACATGACATTTACTTTACGCTTAATTTGCTAAACAACTTAGTCTTGTTCTCCCCCTGTTGTTACGTAGGAAATCGTCATGCCGCAAGAGGTGTCCTATCATCTTTCCTCTTCTCATTTCCAACTACACACACAACGTCTATCTCCACAAGCTTTTATTTAACTTCCATTGTTCGCGTATGAGTATATAAATTGTCATCGATCACTTGCCGATATCCGACTGGGTTGAAATTTGGGATACTTATTATTATTATTATTTATATATTTATTTTCCATATACGTATACAGAGTAAGGGGTAGAGCTTAGGTAAGTTAGGTGACAATACAATATTATGGCACCACGGAGCTGATCTGATGATGTAAAGTAAAGTAAAGTAAAGTAGTTTATTCTTCAAATTAGGCATATTACATGCACCTATGAACGTCAATAAACTACCACCGGTTCGGAAAAATAAACCTCTGCCACGAGAAGAACCGGCGTAAGAAACTCGGCGAGGTGTCATTTTTTCAAAACAATATACATTGTATAGTTAAATATAAAATTACAGTCTCAGTTACTACAAAAATAACAAGCTACAGTAGAAAACCTATTTTCGCGATAGATTAGCCGTGCAGGACACTATCACTGCCAAACATCCCTGTCCATGATGTAATCGTTTACCTTATAATATGCTTTTGAAATAAGTGTTTGTTTTACTACAGATTTGAATTTAGAATTGCTAAGTTCAGTAATGTGTTTTGGAATTTTATTGTAGAATTTAATACAATTTCCCAAGAACGACTTTTTCGCCTTTACTAGTCTATAGAAGGTTATTTTCAGTTTCCCAGTGTTTCTGGTGGCTATTGGTTTATCAGCGTTCGTTGGGAAATTGCACAAATTCTTCCTAACATACATTATTATTTCAAATACGTATAGGGACGGCAGGGTTAGAATATCTATTTCTTTGAAAAATTCTCTTAATGAGTCACGCGACCCCAAGTTATAAATTGCCCGGATAGCCCTTTTTTGCAAAATAAAAACAGTTTCAATATCTGCAGCTGATCCCCACAAGATTAGACCATAAGTAATTATACTATTAAAATAAGCAAAGTAAACTAACCGTGCCGTTGCCACATTGGTAAGCTGCCTTATTCTCCTGACTGCAAATGCAGCAGAGCTCAACCTACTTCCTATCGCTGTTATATGGGAACCCCACTGCAATTTTGAGTCCAATGTAATACCTAAGAATACAGTTGACGTAACAAATTCTAATGTTTGGCCATTAAGTTTAATATTTGTATCTAAGTTTCTATTTGACGAGTTCGCTAGAGAGAATTTCATACATTTAGTTTTTTTCGGATTCAACACTAAGTTATTGGCAGCAAACCAGTCAGATATCATGGACAGGGTATTATTTGGTTCAATGAGTTCAGTATCTTTCCTATTTACCTTGAACAGTAATGAGGTGTCGTCTGCGAACATTACAATGCCTGATCTTCGGCTTACCATATATGGTAGATCATTTACATAAACAAGGAACAGGAAAGGGCCTAGAATAGACCCCTGAGGTACTCCCATCTCTACCACTGTCTCTGACGAAAGGGCTTTATTTATCGCTACCTTTTGATTTCTCTGTGTTAAATATGATTTCATAAGATCCAATGCATGTCCTCTGATACCATAGAAATTAAGCTTACAAATTAAAGTTCCATGATCTACACAATCAAAAGCCTTGGAAAGGTCACAGAACACTCCAATGGCGTCATATGACTCTTCCCAAGACTGCAAAATAAATTTTATTAAACTTGCACCTGCATCAGTAGTTGATCTACCTTTCGTGAAACCGAACTGCTGTGCGTGCAAAATATTGTGTGAATTAAAATGAGAAACCAATTGCGTAAGCATTATTTTTTCGAATATTTTGCTAAACGCAGGTAGGATAGAAACTGGACGATAATCAGAAGGATTATCTCTATGACCTGATTTGAAAATAGGAACTACTTTACTACACTTCATTAAGTCTGGAAAAATGCCATTGTCTACACAACTATTAAAAATGAGAGCTAGAGTGGGTGCAACGACCTCGAGAATAGATTCCAGTACCATGACTGACACGCCCCATAAGTCCTCAGTCCTCTTTATTTTTAACATTTTAAAAGACTTCAGTACATCTAGAGGAGAAACATGATGAAATTTGAAAATATTTAGTGACTCTAATTTTACGTTCTCATTCAGAAGGGATTCTGCTATTGTGGTAGATGATGCCAAACTTTGAGTCGTGACTATAGGAATTTTGGAAAAGAAATTATTAAATTCATCGGCTACTTTTAGTGCATTAGTAATTAAATTATCCTCTATTTTCAAAGAAATCGTGGACTCTTTATTACTTCTCTGCCCAGTCTCTGTGTTTATTATTTTCCAGACAGTCTTGGCTTTGTTATCTGAGGACTTTATTTTATTATTCAAGTGCATTGCTTTTGCCTTTGTGCACACTGTTTTGAATAATTTGGAAATATACCCTAACATACTGATGGAAGCGTTCGTCAGTGGTGCAAGATCTCCTTTCATAAAGTTGGTATAAGTTATCTCTACTCTTTAGAATTCCGGTAGTTGCCCAATCATTAAATCTCATTTTATTGTTTATTTTAATACGCTTTTTACTACAAGTCCTATTAAATTCGTTACACACTGTATTCAGAAGCATTTTGAATTGATCATTCGGATCATTTGATTCTACCTGGGTGTTCGGCATGGCGACTAGTAGATTTGACTTTAGTAGTTCTAGTCTACTTTTACTCAGGGGTCTTATTTCTATAACGCGATCTGGAGGTTTTACTTCGCAAGGTAGCCTGACCATCTGAGCTTTATGATCCGACCGGACTCCATTCACTATGCTTCTGTCTAGATGAGGACAGTTTAACCAAATATTATCTATGCAAGTGGCAGAGGTCGGAGTAACTCGGGTAGGTGCTTCAAATAAGTAGTCAAAATTGAACGATTTAAAAAGAGTGATGTACTTATCTTTTTCGACTGATTGTGATAAAATATCGATATTAAAGTCACCACAGACCACTACTGGTTTTTTACCACTTATTGCTTTACTAAGTACATCCTCCATAATTTCTATAAAAGATATTAAGTCACCTGATGGTGGTTTATAAATGCAAAATATCAGATACTGATCCGTCTCTGCACAAGCAATCTCACAAACACGATCAACAGAACAACCTGAGAGGTCTTTACGTTCTTTAAAAGTTAACCCATTTTTCACTAAAATAATAGAGCCACCACCCTCTGCGGTAGTTCTGTTGAATGCGCTGGCCAATACGTAATTATTTACATTAAATTTCATCATATGATTCTTTAACCAAGTTTCTGTTAAGCAGACTACATCTACATTAAGATGGAGACAGAAGGTGCCCATAGCAACTCCTAAGCTACACAAATTAACCCATCGAGGGCTCATTAGAACCGTCCCAACGAGTAGTTAATGATTGTAGAAAAGTACAATCGTAGTAGTACATTACAGAAACATTACATTACAGAACAGGAAATTCGCAACGAGTGGTGATAAATTAAAACACGACCAAAGGAAGTGTTTTAAATCGACACGAGTTGCGAATTTCCTATTCGCATGTGTATCTTACAACGTTTTACAGTACATATGGCTCTTTAAAGTTTCGACATATGCACATAATCTGCTGATTACCGCACTCGTGCGGTAAAGTAGCACCATATGTACTGTAATAGTACATTACGAAACAAGTGCAGGGAACAGGATATTCGCAATGAGCGGTGATAAATAAAATCTGTGGAAACAAAGGCTAGTGGACAGTGTATAACTCATGTATAAAACTAATTTTATCCTCTACTTTATATCGAAATTGTCTCTGATAAAATGGCTTGTTTTATGCAATCTCAATCAACTACTTTATTTGCCAAGATTTTGGAAGATATTGGTCTTCCAAAACATCATTGACTTATCCACGAATTGCTATTTCCCGGGCACTGCAATAATGTGCTATTGTTGTCTCGAACTATAATTAATAATAATTTATTATAGAAACAATACATGTTTAATTTAAACAATTTGAAATATAAAACTAAAACTAACTACAATTGTACAATTGTGTTGATTTAAAAAAATATATATTACCTACTAATAGTCGTTCTGACTTTTTGACTTCTTTCAAAAAGGTAGGCTACAGCGCAAACCCTTGACCCGATCGTCTTTGTTTTAGGCTTAAATTGTAGCCGACTAAATTGTCCAGAGGAGTTTTGATCAAAATTTTGATATCATTCTTCGTTTCCAAAATATCGAGTGCCAAACTGAAAAAATCGAAGGAAATTGAATTTTTTTTTCACTATTTCGGCCAAAACTTTTTTCGTTCTGGACTTTCTCAAATAATTCTCTTTGAATCTTACACATCTCGTAAATACGCGTCTTTTGAGCCTAGTTTGAATATCATACCTTTACAACTCTCTGAAATATAAGGGGATCGCACTATTTCGTGAAAAGGGACCCTATACTGGAGCGAACGAAAAGACATTTTCAATGTCAAAAGGGAGTAGCACCATATGTACTGTACTGGTGTTACTGTACTGGTGCTACTTTACCGCACGAGTGCGGTAATCAGCAGCAGATTACGTGCATATGTCGAAACTTTAAAGAGCCATATATATGTACTGTAAAACGTTGTACGATACACGTGCCAACAGGTAATTCGCAACTCGTGTCGATTTAAAACACTCTGTACCTAAACAGCTACTACACATGCTAATACATATCCTTTGGTCACGGCAACAAAAATGTACCTTTAACCTTCTCAAAATAAAATAATAATTATTAAAATTCCCAAAGATTTAGTAGAAAAATAAATGTATGAAGTAATTTAAGAAAATGAATAATATTTCACAGGTTGATTTATTAACGATTGATTTCATTTTATTTCATTTAAATTATTTAATTTGATTTGATTTGGCGAAGTGATCGTCTAGTAACATACCCACGTTGTGTGCCGCGTAACTCAAATTCTTTAATGTGAAACAAACAAGATTCGAACTCCTCACTACCTCACCTACAGCCTAGCCCTAGCCTAATATTTCTACAGAATTGCACTACCCATTTTCCTAAACCTATCACTATTTTGATTATAGAAAAGATTAAGTACTGATCTTTGCTTTACCTACTGTATGCTTCTTTATACAGGGTATCCCAAGAAGTAGTGATATACTGAAGCTGGGAGGTAGAGGACCTAGAGGGCTATCTGAATCACCCCCATGTATGTTCCGCGATTTTTAGTATTTTCGGAGTTATGAATTTTTTTTTAATTTTTCACCTATTGCCGCGTACGATGAGATTTTTATTTATGGTGACGTGAATTATTGCGGTAGATGCTTGATTTTTTTTGTGTGCTAAGCTGATAGATAGGCCAATTCAATATGGTAACATTTACTAACGTTAGATCTTTGAATGGCATAAAAAAAATGAAATGCCAAGAAAGATAAAATTACCCAGTATATTCACAACTTCAAGGGCCCTTAAAAAAATAAAATCACATAAAAAATAATTACCGATTGGCTTTTAAAAACTTGCTCTATCTATCAGGTAGCTACCCTGAAAATTTCATTTTATTATTAATAAGGCTTCAATCAAAAAATTGAAATCTAAATGTGGTAAGTGCACAATTTTAATTTACATAATGATTAATGCAAGCAAAGCAAAACCTTTCTAAATAAATTTCGTTCTAAATCACGCACTGGCCATCAATAGAAAAAGAACAAAAAACAAAAGACGGTTAACGCATGAGAAAATATTCACGTTGTTTGGTCATCGTTGTTATTTTTCAATAATTTAAAAATTGTGTTTTAATACTGCTAATTGTTCGTTTCCCTAATCATTTTGGCTATTCATATGGACTTTGACTTGCATTACGATTTGGATTAGTGTTATTACCTGGAATCGAAGAGTTGGCATCATTTAACTGGACTTGAGTTTGCGTGTAAGTGATCATGTTTACTTCACGTGATTACGCAGAAATGCATTACTATTACGGTTATGCTAGGGGGAATGCGGCGGAAGCTTCAAGGCTTTTAAAGATAGGCAAATTTTCCTTAAAAGCCATAATTTTCCCTAAATCAAAATTATTTCATCATTAAACACTGATACTCAATTTCCTAGCCAGCTAATAATAATTTTGATTAATATTGTATGGTGCAACTCTTTCACTACCATACAATGCTACTGCTTACGCCTGGATGGGTGACAGACCTCCTAGCTACGTATTTATACCAATTTTATTTTATTGAATTTTTAATAGGTAGTTTTATCTGATATCTATGAATCTACCAATGCTTCGTAACCTAGACTTGCTGATGAGAAGAAGCATCAAAGAAACTCACTAGGTATTCATATCGATGATTAGAGGAATCATCTATTAATTTAAGCTTTATAAATAAATATTAGCAATTTATTAGTACTGACGCTAACATTCCTATATACAAGAGTTGAGGTACAAAGTTGTACCTAATGAAAACAAACCACCTTGTCACTAACTACCCTATAAACCTAGATTCCATAAAGTGGTACACTCAATATCGACTATTCAGGGCAATTCATATGAAATATTTGAACCTAATCAATACCTTAAATAGTGAGCACTCATTTACTCATGATAAATATGTGAGCATTATTCCACTCTTTATAATAGATAAATGGACCTGTAGACTGCTCCGCCTGCTACAATGTCTAGAATTATCTCATCTTTCTGAAACAATTATATATCCTAATCATAACTGGAATCATAATAACTCAAAGAACAAAGTAAATTAAATGTAGTTACACCTTTAAACCAATATTTCACATGTAGCCCATGAAACCCCATACTTAATAACCACACTTGGAAACCATTATTCACAATTGACCTTTACCTACTTATTTACGTCTACCAAACTTCCTACAATCACTAACAACCTATTAAATGAAACCTAGTTCCCTAAAACCAGCCCTAATAATTATTTAGCCTTAACAGCCTATTATTACCTACTACAAATTACTCGTACTTTATACCTAACTCTACTCTCAACTAGTCCCTACTCTAGTGTAAGCTAAACCCCAATAATTATTTATTAGTGTTATGAAATGTGAATCCTACTATAACCTAAGCTGTAACGTTCGGTAGGCTAGACCGAGATAGGCAACCTAAAGCCTGTGTATTGTTCCATTAACAACTGTCCGAAGACTAAAGGGATCAGTGAATTATGCGCCCTAACGTATATAAGGTAAGTACATAAATATATTTAATAAATAACGAACTTCAGACACACACAAGATCTCTACGAGTGAACTCCGTTCATAGCGGTCGACTTATTGGAAATTGCGACCTTCTCGCATCAATATGTGGCTAGACCCCAAAGCACGTAAGAGTATATCATCATCTATGTTGGTAAAGAGATGATGACAAGCCCTCTTAAACTTGGTAACAAAACTAATAGGATTCCAAGCTGTAACTCTTTATCACCTCGACGGTGAGACCCAACTTGTTAAATAGACCATGCTATTCGGACATTGATCTGGCTCGATATCAAATCAAAACACACAAAAATCATAACATAAAATCTAAATTCACAGTTGAATAACTCACCATAATTTAAAATATTTGCACCATAATGAACCACTTAACTATGATTTTTTTTTTTTTTTTATTTAGTCAAGGTTTATCAACAAATGTTTACACCGATGCTTAAATTAATTTACATAAGTACTTGTTTCTACGAGTAGTGTAACAATTACTTAAAGATAAACTCCACATGCATAATTTGTGAAGATAAAACTAAAATTAACAGATTTGTTTTAGCGTACGATAACAATAATAAGTGTTCGTAGCCTCTTATTATGTACAGTCTTATTGCATAGATTTTACATTAAGTAAACAATATTCGTTTAGTTGTACTTTAAGATAATATATCGCTTCAAACATAACGTCGAATCGACAAGTTTCTAGCTAATTACTGTTTTTTTTTTCATAAACATGTTTTAAATAAGTTAATATTTTCAGAACCTCTTAAATGTTTGTGTGTTTTCTTACAGCTGTACGTAATTTGCTAGGCGGGTCAAAGTGGATATCCACATCATGACTACAAGTGTTGGCTATCTGACATAGCCTGCTAACTGGCGAATTCCTACCTAACACTGAGCTTCTGATCGGTGGACGAAAAGGTGTAACAGGATTACGAGGGAATCTAGACGGAGCGCGAAAATGAAGAAGACCTAACAGTTGTGCACAATCAACTTTATTACATAGAATTTTGTGTAAAAATAATGCATCCAGAATTGCTCTACGTGTGTCAAGGGAGTCAATTTTAAAATATTTCAATTTTCGTGTGTAGGATGTTTTCCTTTTAGCTAATGATGCTGCTCGCTCATGATATGCTAGGTGTCGGATGAAGCGTTTTTGTATCCGTTCAAGTCTCAAGGAATGTGTTGCATAATGGGGTCGCCAAACTACACTGCAGTATTCCATGATACTCCGCACTAGACTATAATAGAGCATTACTTTTGTTTTGCTTCGTTTGAAGGATTTTCCATTTCTAATAACAAACCCTAACATTTTGGATGCTCTCTTGACTGTGTTTTCGATGTGAGGTATAAAGGAGAGCTTGGTATCGAACAACACTCCCAGATCCCGGATGACTTGAACTTCTTCCAGCTTGTGGTCATTAATGTAATAGCTGGATGGAGTCACACACCGTTTTCGAGTGAACTTTATGTGAACACACTTATTTGAGTTTAAGTGCATGAGATTATGTCGGCACCATTCACTAAGCCTATTTATGTCATGCTGGAGTCATGTTGCATCTTTAGGTGAATAAATGGTGCGGGCAAATTTAAGATCGTCTGCATACATGAATACTCTGGAATTACGAAAAATGTCCGTTATGTCATTTATGAATATGTTAAATAATAAAGGGCCCAGGTGTGAACCCTGTGGGACTCCTGAAGAGATAATACGGGTTGTTGATCGATAGCCGTTCACCACCACGTAGAACTGCCTATCAGTCAAATAAGAACGAATCCAATCTAGCAAAGATCCAGATATTCCGTAAGCAGATACTTTATGCAATAATATTTTATGAGGGACTTTGTCAAAAGCTTTGCTGAAGTCTGTATAAATAACGTCGGTCTGGCTACCGTGATCAATGACATCTGATAAGTATTCAGTGAAAGTAACTAAGTTAGTGCATGTTGACCTGGAGCCAACAAATCCATGTTGGTGATCAGTTATATAAAGTTTGAAGTGGTTTTGAATGTGTGGGCAAACTAGTGATTCAAGAATTTTTGCAATTGCAGGCAATATGGAAATTGGTCTGTAGTTCGTTACCATTTTATCTGTTGATAATTAATAAAATAGTACCATGAATTATCACTACGTTAAAACGAGCCAGCTTCAAATAACAATCCGTACAAACAGCAAAAGTAATAATGAGCATCCCGAATAGAATCCCACGCGCTATTTATACCTTGATCTGTGTTAGCTTTCAGAATTGAAGTTTTTGAGTGAATTGTCCGCATGATTAATTACCCTACAGTCCAAGTAATACAACACCTTACGTCAAGCAAATATGGTCGCAAATCACTTGTTCTTCCCACATGCAATACATACGCTCTTATTGAAACGAATCGTACTCGCTGGCAGGTACTGTAGTGTTTGTCTATCTGTTTTATACATAACAGCTATAGCGCTGTCTCGAGCACACGGATGTGGGTAGGCAGTCAGGTGATAGCCACGGTCGGTGGTGGAGGTCTGTCTGACATTGGTGTGGTATCGAGCCAGTGAATACTTATATTAGGTGACTATATTGTACTTAAGAGAGTACTACAAGTATCGACGAGGATAAAGGTATGCGAAAAACCATTTAATTCTAATGATTTTTACTAATGGCGTACTTTCTACTTCAAAAAAAACAAAAACACAAGGAAAGTGGGTAGTAGTTGAAATTCTCGTAAGTTAATTAATTCCGAGTCCAATGGTCTAATAAAATAAAAATAGTCAGAATCCTTCATTGCTGTTAAACTACGTCTAATTATGATGGATAAACAATCGCGAATATTTCCAGCGATTGTAATTGTTATGGTATGGAATACCAACGGTTGTCACAATGGTGAATTTATATAACAAGTTACTGCGTGATATATTTGATTTGATCGCAATAAACAATGTCTAGATACATGGGCGAATCAGAGAAACAGTTTATTTTTAGGCTGCTTTGATAAAAGTTTCTGGTAGAAGGTATCAGAATATATATAGATTTTTTTAATATATATAGATACACATTACGGGTTATAGAAAAGTACTAATTTAAATACACTGTAAACCTGTAAAAATAACTGTGTCGGATTCAAGTGCTTGCTAGCTGTAGCTAATATGAGGGCATTAGCGATTTAGCAGTTATATCTATTTACGAACAAATTGCATTGAATGATATAGTAGGTATTACATCAATAAGCGTCAGCTTTTAATATGAATGATGATGTGATGAACTATAACAACTATAGTTTCGTTCAGATAATTAGTTGTTATCTCACGTTATAATAGCTTGCTTTCTTGAATTAAACATCTAACCAATGGGAAGAAATAAAATGGGATTCATAATAAACTTGGATTTATAAGGTAAAAATAAGTAGACTATACAACACGTAATATTGAAATATTGCTATCGTATGAAAGGTTGCAAACCAAGGGGAGACGTTAATGGGCAAAGATTAAAGCGCGAACGTGGTACGGCTGTATGGGCCTAAATGTAAACCATGCGTGAATGTGTTACGACTGTATGGGCCTACATGTAAATGTAAACCATGCGTGAATCTGTTACGGCTGTATGGGCCTACATGTAAATGTAAACCATGCGTGAATCTGTTACGGCTGTATGGGCCTACATGTAAATGTAAACCATGCGTGAATCTGTTACGGCTGTATGGGCCTACATGTAAATGTAAACCATGCGTGAATGTGTTACGGCTGTATGGGCCTACATGTAAATGTAAACCATGCGTGAATCTGTTACGGCTGTATGGGCCTACATGTAAATGTAAACCATGCGTGAATCTGTTACGGCTGTATGGGCCTACATGTAAATGTAAACCATGCGTGAATCTGTTACGGCTGTATGGGCCTACATGTAAATGTAAACCATGCGTGAATCTGTTACGGCTGTATGGGCCTACATGTAAATGTAAACCATGCGTGAATGTGTTACGGCTGTATGGGCCTACATGTAAATGTAAACCATGCGTGAATCTGTTACGGCTGTATGGGCCTACATGTAAATGTAAACCATGCGTGAATCTGTTACGGCTGTATGGGCCTACATGTAAATGTAAACCATGCGTGAATGTGTTACGGCTGTATGGGCCTACATGTAAATGTAAACCATGCGTGAATCTGTTACGGCTGTATGGGCCTACATGTAAATGTAAACCATGCGTGAATGTGTTACGGCTGTATGGGCCTACAAGTAAATGTAAACCATGCGTGAATCTGTTACGGCTGTATGGGCCTACATGTAAATGTAAACCATGCGTGAATCTGTTACGGCTGTATGGGCCTACATGTAAATGTAAACCATGCGTGAATCTGTTACGGCTGTATGGGCCTACATGTAAATGTAAACCATGCGTGAATCTGTTACGGCTGTATGGGCCTACATGTAAATGTAAACCATGCGTGAATGTGTTACGGCTGTATGGGCCTACATGTAAATGTAAACCATGCGTGAATCTGTTACGGCTGTATGGGCCTACATGTAAATGTAAACCATGCGTGAATCTGTTACGGCTGTATGGGCCTACATGTAAATGTAAACCATGCGTGAATGTGTTACGGCTGTATGAGCCTACATGTAAATGTAAACCATGCGTGAATCTGTTACGGCTGTATGGGCCTACATATAAATGTAAACTATGCGTGAATGTCTTACGACTGTATGGGCCTACATGTAAATGTAAATCATGCGCGAATGTGTGACGGTTGTTTGAGTCTACATGTAAATGCCTTGCGTGAAAGTGTCACGGCTGTATGGGCCTACATGTAAATGTTCTCCGTGCGTAAATATGTTCCGGCTGTATGGGCCTACATGTAAATGTAAACCACAATAGAATTAGTTACGGCAATTTTAATTAGACTGATCGACACATAGATATGACCAACAAGGGTTGGTTCCAGGTCTGCCCAACCAGTTCATTATTCGAATCTTTTACCTCCACCCGAAAAGCTTGGTTTTAAGACAAAAATGCTACTGTTGCGCTTCGCTGGGAGAATTTCAAGAGGTCATTAAACATATACCTATAAACATAAACTTGAGCTATTACCGAAAAAGGGAGAAAAAGAGCGACCTTGTTGCTATTGGGTGGATCAGCACTGCAGGAAACAATTTATAACACTCGTCAGGCGATGGTAGACAGGCTCAAAGTTTGAACGTCAAAGAAAAAAATGAAAAATATAAAAAAGGATAATTACTTCCGGCCAAAACAAAATGAAATATACGAGTGATACATTTTTCGTCGAATTAAACAAAACGAGAGGGCATGGTTCGAGATGTTTATTATAAGATTAAGGAATGAACCTGATAAAATAACTGTAAATTAGAAAAGCCTGATGAGCATTTAATTGATCAGATCGTGAAAAAGTGTTCAGCTTCTGAACTTGGGAAGAAAATGCCTACTTTAGGCCATGACTCACTTTCACGCAGCGCATCCCCAAGTCAATAAAGGGTCGGCGACGCACTAATGATTCTTCTGGAGTTGCAAGTGGTCATATGCAGCGATGTCTAGGACGGGCCGTGGGCTTGTTTGCCACCGTCGAGGTACAACAGAAAAGATGAGGTTATACTGGATAAGATTATCAAAGAAGCAGAGACGTTAGAAGTAGTAGGATACCAATTAAATGGATGCGAACAAAATTAGCCATTTTAATAAAGGATCTATTTTGACAAAAGAAGAAAAACATGGATATAAATACGGGATTAAAAGCAAGGGTAACAAGTGTGGACTTTGTGGATACGCTGCACATAAGACACAATATCAGGAGTTTAAACGAAATGGAAGAAATGCTATGTATGCGGAATAGTTGCACATTTTGGTGCCCTTCGCAGAAACGGGCCAGAAAAATGGAAATTAGAACAACAACATAGTTACAAACATACTAAGTGCCCAAAGAATAGAAGAGAAGGAAAAAAAAGTTGTGCATTTGAAAATTACGTTTAACTTATGAGCGCACTATTCGCCAACAAACTGTCCCCAGTTTGGCGAAATTTATTGTATACTCGTACCTACCTCTTAAGTTTAAATATATAATTATGTTTTTAATGCGATGATGCGACTGTTGAATGCGAGTTAGGAGAAGTGAAATGGAAGATGCTTATAGACTCAGGTTGTAAAATAAATCTGATTTCTCAGAAGTTTAGGGAAATCGATAGAAGCAGAAGGTGTTATGCTCAAACCAATTAAATGAAAGAAATCAATAAGACCTTATACGCATATGGAAGTAAAACCCCATGAATGGACGGGCGGAGCGAGCGGGAGGCTCAAGAGATTTATTAGGGAAATAAACAGCAAAACAGTAAGAAGAAAAAAGGGGAATGAGGAAAGAAAAAGAAGGAAGGTTGAGGTTTAATAAAGTTGGGCAGTCTAACATTTGAATATCTTACTGTTCGAGAAGAAATTTTATCTTATTACAGACCACAAGCCACTAGAGTTTTTGTTTGGAATGAAATCCAAGCTTTGTGCCCGAGTAGAGAGAAGGATTTTGCGATTGCAAATTTATCGATATAACATTATTGGTCTTCGACCCGATCCTGGCAGGAGGCTGCGCAGGATCGGGAAAAGTGGCGTGCTCTCGTTTCGGAGGCCAAGATCCTCTTTGGATCGTTTCGCCGATAAAGTAGTAGTAGTAACATTATTGGTGTTGTTACTTTTAGTTTTATTAATTGTATTGTGTTTTTAATATGGGCAATTGGGCACTGCATGAAGTCTAGATTATTATTTGTATGTATTTTCCGCTCACGGGACAATGGTGTCCCGGGCCTTTGGAAGGCGTGTGTGAAGCCGAAGTACCGAGGTACCGAAGTACCAAACGAGTAACACATGGCTAACAAGTAGAGGCCCTCTTGACAATTTAATGAAATGCAAGGGGTACACCAAGTGGATACTGTCCCTGCCCGTGTCATGGGACGCACACAGAGACGGCACCCGCCAAGGTGCACAGGGACTATTGTTGTTTGATGGAATCTAAATGAACTGGGTTATTTGGTGAGGACGATCGACTAATGGCTGGGTTATTGGGCGAGACATCGGAGGCCTGCCTAATAAAAAAGTCTAACATTTTATTTCCGGCAGACGGTGACTCGCTCCCTGCTAGTAGGGACCCTATTAATAGCGACATATAACAATGGCCTGGGGTCAACATCGGTCTGAGCGCTGGAGGGGTAGAGAGGTGGCACTGTACTTTCAACATATAGACAACTCGCCACTTAGGTGACCACATCTACCCTCGAGCAACTCCACTCCCCTTGCCACTCCACTCTGGACGGCCAGTTAAGGCATGCCAGAGGTGGGGTAGCCCGTCCAACCAACCAACCGATCAGTACCGCCTGCCCCAGGCACACCCCCAGGAGCACTCAGGTACGCAGGGTCGCTGCTCCCTAACAGCCCACCCAAAGCTGCCTTACGTTAACTGATTGCACTGGAGAACCATGGGCGATGGGGTCGTCACATCCCTACGCGTATAGATTATTATTATTATTTTAGCACCAAAAACAAACTTGTCTTCTCAAAGATCTCACGGTTCGTAAATAAATGCCATACGATTAAATAAAATTATTATTATTCATCAGCCAGGAAAAGTATATATACTTATTCCAAAAAGGCTCAAGAAAGTAATAATATAAAAGTCAGAAGGGGCATCTACTGTATCGATTGGGATGATTCGGTCGTACAGGTTATCCACAGTCAATTGCGGTGGATAATGGTCCCCAGTTTTCTGACGCAGAATTTGGCGATTATTGTCGAAGGTGCGAAATAAGTAATACTGTTTACCTGGGTTTCCTACTACGAGGTTGAGAGACGGAGACATCCTTAAATATTAAAGATAAGTCAAATTGAGATTGCTTACCCTAAGAGGAGTGTATAGGAATATCTCATGATGGCTCCCACCCCACATTCGGTTACTGGAAAAACATATTCTGAACTATTTTATCACCGCCAGAAAAGAGAAAAAATATTTTCTTATAAAGATTTACTAATGAGAGAATGAGGAATCAGAAGTCAGAGACCGAAATACAACCGACCGAGACACAATCGAAAAAAAAGTAAAAGTAAAAAAAGAAGAAAAGAAGAAAGAAGGAAAAGTTAGTAGATGGAGATAAGGTTTATATAAATTTCAAACGTACACCTCATGTTGTGGAACACGCAGAAGGCTGAGACGTAGTTGTGCTATATCCAAAGAAAGTCTAAGGCAAATGGACAGTTTAAGGAAATGGGAACAATCGCGATGCAAGTGCCAGTGAATCAAGTAATTGAACCAGCACCTAACTGTGATGATTTATTGATCAGGTTAATTGAATTAAATAAATTATAATAAGGAAGGGATGTAGTGTTTGTCTATCTGTTTTATACATAACAGCTATAGCGCTGTCTCGAGCACACGGATGTGGGTAGGCAGTCAGGTGATAGCCACGGTCGGTGGTGGACGTCTGTCTGACATTGGTGTGGTATCGAGCCAGTGAATACTTATATTAGGTGACTATATTGTACTTAAGAGAGTACTACAGGTACAATAACAAAATAACAAGCTTCGCTCAAGCGAAACAACACCTTACGCCTTGCATATACGATCGCAATTTGCTTGCTTTAAATACTAGATACGTTCTTATTGAAACTCATTATACTCGACGAGCTGGTATCAATATGAAAAGGTATATTTTAGTGTTATGGGTGGCGTTCCAATTGTGCTTACATTTTATTACTTTATTTTATCCAATGTTTATATAATTTTTATTTATTACTAATGAAATACTTATAATTAATATGTTAATATTTCTTTAGCATTCAATAAAGAATATATTCATATTCATATTCATATATTTATTGATAAAATAATTTACACGTCCAATATTTTACAAAATAAATGTTTACATAAATGTAATTGGTACAATCAATATTTTTTGTAACAAAATCAAAACGTAAAACAAAAAATATTTACATCAATGGCAATCACAAATACATTAAAAATATTAAATTAGTAATAATAAAAAATAAATTTCAGAATTAAAATAATTTCAAATTATAAACACTAAAAAATTACATGTTGTGTAGTAATAAATAAAAGTGCTTTAACAGCATAGTTCTAGTTACAACTCCCTTCGGTCGTGTTTCAATTTATCACCATTCGTTGCGAATTTCCGGTTCTCTGCACTTGTATTGTATCGTAATGTACTATTAACAAAAATGAAATTTTGACAGAAACTTATTATTATGGAGTTTGTTTTATTTTATATTATTTCTACGATACCCGACGACTAGGGCATGCAATTTCCCGGGAAATCCCGGGAATTCCCGGGATTTTGAATAGAAATCGGTACCGGGACTGCATACCCTACCGACGACTAACTTTTTTCGTACCCACAGAAATCAGTATGATCTCGGAGGAGTACATAATGATATGTACCAAATTACCAAAAAAGATAATACAGCCGCTGGACTTGCTTAAAGCAAAATTTAGCTGCTTTTCGCTTCCAATCTTAACTGTTATAATTTAACGGTAGACTGTGCTAGATGAAACCTTACAATTTCACGGTTGGTACAACGTCCCTAGACGATAGTCTGGCTGAAGCCTTGTACTAAGCCATCTCTGTCTACCCTTATGAATATGGGGAAGCGTGAAACGATCGCGTGTGGCAAATCAAATCAAGTTGTCACAATTTATGTCCAGTATGCACGGGACGACGAGGGTCGGTTCGGTAGCACTTCAGTGAAGAGTACCACTTCACGCAGATGTTGAGATGGTCACTTAAATCAATGGATACAACAATACGGATAAAAGGTCGGTCGGAATTTAATGATATTCAAACAGATACCTAGAAAATATTTTTATCACAGTGTCACGTAAAAGCCGGTATATTTTACGTATTATGGAGCTATTGGGTATTTTAATATAAATAAAGATTTACTTATAAAAGTAAGTACTAATGGAATTTTGAACGTACTCGGGTACAAAGGACTTCTATTAAGTGAGACTCCAGACATTGTAAGTAAGAGGCTATTTAAGTATTAAAAAAGCAAGGACATCTAGTTCAGCGCTTTAGAAAATAATTGTATATGAATAGTACTAACAATGTTCAGCCTCTTAAACTAATTTCCTAGTTGAAAATCTTCTCATTCTGTATCACGTGGGCCAATTAGATATAATATGACTATTGCCTTTATAGAATTTACTAGCTTTTGCCTACGTCTTATCAAAGAGCTCGTTATCGCCTTAAAAAATAATTGCAATATATTGTTTAAGGCGAAGGCTATTACCAGGGTACACCGGGTTAGGACCTCAGAACATAAAAAAAGGGAGAAGTGCCATACTGCTTCATTACAACGAAATCCGATGTCTCCATTATTCCCCCACCGCAGACCACACACACACACTGAACCGTGTAAAAACAAAACCTCGGGCGGAGCCACCGAACCTACGAGAACATGCAAGCAAGCGCTGTGATTGGCTTCGCGCACCCTTCAAAACAGAGCAATATGCGCAGGGGTGGGAACAAACGTTAAAATGAGTTTTATCGACATCGATATTTTAATTATTATGTTAGGATGTTGGTGAATATCGAAATAGTTAGTTTATATAGTGTTATTTTACCATATAGTTGTTTAAATAAAACCAATCGAATAAATACAGTTACATACAGGCAAAAAAAATGCAATGAATGCGATGAATTTAGACCAACAGAAGTATATAAATATAAATACTGGGCTTTTATAAAGCAGTACCTACTTATATAGAAGATAGTACAGCCGAAAATGAAAAATTATTATGGGAAAAGGAGTTCAAAATACCTAGTACCAAAAATATTTAATAAAATTTGCTTATTAAGACAAAGTCCTAAATTAAGTAAATCTATCATAAAAACAAAACTTAAGGAATTTCTTCTAGACTTGTCATGATTGTGTGTGTGTGTGTGTGTATATGTGTTTGTGTGTGTATGTATATGTCTATATGCGGGAGTATGTGTGATAAGTCGAGAAGACATTCTCGACTTATCATATACGCGTATGTGTAGTTTAGATATATATGTTTTCTTTTCTCTGAAATGGCCCACGGAACTGTTATTTTATTTTATAGGATGAGTGTAATAGGTTAAATGTTAAAAATGTAGCGCGTCTCGCCATCAAACATAGCAGTTTGGCGAGAAATGGTTGTAATTTTGATTATATAAATAAATAAAATAATAATATATACATTCATGATTATGCTTTCATCAATATTTTTAACCTGTACCGGGCTTGTCCCACTTGCATTTTGGCGCGAAACGACACTGTCTGTAGTAATTTTAATATTATAACTTTATTATTTCTTATGTTGAAATTGCATGCCACCATGCCGAAGTCTGCACACCTGCTTAAGCATTACAATTTTACTAAACAAGTAATACCATTAATAATTTTCCGATTTTAGTTAACGTACGTACGTTTTAACGGACATTATAGCCTCAGTACCGGATTGGCTCATAGTTTCCTGTGTTTATTTATAGAATATGTAAGTATAATATGTAGTTCCGTTAATTCCTTACCTTCAGTTTACTCATCATCAGTTCCAAAACAACATTTCTATTTGGATAAGCATTAGTTGCTAAGTCAACAAAATCTCATCGGAATCTGGGAAGTAATCATCACCAGTTCCTCTTCACCAAATTTGTGGTTTCCGAGAGCAAAGGCATAGTTCACTAAAGAAAATGCCGAAAACACCAAGTGCGTGCCCTATCACATCTGAGGAGTACCATTGATTACTCCTTGATGTGATCTTCAGACCTACACCAAATTTATATACAACCCCTCTGAAGATTTCTTTTCTAACAAAACATAAGTATCACAATTGGACAACATATTAAATAATTATTATAGCTGTGTATATACATAAAATAAACATGAACACGCACTGAGATCCTCCTTCTATCGAAGTCGGTTAATAAAACTACTTGAGAAAATAGTTTGTAGTAATTTGGAAGATAAATATAGTGGTATTAAATTATGATTTTTGATTTAATTGTTGACACTAAATTACTAGTACGACATCGTTTTTATCGATAACGCATAAACGGCAATTACAATAGGCACCGCTCTAATAGAATTCGCGCGAATTTCACGAGCAGCGGCGGGCAGCGGCCTCGTTCCTCGAAACAGTTCACGCAACGACGATAGCTACACTGGTTTGTTACATTGCGCCGTGGTTTAGCGCGGTACGGGTTGGTTGTTGTACTGAACGTTCAATGTACAACTTTTAGATAAAAAATACGCTTTTTCATACGATATCTTAGCTCGAGCGTGCGGCGCTGCGTGTACTTGTTAAAATATTGTTTTTTAGTGATTTATAAGTAGAAATTCCAATACTTACACGTGGTAAGTGACTCCATTGTTCTTGTAGTTTTTGGTTACACTCCTATTTTTGCAGGTAACGACGGAACAGTTCGGCATTTTACAAACATTTCATCGGCACGGCTAAATTGCGACTAAACGGCGGCGGGCAGTGTCATTGCTTTTTGGCCATGTCGCGGCGACACGCGCCACGCCCCCGTTTCATATCTATTCCTTTCTATGATCTGAGGTTAGGACACTCCATACAAAAGGTACATCCGCGGCTCACGCACACATAGACGCGGCGATGTGTGCGCGGCCGCTTGTGCTACGTGCTAAATGATTGACGTGTCGGCCGGTCTCCGCCGTTCTCAGTCGGGGCCGCCTCGCCGTCGCGGCAACACGTTTAACGTAAAGTCAGGCTGGCAATTACTTCGCGCGAAAAATTAAGTCAAGTTACGACCGTCATTGTTATGTTTATGGATTTATCAATTCATAAATATTGCCGACCACTTTAGTGTGTAATATTAGGTATGAATTTCATAGGAACGGATCAAGTAAGAGCACGTTGTACCTTGAATACCTAAAACACGTAGTACTTATTTTTAAAATAGAAATTAATGATATTAATATTTTTCATAATGAAAAATATATACTTAATAATGAAGTTTGTAATATAGGAGTTCATTATTTTAAGTCGTAATCATTTAAATACTATTTTATGGAATAATATGCTTTCTTAACTAGAAAATTAAACAACTCTTTCTTGAATAGAATATGATATATGTACATAGATCATGAATGTTTGAGATGTGGAGGAATTGGAGCCCTATTGCTGTCACTTGCGTGTCCGTCTGTCAAACATTTTGTTCCGAAGTTTTGTATTCCCGTTGACATATCAACTTGAAATTTAGTGATTTGTTTATCATTACGTATAGTTTACCAGAAAATACCAGTACATTAATAAATCAGATTTTTTTTTTAGTTGTACGGAACACTCGGTGCGCGCGACCGACTCGCACTTGGCCGGTTTTTTTTCATTAATTTACTTAGACACGCATTTTTATCTATCTATTCAAACGAATAATATAGGAATGATGCTAATCACATGTCAAAACAAAGAAAAACGTTTTGTACAACCCTGCGTCCGAACAACTACTTATTACCGATGACGTCACAACTGCTCCTAACGGCCGCACTGTCCCTACTCTGTGTACCCTGCTATTACTCCCCCATACCACCTTTAAACCCCAGTAAAAAAAAGGTCTGGTAAAAGGGGGATTTGAGGGTAAGCTTTTAAAGTAAGCTATCTCTGAAAAAGTATATAATATCTCTAATGATATTTTTTTGTTCAATAATTAAATTACGTATAAGAATTTGTATTTGTAATTATGACCGAAGAGCTGGCGGTTTTCTCGCTCAACGTATCAGCATTGCGATATAGCGAGGAAATGCCGCCAGCATCCTCGGTACAATGCCCTCAAGGGCCCGTTTTAGATTTAAGTTAGTTTTAATTTTCCTTATATTATTTTGGTTAAGGCCCTCTAGTTCTGCGAGAGTAGGTATTTAGCGCTGTCCTGGCGGTGCGTGAACAAGCCCGCGCGGACGAAGCGACTGTGAACTCGGATGACCCCGCTAGCTTCATACTGGTCACAGTATAGAAATATAACTGTATTTTGACTTAAGAAATGCATTGATTATGATTAAACTTTAGTATGTAATTGATATATATTTTTAATAAGGTAGTAAATAAATAATTGAAAGTCGAACTTACGGTAAGATCCATTATAATGAAAAAAAAAACAGAATTCGTAGTACATACCTACAACCCTGAAATTCGTTATTTTAATCTATGAAACCTAAGAACCTAAGAAATATGTCTTATACCCTTCTACTCGATATGTTTAATAGGTCATGCAATTTTTTATCTAATTGTGTTATATTATACAGGGTGTTATATTTATTTGTTGTGTGCGTGTTATCAACATCATGTATATGTATGTATGTATAACACTTTATTGCAAAAAAATAATAACAATCGAAACAAAATAACAAAATGTAAAAGTACAAAGGCGAACTTATCCCTATAAGGGATCTCTTCCAGCTAACCTTCGAGAAAATGAGAAAAATAAATATAGTACACAAGGCAACAAACTAATTTTGCACAAACACGGATATTTAAGAAAGCAATGACAGATTATGAATACACGTAAAACTAATAAGCTTGTATACACTATAACAACTATTCATGTAAATATATCATCATCATCATCATATCAGCTGATGGACGTCCACTGCTGGACATAAGCCGCCCCTAAAGAGTGCCACAATGACCGGTCCTGCGCCACCCGCATCCAGCGGACTCTCGCGACCTTTACCCGGTCATCAGTTCACTTTGTGGGGGCCTATCTACGCTGCACCTTCCTGTACATAGTCACCACTCGAGAACCTTCGTCTTCGCCCCAATGGCCATCGGTTTTACGTGCAATGTGCCCTGCCCAGTGCCATTTAAGCGATTCGGAGGGCTATATCGGTTACTTTGGTTTTTCTGCGGATGGCCTCATTTCTGATACGATCGCGCAGATATACTTCCAGCGTAGCCCTCTCCATTGCTCTTTCCTCTTGGTTACAGGTGCATAGTAGAGAAACACAGATAATTTAATAGGTTTCTATTGTGATGTCGTAAATAAACATATTTTATTGCGCTTACATTGCAAACGCTGGCTGAACCCTACGAGATAAATCAAAATAATGTACTACAGTATTGTAAAACTTAAAAAGGTCTACAAAAAAGTCGATTATGGTATATGTCTATCTCTTAGGGATAACCCACAATAACCATTTTTTATCCTTTACTTTTTACGAAAAATAATGGCTTATTTACGAAGCGATTTTAAGCAATACAGCATTAATCCTTCTCCAATAAAATACCTTAAATACATTTTGCATTTTATATAGATCAATATGGCACTTGACACCATGTAATTTAAATAAATATTTTTGAAGATATTACTGATTTAAAATGAAGGAACATAGCGGTTGCGGCGGTATCGGCCGGGTTGTATATAAATACATTCTGTAGTATATAATTATAATTAGTATCAGCATTGCACCCGTACGAAGCCGGGGCGGGTCGCTAGTATACCATAATCAAATTCAAGTTCGAGTATAAATGTAAAAATGTATGTATGTAAAATTCTTTATTGTACATGAGTAAAACATAACAATAAAACAGTAATTACAAGAACAGTTGACATATGTACAAAGGCGAGCTTATCCCTATAAGGGATTTCTTCCAGCTAACCTTTGAGCAATTGAGTGGAGATAGGATTTATAGGCAAACCGAGAATTAAACATGTACAACACGGATATAATTTTATCTTAATAACATCATAATATTATACAGATAAGTGACACAAAATTGTATGAATAAAAACCAAAATATAAATATATTTACAATAAAAACAAAAAAAAATAAAAATACGTAATACAAATAGATATATATACATATAAATATATAATAAATAAATACCGAAATAAAATATCCAGTCAAGTAGTACTCGACAACCACAATTTCCTCAACTTCCCCTTCAGCGAGGCCACGGACTGACACTGCCTGAGTGGCGGGGGTAACGAATTCCATAATTTGACAGAGTGTACCGTAAAGGATTTATCATAGGAACGGGATTTATGAGGTGGTATGGCTAAGGTAAGATTAGCACTAGAGCGCAGCCGATGATTGCTACCATCCGCCATAAATTTGAACCTCTCTGAAAGGTAGGGCGGGGAAGAAGCAGTAAACAAAACATTGAAGAGGAGCGACAGTGTATGCAAATCCCGGCGACGGCGGATTGGCAACCACCTGAGCTGAGTGCGGAAAGATGACACGTGGTCAAATTTACGCAAACCGAAAATATACCTAATGCAGACGTTCTGCAAGCGCTCAAGCTTGTCAAGCAATTCCTCCGTGAGATCCAAGAATGCATTGTCCCCGTAGTCTAGAAGCGGGAGTAAAAGAGAACGGACAAGGATAACCTTAGTTTGAAAAGGGAGGAAATTTTGTAAGCGCTTAAGGGAGTGCAAAGAGGCAAAAAGTCTCCTACTGACCTCTGTAACATGCGCTGACCATGAAAGTGTTTGGTCCATGATGATACCTAAGTTCCTGACGTTGGAAGAGAGAGGAATATGGTTTCCATCAAGAAAGATGTCAGGTACCACCCGGTCAGACAGCTTAGCGATAAAGTGAGGGCCGCCAATAATAATCGCCTGCGACTTTTTAGCATTCACCTTTAAACCAAAGGACGCCGCCCAATTGTGAATTGAAGCTAAGTCAAGATTGATTTGGTTTATGAGAGAGTCAATATTTTCAATTTTTTCTGCCGCGTAAATCTGCAGATCATCTGCATAGAGATGATAGGACGAGAGCAAATTTTCAGTAATTCCGTTAATAAAGATTGAAAAGAGAAGAGGCGAAAGAACCCCTCCCTGAGGAACACCAGCAGATATTTCAGTCCAATTTGAGACACTGTCATCAACCTTAACCCGCTGGCGTCTCCCAAAGAGGTAGTTACGGAACCACGAAAGAGCTGTAGAAGAAAAGTTAAGGTTATTCAGAAGTGCAAGAAGTATGTCGAAGTCTACGGTGTCAAAGGCACTACTAAAATCTAGCAGTACTAAAACTGTCAATTTTCGGTTTTCTATATTGACACGAATGTCATCAGTGACTTTAACCAGAGCAGACACAGTACTATGCCCGGGGCGGAAACCGGACTGGAAGGGATTAAATAGGCAATGCTTATTGAGATGAGACGAAAGACGTTGATTCACAAAGTGCTCTATGATTTTGGAAAGGATTGGGAGGATTGATATAGGACGATATTGTGAAAACGAAGGTGGATTAGGTACTTTAGGGAGAGGGATTATATGGGCGTCCTTCCAAGCGGAAGGAAATGTGCCAGAAGAAAAGGAGAAATTAATAATTTCTGCTAGGATGGGAGCAATGTATTCCGCCACGAGCATAATCATATCCAAGCTAAGGCCATCTTCACCGACAGCCTTCGTGCCAATAGTTTTGAGAATGGCAAGGATATCTTGCGATGAAATTTTTTCAAGTTCAAACGTTGATGAATCAGGGTGTGTTGTGCTGGCAAGAAAAGACAAAGTCCGTTGCTTAACTACAGAGTCAAGGATAACGGGCGAAGCGCTGAAATGAAGGTTAATGGCGTCAAGGTCAAGGACACCTGAAGGATTGTGTTGAGCTTTGCCCACCCCAAGTGATTTTAAAAACTTCCATAATTTCGCAGGAGGACAGCCCTCTATGGACCGGTAAATATACTGACGCCTTGCACTTCTGCACACCTTATTACAATGGTTACGCAAAGATATGTAAACTTCATGGTTGACATCAGAAGGATCATGTCGAAATTTGATTCGGGCTCGGTTCCTTTTCGCCATGAGTGCTTTAATGTCAGACGTCAACCATGGTGCAGGAACATGCTTAACGCGAGTTGGCTTCAAAGGTGCGTGTCGATCAAAAGCCGCAAGCAGTGAGTCATTGAACGCCCTCACCTTCGCGTCAATGTCCGTGAGACCATCGAAAGCTGCCCAATTCACGCCACGCAAATCATCATGAAGCGCCTTCAAGTCAATATCGCGTAAATTGCGACGCATGACTATTTTATGCCGCCTCTTAGGCGGTCTAATTTTATAGGACGCGTAAATCAAGTCGTGGTTAGAAAAAGCAGCAGCATTAAACTGACCGTGACGAGAAACGAAATCGGGAGAGGATGTTAAGATTATATCTAAGAGAGAGGGAGGGCCATTGTGAGGGAAATGAGTCGGACTGAGAGGCAGAACATGGAGATTCAAAGAAGAAGCCAGTGAGTAGAGCTTTCGCGAACGGTGGTCATTTTTAATAAGGCAGGTATTAAAGTCACCCATTATAATGGTATGGTCAAACTGCGGTGAAAAATCTATTAAAATATTTCCGAGAGTATCGAAGTAGTTGATATTAGAAGAAGGACTGTAAAATACTCCAAGAAGAACCTTACTATGATGTAGAGTGACATTGAGAAAGAGATATTCGGGAGAATTATAGACTACGGGAGACTGCGCCACTACTTGACAAGCAATGTCGCTCTTTAAATATATGGCAACCCCACCTCCGCGAATTATGTTACTTCCGCCTTCCCTAGTGCTGGATCTGTCATGACGAATTAGTCGGTAACCAGGTAGAGGATAGAGGGTAGATGCAAGTGACGGCTTGAGCCACGTTTCGGAGATGAGAATCGCGTGGATATTTTGGTTGTCGAAAGATGCAAGTAAGTCCGAAAAGTGGGCCGGTACACTCTGTGCATTTATATGGACAACGTTGAAGTTTTTCGTTGCTGAAATGAAAGTGTTGTGTAGCCGTTCAAATAAATCAGGCATATCTGACTCATCGCTGCAGGAGTCGTAAAAACTAGGCAAAGAAGAGCTAGATAAAGAGAAGAACTCGCTGCTAATGCTGGCATCGAAAACATCCGACATCGTAAGTAAATTCCCTGACCGAATATTATATAACAATTCAATAATAAATAGTAGTATAATATAATTAACAGTACTTATCAATCAACTCATGTACTCGCCGGCAGCTGGTACATACTAATACTAAACGTGTCCGATAAACAAATATTGTAGGTAGTTACCTTAATGAGTTTAAAGCAAATCAATTAAGACAATATTTTTATTCTTTTAGTATATGTATGCAGAAATGAATAGGAAACTACTAAAAACCGGACACCTCGGATTTAAAACATGTTAAAACATAGACAATTGCATAAACGAAACGCGAGCTGTCAATGTCGTCGGCAATCAAAAAGTGACACTTGACAAGTTGACAGTCACACACAGCGAGCAGTGCATACGTATTTACATAATCGGAAATTGCATCGGTACCAATACCTACATTTGAAAACAATAACCAAGAGGAATAAATGGCGGATCTACCCTTAAATAACAGCAAGATTAATAAAAAGGGAAATTTAAGAACTTATCACAGAATACAAAATAATAAGTGACTAGGGAAACACTATTGTTTGGACTCAGTGTCGCCCGGGTTTTTTCTGGCGGCGCGCTCAGGCCGATACTTCCGCGCTGGTCCAGGAGCCGGCGCGTCAACGCCAGACAGCACCTTCACCGCCCCGACGGTGTCACCAGTGGCAGGCCCACCAGTAGCAGCTCCGGCTGCGGCATTAGATCGCGCCGAGGGCACAGGCAGCGCGCGAAGCTCTGCCATTGTGGTGACCTTACGTCGCGCCCCATCGGGGCATATTACTACAATGCGTCCGTCGCTGGTCCAACTACCCTTAATACCATACAAGCGTCTGGCTTCGAGGAACACTGCATGTCTGGAGCTAGTAAGGAACTCTGACAATGTCATCCCCGATCCTTTTAATAGTTTCTTGGCTGACCATACTGAATCTCGGGTCCGGGAACAAGAGAATTTTATGAGTATCGCCCGGGGTTTCGAGGCCGTCCTAATCTTACCTAGCCGATGACATTGGATAAAAGATGAATTTGTCACACCATTCACTGACAACTTGTTCAGACAGATATCTTGCACTGTTGTTAGTACTACTTCACTGGAAGCTTCCGGGACACCATGTAGCAGCAGTATGTTACACCGTGAGCGGGTCTCCAAGTCCTCCAAAGTCTTCAGCACAAGGCTCATCTGGGTCTGTAGAGTCTCAACTGTCCTCCAAACGAAGTCTTTGAATTTAAGAAATTCATCATGAGTGTCCAACAAGTTTGGGTCTTGCCGCTGTCCAGTTATAGAGTTTTCAAAGCCGGCCATCCGAGCAGCGAAGACTTCCTTCATCTCATCCATTGATTTCTGCAGTTGCGCTAGATGATCCATGATGATAGTTGTTTGTGTAGTGCCAGTGACTTGCAAATTGAGTGACTTGAGTTTTCTGTGTTTGTTCCAATAAATTGTTGAAAACAGCTGCAGGTGGCACTGAGGTAATTATGAAGTCATAACAGTAATTTGTAACTATAATTTAATGTAATTTGTAAGTATATGAAATAAATAATACAGGAGCAAAAATTTTAGGTGTTGATTGTTCGCCTACCCACTTTTTTTTTTCATAAAGTGTCCGATAGTAACGACAGTTGGTGCTACATGGGCATTTGACATGACCTTCATCTTGTACATATTCAGCTTAAGACCAACTCTCACGGAGGTTTAAATCCTGTATGGTCTCAGCCAAGACTACTGTATCGTCAGCAAACCAAAGGTGAGTGATGTACTCTCCGTTTATGTTGATGCCTATTGCCTAAGCTTCTCCAGTCCAAAGTCTTGAACACATCCTCCAGTGCAGCGGAGAACAGTTTGGGAGAAATAGCATCTCCCTGCCTGACTCGCGGCTACAACGGAATAGGTATCGAGTTCTGGTCGTGGAGTCGGACTCACATAGTAATAATAGCGGTAGTCTACTTGGCACCGCTGGAGAGATTGTAGTACAGCCTAGGTTTCAACCGAATCGAAGGCCTTCTCGTAGTCCACAAACGGCAAACAGAGGGCACAGGCAACAGGGTATACTCCTCAGTCTACTGTAAAACCGGACGAAGCGTATGGATATAAGTTGATAATGTTCGACTCTTCATATACACAGGCCCAGTAGTAGTGAACCACGACTGTCATAAAATTATACTAACATAGTTTTTTGACCGAGAGAGCGAAGCGTCTCTTTTTCAGCTCTCGACAAAAAATCTTTCGTATGTCTGTCTGTTCGAATGTTCTCCTCTACAGGTCGTATTTCTCAACCGATTCTCGTGACATTTTGTGAGCAGGTTCGATAATTATATAGGTTGAATTATATTTTTGTCGAGACGGTTTTTGTAAGTTTTGAAATTTGAAAAAAAAATTTTTGCGTGGTCTATAGCTCACAGAGCCACTAGTTTTAAGCTTTATTGTAACAGCTAACACTTTAGGAGCCACGAGCTTGGAAAAAACGTTAATTTAATTTAATAAAATACAGATATTTTTTGGTGGTTTAATTTATTCGTCTAAAGTTATTAGCTCTCAAAGCATAAAAACATTGCGAAGTTTATACTGTTTTACTATTTCCGCGAAAGATTACTGTATTTTTTTTTAAAATAAATACCAGAAATGATTTTTACATAAAGATGATAAAAGAATCAATATGGTATATGAAATGATACCAAACTTGCCACGGTAGCTACCTGGAAATGGGTAGATTTATTAAAAGAAGATTAGCTAGAAAGATAGATAGTGTATAAATTTTAAAAGGATCGGCAACGCGAATTTGACACCTCTGGAGTTGCAGGTGTCCATAGGCTGCGGTGACCGCTTACCATCAGGCGGGCCGTTAGTTTGCCACTGACATGGTATTAAAAAAAAGACGGGCGGAATTAATGTGGTGAAGCTCATAGCTTAATAAAAATATTCATGTGCAAAGCAGTAGATCTCTTACTATATCTATAATTTCTGATAATAAAAAAATCATTTATAATTTTACCATCTTTGGTCCCATTTCTGCAGGGGTTCAGTTTAGTTGTTATACTGTCATTTCTATACTGTGGCACTATGACCATAATTTATTTGTTAATAAATACGACGTTTTTCGTTTGGGTTTTTATTGCCTTTCTTAAATAACTTGCTACAATTATATAAATTCGTCAAAAACTGCTTGTTTGGTGCACGAAACTGTCGCGGATAAAACTGACACAGGTCCGTTGTCCGTAAGCGCCAGCGCGCGACTGATCGGGCCTGCCGAGCCTCCGCGCTCGGCATTTTGTAGGTATTTAAACATATTAATTAATACAATCATTTTATCTTTTTAAATTCTGCAAAAATGTCTAGAAATACTGAATGGCTTTAGTTTAGTTCAAAAACTTTATTTAAAACATCAATAGTTTAGTCGTCAGATTGTAAATGCTTTACAAAAAGGAGTAACTTTGGGGTCTCTTTCTATCGAGCGAAGTTCATTAGATCGTGTAACTGAGTGCAACTTTGACTAGACTAGATCCTTAAGTAAAACATATAATTTTTTCTAATTTTTAAATCCCTTATTCTACGTTTCAGATTGTTTTTAGAAAACTCGAAAACGCTAACTCGCTTGACGACCTAGCCTTAAGTATTCTTGTATATATTTTCGTTGTACATTATGTATTATTTAAAATACTCAAATGGAGCTGTCCAAGTGTCCAGGCCGCACCAATCAAAAGATTTAACAAAATACATAATGTTACATTTTGGTCATTCATTTCAAGACTAGTCACTTAATTATTTTATTGCCATTATTTATACCACGTCGGTGGTAAACAAACGTACGGTCACCGCACCCTATGAATGCCTGCAAATCCAGGGGTGTCAAATGCACGTTGCCGATCCTTTAAGAATGTATACACTCCTTTCTTAAAGAACCCGCACTGTAGCCCCTTGGGAAAACCCCGGCAGCTGTGTTTTTTGTATTTTATACATATGTGGTCGATAAATCGTCCTATAACCGGAAAAGGGTTAAGATTCGTTACTAAATATTTTGACTGCCCTTTCGAGAAAATAATTAACATACAATTTAGGTATTGTTTACTTAACTGTTAAATGTAGCACGTCTCGCCGTACTGTATGTAAGTTTTAATTTAAATATATAAATAAATAATATATAAATAAATAAAATAAAAACCGGATGATGACCCCAGCATATCGAAGCTAACATTCACGTGCGACCGAGATACAACTTTTAATCTATTTTTATTTTGTTTCAAAGAAAAACTTACAGCTAAATCAACAAGATAGGTTATTACGAGTATATAGAAACAGTGAGCCAGTTACAAGTTTTCACAGGTAGACCGCTACATTCGCCTTTGTGAACCATTTTCGTAAACCGTCTATACAAACTGTCGTGTACCTAACAGTATACAGTAGGTAACTCACGTTTCACAAAGTATTCGACATGGAACTGAAATTTAGTCTTAAGCAAACTGAGAAACCATCTAAAGTGATATTTTAACAACTTCAACATATTACAACATGACTAGCAACACAACACACATTACAACTAGAAGTATTGACTTACAATTGAAATTGAAATTATTTATATAGTACGCTCGACCGAACTCGATTCTCCATACAAACGTAGTTACGTTCTCATTTTATAACGCCATGCTGAGATAACATGAAACTTTGTATACTTACACAATGGGATCCGCCAAATCTAGGTCGGAAATTAGTTTCTGTTGCTAGAAAGTAGAAAAGAAAAAATACAGCGAGTTTTTGATTTTTTTAGGTCTTGTACGAAAACCTTAATAATCGCTGTATTTTTTCTCCATTATAATTTTAGCACCAGAAACTAATTCCTGACCTAGATATACCGGATCCCATTGTGTATACAAAGTTTCATGTTATTACAGCATGCCGTTTTAAACTGAGAGCAAAATTACGTTTGTATGGAGAAATCAAAAACATAAAAGTAAAAATAGGAGCCAAGTTCAATATTAAAATTATGCTATGCATGGTTGCCGTCTTCACCGACAAAAGAATTGAGATCTAAATTGGTGCCAAGTTCCGTAGATTTTATGAAAAGGTGCCAAGTCTGGCACTAGATTGTTTACAGTCAAACTAATTTATTGCGGCTTAATGCATTTTGAGCTATGTACTTTTTGAAGGCCTATACGCCACACGCCTATGCGCATTTAATAAAAATTTTGACCCCCTGTTACATGTATGGTGTGCCCCCCAGTTTAATACTTTTTTCAAAATTTCACATCATACCATATTTCTATAGCGGTTCATAGCATACACCTTCCTAACAAATTTAATAAATTTATTGTAGTGCTCATAGTCTGCGAGTAAATCGGCTGTGATATACGGACAGACAGACAGACAGACATGACGAATCCTTAAGGGTTCCGTTTTTTGCCATTTGGCTACGGCACCCTAAAAAACAATAATAAGCGAAAGGGAATACCTTCTCAGCATTTCATACGGCATTTACTAAGAAGGGAAAAAAATACTTACTAAAAACTTCCTTGAAAATCTTTAGTAAGTTTTGTGTTCTTATTTTTCATATTTTTTGGACTCATCTTTCAAAAGTTACAGGGGGGTACATTTATTTTTATTTTGGAGTGATTATTTCCGATAATATTTACGTTATCAAAAAATGTTTGATAAAGACCAACAAGACAAGACACATATTGAAAGATCTTTCCAACAACACCCCTCACTATAAGGTTGTAGCAAAAAAATATAATTCATCCCCACTTTAAGTGTAGAGGAGGTACCCTTATTATTATTATTATTATTTTTAACACTTTGTCAGATTTATTGATTTATATATCCATGCCAAATTGCAGCTTTCTAGTACTAACAAATACAGAGTAAAGCCTCGGACAGACAGACGGACAGTCAGACAGACAGACGGAACACAGTACAGGCATAAGCTATATAGACCTGCTGCCAAGTTAGTACTCGCCTCCAAAAACTCTTACATAATGTGCATCACAATCTATAATAAGTTACCTGATAGTTTTAAGTGTCAGAATTTAAAATTATTTTACAGTACATATGGTGATACTTTACCGCACGAGTGCGGTAATCAGCAGATTACGTGCATATGTCGAAACTTTAAAGAGCTATATGTACTGTAAAACGTTGTACGATACACGTCCTAACTGACACAGCCAATATCGAAATCCTTGGCGTCGACATCTCGAGTGAAGTCCAGTTCCGCGGTCATTTAGAGGGTAAGGCCAAATTAGCCTCGAAAAAGCTCGGTGTGCTAAACAGATCGAGACAGTATTTCACGCCGGCCCATCGCCTACAGCTTTATAAGGCACAGGTCCGCCCACATATGGAATACTGTTCTCATCTTTGGGCAGGGGCACCACAGTACCAGCTTCTCCCTCTGGACCGCATCCAACGGAGAGCGACTTGAATTGTCGGCTGCCAGCGGGTTTCGGAACGGCTTGACTCCTTGGCGCTGCGTAGAAATGTAGCCTCGCTCTGCATTTTCTACCGCATGTATTACGGGGAGTGCTCCGAGGAATTGTTCGGATTAATCCCTGCCGCTTCCTTCCGCCATCGCCCAACGCGACAAAATTTCCATCCTCACCACTTAGATGGTTGGCAGTCCTCAACTGTGCGTTTCTCCAGAAATTTCTTGCCTCGCACAGCTAAACTGTGGAATGAACTGTCGCCTGCGGTATTTCCGGACCGATTCGACCTTCAAACCTTCAAGAAAAGAGCGTACTCCCATCTTAAAGGCCGGCAACGCACTTACAACCCCTCTGGTGTTGCGAGTGTCCATGGGCGGCGCTTACCATCAGGCGATTCGTCTGCTCGTTTGCCACCTATGTCATAAAAAAAAAAAACGTGCGAATAGATAATTCGCAACTCGTGTCAATTTGCGAATTTCCTGTTCCCTGCACTTGTACTCGTATCGTAATGTTCTATAAGAATTTGGTGAAGAACTTTCTCATAGACAAATGTTATTATAATTTTAGCGATTTTTTGAATGATCCCTTTTAATTTTATTGTAAGGTCTCTCTTGACATTTATTTTAGTCTACGTATATGGAAATACCGTAACCAAATGTATGAACACCTGAAAAGGTAGGATTGGAGACCCTACTAAATTAAGTGCAACTGTAACTGCAAAATTGTAACCCATTTCCCACATACATAATAAATCATTTCATTTCATTTTCATGAACATGGCGAAATTATAAAGGTTCCTAGTTGACTACAGAACTCTAAAAAGGCACGTGTTTTGTATTAAGATAAGATATGACCGATGACTTGCGATTGCCAGGTTCACTCGAAAGAGAGTATCTAAAATCAAGGACAAAACAAATATCTATTGTTAACGAAGTTGTTACTTTTCATAACACATACACTGGGTTAGGATGAGGATGAGGTAGGGGGTAGGATATCATACAAAATAGTGACGATACGGTTACAGTTAAAAAAACGGCCAAATGCGAGTCGGACTCGTGCACCAAGAGTTACGTGCAACTAAAATAACAAATGTGGTTTATCAATATATTGGTATTTTTTGGTGAAATAAACGTAATAATAAACATTATCACCTCAACATATATTAACAAGTCAATGGGATGTAAAAAAATTAGAACAAAATATGTGATATCCTACAGACCGACACGCGAGAGACAGCCATAGGGCTTTGTTTGGACCCCAGGGGTACGGAACCCTAAAAATAAGTGTTCGAAAATACCTTCCACTAGACTACATTCGCACAGAGACTAGTCTAGAACACGTATCTTTGCCAAAACTACAGGTGTACAAATATGGCCGAGCCGTTAACGAATAATCGCGGAAATTAAGTTTTTGAGAATTCTTTTCCTAGTAAAAAACCACGGCCATAGTTTTTGCTCAGCCTGTGGACACGTTCCAGTTTATTATTTTTGATGTTTCATAAAAAGAACTATGGAATTTATCATCAAATAATAGAAAAAAAAAACTTAAGGAACTTTACAAATTTCCTTCATCCCAAAAAACATATCGCGGCCCTTCAAGGAAGTCAAGAAGCGAAAAGAGGGATGTGTTATTATTATATAAATTATTGCATAATTATATTGAATCGGACACTCTGGTTAGCAGGATTTTATTCCGATGTCCTCGTTCTCGTACAAGGTCTACTGCCCTGCTTTCTGTTCCATTTAGTAGAAAAAAGCAAGTTTCTGGCACGAGCTTGCAAAACATATAACAAAAAGTATTTGCATATTGACTTGTTCCAGATAAGTCAAATAAAAGTTGTCTCCGCAATCAAAAAAGCTTAATTGAACTACTGTAAAATTTTTAGTCCATCAGTTTGTTCCTTGTAATATTATTACTACTATTATTGTTATACTTCCTTCTCATTCAAAAATTTTGTTATTTTGTTTGTTTTAATTTAATTCATATTTGGCCTGCTTATTCCATTTACATTCATAATTGCAATTTTTATACATATCTCTACCATGTTGTGCAGAGCAAAGAAATTGTGAAATTATGTTTTAGTGGAAACTGTTATTGGCTAATATTTTTATTTTTCTGTACTATTATGTGCTGTATCATCATTATCACCATCCTAGCGTTATTCCTAGTACAGTTGCATCCCGAAGGATGCCCTAATCCCAAGAATGTGCTGTATGTTTCCCAATAAAATAAATTATATAAAATAAAGTTTATTCTATTCTATTCCATCTAGGCGTTCATATTGATGGTACGTTGCACCAAATCGCCTGTAGGCTTTTCGTAAGCCATGTAAGTTAAATGTGCTTGAGTGAAGAATATGAACATTTACAAGTTTCTATGGGATGATGGCTACGGACGCCGGCGTTAAACCATGTTTAACGTTTGATCAGTATGTAATGGTAAATTGGCGCCACCCTCACTTAGGTTTAGAATGGTACAATTACTTCAAATTTAAGTACGACCCTTAGTACCCTTATACAGGCCCGAGCCCTGACTGGTACTCGGTCACCGATTTTTCTATACATTTGCCCGTGCGTCGGCCAGCCGGCAAACTATGACCTCCATTATAATAACATTACAAATGTCAATAGTGAACCGACATATCTGACGACCGTGATGAACACTTTATTAAGCCGGGTTATATGATTCAGCATCGACCCGATCATGACACGGACACGGAACGGTGTAATGTCAAGACATCCTGTATCGTTAACGTTTAAATATAAATGTATTGTAGGAATAATAAAACCCTTCCTTCCAAATCTCAAAAAGTTTTTTGATCAATGCATAATAACTCTTTGTCGCTTTTCTATATCATATTGCATGCGTTTCCATCTCGTTTTCCAGTAATAGCCCTCTTTGATGAGAATAATCTGATCTCCATGCCATATGTCGTTTCCGTCGAATTTCACAGAATAATTTATCTACTTACTTCGAAAACTTGAGTCAGTAAAGGGTCTACGTGCTTGTGATTCCTCTGGAGCCGCAAGAGTCCATTGACTACGGTGTCTGCTTACCATTAGGCAGACCGTGAGCTTGTTTACCACCGTCGTAATATAAAAATAAATAAAAACGTGACCATATATGTAAGTAACTACAAGGTGGGCCCCTGTAACTGGAGGAAATATTTAAAAGGACGCTTCCTTAGAGCATCTGCAGTAACACCTGGTGTACAATACTTGTTCAAAAATTTACGTTTCGTAGAAATTTTGATTCAAAGTTATGACCTCCGAGTAATGGATCTTGACACGACGAGATAATAGGCACAGCTATAAGCACAATTACTAAATTAAACAAGATATAAATTTAAAATAAGTTATAGCAATTTATCAATAATGAATTTTATACAGTTTACCTGACGACGGATGGTTACAAATTGAACAGAGAACACTACTCGTCCACAGCTCGATGGATAGTCACCGGGAATTTTTTTTTTTTTTTTTGACCTGACTGTGGCTTTATAGGCCGAGCCCATTAAAGCGATAGGAATACGCGGTGGGAGAGTTGCCTGGGGAAAATCCAGGGGAAAACCTCCGACATGACCGCGTGGGCGGTTTTAAACACTGGAATACTGTAAGAGTTTGCGCTCCAGTGAGATTGGTTGAACGGTTTCAACCAAATCTGGGGTGTGAGTGGAATCGAGCTACTGGGAGTTTTGTCGCTGGTTCACTAAACCTAGCCTAGCTGAGAAGAGTCCAGGACACCGGGAATCTAGCTGCAGGCGGCTTTTATACCGGTTGCACAGCTGCACAAATAAGTGACGTCATGGGAGCAGGTGTTTAATTGGTTATTTTCCACGACTAAAATAAATGTTGTTTTAAGTGGTTTAGCAGTCAAAATGTACCCAACTCCCACATTTCTATATCTAATTAGAAGTAATAAACAGTAAATATTACGGTATATACATTATTAAACTACTTACCACGTTATTTGTACGAGTACATCATTCCCTCAGTAAGTAGGCGGTTAACATTTGATGTTAAGAGTACTGAAACCAATACTTACGTCTGGCAGTCTTTGTAAACAAGAAAATTAAACGAGATTAAGCGCTTTATATTTACGAGGTAAGACGGTACTCCTTATTAAGGAGGGAATACAATTACGAAGTTCCAGCAATTTAAGAAGATCTAGTCCCGTTTAATTGCTGCCACATAAATTGTCTTTGAACAGACGATATCTTCGCGTTCGTTTCATTTAAGCCGATGTAAGTGTAAGTCAAGTGTAAATTAAATATCTACGGTGAGTATTTCTATATACAAACGTGACTTTCGTACTTTTGATATTGTAATCATGGTGTATTTTTTCTTTTCAATTTAAAAGGTAAATTGAAATAAATAACATTGGCTTAATGTTGTCAGACCCCTGTCCGGATCGCGACGATATCTGATATTTAATTAAATGAAGATGTCTCCATTAGCTGGGGAACTAAGCTAAATACATCGCAAGTGAAAGTCAAGCAGTGACAATAGAGTCATCCTGAATAGCAGACAATACATTTCCAGATAAGAATTTATTTACCCTAGCCCAGAGTCGTTGATTAAATCCCAAGACATTTCCGGCTGCGCCCTTATTAAATATTTACAATCTCAACAGATTCTGAATTAATTTCACAGAATTAAAAACAAATTGCAAACTTGCTGTTCTTCATGGTCCTACTGGGAAATTAAACGTCATGTCAATTACGTCATTTATAATACCGCAACAAGAGGCGAATTAATGGGGTAATGAAATTAAATCACATTAAAACCCAAAACGAACACAGCGGGCGCGGCGCGGGGCGGAGCGGAGGCAGTTTTGAATTTTGATGTTTCGGAAACTATCGACTGTCGATAGTGTCGATTACTGCTTCATATGTTACACACACCGCCTACACTCAGCTATCCCGCGCGGTTTGTTGGTGCGACGTACCCCGGACCGCGTTCGCTAAAACTTAAGAATGAATGCTTCAGCATTATTAAGTACATGCCGTCTTGCGTTTAGATTTGAGTCTAAGTAAGCATAAACAGGAAAGAATAATAAATTAATTAGATTCAATATTAACACGAAGAGCGACTAAGCCGGGGCAGGCTTAGTCGCTCTTCGTGTTAATATAGGAGATCGAGGGATGACCTAGACGAATTTCTCAGCAATTGGAAGGAAGAACCACTCAATAGGGCCGCATGGATATCATGGGGAGCAGCTAGCAGTGTCACACGATAATCTAAAAAAAAAACAGAAATCTGAAGTACTTAAAAGCCTAAAATTGTTATTTAATTAATATTAATAATTATAATTATTATCTCTCGTGATGAAGAATTTTGTATATTCTCTTATTACTCTATGTATAGATCAGAACAGGAACAGTAGGTATTAACTAAAACGTGTAGGTACGCATAAAAAAAACATAGTTAAAAGCTAGTTAGTTTTAAATACTTCCTGGTCATTTATATAGTAATAAAACAAGCCCCGTGGCCACAGAGATATTGAAGATTCCACAAGGCAATCAAGACGCCGGGTTCTTTAATAAATGTCAGTTTACGGCACGGAAATGAAATATGATTATTTTTGGTCATTACTTGTGTTCGAAATTCGTTGCGTCATACCTTTTGACTCTTCTCACTGAAATATGCCATTGTTATGAAAAGATTTAGTCGTGATCAAACTACAAAGTTGAACTTTTTCACAATTAAAAACGACAAAGTGTCAACTAGATTCTGCAAGGTACCTACTCGTACACATTGCAGAAACGTCAACCCGTAAATTTAATAAATCTATATAGGGTACACTTTGTTAAGTTGATGTGCATTTTAGTAGGTATTCAACTATTCATGTAAGTAGAACATTCAATATTCCTGTTTAGGAATTTCATTACTGACGAAGAGGAATATTGCAGGAACTCGCCATAAAATCACATAAAATGTACAACAAATGCTTGAACAGTGGATGATCATTACATTCTCTAAATTTTCTTATATTTATTTTCAAATAGCAGATAATAACAGAAACATCGGTAGACGTAACTATTAAACTTTATTGCACAATACAAGAAATATGTACAAATGGCGGACTTAATGCCATAAGGCATTCTCTACCAATCAACCATTTTTCTAATTATTTTTTCTATTTTTGTAATATTAGACAAAAACAAAAACGCAACGCAATAAAAAAGGCAACGCAAACCACAGCACTAAAAGTTGTACCTAAACTTCACACATTCCATAAATGCGTATGTCACTAGTTTGGGGGATGCCTATGCCCAGCAGTGGACGTCCTTTGGTTGATATGGTGGTGGCGGTGGTATGTCAGTATAATTTTATTTCTAACAGTAGCATTCAATCGTAAAAGTGCTACAAAAAACTCCGCAGTCATTGTAAAAATTACGCTGGATGCAAAATAAAAATGTAACTTCCCTGAAACTCGGTGTATTATGTACGGGGTCACAAATCAGTTTTGGAGAGCATAGTTAAGCACATAACTATACTCGTATTATTTTCTCGACTATTCGGTAGTAGTGCACGTGGTGTAATAAAATTCGTGAAACAGGGCAACGGTACATTTACTTGAACAGATTTTTCCTGCGAAAGGGTGCGTGAACGTGGCTTGCAAGATTTAAAGCAAACATAACTCGACTGCAAGACGTTAAGTGGATATCTCGGCTTGCGACACTCGGTATAAAGTGGACACTCGGATGCTGCTCTCAGCAGTGCTGGAGGCAGCCTCGCTACTTTCAGCTAACACTAATACCCACTCTTTCACTAAGTTGATTCCTTTAAGATACACGATTAATTTCACTGCCACCATGCATTAACACTTTATAACATCATTGCATCGTAAAAACGAGATACCTAATACAGAAGAACTAAAAAATATGAGTCCAAACACGCCGCGACAAGATCGGTATCATAACTTTCGTACATGTACGTACAGAAAAAAATACTTATATTGCATAGGGTCCCCTTTAAATTTTATTTATTCTTATATATATTCTGTAAAAAAAGGACTGTCTACATATTAAGGTTCATGAGATACAGTCCGCTGACAAAAGGATGGACGCACGGACACCGTAGGCTTAGTAATACGGTTCCGTTAGAATCCTTTGGGTTCCTAATTCTAATATAGGTATCATTTGCTAACCGCCAACCATACAACGGCCATTCTCAGAGAGCTACATTTTGCGTGTCCGGGCCATAATTCACACGTAAATAAAATAATAATAAATCGTTGATTAGTTTACGTACGTTTATGCCTATTTGTAACATCTAAAAACAGAGCCCTCTGATTATTTGTTTATCACTTATATTTTTCTGAACCCCTGTTCTCATAATTGCCACGACGCTTCCACGCGCTACCCCAGTTTACAAATTATCTCAAACTTTTTGAGGGCAGAGATTTTCGTAATTTTAGATCTTTTTTTAAATTAAGGACATATAAAAATATAACGATATTTGATGTATATCGTTTGTTTAAGAAAAAAATCAATAAAAAAATTGTTTGACCTAAAAGTATAATTACCTTTACCAGTACCAGTTACAATCATGAGCGCACATCACTACAGACACAGTATGTACATAATTATATATAGCTTAAGGTAGTAACTCAAATAGAGTCGCTTTAGACTTTTTAGGACCTGCGCTTCGTTAGAGCGATAGCGGTTGCACCTCTCAATTTATGTAAATTTAAATCAAATTATAAATTTTTAAAAGATTAATTTGTACTCTACTCAGTAGATACTCAAATGAAATTTAGCGGGTAATCTTGGAATACTAATAGTGTATGTGTAGGCTATATTTTTAACCCCCCACGCAACGAAAAAGAGGGGTGTTAGAAGTTTAACGTGTGTACTGTGTACTTGTCTGTTGCATCGTAGCTCCCTAGCGGTTAAACCGAAAACGAAACCGGTTCTTAAACCGATTTAGCTGTTTTTGAGATATTGAACTTTGAAATGAAAATGTCAGAGATTTTTCAACTTTTCTCAGGGTTATATCCAGCGGGTTTTCTTACGTTCTTTGTAATACACGAGCGGAGCAGTGCTAAAGACAACAATAAATTTAGTACCTATTCTTATTTATACGAGTATTAATATTTATGCATTACCTTCGATACATTTTTTATTATCAGACGAAAATACTTCTCAGGTCACAATTTACGCTTTAATCGCCGAACCGATTGAGATGAAATTTAGCATGGAGATAGTTTGAGACGATCCTGGAAATGATCCTTTAAGGAAGTGAAAAGAAGGGTGGAAGTTTGTACGGGAGAGCGATAATCAAGCAACCTCATGAAATAATTAAATAGCAATTATCCGCCATAATAAACGCCACAAAGAGGGGATTAAACGAGTTCCACGCGGGACAAGTCGCGGGAGAAAACTAGTAATTCATAAAACGTAAACCGTACAATATTACGGCTCATTTTATTTCAAATATTTAATCGCATTTCTATCAAATCATTCGTCACGTTATGTCACGTTAAATCAAAATAGTGGCCAGCACGCGCTACTTTATTAAAAACTTCTTCAACTATTCTACGCGATACGTGCGCGGCACACGTGATCGAAACCCCCCGAGATCTGCTTAAGTTTACTGTAATGACGTGTGTCTGTGTGGGTGCGTCAAATCGGACGTTTGTTTGGATTTTTGTTACTGCTATATTTCTACTCTTTCTTCATATAGGCTATATTTCTAATGTGCTACAGTGCGGGCCACGAGCCAGTAGTTCTGTCGAAGCACTCGTCAAGTGTGAACGTCCGTAGTGTTAGCGAGTATAGTTAACAGTAATGCACGTAAGTATCTAATTGCCACGACTTTGTTTTTCAAATTTTCTAATTCATGTTGAGCTACTTAATAATTCACCTGTTATTGTCAGCGTCTTACTGCTTACTAAAACGAAAGAACAATTCGAGGCTCTATAGTTTGTGATGTGTACATATAAACAATCTCTTTTTTAAGTCGCTTTTATTTTGAGTTAATGTCTTTCTCCCTGAGTGCCACGACGCTAATTTCCAGGACTTTTGTAATTGCCATCGCGTTATACGCTTGTTGCAGCTTGCAGCATATTCTAATAGATTTGTGTAATCACTAAATACAGGGTGATTTCGGGGTCGTGGATCAAGAACCAATTTTTAGGCTTGGTATCTGTTAGCCATTTCAAAAAAAAAAGTAGTGACACGAAACAAACGCATTTCATTTTTAATTTATTTTAGTGAAAAAAATACTATATTACATAAAACTTGGTTAACCTACTCTCTTTGACGGATGTTATGGAGAGTTGACGGTGCGGTAGGGTGACCAAGTTGTATGAAAAAGTATTATGTCCCATTAAAATTTGTAAAAACAAGAAAACTATTTGAGTTATAAACCTTCATACCGACTGTGATGTTGTCTACTTTGAATTTTTGACCATGTACAATTACTTCGGATCACGACCCCAAAATCACCCTGTATATGTTTATATGAACTACTTACACGCGCTTGTAAGGTATATATGTATTGGGGCAGTGAATAAATCACCGCTGCTTTGTGAACAAATCTTCACGTGACTTGCAAATGTGTAAGACAAGAAGTGTCAAGTCAAAGATATTCCGACGAATTGAGAACCTCCTCCTTTTTTGAAGTCGGTTAAATAAGTAGTAGGTGGCTTCGTCTTTAAGATGTGTTAGACTGATGATTTTCAACTTATGATTTGTTTTAAATAATTAATATCTCTTAAATTATGGGTTTTTGGACTGCATTAATTCGCAGATTTGCATTGTACAGATTTTTAGAGGCCCTACGTGTTACCTTGTTTTCAGTGGCTTATTTTAATTTAAAGAGAAACAATGAGAAAAATGCTTAAATAAGATAAAACTAACCTTAAGTAATCTTCTTAAAAATATAAATAAAGTTTAAAAAAATCCCTAAATCGCCTGCTTGCGTTTTCCCTTTGGGTGGCTATGTCGATCCATTGGGCAAGAATGTCCCTCGACACTTTTTGGGCAGAGACTGTTAACTTTTGAGGTACCCTTTTCGCCGCCAGCCGTCAAAGTAATTCGCCGTGCCCCTGACGCCACAACGGTAAAAAAATGATGTGTAAAGAAATAATGCCAATATAAAATTGGGTAGCTTCTCAGTAGATTTTCATAAAAAAAAAATGGCGGCCAGTGCCGTCGTTGGCGTCGGGGTGACGATTTTACGTTGACGTCTATGGCCGACCGTGGCGTTCAAAAGGTTAAAGCTAAAGTAATTGTGTAGAATCTAGGTCTACCATAAATGTACGTTAGGTTAGGTTAGAACTGCGGCCCCGAGGCACAGTAGTCCCAGTCAAAGTCGCTTAACTATAAAACTTTTACAAAGGAGGGCAGCTAAATACATGTACTTTTAGAAAACATAAATTATTTGACATGTGTCGGAACAAAAATGTCCACTTATATTCATCGGAAGTTGTCATACCGCACGAACTCGAACCGTGTTATCACAAAACATTACTGATTTGATTTGTTTACAAACAAACATTGTATTGTTTACGGATGATTTTCACTACTATTTTATTTGAGAGTGTCTTTAAATTTTATAATGGAGATTCAAGGAGGTTGTATTTTCTTAAAGGATACGTTTGATTTTTATGCTTCGTTTTATTGTTATAATTGTTTTACTTAACACGTCGGAATAACCTATGAAAATTTCTATCTAGAAAATATATCGAAGCTTTTTTTTTAAGAGACCCCACGAACCCCCTGATGATTTATATGTTATTTTGAAGCAAAATGTATGAACTTTAATATTCTTATGACATATTTACCGAACACTTCCGAAGGTCTTGGTGATAGTAATTTTACTTCATTGTAGTTTTACGGTGAAAATACTTCATGTTTTGTTTATTTCGGTAATCGTTTATTTGCCTCAAACTATTAGACATGATGTGGACATGAGATTGAAAAAAACATATACTTATAATAAAACTACTATTAAATTAAAATAACTAAAACTAAACCTTAAACTTAAAAAATATAAATAAAATAATTAATTAAATATGAGACCTGGGCCTCTTGGCAGTGTGCCCATCACGCAGGCAGCATTCCCGCGCTGAACTGCTATCGCGATTCTTTGCGCGAGAAAGCCACCGGCGCGAGGGTCGCCTGTCGTCTCCCTCAACCTTCTGCTGATTTCCCTGTGGAGCTCCAGCGCACCCTTACCCCAAGGACCCAGTGTCTCGACGCCGAAAGCAAAGAAATGATATTGGGCGCCGAGACAGCTGTATTTCGAGACCTTCAGGCGTTCCCGGGCGTCTGCCGCCACCCCCGCACGTTTGGTAGTTGCTGGCAGGTAGGACGCCGCAAGGGTGTCTGTACAGGTGGCGTCCCACACCAACGCACGGCCCGTCTTCCTTCTTTGTTTATTTTGTTTTAGACCAAGAAATCAATTATTCGTTGTCTCGTATGTTTGTATTTGAGCTATGGATAGATGCTACCAAAGATAATAATGCTGAAAAATGCAAATACGGAGGAAAAAAAAGAAAAGATCACTACCGAAAGACTGTGTTTGTCTAATTTTAGAACATACATAACGTAATAAATCGTTTAGCACTATCTATCATATTTTTATTGCAACTTGTTTATTTTCGTCCGCTGTCGTATGAACGCGGGACCACTGGAGAGTGCCCGCCTTGCTAGGGCGGGGCCGCGGGGGCTTATTAACCGTGGACTGGGTCATCCACGGTGAAGCTAAGAGCCACCCAGGGCCGGCCCCTTTAGGCTGCCGGCTGGCCCGAGGAGGGCGCTCCCAGCGGGCTCTGCTAGCCCTCTGAGGATGCGTTGAGATGGGGCCGCAGAAGTAGAGGAGTGCCGGTATGTCGGTGCGCCGTTCTCCCTATCTTCTGTGGTCGAGGCAGGATCGTAGGGGACGACGCGTGTTGGTATTACGGTGCGTCACTCTCCCTACCCCCTGCGAACTTGATTATTTTAAAATTGCTTGTTAAGATGGCCGAATGTAATTCGTATAAGTTAGAGTAGGATACTTTTGTGATATTGATATACCGTTAGGTAGGTATTTATAAAACATTACGCTCTTTTATTTTGGCAGTAGTGTAAACAAAGTTGAAATAGGATATAGTTCAAAGTTAGTGCAATTAGCTTTCGTAACTGGGGTAGTTATTTTAACTTTTGAGGTCTAATCTCGTGGGTATTTAGCGCTTAAGTAAACTCTGAGCACTGATGGAAAAACTTCTGCCGAAGTGAGTTTACGTGCCCGGTGTACCGATCAGACCCGCGGATTGAGATATGTAACGTGAAAAACAATTTAACTTTTTGTGTTCATCCAATATCATAAAATACCTAGGTACTTCATGTTAATCATACAACATACATACATAAAACTCACGCTTATATTTTCAAAAAAGGGTAGGTAAAGCACATGAAAATTATTTTTCAGTGCCACTTTTAGCAATTGCAGTTTTATAGATGAAAAAAAGGTGATATTGTAGTAGTGACAAGTTGCTAGTCAATCACCCACAATACACTTCAAGGTGGTTCCCATTGTCGACTCTTAAGACACCCAAGGGAAGAAATGGGGTGGTGCTATTCTAACCGGGCACCACACGGGGATTTATTAAAAATGGGATAGCTCTTGGCCATCTAGCCAGGGGGCAAAGATGAGGCCGACGATGAAGCGAGCTCACCCAGAAGATGCCTATTCACTCGTGCCTTTAAAAGGTCTAGGTTATATGAACTCGGAAATAGTATCTTGAGTGAAAATCAGCAGTTAAAATCGTGTATTAGCGAATTATATAGGTTCTTTTGAAGAGTCGGTGCACACGTAGATTCGTGCTCAGGACGGGATATCGATGCTAAATTTCGCGTATCGATCTATCGACTCAACTCTCGACTGCGCCAATTATTTAGGGAGGCAGCAGTGGAGGAGATAAATTATATTTAGATGGCGAATAAATGAAGTTTTAATTAATATAAAAGTTACAATAATTAACTTAATCTAATTCGTGTTGTCCTAAGACCCGATGTTAGGTATCTAAAAGGCGCGCGGCGAACGTGTGCTTCCGTTTTATTAAGGCGATCAGAGTGAATGCCCAATATTGATGATGCGCTGCGGCGCGGACAACGTAATGGAGTGATGTAGGCGCATACGTAGACAAGACGTGTGCTGATGACGTTGCGCGGTGACGTATGCTGACGGTATACCGATGACGTAGCCGTGCAGTGGTGCTGTATGTGAGGTACGTAGCTAACATTACAAGCGCATCGATACTTACGAATATTTTACACAATCACACCAACTGATGTTGCCCGTTCTGAGAGGAACTCAACTAAGTGCTTTCGTGTTATGAAGGACAAGTTAAAGCACTAAGTTAAGCGTTTGGCTGCATTCGTGTACAAATTTACATGCTGCGCAACACGCCGCGCGATCATTCGGGCGTTTACTCCTGACCTGAAAGCTTAACACGTTCCCTGTCCGAAGGTCCCCAATGTGGGGACATGAAGCTTTTTTTCAGGAGTCCGTGTCCCCACTGTGGGTCCACGGGTTGTTCACGGCTACGAACTACAACTGTCACTTGGACTTGTGACATTGAAGGATAATTTTGTATGGGGACAGGGAACGTGTTAAGAATTCCTTCTGAGTAAATATGAATAAATTTAACTTTTTAGATTCATAAGGGTTTAATTTTATTTATTTAATAATGTCATCATCATCCTCCTAGCGTTATACCCAGTATAGTTGCATTCTGAAGGATGCCTGGGGTCCGCTTCCTAATCCTAAGAATTGGCGTAGGCACTAGTTTTTACGGAAGCGACTGCCATCTGACCTTTCAACCTGAGTGGAAAATTAGACCTTATTGGGATTAGGCTTGTCATTTGTCAAGTGAGTGGCAACTTGACTGTTTTTTCAAGCCGCCCGGAGGCCTCTAACTTAGCTTAACGACTGCTATCATAGGCAGCAACCGGGATCGATGGCTTAACGTGCCACCCAATGCACGGGTGCGCTCAGTTAGTAATCACTCAAAGCGGTCACCCATCCAAGGACTGACCTCACCCGACATTGCTTAACCTCGCATACCACACGCGGTACGCGGGGCCGCTGGGCCACGAGCGCTCCGAATTTATTTTATAATGTAATACATGTTGTTTATTAAGTACGAAGTTTAGCGAATACATTCATTAATAACTTGCTTTAGTTCATATTTGCACATCTTGCAATTAGTTAATTATTAATTAGTACGTAATTCTATTAGAGTTATACGACGAAACTGACAAACAAAGTGGCATAATAAGAAAAAAATCAAGGCTGCACCTAATATGGGGATTAAATTATTTTTTGTTTCAAGTCTAGGGGTGTGTTGTTGAATAGGTCTTTCAAAATAAATAGAGGTCATCATCATAAGTTATTTAATATAGGTCTCCATCATAAGTTCATTGGGAAACTACGGAACCTTACACTGAGCATGGCCCAACATGCTCTTGGCCGATTTCTTAACCCTTTGAACGCTTTCATATTTGAATGAAGTCATCACTCAGACTCCAAGGTATCAAAATTGATGTAACGTTTAAACCAATAGAAACAAATAAAAACAATTCATAATAGATTTTTTTCATGATCAAAGTACACCTTCACTCCGGCCTTTTAGTGGTTGTTGGCGTGGTGGGCACGACGACATACGACCACTTTATAGGTTCTTGGCGTTCAAAGGGTTAAATCTATCTGCGTTTGCCTTTGTCACTTTTCTTAGTAGCTACAGATCTAACCGATTGTTATTTCATAAGTCTAAACAATAAATATGGACATTCATCTGTTATGGAAAATGTAGGAAACATTCCTTTGCGTAATATTATTATATAAGTATGAGATTAAGATGTTCATGATGAGTCCTTCAGCCTATAGCTACTTATTTTTCTTACATAAAATTCGGCCAAGTGCATGTCGGATCACGCACAAAGAAGGGTTCCGTACCAAGAGTGTCCTGGTAGTCCTCATTTAAAAATATATATTTAATAATAAATACAATACATTAAATCAAATAAGGTCGTATCTTCATAGGGAACTCACTGCACTTACGTCCATTTGTTTGGGCAAGACAGTTTCAGCGACTTGTCAAAAACCGTTGGACCTATCTTATTCAAACCAAAAATCATTGATAGTATTTATTAAAGTTCATCATGTCAATATTTTTCCGAATTTTACCATTCATCGTTTGGAAATTAGAAGGAGGGGGGCACACTTTTTACTACTTTGACAGCTAATATCTCGCCAACAGTTGATTAAAATGGAAAAGTTTTTTGTGAAACCCCCATATCATTTTTAAAGGCCTATCCATATATACCCCACATGCTTATGTGCATTGGAAATTTTATAATTGTAGTACTATAGTCTCCGAGTAAATACATACGGACGGACGGACGGACAGACATGACGAAACTATAAGGATTCCGTTTTCGCCATTTTGGCGAAAGCGGGGTTAAGTGCCGTGTTTATGTCATGTCCCATGAAACATACTCACAATCCCGATGATCCCCACTACTCTAGGCCTATTTTTGACCATCTTAAAATAATTCTAGATAATATAATTATTTACAGTGCAGTGTGCTAGTAAAGGTGTAAGCTACATTGTTCTTGTATAGTGTCTTCTCCATCGAATTTATGGGGCCTGTCGTAAAACGGTCGTATTTATTCATGTGCATGTTTTATGTTCATTGATATGGCTAACATAAATGAAGATAACGTCTGACGGTGTAGCTCTTCACATGAATTTGTCACTGTTGGCCTGCTTAGTTTAGTAGTTTCAGATCTAACCTTCCTATACCGTGTAATAGTTCGCATCGTTCAAAGAGGTTAGCAAATTAGATTTATTACTTAATTGGTTAACGTTCATTCATTCATTGTTACGAAGGAAATCAAGCAAAGTAGACTAGTAAATACAAATGTCTAAGTTTACAAAAAAAATAGTTGCCTCTCGTTCCGCGGTCTCAGGCCGGCAGTCTACGCAGCGCAAACTAACAAATTGCAGTCTCAGCTTCCATCCCGCAACAGTATTTTCAAGTAAATGTCTCGAAAAGAAGCTTGGAAATCTTTCGCAGACGTCAAACTTTGTCCGCAAAATTTATAGTCGATATTTCGCGCCGCGGCTGTCAAATTATATATTTAAAGAGTCCTCCGCGTCACCAAACACGATGCTGCTATTTTCTCGGTGAACATTTCTGTTTCCAGCTTTCATCTTATGGGAATCACGCATTTTAAAATGTTGGGCAGTAATCTGCCAATCTTGACAAAAAATATTACAAAGTGAGAAGGTAGTTTTGTATATTGCACACTATCCTAATAATGATGTTCCCTAACTATAGAGTATTTTGCTTTATGCTTTGTTTATTAGTTGAAAGGAGCAGCGCTGAAAGGAGTTGGCCGGGGTGCAGGGAGCTAGCGCGGCAGGGTGTTTCGGAGAACAACGGGAATGTAATTAAAGAAGTACTACAACACGTGTACGAATAGGTACGTCTTGAAATTAAAATCTAATTAATTATTTCAGTAGAATTTAATTTCAAGACTCCTCAGGGACATATTTATATTATTAGAGAGGTAGGGCATAATGAAATGTCATCTCACTCATAAATGTAACACTATTATATGGGGAAGTACCGTTACATTAAGAAGGCCGCAGTCATAAAGACTACTTGTTCTGTATATATAGACTAGCTTTTTCCCGCGACTTCGTCCGCGTGCAACTCGTTATGTTGTCGGCTAATAGGGTAAACCTGCTACCGTCATATTATGGAAGTTTATAGGACAGGCAAAAAACATGATATAAATTAGAATATTAAACCCTGAAACACAGGGAAAATATCATTGGGTTATTTTTTCCCTTAATTCCAAAATAAAAGAGATAACGCGTTTTGGTTATCTATTTTCTACGATGACTTTTGTAACTAAACTGTATTTTGCAATCAAATAACGTTTTAAATTATGGATTGAGCAGTGTGTCGAGAAAAAGAAAGAAAATAGATCTTCATGTAAATCAAAACTTCTGAAATAAATAAATAAATATATATTGGATGTTGTTCGAAAATAATCATCATCATCATGTCAGCCGAAGGACATCCACTGCTGGAGGTAGGCCTCCCCCACAGAGTGCCACAATGCCCGGTCCTGCGCCACCTTCTACTGTGTTGTGTATGTTCTACTGCGGATACGTGCGATGTGCCCCGCCCACTGCCACTTAAGTTAAGCGATTCGGAGGGCTATGTCAGATAATTGGGTTCTACTGCGGATTTCTGATGCGATCACGCTGAGATACTCCCAGCATAGCCCTCTCCATTGCTCTTTTGGTGACTTTAAGCCCTCTTATGAGGCCCATTGTAAGTGACTACGTTTTAGTGCCCATTATGTCATCACTGGCAGTGGCAACACACTGGTCAATGACTCTCGTCTTGTGACACTGTAACTAAATTATTTTGAGACTATGAAAAATACATGCTAAGTACGTTTATCGCGATAGTTAGAATAAAAACTCCCATTAATTTTGATAAGAGGTTAACCAAACCCCAAAACAGTGATTGTACCTATTGGATTTACAGCTCAAAGCCACGAAATATTAATAAAAACCAATAATAGTACATACCTTTGCGATGTTATACTTCTTCGTTTACATCAATAACACGAAACACAGTTAGTTATCTTTTGAGAGAACACACATCTAAGCGATAAAAATTCTTACGAAAATGGCGGGTATATTGGAGTTAGCCGATAACTTTTAAACTCGTGGAGATTTACTCATCATGTAATTTAAGAAATTTGTTAAAATAACTGGCAGTAGCTGTTTTTCTCAGACGATGCATCTTTTTTTTGCTACATAATGGTGTGTAAAAACGAAAAAAAAGTTAAGAAATGGATTTAGCGGATGTACAAATAATTGCTATTCAATTTCTAGTAGGCGCCCATACAAACTTTTACCCCACATTTCACACCGTAAGGAATGATTTCTGGAATAAAAACTATCCTATGTCCTTTCCCGGGACTCAATCTATCTCTATACCAAATTTCATCTAAATCGGTTTAGCGGTTTAAGCGTGAAGAGGTAACAGACATACAGACAGACGGGTGACTTTCGCATTTATAATATTAGTATGGAAGTATGGATATGGATAGTATGGATGGATTACATTATTTATTTCTTGATAAGGAATTACACTATAAATTTGCACACATGTCAAAATTATAAAAATTGTTATCATGCTCGTCGTAACAAGGAAAATAGTGACCATAACAGCATAATCTTAACAAAGTAAAACATATACGATAAAATGAAACAAAATAATTTTTAAGAAAAAAAAACCGACTTCGATGGGGGAGGCCGGTGAAAGATTATTATACTTAGATGGTGCACTCTTAGATTCCATACAATAAAATAAAAATGGCTATAAGTATGTTTATAATGGTAGAAGACTAAGTACCCTCAATTCCTCATGGAATCATGGAAAAATCTTGTTTGCTTGACAAACAAAACGAAGAGAACAAATCGCCAAACGTGAACTACGCGTCGTTGAAGAGTTCCGTTCTGATGATCATCAGCGGTTCCACTTCATCAAATGTCACTTTTATGAATGAAAATGCTCACTATTTGTGTGCCTTTCACATTTGAGGAGTTCCCTCGATTCCTAATGGATCCCATCATCAGAACTCGAGCATGACAAAAATCAATCGTGAAAATAGAACTTGCTTAACAAACACAGCTAGAAGGACAAATCGCCAAACGTGAACTTTTCGTCGTTAAAGAGTTCTGTTCTGATCATCATCAGCAGTTCCACTTCATCAAATGTCACATTTTTGTATGATAATGCTCGATTTGTTGATAAAAACACAAAAATCACTATATGTTTGCCTTTAAGATTTGAGGAGCTCCCTCAATTCCTAATGGATCCCATCATCAAAAATCGAGCATGACAAAAATTAATCGTGAAAACAGAACTTGCTCAACAAACTCAGCTAGGAGGACAAATCGCCAAACGTAAACTTTTCGTCGTTGAAGAGTTCTGTTCTGATCATCATCAGCAGTTCCACTTCATCAAATGTCACATTTTTGTATGATAATGCTCGATTTGTTGATAAAAATACAAAAATCACTATATGTTTGCCTTTAAGATTTGAGGAGTTCCCTCAATTCCTCATGGATCCCATCATCAAAAATGAAGCATGACAAAAATTAATCGTGAAAATAGAAATTGCTTAACAAACACAGCTAGGAGGACAAATCGCGAAACGTGAACTTTTCGTCGTTGAAGAGTTCTGTTCTAATCATCATGAGCAGTTCCACTTCATCCATTGTCACATTTTTGGATGAATATGCTTGACTTGTTGATAAAAACACAAAAATCATTATATGTTTGCCTTAAAGATTTGAGGAGTTCCCTCAATTCCTCATGGATCCCATCATCAGAACTGCGTTTTGACAAAAACGGGACCAATTTGGATATATATACTTACAATAAAATAAAATAAATTCCAAATCGGTTAAGAAATGACGGAGTTATGGAGTAACAAACATTAAAAAAAAAACATACAACCGAATTGATAACCTCCTCTTTTGAAATCTTCGTCGGTTAAAAAAGAAAATGCACCTCCCATTAGCAATAGTCAATCAGTTCTTAGGCTTATGTCGTTTCTGAATGAGCAGCTGTTGGGATCTGTTGAGAAAGTGGGCAAAATAAACCTGTTTCTACATCATCGGAACGGCTAGCTACGGTATTCTCTGCCTGTCGTGTGGTACAAGCCGACTAAAAGGGTCATTGGGGTCGAAGACGATCGCAGTTAGGGGCTGCGATCGTCCATGAAAACAGATTTTTGGACTTACAGATGACTCTAGGGCGGCACTGGGCATAGCCGTCCGAAATAAGTTGACGAGAACCATCGGGGGGTTTTTAATCGGTGCAAGTCCGACATGTAACCTCCGCACTGTCCCCGCGGTGCGGTGGTATCCTTAACGGATTCTGCCCCGAAAAATTAACTTACATTCAGCAAAGACTCAATCTGTCTTATGATTTGTCTACATGACACTTTCTGTTTAAATTACAGTCCAAGGAACTTACACCCGTCACTTATCCGAATCGGGATGTTTGCTACACTCGACAGAATTGGTAATTCTTCAGACCTAGGGTACAATGATATATTTAGTATATTTAGTATATATTTAGTATATGTGGTTTTGCGATTCTGAGAAGGGTCGTCAAAGATCCCGAAGATACGCTGGGTTGGGAGAGAAGAAACTGTTTTTGTTCTATAATAGCTGTCAATACAACGAATCCTCAAAGGGTCGGTGACGCCTTTGTGACTTCTGTAGTTTAGAGTTCACAAGTCTATACGACGTATACATAGTATCACTATCAAGGAACCTTATATAAAACATCATCTCCGCTATGTTATAGTTTCCAATTCACCAAATGTATGTTTCCAATAATACTTATGAATTTAATACTTCCGAAGATTCTGATCTTATTTCGCCCGTTGAATATACGGTTGCTGTAAATAAGTTTTATGCTTAGTTTTATTCCATTAATCTTCTGTAATGCTTAATTATCTTATCTAAGTAGTACTAACTTCAGCCGTTTCAGAGCTAAAGTGCAGGTGGTGCGGTGTCATGCTTCCAAATCGCTCTCGTTACGGTGAGAAAACGACTGAGTCTCGGCGACCGGTCTGCAACTCGGACACGTTCTACCGCATTTGAGACTGTTCTAGCAATGACTATTCACTTTTAATGCGAAGTTATTGGATAAGTACTTGATATTACTTTTTATCCAATTTATTGTGGAGATTTGGCAATGAAATGAAATGAAGTCCTTTATTTCTGACGTCAGGCATTGGTATTTGTAATATCTAAAGGTAGATGATCCGACGAATACACATCATAGAATCTTGGCAGCAATAATTGTTTGCCGGGCTGCTTTCGTAGTCACACAATGGTCAAGCCACCGGAATTCACCCGTGACTATCACTGACTTAGGTATAAGAGTCCGCCTGCAAGATGTCAGAGTCCACAATTTATTCAGAAATATTCTTGTTGCTAGAAATTATAATAGAGAAAAAAATACAGCCAGTTTTAGCAACAGGAAGTCATTTCTGGCCTAGATATGGCGGATTCCATTGTGTACACAAAGTTTCATGTTATATCAGCTCGGCGTTTTAAAATGTGACCAAAACTACGATTGTATGGAGAATCGAGTTCAGTCCAGCGTGCGGGGTGCTTTTCCAAGTATATTTCTTAACCTCGGGTATTACTCGTTAACTAGTAATGTCATCTTAGCTGTGATAGTTTTCCTTTCAAATTCATATATCTCAGTAGCAACTTTTAGCTGGCAGGGACACTAAAATGATTAGCACTTAGTTTAATATTACGCAAACGGGTTCCTATATTAAAAATGCTTATAGAAAGCCCATACACATTACGAAAACGAGCTATCCAGCGATAGCCACACGATGGGTTTTGCAAGAAAAAAATATTTTAATTTAATTATATTATAGCGTTTTATTGACGTGGTTGATATGTAGACATATGTAGGTACCTATGCCAAATTGATGCTTTTTAGTAGTAATGGTTAATGAGCTAAGCCGCGGACAGGTGGACGGACGGACGGATGGAAGGACATGGCAAACTAAATATAAGGCGTCCTTGTTTACTACGGAACTCTAAAAACGGTAGTGTTTTGAAGTATCAAGTGCTGTTTATGGTAGCAAAGTCCGCTGTCAAAATTCATTTTATAAAAAGTGTGACGATAAAAATAACTAATAATAAATATGGACAACTCGTTACATACGTTATTTACTTATACTACCGCTAATTTGCCCTTAACTTTATAAAACCTGGCTGGACCCAATACTCCATAGTGCAGCTATGTTATTCACAAAACAAGCCAGAGGTGGGGTGCACGTCCAAGACCGATGACGGCACAGCCCACCCCTAATATATATTGACGCCGGGGCTCATAATAACAATACGTAATCGGGGGTTTAACGCATTGGTCCGCTCGAGTCATCACCAGACGTCCGTCTATTTGACATTGCACCTAATTCACATGCTTCTGACATTGCCAGTCTGCGACGGGTGCAAGAAGAGACGAACGACCGAGACATTGGCGTGGTAGGGATTGACTCATCCGCATTGGTATTATTTTATCGATAATATTGTCTAGGTATATCATATCATGTTTTAGGTAGTACATACGTAAGGTCTGCGGCATACTTTAGCTTCACGGTTTGTCGGAGTCAATTTTTACCCGACTTTGACGATAAAGCGTGATCATAAAATCTGCCATTGTGCTATCATGCTAGCTGGATAGGCGGTCTCACGTAGTTCTGCAGTCATCCTATAAGATAGACTAAGATCTATAGCAGTAAAGTAAAAAGTATTGTCTCGGTCTATTTTAAAGCTTGAAGAATGTTGCGCATATTGCTATGTAATTCGGGGTTAACAGCTTGAGATTTTTCAAATTAGTCGCATTTTGCAGCTGGATACTTCTTTGATTGTAAACTTGTATGAAAAAGCAGTTCAAAAATATGTGCGCTTCATGGTTCTTTTATGGCTTCATAGTTTAATATGTATTCCAATCGTTCTGAAGATATGACTTATTCATGGTCGTTTATGATCGTCATTATAAGGCCATTACATATTACACATCTTGCAGTTTGTCATAAAAACCGATAGAGTTGTAGGTTTAGTTAAAATGAGACAGCAATTCATTTCAGCCATTTCAGGCTGTCATGACAAATTGCTTCGTTTGTATTGTGCTATGAGTAAGTATACTCAAATGACGCCCTTGATTTCCCATGTTATTTATTTATAAACAATTCCCCAAACTTAAATGAATGAAAATGATCACAGTCAATTCCGACTATACACAAAGAAGGGTTCCGTGCCGACACCTCCTAATCTACATTTAAAAGCACAATACAATATATTGAATCAAAAAAGGTTGTATTTTCATAGGAAATTCTTGGGTAAGACAGGTTTTCAGCTAATAACTCAAAAACCGTTAAATCTATCTTCTGCAGACGCAAAATAGTTGAAAGTATTTATTATTCATCTTGATTTTTTTCATTTTAAACTATTAAAATAGTTTGGAAATTAGAGAAGGGGGGGAGGGTACACTTCTTACGACTTTGACAGCTAATATCTCACCAAACAACGGTTGACATAAATGGATTTTTTTAGGAACCTCTGTAATTTTTGAAGGCCTATCTATACGTAAAGCATAACAAACACGCATATGTGTATTGAAAATAAAAAATTGTAACCCTCCTGTTAAATGTATGGGGTGCCCACCCCGACAAGTTTAATATTTTTTTCGTAGTTTCACATCACATTTCTATAGCGGTTTATAGACTACACCTTCCTACCAAATTTCATACTAAATTATAGTGCTCATAATATAGTCTCTGAGTAAATCGACTGTGACATACAGACGGACGGACAGACATGACGGATCTATAAGGGTTCCGTTTTCTCCATTTTGTCTACGGAACCCTAAAAATCAGACGTGTATATGTTATTAAATTTTCTGCAATGGATACGGAATGATTCGTGCCTACGCCAATTCTTGGGATTAGGTAGCGGACCCCGGGCATCCTTCAGGATGCCACTGTACTGGGAATAACGCTAGGAGGATGATGGATACGGAATGATTAGAACTGAAAATTAAGACCTTTTTTTTAACTTGAGTAATATTTTTAGTAATATTTTACTCTTACATAATTCACGGTTGGATCTCCGATACAATCTGCTGCTTTTTCTGACTCGACTTGCTACTTACTAAACCTCTTTACAAGAAAATCAACTCACCGATTGTCAATTTTGACAGCAAATGCCTAAACCGGTACCATAGATGTAGAAAATACTAAAAAAAAGGAGAGACTACTGTAGTAGCGGGCCCACGGAAATTTATTTTCTATTTTGATCCAAATTTACGTATATAACTTGACAGATATATTACAAATAAAATTGAATTATGTATTAAATCACAATATTATTTTAGGGTTAGTGACCACGAGCAATGTAGATTACGTGTTTAAGGTAAAATATCACTCGACAAGTTTTACGTAAGTGTACCCTTTTTTTTTTCCCCGGGGGGAAAATCCTTAATGGATACCACCGCACCACGGGGACAGTGCGATGGTTATGTCGGACTTGCACCGACTAAAAACCCCCCGATCGTCCTCCTCAACTCATTTCGGGCGGCTCTGGGATCTCCTTCGGAACGCACCAGTGCCGCCCTAGAGTCTGTGGGTCCAACCATCTGCTTTTATAGGCGATCACAGCCCCCAACTGTGACCGTCTTCGAACCCAAGGACCCCCTTTTAGTCGCCTTCTACGACAGGCAGAGGATACCGTAGCCGTATTCTATACCCGGGCTACAGGGCGCAACGGCGACTTATTATCGTCGCCGCCTCCTCCTCCGAGCAGGGTCATTACGCTCCCGTTCACGCTCTGCAGTCTCCTTGTGGACCATGACAGTCTCACAAAAGGTGACAGCTGCATCCCATGCGGAGCTTCTGCTCAACATTGCCGCTATAAGAGCGGGTGGGGAGAGATCTTGCCCCACTTTTTGTATTAGGATCTGCCGCTCAGTCCGCCACGCTGGGCATTCCTCGAGCGTGTGCTGCGCAGAGTCCAGGTCAGAACAGCAGTGGTGACATCGTGCTGTCTGCTCTTTGCCTATTCTGTGCAGGTACTCACCGAAGCAGCCATGTCCGGTGAGTACCTGCGTCAGCCTGTAGGTCACTCGACCCTTCCGCTTCAGCCACTGGTCAAAGTGCGGCAGGATCGCGGCGACTACCCGCTGCCGTGTGCTACGGGGTTCCTCCAGTCGCTCACGCCAGCATGTGATGGCTTGCCTGTGGGCCCTCTCTCGCAATGCCTTAATTTCTATTTCTGCAGCGCTTTCATCCTCTACGTGCAAGGCATTGTAGATTTTTGCATCCATTTCTGCCAGGATGTCTAGCGGCGGAAACCGTGCTAGGAGGGCCGCCGCCTCGTAGGATATCGTACGGTATCCGCGGGCGACCCTGATGGCTATCCGGCGCTGAACTGTGAGTACCTTCGCTCTGCTGCGTCGGTTGCGCGTCAGCCGCTCTGACCACACGGGTGCCCCGTATAGTGCGATAGACCGCACCACACCTGCGTATAGTCGGCGTACTCCCTCCTCCGGCCCTCCGAGATTTGGCAGCAGTCTGTGCAATGCACCCGCCGTTCTTTGAATCCGGGGAACGAGCCGGTTGAAATGCTCGTCAAAGGTCCATCGGCTATCTAATGTTAGGCCCAAGTATTTCATAAACTGACCGACCCGGACTTCTACCTCTCCAACCCGCACGGAATTAGATGGACGCTCCCGACCTCGCCGCAGTCCATGTATCCAAAGCGCCTCGGTCTTATGTGGCGCAATTGTAAGACCGATGCTGCGGATCTTGTTTACCAGGACTGTAACGCCTAGCTCTGCCAGTCTTGTGGTCCTAATAAAATCTTCCCCTTCGGCAAGAACTAGAGTGTCGTCCGCATAGCAGACTACACTGACGCCATTGGGAAGCACTGCTCGCAGAACTGAATCGTATGCGAGATTCCTCAGGAGAGGGCCCAAAACCGACCCCTGTGGTACCCCGCACTCGACTTCTCTCTGCATATCGGCACCATATCGGCCGGGGTAGCGGATGCTCCTGTCGGATAAGTACGCCCCGATCACAGTCCTCAAGTAAGAAGGCAGTCGATGGTACACCAAAGCCCTTCGAATTGCACTCCAAAGAAGGGAATTGAAAGCGTTGACGATGTCAAGGCTAATCGCCAATACCACTCTTCCTTGAGAAATTGCATGCTCCGACAATTCTCGAAAGCGAAGGATCGCGTCCACTGTTGATCGACCTCGACGAAAGCCAAATTGACTATCCGACAGGTTCGGACCATCGCTACTTAGATGCCGATTGATACGCAGGGAGACAATACGCTCAAAAAGCTTTCCAACCTCGTCCAGCAGGCATATTGGCCGATACGCAGAGGGTGAGTCTGCAGGCCTTTCTTGTTTTCGTAGGAGAACCAGCCTTGCCTCCTTCCAGATTGCGGGGAAGCAGCTATAGCGGAGGCAGGTGCTATATAGGCTCATCAGCCTGTGGCCAAGTACTTCCATGGCAATTTCCCAAGCTCGGCCGGGAATGCCGTCAGGTCCTGGTGTAGTGTTTCGAGCTGCAAGGCGCTTCACAGCCCATTTCATTTCAGCCTCTCTTACCGACATCTCGTCAGACCATGCCTCCATTTGAGGTTGGGCGATAACATCTGCCGCATTGTCAACCGGATCCCGTGGAAACAAAGTGTCCACTACTCGTCTCGTCAAGCTTGGATCTAGTGTCTCCGTCAGTGGGGGTGTCCATGGCCGCAACTTTCCCAGGACTATTTTGTATGGGCGTCCCCACGGGTCTCGGTTCAGATCCTGCAACAGCTCATCCCAGGAACGAGATTTGGCGTCAGCGATTGCCTTTTGCAATGTCATAGTCGCCTCCCGGTAAACACCGTAGGTCTCCGCTTTCTCCTCCGGTGTAGCCCGTCTGCGCCTTCTAGTCCTCGTATACTGGCGTCGCGCTGTAAGGCAAATCAGCCGCAGCTGGGCGATATGTTCCGACCACCAATAAACAGGTTGCCTCGATGGTTTCTTCACTCGGGGCATGGCGGCATCGCAGACAGCAGTCATAGTAGAGCGAAACCAGACTGCTGCGCGTTCTGGTGAGGACCATTCTTCATTTTCCAATTGTGCCCCCCAGTCAGCCACGTGGGCTGCGGCCACCAGTTTGTCTCGATCAACTGAATTTTACTGATAGTCAAATCAGCAACTTATTACGAAGCGTCTAAAACGCTCGCTTAGTATTGTTTATAAGGAAATATACCTAATGACGTCACAATTTTCTATGGTCAAACTGCGCCCTAATTTGAAATATTATTAAAATTTTATATGGATAGCTCCTGTGAGTTTCAGACATATTAAAATATGATGAAACGGGCCATTCACGTCGTTAAGGTCACCCACGCTCGACATGTTTCAGACCGGTTCGCAGACCTTAATCATGAGATTCATGAGTACTTATCGCAGCGGCAACTGCCGCAACTGCTGCTAAAATAACTCTTTTAGCACCTATTTTACCCTTTTAATGCTAAATGAAACGCCGCCGCGATAAGTACTCATGATTAGGGACTGCAAACCGGTCTGAAACATGTCGAGCGATAGTTGAATATGTGAATGACCCGATGACCTCGGTGACAGAATTAGTGATCAAAAATGTAAACACATAACTCTCAAAACAGAAATGGCTTTCAAGATCCATGCAGGTTTCCTCTCGATGTTTTTCTTCACCCGATGGTAAATATGAAATTAAACTCCGTACATAAGTTCCAAAAAAATAATTAATACGAGGCAGATTTCGAACCCACGACCGCCAATTGACAGCAGTGGGGCTAGTATGATCGCTTATATGTCGGACATATAGCATTCGTCCCTCTCGCACTTACATACTTGACAGTACAGGACGAATGCTATATGTCCGACATATAAGCGATCATACTAGCCCCACAGCAGCATTGATAACTTCAACCACTAGCACTATATCTGTGAATAATTAAAAAACAGTCTTGTGACTTTAGACATGAAGTTTAATTTTAACTGTGAAGGTTTTAAAAGCTAGCGGTCTAGTATAGTTCTATAGAATATCTTTGATGAGAATACCTTCTCGGCTTACACAGCGCTCGGTTGCATAGCAACCACAAAAGTACAATATAACGAAATCACAAGCGATGAAAAGGCCGGTTATGTTTGTGTAATGTTATATAATTCTAATTCTAATTTTGTACATGATATTATGGTAATCATATACAGCCACAAGTGCACAGCATACGCACCAACAAACACGACCTGCAAAGGAAGATACGAAGCATAGGTCCAGGTACTGTTATGGCTGTTATGCTGCAGCTGTCATGATGGAGTAACGGCTTCCGATCACCGAGAAACCGAGAACTGAATGAAAAGTTAAAACAACTGGCAGCATAATAAGATGTCGTATATGACTGATCGAGAACGCATAACGCAAAATAACAAATATAAAAGTTATCGTTATGCTGCATTGTCATACTTGTTCATTATATTTAAGAGATATTGGTCACCTGTACCATAATTAAAGAGGTTACATAATTACTTGTATTTTATTTACATTTATTCTCTTACTTATAAGCTAAAGGAGATCTAGTACCCAGGGCCCACACAAGGGCCACAAGTGTTGGAGCCATCACGATCAGGGGATGATATATGTGTATATAAGTGCGTATGTCTAAAATTGTTTATATAACAATTATATAATGGGAACAAAAAGAACAAGAAATAACATACTAGCCTGTTTTTATTCAAAAAATCTAAAAGCGAGACAAATATTCAGCCCTTCTGAATAATTACTACTTTGTACCGCTTGCGTTCGAGACGACAGGGTGCTGGGAGTCTTGAGGCTTTAGCCTTCATAAATGGAGGGCGACGAAACTAGGAGAGGGTTCGATGCTCTGATTCTTGTCTGGTGCAAAGGTTGTCCATCGCCATCCAACTGATCCAGCGTGGTAAAGCAGCAATTGTGATGGGTACCGTTTCGCCCAGTACAACTCGGGGGAGAGCTTGTTTGACTAGGCTCTCTTTTTTGTGTTGGTGTTTTTATAATATATGAATGAAAAATATAATAAAATATTCTTAATTTTGTTCTAAAATATAATACCAATAATAACATTCATTTGTAACAAATGCTATGCTATGAAGAAAGAGTAAATAATGAATAAGCATTGAAAGAGTCCTTATACTGTCATTAACTTCTGGTTCTTCATTTAACTAATTTACTAAGCCGGAATATATTTATGGGCGACCTGTACTATAATTAAAGAGTACCTGTACTATACATAATTACTTATAATAACTTGCATTTTATTTATTTATTTATTTATTTATTAAAGGAGTTTCAACAGCTTTTTAAACATGTTGACATTTTAAATAGAAATATGGAGCCAATAACAGAAACTCACCAATAGAAACAAGATATGAACTAAGGTTACACACTATGTTACAGTATCTTAAAATTAAAAATCAAAGGCTATAAGAGAACACAACAAGAGATGTCCATCGCTCACCGGACGCTCAGAAGATACACAGATACCACTTGTATTACATACATACATTCTCTTACTTACTCATAAGCTACAGGAGATCTAGTACCCAGGGCCCACATAAGGGCCACAGGTGATGTTGGAGCCATCACGGTCAGGGAATGATATAATAATATGTGTATATAAGTGCGTATGTCTAAAATTGTTTATATAACAATTATACATATAACGGGAACAATAGTTACTAACATACAAGCCTGTTTTTATTCAAAAATTTAAAAGCGAGACAAATATATAGGGTGCTGGGAGCCTGACGCTTTAGCCTTCATAAATGAAGGAAGGCAACGAAACTAGGAGAGGGTTTGATGCTCTGATTCTTGTCTGGTGCAAAGGTTGTCCATCGCCATCCAACTGATCCAAAGTGGTAACGCAGCAAGTGTGATGGGTACCTTTTCGCCCAGTACAACACAGGGGTTTTCTTGTTTGACTAGGCTCTCTTTTTGTGTTGGTGTTTTTATAATGTATTAATAAAAAATAAAATAAAATATTCTTAATTTTATTCTAAAATATAATATCTACAACAAATGCTATCCTATGAAGAAAGAGTAAATAATGAATAAGCATTGAAAGGGTCCTTATACTGTCATTAACTTCTGGTTCTTCATTTTACTAATTTACTAAGCCGGAATATATTTATCATTATGAATGGTTGAAATATTTTTCCTTGTACTGCTTACAGCTGTATTTGTTTCATTTTGCAGCTTACATTGCATGATCACCAAGTAGAATTTCTCCATAATCCTGCAATAAAAAAACACTTAACATGCTTTCGGCAACTAGTACTTGGTACTTAAATCATCGGCAAACCTCTCCCAGCTAACATGAAATAAATATTTAGGTAGGTGGACATTAGATTCATCAAAGTGTTAGGCACATTTTCTTTCCAATTTACATGTTAATTTTCATAAACACTCGGCAAAACAAATTTACATAATAGGTTACCTGTCCGTCACATCACTGGAAGACATCTATTCTATGTGGAGAACCAAAGGCATGGTTAAATAATGATCCCCAACAAAAGGAAATTAATTTTTCAGGCTGAAATACTGATTTCTTGTTACATTATAGATGTCTATTTTAAACATCTTAGCACATGAAATATATTACTGACACCAAATGTCAATTGCCTTAGCAACTACGCCCGCGACGGCTACCCACCATAGCAACTACACCTACATTGCTAGAGGTGTAAGGTGGGGACAACGTTTTTGACATTAACGTGTCGTGGCGTGCGTCCCCACCTTTTCAAAAATACTTTGCGAATACGTGTAACTGTCAAACCATCTCACCTCTAGTGATGTTCTAGTTATCGACGTACTAATCGATGGATTTATGCATTAAAACTATCCTGATTCAAGTAATATAAACCGCTTATTGATAAAAAAAAACACTACGAATGAAAGAGAAAATGATTTTTACAAAATTTGTGTATGAAATATCAAGTGCAAAGCCTACATTTTATCAAATTAAGACCATGTTACGTATATAGGAGTTAGACTGTACTGGCTGACATATGACAGATGGAGCGAGCGTTTAAGGTGGGGCGAGCGTTGAGGTGATAACTAGAGGTGGAGACGTACGTCTTTACGCCACAAGCCAATACTTTTACAAGAATACCACTTCAGATGTCGTCCAATACCGCACGCGAACAATTCACGTCTGTGAATTGTGTGTATAGACAGCACACTGTACTAGCTCGTGATTTATATTTCTGATCACATTCAACGTGTAATATTTCGTTGCGTTGATCATAAATTATCCTGATTATATTGTTCGCCTGGCGCGCGAAACGAGTACGAGTAACCGCGGCAAAACGTCGCGTCGCCAAGCAAGGACTCCCGCGGGACAAATCGCTCCGTTACATCACCGCCTGATATACCACTGGCAGATCAGCCTTGACTAACTTTACCTGTTTATACTATGAGTCCACGGGAATTTAGACTGAAAGGCTTAAATAAACTGGGGATTTACATTATCTTGGAATGTAAAATACAGATATGGAATGTAAAATTAAGTCGTATTCCGAGTTTAGCCGATGGGAAAGCACTATTTACTGTATGTTACCCCCTAAAGCTGATCCTGTCACATATTTTATCCTCATTTTATGAATACCTTTTTGTAATAGATTAATAGAATGAAATATAGAATGAACTATACAAGACTACTAAACTGTTCAGTAACATTTTACAAAGGCATTCGAATTTGGTGTAGTTTATTCGAGTCGATATTTCATTTAATATTACAAGAAAAACGCCTTCCACATCTTTCTGAATATATAAAAGAAGAAAATGACTGACTGACTGACTGACTGATTGACATATCAACGCACAGCCCAAACCGCTGGTCCCAGAGATTCCAAATTTGGCACGTAGGTTCCTTATAAGGTCTAGGGGTGCACTAAGGGGGTGAAATGGTGGTCCGAAGTTCGTACGGGGAAACAAGATTAGTTGGACTATTTTATTCGAAACTTCACACGAGTATTTCTAACGATAAATGAGTAAATACGTGTTTCATGTTTTTTCAGAAATCAACCCCTAAAAGGGGGAAAAGGACAAATTCTGAAAATCGACATGGGTATTGTTTTTATGATATACCGGGTCGCTGATAAAGAAAATAACAATGATTTTAAAATCTCACGTGGAGGACGTGAAATACCATCCCCCCTGTTGGGGTCCGACGGGGTTGGAATGTCTAAATATTAATATGGGTGTGATTTTTATGATTTTTTGGGTCGTTAATTTCGAAAATGGCATTGATTTTGAAATTTAATATTGCGGGCATGAAAACTTAAAAGTAGGTGCCAAATTGCAACAAGAAACTGACTGACTGAGTGAGTGACATATCAACACACAGTCCAAACTGCTGGTTCGAGAGATACCAAATTTGGCATGTAAGTTCCTTATAAGGTCTAAAGGTGCATGAAGTGCCGTGAGTTCCCTATGAAGATACGACCTTTTTTGATTAAATGTATTATAAGTGGTTTTATTAATCAGTGCCGTCCGATACGATTTTGACATAAATCGATATTTGAGCGTCCGCGAGGACTCTTAATAGGAATCCGAGGTACCTAAACTTTGAATAAAGTAACGGCCATATTGATTTTCTTCATTTCCGTCCCGATTTCGTCCAAAATCGATATCTGAGCGTCCGAGAGCTCCCCTAATTACGACTCCGAGGTAAAAAAGAAAAAAAAAAGAGAAGAAAGGATTTGGAAAAGTCGCAGTCATATTGATTTTCTTTTTTTTGTCCCGATTTCGTTCAAAATCGATATCTGAGCGTCCGAGAGGTCTCGTAATGCGAAACCAAGGGAAAATTTTGAAAAAGTGGCGGCCATATTAATTTTTATCATTTCCGTCCCGATTTCGTTCAAAATCGATATCTGAGTGTCCGAGAGATCTCTTAATACGAATCAGAGGTAAAATTTGTGAAAGTGGCGGCCATATTGTTTTTTTTTTTCGTCCCGATTTCGTTCAAAATCTATATCTGAGCGTCCGAGAGGTCTCTTAATACGAATCTGAGGTAAAATTTGGCACTCCATACATGCAAAAAAGTTTAATGTTACTATATAGGCGTGTGAGGTATCTATGGATTTGCTTTTTAAAACGACATGGTTTCGATATTTTTTTCCATTTAAATCAACCTTTAGATTTTTTTAAATCGTATGGCATTTATTTACGAACCGTGAGATTTTCGAGAAGACAAGTACGATTGCCAGTTTTTGTTGCACTTTTAGCACCACCCAGGGGTCACGTGTAGGGTAATGGTGGGTACTCCCTACGGACGTGGAGCAACTTCGACCCCCCTTTGCCAAGTGAGTGGGCAACTTGACTCTTAGAAGTTCGCAAGCCGCTCGAAGGCCTCTAACTTGGCTTAACGATTGCAGCCGGGATGAACGGCTTAGCGTGCCTTCCAAAGCATGAGAGTCAGTTAGTAACCACTCAAAGAGGTCACCCATCCAAGAACTGACCTGCGCCCACATTGCTTAACCTCGCACACCGCACGCGGTAGGCGGGTGCCGCTGGGCCACGAGCGCTCTAAATTCTTGATAGTTTGTGCCAAATTGCAATTCAATCGGTCTAGTAAAAGCAACTTGGTTGTAACAGACGGGCTGACAGTAAGGAGTTCGAATGGAAGTGAGGCCAAATTTTCTTTTTGGATGCTCCAATGGGAACTGGCAAAACCTACCTATTAAATTTAATTTTAGGAAAAATAAGGGTTACACGTGATATTGAATTAGCCTTATTTCTGTACTTCAAAGGACCAGAGTTTATGACCGCTGCTTGGTCGTTACTTCTATTGGTGTTACACACAGATACTATTACTAAGGGCCATTTAAGACATGCTTTTATTTCATCGGCTCTTTCCCTTTCGGCCTCTCGGAAATGTATGATAATAGTTTTCGATCCTTATTTTTGCCAAAATCAAATGAAATTCTACTGTTTGCCGGTTCTCAGAATGTATACTGACGTTTCATCTGTTTATCTGTTAATGAATCACAATCACCAAACTTCGTATACCGAAACCCCCAGAATGTAACAGCTACTTTTCTGGAGACCGCATCTCAATCGGTTCAGCCAAACGCGAGATAATCGTGGACAAACATACGAACCTGTTTTTTGTAGATGGTTAAAAATTTCGCTTAGTACGCGGGCGAAGCCGCGGGCAAATGCTAGTATGATATATGAGTAGACGAACTTCCTCTATAACCCGAAGAACTTTGTAATCACATCATTTTCTGGGGCTTAATTACTACATATTAACTACTAAGATTATAGCTGACCGAACTATGAATATCATCAATGTAATTGTCTGCCTGTGGTTAAGGGGTCACGCATGAAATCAAGTATGTACGAGTACGCATATCGAAACACAAATGTAATCTGATAATGGTATTCTATATTGTATACTCTTATTAAGTTAGTTACAAACACTGCTTACTTATAAATAAACCCCGAAAATCCCTACTAGTCCAGGAAATGATAGATACTTTTTGTTTAGCCTGCATAGATAATATGAGAAGGTAAAAAAAAACATTTCGTTAAATATACATAGGCAGACAATTATAACATAGGTACTCAGTTGTTAATGACAACGAAATAAATCATCGTAAATGCTTAATGCGAGCGTGATAAGCAATGGAGTATAATAAGAACATTGCCCTTCGCCAATATACATTCTTTCATGAGCATTACGAGCGTTTTATGCCCAAGAGGTTTAATATTCGTAGTTTCCTAATGGAACACAGAAATTCATCGAGATGTTGAGTCACGGAGGCGTTGGTAGTTTCCTCTGTTTAACATAGTAGGTATGTTGGAAAGAATTCGTTTACGTTGAAGGGGCCGCAAAACAATAATAAGCGACCTCTTTTTATTTTTCCGATAAAACCGCCTTCGGGAAACTATTCATGCTGCACTATAAACCTTTTATTTATGACGCCTTGAAACAGTTACTATGGGCATGGGAAACTTCTCAATTACGCTCATATTGTGTGGGTCGGTACGGGAATCCAAGTGATTTTCCGTACACTGGGATCGGTGGATAACTCTAGTTAACATGTAGGGGTGTGAATTTTAAGTTATTAATGTGGTTTCCACGTGTTTTCCTCCGTTTGTCAGATGATATTCCTGGGAGAGGCGCGACGTGCGCTTCACTCGAATCAGAAGTGGATTCGACAGAATTCCCTGCGAAAATTCCCCTACGAGATCAGAATATCAATTGCTTTCTGCCCAATTTTCTCCCAAATTGCTACGGAATATTGTACCGTGGAATATATAATATTTGAATAACGTCATACACATTCGAATACCAAAAAAAGTAAAGTGAAAGAGAACCGCTGTAACAGGTGTCATTGATTTTGTTAGCTTAGTTTCGTAAATGTTTGAGGGTACGGGTCTATGTTTCCTGTTGGTAAATGAATTCTGCAGTACAGTTTGCCAGCAGTAAGCCAATATTGTTACGCAAGTGTTAATTTCTTGCCTGAAATATTTTCAGCAAATTGTCCGTCTTTATCGATGGAGCGTTCGTGGCCGAGCGGCGCCCGCGTACCGCGTGCGGTATGCGAGGTTAAGCAATGTCGGGCGGAGTCAGTCCTTGGATGAGTGGCCGCTTTGAGTGGTTACTAACTGAGCGCTCCCGTGTCTTGGAAGGCACGCTAAGCCATTGATCCCGGCTGCGGTCCATGTTAGCAGTCGTTAAGCCAAGTTAGAGGCCTTCGGGCGGCTTGAGAACTTCTAACAGTCAAGTTGCCCACTCACTTGACAAGCCTAATCCCAATTTAATAAGGTCTAGTTTCCCCCTTGGGTTGGAAGGTCAGATGGCAGTCGCCTCCGTAAAAACTAGTATCTTCGCCAATTCTTCTAAATCGTCGTTTGGGGCCCACACAGTGTATACAAGTTTTTTAAGTGTACAAATTGTTCCTTAATATTTACATTCTTGATTATTGAATGTAATGATTAAGACATATAAATACAATGAAATAGACGCATTTATAAATATGCGTCTCGATTTCAATTTAACGTATTCTTTATTTCCCAAGTACCCATCCAATTAAACCATACAGTTATATTTATAATGTTTGTCTGAACTTACTTGTTACTCAGTTAATTGGAATAACTGCCAGTCAGGGTAAAACCCTAACCGAACTTACAATTACAATACACGTATGGATAAATTACAGTGTTTCTGTTTTTAACAAAATCCACTTAGGTACTTTCATGCACATTTCAGGCTCATGCCTACTTCACTATTGTAATCGTAAACTGAAATAACACTGACGTGGCCGTAAGCAGAAAATTTTCGAGTGTTAATTGCAGTTTCGTGACAATTCCACGAAACCCGCCGCTGCAGGTCTATTACGTATCAACATTTGGGCGGCCATGCTCCAATTCTAGTTACTGAAATTAATTTACTTTGCAATATCCATGTACTTTTATTAAACGAAAACATGCTGAGGGAACGTACATGTATTTTTAATTATATTGTGTTGCACAAACAATGTGAATGATGTCGCAAAATGCCGCAAATTATTATTATGTGGGCGATAATCGTTCTAGCATTTTTTAACGATTAAAATACATTTTAATTTCACTCTATGTACATACCTATCACATTTATAGACATTCGTCGCTTAAGCATTCAAGATTTTTTGTTAATTATAATTGCAATATGTACGTACCGCTCGGTTGAACGAAGGTATGTTGAGACGAGCATGAAGCCGTAGGAAAAGTAGGTTCTTATATAAGCCTTAGGACAACTACGTAATACCTTACTTCAAAACTTTGCGGAAGAGCGAACGCGGTCCGGGGGACGTCGCACCTAAAAACTGCGCGGGATAGCTGAGGCGGCGCGTGTGATATATACGAAGCTGTAATCGACACTATTCACAATTGACAGTTCTGGAAAAATCAAAAATTAAAACCGTCTCCGCCCCGCACCGCACTCTCTGTGTGTTTCGAGCTTAATGGTTCCGTTTTCACCATTAGGTTTCTAAAACCTAAAAATGATCATAATTATTTAAGTAAATAGTTCTAAAAAAAGTTTTGAAACTGTTAACACCTTTTACTGTCAACTGTTAAGAGTTATAATTACTCTTTTAACGTTTTGTTGTTGCACTTTGTCATTCACAGCATCCTTAATACAATTTAAAACAATTAGCTGTCAAGTAAACTCGAGGTCATCAAATAATGGTCATGATAAACATCTTCTGTAGGTAGGTCGTTCCCAGGATTGACTTGTGGGTGTCGACCCGCGACCCCTTCCACTGTGCGTGATTGACGTTTAGGTTAGCTCATTCATCGTTAATCAGTATTTAGCGCCGACATTCACGTGTGCTTTGCCACCGTTTGAATAGTTGGGTCGAGAGAAATTTGACTTGATACGATGATCGTGATAAGTGGAAACTATTAATACTATTTAAGTAATTTAGTTTTTGTTCTTTTTTTATTGGGTTATTAGTTTTATTGTGTTTTTTTATATTTTACAGTTTGTGATAAATAAACTGTTACCATACCCAAGTAAATCATTCATATTTTATAACTTTTTAGGTTGCTTAATTAACATTCTCTTGTTGTTGTTACGTCACTTCCCCGCCAAGTATATATATAATAAAAAATAACAATGCATTTTCACAAAGCGGTTTATGGAATTTAAATAGGCCTGATTGGATTAAACAGGAACAAGGACTTTATATGACGTTAGAGAATTATATTGGACATTTTTAAGTAAAAGTATTTCGTAACTTTGGTTAAGTGGCCCGATTTTTTAGGTTTATCTTATTCAACCGAATTATATTCATACTACCCACACATATTGCCAACGGAGGATTATTGAAAATAGTATGATCTAAGAAAAACTTCGCCACGAATTTAAAATCTCCGATCTAAATCTAGAGCTGAGAGTATCGTGTCCAAGAAACGAAATCCATTACGACACAGCACTGCCTGCTTTCTTTGTAGTTTCCACTGGACAATAATGGATTTGGCAACAACTACTGTACCGCAATGTTATTTTTACATGCAACGTATTTAAGTTATTACCACGTGAGTGCTCAATGAAATCGAATAAATACAACGGTTGATTACAAAATGCCTTAGAAGTACCGCTGTAAATTGAGTAGTCATCCAGATTAATTGTCGTAGGTATGTATATTTTATATTCGCATAATTGATAGCGGGAATTTTCGTTCTGTTAATTAACTACTTTTTCGTTGAATCATATGGTGCTTACTGGTTTTATTTTGGACAAAAAGGCCCATAAACAATGCAATATTCGAGGAAGATGTTCCCCCTTCATCATTAGCCGAGATTGGAGGCGCCTCACGCCCGAACCGACCGTGCTCACGTATAGAATACACGGCCGCTTATTTTATTAACTGCAATAAACAGCTTGCTTATAATGCAGTGGTTATTCGCACGTACTTTGTACCCTACCTACTCAGTTTAGATATAACTCGAATACAAATGTTTAGCTGATTGACTCGTACACAATGTAATATATTATATTTCAGGGGAACGTGTAAGGGAATGTTATGGACATTATGCTAGGTGTATTAAAATGGACACAAAGTCATTTTTATTTTCTTCAACAGTGGGATTTATTTATTTATTTATATTTATTTCTTTATTTAAATACAAATATAATTTACTTGTGCTTTTACTCTACTGAAGTGATATTAATAACTATTTATTTTAAAAACACTAAAAAACAGCAGATAAATTAAAATGTCCTAAAAAATTCCTTTCAAACCAAAAATGCAACAATGAATATAAGTAATAATTAATGTACTTAACTAGATGCTATCTCGAAATCAGCATTGACTACCGCGCTATAATCTCGTGGCGCCAAGATCCATTACTTGGATGTCAAACTTTAGACCAATATTTCTCCTTATTAAAAATATTTTTTTCTTGAACACAGGAGGTTACTGCAGATGGTCTAACGATCCTTTACATTTTTTGTGCCTATTACGGGCCACACCCTTGTATTTAATATCGCGACTATTGCAGGGTTAAATTCGAAGTAAATGCGGGAGCTAACGACATTTGCCTTCGACGTTTACTTTGGAGTGACAAGAACAAGCGCAGCGGAGCAACGTGTCATTTCAGGGTAATTCTACTGATTTCTCGGAAACATAATATTTGCTACTAAGTCATCGAGAAGTAATTACAGCGCCTGCATTTCACACTTAATTGGTACTTTGGAAGGTAAAGTAATATCATATATAGCCATATATATTATACAATTGTAAGGTTATTACAGCAGAACATATATAAGTATTATTGTTGGAGTGGACTGTTTGAAATCCATTATTACTGATTGACGTTCATAAATATAGGTTTTAGCAATATTTGTTGTATATATATATATAGGAAATTATTATAACTAATGCATAATATAATGAGATTGCACTTTTCACTTTTTAATGAAAATACGACCATTTGCGTGCAAGTTTGAGGAAAAAATATGACCTACCATTTCGCCTGCAGTACATCATTTTAAAAGGCTTTTATTTTTCTAAGTTTTATGTCCAAAAACCCCCGTCCTAAAAAGATTCATTTTAATTAAGTTTTCCTCACGAAATAACGACTTAAGGAAATACAGACTACCTGGCCACCAATCTTCATTAGCTTTATTATTCTTGTGTAAGCCGTATTCTACCAGCCACGTTTCCAATACGTTAAGAGTGCGCAGTACGTTTGGTTCTCCATACAAACGTATTTACGCTCTCATTTCAAAACGCCATGCTAGAATAACATGAAACTTTGTATACACAATAGAATCCGGCATATCTAGGTCAGAAATTAGTTTTTGTTGCTTGAAATTATAACGGAGAAAAAAAAAACCATTATTAAAGTTTTCATACAAGCAGTAAAAAACTGAAAAAGCCGCTGTATTTTTTTCTTTTACATTTTCTAGCAACAGAAAGTAATTTTAGACCTAGGTATGCCGGATCTCATTGTGTATACAAAGTTTCATGTTATTCTAGCATGGCGTTTTAAAATGAGAGCATAAATACGTTTGTATGGAGAACCGAGCGTACTGCCACGTACTGCGCCCTCTTAACACATAAAAAATCCTTTTAGAGAATGTTCGACGTAACATGAGATACTGTTATATACTATTCTGTGATATTATGAGGTTAACCAGCATTTTAACACGGAGTAATCCGTAGGCCATCCGTAGTAGAACCAAAGTAACTGACGTAGCCCTCCGAATCGCTAAAGGCTATAGCTCAACACGTATTATAACTATTTTGTAATTCTTTTGCTCCTATTACAGGCCATCCTGTATAATGCGTCTTTAGTAAAACCCTCTAAATCAGTGATGCCTTGTTAAGGGGGTCATAGTCGTGACATAGTTATAGTTTATAATATCTGTTTTCAAATAAATATAAAACGAACTAAAAGATGTGACTAGTAGGTATGACCCAACATTTAACCGTACCCAGGGAAGAAGCTAACACGGCGATATTCTAATTTGAATTATATAATGTGATTAAATTTCTACTCGGGTAATATGTGCTTTATTCTCGAGTTTAACACTGCGTATCACTTCGATTGCAATAAAACAAAGGATGGTTTCATCCTATACATATATATATGAATGTTTAAACATGAACATTTCATTAATTTTTTAAATGTAAAAATAATTTGCCTATGTAATGTTATGTGCATTCAAGACTATATCCACGTCATGTTTCAACTGCACGTCACATTTCAGTATTGAATTAGGGTGACACCACCAATAATGAACAAGAGCCAGTCATGGACACAATCTTTGTAAAACTAAACTTACTAAACATTTGCGGGGATATTTTTAAGCTAGCAACATTGATTCACAGACTATAGAACCTTAGGTTAGGTGAATGTGTCATACGAATTAAATTGAATTAATTTGTGTACGATTGTTAGCACTAATTATGGGCAAATCGTATAAAAGTGGCGAGCGAGAATTATTATTCCGAATGCTCAATAATTAGGACACCGTGAGAGAACAACGAGAGGTGATTATCGCAGAAAAACGGCAATGTTTACATCTCATCAAGTCTTTGACCGGTAAGTTTAACAAACAATGTTGGTACTTTTTCAATGTTTGTATGAAATTCCATTGAAAACCTCTCGTCTACCAGAACCCGCAACGAGAATTATGTTGCAGCTAAGCTAACAGTTATACAGGGTGTAATGCCTTTTTTGTAAAAGTTACTAAAATTGACGATTTTTACAACATAGGTATACTTACAGGATGTTTGGTAACTAGGTGCAAATTCGTTCAGGGATGATAGAGGAGGTAATTTGAAATATTTTATACACAACATGCGTTACTACAAAGTCTCTTAGTTTCCAAGATATGCACCATTTTATTTTGAAAATTGTATGTTTTCCATACTACCATACATTTGGAAAATGTTTAGATTTTTTTTAATGTATATATTGAACTAACTTACTCAAAGTAAATAATAAGTACCTATTATTTTTGATGAAATTTCCAGTGTTTTACTGCTTGTACGTGAATTGATACATAAGGACTCGAAGATATTAAGCTAACTTCAAACTATCTTCATCCCCTACAGAAAGAAATCTCAATATCTTTGGTCACAGAGAGAATTTTCTTCTGGGAAAACCTGGTGTGTATAAAAGTAATAAAAGTAGTGGTGTGTACGTTGAGTATAATTGTGGTAGTTTTGACATAGGGCAAACAAAAAGCACAATAAAATGAAAATTATTTTTAACTTACATCAAAATTACGTGGGCTAGTCAGTAAAACTGCCATAAAAAAATCCTTTCAATGATGCATGAGAAAAAAATGTACCATTCCAGCACACGAACATGCATTTTTCGAGAATGGTAGGAGGCTTGTACGAAACAGTGGGGCGTAGGTATATAGGCTGACATACATTATTTATTTATATATACATACATACTAATACTCACTACTACTATTATTATTTTCACTTGTTTAAATATTAAAGATCATACACAAGTATCAAGACTAATTAGAGCTCTATCTTCAGTGTTATCATATACCGACTAACAGACAATAAATTAAAATTGCCGGTGCAGACTTATGCTAGTCAGACTCTACACTTAGGGGCTATCATACAAAAAAAGTGTGATGATGACGATTTAATACAAGATAAAATATATTCCTGCAATACGAGTAATAGTAGATAACATAGATAGGGCGGTAAAATAAAGAATGCCTTAGAAAAAAGATCGCAGGCATTTGTTGTCCAAGCTGAAGGCAAAGGCGATAAATATGCGATCTGATGCATGCTTTATTACCGTCCGTAAAATATTATACTAAATTTTACGTCTTGCCTTGGCCATGAAGTGGTGTCTATGACTGGGTGTCCATTAGTACACGGGCTATGTTCATAAACAGAATTTCTTAATAGAGACGTCCATTACTGGTCCCGGATAGAGTATCTTGCTTGTTTATAATTGGTGGTTAAGTATTTTGCTGACTTTTAGTTTTTTGTAATAATTTGTATACTTTAATAATTTAACATCAAGGCAATACAAATAAATCATGTCTAAATAGCGCGCTACTAAAATAGTGTTGGTAGGTTGACAAAAACGTAAATTGGTCCGCTAAAACTGTCCATAACGGGTTTTCTTTTTTGGGTTAAGTCCATTACTGATTGTCCATAATCAAATTTAATTAGTACTTATATTTATTGGTGATTTGAAACTTTTTTTTTCGGTTGTAATTATTGTACAAAATACTCATTGGCAGAGTGGTTTTGCGTAGTATACAGCTAAATCGAACATTAATTTATTTAAAAAAATATAACTATCCTACGTCTGGTAAATTTTTATTACAATTTTAATATCAAAACTAAATCAGTCGCCTTAAAGTGTCCATTATTGGTGGTGTCACCCTATTACTCAATAGAGTTGGAGGCTGAAATTTCTTCGTCAAAATAGCTTTAACAAAATACACACTCCGCAAATGTGTTTACGTTTTTTGGCCCTTCCAAATCATACAATTTTCGTATGTGCTGAGACTGCTGAGATATATTTTCTGCGATTTAGGCGGAAATACTATTTTTCGTACGTCTTTCCATTAGTCTCAGGTGAAATCAAAATAAATTTGATCGTCACTAGTCGTAGACATTGTTTAATTACGAATAATTTAATGAATAATCAACCGCTTCACAATACCTATGGCTAGTTTTAGTAGTTTTGGTGAATAATTAATTTCCCATCACACAATTATTGTTTTTATTTTATTTTCATCTTGTGACGGACGGCTATGGTCAGATCCTCAATGATATTAATCTTAAATTTGTATTTAGAGTACTGCATATGTCGTAAATAAATTAAGATATAACCGAGATCTCATGAAAATATATCTATTAATTGAAGGTGTAGTGTGTGTGTGTAAGAGCATGAAAAGCCATTCTAAGCAACCTCCCTTCAACATAAAGAATAACTTCACAAGCATGAGAAGTGAAAAAGGAATTATTTAGCCATTACCCACTTTAATGTTGGTATACTCTTCATAAATTAAGAGCGGTCCACGAAATAAGTAGGTTTAGTTGAAACATTTAATTGGAGCCTATTAACAATCCAATGAGCTAGGAAAAATATTACAAGGTAACAGTCAACATTATTGACCGTGGACTTTTCAATGAAATCATGGAGTCCCAAGAGCAATTTACTGGTTTGATTATTTCCTTTAAAACCTTTTTAATACCCCGGTGTATTGTGAGGGTTGGCGCAGTGAGGTCGGCTGTGAGCTGCGCCTCGGAGTGAGGGACAGAATCGTTTGATTTATGCCCATGGAATGCCGTCGTGACCGTACGTTACTTAGGTAAAGTTGGGGGACATAAATCTCCGACCGCCTCACAAACTGCTCGAATTGGCCCGAATGAATAATTCCGAATACATTCAGGCACTTAGGTATTAGAATTTCCATAGCTTAATCCTGAGCATTACCATACGTTTGGATGTAATGTTGTAAGATTTGTCATACATAAAAGTATACTAACGTGAGACGTATTAATACTAAAAGAAAAAAAGAAATACGGTCGAAACTTACTAGTAAATTAACTAACTTATTTGCGCCATGTTTCGGATTGTAATTGTAAAATAGTCCGAAACATGTCCCAAATAGCGACCTTAGAAGTGAATTTCAATCGTATTTCTTACTTGAGATATGTAATGTTGTATTGTTCTTTTGTGTAAGAATACCAAAATACAAAATCAGATTAAACTCACAAACAACTAAAACTGAACTCACTTTCACAGCATCCGGTAAATACTCAGCAAAGCAATTAATTAACTAGAGATCTGAGAAACATTTCACATTTCTGATACACAGAACAGTACAGAAAAGTTTTGATTTGTTGTAGGACAAGGTACGAAGGACGAAATTGCTCAGAAGTTCTCGCAGTTTGGCAACTTTCCATTTAGCTACCTACAAATGTAAGTGACGCAGCTCTTGAATTGGGTACGAGGACGAGAACTCGTACCTCAGATACGCCTTTTCTTACTTATATTAGATTAATTAAAAACATAGAATTGAAAGTCTCTTAAGGCGTGTACACCAATTGTTGAGCGACAATTAAATAAACAATATTTTATTCACACTTATCATTACGTGATAAGATAAGTAGGCAGTAAAATATCTAAGCGGGCGACGCGCTCAAAATTATCTAATAGGCCTGTATTTATAAATTAATTAGTAAGTAAACATTTTTTTATCATATTTACGTCTAACATAAAAATTAGAAAAAATATATAACATTACGTTAGAAATAAATAACGTGAAGTTTTTTTTATAATAATTCAACCATACTGAAATGCTAAGTGGTGTTAACGTAATTGGGAATGATTTAAATTCCTATAATTCGTTAGCGTTAATAACGTTAATATTATCCTTAATTAACCGTTTAAATTGTATTTGTCTATACCTAACTCTTGTACAGTAAACAAACGAAAGGTCACATTTAAATTTCAACCAGCACAAAGTCACCCTAAGCCCTAAGCGTGGTTAAAGCCCTTACATTTGTTTATGGGTAATTATTATTCACTAATCCAGTTTGCTGCCCGAATATTTTCGCCTCTAGTTACTGTCGTGATGGAAATTTTAATTAAATTCGTCCTGAAATTTATCACTTTACGGCCGCTTTGTTCCCTTCTAATTCATTTATAGTACATAATTGTACCTGCAAACTTTATAAGCACTTTTGTAAGTATATGTCATCATCAGCAAATCTACAAATGTCTTACAGCATAAGGAACGGGTAACAAATAATCCAAGCTGGCCTAGTGCGGATTGGGGACTTAGATAACGATACCCTCGAAGTTCTTTAAATCTTTACCTTCGTCGAAAAAGTAGATCGTATACGTGACAAAATAAAACTTGAAATAACCGGCAAGTGCGAGTCTGACTCACGCACCGAGGGTTCCGTACAAAGATCGGGTACTGTCCCGACCTCATCAATTCAGGATAAATTGAACACTATACAAGCGGAGCATTATACAAACTTAGTTAAGTTGCTGTTTTTGATAGAGATATCATTATTACTTTGATTAACGTTGTGTAATAATTTCATATTGCTTACATTTATTATATATATATTTATGAGCCGTATTTTTTTTACATTTTCGTTCATAAATCTAAATTTATTCACTTGTATCGATAAATTCCCACAGAAAATAAATATAATATATACTAAAAAACATGTTCTATGCATGTGCGTCTGCCTTGTTTATAACTATTCCAAATTTCAAATCAATTGCATAAATAGTTCTCGAGGTATTCAACATGTGACTGACAAAGCGGCACTAAAGGGTTCCATTTTTACTATTTTGGTACGGAACCCTAAAAATCAAAACAATGAGTAGAAGTGACAATTAACCCGTGGAACGAAATTTCAATTAAAAATGTATTGTAATTTCAACTATAACTATAACAAATCTAGGTTCTAAATTTAAAATTTGTTAGTAACACACGTGTGATACTAGCGCGCTTGACGGGTTAAGTAAACTTATAGTGCGCATACTCATCAAAACCATCTAATAGACATAGACATAGACATAGACATTATTTATTGGTAATAACACATTACAGGTCAAAAGTTATGATATATCAAATATTAACACATAAATAATATTACATTTGCATTAGGTATATAATTATAACATTCTTTATTCTTTATATTCTATAAATTCTTTAAATGTATAAAAACATTGACCAATAAGCCACTTTTTTAATTTAATTTTAAATGCTGATATTAAATGCTGGAAGGCTCACCGCTGTAGTTATAAATAGTGGTAGCTTATTGTAGACTACTGGACCCGCAACATGGACTGACTTAGCAGTTTTACTTAGTTTGTGGGGTATCGTACTAAGCTTATTCGCGTTTCGAGTGACCCAGGCACAACCATCACCTCGTCTTGCATAAACCGGCAGGTTCCCCCTGGCGTAGACAGCTATCTGATATATTAGTATTGACGGGAGTGTGAGGATACCGAGCGCTATAAAATGCGGCTTGGCGCTCTCATCGTGTTTAGCACGGGCTAGTGTGCGCACGGCACGTTTTTGCAGTCTGAACGCGCGCTGCCATTCAGCTGCTCGGCCCCAGAACTCCAGCCCGTATTGTAATACGGCTTGTATGCTAGCGAAATAGCACGACCGAACGGCTTGACACTGCAGGGTGTGGCTTAGTCTTGACAGAGCATAGCAGGCCTTACTCAGTTTACTACACACTGCACTGATCTGTGCCTCCCACGTAAGTCCCTGATCCAGCTTGAAACCCAGAAACGTCGTTACATTCACTTGCTCTATTGTGGTGCCATGATGATGGATGAACAGTGACCGACGTCGTCTTCCTGACAGATCGAACTGAATGAACTGTGTTTTGGTCAGGTTTAATAACAGTCCATTCACTCTGCACCAATCTAGTATCTGCTGCGCTGCGCCATTTAGCTGGGACTCCAACTCTTCTAGGTTCTCGGCGGTAACAATGGCTGCTACATCGTCAGCATACATAAATACGTCGCCAGCATTTACTACGTCTGGTAGGTCATTGAGGAGGAAGGAGAAGGCCAAATTGGACAGAGATGAGCCTTGCGCTACACCTATTTCCGGCGACAGGCCATCTGATTTTAAGTTTCCTCCCTGACCCACAACAAACTGCAGCCTGTCACTCAGAAAATCCGCCATTAATTCGAGTGCAGAACCTCGAATGCCGTAGTGATGCAGTTTCTTGGTTAGCACCGCATGATCCACAACATCGAAAGCTTTAGAGAGGTCGCAGAATAATACCGCCACCTCTCTTTTAGCCTCGCGTGTAATATAATAATATATAATACTAATATTATCTCGTGAAACTAAAAGATCACTAACACAATTATTATAAGGGCACCCTGTGGAATTACCCTTAAGCTGTAGGTGCCAAAGTTGCGTTGAGGATTAAGCCCTCCCAAGGTACCCATTTACTTAGCCGCAACAATGTCGGCGGCGAAGAGACGGTGACGAAGGTGCCGCTTCATGATGTGGCCGGCGAAAGCCGTAATTGAATTTCCGATGGCCGCGATAAACGCCAGCTCGAGACAGTTAACATCGTGGACCATGACTGGAAAATGCTCGGACTTTACCCTTTAAATTGCGATAATTGGACCACCCATTTATTAAATTTCATTTTACTTCGTATTGACTATATTACCAGTTTTCTCTCTTGAAATCGGTTCTACTCATAAATGCCAGCCAATTGTTAGGGCAGAATACAGAGAAGAATTTGAAATAAGTTAATTGAACGGTAGCCAACAAAATACCGCGTGCTCCATTTACACAGGCTCGACACACAAATATCTATACGAGTATATTCTACGCCCGCATGAGTAAATAGATTTATATTAATTCGATACGACCTGCCTTTTCATAATTTGCAATTACCCGACAAAGTCGTTCATTTTGCTTCAATTCCGTGTGATCATTAAGCGGTTTTTAAATATCTACACAACGGTAAACTCAATTTTAACAAACCTAAAGGTGATTTTCTATTTAATATTAACACTACTAACTAGTTTAAACATACTCAAAATTCTACTATTATTATCTTGTATTGTTCTGGGTCTAGTAAACGTAACACTACTGTTGTTTAGGTTTTTTTTGGAAAATTATTAATTTATTTAGGAAATAAGTTAGTTCTGATGCCTATGATTACGTGGTTTATACACATCTGCGACCACTACAGGAATCAAATGTTACTGTCACCCGTTAATCTTCTATTTTGACAGCAAATATATACTGTCAGCTGGAGGAATGCGATGGCAATAGTAAAGGGAATGCCCCGATTCGGTAAATCACGCCCCATGTGTAAGACGAGAGACACGCTTACCTGTCTCTCGTGCACGAGGAAACGAGATGCACAGGTCTTCGGGAATGGTTTTTATGTAGACAGATTTCGATAAATATTTGACTTTGTGAAGTTTTATTCTCATCTTGTGAGATTTAAGATGAGGTGAAATACTATCATTGTTACTTTGTTGTGTCATTTAATAATGTATTGTTTTAGTAGGCTGAGGAAAAAGGAAAATAAAGATTCAACTTGGTTCTTTTTTCAAGGGTAGACAGCTACGGAACTCCTCATTGCGCGCAACCTGACACGCACGTGGTCGCTTTTTTACTCAAAATACGGTTAAAACGGTCAAATATAAGTCGGACTCGCACACGAAGAGTTCGATACCAACACACAACGCGCTTTAATTATAAGCAACCTTTATAATTTCGCCATGTACAGTGGAGTTCAAAAGTGCAAGGACATGTTTTAACCCTAATACCTGTAGTATTTGGGTTGAAACATGTCCATGCAGATATGAACTCGACTGTACGTCTGCCCGTCCGTCCGTCCGTTTCGGCTTAGCCTAGTGACAGTTACTAGACTACTAGAAAACTGTAATTTGCTATATTTATACATATCAATTAAGCCAGCAAAAAGCTGTAGGTAAGTACAATAAAATCTTGAAATACTCTTAAAGTTTTTTAGGGCTGAACCTAAAGTGCAATATTTGTTTTTGCAAAACCCGTCGTACGGGATATCATTAGGTAGCTCGTTTTTAAAAGAATGTGAGCTTTTTTACCATGTTTTGATTAAGCTATCCGTTGGCCTGATATTAATTTTTAAAGTGCTAACTTTTGTAGGACTCAATTTCCCCCTTTTAGCTAGCTAAACGGTTGCCACTGGGTATGTTAAAAAAGTCTTGGTAAAATTAATTTATAAGGAAAACTATCACAGCTGAGTAGGCATCACTAGTTAACGATTATATAATAGCCGAACTTAAAACTACTACTGATATGCTTCCTTTGTGTATATCTCACCGTTTAATAATAAATAAGTGTCATCATTCATCATCCACTGAAAATTTTCGCGGTTGGTAACAATTAATGCTATATCTAACAAATAAACACACAAATGTTCTCACAAACGGAACCCTCCCCTTATTAAATTGCAAATTGCCTTGACATATACCTAACAAAGATATTCGAAATATAACTAGCATATGAATCATATAATATAGATACCTAGTTCACACGTCCAATTTATAAATGAGAGTGTGTTGGTTGCTACCCGGGCCTCGCAACCCTGTGTCTGCCTGGAGCTGGCAAGGCCTCCGTGAAATATGCGACTTCGCACTGGCCGATACCGCGCCTAATGATGCATAACTAAACGCATCTCGCACTATCCACTTTGCTAACGACGGCTGTTGCCAAAAGCATCGAATCACCAGATCATTGCGCTTCTGCGGCCTAATGGACCGTTCACACGGTAATGGAGTGGAGTTATCAAGACAAAAACATTACAAATATGCCTAATGAAGTAGCATTTTGAAAGTAGATAGTACTTTAAACTTAGCCAATTTTCATAACTGTACGTAGGTATAGATACGCATTAGCCTGTTTTAAGAAGATAATGGGAAGATATTAAAATAATGTTGGAATTAGCCGTAGACATACAAAATGTTTTAGATCCCTAATAACGTTACGGGAGTGTAACGGATCGCAGATAACAATTTAAATGGATACCCGACGTGCGGGACAAAGAAGGTTCATTATTTTAATCGTGGGTTACTGAAATCTCAGTGCCGCAGGATCCATTAGCTGGTAATTGCTACTCCGACTCTCTAATTGAGATCGTTAATAGAAACAGATTAAATTGTTTGTGCTACGCTCTCCCGAGATTATTATTTAATGAGTGCACTCTATGGTATATGGGGCGCAACTATTAGTTGAAAGCATCTGAAGAAGCTACAGTAGAACCTTATTAAAACGCCCCTCAACGGAACTTATCTAATGTGAGTATCCATATATTTTTACTTGAGGTAACGTTTGTCTGAGCCTTACATTCATCACAACTATTGAGGCACAGAACAGATTTTTTTTTGAGATGTCGGCATCCACATTTTTGTACCTTGTACAATACAAGGAAATCAATTGGGTCTATGCAACTTGCTTTAACCAATATCCAATATCAAAAATACAAATAAGTAAAGAGCTATCAAGAAATTAATCTTTACCCGACGTAATCAAATTTTAATATACATATCAATAAAGAACATATATTATTGATTTGTTGTTGCGTTCTACTCATGTACATTAAATAACTTTACATACATACATACATTACATACATGTATAGAAAATTTTGCTGCAGATATGCTATACATGATCTAGACACGCGGCAGCGTGTCCAGCCTAGTTCACCCCAGGAACTGGCGGACAGCAGCCGTGTGTTACTTTACACAAACCGTTTGAAGACACTTTTGACCCCTCAATAACTCCAAATCTGTTAAACATAAAGAAATGAAATTTGGTACACGTATTAAGATCTTTTATAATAACTAGAATCCCAAATTTCATAAATATCAGTGAAATAGTTATTGAGATGTTAAAGTCCAAAAAATGGCATTTTTACCACTGACTGACTAGTAATCAAAAACCTTACCCACTTCCAGGTGACCTAGAATGGTGAAATTTGGCATCCAGCTTGGTAATTGTGCGTGTACACCAAAACCAGTCAGAAAACAGTTATTTTTCAGTTTTAATATTATTATTATTGATGCTTGTTACCTCACAACTCCGTCATCTATCAACCGATTTGGAAAAATCTTTTTTTTTTGTTTGAAACTGGGGTGATATCAGGGGTGGTCCCATAGTTATCAGGTAAGAATCTGATCATAGCGTCCCGGAGAAATTTAGGGAACTCTTCGAATATTTGAGGTGCACCTATAGCGATTTGGGTATTGCGAAGTAGGTGGTGGGGGTAAGCTAGGCGATCGTAGCGCACACCATGGCAGAAATGTCTACATACCGGGGACATCTGTCAAATTTACATTCACGTTTTCTATTGGTTTCTTATCGGTTTTCTACGATTCGTTCCGTTTGTACGAGTATTTTTTATTTATTCACTTTCTTATTTATTTCAGTAAAATTTCCAATAAGGAGTCTTTCTAGTTTCCTAAAATAAATAAAATATCCATGTGTCATTATTTGACATCTCGGAGTTTGACATTGTCTCGGTACTCTTGACGTTTGACGTTTCAGACGTGCACATAGCCAATAGTAACTCGTGCATTCGCTCTTGAAAAGCATCATTTGGTGAAGTTTGAAAAAAGTAATGATATCCCATCAAAAACATAAATGTGAAAACGGCAGCCAAGTTCAATATGCGATGTGTGGTAGTCGTTTGCACCGACAAAAAAATTGAGTTCTAAATCCATTTCAAGTTAGGTTTTTTTAAACACAATAACAGGTGAAATAAAATAGAAATTACTCTATATTAAAAATAATTAAAAATAACCCATAAAAAATCTAAATTTGGCCCCTTAGGCAGAGTGCCCATCATGCAGGCAGCATTCCCGCGCTGAATTGCAGATCTAAATGGAATCAAAGTTCCAAATGCATTAAGTCGCAATAAATTAGTTTTACTGTAAACAATCTAGTGCCAGACTTGATACCTTCTCAGATAATCTACGGAACTTGGCAACCATTTAGATATCGATACTTTTCTCGGCGAAGACGACAACTACACATCACATATTGAATTTGGCTGCCATTTTCACAATTTTATGTTTTTGACGGGATAGATGATTACAGGATTGTTTGTATGTAATCCACACAATATCAGGAGCACGGTACGGGTCTCTATTCCACGTCCTTTTCGATTAATTCCGGCTGAGTAAATAATAAAATCACGTTATATCGGCCAAAAGTGATATTCCTAATTTTATCAAAAATAATAAATGTCAAATGTGTGTAAAGCGCTTGGAACTCGTGTCAAATTGCCTTTGAACCCAGAGCGGGAATATTAATTTTATAATTCATAAATATCCTTCTTTTCTAAGGATTATTCAAATCATTTTCGAGGGCAAAAGCATCAAGATTTAGTTCTGTAGGTTCAATCCATGGGCGAACCAAAATACAAACTCCGCCCCTTTTTGATTTGTTCCTAGAAAAGTGAGTAGAGAGCTTAAAGTATGGTATTTGTAGATTGCTTTCGGAACCCACCCTTTTATGTTCAAAATTTTTGTTTTATATTATTTGTACCATCGCCAACACAAATATCTATACAGGTTGAATTTTAAGTCGTGAATCGAAATAATCGAATATGATACTCTTCATGATTCTGAACAACTTTTACTATGGCAGAAATCTTGTCCGTGCCAAAAAAGATACAGCTACTTGACGTTGTTATGTCCAGACAAAGGTCGAAACCTATGGAACACCCGATTATTTTTTCGCACGTACAAGCTTGGTCCCATAATAAAAAATACGTTCGGAATTATGAAGAGTATCATTTAATTTAATTAATCGTATGGCGTTTATTTACGAACCGTGAGATCTTCGAAAAGACAAGTACGGTTGCCAGTTTTTGTTGCACTTTTAGCACCACCCCAGGGGTCACGTGTAGGGTAACGGTGGGTACTCCCTACGGACGTGGTGCAACTTCGACCCCCCTTTGTCAAGTGAGTGGGCAACTTGACTGTTAGAAGTTCTCAAGCCGCCCGAAGGCCTCTAACTTGGCTTAACAACTGCTGTCGTAGACAGCAGCCGGGATCAACGGCTTAACGTGCCTTCCAAAGCACGAGAGCGCTCAGTTAGTAACCACTCAAAGCGGCCACCCATCCAAGAACTGACCTGCGCCCACATTCCTTAACCTCGCGTACCGCACGCGGTAGGCGGGTGCCGCTGGGCCATGAGCGCTCCACAAGAGTATAATTTTTTTTTAATGACATAGGTGGCAAACGAGCAGACGAATCGCCTGATGGTATGCGATTAGCGCCGCCCATGGACACTCGCAACACCAGAGGGGTTGTAAGTGCGTTGCCGGCCTTTAAGATGGGAGTACGCTCTTTTCTTGAAGGTTTGAAGGTCGAATCGGATCATATTCTACGATTACGATTCACGACTTACAAATCACCCTGTATAACTGACCATTCGTGCACTATATGCTCATTGCAATAAGGGTCATGAATGGTCAGTTAACTGTGTTGGCGTTTCTACTACTACTAACACCGTTATTCGTAATAATGAACTGTCCGAAAATTTTTACCCATTTTTAGGATTCCGTAGTCAACTAGGAAATAGTTTCGCCGTGTCCGACTGTCTGTCTGCCCCGTGTGTCTCTGTCCGAGGCTTTTCTCTGTGATTGTTAGTGCTATAAAGGTGCAATTAGTTACGAATATATAAATCAATAAAAGGAACAAAGTAGTAAAATAAAAGTTAAAATAAAAATTTAAACTTACCTCCCCTACACGTAAAGTGGGGCTGTTTTTTTTTCTACCCTATGATGTGGGATGTTGTTGGATAGGTCATTCAAAATGAATAGAGGTCTTGATGAAACATTTATTGATAAAGTGAATTTTTTCAGAAAAATTCACACCAAAAGAATAAATTGTGTCCCGCCCTCCCTCTAACTTTTGAACTACAGGTCCAATAAATATGAAAAAAAAACATGATAGTAAACCTTAATAAAAACTTTCAACGAAAACTAGAGCAATCGTAGATCATCATTATTCTTAGTAAAATACGTACGCTGCGAAAGTATTCCCTTTGCTTGTTATTTATTTATAGAAAGTTCATTGGGCAGCTATGGACCCCTAGACTGAATTTGGCCCGACATGCTCTTGGCCGATTTTTTTACATAATGTTGTTTTCAATATTTTTTTATTCAAAAATTATTTATATTATTTGTTTTAAATTGCGGCATTTATAAGAAAATTACTTATTATAACTCAAAATAAATTGATTACGAGCAATTAATAACAATTAGTAACAAACTTAGAGCTAAATACATATCAATAAATAAAATTAAAATTAAACTATACTCTACTAAAACATTGACCCGGGTATGTCCTAAAACTACGACCAAGACCACCGGGAGATGGGCAGCAGCATCCCTGGAGTGCGGTGGAGATACTGCGGTCGCCAACCCGCATGCCAAGCGTGGCGATTATGGCATATACCCCCCGTGAATTTGGGAGAGGCCTATGTCCAGCAGTGGACGTCCTTTGGCTGATATGGTTACTAAAACATGTCCCCATGTCTGTTCCCTGCAGAACTGTACCCATAAGGCTGGCTGCATTCCCCCGTTGAATGGCGATGCCTATTCTATGTCCGAGAAATGAGCCAGCCCTAGGGTCATGTGTGGTCTCGAACAGTTTCTTTTTTAAACTTTTAAATAGTTTATAGGCATCCTGACTCCACGGTCCTAAAGTCCTCACTGCACAAGCCGCAAATATGACTGTGATTATGCATTAGATCGGCATTTAAAAAAGTTGTTTTAAAAATTGTACCTTATATTCTGACCCACCAGCTAGTCGACGATAAATAAATTATGATTTTTTTAAATCCAAATAATTGATTTTGCTTTGCTGTGGCACACCCTCGAGTGGTACTTATTAAAACTGTACTGTTATTCAAAAAATCTTTCATTGTTTCTACATAAACATTATATTATTCATTGTTTGATTTAAAGCCTTAAACGTGCCTTCAACTTTTGAACAATAAAGGATGATTCACAGTAGACCGTTCCGTGTCCGGGCCAGCCCGTTTTCTATGACAGCAAACGCAACGGCCGGCGTATTTCTCTAGAAAAAAACGGGCCGGCCCGGACACGGAACGGCCTACTGTGAATCATCCTTAAGTGTCTGTCTATGTGATTAATAAAACTGTTTTATATTTTATATCTATAACAAAGATGACATATATATCATTGAGGGGACATTATTAGGATTAGGGGATTTTATGTGTCCTAAGTTAGGACACATAAAATTTAGAATGTCGTATCGTATACCCTGGCCCTGGTATGTTTACAAAACCGGCCAAGTGCATGTCGGGCCACGCCCAATGTAGTAGAAATACTTTGTTGACATGTTCTCTACTTATTATTGTTCTGTTCCATATTTGACGATCATGTTAAATCCCTAAAATTTATATTATAATTTTTATCATATATCTAAATCACCGAAAGTTTGCTTTTCCAAGTACATTTATTAAGTGCGGCTATTAACTACTCGTTAACTAGTAATGTTTACTTAAAGGTGATAGTTTTCCTTTTAGTTTATAATCTATGTATGTATACTACTACCGTGCTTTTTGTCAAATAGTCAATAGCCACCGTTTAGCCGGCAGGGACCCATGACCATGACTAAACAAAATATTGCAGTATCAATTTAAATATCACGACAACGGCCTATCCAGCGATACGGAGGGTTTTGCAAGATAAAAATCCATCTCCAATTTACTTGTAGGGGAGGTACTGAAAATATTTGGGCCGTTCTGTCGTTCCTTGTTTACTACGGAGACCTTAAAAGGAGTGTGATACAACGTTCAAAATAACTGTTCTAAAGTGGTTCATTCTCTCTCCACATAGGGACAATCAATTCTACTAAATAATAATTGATTGCATAGTGCCTAATATTATTTTTTCATTTGACTACGGTTTGTGTTATAGGGAACCATTTCATTTCGCATGTAGAAAAAGTGTATAAATAATTCATATTTCAATTTACGCATTTTTCAATTTACTGGTGACCGAAGAGCTGGCGGCTTCCTCGCTCAACGTATCAGCATTGCGATACAGCGAGGAAATGCCGCCAGCATCCTCGGTACAATGCCTCAAGGGCCCGTTTTAGATTTAAGTTAGTTTTAATTTTCTTTATATAATTTTGGTTAAGTATTCTTGTATATATTTTCGTTGTACATAAATAAATGATTATCATTTACGCATATTATATACATCTATCAATGTCAATAAACTACCACCCGAAAATAAATCTCTGCCACCAGAACTCTCAGAAGAACTCTGCACTCAGAAGAACCGACATAAAAAACATGGTAAAGTATTTTTTTTTTCAAACAAGAATTATGTATAGTGTATAATTTAATATCAATATCGCAGTACTGCAAAATTGTAATGCTACAGTAGAAAACCTATTTCTACACTATGATTTTAAGTTACTATTTTTGTCAATATATCTCGAAAAGCTTTAGAATTACTTCAGAGAATATTTCAGTTTTAAATTTATTGGAAATATGTACTCACAAAGTATCCAGCGGCTCGGCGATCATTTGCATGGTTGAAAGTTTAGTAATACCTACATAATTTATATTTTTGCTAATCGAAGTTTTACATGTTACCTATTATATGCGGAGCATATACGTCGCACGTACTTTCGCTATAAATTCAGGTGAGGCAAGGAAAATATTTACTGTAAAATACGTTATAACTCAGCATAGCAGGCGGAGGGTGGCCGGCGGAAATTAGAACCGTCTGCAATATCCTGGGTTGTTCACCTATAAAAATGAAATTGTTAACTTCTCTCCGCTTGCAAATTCCTCTAGTCGTACGCAGTGCTTGGCAGTATGTTACGTCTATTATTCTTTTTGACTTAGATCGCAGGCTAATTTGTTATATACCGGAAAGTTAACTGTTGCATAAAAAAATCTCCTTTTGGACGATACACATTTATAAAAAAACATGTAGAGAAGTGACCGCTTAAAACGAATAATCCAAAGATGTCTCTAGTAAACTCTTGTTTCAAGTTTGGGTGCCTTGCTGAATACCCGGAACCTCTCGCCTCTGTGTTTGTTAATTTCACCAAAGCAAACTGGTGACCGAAAGTTGTTCCAAACTGCCTTTAGCAATCGCAAGTTAATCAAATGCCCAAATATTGGTCAAGGGTGCCACCTGATTACTGGCTTCAAACTCAATGTTAAACAACTCGAACTATCTGAAAGTTTCCCTTTTGGGTTTGATTGCATATCCATCAATGCTAGTAACGTCACTTCAGCGTAATTATTTCATAGCGTCATTGGCCCCTATGGTCAAATAGAAATCCGGAGCTTCGTAACCAGTACGATCGAAAATGTATTTGTCCTTTTTCGAAACGGTCATATCATACGTTCAAAGATTCACCTGCGCAAAAATAAATTTAAATAAGCAGATATATTTAAAAATTCACAAACATGAAAATCATCCACAAAATTTACAAAAATAAAGTCCTGAATATGTCCAATCGGAACTTTGTTTATTTTACTAGGAATTTGATATCATTATTGATGTGCAATAATTGATTGATATCTTTGGTGCACAAGTTAAGCATTAATTGGTAAAATTTAGACATATTCTAAAAAGCAAGTTATTTTTATCCTTGCTGTTAAACTAAAGCAAGTTGGCTGTAAATTCATACTAATTAGGTAATAAGGTCAAGGACCCACTACCGTCAGCGGCAGCATCAAAGGGTTGCACAGTTGCGAACCGTCTGCAGAGCCCTCCACCACTAACGAACTACATAACTTGATACCAAGTATTCCGACTCACTTCTCGTATATCTTCCAAATAAAATAAAAAATACGAAAATTTCTTGGGCTAGAAGCTTAGCCATTCATGTCAAGATTTTTTTACCTACATTTTAATCGAATGATAACGTGATTTTTGACCGAGTGAAACGAAGGTCTCCGTTTCAGCTTCGGCAAAAACGTTTTTGTATGTCCGGATTTCCGGCTGTTCTCCTATACAGATGGCATTTCTCAACTCACTCTCGTTAAAATTTGTTAGCTGGTTTGATAATTCGTTTTCTTGTCTAGACAGTTTTTGGAAATTTTGATATTTAATAAAATATTCGCTTTAAAAGACAATTCAATTTAGAAAATCATATATTTATTTCAGACCCCAAACCACTGTAAAATGTAATGAAGGACTAAGTTAGATTGTGTATGCTCGATATAACAATTGACTTGAAATACCACAAAAGCGCATACTTGTTTCATGCTACTTTGCCTGTTTCAACAATACCTTCTGATCGGAATGGATCCATTCACAACATGGCCCACAGTTTCCTCTTATTACATGCAATGCATTATTTTCTGATTCAAATCTTCTCTTGCAAATGTATGTTTTGTATATGTTTTAATATGAAACACTGATCAAAAATTTACAACAGATAACTAAACTTGATTTTATTTATAACGGTGGACCAGCTTGCACACTATTGCTATTTTTGCCTAAAATTCTGTAGCGAAATATGGACCAATACCTACCACATTCATCATATCAGCCGAAAGACGTCCACAGCTGGACATAGGCCCTACCCTAAAAAGTGCCACAATGGCTGGTTCTGCGCCACCTGACTGACACTGACCTTTACCAGGTCATCAATCCACCTTGTGGGGGGCCTACTCACACTGCGCCTTCCGGTACGTGGTCGCCACTCGAAAACCTTTCCGCCCCAACGGCCATCGGTTCTACGAGCAATGTGCCCCACCCACTGCCACTTAAGTTTAGCGATTCGGAGGGCTAGGAGTATGTCGGTCACTTTCGTTCTACTGCGGATGGCTCATTTCTGATGCGATCGCGCAGAGATACTCGTAGCATAGCCCTCTCCAATGCTCTTTGGGTGACTATGAGCCTTCTTAGAAGGCCCATAGTAAGCGACAACGTTTCAGTGCCATATGTCATCACTGGCAACACACACTAGTGGTCTGGAGACACTGTGGTATATTGGACGAAAAGAGTGCCGTAGCTTCCCGAATGCTGCCCAGCCGAGTCGGATTCAACGATTAACTTCTTTCGCGAAGTTGGACCTACTTAACTGGACAGTCTGTCCTACGTATATGTAATCGTCTACTTCAAGCGTAAAGTGTCCGATTGTTACAGGAGTTGGTGCTACATGGGCATTCGACATGATCTTCGTCTTGTTCATGTTCATCCTTAGACTAACTCGCTCAGAGGCTTTACTGAGGTCATCGAGCATCGTACTTAAGTTCTCCATGGTCTCAGCCAAGACTACTATATAGTCAGCAAACTGAAGGTTTTGTGATGTACTCGTCGTTGATGTTCTTCAGACAGTTTGGGAGAAATAAAATCCCCTTGCCTGACTCTCCGCTGCAACGGAATAGGCTTCGGGTTCCGGTCCTGGAGTCAGACTGATATAGTGGCGTTCTCGTACAAACACTTCAGTACTTCAAGATACCGGTAGTCAACTTGGCACCGCTTTCTCGTAGTCCACAAACCCTAAACAGAAGCGTATGGAAGTGGTCTTCGGTACTAAAGCCTCTTCGGAACCCGACTTGTTCGGGAGGCTGGAAATCATCTAGCCTGCGTGCGAGACGGTTCGTAACCCTCTTGAAAACAGCTTATAGGCATGGCTCAAAAATGAGATGTGTCAGTAGTTCTTCACCAGAGCATTGTCGCTCTTTTTAAAAAACATCGCCACTGCTGTTTGCTCCATGCCTTTGGCGTTCTCCCTTCCAGTACACTGACCTTCTGCATTTGTCTTATAATAATATTTGAATTTCACGCGTTTTCTTGCCAGCTCCCACTTGGCTGTTTTTCTTTTGTTTATTTCGCCATTTTCGTGCGTACGTTTCGCGCTATGACAGCAGCTACGAGTTTATTTTATAATCCTAATTACACCGAACTTTAATGAATACTGTTTTAATTCAATTTATTGTATCACACTGACAAAAGACGAGCGTTATGCGGCTGGAAGGACCTAACCAAAGATAGTATAACATAAACATAAGACAAACATATAACATAAACATAAAACAAAGAGAGTGATTGATTATGCCCTATAAATAGGCAATTTTTACTATGCGACTGAAAATGTGTGAAGCGAGTAAGGAATAGGTTACGCCGCAGTATAAACAATCGTGATGTAAATAAACCGAAATAAATAAATTTGGGGCTACGTAGATCAACTACCAGGGGTTATTTTAAGCAGCAGCACGGCGATAGCGATAAAGGCAAGCGGCGACACAAATTATAAAATTAGGTAGGAATTATTTTTCAAAGCGGATGACAACTGACACACAGGTATTTTTCTTCACCGGTTGTAGGTGCAGCGACTATAGAGGAAACAACCTCCGTAGCGTCTTTAGTAAAAGGAGGCCAAAGGGAATTTAGGATTCAATATAATACAGCGTAACCAGAGAGTGTACCGTTGGATACGTTACATTGCGACCATATTTAGTTAGAACACGCTATCGCGTCCACGGTATGTTGATAATCACATAACCTACTCGTGTAACTAATTTATCAATTAGAGCTAATAACTATCATGTCAAATTTAATTAACTATTTCTATTCAAATTGCCTATCAGTTCCATTAACACCAATATGATTTTAATGAATCATATTCTGAATGTATAATATCTGATTAAGTATAACATATTTAGAATAATATCATTATATGTGTATTTCATTTTACCATTTTGATTCCTACAAAGCTAATGTAACAGGATCTAACGCATCAACGTTGGCTACTTGACAGGCAGACAGACAAGCTTCTTGTCTTTATATTAAACTAAATAATACACCAAAATACTGGTAAGTATTTATGTAAGTAGGTAGGTTTAAATGTATGTAGTTTAACGAAGTAGAAGGTACTTTAAATAACTTATTAATCAAAAGCGACTGCATCACTGTCGGATAATTGTTGTCGTGACGCCTGGAATCCTGACCATGGACATAATGAATACTAATGTTTATTTATTATTTGCTATTTATCCTGCATTTATGTATAAAACGTATATATTGTGTGTAAATATATATATACACATAACATAACTATAACAAGCTTATTAGTTTTACGTGTATTCATAATCTGACATTGCTTTCTTAAATGTCCGTTTTTGTGCAAAATTAGTTTGTCGCCTTTGTGTACTATATTTGTTTTTCTCATTTTCTCGAAGGTTAGCTGGAAGAGATCCCTTATAGGGATAAGTTCGCCTTTGTACTTTTACATTTTGGTATTTTGTTTCGATTGTTATTGTTTTTTTGTGCAATAAAGTGTTATATAGATACAGTTTCGCATAAGATTATATAAATAACCTAATAACGACACGACAATAACACAAGAAGAACTGCGCTGGTACCGCGCGAGTTTATTTGGTTATGGGGGTTGGTATAGTTTGGCTTGAATATCTTAAACAAAGAAGTCCTCGATTTGCTTATAATTTCCGCCGCTGTCTTAATCCTAAACAACTCACTATAGCCCTAACATTGTCATTACTTTGTACCATCTTAATGTGTCTTGGCGCGGGAATGCTTTAAACTTTACTTATTTGCAACAGTAACGCTGCAGGTTGCGTCGTGACACCCAGAAAGGTATTTATGAGCTAAGTTAGATGACATCTCCGCCAGTCACGTGCGACATCACTCAGCCGGGACCCTCAAAACAACAAAAACATAGTCGTTAAATTAACGTTATTATGACAGAACATTGTATTTTACTTAGCTCCGTGTGTAATCCAGAAAGTTTTTATTAATGGAGTACCTAAGCTACGCGTTTAAGAGGATCTTCTTCTCTGATGAGTGATACAAGTATAAAGAAACTGCACGATATACCACAGAATGTGCATAACGGCGGGTACCCGTCATGAGTTGTTGTAGAGGAGGGTGCCAAAAATGTAGCGGCGGAAGAGCTTGAAGTCAAGCCCCAGATACCTGTCTCGATATTGTCTTCAGCCTTGCCATTCCTTGCCTATCCACTCCAACCACAGTTTCGAAGAGGCCATCGAATATGCGTTTGGCCGCAACGCCGTTAATCAATCTGGCTTAATAATGATTAAAGAATCAGGCTTTACACAAAAGCGTTTATATCCTCCATAGTCCATTAATAATCTGTATGATTTTATTACTATTAGCTATACCAATTATACAACTAAATAAACACAACTAAGTTAACATTTCCTCACTTTTCATTGTAGTTATAAAATATAAATAGTAAATAACACCCTTCAATATAGTTATAAACAGTAGACACATTAAACAGTTCACACGGTCGTATATGTAAACTAAACCTTTGTTGGATACCTTCCATGTGTAGTGCGGGATATTTGCAAAGGCACACACGTATAAGTAAATAATGATTAGAATGGTTTGCCACAAAGCGGTTAAATTTGAGTGAATCCGTACAAAGGCGAGGCGTAAGAAGTTCGATATCCTGTTGTCCCCATCTCGCACATAACAAGCGCTCCATTGAGACTACGGAAAATGGATTTTGATTTGACAAGCTTATTGGAATAGGTAACAGGGTCTTTTGTACTTTATAAGTCGTCTAATATTCTCCTACAAACGATCCGAGTTTAAAGGAAGGGTAAATTTAAAACGTTTAACAAAATAGGCACTAGAAATGAAACCGGCAGACAAGTTCCTTCAGGCTAATTTGATTCCTTTGAAACATACCTTGAGCTGAGCATGGAGTCAACTCGAGTCGTAATTGAATTGTAATTTAAATATTTCAACTAGTAACTATCGAACTGACCTTATCCTCGATCCTTTTCAAGAATTAATAAATAATTGAAATAAAGGCAGGTTATGTAAGCGCTAAACCCTGATGTACCTTCGTTTAAATTAAATTAGCTCCCAAGACAGTGAAATGTGCTAGACGTACGCATACGGTGACTGCCGTCAGGGGCTGTCAAAGCATGTAATTACCTCAGTAATTGCGGCTCATAATTGATTTAGTTGAGCGTCCCGGCATCGGCACAACTACATAGCTTCTCTACTCGTACTAGCGGACATTTTGTGGAATATTGCATATTACAGGGATCTAAAATTTAATCTTGTGGAAAATGTAAATACATTTATACGCAAATACACGTATTACCTACTTATATGTAGGAACCCTATTGCAGTGTTGTATTATTGTGTCAAAAACAAAGTCTAAGCGGGTAAACATTTTAGATCAAGAGCTTACCGGTTTAATTATAGTTGTACTACGTATGGACCCGGGTATGTCCTAAAACTACGACCAAGACCACCGGGTAATGGGCAGCAGCATTCCTTGAGTGCGGTGGAGATACTGCGATCGCCAACCCGCATGCCAAGCGTGGCGATTATGGCATTTACCCCCCATGAAATTGGGGGAGGCCTATGTCCAGCAGTGGACGTCCTAGGGCTGATATGGTGGTGGTGGTACTACGTATATTTTAAAATCTGATATCAACAGGAAAACGGAAAGGCAATTAAAAGTTTTCAGACAGAGATACGGCCCAGCCGGATGTTTCGATAGGTGAGGGCTGGCAACCTATCATCAGTGAGGATATTAAACCCAGGATTCCTATCTGCTCGATGTAGGTATTGAATTGATATCGCAAGACGAACCAATACTGTTTGCCATAATGAGTTCAAGCAACACTAAAAAGGTGATGTTAAATCAACTATGTAGACCTGAGGACATAAAATAAGCACCTGAATAAGATCTGCGCGGCATAAACAATATCACCTATTGAGTACTGACATAAGGTCCTGTATCTGACAAAAAACTTTTACAGCTAATGATTTCAAATCATGAGATCCTTTTCAACCGCATAATACTACGTCTGCGGTCATCGTCGCTTAGTAATGCTGGCTGCGGTACGATAAGTAACACTGTCAAACGCGTTCGAGTGATTTTTTAAAAGAGGTGGCTTATAAAAGAAGTATACACAATGAAATGTCATCTAGTAGAAATACCTTCACCTTACAGAAAACTGCAACCATAAATAACATCAGTACTTGCTGATTTTATTAATGGCTCCTTAGGTATTGTGGTGTCGTTTTCCTGGGGGTGAGTGAGGTCGCCAGAGCTCCCGAGGATTCGCTGGGTTAAGAGTGAGGGACAGATGCATGTGGCTCTAGCTATCCACACCGAATCCTCATGTTAACAAAGAGTCGACAACGCGCTTGTGATTGTTCTGGAGTAGCAAGCGTCATAGGCGATGGTGTTTGCTTGCTATCACGCAGGTGTAAGCTTGTTTGGCACTGTCGTTGTATTAAAAAATGTACCGTGCGTGATAATTAAACGATAAGAGGGATAAGCCCGTCAGTAGACCTAATACTTCTATTAGGATCTCAAATATTTTAAGATATTTATAGGGTAAAACGAGGGCGGGCTGATAACTAGCCATATGTGTTTAAAAAGTTTGAATAAGAAAAAAGAACTTTTTAACTATTTTTAAAAATATGACTCTGTCTATCTCTGTTCTAAATTTGTATTTGGTGGCTACAATATTTTATTGATTTGTTGACCTTAGAAAATACATTGTGCCGTTTGTTTTTCAAAATTAAAACTGAATAAAAAGCGGTGACTAAGTTTCTTTATATTCCTCTAATTCGAACCAAGCGCTTTGCATCTTCTTTTATAATGCGCACTTCTAAGGTTTGGAATTCTCTGCCGGCGTCTGTATTTCCGAGTTCATATAACCTAAGAAATACTATAATGTATAGAATCACAATCAAGTCGTAAAAATGGCTCTGTAAAAGCAGGTAAATGTGCTTAGTTTACGCGGGGATCATCGAGCGGAGTCGAACACTTCCGAGCGTGGTTGATATTCACAATGCCAACTGACGTATACGAAAACTTCATCTCATAAAACCAGTATAAGCCTGACCTCCGATTATGCATAGTTGTTACGAATCTCAAGGTCTAGATATAATAAGAACATCTGCTGAGGCGAGTCTTAACAGGTTGTGAATATCATAGTATTTGACAAGACAACTTGTCATTGCCGGTTGCTTGCATAATGTTTAGTGCTTAAATGCAGAAATTCAAGCAAAACTAAAAAGAAAAAATGGCGGGTTATCTTATTTTCAGTAAGTAACAATCGTTATTGAATTAAAATTTGTATTTAAAAAGGTCAGTACTCGTTATGTTATCATAGCGTAATTTGACAGTTTAGAGAATAAAATATCTGCGGAGTAGCTACCCCCTTACTAATTATAGAAAATCAGAAAAGTTAGTTAATAAATGAAAAATTTATGTGAAATTACGTTTCTTCAGCATGCAACTGTACTGGGATGACGTTTGTTGGTGACAAGGTCTTGCAAATTTTTAAATGTTTTAAACTTAAATTATGACTAAAGTACCTATTGATAATTCCAATAACGTGATTATTCCAGTAAAGTTATACGATAGGTATACGTCGATATGTCACGGCGTCATGTTGCTCCGGTCGTGATTTCGAACCCAACTGCAGACGGCAGCAGCAGATGGCAGCGCCGTCTTCCAGTTGGTTCTGAGTATTCCGCGAGACAACACGACTGACGTGTTTTTGAAATTTGAAAGTAGGGATCGCGATTTACTTTTGTATCTTTTGTTAAAAGAGGAAGAAGACGATGATGATTAAATAATTATACAGGTATATGTAGAGAAACATGTAATTTTTTTACAAAAAGACACCGACTTTAAACTTTACTAGACCCCATCCTCTTGGTATATAATTTGAGCAGTTCCTTATTTAATCGGCATTTGCAATTTTTTTAATCTGTCCACTAGTCTCCGAGTAATCGGTGAACATACATAAAAAAATCCGACGAATTGAGAACCTCCTCCTTTTTTTGAAGTCGGTTAAAATGGACACGCCAAGAACCTTAAAGGATGACGTAGAGTCGCTATATCCGTGCGACTACGAGGGATGGAAAAGCTCGTGTGCAGCTAAAATGAAAACATTTTTAACATGTGTAATTTGAAAAGTAATAATAAAACTTGATTTTCATTATTGTGAATTGATATCAACATATTTCGACCACGTCACATAGTTCGACGACTAACTATATGAATCCTTACATAAAAACATTGTTCATAAAAATATGAATGCGACTCCATTTCGAACCGTGTTCCCATTGTGACAGCTGACATTTGGTATGAAGGACATGAAGTTGTTGCAAATTTCGCTAATGACGATGATTTTTCACATTGTCCTAATTTGAGTCATATCTTGGTTGTAATAAAGTAAGTTTTCGCATGGTTTACTTTTTAGTTTTACGATCGTGGTTATGAATTGAGTGAATTCGCTTCTACTCGAATGCAACATTGTGATGAGCTATTATTGTGACAGATTTAGTTCGGGACTGTGAGTCTAGGTATTATAAGAACCCAATGTATAACCTGGACCTTTTTAAGGCACGAGTGAATAGGCATCTTCTGGGTGAGCTCGCTTCATCGTCGGCCTCATCTTTGCCCCCTGGCTAGATGCTGGCCAAGAGCAATCCCATTTTTAATCAAATAAAAAAATATGTAGGGGCTTGATATTTATGAAGAGTTAAATAATGTTTTGGGTGATATGCTCTTTCTTACGTGACAGTAAAAAAACTGGGTGGCTAAGTTTAGACGCGGCCATACCAGTGTCCAAGATGAAGACCACTCCGGGCGTGTTATTACCTAACCTTTACTCCTGCCCTGACACTCTGGAATAATTCCCATATACAGCTTTGTTATGTTTACTCAAATACCCGAAGAACGCTTTCAAAGAAATATGCTTGGTTCATTAGTAACCCTGCGACATACAATACCCATCAACATTTTGATTGTCGACTTAACGGTTGCCTCGCTCGCTGATATGTCATCTCTTGAAAAGCGTTCATATGCGGCTTTGTTGACAACACACGTAATGGAAAATTCATAACTGTGACATTAAAGAGACCAATTTCAGGTTGCATCGTTGCAGTTTGCTTCCGAGCTTGCAACGATTTCTCCCGATTATTAACTCCTGGGAATAGTAATACCTACTATTTTACTGGGGATATTATATTTGGATAAAGGAATGAGACAATGAGCCTGCTATAATAGTACTATGCTAATTACAGATAGTAAATATAGTATATACACCTACATAACTGGCAAAGGTAAATGGTAGAATTAAAACAAAGAAAATAAAAATCTATCTCACTGAGAAAGGCGCGGTTTGTGAGCGATTTGCTTTGACTAAATGTATGTATTAATCGTCCCAATTTAGAATGGCGCTATGATGACTTTAAAAAAATTAACGCAGCGGGAAATAAAAGGTGTTGTACGTAGGATTATTTCTTGTTATGCATGAGTTTTATCTTATTGAATTTAGGCGGTTGTAAACTGATATTAGGGGTAAAAGTTTGATTAATAATCGGTGTACGAGTAGTCGTTTATTCGCCAAAGTTTACTTAAGGAAAAAGAGCAATCTAAACGCTACCTCTACTTTTATGACATTCGTGAACGGGCTATTTATAGAACGAACGATTAAATCATGTCACCAAGGCAGTGTTTGCATTATAAAAGTGAAGACCAAAAGGCTGTTCCTCACTTTTAGTTAGTATTGCAACATTGGCGCCATGTGATATGATATCATTCAAAACATTTGACTTTCATTAAATAAATATAGTTATAATTTTCTTATAACCAGTGATCGTAACTTTTATAGCATTTTCGGTGCAGCGTAGTGGTGTTAACGGAATTGGGATAAATGCTTTAAATTTTTATGATTCATTAGCGTTAATAACGTTAATATTTACCTTTATTAACTGTTTAAATCCAAGACGAGTCAAGTGAAGCGCAAGGGCATTACCTACCTTTTCTCGAAGTGTTTCGTCGTTTTTTTGAACCCTCATAAAGTTGCTTTCCGATGTACCAGATAGTTCATATTCTCAGGATATGATGTCAATAATAGAGTAATTAAACATAGGTACAAATTCTCAATTGAATAGCTCTAATACTTTAGATTTTATTGATATCTAAAATACACCGATTTCGTCACTGACACACTGATGATCATCAAAATGTTTGGCTACTTCCTGAAGTGCTAGAAAGCTGAAATTTGGTATGTAATCTAAGTTTAGTATACAACCAACAAAAAAAATCATAAACTAATAACTTTCGCCCCCATCCCCTAAAAGTGGTGGTGGGGTGGAAGTTTACGTGTATATGAGAATTTCACCAATTTTATGAATTAGGACATGAAAGTTTACACGGGACTGTAGACAGTAACTAAAAAATCTATTAATAAGACTGCCTAGCAACTTACAAAAATAACTGAAATCCCACCAAAAACATTTCATGTAAAATGTTGCCAAGACGACCACATAAGGTTTGCCCTGTGAAAAAGATATCAGATCTCATGTAGAGCCAAGCTTCTCAATCTACACGGCCTAACTCTACCGACCCTAACTTCAACAAATTCTACATATCAGTAAATATGTATGGCTTGGCTGTTTCGTTACTTACTTCAGATCAGCGCATCACCTCCACGACGGTAGCGAAACGGCGAACCCATAAAAATTTACTGATATGTAGAATTTGTTGCTAGGTAGTCCGGTGTTGTTAGGTAGGTCCTACTTCGAGAAAGAGGTTAATCGTCGAATCCGAAGCTACGGCACATCTTTTCGTCCAATATTCCGCAGTGTCTCAAGACAAAAGTCTTTGACCAGTGTGTGTTGCCAGTGATGACATATGACACTGAAACGTGGTCGCTTACTATGGGCCTCATAAGAAGGCTCAAAGTCACCCAAAGGGCAATGGAGAGAGCTATGTTGGGAGTTTATCTGCGTGATCGCATCAGGAATGAGGCCATCCGCAGCAGAACCAAAGTGACCGATATAGCCCTCCGAATCGCTAAACTTAAGTGGCAGTGGGCGGGGCACATAGCACGTAGAACCGATGGCCGTTGGGGCGGAAAGGTTCTCGAGTGGCGACCACGTACCGGAAGGCGTAGCGTGGGCAGGCGCCCCACACGGTGGACTGATGACCTGGTAAATGATGCGGGTGGCGCAGGACCGGTCATTGTGGAAGTCTTTGGGGGAGGCCTATGTCCAGCAGTGGACGTCTTTCGGCTGACATGATGATGATGATGAGAATTTGTTGAAGTTAGGGTCAGTAGAGTTAAGCCGTGTAGATTCAGAAGCTTGGCTCTACATGAGATCTGATATCTTTTTCACAGGGCAAACCTTATGTGGTCGTCTTGGCAACATTTTACATGAAATGTTTTTGGTGGGATTGTATTTGTCCATACCAACTCCGTTAACACCACTACGCTGCACCAAAAATGCTACAAAAGTTACGATCACTGCTTATAATTAACAATCGGCACTACGCATATTCGTTTTTTAAACTACGAGTAAATGTGATTTTCTCAAACATGCGCCTAAATGTATGCATTAATGTCACGAAAAGAGGACTTGAAGTTACCTGTTTATGGCTCCCTACATTACTTCTTGGCCGGCGGCCAAGAAGTAATGTATGGAGAATGTATGAAACTAACATTATTGTCCGCTGCTCTAACTTTTTAAATTTGCTAACTAAAATCAACTGATAAAGGAAATATTACATAGAGCCAACCGCCACGATTTTGTGTTTATATTTTTAATTTGCTATGTAAATTGGTATTTTTTTAGGTTTTTCCGGTTTTTTTTATCGTTCTTGTATTTTTGTATTTTGTTGTTTTTTTTCGATTTTTTCGAGTATTTCGAGTATTTATGTTTTTTTTTTAGTTTTTGTGTTTTTTGATATTTTGTAGCGTTTTTTGTGTTTTTTGATATTTTTGGACTTTTTAAAAGTTTTTTCGTAATTTTTTTTGTACTTATCGACATTTTTTTTGTTTTTCCATGTTTTTTGGTATTTTTTCAGTTTTTACATGTTTTTTGGTATTTTTTAGTTCTTTCGTGTTTTTTTAAATGGTGCTTGTATTTTGTAGCATTGTTCGTGTTTTTATTTAAATTCCGTTATTTGTCGTGATGCTTTGCTATTTTTGGACGTTTTGTATTTTTTTTTACAGTGTAGTTTTTTTTCTAACATGTTTGAGAAAAGTACTATACAATCCTCGGCCGGAACAGGGATTGCTGGATGAGTTTGGGATAAACGGCCGAGTCGTAGACGAGGCCGGATAAAACGAGTCCTTACTTCACGGCCTCTGCAGTAATGTACTATTTTTGAGCATTTTTTTAGTCTTCACTCTAGGAAAACTGACGAGTACGAGTATTTATCTAAAGTATATGAAATTGTAAGATTCCCAATTTTGTTTTTTTTTTTTTTTATCAATAGCGCAACGGCGCTATTCACTCGTGATTATTAAAGTAGTGTACCTTCCTTTTTGTTGCATTCTAATTAACATAATTTATTATGTGTATTATGTGTTAAATTAATATATGTTCAACCCACGAAGACGCTATGAGCTTAATTTCAAATCGAATTAGAACAGGACTTTCCGTGGATTGAAACTGAAAAAGTACACTGTATTTTTAAACGCATCAACGTCTCTGAATCCAACCAAATATTATTCTTGAAGAGGATTCATTAATTCGCAAACAAGCACAGAGTTTTATTATCATATAATGAAATGTTTATATTTTCACATCTATCTATCGGCCGACCTTAGCGGCCATGGGACGCACAACACAATGGTATTTTATTGCAGGCCACAAATCTTCATTTAGCGGCATTGCCCAAGGCCTTTTAGTGTTTCCGTACACACCAAAACGAAAATGGAACCATTTATATTTGATTTACGACTGCCAATAATTACCGGTCTCGGATTAGATTTGTCCTTTTTACCACGGACTTTATTCCAGGTCATTATTTTTTCAGTAAAGCTTAGATTATGGGGTAAAGTTAAGTAAATGTGCAGTAGCCTAGTTGGTAGTGTCATTGCCTCCGAAGCTAGAGGTCCCGGGTTCGATTCCCGGTAAGGGCATTTGTTTCTGTGGTGAGCAGAGACATTTGTTCCTGAGACTTGGATGTTTTCAATGTAATTAAGTATATATCTATTAAATATATCGTCGTCTAGTACCCATAACACAAGCCTTATTAAGCTTACTCTGGGACTAGTTCGATTTGTGTAAAAAATGTCCCCTAATATTTATTTATTATTTATTTATTTATTATTTATTGGGCAAATACGGAAACCAACACTGAGCATGGCCCGACATGCTCTTGGCCAATTTTTATAGTTTAGTTAATAATGATTTCTAGGCAAGCTTCAAAGTCTTCCTTCTAAAAAATATTGAATCAACGCACAATGAACTATTGGATAATCGTAGAATAACAATTTCATAAAAATATTTATCATTTGCATATTAATAGTATGTAACTTGTAAATTGTATATTTTAAAAATTCCCTGTCAAAATTTATGGTGCCGTAAATATTTAATATAGAGTGACTAATTTAAGGTCACTCTTTGTCTATTGAATGGTCATGAAATTATACTTTAGTAATAAATATGTATTGTTAAACTTTTATACGTCTTTTATAGTAAGTATATTGTCGCCTAGTGATAAGTGCCGTCTGGAATTGTGGACCATTTTATATAAGTACTTTTCAATAGGTATACCTAATTAATTCATATGTATCAAAGTAAATACGAAATCAGTTAATGAGGCTGCCAATGAAGGTAAACTGTGCCCGAACCTGAAGTGCCATACTTGACTGGATACAATAATTAGAGGAAGCTATTGTACGATTTCAGCCGAAGCAATTACGTGTCGCGCCTCACAAATGATCTCTTTGCCAATTATATAAACCGTTTGCAAAGGATTCATTGATGGAGGCACTAGGAAAAGCTCGCTAATTTAAGAGCACAAATATTTCATGGAAAGGATGAACATTACTAGGAAATCTTTCGTAGTCAGTCTTACCTTGTTAACATGTAAGAATGTTTGCACGCCTCAAATACTGAAAATTATACAAATTAAAACAGCCTAGATAACATCAGACTATACTAATTTTAAAAAATGTAATGTTAGTTAGAAAAAGCGTTCTACACCCATATCAATTTGCACTGACATATTGTTAGTGAACAACATACAGACGCAGGTACAAGATAGAAAGAGACGGCAACCATTCAATTCACTCATTCTTGACAAATTGATGAATATGTGTTAAAGGCTTAATATAAATTATTTCACAAATAATAACCAGAATAAAAGTTGTCTCCACGATTAGGAAATGCTTTCATTGCCAGGAGGCGTATGATGGTTGCCATTTATTCACTTATTGTCATGGATGAGGTATTCGTCACGTTCTGGCAAGTATTCGAGTGCGAGAGTGACGGGTGTATTATCCACGACGATAAGTGATAAAATGGCCACCATTATACGCCCGAAGGAAGCCAGGAACCCGCTCGGCGGGCTCTCGTCTCTTAAGTCGTTAGGCGCATATTGGCTACGAGCGGAGCGCTACGAAAACGTTGGCAATAAATTGTGGTAATGAGAATTTTAGATTCGTATGAGTTTAGTTTAGATATAACACAAAAATGTATTAGTATCAGGTATCTGTAGGTATGTTTATTCACACCATCCCTTAGCTGTATGAAGTGTCACAAATGATACTATTGAAATGACACAAGTCGAAATCAACTTAACGTCAATTTAGGACTTTGTCAAACTGTCACAAATTCGCAATTGACACAGATTTGATTTTTAATGAGGTCATGTCAGTAATATTATGTAGTATCGTATTTGTATGCATATTTTAAGTCTTCAAATTATCTGCGTCCTCATTTATATATTTATTCGTACTACCCAGATACCAGTACAATACCTTCCTAAAATACACGGTCTTATACCTGTAGAAACTGCCAATAACAATTCGCTTAATCTCCATTGTGCGTTCTATCTCAGATGTAACAAGAAGTTTAAGTAAATTTTACAGCAATTTGCAGTATGTTAACTGTACCGCCGTCGCTTATTGCCACTCCGGCCTCGTTACACTCGGGCCGGATGATATTGCTAATTGGATCTCCTAGCCGTCGGAAATCGTGTAAAGTTCAACTAATACGACACAAGTTGCTGACGCTAACAGAACATTACATTAATTGCCACCGGACAATACACTACCCGTAAATACGGAAGTGTGAAATCTTGTTTAACTTGCTCATTCCTAGTGGATAATTTGATGAAGTTAGAGCTGGAGCTATTTTAGACAGCGATATGATGCTAGCATTTCCTGGCGAAGTTAATGAATGTACGAAGAGGGTTGAGGGCGTGTTAGTGCATACGGCGCCGTGTGGGCGGCAGAGTACACAGGGAAGGGTGATTAATTACAAGTACCTGCCGGCTCTCGAGTCTTTACCTGGGTAACTACTACAACACTACGTGCATAATTTTAAATTCCTCGTTTATCAACAAAATCTGTAAGTATTTTATTTAAATTATGTGTAATAGTCAAACGAATATCTTGATTTGTCTTTTATTTTTAATGAATTAATAACATTTTTAGTTCAATATTATCATATAGCATGTACTTACTCAACGCTTGTCTAACGGAATTTCATCAGTTTGTCATAAAGACATGCCTTCACAATGAACGGGTTAATTTTAGCTCGGCACAACCCCGCATCCTTGACGTATGTTCTCTCGTGAACTGCCTTTCACTACATTCCATTACTTGTGTACGTTATTCGCCCTCCGCCTTACGTGCCCTTGAACCGGTAGCCTGTCTATGTACTTAATACTTAATAATACCATTCATTGCAGAAACTTCGAAATCTCGTTCTTAGGTGTTCTTTAATAGCGATAAAAAAGTTTAATATATATTTTATTATACTTAAGTTACAAATTAATCAAAATATAAAAAATCATTCTACATTCGTTAAACAAAAAGTGATTAAACATCTACCAATTGACTAAATAATCCACTTACAATAAGATCAGCATCTACCACAGCGTGTAATAATGATAAGTATAAGTACCTAATTAATGATTCGTAAATATATATGAATTTTGATCATCTTAATCACCTAATCACTATAGCGACGCAGACGCCGCCGAGTCGCTCCTGCTCGACTAAAATCATCGAGTCCTGACTCGAGGAACAACCTCACTTCATTCGTGCCTTCACAAGTTGAGGAATAACTTAGAAATTCAATTTGTAGACGCTGAGCGCTGCAGCGCGGTACCTGGAACCGCCGTAACACCAACTTATTCATTGTTGACGTCACACGCCTGTGTTTCTGGTGTTCCATAAGTCATACGCTTTTCCATTAGTTAATAATTAATAGAGTAATTAAAAGCTATTTCGAAATTAATTTCTATTCGTGAAATAATTTTCTAAGCATAAATTCAATGGAAGCTGCTTCGTACACAGAACTAAGTATCTTCATGGGTTAGCTTTGAGAAATATAAGCGTATAAAAAACTTTACAAGGACCAGCTTTATAACGCCTGAGTGAATGAAAAAGAAATAGAATGCAAATGGAAAATGAAATGGGCAATAAAAAAGTTAATAGAAAACAGTAGCTGGCACATTTTAAAAGAGCAATTTGTTTATCTGCTAAGTGAGGTACGTAATTAGTCGAGACGACCGTTCACTCGAATGACAAGGGAGACAAATAACGATCGCGATAACAAATTTTTGGTCGCAATAAACACGGAATAGGTATTCATAAATATTCCAAAGAGCGATATGATTAATGCATAAGCAATCAAGCCACGATTTGGATTATAGAACTACCAGTTTATTTTTAATGCAAATAAAACTACCTACTTACACTTTTAAGGGTTCCGTAGTAAACAAGGAACATTTATAATTTCATCATGTCCGTCCTTCCATCTGTCCGCGGCTTAGCTAAGTGAAAGCTGTAACATATAAATATAAATAAATATAATAAATATCTCTTGTTGAATCATTTTTTGAGTGATAATAGCTTCCCAGCATCTGGATCAAATAATAATACGAGTAATAGCACACATTTACTAGATGGAATTCGTTTCTTTGTAAATTGCAACCGTACTTTCATGCACCTTTTCCCCAACTAAAATGGCTGGCAATATTATATTTGGATTAAACACATCAGCTAAAGCCACACCAAATCCAGAGCTCTAAAATTGCACACCTTCAATCGTTTTACAGCCCCTTTGCCATTCAACCACTCCGCCGAAAAGCTGCCAGGCGCCCTGATCAATTTATAATACGAGTATACACACTAACTAGACGGCTATCGTGTAAATCGTGTTTCTTTAAATTGCAAAGGTATTTTTGTTACCAGCTCTTACACCATTAGATATGTTGTTAGCTATGTCAAGTAAATATAGTCAATATGAGTTTTCGACAGTTTAAATCTGTATGTCACGTTTGGGTAGTTACGGAACCCTAACAGAGCGAATGGCCCGACACGCACTTTGCCGCTTCTATTTAATTATTAATTTCACTACCAAATATTTCATTAATTTAATAGTTGTGTGATTAAAACTCATTCCGTTTTTAGGGGTTAAAAAATATATTTTGTTATATTCTTGATAAGTACTTAAAAAAGTAATAGGAAAATATCTGAGCAGCAACATAACAATGCGCTTAGTGTGAAATCCGCGTAAGATAAGATATTAAAATAATTGCCTTTACATTTTCTTAGAGAAGAGTTGTCGGCTGATTGTGAGCTCTATTCCAAATGCGTAACGCGCATGAATACAGGCATCTTTAGTCGCGAACTGTAGACTATATAAATTATTCAAGATGAACTCAGCAGGTAAATTGAAGGGAGAGTGAAAAACGTCGCCCGGAGGGGTGCGTGGCGGCTATCTCCGGGGCCATTCCTCACGCGATTGTTTGCCTTTGCCGTACATTATTTCACCCGTATATTCCTCCATATCCTCATTCCATAGTTACTAGTTACTAGGTCATAATAATGAGTTGTATTTCGTTTATAAGTAGCCTCTGTTTTTAACCAACTTCGACAAATCCTCCTCCTTTTTAAGTCGATTCTCTTCTCAATTCGGTTGTATATTTTTTTTAATGTCGGTTACGTTAAAATTCCGTCATTTATTGCCTGATAAGGATTTTTTTTATTCGATGCCATAAAATTTTGGTGGAGTTGTGATGACTGAAGAATCGTTGTCGGTATTTTTTTGTAAAAGTACATGAAATATTTAATTCTTTTTTCTGTCATCTTTTTGAATGAGCCTGTAAATATAAAATTTGAAACGATTGAATAAAGTTGTCGAAGTTCAAGTTTAAGATATTTGTATTTTACTTTCAGTTTAATTTAATAGTTTTATCTTTACTAATATTTATTTTTTGCTTGACTATTGTATACGTATAGTATAGTCCACTTAAAAATAGATTCCATGAAACGATTCCAAAAAGTAAAATTACCAGGCAACTGGTTGGAGAGTAACATTTTCATCTAGAAAAACAAACAAAACAATTCTCTTTATTTGTGTATTGATTATTATTGCGAACAAGCGAGGTCTCGATTTCTAAGAATCAATAACAATGCATTGTTTGTTATAACTCTCCAGTTAATCTGAAATCTGAATTGGTCAAAACTTAATCAGAGAGGGGGCTCAATCTAGCAAACTCTCCACTCACTGTTATTGTAGCAGACTTGAAAAATGATTGTCCACTAATAAAGTCAAATAAGTTTATTGGGAGGGAGTGTCGAGGGTGGACGCATTGTTTTTAGATGTGCGATTAGATCCATATTAATCACCAGCGACCATGTAAATCGCTCACTGTCGTCGCCGAGCGCACGTATTGAGTGATTGAGTGCAGATTGTAAGGCGACACCGCCGTGACTTCTCTGGCCTTCCTCATTTTGCTTGCAATTTATCGCTCACAGAATTGAGATTGACGCCGAAATTCTTCATTTTGACGTTTGTATCGGCAACATGAGTATTATAGGTCAATTGGTCGTACGCAGGGGTCATAAAAGTATTACTTGTACCTTTTAAGAAAATGTATTTTTCTCAAAATGCACGAGTATATTTGTTCTTGCGTTCATGACCTGATAAGCTATTCATCAGAAGCCTAAGTATCAGCCGATTATTCAAAAAATTAAATTAAAACACTATCTACGGATTACAGCACTGCCTAAGCTTAAAATAAAACTATCATTTGATTCTGCTCAGCGCGTGGTCCGAGCATCGAGTGTCGTAGGTAATCGCGAGAGATATAAAAAATATTTTTCACCGCAGCGGCACGAACATGGCGGTTTTGCTGCTTGAAACCAGTGAGCAAAATGCAATTTTGCTGCGTAAAAAAATCTTTTTTCATATCGTAGATTAGTCGCAGGTCATCTTTTCATACTGCGGGGTGTAATACAAACTTGGAACATTTAAACTTCATTTTCTCTGTTACTATTCCTTTGCGTTATATGTTTTCGCCGCTGAGGTGAAAAGTTGTATCTATCACACGAAATATTTAATTTTAGATCTCGTGTCTTTGAGTCCCTCGCTACGCTCAAGATTCTAATTTTGAATCACTTGCGACGCTCGTGATTCAATTATAGTATCTTTCGCTTCCTCGAGACTCAATATCAACACTCGCAGAAAAATCTACTTTGCTCTCTTGTTGAACATATAACTATTTGTATTATAATCTGTCAGTTATTGTGTGTGACTGACAGTAGTATTAAAACAATAAACTTTTTATACAAATGCAAGTCTATGCAATAGACAAGTCATTGTATGACTTTTGGGAGAATCAAAATGGATTTTCATACATTATTATACAACTGTTTTTTTTTAAAGGAACACGTCAATGCCCGTATTCCGCAACCATATAGATTTTTAGTTTAAATCATTATTTTGCTGCCGTAGAAAAAGTATGCAACGTTACATAACCAGGCCTTAAAATTCTCGGGTCTTTAATAACAAAACTCACTACGTTCGTTTTGCTACAGTGACTCTCGAATTTTTCAAGTTAAACAAATAACCAAAGGGAAAGTGAGTGAAACGATGAAAAGTACGGAACTTTGAAGTGTGTGTTTTATTACAAACGGATGATTTACCATGTATATTATACTAGTCGGCGGTTAAGAAGTCAATCTTGACACCTGTGATTTCCATACAATTAATAACCTAAAAGTCACTTTGAGGTTATAAACTGTATGGAAATGACAGGTGTCAGGATTGACTTCTTAACCGCCGTCCACTATAGTGTACCTGGAACTCACAATATACATGGTAAATACTCCGTTTTTAACTGTAATTCTAATATTAATGACCATGTGAGCTTGAAAACGTATATTTTATAAGAATTCTATAATTGCGAGACCTACTAACTTGATGAAAATGCTGAGTTATCAAATGTGTAAAAATAGAATGTAGTATGTGAAATACTTAGTAGCCGTGAGAAAACGTCACCACGGTGGTAACGTAAACATACTTATACTACACATACAAGGTGGACCCTGTAACTGGAGCAAATATTTAAAAGGACGCTTGCTTAGAGCATTTGCAGTTACACGTAGTGTAGGTACAATTGTTTTTCAAAAAAATTCGATTCGGAGCAATTTTCATCTAAAGTTATGACCTCCGAGTAAATAGATCTTGACACCACGAGATTATATAGCGCACCAGCCAATGCAGCGTTTGAGGTAGTATCAAGTAGTGCTTTTGCATTTTTTTATTTTCAAGGTTATTCTAATATTTTTACTGACTTTTTAAAATAAATTGACATTAATATCACTTCAGAAAATTAATAAAAATACACGTTTGCCATCATAGACGAAATATATTTTTTTTCATGTGAGACTACTTGGAAATAATTCTGGCCCGTTAAATAGTCCACCGTTTATTTTTTGCTCCCGTTACAGGGCCCACCCGTATCACTGCTAGACATATGCCTTCCCTCATGGATGAGCGAGAGCAGGGTTATTAGGTATTTACACATTATTTCACATAACAATACCGTGACTTTGATGGATATGCTTTACAAATATTTAGGGATGATTATCATTACACCGCGCCGTAGCGTAGCGCAGTCGATTTAGTTACATAGCTAAAGTTTGAACAAAGTCATACATAGACAAAACTTAACATTTACCCGGCCATAAGCCATACGAGTAGGTACAAGATACAGACATGTACCTTAAGTGGAATCAGCTGACCAAGCGCCACCAGGCACTCGTGTCGAGTCTTTACGTAGCTTTAATATTTCAGTGTTTTGTTAAAACGTAACAAACAAGGGATTAATGCATGAAGTTGGCTGGCAAGTGCCATAAATATATATTTCTTGGCAGAAATCGATATTGTCAGCGATTTGCCGCGTAAGCGTCGTGATGGATGTGGTGCCAACGTTGTAAAAGTTTGCGCCTCTCGTCGTTGCCGGCTCCTATTTAGTAATTACAGCATATATTTTAAAAAGTTGTTTTATTACACATTATGAGCACCCCGAATCTCACGAAAGGTAGTTTAATTCTTAGGAAACATTTTTATTATTTATACTGAATTGATTATCCTTATACTTACTCCTAACTAAACATAGGTATAACGGATAGTCAAATGCAAAGCGCCGTCCTGCGCATTGCCTAGTGCAGGCGACACGGGCAATTAATTATGTTACATTATATAGCAGTGTTTTGCAATCAACTATGTTATGGAAAAACTTTTTGTTCATAACTTGTATCACTGTACCTATAAATAAACTATTTAGATTTTTTGAACCAGTGTCCGCTTCTTCACTTATTCGGTACCGTCGGGGGTGTTAAGATTCCTTTGATCTTGATAGATTGTTGAGTCATACAGAACATTCTTGATAATCCGATATAAGAGACTATTAGAACCCCATGAGTTTGATACCGGTTTAGACCCGGGCATGTCCTAAAACTACGACCAAGACCACCGTGGGATGGGCAGCAGCATCCCTGGAGTTCGATGGAGATACTGCGATCGTCAACCCGCATGCCAAGCGTGGCGATTATGGCATTTAACCCCCATGAAATTGGCATATGTCCAGCAGTTGATGACCTTGGGCTGATATGGTGGTGGTGGTGGAGTTTGAAACAGCCAAAAAATATGACAAACGCAAACTCAAGTGTCCTTAACTTTAAAAAATAATAGCGTTAAATTTTTCGGTGTCTGTAAGATCCAGTTATAATCCAATTAGAGCCTAATATGTTTTTCCTTTTTTAAATAAAATATGTTTTAAATGAATTTAATAACAACTTTGTCATTGAAAGGAATAATTAGAAGGGTGTACCTTTGCAATAATTAGTTCATTAGTCTTCATACACCGATTTAAAGCACATTTCCCCCGTTGATGTATGTCTGAATGTCTCTAAATAAACGGTTTTAATTTCCCTTGAGCCGGGTAGCGGGTGGGCTGAGCCAGCAATTTGCCGGGCCGCGTCTCATTATGAAGCTTGTTGTCTTGAGACAATATTCCCGACTCGATGCTCGGTGCCAGCCGACCTATTCAAACCACTCGTAGGGACTTAAATCCTACCAATACCTAGCGCTATCCCACTTCACCTTTGTCTACAAAACAGGGAACAATTGGACGACCCAACTGTAGTTGAACCTTTACCGGCTCAGAATTAGAACCCAGTTCAAATGCACAGTGCGGCAGCCGCGAGACGAATTTGCGATTGTTCATGTTGTTGTGAGAATATATGCACTGAAGCTAACTTCGTATGTTTATCTACGTTCGGGAGATATGATTCTACAATTGCCGAGGGAATAACATTATCATGGGTTGGCATCCCAATCATGTTGAAATGAAACTTTAGCTGAATAACTCACCTATAAAGTTTTCGCCATCAAACATTTAGTTTGGCGAGTAATTGTGAATTAGAAAAATCATGAAAAATTTAACTTTTGGAAAAACAATAAAAATAAATAAATAACCGTCTCTAACGTAGACAATACTCCTTTAAACTTTAGAGAATAAACATAAGTTCATACAAATACGTTGGTTTATAGAAAACGAGTTTAGAATGCAACCTGCATTTTCAAGAACCCGTTATTCCGCATATTTCAACGTTGTCTGTTCCCGGACAGAAATATTCCGAAAGTGTAACGTTGTGTCTTAATGCACGGGAAATATTCAACTGAACCGTTCCCACGAGAGCTCTCTAAAGACTTGCTACGAAAATCTCTAACCGCTTCGCCACTTGGACGATTTATGAGGATAGTTAGACCAACGCAGCTCAACTCGCAAACAGGTATCGCCAAGGGGTGTAGATTCAAGCGAAGGTTCTTCTCTCATTCATAGTCATTAAAATGACGTTACAGTTATCCAGTCTACTTTCTTTATTTTCATTACGTTGATGAATTAATCTAAAGCACGCTTACGGTATACATGATGTTTTAGATGATATTATTGGCATAAAAATTCAAGATATATCGCCTCCCCTCCATTTAGACTACCTGGACAACACCCATTAACAGCTGCACCCGCCATTCCCCCTTGTAACGATCATGAAGGGGAAGCCGGGTCGGAATGGGCCAGGTCTGCCTCGTTGGTGGCTACACAGTTGCCACGAGTAGAAGACGCGGCGCGACTGTCTGATGAACTTTAATTACAACGCTGCGGTACCAACGTGGAAGCAATTGCCTGGTATATTAGCATAATCACCGCGGTTAATTGAACTGAAATTGAAGACGCTTAAACTTACCTTCGGTAGATGCGAACCGTCCGTACTTGAGTAAAAACTTTCCCATAATTCAGGAATTAATGATTACATTTTACACTCAGAACTTTTCTACTGTAAACATTCACCTCTAAAAGTTTATATTATTTCCTATGTTACTGATAGTGGTAAGTAAGGTCCAACTGTTCTTAATGATTTTAACACTCTTTTAATTCTCCCCGAATATCTACAAATAAAGCGTTATTTCCGAGTTACGGATGGTGTTGACACTGTTGTCAAACTTAAGCTGACTTGCACCAACTTACGATCACTGACCGATCAACGTTAAATATGGCGCCGATAGCTGTCATCCCACAGAAACTGGTCACTTTCCATACATTCAAATTTTAACGAACACCGCTTACGATTACAGCAGGCGGTTTGGTGCCACCCAGCCTTTAACTGTTTGTTTAACACGCATATCTTTGGCAGATACCATCTTCATTTCAATTTCAAACAATAACGCTCCCTAAGCTTAATGTTTTTCGAAGATGAATGATGAGTTTATTTCCTAACTAGCTGGGGTACCCGGCTTCGTTCAGGGAGTTGTTATGATGTTGTGTGGTAGTTGAAATAAAGGGATGAACATTAAAATATAGGAGGCAAATGTTTTTAAATTAAAATATATTCTATCACGTTGGCCGATTTTGGTAATCCTTTTTTTGTTTCAAAGCAGGTACCCTCAAGGTGGCCCCATGCAAATTTGATAAAGGTCTTATGATGTGATCTATGAGGGATCGAGGGAACTCCTCTGATAGGAACGCGTATACCGATTTCGGTACTACTATCCGTAGTTAATTGGAGTCTGTTTTGGGTGTAAATTATTTTTATAACCCTTTGACTACGGTGTATGATGTTTTACCTTTGACTATGGAATTCAATGGACCGGGCGTATTGTTCTATTAGTACCAAAGCTACTGAGGCTCAAAATCGTCATGTTATGTTCCCGTACGTCAATCATACGTCAATTGAGCAGTACACGACCTGTCAGTGAGTGGGATAAAAATTGAGAAGTTATAAAATAAACAGTGTTATTAAAATATAAACCGCACAAGACTTTAAAGGAATGTGAAGTTAAATGCTGCGATCTGCGATCATGCCTTAGTGTAGCATAACATGATGTGGCTTAAGACAAAGCCAGAAACAGAAAAGTTTGTCGTTGCATTGCTTTGTTATGTTTTTCTATTGAAATATTGGATGATTTGAACATTGTCGAGAACAAGGCACATGTATCATAGCATAATTAGTGTACAGATCAAGATAATTTATATTTTGTAGTGGGATTTAGCTTTATTTTCAATATTTTCATACTAAAAGTTACCCTGAAGCAGTAGCTAGGGTTGTTTCTGAATATATCGATAATGAATTGTTATGACTTACTATACCTACTCATTGATTCGGTGATTTATATTTTTAAAGGTTGCCAAGAAGTTAATTTCAGAAGAAAAATTGGTTAGACGCTATTGGAACTGAGAATGAAACTAGTGGTAGTTGTTTGAATTGAAAAATAAAGACCTGTGTAAATTATAAATATAAAAATATCCTGATCTCACGTTGTTTCAATAGTAACCTTTTAATATACCTAATTTGTGGTTATCTCTTGGTTAGTTCCACGGAGTAACTAAGTATTAATCTGTGGTTAGTTCTCCCCTAATCTGTGGTAGTGGTGAACTGATAAGACGAAAGAAAATCTATACAAAGTATATAGTATTATTAGCATATTCCAAAACTAAAGTAATGGGATACATCCAGCATACTTGAGGGTGTCTCGTAGGTTTTTATTATTGGTGACGGGCAGATCTATATATGCTACATGCCGTTATTGACTGCATGTAATTAATACACGATATTTAGCGAAATAGTAAAGAAACTCTTTACTAGTAACTTTAATCATGAAATCCTGTAAAGTAAATGCCTGTTTCATAGAATCATTAAAGAAAACTACATAGAAAAGAGGTCACTGTTATTCATATATATCTAATAACATCCTAGGAAACCAATACGTTCTAAGATCTGTCTATAATATCGATAAAAATGTTGATTATCGGGACAGCGCTATATCCGCCATGTTTAGTTCCAATATGGCCGCAAAATGGACACGCTCGTAATGTTTACAGTTCGCGTCTAGAGTTTCCTTAGTCATTGTGTTTTACACCCATTGACAAAGACGTTAGCTAATTCAAGTGATACCAACCCCAACTCTGATCTGTTTAGATAGTTTTAGCATTTATTTTTCTTGGATGGACTGGTAACAATAAAAAACCCGTAACGTGGTAGTGGCCATAACCCGCGTTATTATGTTGCTATAACCGTCGGGCAGGTTGGGGAAATTATGATCTCCGCGGGAAAAGGCTTGATATAAAAATATTAATGGTGGCGTAGTTTTTCGCAAAACCCTTGCCTTTGTGAGATTTCCTCGGATTACACAGCATCATGCTTTAAAAATAGCTAAGCCTTTGAAGTTAGCCATTTTAAGGAAAATTAGAGGGTCTCGTCCGGGTCGTTATTATAATTTGCTTGATGTGCACCATCTTCTTTTATTTAATGTTCTTCGTATTTGAGTAATAATAGATAATTAAAAACTATAAAAAATAATTTTTATATTTTGATACATTATAATTTGTATTATTTTGTGATTGTAGCAATCTTATAAAGCTGTCATTTAGATTTTCCTTCCATGTTCAAACTCGGCAAAAGGACCAAATCCATGCCTCCATTCTAATCATTTTATACTAAGGCGACTTCCTGCATTGGCGGGGCGGTATCGATATATGATATCTTGTTCTTAGGCGTGAGCTGACTAGGAGTCGCAGAGATTTCCTTACTTACCTATATACTTTTACTGTCAGTATTACGTTTGCGCAGTAGTAATATCAATAATAACATGCACTGCTACTTCCCGTACTGCATTCATATAGCCCCCGCTTCCGCGCATCTCGCGCCAGTGCTTCCATTCATTTAATTGTAGGGGCGCAATCTAAGTCTTGTTTGACTACGCTTTGTAAATATTTTCGTCTTTTTTTTTACTTACTTTAAGTAGTAATTTTTGGGAGAAAATGACTGCCTCTCGAGTTTGTTTCGGCGTTTCTTCTCGGCAGTGGTCTTCTTTTTAACCGACTTCAAGATTTCAAAAGAGGAGGTTATCAATTCGGTTGTATGTTTTTTTTAATGTTTGTTACTCCAGAACTCCGTCATTTCTGAACCGATTTTAAAAATTCTTTTTTTGCTTGTTTGTATATATATCCAAGTTGGTCCCGTTTATGTCAAAAGGCAGTTCTGATGATGCGATCCATGAACTCCTCAAATCTTAAAAGCAAATATATAGTGATTTTTGTGTTTTTATCAACAAATCAAGCATTTTCATACAAAAATGTGACATTTGATGAAGTAGAACTGCTGATGATAATCAGAACAGAACTCTTCATCGACGAAAAGTTCACGTTTGGCGATTTGTCCTGATAGCTGTGTTTGTTAAGCAAGTTCTATTTTCACGATTAATTTTTGTCATGCTCGGGTTCTGATGATACGATCCATGAGGAATCGAGGGAACTCTTCAAATGTGAAAGGCACACACATAGTGATTTTAGTTTTTTCATGAACTAAACAAGCATTTTCATTAAAAAAAGTGACATTTGATGAAGTGCAACTGCTGATGATGATCAAAACGGAGATCTTTGACGACGCATAGTTGGAGTTTGGCGATTTGTTCTCTTCGTTATGTTTGTCAAGCAAGCTAGGTTTTCAAGACATATTTTTGTCAAGCTTGAGTTCTGATGTAGGATTCCATGAGGTATTGAGGGTACTTAGTCTTCTACCATTATAAACATACTTATAGTCATTTTGATTTCATTGTATGGAATCTAAGAGTGCACCATCTGAGTAAAATAATCTTTCACCGGCCTCCCCCATTAGAGTAGGTTATTTTCTTAAAAATTATTCAGTAACGCTTGTAGATCTTAACTTGTAAAGTGCTATTGCGGACTACTTCAGAATAAAGTTCGTTGAGTTCATTTATCAGTAAAAAGCGGTACTTATCGACTGAGTTGACGACAGTAATCGCTGACAGTTTTCTCATATCGTACTGCCTCCGCACGAGCTTCGCACCGACAAATCAGTTTAGTTTATTATGAATTAAATAAACTGACTTTGCGTTCAGCATTACAAGACCGTGATTAGTTTACGTTCGGAATAGCTGTCATTTCATTCGAGGGTTGCGTGTACAAAACCGACAAATCGAAATAATTGCTTTTTGAAATAAAAACTATTCACCTGTTACGCATTGTTCTAGTTTCAAAAAATCCGTTACGCTACATAGGGTTTGACCACGCAACCCTCGTATACACTTGGACGTAAGTAGTCGTAGGTATATGGAAAAACTGTCACCTCTAATACGAGTAGTATTCTAATCGCGGGTAAGTAATAAATAACACACTCAGATCAGGAAGTCGCGGTAGGCTAAGAATTTCTAACACTGATTAGACCAGTGGTTTCTAACTTTTGCAATATGATTACCCCGAGACATATTACGGAAACTGTTTTTATACCACTTTGGTAGCAAACAAGTAGACGGCCCACCTGATGGTAAGTTGCCATCGTCGCCTATGACGCTTGCAACACCAGAGGCATCACTCGCGCGTTGCCGACCCGTAAGAAACCTTTACCGTCCTATTAATTATCTTATCATTAACTTTCGATACAAACTCGATTAGCCCCAAAGAATTGCTGTATTCACCACCAACGCTTTGGGTCATTATTCCCAGGTTTGGAAACGATGGATTGGTCCACCTCGGTTGCCTTTTCGATACATGAATTTTAAAAAAGCCATCCTTATTATCATCATTATCATCCACTTCTGGATAAAGGCCTCCCCTAAGGATCTCCACAAAGACTGGTCTTGTGCCGCGCTCAACCAATTGACTCCCCGCGATTTTGATCACGCTGCGTCTTTATATAACCTTATTATAAACATATACGTAATGTAAAATCCATGTTCGCATATACCTATACATGACGTATGCATCTGGGTTAAAAACATATTAGTCATATTAGTGGTAGTACTAGTTATTTCCGGCGGATGTTTGTCAAATCTGGGACTGTCCGCAATTAATAGGTAGTGTGCGATTAGAAGAAATCTTCTTATCTTGTCGACCCAGACTTCACTATATAACTTCCAAATTAATTTATAAGTACAAAGGGCTAAGTGAATAATATTTTACGTAAAGTTTGTTTACATTACGGGCATAAAGTCGCTAAATCAATAAACAGCCCAGTCATAAATAAAGGGGTATTTGAGTAAGCCAGCAACAAGCCAGCGCCCGTCCTTCGCAAAAAAGAAGCAACAAATACAGCGAAAAAAGCAGAGAAGATTTTAGTGAATTTTTTTATTCCTTCAAATTACTTATAAACTAATTACAATTTTTTATGCTACCAGCGAACGAAAACCGCGTACGGTTTTTCTGTCGCTGGTTAATGTAGGTAGATATGCTTAATGCTTGTGGCTCTGCGAACTATAAACAGGCCTCTGGATTTCCATAATGTCTAAATTGCTAAAATTGATTCGACAATAAAATTATACATAAGTATATAAATTATATAGTAATCAAACCTGCTTACAAAATTGAGATATACGACCTGTAGAGGAGAACAGCGGGAAATCCGTCGGCCGGACATACATACGAAAGCAAGAGCTTCGCTTCACTTGGTCAATAATGGGATATTTCCAAAAATAAACATACCAACTATTATGTAAAATTAAAACATAGGAATGGTTGATTGAACGAAAGATTAAAACATAAACTTACGTAACTTTTAAGTTTTACTTGCATACTTCTATCTTTGATTTCCATAAATTCACTATCTTATATTTTTAACTAATAATAAAAATCTCACCGAAGTGATCACCGAAAAAATCCAGCTTGTTAAAACTGATCCAAATGAATGTTGAAAAAAGTAGGTATTTTATTGAGAGAAGAAAATCCCCAAAATGTGTACTTATACAATGTTATTCATTATATCCAAAATGATGAACCGCATCATAATATGGCACGAGGGTGTTAGATTGTGAGTAAAGGCAGGGCGCAGTGCGGCGGGTTTTGATAGCTCCATGATGGATAGAAGTACTGAGCCGCCGGCGAAATGATGAGCATCTCATTGTTCTCTGCGAAGCGAAAGTATTTTAAATTCAAATCAGAAGGGGAAGAGTTTTTAGACGCGCCACCTAGAGAATATTGTAGTTACTTTAGTAATCCAAGGTGAAATATACGTTTTGTAAAAAATACACCAGTTGATTTATCTATATTAACATTCACTTGTAAACAGTTATACAATAAGTAAATCAGACAAGTTCACTTGACACAAATCTCCCGTAATGATGGTGAGAAGAAAAATAAACAGAATTAAACAAAAAAACTGTCGTAAAGTTGGCGGTTTCGTTAGTTCGGATGATGATGTTTGTTCAGTGACATAATTTTAGGCAGGGAGCATTTTCCTTAATATCTTGTTGTTTTAGGTTTTATACCTATGTTCATATGATAAAAAATAATTTCAGTTTGTTTTATTAGTGTTTACGGACAACCGATTAAGGTAAGTTGGTAAATACAATTGCTTAATTGGGTTAGTAAGTAATATATGACCCGTCTTACCTGCTAATACTTATTGTGATTCATCATACGTATTTTTATATATGTTTTGTTTAAAATTGGATAAGAGAAAGTCTGCAAGGACACTGTCAGGTATTTCACAATACATAGATACCTAACTAATAAACCACCTTTATCAAAAGAGACTTGTTTGAAATATAATAGAGGCATAAAAATGTTGAATCCTGTGGATGCATAACACGGCAACTGACAGTTAAAAAATACTTTGACTGCCAGGTCTTTGAAAGAATTAATGACTTCTACCGACATTACTAACGGCAATGCTGAGCCCAAGTTATTTTCGTTCATTTGCGTTGTTTCCATTTGTGAGAAGACACATCAGTTGGCTAGAACAGTCGTGTCACCTGCGACCCGCTCTCGGACGAATGCATTAATTTTGCCTTCACAGCGCTCAGAGTCATTTTTTAGCATTAAAGCTAGGCTACCCCAGCTTTGAGAAATTTATATCAGTGGAATTCGAATGAATTTAAACTAGCGATAATCAGATGTAACAAGTACGTGAAATACGAGTACGACAATAATCGCTTAATACAATTTTTATGAAATGTTTTCGTTGTGGCATGGAAACCTTATATTGCTTGTGCCACGAACATGGGTGCACGTTTACTTTATCTTGCGACCGTCTCTTGAAGCACTTAGATGAAAATCACACAGGATGTTCGAGTTGCTTCGGTTACTTGTTTTGCCTACTCCGAACTTCTAAAATCGAACTACATATCGTACCGTCCCTTTCCGTCATATAGTGTATAACACTAAAGTGAAAGGGACGGCGCGACACGAAGTTCGAATTTCGAAGTTCGGAGTAGGCCCGCTGTTATCTATGATGTAGCGATGTGCAATTACTTACGTATTTTCTCTGTCATACCTACCTTTTGTTACACCGTTATACTTTACAGACCATTTCAAAGTAATTTTGCTATAACATTCCAATAATTGGAAATAACAAACGAAACCGAAATTCGATTCAATGTGCAAGTGGTGAATTCATTTGAAGAATAAATACGAAATTTCCGCCGTTCCGGCATCGCCATAATATTGGTCGTAAATTGTGACGCGAGCGACCTAAAAATTATGGATCGTCCGGTTTTAATGGCTCTGCAGACCCAAAATTATTTGCTCCAATTTTGAGGGGTGTTGAGTCGGTAGTTAGAACCAAGCCCAATTTTATGATTGACAGCTTTTAGCCTCTGGCATAACATTTATTGGTTGGTTAACAGTTTCCAGAACAGGAACCGTGTCGTGTCGTGTAAGTATTACAAAGTGTAAATATTTTTACATTTTTAGACCTTATTTCAATGGATTAAGGTGAAAAAATGTATATATAATTGGCGCCCTTGGCTGTAATAACGAACTTTTAACAACTACGTAAATATTAATTGCATACTTTATAAAAACTGTGTCATATATATTTTGATATAAATATATTATGCCAATAACACTCGACTTTACCTCCACAAGGTGGGAATAGAACTACTGTTAAGAACTGCTCTCGAAGTGGATCGCAGAAAAGTCCTGGCTCTTTGTAGCGACACCTGCCCGCTCGGATATTAGCTCGGAATTTATGTGATCTTTCCTTGCCACTGACTTTTCTAGAAACCACACTGTCGCTCGTTTTTTTCCGCACACCAAACCGGACCTTAATATGTGTCAATACCATTTAATAACAGTAATAACTTGGTTTTATATTTAGCTTAACCCTTTGAACGCCTAGAGCCTATAAAGTGAACATTGTCGTCGTGCCCACCACGCCAACAACCACTAAAAAGGTCAGATTGAAGGTGTATTTTGATCATGAAAAAAATCAGTTATGAATTGTTTTTATTTGTTTTTATTGGTTTAAAAAAGTTAGAGAGTTGCGAACAACTTGTGTCCGAAATCGAGAGCACTCTAGTCAGAGTCTCTGAGTTGGGCCAGGATAATCTGGTCCAGTTCCACCCCACCAAGACACAAGTATGTGCGTTCACCGCTAAGAAAACCGCATTCACTGTGGCCCCACGGTTTAAGGACACAAGGCTGCGGTGACCGCTTACCATCAGGCGGGCCGTACGCTTGTTTGCCACTGACGTGGTATATAAAAATAAAATAAACTTTACATCAATTTTTGATACCTTGGCGTCTGAGTGATCACTTCATTGTAATATGATGGCGTTCAAAGAGTTAAGTTTTTATTGCATTTGGAAATTTGCACTATAAGATACCCTGAGTATATTTAGCTCGCAAATCAATAATTAACCACCATCAAACTCTTAACCTAATCAAGCATATAACGATAGTGAAAATAAGCTAACAGAGGGGTTCTCGCGTATAAACCTTTTTCAGGCCGTCTAGGCCGAAGCTACGAATAGCCCGGATCAATACGAGAAACCAAATCTATTTAGTTCTGCCCCACACGGACACAGGCACGGGAAATAAATGCGGCTCGACCTTTGCCCGTTTGTCCACTGCATTTATGCATTTAGACTTACACCTGATGGAGACAAATTTCAGCGGGACCGGGCAATGTAATTTACACATTCTTTAGATTGAATCTTAATGTGGAAACAGTTGTAGCTACTATTATACTAACACACACGCCTTGCATGTACCTATATGTCGCCTCGTTTACTGCACTTTGACGTTTATCTTTTTGGTAGGTACTTAAAATCTTAATATGTTTATGACAAACTAACACATCAGGGACGCCATCCGTAAGATTTTCTGCGGTACGGCACAGGTGCATTCCGTGGCAGTTTTAGATACACAACTACCTCGAAGTGCGGGAATATTACCTATACTTTTTATTTTGCTTAGGTAGCGGACCCCGGGTATACTTCAGGATTCAACTGCACTAGTACAACGCTAGGATGATTGATTTTAGTTTTTCTTTTGATTAGGGGTGTCAATACGAATCGTTTGATATTTCTTCTTCTTTCATGGGTACTAAAACGACAACTTGAAAAAAAATCGGCCAAGAGCATGTCAAGCCATACTCAGTGTAGGGTTCCGTAGTTGTCCAATGAACTCAATAAAAAAATCAATAACAGGCAAAAGGGAATACCTTCGGAGCGTTTCGTACGTCTTTTACTAAGAAAGAAAGACTTTTTACGATAACTCTCAAAAACGCCTTAACTGATAATTTCCGCTATAGTTTTTGCTTTATTAAGCTCTACTTTCATGATTTTTGGGCCCATAGTTCAAAAGTTAGAGGGGGAGGACACAATTTTTTTTTCTTTTGGAGTGAATATTTCCGGAGATATTCACTATATCAATAATGTTTAATGAGGACCTCTATTCATTTTGAAAGACCTATCCAACAACACCCCACACCATAGGGTTGAAGCAAAAAAAATCGTCCCCACTTTACGCGTAGAGGAGGTACCCTTTAAAAAATATTTAGATTTTATTCATCGGCTTTGTCAGTTTTATTGATTCAGGAACTGGCGGACAACAACCGTGTGTTATTTTACACGAACCCTTTGGAGCCACTTTTGACCCCAAAAACCTGACCCTCTTCCAGGTGACATAGAAAGGTGCAATTTGGCATCCAGCTTGGGAATGAAACACACACATGTGTACACCAAAAAAAAATTAGAAAACAGTGATTTTTTTCTGTTTTATTATTATTATTTATGCTTGTTACCTCAGAACTCCGTCATTTATTAACCGATTTGGAAAATTATTTTTTTGTTTGAAACGGTATACTTCAGGGGTGATCCCATGAGGCATGGAGAGTGATGGCCTCCTTTTGTGACGACGTAATGTCGCAGAAGGAGGCCGCGGAGCGGGCCCGTGAGAACGATCCTCTTGCGGAGCGCAGGCGACGGACTGGAGGCAGAGCCAGGCGCTATGCGCATCTGACGCCTCCGCCGTAGTGGAACCATACAGGGAGTCGGGGCATAATCTGTAAGAATCGTTCCACAAGACTGGAGGCGCTCGCCTCATATTGTCTGCGGCCACTAGCCAGTGGGCCGCCCGCCGGGACGTACGCGGTTGAATGCCAAGAGCGATCCTGTGGCGCCCCAATACAAGGCGGAGCTGGACTTCGTTGGTGGTTTTAGACGGTAGTCCAAGGCTATCTAGCCGTGGTTAGTCCGTCATACCCGTCCTCCCCGACAGGACGGGATACGTAAACGCATTTCCCCAACGTTAAAAAAAAAAAAAAAAGGGGGTGATCCCATAGTTATCAGGTAAGAATCTGATCATAGTGTCCTGGATAAATCGAGGGAATTCTTCATATATTTTAGGTCCACCTATAGCGATTTGGGTATTTTGTATAGTAACTCGTGCATTCGCTCTTGAAGAGCAACATTTGGTGAAGTTTGACAAAACGTTACGATAGAAAGAATAGAAAATCATTTATTCGTGACAATTACAAATAGGAAGAAGCATAAAATAACAACAAAAAAGAAAAAGACATGTCACTAAATGGTCCCAACTCAGCATGTAGGTGGCGTGACCGCCAGCGCTGGTCTTCCGTTGGGACCACGAGTGAACCACGGCAGGCAGCGCCCAAACAAAAAAGTAATTAAACAAATAAAAAAATATATGACAAAATAATATCATCATCATCATCATGTCAGCCGAAAGACGTCCACTGCTGGACATAGGCCTCCCCCAAAGACTTCCACAATGACCGGTCCTGCGCCACCCGCATCCAGCGGACACCCGCGACCTTCACCAGGTCATCGGTCCACCGTGTGGGGGCCTGCCCACGCTACGCCTTCCGGTACGTGGTCGCCACTCGAGAATCTTTCCGCCCCAACGGCCATCGGTTCTACGTGCTATGTGCCCCGCCCACTGCCACTTAAGTTTAGCAATTCGGAGGGCTATATCGGTCACTTTGGTTCTGCTGCGGATGGCCTGGTCTTCCTGATGCGATCACGCAGAGAAACTTCTAACATAGCTCTCTCCATTGCTCTTTGGGTGACTTTGAGCCTTCTTATGAGGCCCATAGTAAGCGACCACGTTTCAGTACCATATGTCATCACTGGCAACACACACTGGTCAAAGACTTTCGTCTTGAGACACTGCGGAATATTGGACGAAAAGATGTGCCGTAGCTTCCCGAACGCTGCCCAGCCGAGTCGGATTCGACGATTAACCTCTTTCTCGAACTCGTAACTGGACAGTCTGTCCTAGGTATATGTAATCGTCTACAACTTCGAGCGTAAAGTGTCCGATTGTTACGGGAGTTGGTGCGGCATGCAGTTGGTGAGCATGGTGGGCATTTGACATGATCTTCGTCTTGTCCATGTTCATCCTTAGACCAACTCGCTGGGAGGCTTTACTGAGGTCATTGAGCATTGTACTTAAATCTTCCATGGTCTCAGCCAAGACTACTATATCGTCAGCAAACCGAAGGTGAGTGAGGTACACGCCATTTATGTTGATGCCTAGCCTTCTCCAGTCTTGAAAAAATCCTCCAGTGCAGCGGAGAACAGTTTAGGAGAAATAACGTCTCCTTGCCTGACTCCCCGCTCCAATGGGATAGGCTTCGAGCTCGGGTCCTGGAGTTGGACTGACATAGTGGCGTTCTCGTACAAACACTTCAGCACTTCGATATACCGGTAGTCCACTTGGCACCGTTGGAGGGATTGTAGTACAGCCCAGGTTTCGATCGAATCGAAGGCTTTCTCGTAGTCCACGAACGCTAAACAGAGGGGCAGGTTATACTCCTCAGTCTTCTGTATAACCTGACGGAGCGTATGGATGTGGTCTACGGTGCTAAAGCCTCTTCGGAAACCGGCTTGTTCGGGAGGCTGGAAGTCATCTAGCCTGCGTGCGAGACGGTTCGTAATGACTCTTGAAAACAGCTTATAGACATGGCTCAGAAGTGAGATGGGTCGGTAGTTCTTCAGTAAGGAGTTGTCACCCTTTTTGAAGAACAGCACCACCACACCTCTGTTCCATGCCTTTGGAGTTTTCCCTTCCAGTAAGACGGAATTGAACAACTTCTGAAGGGCCCTAAGGACCGGTTTTCCACCCGCCTTCAGGAGTTCCGCTGTAATTCCGTCTTCACCGGGTGCCTTATTGTTCTTAAGCTGTAAGAGCCATTCTAATCTCGTACAGGCTGATGTCCGGGATATCTTCGGTATAGTGCCGGGTTAATCTAGCTCTTCGGTCTTCCGCCAGACCAACTTCGGGTCTGCTAGTTGACGTGTATAGCTGTCCATAAAAGCACTCTATCTCACTCAGAAGCTCAGGTTTGGACGAAACGATTCTACCATCTTCAGTTTTTAATCTGGCGAGCTGCCTCTGCCCAATAGACAGATCTCTTGAAAAAACTTTAGAGCCCTTATTCTGCTCGATGGCCTGCTGAATACGATTTGTATTGAATTGGCGCAGATCGCGGGTAAGGGACTTTGAGATCTGTTTATTGAGCTGCCTGTATAATAATATAAAATTAAAATAGCAAACATACACAGGACTAGAAACACGAAATCAATAGAGTTACATCCAGTACAAAAATAAAATGAAAAAGACAATAATAAGAATAGCAACTTAACAACACAGTTACAGTCTGTACGCGATATCCCATCAAAAACATATATGTGAATATGGCAGCCAAGTTCAATATGCGATACGTGGTTGTCGTCTTCACCGATAAAAGAATTAATATCTAAATGGGTGTCAAGTTACGAAGTGCTACCTACGCGGACGAAGTGATGGGCAAAAGCTAGTCAATGACTAGCTAGACTAGTACTAGTAGTCATTCATATTGGTCCCTAAGTGGGTGAATTGCAAAAAAAGTGTACGAAACACAACGGAAACACAAAGGAATATTAGAACTGTGGGAATATTAGAAAATTGTAAAAAAATAATTATAAGACAGCTTCCATATTAGTTAGAAAAAATAACATTTACTTTTTAACCGACTTCATTAGAAGATAGGAGGTTCTCAGTTCGTCTGCATGTTTGTTTTTTTTTTAGATGTATGTAAGTTCTCCGATAACTCTTGACCACGGTGGCTGATTTTGATTATTTTTTTTTTGTTTCAAAGCAGGTACCCCCAAGTTTGGAGAAGGTCTGTTGATGGGATCTAGGAGGAATCAAGGGAACTCCTCGAATTTGATAGGCACGCATATGCTGATTTCGGTATTTTCTGTAGGTAACCAAGCATTGGCTCACGTAAACCACAAATTTGGTGAAGCGGAACTGGTAATGATGATCGCAATTGTCATATGGAACTCCTCAATGATGTAGGTAGGAACTTCACAGATTCCGATGAAATTTCGTTGACGTAGCAATGCTTGTAAAAATACACATTTTGAAATTAAATTTATGATAAGGAACGGTAGGTCAGTATGGGTTCCCTAAGGATCGACGGAACTCCTCAAATATCATCGGTCCTTATAAAGTGACTTGGTTGGGATCTGTAGTAACCACCTCATTTGCTATCGGAAAGCTGTACAGGTTGTAAAGTGGGAAGGATATGTAGAAATGTCATGTGTGTGGCATAGTGAAGTATAAAATTGGAATCGGTATGAATTATATTATTAACGTCATAAGTTATTTTTTGCTACATGTAATTTTAACCTATATAGAAACCTTAAAACAACCTTTAAATATTGTTACCTATTAATAACATTACTTAAAGCGTTACAATTATTTTATTTAAGTTATTGTTCAAAACCGTAATGACAGTAACCTAATTTTCCCTCAGTAAACGTATATTTTATTGTGTATGCATAACTATTGAGACAAGCGAAAAATAGTAGAGAATTTATTTAATGATCTTGAAGTGTATTTAACATTTTACATCACCTAGGCTGTAAATGCCACATCACAGCCAGAGAAGACTAAAAAAATGTTAAGGCACCTATAAGAGGGTGGTAAATTGTAGAATGTCTCATATTACACACTGTGTGTTGTGGGTTTTAATTTTATAACCTTTCCAGATATTTCTTCTGTCTTTCCGCTGTCTGCAGGCATTTTCCTGCAAATAAATTACCTTACCATTGTAATAATCTACCTATACAACAAAAATTGTTCAAATCGATTCAGCGGATCCTGAGATCCTTCAGGACGCAAAATCCTTTCTTATGATACTGGCTGGAATTTTAGAGATTTACATTTACACTACCCAATTGCGTGAACCGCGTGATCCTTATAAAATAATAAAATAAAATAAAAATAAATAAAAATAGTCTTTATTTCTACTATTTGCTTACGAGTACATAATGTTTAACAAAATTTACAAAATTTAATTCTTAATAGTAGTCGCCTGCGAGGCGTAGGCCTCCCCCATGCTCTTCCAAAGTTGTCTGTCGCGAGCCTTACGCATCCAATCGATGCCCGTTATTTCAGTGAAGACATCCTTCCATCTCTTCCTTGGATGTCCTCGCTTTCTCTTCCCTTGGTACGGATACCATTCCACCAAACGCTTCGTCCACCTGTTCTCCATACGACATATGTGTCCTGCCCATTGCCATTTTAGTTTTCTCATTTTGGTTGTAACGTCTATTACTTTCGTTGTTTTCCTTATTTTATAGTTGTTTTCCCTGTCTGCTAGCTTCAACCCGAGCATACTCCTTTCCATCTTGCGTTGACAAACAGCGATTATTTCTTCATCTTTCTTCCTTAAAGACCATGTCTGGCACCCATATGTCATGCATGGAAGTATAGTCGTGTCGTGTAGTTTTATCTTTATATTGATATGGACAGAGCCGTTCTTCAGGATCTCCTTTAATCCCCAGTACTTTTTCCAAGATGTGGATATTCTTCTTTGAATTTCTTTTTCCGTATTGTCCTCGAACGACACTGTTTGGCCAAGATATATATATTCTTCCACGTACTCTATTTTTTCGTTGTCTATGACTATAACTACAGGATCTCCGTTAGTCAGGATATTTGTCTTTGATTTGTTCATTGACAGCCCTACTCTTTTGCTCGCCAATGCTAACTCATTTACCATGCTTTCCAAGTTGGCTGCACTGTCCGCAAAAACGACAATGTGGCTCAGTATTTCTCCGTCAACTTTTATACCTTTCGCATTCCAGTCTACACATCTGAAAACAGATTCCAACACCGCTGAGAATATTTTTGGGCTAAGCGGGTCCCCCTGTCTTACTCCTTTTTGTATAGGGAATGTCGGTCCTTCTCGCTCTAAACGTACTTTCGCATTACATTTTGTATATATATCGGATATAATGTTTATATATTTTTTATTTACTCCCTGTTCCTCCAATGATGACCATATTGCTTCGAAGTGTAGTGAGTCGAAGGCCTTCGTGTAGTCTATAAAGCATACATACAACGTTATTCTAAACTCTTTTGTCTTTTTTATTAGTTGGGTAATAGCTTGTATATGGTCTACAGTTGAGAACTTTTTGCGGAATCCTGCTTGTTCGCGCGGCTGGCATTCGTCTAACGTATTTTTAATCCTGTTCAGTATTACTTTCGAGAACATCTTATATATATTTGTCATGAGGCTAATTGGTCTGTAATTTCCCAACTCGGTCTTTGGTCCTTTCTTGTGTAGTAATATTATTGTAGATTCAGACCATTTCTCTGGTGTTTTTTCTGATTTTAAAATATTATTGAAAATTACTTGCAGTGGTCTCAGTAGTGAAGGCGAGAGGGATTTCAACATTTCGTTTGTAATGTTGTCACTTCCTGGTGACTTTCCATTTTTTTGGGTTTTTATAGCATATTCTATTTCTGACATAAGGATTTCTGGGGGTTCCATATCCAAGTATTGTGTATTTTGGATCTCCCGTGAACTTGAAGGTATGGTTTCATCGGAGTAGAGTTCCTTATAAAATAGGGTTGCTTCATTCACTATGTTCCGGCGTCTGGTTTCCATAAAGCCTTGCTTATTCTTTACCTTTTCTGTCCATTCCGATTTCTCACACAATTCCTTGTAGGCTTTCCGGAGGGCTCCAGTTTCGCTAATGAGTTTTTCAAACGTTTTTTGTCTTATTTCTTGTTTTTGCTTGGTTATGTTTCTATTAATTTGTTTACTAATATTAGTTATTTTGGACTTTATTTCTTTTGTTCTCTTTTCTTTATACAGCTCTTTTCTTTGGTTTAAAAGTTCTATTGTTTCTTGGTTCAAATATTCATGTTTCCCTTTCTTTAGTTTCGGTAACTCCTTTATAATGTCTTGTATTCCGGTTTCTAATTTATTGTATTGTTCTTGTACTTGTGTTGATGATGTGATGGAATTCATAAATTTATCTTCCCAATATTTAGCACTTTCTTCTGACATAGTTGGCAGGTCATTGCAGTAATTGTTATGTTTGAATTTTCTTCTATTTATTTTTGTATCTAGAGACAGTTTGCACCTTATCATTCTATGGTCCGTATTGAAATTTAGATTTTTTATTATGTTGAAGTCTTGTACATTTTTTGGTTGGCTTGTTAGTATATAATCGATTTCGTTAAGGTGCTTACCATTTGGTGACTGCCATGTCCACTTTTGATGTGGCTTGCATTTAAACATACTGTTTACAAAGAATAGGTTATTCTCAAGAGCAAATTCAATTAACTTGCGGCCGTTTGAAGTTCTCTTTCCGTTGGCGTGTTTGCCTATATGTTTATCTTCACCTGCCTGTGCTTTCCCTATCTTGCCGTTGAAATCGCCAAGTATCATGATATTTTTTGACATAGTAGAGTCAAGAGCAGTTTGAACTGTTTCATAGAACATTTGTGTGTCTTCACTTGACGCTGCTTCTGTAGGTGCATAACATTGTATAAACAGACAGGTAGAACTTGCAGATGTCTGTAGTTCCAGTGTTGCCACACGGTTAGAGAAGCTTTTTAAGCTAACAATTCTGTTTCTTAGGTGTTTCTTTATTAAAAAACCAACTCCATTTCTGCCTTTTTCACCAGCTGTGTGATACAAAATAAAATCATTATACTCTGCTATTGTTTCTCTTTCTCTTCTTATTTCGCATAATCCGAGTACATCCCATTTTATTGACTCTACGGCATGTCTCAGTTCTTCTAATCTGCTGTCTGCTAACAGGGTTCTCACATTTAAGCTTGTTATGTAGACGTTTTGTGTTTTTTTCTTAGTTGGGGGGTAGTGGACTCTTTCCCCCACAGTGACCAGCCGGCTTGGGGTGCTTGTTTGTTTGTTTGTTATGTCCGATTTGTATGGTATGGCTTTCCAGTTCCGTTGTTTTTCCTGATTGTTGTTGTTGTTGTTGGGGGCGGCTGGTAGTTGCTACGTATTTGGGTTTGTAGGGAGAGGGAGAGCAGAGGAAGTAGAGTTGGCTCTTGCTCGCATCATGTCGAAAGCATTTGTCCGAATATCTTTGGCAGTTTGATGTTTCCTCGGTTGATTTGAATCTTCAGGCGATGTGGAGGGCATTCTCTTCCTATTATCTTTGCCTTCTTTAACAACGAGTTTGTCGTAGTTTATATAGGCGATATTCCCCTTTTCCCTCTCCTCTTGGACCCTAGTTTGTAGTTCTTTTCTCTTATTAACAATTTATTTCGGGTAATCTTCGCTTGCATGGATGTCTTTAAACCCTTTTTTAGCTTTCATTATTTTGCGTTTTTTCATTTCTCTGACGAAGGAAACTAGTACCGGTCTTGCCTTTCCTTCTTGGTTCATCCTCCCTAGTCGATGTATTTTATTTATATCGTTTTCTGTGAGTTGCATGTTCAGATCGCGTTGTATTTTTTGTTGGACTACCTTATACAGTTCTTCAGTTGATTGTTCCTCTTCTTGTAAACCAAAAAGTATTATATTATTTTCTTTGCTTTTCCTTTCCAAATTAATCACTTTTACTTCCAGTCGTTCAATCTTTTCTTTTAATTTTTTGTTCTCCTCTATTAGTGGTGACAGTTTTAAATCCATTTCCGTAGATAATGTTCTCGTAACGGAGTTATGGATGTCTATCGATTGTTTATTCATTTCGATTTTAATGTTATCGAAAAGCACTTGCAGTGAGCTATTCATTTTTACGTGTAATGGAACGTAACGGGTTATTTTCTTCTATTTACGAATTGCAACACTGACAGTGACACTGACGTTTCCTGTGACGTCTGTGGGTGATTTTGAAAACACAATTTCTTATATATGACAGGAGATTCTAACCTCAAATATCCGTTATGTATTTCCGCAGGATTTCTTGCGTTAGTTTTGGTGTCTTTCCGCCAGATTTTTCGTATTTTCGTTAGATCACTGTGCTGAGCTTCGGAGGGAGTGATTTTCAACTTGATGTGGTGTTAATTACATTTTATTGCTAATTATTTCGCGGAGCAATCGTAATACACGTATTCGCTATCTGACAACCGGAACCGGAAAAATGTGATCCTTATAGGTCCATTATAAATACGGTGTTCCCAAATCAGTCCCTGAAAATATCTTATAAAGGTTAAATTTATACCTTGACAATACTTTCCCTAGACGTTGTTGGTGACGCTGTGAATAAGCACGAGAAACAAATAACGCCTGAGAAATGAATTATGAATGAACATTATGATAATTATAAGAGAGCTATAAAGTGGATCAACCTATCTCATTTGTGGTTTGGGGCAAAGGTAGTTATACAAAGAAGGCAATAAACTCCGTTATATCTGGGCCAGCACGGCTCCACGTAATCAAATAAGCGGACTCACGGACTCGGCCAATGGATTTACGACCGACAAAGCAAATCCTTCTCGGGCTTGCTTACATAAACACACACGTACGAAGAATACCTGAGGACACAACAAAATACGTTCAATGAACGAACCTTTATTGGAAACAGGAGATTTATTTTCTACAAATGAGGTCGCAATAAAAAAAACGACCAAGTGCGTGTCAGGCCACGCACAATGCAGGTTTATGAAGCTATCCTACCCGTGACACTATGTGGACTTAAATGTTTACTATATACCTACAAGTATTTAACACAAGTAACAATATATTTGAGTAAGTAAGAGAAATTGTAGGAAAATTTGCTTTTACAATTACATTTGTTAAGTTCGGCTCGACTCGTTAACTAGTCATATCTACATAGCTAGTTTTCCTTAAAAAATACATATTATATTATACAGAGTAGTAGTATCTTACATTGAAATCATGATTAGAGTTTACTATATAGTAAACTCTAATTCATGTTTTTTTTTACACGTACCCAGTAGCAAAGGTGGAGCTTTAAAATAAATTGGCAATTCAAATCAAAGTTAAATATCACGCAAACAGATTCCTGAATCAATAATGGCTCAACAAACCCCATAACACTTTTAAATGAACTATCTATCAAATGATGCCCGCGATTTAACAAGAAACAAAAAATGCATGTACACTTTACGTGTAGGGGAGGTAGTCTAAAACATTTTTAAGAATTTATCATAGCGATTTGTCGGCGTGATTGATATGTATACCTATGCCAACTGAGTTTTCTAGTAGTAACGGTTATTGAGCTAAGCCGTGGACGACGGCCCGACATGGCGAAATATAAGGGTGTCCTTCTTTGCTAAAAGCATTTGTGAGACGTTCAGTACCCAAGTACTGCAATATTTTTGCACGTGAATGTCATATTGAATGCATTGTCCTCGGATACAGTCGAGTATTCGCCGACCTGTAACATATATGCGCATATAAAAAGGTACGAAGATATTGATCATGTTCGGATATAAAATTTTCTATTCTATTGACGGTCATGGCACATGTATGTAAATGATAGAATATATATCAATTCGACCCACGTTGAGTGCTGGATTAGGCCGTGTCCTCGATCCTCTAATATCAGCACAGCGTTTTATCGATTCCGCTGTATTGACAAATAGCCCGTGTAATGCTAAGCGGACACCGTAGTACAGGGGCGCATGTAATTCAGGTGTCACATCTGCTTAGCTAGCTTTATAGGTATTTAAGCATTTGCTGGGTTGATTGAACTAAATTTCGATACAAGGAACCTCAAATATGCGTTGTGAAATCTAGAAATGCTCTGAAGCATAAGAATATTTTAGTTATGGCTCCTAAAATATTAGACAAACTACCTGAGGATTGGCAAAATGAATTATTAAATAAATTCAAACGAATGCTTTTTACTTTTTATCCGAAAGGTTTCGTTATAGTGTTTTGGACTATCTTAATGATACTAGCATGTTTAAATATTAAAATTCTATTATTTTTATTTGTATGTATGTCTTTACTTCTCGGGACCATGGGGTCCCGGACTTTTGGAAGGCGTGCGTGGGGCCGAAGCCAACAGCGCAGAGGCCCTTTTAGACAATTTAATCTAAAAGCAAAGGGATAGGTACACATGGCGGATACCATCCCCGAACGCACAATATGATACATCCAGAGATGGTCCCCGCCAGGTGTAAAGATTATTGCAGTGCATCACTGTGCTGTGATGGAAACTAAGGTCATGGGCTATTGTGTTGAATGTTGGATGGGCTGAATAATGGGCTATTGGAGGAGACTAGCGGACACCTGCCGTGACAATCAGTCTCAATATTGTAAAAGGCAGGCGGTGACTCGCCAGCTCGCTGAGTGAGCCCCACATAACAGTCGCACGCACAGTGCAACAGTGGGGCAACATCCCGTTGAGCGGCTGTAAGGTTGTTAGAGGTATTATTAACATATTATTGCATTGTATATTTGTATAAGCTGATTCATTTCATGTCATATTGATCTGATTTATTGATTTTATCGTATGCCTAATGGATTCATCATGGTCTTCGTAGTATAAACAGCAACTTAACAAGTGAACCTATTATTATTACCTGTGATGACGATATAAACTTGTTTGTATTTGAACACAGTATAGTCAATAATTTCACCTGTTCTTTTATAACCACATCGCAACAAAACATTGCGCGTACTGCGTCTTTCTAGACGGGACATACATACAATCTTCGTCTCTTCAAGACAAGTGAATAGGCTATCACTGAACCAGCGAGCAACATCTTAGGCCTTGTCATCGCTTTCCATCAGGTGAGACTAAAGCCAATCGCTGGTCAATCTATCATAAAAAAAAAATATCTGTATAGGTGAAAAACCTAAGAAAAGTACCGGTTGTATGCAGTTCTTAGTGATGTTGGAATTGATACTCGTTCTGTTTGTGTTACACATTTTAAGTATGTAGGTAATGTCTTTTCGAACACGTCACCACTAATATACAAGAGGTCCTTTCCTTAAGTTTTTTACCTATACCTATGTGTGTATTTATCATTTAAACGTAAAAACTCCTTGAGTGCAGAACAATATGTCAATGTGAATATTCAACGCTAATATTTTCCCCACTCACAGTGAAGTGCACTCTGTCAATTTTGCAAGCGTATCTCGATAATACAAACAAACAGATTACATGTGATGTGAACAGCCCCTCGATTACACGTATTGTTTTGCCATTTTGAATATTTGGAGCCATAAATGTAGTGTTAGTTTAGCAGTCAGGATACGTCCGACGAAGTGCAACAAGACTAAGGTACCAATTTGATAATTACTGACGATTTAATCTTTGAAGCTATTGATGCAAACTGAAATTAGCATCAATACAATTAAAATCAATTATGTATTTCGTGTAAAACAGTGTAAAATAATCACTGCACCAATATCACCTACTGTATAATTCATTTGGCTTTTAATTTGGTTTGAGTGTATCTTCATTAAAATACAATTTGCACTACTGTAAAATACAGTCTTGTGTGCGAATATTGCCAAATATCAAATAGACAGTGTTTTAAAATGCAATGTAAATTCATTTTGACTAACAATAATGAGCTAATGATCAAAAATACATTGTAAATCAAATCGACAAAAATCGACCCGCGCAAGTACCATAAGTCCATAACTTCCCATAAGGTAGAACGAAAATCATAATCTTTACTATTCACCACTCCAAGTTTTATGAAATAACATAAACATATGACAATCATTTAGACTTACATTTATTGTCTTAACATTTACGTTTTACGTACATTAAAATACCAAGGAACGTTCCAACTCATCAAAATATTCAAGAAGCTCAGGTACGCTACCGAAACCGTGATGCTTCAGTGACAATGAATATTAATAGAAGGATTACGTCCCGGAAGACCTGCACGGTAACTACAGACATAGTTGTAAATCTTTATACACCGTCGGACATATCGCTGACTACATACATAGCCTCCAAATCTAGTCTTAAGACCCAGACGATAAGGTCTAATTTGGGTATATTAGACGCACTGTCCGCGGTGTGATATTTAACGCCGACTGTACGGCATGACACCGAACCAAAAACCTTCATTAACCCACAGCTTAACGCCAGGTATAATTATCAATTATTTTGCAACAGCTGGCATACTTATCTGATTACATGCTGGATTAATTAATATGTACCGGTACTCGCTAAATATTCTAAGTAGGTATGCATGTATTTTGAAGACTTGCCGAATATTATTTTATCAATGAAACAGGTTCGAGGTTGAAAGGGGTCGTTTTGCTCAAATTTAAACAATCTGCTTTTCATTTCTTATAAATTCATCACTTAAAAATCGGCCATGCTCATTGAAGGGTTCCGTAGTTGCCCAATGAACTTACTTTAAAAAAATCAATAAAAAGCAAAAGGGAATACTTTCGCAGCGTTTCATACATCTTTGTAAGATTAATTTAGGCATATTAAATGCACCTATGAACGTCAATAAACTACCACCGGTTCGGAAAAATATACCTCTGCCACGAGAAGAACCGGCGTAAGAAACTCGGCGAGGTGTAATTTTTTCAAAACAAAATACATTATATAGTTAAATATAAAATTACATTACTACAAAATAACTTAAATAACAATGCTACAGTAGAAAATGTATTTTCGCGATAGATTACCCGTGCAGGACGCTATCACTGCCACACATCCCTATCCATGATGTAATCGTTTATCTTATAATATGCTCTTGAAATAAGTGTTTGTTTTACTACAGATTTGAATTTAGAATTGCTAAGTTCAGTAATGTGTTTAGGAATTTTATTGTAGAATTTGATACAATTTCCCAAGAACGACTTTTTCGCCTTTACTAGTCTATAGAAGGTTATTTTGTGTTTCCCAATATTTCTCGTGGCTATTGGTTTATCAGCGTTCGTTGGAAAATTGCCCAAATTGTTCCTAACATACATTATTATTTCAAATATGTATAGGGACGGCAGGGTTAGAATATCTATTTCTTTGAAAAAATCTCTTAATGAATCACGCGACTCCAAGTTATAAATTGCTCGGATAGCCCTTTTTTGCAAAATAAAAACAGTTTCAATATCTGCAGCTGATCCCCATAAGATAAGACCATATGTAATTATACTATTAAAATAAGCAAAGTAAACTAACCGTGCCGTTGCCACATTGGTAAGCTGCCTTATTCTCCTGACTGCAAATGCAGCAGAGCTCAACCTACTTCCTATCGCTGTTATATGGGAACCCCACTGCAATTTTGAGTCCAATGTAATACCTAAGAATACAGTAGAAGTAACAAATTCTAATGTTTGACCATTAAGTTTAATATTTGTATCTAAGTTTCTGTTTGATGAGTTCGCTAGCAATACTAAGTTATTGGCAGCAAACCAGTCAGATATCATGGAGAGGGTATTATTTGGTTCAATGAGTTCAGTATCTCTCCTATTTACCTTGAACAGTAATGAGGTGTCGTCTGCGAACATTACAATGCCTGATCGTCGGCTTACCATATATGGCAGATCATTTACATCATCTTTTCTTTGTCACAATTAGCTGTCTTATCGCTAAGCAGAGACTTTAGTTTTGTTGTGTTCTCATTCGCGAGAGTGCAAACTATTTACCTTAACTGACAACTGGCCGATAGTTTGGACTATCTCTGAAGTAAAGATTTGTTCACAAAGAAACAGTCAATTAATTGGGTTTGTTTTGTACAGAAATAGTAGTTTAATTGAGAGAAAGAATTAGACCCATGTTGATATAACATCATTTACTTCGTAATGTCAAAAATACGGGGTTAAAATCTTTCGGGTTATTAGGGCACACAGTGTATAATAATAATAAAAAGTTAAACTTTCTTCTCATCCAAAAATCCTCCTCGGCGCTCAGAGCATATTCTTGGCATTCTTTCTACAAGTTTGTGTAGCGTTTCTTGGCTAATGGATTCCCACTCATATTGCAGTATCTCCAATTGAGCTGTAATACTCGTAGACCTCAGGCATTGTTTCCGGACCCTACGGTCGAGTTTATCCCATAAAAGCTCGATCAGGTAAAGGTCGGGTGCTTGTGGTGGCCAAATCATGTTTTTAACAAACCTTGTTGTTGTTTATTAGCTGTGCAGCCTCTAGCGATCTTTGACGAATGTTTGGAATCGTTGTCTTCTTGCAAAACAAATGGGTTACCGATCAAACGTGTCCATGACGGCAATACGTGTCTTATTAAAATCTTCTGCTCTTTTCTAAGAATAGCATCGATTTTTACGATGACACCAACATCATGCGCACTAAATAAGCAAAACAGTTGGTGGAACAAATCAGGGGCCTTTCAGCTCGAAGTACGGATTTTTCTATGGAAATGTTAGTTTAACTTGTTTGTACCAGATGTCACAGAGTGCTATCTCTATCGCACTTGCGTATTGAAGTGACAGAGATGCAGCGGTCGTGCGGTTAGTTCTTACTAAATACACAACGGCGCTACGATCTATGTGGAGTATTTCACTGGTATCTCTATCTCAGTATATGTATTGTACTTTGTGGAACAAATTGCACCAACATATTTTTTGCGGTGTGCGGCAAACGTTCGATGTTTTGAACCGAACACTTCGAATTTTGATTCATCTGTCCATACCATAGTACTTTCGACCAGTAGGCTAATAATTTATTAATAAGTATTGATAACATTTTTTAGGCTCACTAGTTTACGCTCGCTGATGTTTTGTAATCATGATGTGCATACATATTTTGGATGGCATTCTAATCAATACCTCTTTATCTGTGCAATGAATTGTTTTGTGTGGACCCGGGGGATGCGTTTCGTCTGCGTCAAAAAAAAGTGTCATCTATTGCACATTATGCATTGGGACGTTCACCTTACATTGTTTGTTATTATAGGTAAACTTGTAAAAATATTTTCGTGTTATAAATGTAAATACTAACGGTTAATGTATATATTGTGTAATGAACGCATACACAGAAAGCTGATAATGTATTTGATTGCTCACGTACTCGGCGAGTCCCTCATGTATTCATGGACCTTGAATAATTTATCAGTGAGCTTTAAGTTTCACACACTGTTTAGATTGCGATTCCACCAAAGAATTAGTTATCAGTATTTTAGATGCTTGTTCATGCATCGTGACGGATGACAGCTGAAACTAAATATTCGAGTGTCGAAAATTGGATATTTTCTATGTATCTTAGTATATCTATTAAAAATATCGTAGTCTAGTACCCATAATACAAGCCTTATTAAGCGCTTACTATGGGACTAGTTCGAAAAATTGTCCCCTTCTATTTATTTATTATTGTTATATATTTTTAGTCATATGTTAACACTTTGATGAACACTATTCCAGACACAATAGCAATAACAATAGAATTACGCCTATAGGCGTCTACTGTCCATCAATGCATTAATAATGTTATAATATAACATGTCACCGTTATTAAAATAAAATATAAATTATTACATCTAATCATAGTGACTTTAATTTAAAAGTGATTAGGTTGAAATTAATTATAGGAATGTCATGATAATCTTTGTTCTACTCCTGTACTTTTATCTGTCATTTACATAGTCGCTGACTCACATACAATGACACCAATAATAAGTCGGTGAAAACTCTATGCTCTCTGGTCTATAAAATCACTGTCTAGCGTGCTTTTATAGATCATACATTTTTCATAAAAGCACTGTTAACTTTTTTTTAAGTAAGGCTTCGGTCCTAATTACCTATTCTTCAATCCGTACCGCGGCACCAACAACAAACAAAATAATACTTATAGTTTTCAAATCAAACAGTTGTATATTAATCATTAAAATTTTTTCGAACGAGCAATGTCAAACCGATTGTACTACTTTTTGGAAAAATATGACATCCTGGATAGAAACCAGTACGGGTTTAGAAAACACCACTCGACATCTTTGGCAGTTTATAAATATATGACACACATCGCAGAAAATATCAATAATAAGAAATACAGTGTGGGATTACTCTTGGATATGACCAAGGCATACGACAAAGTGTCCCACGGAATCTTGTTATCAAAATTATACGGCATGGGTGTACGAGGCATGGCCCACAAATGGTTCCAATCCTACCTGCAAAATCGGAAACAATATGTACATATAGATTACCACGACAACAAAACTAGACAAATAATAGACGTTAACTCTCGTCTGCAACAAACCACCTGCTCACTGCCTCAGGGAAGCGTCTTGGCTTGTACCCTCTTTTTATCTTATATTAACGACTTGCCTAAAATTATGGATACAGATATTAAATGTATTATGTTTGCTGACGATGTGTCGCTTCTACAACGAATAGCGCTGAATGCAATTTACAGCTATCCAACCTTCTATACACTGTCAAAATATGGCTCGACGATCACAATTTGGATATTAATTTCACCAAAACAAAAGTCATACAATTTAAACCTGCTCAGAGAAAACCACTAGAATTAAACCTGCAATTTGGTGAAAAAAAAAATACAGGAAGTGGATAACTTTAAACTGCTGGGCATAACAATAGACTCAGGACTGAACTGGAAAGAACATGTACAAAATACAAAAACAAAAATAGCTAGGTTCATATACGCACTTAATATATTAAAGCCGACCACAAATTTTGAGTCTGCCTTATCAGCATACTTTGCTTACATAGATTCAAGCCTTCGATATGGCGTGGTCCTATGGGGAGCCAGCGCAGACGCCCGCCAACTCTCCATCATGCAAAAAAAATGCATTCGAATTTTAGCGAATATACGCATTCCTAACAGCTGCCGCCCCCAGTTCATAAAACATAAACTCCTGACACTACCATCTATATATATACTGGAAGCTGCACTCTTTGTTCGCAAACACCCAGAACTATTTCCAGTAAAACCTGACACTTTCAAAACTAGAAAGCAAATTAGAAATAAATTAGCATTGCCAAAATCCAATTTAGCCATGTACAAAAAAAGTCCGCAGTATAAATGCATTCTAATCTTTAATCATGTCCCAAATGAGATCAAATTTCAACCTAATGATGAGATATTTAAAACTAAATTAAAAAACCTATTAATAGAGAATTGCTATTACTCGGTGGACGAATTCCTCGATGACGATAGTTTAGCAATGTAGGTAGCCTTAGATTTCATAATTATAACATAGTGAAGTGACCTATTTCGACTTGAATGGTAATAGAACCGTTTTTCCCCCGAAGGGTATAAAACGGATATTTAGGTTTCAGCCGGAGCTTGAACCACTGTGAGAGAATAGCCTTCCTATATTCATACCTATATCTACGTCATACTCGTGAATCTTCATGTGCTAGAAGAGTACACACCGATGACGTCACTATATCTGTCTCTGTCTACCCCCTCCATAGCGGCGCGCGGTGACTTGTGGCTTCAGTACATTTTTGCCGGCAAGGCCCTTAAACGGTGGTTCAAGCTCCGGCTGAAACCTAAATATCCGTTTTATACCCTTCGGGGGAAAAACGGTTCTATTTAGGTGTTCGAGCCTTCGCTTGAACCACTGTGAGACGTGTTTATTATCTGCCGGGGCCACTAGTACTCTGTGTGGGGCTAGACTAGAGTAATAATTAAGCGTACTGTGAAAATATTGTGTGTTAGCCCATTAGGATATGTGAAAATTAGATGATAATTAAGTAAATAAAATGAGCTCCCTATTTAAAGCGATAAATTATATCCAGTAGTATTGGTCGCTTAAATGTGTTGGAGTCTGATTAGTGTGTCCATAATCACACTTAGTCATCATACTTAAAACTTTATTTTTGATATATGTTGCACAAAGAAGGTGATGGAAAGTATTTCTAGATGAAGAGCCTTATCGCAGTAAAACTGTTTACGGTCCATCCTACCTCACGAGGTAGGATGTCTCTGTTGATACATCTTATTAGATTATTCACGAGAAGTATCTCTGACTGGTGCGAGTTATCGAAAACTTGTAGCTTGACCTCTGGAGCTACCTGAGGTAATGTCAGAGATAAAATCACCTTTGTACCTGTATGCTACTACTAGCTTAGGCACTCTTGTTTTATTCTATTTAAAATAAAAATTACATACACAAGTCCGACATTTTGGAATACTACAGTATTCTCAGAAGTCTACTTGATTCCTTGAGATGGTTTAAAGCCGTGATGAGGCTAAGAAATACAATTCGTCATCTTTATCCTTAAACGTCTTTGTATCTGTCACTATGACCAGTACCAGTCAATAGAGGTAGGCTATAAACTCTTCTGCCAGACGCAAATAAAAATTGTGCTTCTGGTGTCTGTTGGTGTTACGAAGAGATTGAGCAGATATCTTGTTGAGGCTTCCATTCCTTATTTACAATCGATTCAATTCAACAATTCTAAATCAATTCCTCGCCAGGCAATTTATCGTCAGGTAAAGAAAAGGACGCAACTAAGTATAATAATGTCTTCAAATACTTCAGATAGCATTGGGAGTTAAGTTAATATACCTAGGCGGTTAGCCTAGTTGTTCGGTGCCTGGACTTTGAGATGTCCTAGGAGTTCACCCTTGCTTGGAAGGATTATGCTAAAGTATATTAACTAAGCAAACTTGAAGCAAACCCAAGTCAAACCGAACTTTTCCATAGAGTCAAGCCTTTTAAAATAGACGGGTATAGAAGATCAATACAAGTGACATAGCGCAACAGCGCCATTTGCGCTGCGTTGATGACAAGGAGAAATTGGTGGACTACTAATCCAAATATACGAGGATTGATTCCCTGTGTGCTCGGCTATTTAGTGTGATCCTTCAACTTTATTTGTGCCCTGACTCTCATTTAGGTACACCAAAATTTCGGTGTTTTTCCAGCATTCAGGATACTAAATTACAATATTCCACATACGGGCATATCAAAATTGAGGGAAAAAATCCCGGAATACTAATGATTGTATGCACTCATATTGAAGTCTGCAATTCTCCGAGTAACTCGTAGTAAAACCCGACGTTCGAGTGACAGTTCTCTCGGGTGGTCGGTATAAAAACCCCAAATTGTTAAGTCATTCGTCGCTCAACTTGCTGTGTATTACTCAACTACAGTAGTATTCTTTACACTCTCACGTCCGCTGATATTGACCCAACTACTAATTAGTCCCAGTAAAAGGTCTCTGGACTCCCAGACTTTCCGAAGTAACAAATGATACCTTGGTCATTATTCCTACCGTAGCCGATATTCATAGTATCTTGTGAAGACTATCGTTCACCGATGAGCAATCCGTCAGCGTGAGATGAGTTCGCAGACCTGAATTAGTTTTGTCGCGTATATATATACGTGCGTATATATATATATACGCACCGCACTCCAGGGATGCTGCTGCCCATCCCCCGGTGGTCTTGGTCGTAGTTTTATGACATACCCGGGTCCATTTTCCGTGCGACATAAAATTATGTATATATTTTTAATGAACCCGAGTATATATTATGGTAATTGTATGGAACATAGGGCAGCCTGGCTGCTAGCCAAATATAAAACAGAATGATTGAAAATCACTTTAGGTACGTCGCTAAAATATCAGTTTTTTTTTGCTTGCAAAAAGAAGCCTTATTTATCTTTCATGGGAATAAACCTGTACTTCCCTAAATACGTTCGAACTTAAAACGAAACCTTCGCGCGGTCTGGTTAAAAGGCGAGTTTTGAGGGTCCAAGATTCTAAAACTAATCGAGCAAAAATGCAAAAATATGTTTGAAACTTAGGTATCTCACCAACAATTTTATTGATATATTTATTATAACAATAAATACAGGACCTCCTATGTCAAAATGAGTAATATACAAATATGGAAATAGTTTTTGAGCAAAGTAGACTTTTGCTGGGAGAGTTGATGTTGAGTCCGGAGAAAGCGAAAGATTATATAATTGAATCACGAGCGTTTCCAAATTGAGCGTAACGAGGGACTCAAAGACACGAGATGCAAACATCTTTGCTCGCGTGTGATACATACAACTTTTCACCTCAGCGGAGAGAACATATAACGCAAAGGAATAGTGACAGAGAGAATGAAGTTTAAATGTTCCAAGTTTGTAGTACACCCTGCAGTATGAAAAGATGAACTGCGACTAATCTACGATATAAAAAAAGGTTTTTTTCACGTTCGCAGCAAAATTGTAAAGTACATTACTACAGAGGCCAGGACGAACGGGGTTGCCGGTAGAAGACATATAGACTAGACGGATAGGTCTGAGGCGGGCAACCCCATATTTCCCGCCCAGGTATGTATAGTGCTTTTCTCAAACATGCAATGAAATAAACTTCAAATAAAGGTTTTATTTTTAATACGCATAGTGGCAGAATGTCATGATGCCTGTGCCACAAATTTATGTGGAATGGAAATTAAAAAAGAGGACTTTGCCGGCCTAGGTCTGCAAGATTTGTATGAAATTCCATTAACGACCTCTTGTCCTAGCCGCACCTGAAACGTCATACTTCGCAGCCTATTATAAGGAGCATAACATCAATATTTCATTGCTTGTTTGAGAAAATGATATTTATACCTACCTTATGCACGCTCGAAAACGTTGCATATGCATAATTACCTCGCTGTTTTACACACAGATTTATTTAATTAACAATGATTTTATTGTTTTTGTTTTGATTCGTTTATACTGACACCTAATTCTAAATTTCAAATTAAAGGGAAAAATGTTGTCCTCCGTGCAGGATTCGAACCTGCGACATCTGGCATACGCGGCCAATCGCTCTAGCCACTGAGCTATTGGAACCAATCAAGCTCAGGCACAAAATCGTTGACTAGTTCCCTCTTAAAACACAACAGTTACAGTTACAATGCCTTAGGGAGGCGTGCAGCAACATATTATCTACCGTAGAAGACTTAAGGATGATTCCCACTAGACCGCTCCGTGTCCGAGCCGGGCCGAGACGCAGCTGCTATTGAGCCTTAGCCGTAGCTAGATTGGCACTCAAACATTTGCGTTGACTACATATGAGCGGCCGCGCCGTGCCACTTCCGAGCGTCACCGAGCTGGCCGCGCAACGGCCGGCGAATTGCTGTCATAGCAAACGGGCCCGCCCGGACACGGAACGGCCTATTGTGAATCTTTCTTTAGGCTTCTTTTAACGGCACCAACGTCCTTAACGATACGCCATCCCATACTAGAATAATTTTGTATTAAGCAGTAACGCGGATACTGCGATCGGCAACCCGCATGCCAAGCGTGGCGATTATGGCATTTACCCCCCATGGAATTGGGGGAGGCCTATGTCCAGCAGTGGACGTCTTTCGGCTGATATGGTGGTGGTGGTGGAAGCAGTAACGCTGCTAACGATTTTCATTTATTGCTTAATACCAAAATTACGCCTAATTATTTAAGATCAAATCCTGAATCATAATCCGTTCAGCCGTTTGTGCGTAATTGAGTCTTCCTTATTATTATCCATCCTTTATAAGCATTTTATTTTTAGCACGGTATTTCAAAAAATGCTATTTATATTATTATTATATTATTTTCAAGCTTCAAACATATGTGTTTACTGGATTTCAATGCAATATTCATCCAACGGCAGCAGGCAATGCCAGCTGCCCTTGGATGGCAGTTTTGAATGTACCCTCTACGGCTTGATTATACCTCTGTATAGATATAATTATTTATGTAGTGGCTGTCTGGAGATTTCCTTTAAGCCCTACTTTGAACCCTGAACGCGCATTTGCCACGAAACACAAGAAAAGTTACCTCGCGCCATTTCTTCAGAAACATTTGTAATATTTTTTATATTGATATTTGTAAGCATTGCAATTAGTGCATGTTTATCTTCAAAATGTTAAACTCGTAGAGAAAAAAAAAATTATTCTGATAATAAATAGTATTGAAGTCACTGGAAATATTTGGCAACAATGGTAAAATACATATATTTGTTAGTAATAACCTGGTAGCTACCAGCAACTACAGACCATTAATATAAAAGAGGTTCTCAATTTGACCCGCATGTTTGTATGTGTGTATGTTTGTCCATGATTGTCTCGCGTTACGTTTAACCTATTTTTTGTCTTATAGAAATGATTTTTTCCTCGCTAATGTGTAGAAAAACGTCGTATGAAACTCGTGAGGTTGATCATTACACTCTCGCGCCGTGCGGCTCGTGCGAGTGAACCACCTCTATTTTTAGGGTTCCGTACCTCGAAAGGAAAAACGGAACCCTTATAGGATCTATTTGTTGTCCGTCCGTCCTTCCGACTGTCAGTCTGTCAAGACCCTTTTTCTAAGAAACGCGTGGAGGTATAAATCTGGAATTTATATCAAATAATGGAATTTATATTCTACTGTCTCTTAGAGCTGTGAAAAAATCAAACTTCTAAGCCAACGCAATCAAAAGATACCTCAGAACATAAAAAAGGGAGAAATGCCCTATTGCTTCATTACAACGAAAACCGATGTCTCCAGTATTCCCCCACCGCAGTCCACACTCACACATTGAACCGTGTAAAAACAAAACCTCGGGCGGTGCCGCCGAGTCTACCGACAACATGCAAACATGCGCGGCGATTGGCTTCCCGCACCCTTCAAAAAAGCAATGAACACTAGAGGGCGACAAACGTTAAATGATGTTTCATCGACATCTATCTTTAAAATATTATGTTAGGATATTGATAAGTATTTAAATGGTGAGTTTAGATGGTGTTCATATAATTATCAAAATTGTATAATATAGTTAAGCATTGTAGATGTACTTACATTTAAAAGAACATGAATATAAACTGAGAACAGTGAGAACCTCCTTTCTTCTATCAAAGTCGGTTAATAAGACCACTTTGGAAGTTGGCCTGGTGACTTTTAGAACAAAATTACAATTTATTAAAGTTTGATTTGTGAATTTATCGTTGATATTAAATGGCCAGTACGACATCGTACTCTTATTTTATCGACTACGCATAAATTGCAATTACAACCGGCACCACTCTAGTTAAGCGTAGCCGAAGCGGGCCGGCGGCCGCGCACCAGTAACAAATTCACGCAGCGACCACGGCCACATTGGTATGATACATTGCGCCGTGGCTTAGCGCGGTAGGGGTTGATTATTGAACAGAACGTTTAATGTACAACTCACAACGCGTTTAATGTACAAAGGTAACGCTTTTTCAAACGCAATCATGCGGCGTTGCCCTTTTATATTAAAATTTTAGTTTTTAGTGATTTATAAGTAAAAATGACAATATTAACAGGTCATACGTGATTCCATTGATCTTGTAGGTTTTGGTTTCACTCCTATTTTGCAAATAACAACGCTACAATTCGGTATTTCGAGAACATTTCAGCGGCACAGCAAAATTGGGACTAACCGGCGGCAGGCAGTAATACTTCGTTTTGACCATGTCGCGGCGACATGCGCCACGCCCCGCCCCGTTTCATATCTAGTCCTTTCTATGATCTGAGAAAGATACAGTCGTTTATTCTGCAAATTTACCTACAGGGTACTTCCCGTGAACTCGGAGTCTTGAAATTTGGTACGAAGCGACGTCTTATAGCACAGAAGTGGCAAAGAAAAAGGCAAAATTTCGAAAACCGTAAATTTTTAGTTACATAAATAAAAATATTTTTTACTGGACTGTCGGTGCGCGAGTCCGACTCAAACTTGGCCAGCTCACTTATGTGTCATTAATAACGTACTATACGCCGATTGTAGCTTGTTGGATAGGTTAATTGTATTCATGCCGATTTCGCAAACATCGCAAGCTTCAATGCGCGCAGGCGAAGAGTACAACGTAAGTATCAAGTTAATGTTAGCGAGCGAGCGAGATATTTTTTTTTGCTACTTTTGCCTTATGAATGTTAAGTGTGAAGATGATAATAACACAGGCTGACAATAAGCATGTTTGCCATCGTCGTTGTACATCATCATCCTCCTCCTAGCGTTATCCCAGTACAGTTGCATCCAGAAGGATGCCCGGGGTCCGCTACATAATCCCAAGAATTGGCGTAGGCACTAGTTTTTACGAAAGCGACTGCCATCTGACCTTCCAACGCAAGGAGGAAACTAGACCTTATTGGTATTAGGCTTGTCAAGTGTGTGGGCAACTAGACTGCTAGAAGTTTTCAAGCCGCCCGAAGGCCTCTAACTTGGCTTAACGACTGCTATCATAGACAGCAGCCGGGAGCAATGCTTAACGTGCCTTCCAAAGCACGGGAGCGTTCAGTTAGTAACCACTCAACGCGGTCACCCATCCAAGGACTGACCCCGCCCGGCATTGCTTAATCTCGCATACCGCACGCAGTACGCGGGCACCGCTGGGTCACGAGCGCTCCATGCCATCGTCGTTGTACAAAATTAATAATACTGACCCGCAAAAAAAATCAAAACTGAACAGACCAGCTCTATTTTGCTTAAAAAGTACTTAGACCTATTAATAATCACAAATCATAAATTCGTCTGCCTCACTTTCGTATAAGCATATAGGTATATCGGGTAATGTACTCTTTTTTTTATCTGACACAGCACTCTGTTTGAACATGGTTTGAACCTTCCCGTGGGCAATGCACGGTTGACAAATAAATATGTACAGGGTGATTTCGGGGTCGTGGATCAAGAACCAGTTTTTAGACTTGGTATCTGATAGCCATTTCAAAAAAATTGTACTGACACGAAACAAACGCATTTCATTTTTAACTTATTTTGATGAAAAGAATACAAAATCACAAAAAAACATGGTTACCCTACTCTCTTTGATGGATGGTATGGAGAGTTGACAGTGGGGTAGGGTGACCAAGTTGTATGAACAAGTATTATTTCCCATTAAAAATTGTAAAAAAATAAAATTATTTGAGTTAAAAACCTGCTTTCTGACTGTGTTGTTGTCTACTTTTAATTTTAGACCATGTACAATTATTTCGGATCACTACCCCAAAATCATCCTGTATAGATACCGGTACCCGATAAAGATCTGCGTCGTGTTACGTAGATACAATTTTAACAATTCAAAAGGTCCGAATTTCAGTGTAACAGTAAAGTTTGTGAGTAACGACAGATCCTCTTTTGTGTGAAGGTGTATACGTGAAGGAGACTTACATGTCGACTTAACAATGACATTTGAAATGGGTCACCCGCGATACGGCCAACTGAGGCATACCAGAACTTCGGGCCCGAACAGGGAAAGTCAATTCAAACTGGAAACTTTTTTCAAAGAGCTTATGCCGCACTGAGAGGACCCTTTCCATTGATTTTCAACTTGAATACTTTTCATTATTGTTTCGTTTCGACATTTAATTTTTTTTGCGATCGTACCTACTTTACTTGTTTGCCGCCCCTTCTTAAGAATCCCACGGGTTTCATAAATTCTTTAGGAGTGAAGGCCTCATTCTTCAAAGTATAGGATACTTTGAAGAATGAGGCCTTCAAATTAAAAATAAAATAAGATTATCTCACTTATCAATTAGGAATTGATAAATGAGATAATATTATTTTATTTTTAGAATAACTTGGTCTTTGAAGTTACAGTCTTTTGTGTAAAATGAAGAAAATATACCAACCTTTGTGCTTATTACCTACCTTAACAAAAGATGTAATAAAGTTTAGTGAACCAAATCTTACCCAAAAGCAACGAAGCGTTATGTTATATCCCAGCTACTCGTAGGTATAAAATCTTAGTGCCTCTTAAGTAATAAGCGTTTAACAATAATGGCTACGAGTGTCAGGAATAAGTGGTTACGAGAAATTTATTTTTAGCAAAAAAATATGATTAAGGTTTAACAATGTGTTTAGATAACAATTACTATTATCTTAATCCACTAAAGCTTCTGAGCATACATAGTGTGTATGCTCAGAAGCTTTAGTGATGATGATCGCAAAGGCTTAGCGCCGGCCCGCTAAAAGAGATCAAGAGATAATAACAGTGGATCCCGACATCACGAAATTAATTACGTGTATAGCATTTCAGCACTTCTATATTCCACGCACGAATCAAATACACCTACAAATTACTCGACTAACGCTGCGTCGACAATCAAATTCGTAACTTATTTGTAAACAGCGGTAATAATTGAATAAATATATTTCGTTCGTTATTTTAGCACTTATGAATTCGATCTGTATACCAAATTTGAAATCAATTTCCTGTGTAAAAGGAAGTTTGTATGATGTATTAGTGCCGGAAATTATTATAGGGTTGTAATTGACAGTCGTTCAGATATTCTCGTATCGTTTGTTGATTTGTGTTAGCAATTTTGAGCTAGCGTAAACATCGCCCGTGGAATAAGAGATGTAATTTTATCCATCACTTCCAACCTCGATTACATTTAAGACGCTGATAAGACATATTTTTTTTGTTTTATGCTCACTAGTGGAGCTCCATATGATATACTGGGTGGAACAGAACGATTGTCTTTCCTGTAAACAGGTAATAGGTTAGCCTTGGTACTATACTTTTGCCAAATAAACTATATTATTATTAATATTTGTAACCGTTTTCGAGTTATATCTTTTATAACATCCATTAAAAAAACAGCATGTTTCAACCCTATCTTATAAGGAAGCTACTGACATGCGGTTCTTTAAAATATTACACAAGATAAACCGGTCGTGTTTGGGCTCATTGAAACAGTCTCAACGAGCAGTTGATTATCGCGCAAAAATAGAACATTCGGCAATAATAGTTATATAACATTTTTTTTACTGATACTTACAAATGTACAAACTTTTCCTTAAACTAAGATTTATTTACAAGTAGGTATTATGGAAGAGTGATATTTCCTGTCACATGTAGCTATTGTTAATGTTCAAACAATAGGGTTGTTACTAATATTAAAAGCCACATACTTACAAGCTACATATTTTAATGACAATTTTTGCTTTCTAACACAAGTTTCTAATGATTACAAGTCGGATGTACATCATTTAAATGACAACATACTTTCAGGAAAGTTCGTGGCATTGTTCCTACCGGTTTATATGATGATGATTGCACTGAGTACGTACATACATGTATTATAGTTATCAGCACGAAAATGTTTTTTAATAACCCTTGTATAATTGAGTAATTGTTAAAGGTCTTATCTAAAGATACCCCATTATTTTTTTGCATCCACCGCACCGGTTACATATATAGAGTGCCGTGAACCCGAATTTACAACCGATGAAACAACCCTTCGTTACTAGCTTTCCCATTATTCAAGTAATGTAAGTGGTTCACCCCGAAATTTTGTAAAAATTGCGAATGGTGTTAAAAGCATAGTGAAAAAACATGACATTGTAACTCCTCGGTTTTTTTGGTGCTCTGCGTCAAGTTGATTCATATTGCCTAAAGATCAATCGTTGCGATTCTCATGTTTTCACACCATTTGCAGCTTTTTTGCGTACCGCTTGCACTATACATACAAAACGAATATATATAACATTGTTAGTAACACGTATAACGCATTGTTTCCCTCTTTTTTATTAAGGGACGAACGCATTGATGTAGGTGCTGAAGATTTCATGGTGCAATCTATTACAGCGGCGCATGTCCCGCGCGAGCTGAATAATGGATGCCCTCCCTCGCCAGCCACCATATTTATACTGCCCTACATTTAATATTTCACGGTAGGTAACGTCCCAAAGTATATTAGTACATTATTAAAGCGGATACCTACAGATTTACACTCCATCATAGTGCAGTAATCAAACATACGGCATACGGTTAACAAATAAAATTGTATTTTACGTTGTTATTTTTAACCACCAACGCAATAATGTAGCATGATATTTAATACCTTTACAATTTTCTGTTTGGCCCTATGGTTGACAGGTAGAGAATTCATTGAGGCATTAAGTCTGCCAAATGGCAAACACACACACAAATATAGTGTTTCATGTATGCAATAAATAATTATTACTGCAAAGGTAAAAATATGTTGATGTTACTGTCAAGATGAAGATAGGTACTGTATTTTCTCAACCGAGACCGACCTCACAATCTCGTGAATGTCTCCCGGCAGTTTCGGGGTCCAGGAGATATGCCTAAAAGCAGGTAACAACAAGTACTATAATTTAAAAATTCATATATCTACACAAGAATGTTTTGGTACCTATTGAAATTCAATTCACTTGACAAATCATAAAAATTACCATTAATCTCAATTTATCATTTTTTGCTGTTCCTTAAAAGCAGTTAGATTCAAAATATAATATACTTATTTATAGCAACTGATCGAGATCTTCACTGATCTTCTAACAGTCAAGTTTCCCACTCACTTGACAAGCCTAATCCCAATAAGGTCTAATTTCCCCCTCGGGTTGGAAGGTCAGATGGCAGTCGCTTCCGTAAAAACTAGTGCCTACGCCAACTCTTGATATTAGGTAACGGACCCCAGGCATCCTTCAGGATGCAACTGTACTGGGAATAACGCTAGGAGGATGATGATGATGATTTATAGCTACTGATAAACTGGCTCTAATAATGGAAGCAATCGTCATTTTAATTTAATTAACTATACCTACGTAGTACGTACGAGTATCTATCGAACGATACTCTTCTAAGAGGACTGAAAGGTAATTAATCACCCTAGGCGGGAAACTACGTTATGATATACGATTTAAAAGAAACAACTAAACATAAAATTGAAATGTGAGAAAATGGAGGAATAATGAACGCCCACCTCGACCGGAAGCCATTGCTCCGTCGCACGTCGATCCGGTGCGACGATATCCGGTGCAGCTCAATTTCCTGGACCGTTGAAATTCTCCACCAGTTTTTATTTGCACTAGTGTTTTTCCTTTACACGTCATTTTTGTCTCAATTCACGCGAGTTCAAGTCCCTGTAGAATGACGGGTCACGCATACGGACAAATAACCCTTTTGATCTTTTTTTTTCTAAACCACTTCTAAACCCACCAATTGTGTAATACAAAGATGTAAAAATTACTACAGTCTATCTTAACTTAGAACAAAAAACAACTTGTATGAAATGATAGAATTAGTAATACCAATCTAATCGAACTAACGTAAGGAGTATTATATTCTCTTTGGAGCGCCTGTCATGCCAACATACAGGATAATGGGTTGTCATGGCAATCTGACAAACTTAACAAAGACAAATACGTACATTAAAAATAATTTTATTACTTGAAAATTTTGAAATACCGACGTCCATTAATGATAATTATTTTATTCGCTATACTTTTGAAACTTTAAGTAGTGGCGTAGAGTTGAGCAAATTTGCTCCTGCGCTTATTTCGCGTGTGCGCGCGGTTTTTAGAGACGGGGACTCGTATTGTTTTGTGTGTGTGTTATTTTATTTAAGAGACGTGGACTCGTGATATTTCTGAGATAGAGACTCGAAATAGTGATAAGTGACTCATAATGGGCGGTAATAGACGCTGTGAAGTATGTGGCGTCAGGGAAAGCCTCAGGGGAGAATTCTTTGCTAATTTTCCCAAAGATGAGCTAATAACAAGATAATGTAAATATCTTTAAGATTTAATGGTAGGAAAAGGGTTTTTTATAACTCCTTTGTGTGTAAATAAATAATATTGTATAAGCTTGACGTGGTTTATTTTCTATTTATAACAACAGTTGAAAACAAGTCGATTGTTTTCGCATTAAGTATTAACGCTGGTTACTTCTTAATGCAAACTTAGTTAAAAAAGGCAAAATGTAAATCGCAATACCTACGTTAGCAATTTTTATCGAATATCGATAAGACATGCACATCACTAGTGCATTTACTATTAAATACTATCGATAACTCCACAGCACTACAGTGACAGTTAGTTTTATAGCGATGAACATCAAAGATATACAGAAACATACAAATTACTGTGGATGACAGTATTTAGGCAGTTACGTCTCTTCTCCTTAAGGAGTATTATATTCTCTTTGATTTACTACAAATATTTTTTTTAATATTAATGCTATTATATTGTCATGACTCATGACGGTTATGACACTCGTGACGTCAAACAATGTCAATTTCACAAAGTACAATATATAGACCAATATAGACTGAGTTAGAGATATCAGTGAAATACTCCACGTAGATTGTAGCGCGACAGTGGTATTAGTACAAAACTAACCGCACGACCGCTCGGCGGCAGGTACTAACTACTAAAATACATTTCAAGTTCCTTTCTGAAACTAATGCAAGAATAAGGAAATAAGTAATGAAATAATAGTTACATTACCTATTTGGCAATCTTTGCATCAATTTCAGACCATTTTTAATAAATATGGCCATGACATTTTTCTGAAAATAAAACAAAATAGGTAACTTAGTAAATATCGTTTATTACACAATTTTACTTACAAACATTCGATATTAGCAATCGCACCAAAATTTATCCGTATTATAAATAATAAAACAAAATTAACACGTAAAAAGTTGCATATTATATTATGTAGGGAGCGACTTTGTCATTCGAAGATATTCAGTTTTCAATGAATCCATTACACTCTGCTTAGCCGCACGATAGCTTTTACCGTCACGTTGTAGGGTCGAAATCATTCACTGAGACTATTACTATTACTATAGCAACGACAAGCTAACAGCAAGTCGTAATATATAGTTATTAACTACACATAATTATATAAATATACAATTAACCTAAAAAACCCATTTGACATTTGAATTTTGAAAATGACAGCGATGTCAACGTACCGTGCAAACGTTTAATTTCACGCAAAATATTTAAGCTTTATAAGCTTATAAGTATATACACTCCAAATCGATAAAATTTCACTCGAAATTTGTCAGGTAGAAGTTGAAAACATATTATATTCTTCTCTTCCTATGGAGCATTTTATTAGCACTCTAATCTATATCCATTTGCACGAATTATTGACGAGGCTAAATTAGTACAAGTGTTGTTGTCACAATTTTGTGTACATTACCTAATTATGTAATTATTTTGCGTACGTTGGACCGCTCGAAATGTAAACATGAAAAAAATATTGAACCATAAATGCAGGTAGCAAACACATCATCAGAATTTTAGGTAAAGTATACATGACAGAACTACAACCGCGAAAGATGTGCCTCTTTGTCACTCACAATATGCAAGTGCGATAGAGAGCCAGGTGAAACAGTACACACAATGTTATCTGCTGGAAATAGTTTAAACTAACATCTCCTTGGAAAAGCTCGTTCTTCGAGCTGAAAGGCCCCTCGTCAATGTCACCACTGCAACCTGCATCTTGGACATAAACAAGACATAAACTGAAGCCCACATGAGACCTGCATGCAGATACCCGAATCCCGAATCGTCGGTGCTACCACGAAAATCGAAGCTCTTAATGTCCCTCCCTGCCACTCTTATACGCGAGTGCGATAGAGACGGAGATAGACGAACGATAGAAGTTGGCGTTTCGTGGTTGCCGCTCGGGGTCTATACGATTCAACGCACGCATTATCTCATGACGGCCTCAGGTCAAATCTTCTCGATGCCTAATAGTTTTCCAGGCCATGGAACAGACAAAAAAACAGTGTTTACTGTTCTGTCTGTATTTTATACAGATGATTCTGTTTGTATTTTTGTCAGATCTGTCAGATCGGGGGCGAATAACATTGATATCAAATTGGAATTGAAAACGCCAGTATCCGATTGACCCTCAGATTGCGTGCCAGCTGCCCAATAAACATAAACGACGGATGGCATCTAGATAAGCCATTCGGAGAAATTAGATTTCAGGTGCGCACTGGCGACGATTAATCTGGGACTACGCGTTTCGTTTTATACGAAACCTAATCTGTTGTGCTTTTGCACATTTTCGCACATACGTGTATGTAAGGTACATCGCACAGTGCTTGACGCTGGCTCAATACATGGCACTTTCAATCTTACGTCATGACAGAGGTGATCGTCAGGTGTCATTTACTGGCCATTAAGGTGTTAAGCATTCAATTGGGACGTTTACCATATTGGTATGTAACACGAACTTTAATTTGGGACCTATACCTACAAAGAGTAAAAGTAACTGTTTGGGACCCCAGTTTTGTCAAAAGCTATCATAATTCAAAGAAAAAGCATCGGGTTGAAACATCTATTTTTATTTAGTTTTCGGGGACAACCATAAAATATTTAGTGGATACTACTTAAATTACTTAATAGAGTAATACCAGTTTACCAGTACATCAGCATCGGTATTGATTGTACCATTTATAGCAGCCAAAATAGACAAGTCCCATTTTTTCTATCTTTAATGAGGGGTCACAAGTCAGCGTAGGTTTAAGGGCCTTATCACACTTGCGATTTAAGTTCGCCGCGTAATTGCGTCCATACAAAACTAGCTCGCAAATCGCAAGTGTGATGAGGCCCATCAGATGAAGAAATTGGGACTTGCATATTGTCTGCCAGAATGGCAATGCAAATGCTGCATTTTGGCAATGCAGGATGCAGGCGTGATGGCATGTACGGATGTATGAGTTGTACGACACATCGAGAGTTGGTGTTCGTAGTTCAGGGTTGTCGATTTACATAAGTAGTCAAAAGTGTCTTACATTATGATAAAATGGTAAATATTATTTAAAAAAATATTGAAGTAGCGGAGGAATTAAATGAATATGTTATAATAAAACCTACTGAGTGTTTAATCGACTTTTATTTAACTCGTGCGTTTTTTTTTATCGACAGACCTGGTATTTTATCGAACGTATTTGAACATATTTGACCATATTAAATATAATGAAACGGGTCACTCACGTCTTTAAGGTTGACAAGGAAGTGCCAGTAATAATACTCTGATAAGTCCTGACCCAGGAATACTTGAGAATGGCTCCGCAATAGGAAAACACATGTTCATACAACCATTTTTTTTTTTTTTTTTTTTATTGATAAAAAGGGGCTTGTCGCACCATATTTATTGAAAGACTGGGAATGTCACAATCGGCGAGCATAGGCTGCGCGGAGAGGTTTTATACAATAACACCAAGAAGGTTACATACATATCACACCCCCTTTCTTAATTAACAGTACAAACACAAATTGATCCCGTCTTTAAGGGAGAAAGTAAAAATAAGATTGCTGATCCTCATCTAAAATAATACATAAAATGATACCTCGATCATTGACATTCTACATTATCAATCAAATTCAAAACCATACCGGACTGGTGGTCTCCTAACCCGTTTACCCTCAGCAACATGGACTGGGACAGGCGCATTAGTGGCGTTACTGGTCTGTGGAGGCCCTGTATTAGCTTCCCGGCTAGGTGCCGAACTGGGTGTGGTATCTAGGGCCGGTAACTGCGGAATTGGAACATCACTCTCTCCACCACCAGGTTCTCCAGTTTCTGCTAAAACAAACCTCTCTTGGAGCTGGTCAACATGCCTGTGCCCTGTGGTGCCATCTCGTCTAGAAACAAGAAAATTTCGAGTTCCCTTCACTGCTGATACTACCCCCGGGACCCAATTTCTCTTACCACTAAACTCTTGTATCCACACAGGCTCACCGCTATCCATCCGCCTTGGCGGTCTATCAATACCCCTCTCCAACTGCCTTCTTTGGGCTTGTTGAACACGCTGCTCTACTGCTGCCGACGGTGCTAATAAATCTAGTCTGCAGCGAAGCGCTCGCTTTTGTAACATAATGGCCGGCGTTTCCCCAGTCGTACTATGAACACAATTGCGGTAGTTTAATAAGAAAGACTGCAAAGCGACGTCTAAATCCACTCCTTCACGTGTAGCCTTCTTCAGAGCTCGCTTGCACAACTTAACGGCGCCCTCGGCTGCTCCATTAGATGCGGGGTGGTAAGGTGCGCTGAAAGTATGAGTTATACCATTTAGGGTCATAAAACCCTCTACTTCTTTGCTCGAGAACGGAGGTCCGTAATCGGAGACCACCTCCTTTGGCAGTCCGAATCGGGCAAAAGTCTCCATGAGGACTTTAATAACTGCTGCTGCTGTAGTTTTTGGCATCACGAAAGCTTCAATCCACTTTGTAGTTGCATCAATCATAATAAAGAATGTTTTCCCTTCATAGGGGCCCAAAAAATTGATGTGGAGTCTGCTCCAGGCTTGCTTATGGTAAGGCCACGGTTGTGACACTGCCTTTGTGGGTGCTCTTGCTTCTGTTGCGCCAATTTCACACATTTTGCATACCTGCTCAATGTCACTATCAATGCCCGGCCACCAAACAAAACTGCGGGCTATCCCTTTCATCTTCACCATTCCCTGATGACTACTATGTAGCTCTTTCAGTATATTGGTCCTTAGAGTCGCTGGTATCACCATGCGATACCCCCACATAATGCAGCCTCCTTCTGTGATGTACAGTTCGGAACTCCGTGAAAAATACGGTTTAATTCGTTCATCTGAACAGTCATTGGACCAGCCGCCTTTAATTAAATGACTAACTTTTCTCAGCGTTTCATCTTTTTCCGACTCTTTCTTTATGTCGATGCTAGTAATCGGAAGAAAATGTTGTACGAAGTTTAAGTACGTTACCTCCGTGCTAATTCTTCCCCCTTCTCCTGGTGGTGGCAACCTTGACAGCGCATCCGCGGTATTCCTCGCAGTTGCTATGTACTCAATGTCATATTGGTAACCACTTAAGATTACCGCCCATTTCTGCATCCTGCTGGCCGGAATACCAGCCTTATCGCCAAATATCGTCACCAATGGTTTGTGATCCGTTCTTAGAATAAAACGGCGGCCATACAAATATTGATAAAACTTTTTAACTGGCGTAAATTATAGCTAAGGCTTCTGTTTCAATTTGGGAGTAGACTAATTCTGCTTTGTTTAAAACTCGAGAAGCATAGGCTATGGCTGTTTCCGACCCATCAATCATTCGGTGTGAAATCACCGCTCCTAGCCCTTGGCTACTTGCGTCCGTTGTCAAAATCAGAGGAAGGTCTGGGGAGTAGTGTACTAACACGTCGCTGGAAGACAACAATCGTTTAACCTTAGTAAAGGCCTCCTCACACTCAAGTGTCCATACAAATCTAACTCCTTTCTTTAAAAGGGCATACATAGGAGCCAGTAAGCTGCTTATAGTTTTCACGAATTTAGCGTAGTACATCGTCATTCCAATGAAAGATCGCAGTTCCGTTATGTTACTTGGAGATACTACCTTCGAAATGTCCTCTATTTTCTTAGGACTCGTATGGATACCCTCACTGTTTACTACGTATCCCAAGTAGGTAATTGAATCTGCCATGAAGGAACACTTTTGTTTTTTAATTTTGAAGCCATATTTATCCAAACGCTCGAAAACCCTAGTCAAATTTCGCATATGTTCTTCATCATTCACCCCAGTGATTACCACATCATCTAAAAATACACCTACTCTGGGTATATCCGCAAACATTTGCTCCAAAATCCTCTGAAAGATTCCTGGGCTCGACGAAAGACCATAGATGAGTCGGTTGTATCTAAACAGACCCTTATGCGTGTTTATCACAGTATATTTAGCAGTATCATCCAGCACTAGCTGCGCATATGCTTGTGATAAGTCTATTTTACTGATTTTTTTTCCTCCATGCAACGTAGCAAACAAATCCTCGACTCTAGGTAAGGGAAAACGATCCACCTCTAAACATTTATTCAAAGTTAACTTGTAATCGCCGCATAACCGCAAGCTTCCATCAGATTTGACTACTGGTACTATTGGGGTGGCCCACTCGGTTGTTTCTACCGGCGTGATGACTCCCTCTTGCTGCAGGCGCTCTAGCTCGCGCTCCACTGGCTCGCGTAGTGCATACGCAAGGGGGCGCGCGCGTAAGAACACTGGTCGCGCACCGTCCTTCACCCGCAACGTGACCAGACTGACATTGTACCGCCCCAGTCCATCCGCAAAAACATTTTCAAACCTGGAACTAAATTCCTTCAAATCAAAAATCTCGCCCGATTTAACAAAATGCATGGCTGAGCTCAACACTGGTATGTCTAATTCTTCTAACCATTCCCTCCCTAACAGGTTGGTTTTACCATTGTCAATGACATACAAATCTAAAGTTTTTACTAAATTGCCTCCAGATTACACACCCGACAAGTATAAAACCTAAACTTGCAGGTTTCCATCGCATGGTTTCTGCCACATGCTGCACATAATCCTTGACCTTGGTTCTTCATACGCGTGGAAACTATAGATTTCCCCGCTGTCACCAGTGAGCGACCACCGCCGCTGTCCCGGCGCTCCGCTCTTGGCCATGTCCGAAAGTTTCCATTTGCATCCAAGTTATTCCCTCTTGCTCTCGCCTGTGACGTACTTGTCACTCCTATGGTATGCATATCCGCCGGTATACTGGTGTCTCGCTCGGTTCTATTGTGATTACTTTTGTGATCTACAGCTGCCGCATTGATTTCGGCCGTCTCCATTGCTATAGATATTTCTGTCGCCGTTTTCAATTTAAGGTCCTCTTCCATGAACAAGCGTAATCTTATGCTGTCATTGTACAGCCCACAAACAAATTGATCGCGAATACTTTCGTCTAGCCATGTGCCGAAGTCACAAAATCGACTTTTTTTTTTCTCGCTTGCTTCCGTTGACGAAACTTATATCTTTCTGCTAAAATACTTGGTTTCGGTTGCAGATGCGCAGCCAACTTTTCCACAATTTGAGCATATGTCAAAGTCGCCGGCTTTTTCGGCGTGCACAAAGTCACTAGCAACTCGTAGGCTTCCGCTCCAATGATCGTGATCAGCAGCGGCACTTTTCTGTCCTCCGTCATCTCATTCACCACAAAGTATTGCTCCAGACGATCTTTGTACGCCTCCCAATTGCCTTTGTGGATGTCGAATGGTTCAACCCGGCCGACTGCCATTTTATTCTCGAAATTTTCCTTAAATATTATTCTTCCCAATGTAACCCATGTTAATTTCCCTGTGCCGTGTGCGTAAAAATCGTTTAATCTTGTCGCCAGTTGATAAGTCCTGACCCAGGAATACTGGATAATGGCTCCGCAATAGGAAAACACATGTTCATACAACCATATTTATTGAAAGACTGGGAATGTCACAATCGGCGAGCATAGGCTGCGCGGAGAGGTTTTATACAATATCACCAAGAAGGTTACATACATATCATACTCTTTGCCGAAAAATTCGAAGTGAGAATGGCCCCATCCTCCAATAATTTGTATCGTATGATGATGGCCCGATCAGGTGAACCCCCTAGCCCACCGGCCTAGTTCCTTTTTTTTTTATTTGTACTCCTTCCTTTACCTTTACCTTTGACTATGGAATTCAATGGACCGGGCGTATTGTTCTATTTGTACCAAAGCTACTGAGGCTCAAAATCGCCATGTTATGTTCCCCAGTACCTCAATCATACGTCCATTGAGCAATACACGACCTGTCAGTAAGTGGAATAAAAATTGAGAAGTTATAAAATAAACAGTGTTATTAAAATAAAAACCCCACAAGACTTTAAAGGAATGTGAAGTTAAATGCTGCGATCATGCCTTAGTGTAGCATAACAGGATGTGGCTTAAGACAAAGCCAGAAACAGAAAAGTTTGTCGTTGCATAGCTTTGTTATGTTTTTCTATTGAAATATTGGATGATTTGAACATTGTCGAGAACAAGGCACATGTATCATAGCATAATTAGTGTACAGATTAAGATAATTTATATTTGGTAGTGGGATTTAGCTTTATTTTCAATATTTTCTTACTAAAAGTTACCCTGAAGCAGTAGCTAGGGTTGTTCATGAATATATCGATAATGAATTGTGGTGACTTACTATACCTACTCATTGATTTGGTGATTTATATTTTTAAAGGTTGCCAAGAAGTGAATTTCAGAAGAAAAAATGGTTAGACGCTATTGGAACTGAGAATGAAACTAGTGATAGTTGTTTGAATTAAAAAATAAAGACCTTTTAATATACCTAATTTGTGGTTATCTCTTGGTTAGTTCTCCCTTAATCTGTGGTGGTGGTGAAATGATAAGACGAAAGTACATCTATACAAAGTATATAGTATTATTAGCATATTCCAAAACTAATTTAATGGGATACATCCAGCATACTTGAGGGTGTCTCGTAGGTTTTTATTATTGGTGACGGGCAGATCTATTTATGCTACATGCCGTTATTGACTGCATGTAATTAATACACGATATATAGCGAAATAGTAAAGAAACTCTTTACTAGTAACTTTAATCATGAAATCCCGTGAAGTAAATGCCTGTTTCATAGAATCATTAAAGAAAACTGCATAGAAAAGATGTCACTATTATTCATATATATTTAATAACATCCTAGGAAATAATATCGATAAAAATGTTGATTATCGGGACAGCGCTATATCCGCCATGTTTAGTTCCAATATGGCCGCAAAATGGACACGCTCGTAATGTTGACAGTTCGCGTCCAGAGTTTCCTTAGTCATTGGACTATACATGCCTATATACATTGACATAAGATATAGAAATAGACACACAATGCCAAACATAAATAACTAAAAATGTGGCGCAAGATGACACTGACAGTTACATTCCAATAGCCGATAATAACGCTTCTTTATAGTCCGAGTCAAGATAAAAACTTCATACAAAAAAGAACTTACAGACATTAGCGTCAAGTGTCAAATTTGCAAACATAAGAACCAACATGGTAAAAACTTTTTAGTAAAATGCCACTGTCGTATACTGGCTACCAATGCTTACTTTATAAATGTCAAAAGTGAACAGTGAAAGTACCTAATGGAGTCACTTTGGTTATTTAAATTATTCTTATATTAATATTATTTTAGAACAAAAAAAATATATGAATAAAACATTCACACACATTCTGTGATTGTTCTTTTTCTGTGTTAGAGATTAATATGTTTACCTTCATGAAACTCTTGAGCAAGACTATAGGTAGTTATTTCAAAAGTACTGATTTCTGCCATTGGAGCAGCATTTGTAGTTTTACAACTTTTGCTTTGCAAGTCATCGTCATCTATCTCTGACATCTATAAAACAAAGATAAATTGATTTTTATTACATCAATTCATATAACTATATGAAAATGTTTTCCTCTGCATGATTTTTCACGCTAAAATTATATGTTAAAACAGAATTTGAATAATGTAGTTTGAGTCGGGAAAGAACGGACTTACTTTCAAGACAGGTTTAGCAGTTGCAGTTAGTCGATTTAAGCCTTTATAGGTCGTGTATATGTCGGAAATAGGGAAATAGGCCGAACACACAACACTCGTGTGGCTTGGTTTATAGAGTGCGTCACGTTTATTTTGCACTAAAATAGCGGTCCATTCTGAACGTCGCTGAGGATGATGTGGAAATCTTGAATTAAAACATAAAAAACACACATTTATTCCTTACAAATTTATTTAAAAAAAATATTGACCTAATAGCGTCTCCTTACATTTTGTTTCTTGATAACCTTTCATTTGAACTAACAAAATTATTTACTCAAAACAATGAAATTACCAGGACTTTACATAAATTTTGTAACGTTATCAAAATAACTAACCTAAAGAAGTATATTCCGTCTTTTTCCTTGTTTTTTTGTAGCTATTAAAGCAGTTTTTCACAGCAGATTTCGTCATTGTTGGACAACTGTCACTGTCTGCGGTCCAAACACGACTAAACAGGAAAGTACCGCCCGAGTCGTGCGGGCGGTACTTTCACGGGGGCCATTTTTGTGGGCTGATTGTGAATCTAGTTCTATTATAGTACATCAATGCCTATATATATATATTTATATATACACTAGTGCAGCATAACCTTTAAAGAGGTTATTATTGCTTGGAATTCAAATAAAAAAAACATACCAAAGAGTATACAATATATATATTTGATCACTGTTTGATACCTATAATACATATTACTTCAATTTTACGTCAATTTTTTACGTCATTCTTGTTGTTTATAGTTATTTTATTTAATTCTTAGATCATTTATATCAAATAATTCGCAATGCCGTGGGGTTGGGAGTGTAGGGCAAAGTTAGTGAAGCAATTGCCGGCCAAGCCGACCGAGCGGCGGAGAGGGATCTCTGGGGAGGCCGCGGAACCCGGCCCGCAGCAATACGAGGTGCCCGAGCTATATTGTAAGATAATTATTCTTACTCATTCTCCTTGTATACCCTGTTAAACTGCATACCAATTATGTTAAGATAAAAAAAATTGTCTCATTTTTAAAATAATTTTCGGCTGCTGCTGTACGCTGAAAGCCACAATGATGAAATTCATGAAGTAACACGTCATGAGCTGGCGGTGACGGGATCTAACAAGCTCCCATACGCGTTACTTGTGTTTACCCTTACTAACAACATTTGAACACCAGTTCACATCGTCATCTTGGTGAAAACATTATTACCACCGCAATGCAACCTAGTTTTATCTCATGTATGTCTATTTTAATATTATCATTAGTGAAATAGGTGCGCTCTAGCCTCGTAAGTCCCCGCGTACTTGTACAAGTCATCATCATCATCATCATCATGCCAGCCGAAAGACGTCCACTGCTGAACATAGGCCTTCCTCAAAGACTACCACAATGACCGGTCTTGCGCCATCCGCTACGCCTTCCGGTACGTGGTCCCCACTCGAGAACCTTTCCGTCCCAACGGCCATCGGTTCTATGTGCTATGTGCCCCGCCCACACTGCCACTTAAGTTTAGCGAATCGGAGGGCTATATCGATCAGTTTGGTTCTGCTGCGGATATCCTTATTCCTTCTACAAGTACAAAGTAAAAAATAACGATAGTACTTCTGTCCTGACATTTTAACTGCATACTTAGAAAAAATAACTGCCTAATGTACTTCACCGAGTACAAATTAAAGAGGCGCTAAAAACCATAGATATACTGAATAAAACCGATGGCAAGAATGTATACAAAATTGAAAAAGTTACATCTGGGAGTGAAGCAATACTCTTAGTTTGTACTTGTGGTAGTACACTGGGTAGTTACGAGTACTACAGATGAAAAAACATAGGGCTTAAGAGGCTAGGGAATACTCGTATCTAGCCTACACCTCGACACCTAGAGTGATTTTATCTACAATACTGTTTGTGAGTATGGACCCCGAAATCATCATTACATTTGTACCACTTGTATGCTTCTCGATGACTCCAGGTGGCAAAGGATATGGACACATCAAGCGCGCACCGGCATATTCATTTGGACAAGTAACCACCAACATAGTCAAGACATCGGCCACACCAAACGCAAAAATGTTCAACATACGGGGAATCACACAAAAAGGTAATATTATTGGCCGAGCGAGCAAAGCGTCTCCGTTTCAGCTTGGACAAAAATGCTTTCGCATGTCCGGATGTCCGGCGGATTTTCGGATGTGGACCTGTAGAAGGTCGCAAATCTCAACCGGTTCTCGTGAAATTTTGTGAGCAGGTTCAATAGGAATGTTTTTTTGTGATTTCGTTTTTAGACTATAGAAAAAAAACGCGACGGGATCAGCTCCCAGCTCACATTTGAAAGCTTGCTTACAATGGCCCCCAAAAGTTCACTTCAAGTATTTCTGCAGGTTAATTCGTGATAAACCCAAAACTTTTAATCATGGCTCGGAATAAAAGATAAAAGAAAAAGGGTAAAATGTTACGCCCCCAAACAACTGTCATAGCTTTACTTAATTATCCGTTTACGAAATTTGAACAAAGTTGTTACGCATTTCCGTGGAATTTTAAATTCGTTAGCTTCATTTGTCCGTTGGACTAGTTATTTCAATAGAATAAAATTAAAATTATATAAAGGTCAACACCGTAATATTTACCAAATCTTATACTATTTTTTCCTATGAGAACTTAAGTGTAAAGAGAATTCCTTGCCTAAAATTGCGCGGAAAGAAATAATGAAAATAACAAATACTAAACAAACAATTAATATTACAAATAATAAAATTGGTGTGTGCGGCGTCGTCGCGAGGTGGAAGCGGTTCTGCGTTAAAGCGAACGCGGTACGGGGCACGTCGCACCAAAAAACCGCGCGGTATTCGGCGTGTGTGACATATGAAATGGTAATCGACAGTCGATATTTTCGGAAAGATCCAAAATGCAAAACCGCCTCCGCCCCGCACCGCCCGCTCTGTTCGTTTCGAGCTTTAAACACATAGTTCGCACGTAATAATAATAATAATAATTTATTTATGCCAGAACAAGTTAACAAGTAAGTACATTTCATTAACTACTCTAAAATTACTTAACCTTAACTAAACAATGTGCCGCTGTTACTTGTAATAGGTATAAAATATAACCTGTGCTACAAGTATCAGCTAACCTTCCTTAATGACTAAACATAAGTAGGAGACAGACATGACAGAAATTAGTTAATGACAAAAGGTAATTTTCCGTTAATAAATGAGTTATGTATATCTTGCATGCATATGCTAAATAGGTAAAAAAAAAACACGATGCCGTTTGGACTAGCTTTTAGAAAGCGTCAAATGTTTTTAATTGGACCAACTACAATAAGAACAACACAGAAGAGAAACATGAGAGTCAAAATACGACATAGCCCAGCAGCACTGAAAACGCTCCATACTACAAATTGTGTTGTCTTCCTAGTCCTAGCAATGCACAAGAAGACGTTGCACTTTTTACAATTAACATTCCACTACTTTTATTGTTGTATTCTCAATATCGCAATACATTGATTTATTTGAACGATTCGTAATTTTTGCATCTTATTTTCGTCATATGAAGTAATTGAACTCCAGGTTTAACAAAGATACCTGGAGGAGTGGTGGGCTCTCAGCTGGAGCCATTGAGCGAGCGCACACGCAAGCCAGGCCCGGCTGCGTACGCGCCGCCCGGCGACTCGCGCTGCAAGCGCGCGCCGGCGTACACCTGCCAGCCGCCCGCGCGCCCGCCGTACCAGCCCTGGGACATGTGGACATGCCCGCCTAACATGTACTGCCCGTATATACCATTCAAGTAAGCGTTTTAATAATAACAATAGATTGTCAGGGCCTCTACGTGTTGGCTATGTGATACTCGTTTGGTACTTCGTTACCCTGGCACTTCGGCTCCGCGCACGCCTTTCAAACGTCCGGGACATTAATGTCCCGTGAGGGGACAAGACATAATTATAATAAGTTTTAACATTAACGATGTCGTTTTCAGCCTTTAATAGCCCACTGCTGAGCATAGGCTTCTCTGCAAATACGCCATTCATTCCGGTCCTGAGCCAATGTTATCCAAAAGTGAGCAGTTACAAGATAGAATAATAATAATATTGGGGGACAATCTTACGCAAATCGACCTAGTCCCAAACTAAGCAAAGCTTGTACTATGGGTACTAGACGACGATATACATATTTATATAGATAGTATACTTAAATACATAGAAAACATCCAAGACCCCGGAACAAATATCGGTGCTAAATGCACAAATAATGCCCTGGCCGGGATTCAAACCCGGGATTTCTAGCTTCGGAGGCAGTGTCACTATCAACTAGGCTATACAGGCTGTCCTAGAAGTAAAGTAAAAAGTAAAGTTAAAGTAGTATATTCTTCAAATTAGGCATATTACATGCACCTATGAACGTCAATAAACTACCACCGGTTCGGAAAAATAAACCTCTGCCACGAGAAGAACCGGCGTAAGAAACTCGGCGAGGAGTCATTTTTTCAAAACAATATACATTGAGAAGAAACATCTGAGTCGAGTGAATGCAGTGGAAATGAGAGCGCTGAGAAGTATGTGTGGCGTTACTTTGAGAAATAGAGTGAGAAACACCGTTATAAGACGGGAGGTGTGGAGTCAATGAAGATATAGTGACGAAAATTGAGAAAGGTATGCTAAGATGGTTTGGACATGTACAAAGAAGATTGACAAAACGAGTGTATGAAGGAAGAGTGGATGGAAAAGTTGGAAGGGGAAGACCTCAACGAACGTACTCCGACCAAATCGGAGACATTCTGCAGAAAGGCCAGGTCAGCAGTACCCTAAATCGGCGCGCATGCATTAAGAATGTTATGAAAGTTCATGAAGCGAAAATTGTATGTCAGGATCGTAGCAAGTGGAAATCCGTGATCTCTGCCTACCCCTCTGGAAAACAGGCGTGATTATACTTATATGTTTGTATGTATGTATACATTGTATAGTTAAATATAAAATTACAGTGTCAGCTACTACAAAATAACAATGCTACAGCAGAAAACCTATTTTCGCGATAGATTAACCGTGCAGGACGCTATCACTGCCAAACATCCCTATCCATGATGTAATCGCTTATTTTATAATATGCTGTTGAAATAAGTGTTTGTTTTACTACAGATTTGAATTTAGAATTGCTAAGTTCAGTAATGTGTTTAGGAATTTTATTGTAGAATTTGATACAATTTCCCAAGAACGACTTTTTTGCCTTTACTAGTCTATAGAAGGTTATTTTGAGTTTCCCAGTGTTTCTGGTGGCTATTGGTTTATCAGCGTTCGTTGGGAAATTGCACAAATTCTTCCTAACATACATTATTATTGCAAATATGTTTAGGTACGGCAGGGTTAGGATATCTATTTCTTTGAAAAATTATCTTAATGAGTCACGCGACCCCAAGTTATAAATTGCTCGGATAGCAAAATAAAAACAGTTTCAATATCTGCACCTGATCCCCACAAGATAAGACCATAAGTAATTATACTATTAAAATAAGCAAAGTAAGCTAACCGTGCCGTTGCCACATTGGTAAGCTGCCTTATTCTCCTGACTGCAAATGCAGCAGAGCTCAACCTACTTCCTATCGCTGTTATATGGGAACCCCACTGCAATTTTGAGTCCAATGTAATACCTAAGAATACAGTTGACTTAACAAATTCTAATGATTGACCATTAAGTTTAATATTTGCTCTAAGTTTCTATTTGATGAGTTCGCTAGAGAGAATTTCATACAATTCGTTTTTTTCGGGTTCAATACTAAGTTATTGGCAGCAAACCAGTCAGATATCATGGACAGGGTATTATTTGGTTCAATGAGTTCAGTAACTCTCCTATTTACCTTGATCAGTAATTAGGTGTCGTCTGCGAACATTACAATGCCTGATCTTCGGCTTACCATATATGGCAGATCATTTACATAAACAAGGAACAGGAACGGACCTAGAATAGACCCCTGAGGTACTTCCATCTCTACCACTGTCTCTGACGAAATGGCTTTATTTATCGTTACCTTTTGATTTCTCTGTGTTAAATATGACTTCATGAGATCTAATGCATGCCCTCTGATGCCATAAAACTTAAGTTTACAAATTAAAGTACCATGATCTACACAATCAGAAGCCTTGGAAAGGTCACAGAATACTCCGATGGCGTCGTGCGACTCTTCCCAAGACTTCAAAATAAATTTTAATAAACTTGCAACTGCGTCAGTAGTTGACCTACGCTTCGTGAAGCCGAACTGCTGTGCGTGCAAAATATTGTGAGAATTAAAGTGAGAAACCAATTGCGTAAGCATTATTTTTCCAAATATTTTGCTAAACGCAGGTAGGCTATAAACTGGACAATAATCAGAAAGATTATCTCTATGACCTGATTTGAAAATAGGAACTACTTTAGTACATTTCATTAAGTCTGGAAAAACGCCAATGTCTATACAGTTATTAAAAATGAGAGCTAGAGTGGGTGCAACGACCTCCAGAATAGATTCCAGTACCTTGACTGATACGCCCCATAAGTCCTCAGTGCCCTTTATTTTTAACATTTCAAAGGACTTCAGTACATCTAGAGGAGAAACATGATGAAAATTGAAATTAGTTAGTGATTCTTGTTTTACCTTGTCATTCAGAAGGGATTCAGCTATTGTGGTAGACGATGCTAAACTTTGAGTAGTGACTATAGGAATTTTGGAAAAGAAATTATTAAATTCATCAGCTACTTTTACTGCATCAGTTATTAAATTATCCTTTATTTTCAAAGAAATTGTGGACTCTTTATTATTTCTCTGCCCCGTCTCTGTGTTTATTATTTTCCAGACTGTCCTGGCTTTATTATCTGAGGACTTAATTTTATTATTCAAGTGCATTGCTTTTGCTTTTGTGCACACTGTTTTAAATAATTTGGAATAATCCGTAACATACTGATGGAAACATTCGTCAGTGGTGCAAGATCTCCTTTCATAAAATTGGTATAAGTAATCTCTACTTTTCCGAATTCCGGTAGTTGCCCACTCAATAAATCTCATTTTATTGTTTATCTTAATACGCTTTTTACTATAAGTCTTATTAAATTCGTTACAAACTGTATTCAGAAGCATTTTGAATTGATCATTCGGATCATTTGATTGTACCTGGGTGTTCGGCATGGCGACTAGTAGATTTGACTTTAGTAGTTCTAGTCTATTTTTACTCAGCGGTCTTATTTCTATAACGCGATCTGGATGTTTTACTTCGCAAGGTAGCTTGACCATCTGAGCTTAATGATCCGAACGAACTCCATTCACTATGCTACTGTCTATAATGAGGACTGTTTAACCAAATATTATCTATACATGTGGCCGAGGTCGGAGTAACTCTGGTAGGTACTTCAAACAAGTAGTCAAAATTGAAAGATTATTTTTTGATAGCAAGCGCAATGTACAAACCCAGTTTGGGTCATTTTCGCCCGGCGCAACATGACCTTGTGCTAATATAGCAAACACTCTAATTCTAAGTTTCCACGGATTAAAGTGACACAATATATTAACGTTGGCGTAAACTCAAATAACTTAAATTTTCTGTCCTGATGTATAAAGGATATTTAATAAAACTAAAAAAAGGAAATATAATGGTTGAATTTGACCTAAATTTATTTAAACAACTCAAGTGTTATGAAATGCACAACGCCTGTTTAATGTACTCTAATACATGTTTAGAGCTATAAGGCGACTTTTTAGGTATTGGTTAAATATCAGTATTACCGTAGATAGAAATGACACAAAATGCGTATAAGATGTTTCATTACCGTAACTGTTAAATTTTCATATCTAATATTATTTTGATTTAATGCAAAAATGTTTAATTTAATTATTCAATGTCAATAATAATATTAGCTATTACGGTTAGCGTACAGGTAAATTACTTTCGAGACGTTTTTGAATTTATAGTTGTGACCTCTATAGCCAGCCTCACACACACGTTGACGTGTGTTTGTATATGTCAAAGTGTACGTGTGTCCTTGTAAATATACAAATACTACTACAGATGCAAAAACGTCTCGAAGTAATTTACCTGTACTACACTATATTTATAACATTCCATTATTTTTAATTGTGTTGTACTGTGCTACAACTTACTATTATGCATGAAGTGTTTACCCACTCTATTGTACACTAATATCTAGTTTTTAAAGTAATTTATATATTATGTATACTCTCAGTGTAACAATTACTGGTTAACCTAAACAAAGAAATATAGAAAGACACCTAAATTTCTACTTACCCACCTGTCAAATTAGACACAAACTAATGCATATAAGGGCGATAAAACGGACCGCAAATAATATGTGAAAAGTAAACAACATTCGTATTTTCGAAACCTCACATCTTAGTTCATAGTTCATTTATTTCTCATGTAGGTTTACAAAGATACACTTATGTTCGTCAATATTTACATTAGATAAAATCGTGAAAACTAATTATTATGAATCATTCATTACAAATACATTGACTCCAAACATCTTTGTCTCTTGCATAATTTGACACTTTATAGTACGATTTCCTAGTTAATATAAGTTTAACAACTTTCTTAAACTTATGGTCTGGAAGGTTAGTTATAGTTATAGTATAAGGTATTTTATTATAAAAATGTATTGATTGCCCAATAAATTACTTCCTAAATTTTGCAAGTCGGATACGTCGTACGGCTAGTTTATCTTTGTTTCGCGTATTGAACTTATGCAGGTCACAATTTTTTGGCAAGTTTTGATAATTTTTTCTTGCATACATGATTGCCTCGTAAATAAACAATGATGGCAATGTAATTATGTTCGCTTCTCTAAACAAGTTCCTTAAAGAAATTTGTGGTTTTAAATTGTAGATTGCGCGCACTGCTCGTTTTTGAAGAACAAATAATTTGTCTACATTGGCGGATCTTCTCCACAGTAAGATGCCGTAAGACTATGGAAGTAGCTACGAGTATAATAGACCAATTTAGCTGTATGTATGTCAGTAATTTGTCTTATTTTCCTAATAGCATAGGCCGCTGAGCATAATTTGCTTCCCAAGGAAGTGAGGTGTGACTCCCACTGCAATTTAGAATCAACAGTCAAACCAAGAAAGACTGTGTGGTCTGAAAACTCTAGCACGTCTTCCCCCAGAATCAATTTAAGTTTAGGATTTCGGTTCGGCAAGCAAGTAGAGAAACGGATACATTTGGTTTTTTTGGGATTCAAAAGCAAATAATTTACTGAAAACCAATGCAAAGTTTTCCATAAAACAGAATTAATAGTGGTTTCAGCATTAGGATCATTTCTCTGCACTTTAAACAAAAGAGACGTTTAATCCGCAAATAAGACCGTATTTGTCAAACCTCAGCCAGCTCATAAGGCAAATCATTGATGTAGGTTAAAAAATAGGAATGGACCTAATATAGACCCTTGTGGGACTCCCATTTTGATCGCTAATTCCTCTGACTTACAACCGTCGACATCGACACATTGAGTTCTGTTGCTTAAATATGAGCTAAGGACACCCAAAGACTTTCCCTTAATGCCATAATGTTTCAATTTTGCGAGCAATGTTGAGTGATCCACACAATCAAAGGCCTTGGACAAATCACAAAAAACACCAATGGCGTCATGCGATTCCTCCAAGGCATTGAAAATGTATTTTGTGAGACAGACTGTGGCATCCTGATCTTATTCCGTCAGGTATATTTATAAACAGTAACAAATATCCACATAAAGTAAAGCATCGTTTTAGTACTGAGATATGATATGATGTATCTAAAAGTAATGACAGATTTGTTAGTGACTTTTGGTTGTCAACCGGTGATATATTAAAATACGATTGGGAAGTGAAAGATCGAAATCCAGAAAGTAAATTTAGTATTTAAGAACCTTCAGTAAGAAACTAACGTAACTTAATATGTATAGCCTAGCATAGCCTAGCATTTCACTGTATATGTTGTATTACAGGAACGCCCCAGCATACACCATCGGTTCCTCGGTGAAAAGCCTTACAGTTCCAAATATGCCTGGGCCTGGAGCACACGATCCGAATTTCCAGCACCAAATAAAATCTCCTCCAAAGTTTTCTTTTGGTCGCCCATTCCCACCCGCCAAGCCGCCCGACTATCCACCGCCTAACCGATACTGCGAGAAAAAGGTATCATGAACTTTCTTGTGTATAGGCAGATTTTTCTTTAAAGATACGGAACCGTTTTCATGCTTGCTTCAGGTGTCGTAAGACGCGTCGCCCGCCTATTAATGCTGACTGGTTTTTTTTCATATTTATTGAAACTGATTTTACTTATTAGTCTTTATATTGAAATATGACTGTAGTAACAGACTCTTAGCATATTTTACTAAAACTTCATTACCGGTATAAATATTTGATCCGAGTAGAACCACACTCTCCGTGATCGATCGCTCTTATAATTTCGCCTTTAACCGGAATGCTTTGTCATGAGTCTGTCTTTATCATCACAATAAATAATGTACTGTTCATATTTCAGTAGCTTGGGACTTGTTGATTCGGTTTCCGCTCACACTTTTCTGTTTATTTACAACTCAATTTCCAAGAGACTAAGCACTTGCGTTTCAGGGAGACGGATTATGTTTTAGCAAAGAAAAGTGTTGAAAGGAACTAATTACAGCAGCTAATATTTTTTTACAGTTCACGGTGCACAAAAATAGAGCTCCAGCACCCTCGTTTAGCATTCGCCATTCTCCGTATTTGGGAGAGTTTACTGCACACCTCAAATCATCCAAACTGGATCTTGTGGCCAATGCTGGAATGTAGGTAATTCATTACTATTCTTTAATTTTTAATTTAATTTGGAAGTATCTGTCACTTCGGCTTAGTAAGTATCTTTGCCTACAACCACCATAGCCATCATAACCCCGTGACTACTCGCCATGTAACACTTGTAATGACATTAATCGAAGAAAGGCAGTGCAGTACAATAGAAATAAGACAATTTTTTTGGTGAAAAAGAGATCGTGCAAATATATCATGCATAACATGGCAATTCAAATCACAACTAAAGGTATTTGTCGTAGGGAAATGATATTTAACATTTATGGTGTCGACGGTTCCAATCAAGCTTTCGGTCAGCCTGATGGTAAGCAAGACACCGTAGCCTATGGACACTTGCGACTACAAAAGAATCACAAGTGCGTTGCCGGCCCATTATTTACATGGGGATTCCTTGTGTGGACAGCTAGAGACATATGCAGCTCCCTCACTCTCAACACAGCGCATCTTCGCGAGCTCTGGCGACTTTACTCACCACCAGTGATGATGGTTGCCATTTTATCACTTAATCGTTGTGGATGAGACATTCGTCACGTCCTGACAAGTATGCGAGTGCGAGAGTGTCTGGCGTCTTATCCATAGCGATAAGTGATAAAATAGCACCCATCATACGCCCGCAGGCACGCAACACCAAATACCTAACTTACCTAAGGAGCAAGTAGTGATGTTATTTAGAGAATTTGTAGTTATAGCCATTGACTTTATAGCTAACTAGCTCTTGCATGCGACTTCGTCCGCATAGAAGTCGTTATTTTTTTCATACCACGTCGGTGGCAAACAAGCGTACGGCCCGCCTGATGGTAAGCGGTCACCGCAACCGCACTCATTTCTTGAAGAACCCCATATTGTAGTCCCTCGGGAAAACCTTTCCAAGGGAGTTCATTTATGTGTTATTGCCAAATAATTGCTATTAAATTACTTTAGGCATAAAAAGGCTTAATTAAAGATTTCCTATACATTTTTTCACTTCCCTTTTAGTCTGGAATAAAGTCTATCCTAGTTGTATTTTAATGTTTAGTCCGCTAAATGTCTGTAAACGAAAGTTTCAAGTTACTCGTTTAAAAAACACGTGTTCCTTAAACATACTTTTAACCCCATTTTTCCCCCTTCAGAGGGTGAGTTTTAAAGACACTGATTTTTGAATAAAGAATATAATAATATGTAGTTTAGTTTATTCAAGTTCAAGTTTTACTAATATTATTTTTCTTAAACTCTATTGTTAGGTCTATAAAAACCGTTTCAAACTGCACATTAAAAAATTTGCACCCCAAACAATCTTTCAACCCCCTCTTCTCAATCTTTCATCCCTTCAGAGGGAAAAAAATTAATAACGCTGAAATTTGTTTTCTTATATATTAATGCTAGGTCTATAGAAAAAAAAAATTGCTCTTCAAACAAATTTGCAACTCTTTTTCACCCCTTCAGGGAGAGAAATAGTTATATAAAATATTTTGTTTCCTATATACAATTACCACCACCACCACCACCATATCACTGCTGGACATAGGTCTCCCCCAATTTCATGGGGGGTAAATGCCATAATAACCACGCTTGGCATGTGGATTGGTATCGCATTATCTCTAACTTTTTACACCTTTATGAGATGATTTTTGTTAAATTCTAGAACGATAGTACCTACACATCAAATAATGATGCTCTCCTAAATCCATGTTCCTAGCTTCAGTTTGAATTTCAACTCTTATTAACCCTTTTAGGGGATGAATTACAGAATCGTCGTACTTAGCATGTTTGACTGTTGATAAAAAAAGCATGTGAGTAAAATTTCCACTTGCATATCTGGAAAATTTCATGTTTTCCATATGGCCTTTTAACCCTTTTTGTACCTCCTAGGGAATGAGTTTTCTTGTTTATAAATAAAGAACGTATATGCGGAATTGAAATTTTCTAACATTCCCAAATGAACGATTTGTATACAACGTTCCAACCTCTATTTCACCCCTAAATTCTTTCTTTGTCCACGCCTAGGTACTTTAAAGAATGTGTATATGTTCTTCGTGTTTATATCTTCAGCACTTTAAGCTATACCGCTGTCTGTCAATTGTTGTCTAAGTAAAGCATGTCAATCGGTATCTAAGTAACGCAAGATTTTATATGCGTTTTACAAATGGATATATATGTGGCACTTTATGTTATGTTGAAACATTAAGATTCTACAGGTATATTTTAATTTACTCCAAACACGATGAAAAATGCATATTTTTTCAAACTGAACTAATTTGATACTTTTTATTATAATCTTATTTTGATAAAATATATACATATTTTACCTGACGCGGTGGTTGGCCAGGCGAGGCTTTGTCAAGGCCTGCCAAGAGCCAAATTAGGCTATCCCGGTTTCCGCCAAGGTTAAAAATAGTAAACATATATAGTGCTTTTCTCAATGAATTTGAGGAAATAACACAAAGGTATTGCAAAATAACATTTGAAGCCGTACCTAATAACGCGGTGATATTAGTTACGCCACTTTGATTTAATTTAAAGCACTCTTTCTATCACTTTTCTCTAAGGCGGTATAATATTTTCATAATTAGATACGCTCATCGACACTCAAACTCGGTTTTAAAAGTAACAACAACATACTTATTAAATTCGTGCTCAAATCAATGAATTCTCTGAAAAAAGTTTAATCTATTTTTCTTTTTACACATAGACAAGAAAAAAAAAATTAAGGTGCGCACACATTGGGAAACGCGCGGTGTGTGATTGGTTTATTGGCTGAACGTCATTTATGCGGCGGGTAATGATGTTTTTTTTTTGATATGGTTATAATACTCCTAGACAGGGAGGAGATTTAACTGTTCAATTTAGGACATATAGAAATTAGGCATTTTGCATATTCGTTGTTCAACAAAATACGACCATTCCCGATTGAAAAATAAAAACATTTAACGAAGGATGTATTCTTACAGGAACAACATCCAAGCCAGAGATCGACAAGTTGAACTAAAACCCCCACTTCCTACAAATAATATAGTGCTAAGATGTAGAACTTTAGTGGCGGCGTGATCAAAAGACGGTTCCTACTTTTGGTGCTTCATTGGTTGCCACGCGAATTTGCGCAAGCGATGCGCAGCTTTCTGTGTGGTACTCAGCAGGTGCATTATTTTAAGGAGACGCTGGACAAATTGTTTTCGGCATTCCGTACCCAACGGGTGCCAACGACATCCTATTACTTACTAAGCTTCGCTGTCTCTCCATCCGTATATCACGGTTTCAGAGAATGTATTAGGTTAGTACCTAATATAATGACCGCTATAATTATAAAAGTAAATTTATTTTTCATAAATTTGATTTTCAGCAGTAACAACTATAAAATAACATCCAAATAAACATACTGTTCAATAATATAATACTTTCAGTTATTTGTTCTTTCTTTTGTTAACATAGAACGTCGAACAGACTAACTCTACAGCGTATGTTATATCAGACAAAGCGACAGTGTAAATGACAGTTTCTTGCTTTATAAAAGAGTTGAGGAGTATGTAAACAAGTTTTGGCGTTTAAAGAGAGAAACTGTCAAGGGTAACCTGAAAATATTTACCTAGGCATCGTTTCAATATGCTTCCACTTCCACACGCACCAGGGGTAATAGTGTTCGGCCTGAGTGCTTACTCCCAACAGTCACTTAGGCCATACAGTAATGTGTGAGAGCCCGCAAAATACAGAATCAATGTAGCATACCAAACTTGAACTACGGGATCATCTGACACTTAGTCATATTGAGCCCCTTAGTAGGCTCAAGGTTGTACCATAGCGATATTGCCTTATGACGCGGTTGTTTTAGACGCTCTTATTGTACCAAATTATCGTTTCCTATGTTTGTTAATTATGATTACAATTTTAGGTTTATGATATACGCAATTACGGATACGTAGGTTACTAATTGGAATAGGTACTTATAATTTTGTTTCATTTTTCATTATTTTTAATATTGAATGTAATATTATATTATATTGTTACGTTCCACTTCCTCATTGAATGATTATTACTAATAAAGTATTGTAATAATGTACCTAATTGTATTTTTTCTTATAATGAATTTGCGAAAATGAGAAATTCTTAATTTTCAATGCCGAGAGGGTTCGGAAGTGACAACAATGGTATTCCACGGGCTATATACATAAATTAAAGTTTCCTGCTTTTGTGAAGTGTGTTATGAAACGGATCAATCTAAAGGTTGTCCGTTTTTGAGTATTAACTTAAGTTTTGAATAAAACGCATGGCGGGGTGTCAGCATCCAAGCATCAAATACAAGTCTTAATCCTCTGTACAGAAACAGTAACAGATCATCGTCACATTTAGGCTAAGTATTAGGATGTTTGTCATTATATTTTCGTAATACGAAGAGAAATCCTTTTGCAAGCATTAAAGCACTAAACTCAACTCTAAATTGATTCCTAAACTAAGTAACGAAGGAGTGAGGCGGCTCGGACACTGGAGTAATTTTAATGTTCAAGGCGCCACAGCGACACGCAGCGCCAGAGGTGCCGCTGCCGCGCTGGCGCGTATTAAAATGCGATCAAAGTTAATTTCAAAAAGTTTTATTCAAAGTCAGCCACTGGTCTGATTTGTATGCAATGGGGTCGCGGCCACTGTGACACAGCTACTCGCCTACCGCGAATACCGAGCCACTTAGAAACTTTCCATATTTTTTTCATGCATTTCATATTGTTGTCGTCGCTTTGTCCATTTCGTTCGCAAGAAATATAGAACTTTATAAAGAGTTCGCTTAAGCGTTCTTTTTGTTACCGTCTCATAATTTATGCCTTGCTTGGAATCGTTACAAAGACTACCTTGAAAACAATAAACAGGTTCAGAATAATTTGCTTCAACGGAGCGTAGCCGTCAGATGAAATTTTAGATAGCTCCAACTTAGGTATTCAAGCCGTTGTGTTTCTAATGAACATTCGTCCTTAGTTAATATAATGATTTTGTTCGTTACAGCATTAAGTAAATGTTGAAAGCGACACACTAAGACCGGGTTTTATAAAGATCCGTTAGACTAAATTACAGATACAATTTTGCTGACTTAGTACATAACTACATGTTTTTCCATAACTTAATACCGACCTGCATGCAGATAGAATATGTATATTATGTACAGTCAACAGCAAATATAGATGATCATTTTAGTACTTTGTCGCAGTAACATAACAATACTGCGACAGTTGAGATGCGTTAAAGTAGTTAAGGTGACAAAGGTACTAAAATGATCATCTACTTTTGCTGTAGACTATACTTATTTTTTTTTTTTTGTGGATTTTAATGGACTGGTTACGGGACCTTTAAGCCAAGTCTTTATTTGGTAGAAACACTTATTTATCACTTCGCAGATAAAAAAAAAATAAGTATCTTATGTTACCATATGCTGGCAAATAAATAATTGATATCGATATTAAAATACAGGTTTACTGCTATACAACATTACTAGAACTACTAATGTTAACGGAACTAAAAGAAATTACAATAGGAAATATATCCAAGTGTTTTTGTGACTTTGACGTTTCTTTAATTTGACCTGGCTGTTCAGAATATTTATCAATCGCGCATAATCTATATATATATGGGACATACGTGCGCATCGGCGGCCGGCGGCAACTGAAGCACGCGCTGGCACTGCGACTGTGTCTGTATCTACGCTGCGGTTGGAGCGAGACGCGAGATATCGCGCGCTGTTCACACCCAACGTGTTTGCGTGTCGGGTGGATCGAAATCTCACCATTCTCATCTACCCGTTTTATCTATTATTGTATTTGGTGGAAATTTTATATAAGGCGTGTAATATTATAAATAAATATTCATAACTTTACTGATCGCCGCTCGTATCACTAGACCATCCAGAAGCAGGTCCCCACATATATAATAAATCTCTAAAATTCCAGCCAGTATCTTTAGAGAGGGTTTTGTGTCCCGAAGGATCTCAGGATCCGCTGAATCGATTTTAACAATTTTTGGTGTATAGGTAGATTATTATGCTGGCCTTGTCATAGGATAGTTTTTATTTGACTACGACATTTAATTAATTTTCCGAAATATGTGGCCTCTTTGGATTCTACTTTTATTTTTCTTTAAGCCTGCCGCCGTCTTTGCTGTCACTTCTGTCCTGTCAGTGGGAGCTGACGTTAAAATAAAACTCATTCTAATTTGTCAAAATGCCGCCATTTTGCAGGTATTTGTGTGTATGTATGTATGTATTGCTTTATTGTACATAAAACACGGTAAAATGACAAACAAACAAAAAGTGGAAGTACAAAGGCGAGCTTATCCCTTTAAGGGATCTCTTCCAGTACATTACATACACATACCATACATTGGTATACACATTACATACATTGGTATTTAGTACATTTATCTGCAAATATGCTGTTGTTAATAAGTAAACAAATATGCAAAACCAATGAGTGAAATAATATTTTGTGGAAAAATTTACAAAAATCTACCTATGTAGTCCCAAAGTAAGAAAAGTTTATACCATAGATACTAGGCAACGATATTTAAATAAATAGAAAACATATAATACTCAGGAACATCACACAAATAATGACCTAATCGGGATTCAATCCCGGGTCCAGCAGCTTCGCAGGCAGGGTCACTACCAATTAAGTGGTCGTCAACCATAATACAGATGTAGAAAATAATGCTTTCCCATCCCAATCTAACTTCGGAATACTATGAGACCCGAAAAAGTGACAATCAATTACCTTATTATATATATAACATCTGTCATGTCAAACGGGAAAATACTACCATTTTTCATTCTGACATTTGACATTGACTAATAAAGTTTCACATTAACAAACATGAATTTGACGAAAATTGTTATACGTATCGCGGCCTTACATGAACCCTATGACACTGACAGTTATTCCCACTACACAACCTTGTAGTGGCGTCACCGTTACATTAGAATCGAATTGGAGGCGCCTAAAAATGATATTTATTAATTTTAGGTAGAAATATGCCATTACAATGATATTCCGTTGGAATTATAACAATTCTTAACATTTACAAGAACTTATCTCGAACTTATCTAGGGCGCAAAGTATCGATATACAAATGTCAATAATGGAAACGAGTGTACAAAATACATTAACACAGTACGCTTTCAGTGTCCGATTTATAATCATTTAAGTTGTCTGCGATAATAAAATAAAGAAGATGGAATTTTTATTCTTACATTCGTCGAGCGTGACGTAAAATGCTTATAGGTGCTGAATGTTAAAAAAGGTTCATTAAATTGTTTTTATAGTTCCGTTCTGATCATCATCAGCAGTTCCACTTCATCAAATGTCACATTTTTGTATGATAATGCTCGATTTGTTGATAAAAACCCAAAAATCACTATATGTTTGCCTTTAAGATTTGAGGAGTTCCCTCAACTCCTCATGGATCCCATCATCAGAACTCGAGCATGACAAAAATTAATCGTGAACATAGAACTTGCTTCACAAACACAGCTAGGAGGACAAATCGCCAAACGTGAACTTTTCGTCGTTGAAGAGTTCTGTTCTGATCATCATCAGCAGTTCCACTTCATCCAATGTCACATTTTTGGATGCAAATGCTTGACTTGTTGATAAAAACACAAAAATCACTATATATTTGCCTTAAAGATTTGAGGAGTTCCCTCAATTCCTCATGGATCCCATCATCAGAACTGCCTTTTGACAAAAACGGGACCAACTTGGATATATATACATACAATAAAAAAAAAAATTCAAATCGGTTAAGAAATGACGGAGTTATGGAGTAACAAACATTAAAAAAAAAAAAAAAAAAAAAAAAAAAAAAAAACATATAACCGAATTGATAACCTCCTCTTTTGAAATTTTGAAGTCGGTTAATAAGAAAATATTTTGTGTTTCTAAATGGAAGTATCGGAACACAAACAATACGTTAATCTGACATTTGTCAATTGACATTTCGCTCATAATTAAGCGTGTAATTTCGCTTGACGTCAAAGTTTCTGAATAAATATCTTTAAAGTTTTAAAGTAAAACGAATTAGTTTGTTATTTTTATAAATAAGCTATAAAGGACGGAATGCTGCATGCTAACGAGAAATGGGTTTGGTTGCTCTTCTCGCAGGCTTGACAGATGCAGCTTGTGCCCACCAAACAGGGTAAAAATGGTAAATTATAAATACCTAACCGGCGACAAAACTTACTTAGTTTCAATCTGATGTTTCAAAGTACCGAAAAATTAAGAAATTCTGCTATGAAGAGATGTTAATTGTGACGCCATTCAATTGCTATGAAGAGATAAATTGATATGTACAGCTATGTGAAAGGTGAGGAAATTACTTGGGCAACTCAGTTAAGTTAGAAATAAGTACAAACGAATGACGAAAACGATATCAAATACTTATAATAATAGTGCTATAATAAATATACATAAATAGAGTCGAAGTTAAATATAAATAGTGTGATATCAAAAAGGCAAAGTGCTGTGCTCACTTGTTTTTAATCTCACATAAGTAACATTAAATGGTCTATGATTATAAAAGTTGAATAATTTAAAGTTTTTTTTTAATTACATTTACCACTTAGCTTTTTCTATCAGTCTTTGTAACACTGATATAAGTTTGAATTGGACATGGCCAGTCCCAGTGGAATAGGTTTTTCCACTATACCATTGTTGTTGTTGTTGCACAATACCACATAGACTAGAGAACTAATCCAGGGAGTTACATTTTAGCCACAGGAAAGTGCCCAGAACACCATTGTTACTTACTAATATTTTTAATGTCCATACACCGGCCAATTTTTAGTTTTTTAGCAATACTCCCTTAAGTAGTTGATTTGTTCTTATGGGTGAAATGTGAGGCAGATTGGTCATAGTAGTAACTGTTACATAATAAAAGCCCTGAAACTTAAAAATGGTAATGTACCTAATAATGCACACAATTAGTCAGCATTTTGAATTTCATTTAATTGTTATGTATTGTGCAGACATGGGCCTCCTCCGATGGCATGGGGGGTAAATGCCATAATCACCATGCTTGGCATGCGGCCGAGAAATGCTTGGCATGAAATTGGGGACGGCCTATGTCCAGCAGTGAACGTCCTTCGGCTAATATGGTGGCGGTGGTGTCGTGCAGAACCGAGGCTTGGTCCACTTTTTTTTATTTTATATAAGAGTAGGTACCTATTTAAGAGTTAATTATTAATAAATTGAAACAGAGCAACAATATTTATTTCTTAGTATTAGGTATTTTTCAGCAATACACAGCATTAATTAACAATTGAGAACCTTTTGAAACAGTGTCCTCCAGTATGTATACTATCATTTCAGAATTCAGGAATATCGGCTTTTGTCTAATGTCTTCTGAATTATAGATCCAATAGGTTTTTAAGTTATCGTCGCTGACAAACTACCTGCTCTAACTTCAACTTCACCTAAATAAAATGTGAGTGTGTGAGTTCTCTTTTTACCCGACTGCGCCAGAAGGAGGGTTATGTTTTTCGAGAGTATGTATGTGTGTATGTATAAATTGTCTGGCACGCTTTGCAGCCTGAACGGCTCGATGGATTTTAGATTGTGAGGTGTCGTTAGATTCGTATTTACTGTGAGAGTGACACTGGGTAGGTATATCAAAATAAAAATGACGGATTGTTGGCGCCAAATTCCAAATTACATAGAAACGCAGTCGGGTTTTTTAGTTTTTTTAATTAATAAGTCTTTTAATTCACAGAACTCTTTATTTTGCCGCTTTTTATGTCATGTTTTATTAATTACATTTCGGGCATAAAATGTGACGGTAAAAGCCATCGTGCTGGTTCTATCTCATAGCATCGTACCGTCATGCCTGGCCATGCCGTCCTCTTCGTTGGATAGTGGGATCCGTGCCCGTTCGAAGAGGAGCGTGCAGCGGGACGGCAGCGTTTCGCAGTTGAGAGGTTGAGATGGCCGCCGCAAGCCCAGTCCCGCTGTACGCGAAACTCGAACTCGAGCGGGTGCTCAGGATGTGCATGAAGTTCCTTAGACCCCGTTCGGTCACGCCATAATCAGAAACACATGGCGTAATCGTAAAATACCTACTCGTAAATGCATGCTACATACAAAGTAGAGAGTAAGATGCGTCGCTCTGATATAGGTAGTCATTGCACTGGTGAGCTACCACCTAATTTTGTGTGATTTATTACGTTAACGCTGTAGCTATGAACCAAGGAAGGAAGGAACGTATTTTCGTTTTATACCTTAAAACGTCCCTCAGAGGGTTGAAGTCGAGCATGGAAGTGTACCTATTCGCAGGTCGACTACTTAAGTCGCAGGCAAATGAGTACCTATTAGCAGGTCGATATATTTTAGGTTAAAACTGTCAAGTAGCAACATAAATAAACTGCTACTTGCAAAATAGGAAAGCTCTGCATCCCTAATAATTACATAGGTACCTAATTGTGAAGTATGTAAGGTAAAATCTGCGTTTAAAGTCCCACAGTAAGTAATACAATAAATGAGCAAAGTGGAAACTAGGTACTTAATGCCATACAAGACCATTTTTTAAACACTGCGACGGTGGCCTGCTTGATGCCAAGCAGGTATCGTAACATTTACTTAAGACTCCATAAGAATAACAAGCGCATTGGCGACCCTTTATTTATTTGAGCATTTGTTGTGCCTATGTTAACACAGTGCATCCTCGGGAGCTCTGGCGCTTTACTCCCTATCAGGAACACAAAATCACATAGGTATATACCTACATAGCAATATACCTAATGTCCATGTGAAGATTTTTTGACGCTAACGAAGTCGCGGGCACAGCTAGTCATGTATAAATGAATGACAAATAGGCTTTTGCCAGTTTAAATGCTTGTTACAGAGGTTCTACACTTTTATTTCATCGTGTATACTGCAGATAGAAAATGCAATCGTGATTCAATCTGCAAAGTGGGACAGAACAGTGACCAGGTCCTGGTAGGAAGGAATCACAAACACGGGAGCACAAAACGTCAAGTTAAACACATCTTCGTGGCTCGGACTGCGTATGGCCGACGCCGACACAACCGACTGTTGGTTTTCGATGATTAGGTTTACGTTGCTCAAGTGATAGCTCCCGTTTCGTATTTGAGAAGACAACTCAAACATCAGTTGAAAACCATGTTTGATTGCACTCATTTTCATTCAAGTGTAGGTACCCAGGTGTAGGTGTGATCGATCTACAAGATCTGGCGCGGAATGTATATGAAATTAATGACAGGTTCATACATTTTCCGCGCCAGCTCTTGTGAATCGACCTATACATTAGTAAAGTGTGGACTCGAAAAAATCTGGTCATGCATGATATGGTAAATCTTTTAATTTAAATGAATGTGGATTAGGAAACACCGTTTTTTTAAATAATTTCTAGATATCAAACTACATAATAAAAATACAATCACAATATAACGTTAAGTTTTCTGTCTCTTTCAGCATTATTATATTCCACCGTACCCATATTTTGTCGAACAGTGTTTTCTGACAATCTTTACTCGCTTTCTTGCTAAGACTGTCCGAAGACGATGTTCAACAAAATATAGGTATTGTGGAATACATTTACATATTTGTTATATAATGATTGTACTTTTAATATGTAGTTTGATATACACATTTTTTTTAATGCTGTTTAGAAATCCACATTCATTTAAAAGATTTACCATATCATGCATGAGCAGAATTTTTCGTGTCCACACTTATATGTCCCTTCTGCCAAGCGATAAAAGATCTTTCTACGTAAAATTTTAATTTTATGTACGTTTTCACAGATCTTTTTCGTTATATGGCATTACTTTTATTACGATTTTTATTTCTGATATCGAATAATAGATATAAGAAAAATAATAGCAGGCAATTGCCAAAAACTCACGAAATCATTTTAGTTACTTTATTATACACACAGAAATTTCAAAATTTGTTAGTAAATGATAAATTTACGTCCATTACTAAGCCAGACGGTACTCCTACATTTTAAAATTACATTTTTGTTCTATATTATTATTATATATTTATTTATTCCGAATAACAAAGATCCATTATGATTAATTAAAATTAAAATTACATACATTAATTAAAATAACATAACATAAAATACAATACACAAGTAAATTACAAATTAAATTAAAATTAGTAGGAGCGATTGCTCCCTACATGGAGGTGCATGCAGCGCCCCATGTAGGGGCAGTCCTACCTGTCTGCGATCATGGCCAGGATGGTGTTCCGACTGGCGCGCACTCTGTTCCGCCCGGCCGCGCACCGCTTGCGCAGAGTGCTGTAGAAGCAGTCGGTGCGCGCCTCCGCGAACATGCCCGAGGCGCTGCAGAAGCGCGGCAGTCGCAGCAACACCCTGAACGCATTGTTATATTGGACGCGCAGACCGTCCAACGACTTTCGAGTATACTGGGCCCAAAGGTTGCACGTGTAAAGGGAGGTGCAGTATGCCTTAAAAAGGGTTGTTTTCACGGTTTTTGAACAGCGTGCAAACCTGTGGGCAATCATGTTCGCTCGCAGCGCCAACGATCTACGCTCCCGCTCCATGTCGGCATCATCTTTTAAATCCTCAGTCAAGACGTGGCCAAGGTATTTAAAGCGGAACACCCTGTTAATTGGAGTACTATTTATCGTGAGCGGTGGAACATTCGTAGGGCACTTCGTCCCAGCTCTGAAAACCATTAGCTCACTTTTTGTGACATTATAAGTGAGCCCATGTGAGGCAGCATATATAAAGAAGTAACCAAGCAAAGTTTCCGCAAAAAAAGTTACAGGCTGTGTTACAATGTGATACTGGCAGGGTCTTATTTATAGGAAAAAAAAAATCTACAGAAAGTATCTGTGCAACCTGGGACTTATTGAGTACATACAAATGAGAAAAGCAGATATTGTCTCTTGTTTCGTACAGCACACGTTTTCGATGCTCACATAACTGATTAACTGATTCCATGCCATTGATTCGATCAATTATAGTACTCCCTCTTTCATATCCAGCTAATAAAATCCGTTTTTTCCTCATGCTTGAAGCTTCGTCGTTCGTCTTTCATATTTTACCGAGGATATTCAACGAATCCCTTAATGTAATAAAGAGAGCTCGTCTTCGTTTCAGATATAAGTATCAAGGGAATTTGCTTCATGTAAGTATAAGTGCTCTGTTTCGGTGCTGGGAGCCACCCGTCATAATTGGCCGTCAAACGGTGAGCGTCTCCTCCGTGGGCCGCGTAAATGGCGTTAAATTAAACCCGTGCTGCGAAGTGTATAATCGCCTCCCACCGCCAGTGCTTTTCCCAGACGCCACAGCTGTCTACGTACGTAAAATTGACAGCATTTCAAATTTTTAAGTAGTATGAAATATTAACTCATTTCGTTAATTTGGTAACAAGAAATCCCAAAATATTTTTTTTATATTTTTATAGCTATTAGTTTTCTAAATATTCACGAAAATGTGAAGAAAGCCCATATCGTAGTAATGACGTCATTACTATGAAATTGTGACAGTCACGGCGCACAAAAAGAACAGCAGTTCACTTTCTTTAGTAAATTTGTCTTAGTAACAGTGCTTCTGTTTGATTTGTTACGCTGTGACGACTTACTTGTCACTTACTCTCTTTTAGAATGAGGAACTTTTGAAATTGATTTATTTATATGATATATGACATTGGGATATTTTCGAGAATTTAAAAATGTGGTTTTACTTAACTTTTTATCTTCTATTTGATTTCATCGGAAAAAAACATGCTTAAAAAAAATGAAATGTTGTCAATTCATCATATCAGCTATTGATTGGTTAACTAAGGAAAATTACAGACAACAGTCTATAATAAATAATAATTCTGTAAATGAGTATTAGAGGGTTAGTTGACTGAATGGAGTGCCTAATCCATATAATATTATTTTCAGTTACAATTATAAGCGACAGAATCTAATTTTAAAATCGTATTTATTTCCTAATGACATGTGTAAGCATGTCGGCCAATGATGAGATCAGTCTCTTAAGCACCAAGGGAAGCGAGGGATTCAAATGCTGGGTGCATTGAAAATAATACAACTTACTTATCAGTTATCACCTCACCTACCATACAGGCTACGGTGTATAAAATGCATGATAATTTACGTATCAAATAAAGTTTTTAATTGGATGGATGTCGAAATCTATAACATGGTTATTAAAAAAGTTATTAAAATTATTAAAGTTATTAAAAAATACAAAATTATGAAAGATATATATGATGCTCAGAAGGTTCATCTTTCTGGAGGTCAACATGGGCATAGAAAGTGGTGTTTTTAGACACATGTGTGGGAAAAAAAAAATGCCTCCCAAAATGAATACTAAAATCGATTTGTCCACATTGAGATGTTACGACAAATAGAATTCCAGAAATGTTTTTTTTTTTTATTAAAAATGGGATTGCTCTTGGCCAGCATCTAGCCAGGGGGCAAAGATGAGGCCGACGATGAAGCGAGCTCACCCAGAAGATGCCTATTCACTCGTGCCTTAAAAAGGTCCAGGTTATATGAACTCGGAAATACAGACGCCGGCAGAGAGTTCCAAACTTTAGAAGTGCGCATTATAAAAGAAGAAGCAAAGCGCTTGGTTCGAACTAGAGGAATTTCGACCAGTGTACTTTACTTTAACTTCAGTTCTGTAGAAACAATTAAATAACTGACGTAGCACTGTTTTCATATTTATTTGCATAAAAACAATACTTAAAATAAATAAATAATAAAATTACTACAAACCTTTCCAAATTAAATTTTATTACAGCTGAATTCATTAGTCCGTTTCGACCGTAAGATTTTAGTTTTTTTCCACATTTCGAATTAGCTGCAGCCAGCAGCGATACACTGTGCGAATCTTCTTTTAAATAAAATCGGCCAAGAGCATGTCGGGCCATGTTCAATGTAGGGTTCCGTAGTTGCCTAATGAACTTACTTTAGTTAAAAAAATCACTAACAATCAAAAGGGAATACCTTCGCAGCGTTTCATACGTCTTTTACTAAGAAGGGACTACTTTTTACGATAACTCAATAACAGCTCAACATGGCCACTATAGTTTTCATTGGAAGTCTTTATTAAGCTTTACTTTCATGATTTTTCATATTTTTTGGACCCATAGTTCAAAAGTTAGAAGGGGGACACAATTTTTTTTCCTTTGGAGTTAATATTTCCTGAAATATTCACTTTATCAAAAAGTGTTTCATGAAGACCTCTATTCATTTTGAAAGACCTATCCAACGATATCGCAAACCATAGGGTTCACCCAAAAAAAATTCGTCCTCACTTTACGTCGATAGGGAGGTAACCCTTAAACAAAAATATAAGATTTTTTACCACTTTTTAGATTTATTGATTTATATATCCATACCAAATTGCAGCTTTCTAGCACTAACAGACACAGAACAAAGCCTCGGGTAGACAGACGGACAGACAGACAGACGGACAGACAGACATAGCGAAACTACTAAGGGTTCCTAGTTGACTACAGAACCTTAAAAATGAATATTTTCATTTTCACATAAACCGTATTCGTATTTTTGATACCTTATGACTGTTTGTACAAATCCTTTGCCCTTAAAAACCCTTTATGCGGCCCGGCCTCATCGCCTAACAAAAATCCCGCCGTGTTTGTTTTCATCCAAAATAGTAACTAGTCCAACTATTTCCTAGCATAATGCATTATAGAACGTTGTACGATACTTGTTCGGAAATGTAACTCCCCAACTCATGTCGGTCAAAAATACTCGCTAAACGCTCGTGTTGTTATGTACCGCCACTCGTCGAATTACTTACTTTCCGAACTTGTATCGTAAATTTATTTATCGTTGAAGAGTAATATAAAATTTGTCGATATAATCCTCATGTAAAAATAATTTATACAACTACAGCCTACCCACCAAAACACTGACCAAAACAGCGATTCACTTATTTTCCCATATAATGGTTGTTGTAAATAAATAAATAAAAATTAGGGGACAATCCATAGAATTAGGATGTGCAAGAACAACAAAGTCAAAATTTACGCATATGTGTGAGTGAAATAGTGAAAATGAAAAAGAAATGTTTATTCACAAGTGCTGTACTATGTCACACAAAAATTATCGAAATCGATTATTTTATACCGAATGCTATTAAATATATTTCTGTGGTGTCACACATAGCCGATTGCGATCATTGCGTTTCACAGAGGTGTGCATTTTATATTTTTTCCCGATAGTAGGTATACGTTAAAACTCAGAATCTACACATAAGTATTTTATTTTTATATTGAATTGCTATTGGATGCTATTGAAAATTAAAAGTCAGCTGACAATATTGTCATGTTATTATTTTTCTTACTAATATAATATATATGTACCCGGGTATGTCCTAAAACTACGATCCAGACCATCGGGGGATGGGCAGCAGCATCCCTAGAGTGCGGTGGAGATACTACTTATAACTAAATAAATAAATAAATAAATACTGCGATCGCCAACCCGCATGCCAAGCGTGGCGATTATGGCATATACCCCCCGTGAATTTGGGGGAGGCCTATCTCCAGCAGTGGACGTCCTTGGGCTGATATGGTGGTGGTGGTGTTAGATTAAAGTAAAAATGTATTCATACGAGAGAATTGTACAAATGTCTCGACGAGTGTTATAAGCAATAAGATGTAAAATAAACAATTTTTAGCATTTGCTTAAGGCGAAGGGGCCCACCCCTTCCATACAAACACCACAAGCTCTTTCCATACAAACTTTGTGCAAGTTTTTCTTCGTTTGTCTTTGCACTCCAGTTACTATTTTTGGTCAATATGCTTTTTTTTTGTTAGCTATGTCTTGAATTTTTATTTTTTTATTTTATTTATTTTCTGGTTTTTTTTTAAATAATGCAAAATTTCATCTGCGGATATCCAATATGTACCAACAAAAAATAAAATTAAATGCTGTAGTGCCAAAACTAACGCAAAAAACTTGCACAACCTTTGTATGAAGAGTGGCTTGCCCTACCCTGCGCCTTAAACAAGAATTCGACTGGAATCCATCCTTATATAGTATGTATTGTATATATATGTGGTAGTAGGTATATCTATTCTTGTATGTATGTAACTTATATATCGATAGTCGACCCGTGACGTCATCACTTTGTCAAGGCCTAGCGTAACCTAACATTTTACAATTTTACACAATATATGCTTTATTTCTTCTTGTATATCATAAATATGATAAAATATTGAAAGGAAAACCAATAAACTATAGTAAGCTAGCTGTTGCCCGCGACTTCGTCCGCGTCTTCGCTCCTATTGGTCGCAGCAGCGTGATGTTATATAGCCTAAAGCCTTCCTCGATATGGAGTATCCAACACAAAAAGATTTCTTCTATTCGAACCAGTAGTTCCTGAGATTAGCGCATTCAAACAAACAAACAAACAAATAAACAAACAAACCAACAAACTCTTCAGCTTTATAATATTAGTATAGATATTATTATCTTAGTCGATTAAACATATGAATTTGACAAAATATTGGTTCAAGGATTTTAGTAACAATTACGTATTTACCTGTGAAACGTGTTATTAAGTGGGTTGTTTCTCCTTGTAACATCACAACCACTTACGGAACAAGACACTTGACTGAAAAACACAAGTTTTACTTGAAAATTAGTATGAATCTAATTATTTCACCAAATTAGCGTTCACACAAAAGGTAGGCGGGTTGCTATGGGCTCTTACTCGAAAAAATAATGACATATCCAGATTTGGTCTCTGTCTCATTCTCTCACGGGCACATAAGAGGATGTTGATGATTTCTCTTTCTCTCGCTTTGTTGGTCTTTAGCCGTAAGGCGCAATCCGAAGTCTGTGGGACAATCTTACACAAATCGACCTAGTCCCAAACTAAGCAAAGCTTGTACTATGGGTACTAGACGACGATATACATACTAAAATACACAGAAAACATCCAAGACCCATAATTCTAATTGTAGCTCTAATTGTAGGTGATCCCATCCTCTCTAAAACTGGTTCAAATGGCACCTAAAAAAATTGACAAGTAGCCAATTCTCATTTCTGTACGGCCACATAGCGGCATCTGTTCTCAACTATTAAAACCTTAAATGTAATCATTTACACGGCTTTAGGGTGTTTTTTTTTTTTACAATAGAAAATGTATACATTGGTTTGGCAGAAAAGTGTCATTAAACCCTATCGGGTTTGTATCGACACCGAAATCGTGCACAATTAAGTTAATAAACTTACGAGCTAATTGTATGACGCATTAGAAAAAAGGAAAATTATACTGTTACAATGTAAGTAATATTAATTGCGTTGAGAGGTAGTGTTAAGTAGATAAATAACTCCCACCCAGGTACTGCAACCGATCGTGTGTATGCATCGCACAGACCTATGCATCACAAGGTGTGCAATTGGCGACCCATTACTCCCAAAACAATGACTATATCTATTGAGCCTTGCCTAATGTTTAGTATTTCTAATCAGATGTATTCTATTAATTGAAAATTGAAGACATGTTTAATATTAAATAATAATATTTTTTTAGAAATTACTGTAATTCTATTGTATTTATTGACTAATGTAATTTATTTTTATCAGATTTTTGTATTAAATAGTAATCATCTACGAAATGCATGTAAAACCAATTACCACGTAAGGTTAGCTAAACCTTACGTGGTAATTGGTTTTACATGCAGTTTAGTGCTGACAATGGTGAATAAATAAATAAATAAATAAAAATTACGGCTCAACTCTCTTCTGGCACCAGTGTAAATTGCCTCCAGTCTCATAACAATTGTACTTAGTCGGAGGTCACTTTACACCGGTAAACGCAGGTGAGTTGTAGAGATGGTGCGGGAGAAGAGAGTCCAACATAACCCACATCAGGTTTCCCAGACTGGGGGGTATTCGTAACGCATTTCCACATCGATAACAAAAAAAAGTTCAGTTGTATTGAGGCATTGTTAATCACCACCTAGTAACCTGCTTGTCAAATAACCACCAGCGATGGTGCGAAATCGTGTTTTCATATATTAAACAACTCGCAAGCTTGGTTCTAGGCCTACTGTTAAACGGCTCCTTTGCGGCGCGTAGCACACGAGAGGATTAACTTGCAATTATTTTACAATACAAAATAAATATAGACATTTTCCTAGCAAAGAAAATAAGATAGAAAAATACATGTTTGTACACGTTTCATTAGATAGTTATTTTAGGGCTTCCGCAATGGGACCGTAGTGGGTGGCAGTGGTATTTCTAAGCCTTCACCGTCCGGCCATCTGTCCACGTGTCAAACCCTTAAAGGACTGCTTTTATATTTTGTACCGCAACAGAGGGGCACTTTAAGTGTCCAATTTTAGTACCTTGTCACTATCACTACTTTGACGCATCCCAACTGTTACGTTAGTGCGACAAAGTACTAAAATGGTAATTTAGGCTTGCTGTTGCCTGCACTTACTTAATTAGGTTGTACCTACTAAAATTGCATAATAATACTAGGAACGTGTAGATGAAATAAGCACGGAATATACAAACCAGTGGAAGTGGTGAGTGGGCGTTCTCGTATCGCGAAGCATGAGCTAATATTAGCTTACTTTTTGCACAGATTATTATCAGTCAGTTGGCAACCGCAAGCGGCGTTTGACATGAGTAAATAAGTTAAATAAATCTGACTTTATTTGTAAAATACCTTATTATGCCGTGAAAAGCTGTAGAAACAACAGTAATATTAAAAATGTGCCCCATGTTGGGATTTCCTATCACCCGTAAATATTTACAAAATTGTTCGATTGTACTTACAATTTAACATAATTCTGTTTAATAAACATTTTCCCTTCACAGGTGATTGTTTACAATTTTCTATGGAAATGTACTTTACTAAACACATAATTAAACTTACAAGTTTACATGTATTGTAAATTGTAATACAATTCCGACAGGTAACCTAATGCTGTGTCAGGATTCACAATATTTATTAAACATAGTTTTAACAACGAGTAGTGACAGTAATAGTGATGCGAGTGATAATGAATATGTTATTCAACGGAGACGGCGAGTTTTTCGTAAAAGAATACATTTAAATCTTGATGTAACTGATTTTTCGTTCAACGAAAGGTTTCGGGTTTTAGAATAGGGCATTACACCTGACTGAACAAATTGTGTGCATTACACTGGATGGGCTGTGGCTCTCAATACCGTGCTAGCTGATGCACATGGAGTAACTAAAGCAACAGTACAAAAAAGTGCCTAAAATTATCTGTTTTTGCCATTTTGGCTGCGGAACCCTAAAATTTAGAAAGATTGAAACTAATGAGAATGACACCTCATTCATCAAAATCAAAAAACAAGACATTATGAATATATTTAAAATTACTTACGATAGTCCTTTTTCTAAAGTTTTGCCACGTATTGTCACGGAGGTATTTCCCGTCTTTGTTGTAAATACTCAACAATTTTAGTTGTTCGGCAATCTCCTTCTACTTCTTGATTTTCATATCAAGGGTTAGTTTTTCACGAAACCGACCGAATAAAACTTGTTTATTCTCATAAATTAGAGACAAAATTGTAATTTTGTTGTTGTTCGCCATGACTTCAAAAGGCAAAGAAATTCAATAATTTCTTATTTACTTAGACGTCTACTGACTAGATGATGACACCTCGATTTTGATAAGCACGCATATGTCGATTTCGGTTTTTCTGTATTCTCAAGCATTGGCTCACAGAAACCACAAATTTTGGCATAGCGAAGTACAAAATTGAAGTCGGTTTTTTTACCTTTATTACCTTTTAAAAACAGCCAAATAATCGAACAGCTAAAGCTCTCCCTCGTTTTCTTTATTTTTAAAATTGACACACACTATCGATTCACTTTTACAAGTGGTAGAGATGACGTTTTTTAATATTGCAATCCCGTTTAATTTTTACTCATTTTTTAATAGTACATTACTATAGAGGCCGAGAAACGAAGGGTCGCAGGCCAAATAGATATAGACGGCTGAGCGTAGCGGGGCCAGATAGGGATATGCGGCCTGCAACCCAACAGTTTGAGAAAAATATTTAACTCCGGATTTTACGAAAAAGAAAGCTTTTTAAAGCTGCCGGTGAGGATGAAAAACTCAGATAGTACAATCAACTACGTATCTATTATTATAAGAATATTTGTATGTTGTGTTTTACAATTATTTGAATCTAAGTATTACACAAAGCTTTGGTATCCATCACAAGTTCACCGCCGCATAAACATAATAGTTTCCAGCGCCGCCGTATAAATGCCGCCATGTTTGGTTATTACACGCGAAACTTTAAACTATCAACGTTTGAGATGAAAGGAAACCTCTTAATGCTGAGGGCAACTTTGCACTTCGATAGTTTGCCATTCGGTTAACGCAATTTAACTTCATGATTTTGTTTCTCTAGTAATAAGTAGGAGTTTTCTTTAGTTTAACATGTGCTTTAGTTAAGCGCTCATAACATAAGTATATATTATAAATAGTAAATATTAGTGATCAGTGATGAAGGTTATATTTAAAGTTTTAAATTATGTCTAGTTTTTTGTAGCTGGCTAGCACGAAGCATATATGTTTTTATTATTTCCTTCTTTCTTGCAATACAAATATTAATTAGTGTTGAATATAATAATATAATAATAATAATAATAATATTGGGGGACAATCTTACACAAATCGACCTAGTCCCAAACTAAGCAGAGCTTGTACTATGGGTACTAGACGACGATATACATACTTATATAGATAAATACATACTTAAATACATAGAAAACATCCAAGACCCAAGAACAAATATCCGTGAAAAATGCACAAATAAATGCCCTGGCCGGGATTCTAACCCGAATAAATATAATAATAATAACTATAAAAAGTTAGTGATTTAACCTGATGTGTAATGGTGCGGTATATTATTAGAATCGACTCATGGAGCGCTTTCTTTTGATACCCCATTCGGTAGGTTTCTGAATAAAAAAATAATTTTATTCATACAAAAAATTATGACGTCTGGAAAACGTAGCTAAAGATATACCAGGTTACGGATGTCCACCCAAATCTAAATTACTTACTATCACTCGTACTCAAATTTCCCGAAACAAAACTCCATGCACGAAGTACCCTGTAGGACTGCTCAGGTCCAGGACTATTTTAAGACCTTTCTTATGCAACAATTTGCATAAAATATAAATAATAATAATATAATATCATCTGCGTGGGAATCGCGTCTGTGTATCATCAGTGTGGTATTTAAATATTAATATTATGTGGGTATGTGGCCTTTGTTGCCTGAATCAAATAAATAAAAATATAACACTCAAGTCATGAATTGCTCTACAATCGCACTGATAGACGTAGGCAACTCGCCCAGCACCTAAAGCCTAACTTGAGAGCTAGTCGTCTAGTCGTTGCAGTGCCGCCAGTTACGTAAATTACAGAACGTACTCGTTGCAATTCGCTACCTAGTACCTACTCGCTGGGCTCTAGGCACTAAGCAAGCCGCCTGTCATATGTTTAAGCTTCAGTGTAACATTGCTATAATTTCTCATTCAAGTAGACGCTTATGCTTCACACATTCACAAATTCCTGTTTAGCCTAGTTAGTACTGCCTCCGAACCGTTTACGACGTGTTTAGCCTAGTTGGTAGTGACACTGCCTCCGAAGCTAGAGGTCCCGGGTTCGAATCCCGGCCAGGGCATTATTTGTGCATTTAGAACGGATTTCGTTCTTGGGTCTTGGATGTTCTCTATGTATTTAACCTCCTGAGGCCCAGAAAAAATATTGTATATTAGGAATTCTTTTGTTAATCATTTTAAGTTCAAATCAATTTTGGAATTTGTACGCGGGGCCTTAGGAGGATAAGCTTTGCTTAGTTTGGTACTAGGTCGATTTGTGTAAGATTGTCCCCCAATATTCATTATTTATAAAAAAAAAAACAATCATAGTTATTCTGAAACCCATCCACGCCCTTTATACTCAGCTGGAGATGGATATATAAATATGTCATTTTTGTGACCCAAATTAGTTCTATTCATTTGCATGGCAGTAATTAATCTTCTTCGACATTCGCAGAGAAGGGCTCTGATAACAAAGGAGTGGCCGTCGGTGAAGGGGTCATTTGAGCTTTGTTCTGCTGAAAGAACAAAAGAGGCTACGATATCTTTGTTTAGTTTTGAAATATCATCCCAAGCGCTATCAACCGGGCGCTTTACCTGTCAGGAGGTAAAATATTTTATTTTTCTCTTATTATAAAAAACGGTTAGTCTTGGCGTAAATCGGTTTTATTAACTCTATTAATTATGTATATGCTATGTAATAACGATAAACTTTTAGAAAGTATACAAAATCCGGATTGATTGACTTTAAAAAACGCTCTTGATGTCAAACAACCAATCCTAATAATATTATAAACGTGAAAGTTTGGATGTATGTACGTTCCTCTTAATCTCAAAGACTTATTCCACTTACGTCAACTTCCACTTAGGTCAGATTTTGTTTTTATTCCAATAAGGTCATATCTGACCAAAACGGGGATGAAACTTTATATGGAGAGAAAATATTGATGTGACGGGGGATATAACAGTTTTGTTGCCATAGAGATACGTCACAAGGTACTAAGTCAAAAATTAACCATGTGATTACAACTCATCCGTGGCTTGGTGGTTTGGCATATGGTCTGCAAAGACGACGCACTCGGGTTCGAATCCGGCACTTTTTGATGTTTTTTAAATTGAAATTAAAGGGAACATAAATCAAAAATTTTGTGGGTTTGGCCGCGTATTATGCCAGATATCGCAGGTTCTAATCCTGCTCGGAGTACAAAATTTTTCATTTTTCACTTTAATTTGAAATTTGGAATTTTCGTTAGCAGCGTTACTAATTAATACAAAATTAATGTTTGATGTTTTTAAATCTTAGTGATAACATTTTCATTGCGCAGAGTAAAACTATTTTTATAAGCCTAGCAACTTGAAACCTTAACATTTAATTTAGTAAAAAAACTATTTAAGTCTAGTCGGGTGCGTATGCTCAGAAACTGCTCGAAATGGTAACCGTCGGTTAGAAACTGACGAAATAGGTATGATTGTATTAGGAGGGCCTCCGGGTGACAGATACGGGGACGTTCGTCACCCGATGGAATAAGGTCCTTTTTTAGGGAAAGGGCCGATTCCCTCTTCGTGATGGTTCCAAACAATGATAGACGGCTGGTGGTAGAGTCGCGGAAGTGTCGTGTGTAAGCGTTCCCGTGGCTCCACCATAAACTCCATTTTATTTTAAGCTAGAAACGCACAGAGCGGGCGCGGTGCGGTGCGGGACGGAGGTGGTTTTTCATTTTTGATCTTTTTGAAACTGTCGACTGTCGATAGTGTCGATTACTGCTTCATATGTCACACAAGCCGCCTCCGCTCCACTATCACGGTCGGTTTTTTGGTGCGACGACCCCGGGATCGCGTTCGAAAAACCGCCTCCGACCTGCAACGACACTGCACCGCGCTCTTGCGCTTCAAACTTTAGACGGTAGTCCGGGCGGTTCCCGGGAGTCCGTCATACCCGTCCTGGCTCCCCCGGCCAAAGGTATGATCCCATTCACTAATAGCCCGCCAGACACTATTTTCTAAGACACTGTTTCCTAGCTGTCTTATTTTCATTTCGTATAATAGAAAGGGATAGGTAGCGAAAAAAACCGGCCAAGTACGAGTTGGACTCGCGCACCGAGGGTTCCGTAAAAATATTTTGATTATGTGATGTAACTAAAAAACTACGGTTTTCGCAATTTTTCCTTTACCTGTGCTATAAGACGTTGCTTCGTACCAAATTTCAAGATTCTGAGTTCACGAGAAGTAAGTACCCTGTAGGTTTTGATTCCCATGCGTGTCGAAAATTTGCGGAAATTTGCGGCATAAACGGCTATATCTTTTGATTGCGTTGACTTAGAAGTTAGATTTTTTCACAGCTCGAAGGGACAGTAGACTTGAGTCATCATCCTCCTAGCGTTATTCCCAGTACAGTTGCATCCTGAAGAATGCCTGGGGTCCGCTACCTAATCCCAAGAATTGGCGTAGGCACTAGTTTTTACGAAAGCGACTGCCATCTGACCTTCCAACCCGAGGGGGAAACCGACCTTATTGGGAATAGGCTTGTCAAGTGAGTGGGCAACTTGACTGTTAGAAGTTCTCAAGCCCCCCGGAGGCCTCTAACTTGGCTTAACGACTGCTATCAAAGACAGCAACCGGGATCAACGGCTTAACGTGCCTTCCAAAGCACGGGAGCGCTCAGTTAGTAACCACTCAAAGCGGTCACCCATCCAAGGACTGACCTCGCCCGACATTGCTTAACCTCGCATACCGCACGCAGTACGCGGGTGCCACTGGGCCACGAGCGCTCCGGACAGTAGACTTGAGTATTTGATATAAATTTCAGCTTGATACCTCCACGCGTTCCTGAGAAAAAGGGTCTTGACAGGCAGACAGACGGACGGACGGACGGACAACAAAGTCATCCTATAAGCGTTCCGTTTTTTCCTTTTGAGGTACGGAACCCTAAAAACTGTCATTATTACTGATAATGTCTGGCTAAGAATTTTGACATATTTTGAAATCAGAAGATAGCTCAGGTTTTTCCTGATTGAGAATTAAATATTAATGACAAAAATTGTCTGTGTGGAAGAACCATTTTGGTACCATAAAATGATATTGATTTAAAATCGACATAAATATCTTGAACAAAATAACTTATACGCATAAAAATATATATATTTCCGTCGACACTGACATGTCCGCTGATGACACCACTACCTACCGTTTAATTTTTGAACTCATTGGAGCTATCCGGGGTGCCATCCCACACGCTTGAAAACTGAAGGTGTACTGTACCAGTTTTGTAAATGCGCAACTTAGACTCACCCAAATTATGCAACGGCACTAAGTAGATTGAGAATCAACGAATTGTGACATTGTGAAGGGCTTCGTCAGTTTTTATGGGCCTCATGAGAAGGCTCAAAGTCACACAAAGAGCAATGGAGAGGGCTATGCTGGGAGTATTTCTGCGTGATCACATAAGAAATGAGGCCATCAGCAGTAGAACCAAAGTAACCGACATAGCCCTGCGAATCGCTGAACTTAAGTGGGCGGGGTACATTGCACGTATAACTGATGGCCGTCGGGGCGGAAAGGTTTTCGAGTGGCGGCCACGTACCGGAAGGCGCAGGAGTCCGCTGGATGCGGGTGGCGCAGGATTGATCATTGTGGCACTCTTTGGTCCCCCAAAGAGTAGACCTTCCGGTCTATGTCCAGCAATGGACGTCCTTCGGCTGATATGATGATGATGAGGATTGTGAAGGGTACGATTTTAACGGGAGAAGCCAAGGGAGAAAAGTGTACTGATACCACCTATTCCAATTATACCGAATAATATACTCGTACCATTTAATTTTTTACGTCTTCATTTTCCATTAAAGGTTGCATTTTCTATGACTATTAATTAATCACAGGGGCGAACGTTAAAAGTAGCAGGAATACATTTGGGCACGCCCTGTTTTTCTCATAGACGGTTGTATTTGGCTTGCTGACCGAAATACATCATTTAATATAGTTTATATAAGTATACTTCAATAAAATAAGTTGTATTTTTTTTTATTGTAATAATATTATTTCCGGATTTCATTATAATGGCAAAATTGATGAATAGAACTATGCTTTCTTCGTCGGTTGATTATCGACCGTCACCATCTCGAGCCATTTCTGAGCATAACTTACTGAATCGAATTGGACGTAGCCTCGGATAGCTCCAAAAAGATGAAATAATTAGTTCTCCCTCGGTGTTTTGCATTTAGTCCATCACTTTCACCATATAGCCTGGAACATTTCGATTCCATACGATTATGGAATACCTATGTGGAAGTCTAATTGATTTTTTTAATTGTCAAGTCAAGGCAATTAACGAGTTCTACGCGTACGAAGTCGCGGGCAGAAGCTAGTGGGTTTTAAATGGAAGTTCCGTGTCGCACAGGTATACGTATATAGGTACTCGTGCTTCTGTATGTCTCTACTTCCTCTCCGTATATACCCAAAGTGAGCAATTCAAAATCTCCAATAGGTAGGTACACTGGGTACGGGCCATACGGCGAGGTGTCTGGCTATGCTGTAAATTGCTCGTTTAACAGAAAGTTTAAGGGGGGTGTATATCTCCTAAAAAGAAGAAGAAGAGGAATGTATCCCCTACAAACATGTGTTATTATACTATGGTGTAGAATTACACATAATTACGATATCGCAAGTGTTTTGCGCGTGTCGAATTCCGAAATAATAATCAGGGTTGCAGTGCAAGGATGGGGTGCGGCCTCGACTCGGACTCATTAATTCATACTAATAAGCTGACAACTAGTACGTTATGAGCACAATGAAAATTTACGTAATTTTGCCCGCCCTTCTTTAATTGGATGATACGTAGTACATTCTTAGTAATGTTGACGACTTCTTTAATATAACGGGCAGGAGAATTGCGTAATTCTATCACTTGGTCGTCATTAATTTAATTTTGCATTAGTTATGCATGTATGTATGTATATTGTGCTCACGTAAAACGAAACGGACTGAAATCATTGGGAACTTACAGTAATCTAATAACCACCATAATTTAATTCAGTTATATTTCAAATATCGTGGATGGAATATCGGTCCATAATTAATTGGTAATAAATTTCTGTTGTTTGGTAGGTACAAGCTTTTAATTGTCACGAGGGGCGTTATAGGTTTAACATATGTATCTGTGTATGTGTGTCTGTCTGTGGCATCGTAGCTTCTAAACGGATGAACCGATTTGAGTGTGTTTTTTTTAATCGTAAATATTTCGGTCATCAACTACTCGTTGAGACCGTTCCAAAAGCCCCTAACACAACGGGTTTATCTTGTGTGTTGATATGGCCACCTTCTGTCTCCATCATCAGATCAGCTCGATGATACCATAATATGAGATTGTCACCGGTCTTACAGAAGTATGCCAAATTTTAGCTCAATGGGTTGAGAATGACTAGTCTAAATTATTATTACTAATTTCAAAGTAACTTCTGATTACCATACAGCAAGACTCATGGCAGAATAAAACATACTTAAACAAAAGTGACGGCAGTTCAAATGTCAAACAACGTAGACCTAAGGGATCTTTTCACTATTTCCCGCAGCTTCCGTGTAAAAGCGGAATAAAACAAAACAGAATACTTAAATCCATCTGTACAAGTAAATTAGATTTCGCCTGGCCGTCTGGCTAATAAATACCACTGTATGCTGCTTAACAATACATACGGATTTTATTTTAACTTTTTAAACTATCGTGAGAGTCCTTCACAATAATTATTTTAGCTAACAACATTTCCAGTCACGATTTTTTACAAGTATTTACTTCTCAATTTAAGGAACGATTGCTGAAGAGTTCATAACATTGTCGCGCAAAAAAATTCCTAGACATTTCAATAATTTTGATAGGATTTCAATGAAATCAAGATTGTAATCTTCGAATACGGAATAGCTATTAGCAAACACGACAGTCAGAAAAGGAAATCGATGGAAGCCAAAGTTTTAGCTAGACACGAAATCTCTTGACTCAGAATTTCGGATGTATGAATAGGCAAATAACGTGGATATTGCTGGTATATTAATCTTATGTTTCCCCCAAACATGGCGCAATCGTAGCGTAATACTATTTGTCAAGCGTTCATAGGCTTATTCGCTACGAGGAGCTCAACAACCTATTTGCATTTCTCATTTTCGCCCCTCTTCTGCCACTCCCCCGAGAACAAAAACGGCACGCGAAAATGTTTTTTTTTTATGTTTTATGCGACGGTGTACCGGATGAATGTGGGAAATATTACCATATTAAATTTAAAAACAAAACTATTATTTTAGCTGCCCCTAGTGTGCGGAAAAATACTTTGGCAGTAATCTGAACTTCATTCGACATCTTTTAATGAAAGCTCGTGAAAATTGATAATTATTGCTATGTTTTATCATGGCTTTGTTCACAATACATATATATTACTTAAATGTTATGTTAGAGAAATGAGCAAGTAGTGAGTTTTAGGAAAACGTCTACCTGTACCTACATATTTTTGCCACTTTGCATTACCTTTAGTTAACCTACTTAAACAGGACCCAATAAAACAGACGTTAATAAATGTAGATGTAGGTCATTTAAACACCATGACGTGATGTCAGTAAAAGATTTGACATTAGATAGCCTTTAGTAAAACTGTTTGTGACAGACGGACCGACACAGAGTTTGCATAAGTGTTCCATTGGACCAATTTTGTTAGTCTGTCTGTTCCATTATCACGCTTGTTTTAGATGAAATTTGGTATGGAAATAGTTTAAGACCCATAGAAGGACATAGGACAGTTTTCATCCCGGAAGGCATCCCTTAAATGGGGAAGTTTGTATAGAGGTACGATGAGTTCCACGCTAAAGAAGTCGCGGGCACAAGCTAGTAAGCGTAGGATCACCTCCGTTAAACAGTGTATTGTAATAGTAAAAGCATCAAGATCTCGGTTTATCTGCTCTTGATAGAGACAGTTGCAAGTGCCTACATGAGAACTGTTTATGTTTCACTGCCACTTCACTAAACATATCGTCGAACAGTTGCTAGTAAAATACTAATTGACACATTTGTACTTAAAACATCAGACCACCCTTAAAGCATTCCCATATAGTAAGTCCGACCAATGGGAACTAATATGAAACTACATTATTTTAATAAAATATACTTGGTAGTCATAAGCAGTTTGCGCCTGACGTAATAGAGCGAATTTATTGTCTATACCTTCAAGCGGCAATTACACTGCGTCGTTCACCTAATGCGGTCGCCGAATCCATTTTAAACTACTTAGGCCAACAAACGTCGTCTTTACTTTAGTCTGTCCGCCTACTTATAAGCGTTGGCAGCTGTCGATCGCCGAATGCGGCCACCTAACGTGTACACAGCATGCGGCGAACGACGAAGTGTAATTGCTGCTTGTCTACACCGCCTCGCGGTATGCATCGCAAAAGCGCCATAAAAAGTATTTTTTTATTAATTTTAAAATTTTGTTTATTTATTTATATTTTAAAAATTGTCGCAACTTTAGTGTCTATCGGAGTGGAAAATGGTTATTCTATTATGTAAGGTTCAGGAGGTATGGAACTTCAACGAAATACACGAATCTGGCAATGAACCTTACATTCCAACTAGATATGACTTGTGCATTCACTTTATCACGAAGAAAGTAAGAGTATACGTGCAATCCTGACGAGTCCAGGGATGCGTAAAAATCCTCCGTCCCTGGCCGGGCACCGGCGCGGAAACCTTTCGACACGTAATAGCCCCCTGGTCGCCCCGAGCGCTACCCGCGGCTTACAAAATCGACCACTATTTTCAAATTTCCTACGCCATTTTTTGTCCATTGTGTTTACATTTTTCCCTGAAAGCCTGATACGGATAACGAGTTTTTACAATTCATAGTGCCTACAGGTTAACAGTTAAGAATAATTTTGACCAAAGATAGTTGGTATGTACCATGTATGTACCTAGGTAGAGCCAATAAAAGGACTTACGAACGTAAATAAATAAATAATATTATCCTCTAGTAAACTCAATGAGTTTTATATTATAGGTATTAGACGACATATTTAATAGATATAAATATGTATTTCACAGTACATTTGGTGCTACTTTAAGTGCGGTAATCAGCAGATTACGTGCATATGTCGAAACTTTAAAGAGTCATATGTACTGTAAAACGTTGTACGATACACGTGCGAACAACAGGTAATTCGCAACTCGTGTCGATTTAAAACACTCCCTTCGGTCGTGTTTCAATTTATCACCACTCGTTGCGAATTTCCTGTTCTCTGCACCTGTATCGTAATGTACTATTGATACATTAATACACACAGCAACATACAATATTAAAAACATCTAAGATTTAGAAACAAATATTCATGTTCATCACACAACTATTTGCCCTAATCGGGGAGAGACCGGGATTCAAACCCAGTACCACCAGCTTCGTAGGAGGGTCACTAACCAAGTAACCACTAGGCTAGTTATAAACGGTTGTCTGTTGCGATAAACTTTGAAACCGCTAGACCAATTTGCTGCAATTTTCACTAACATGTTGGTAACTTTGTTTGCGGTAATAGTTTTATTCAGTATTTAATTGTAAAGTTCGCTTGTTTTAATTTATATAGGCAAGCTGTTGAGAGTTAGGGATACTGCGGCGGCGATACAGAGTTTTATATATGTAGGGTAACCGGTAAGTCAACTTAAGCGTTGTTCACTACTCGTACACTAGGGCAAGTTACTTGCAATAAATAATGAGTCCATATGTTTCAACTTCAGATCTACGACAATGTACGTAACATATCGCATACTATTTTTAATCTTGCTACTTGATTATGCAAATTACACAAAGAACATGTTTGGTGAATTTTCTTTACAATATTTTACTTGTTTTATTACCAGACACCTTGTATACTGTACATAGATTTTTGAAGGGCAGTTGACAATAGCCCTTCGGCCGTCATCGCAACTGTGATTCGCAACCAGTTGTAAAGGAAGAATTTTCCTCCTTTGTTGGCTACTAGCTGCGATAGACGAATATTTTGTTTCAATACGCAACCAGTTATTCCCTTCAGCCGCCACCGGAACCATGTTTGGCAACTGGTTGTGAATAGAGAATATTTACATTAATACACAACCAGTTGCCAACTAAGAATATTTTTAACAATATAGTTCCGAGATAATATTTTTCATTCTTAATACGCAACCAGACTGAATAACTCATCTTAGCGGTAATAATTAATGCTAGGAACATCTCTCTTGCACTTAGAATATTGTGAGAAGCTTACCTAACATTTTTGATCATCGTGATGCAACTATTTGGTTTATCCTAATAGTGTCACAATAAAAATCATCTTCGGCATGTCCAAGATTGGAGTGAAATTTCGGAAGCAGAAGACAACCTAGTGGACTTCAACAGAGACCATGAAGCCGATATATTACGAGTCATACAATTGCCAATGAATATTTTTAATTTTATAGTAAACTAGCTGTTGCCCGCGACTTCGTCTGCGTCTTCGCTCCTATTGGTCGCAGCGTGATGTTATATAACTTAAAGCCTTCCTCGATTAATGGACTATCCAACACAAAAAGATTTTTTCAATTCGAACCAGTAGTTCCTGAGATTAGCGCGTTCAAACAAACTTATTCAGCTTTATAATATTATATATAGTTTCTCTTCATTCAGCTTTATTGTATAGATTTATCTAGACACGCGGCAGCGTGTCCATCCAAGTTCACCCCAGGAACTGGCGGACCAGGAAAAAAATAAAATTTCGTACTCGTATTAAAATCCTTTAAAACAACTAGAACCCGAAATTTCATAAATATAGGTTAGTTATTGAGATATTTAATTCCAAAAAACGGCTTTTTTACCACTGACTGACTGACTGACTAGTATTCCGAAACCTAAACCACTTCCAGGTCACCTAGAAAGCTGAAATTTGGCATACAGCTTGGAAATTGTGTGTGTACATCAGAAAAAATCAGAAAACAGTAATTAATTTATTAGTTTTATTAATATTATTATTTATGGGAGTTACCTCAGATCTCCGTCATTTATTAACCGATTTGGAAAATTCTTTTTTTGTTTGAAACGGTATACTTCAGGGGTGATCCCATAGTTATCAGGTAAGAATCTAATCATAGAGTCCTGGATAAATCGAGGGAACTCTTCAAATATTGGAGGTGCACCTATAGCGAATTGGGTATTTTGTATAGTAACGAAGATTTGACAAAAAGTAATGATATTCCATCAAAAACGTAAATGTGAAAATGGGAGCGAAGTTCAATATTAAGAATATGTGATGCTTGGTTGTCGTCTTCACTAACAAAATAATTGAGATCTAATTCTAATTCTCGTATCCAATACGTCCTTAATATTTGTAAATTTATTTTCATATTTTTTAATAATAATTATTAAGTAGGATTGTCAGTTTTTTTAAATTGTATAAATTCACGCTTTGACATGTAAAAGGGCCCTTGTGGCCTATTTGCAGAATAAATATTTGATTTTGATTGATGATTCTAAATGGGTGCCAAGTTCCGTAGATTCTCTGCAAAGGTGCCAAGTCCGGCACTACATTGTTTACAGTAAAACTAATTCACTGCGGCTTAATGCATTTTGGGCCTTAACTTGGCAGTTTTCTATGCAGTATGTTATAATACCATAAAAGCTGTTGGATACTTAAACACCCATTTAGATCTCAATTTAGATCTCAATTCTTTTGTTGGTGAAGACGACAACCAAGCATCGCTTATTCTTAATATTGAACTTGGCTCCCATTTTCACATTTATGTTTTTGATGGGATTATATAAGCAAGACAGATTAACGGCTGTACATGTAACGATAGCCATAAGATTTAAAAAGTTTTTTCGCAAACATGCAATGAAATATTGATGTTATGTTCCTTATAATAGGCTGCGAAGTATGACGTTTCAGGTGCGGCTAGGACTAGAGGTCGTTAATGGAATTTCATACAAATCTTACAGGCCTAGTCCTCCTATAGCCGGTAAAGTCCTCTTTTTTAATTTCCATTCCACTTAAATTTGTGGCACTGGCATCATAACATTCTGCCACTATGCGTTTTAAAAATAAAACTGATTTTTTTTTGTTGTTTATTTCATTGCATGTTTGTGAAAAGCACTATACATACCTCGGCGGGAAATATGGGGTTGCCCGCCTTAGACCTATCCGTCTATATGTCTTCGGCCAGCAACCCCTTTCGTCCCGGCCTCTGTAGTAATGTACTATTATATCATATAACTTCTTGCTTGCGTAGACGGGAAAGAAAAATATGTTTGGCAACTGATGAAAAAGTTATCATAATGGAAAATAGATAACATTTTCGCAACTCGTTGCGTATTAAGACAAAATATTCATCTGTCGCAACTAGTTGCCAACAAAGGAGGAAAATTCTTCCTTTTCAACTGGTTGCGAACCATAGTTGCGATGGCGGCCGAAGGGCTGCGAAAATTAACTAACTAAACGAACTGAAATAATTATAGACTCTTGCGAAAACGAAGTACGTTCGTTGATTCCACGGCGACACGTGATTTTTCAATTTCATTATCATATGATTTCCATAGTGAATAATTATATGCTTATGTAATTATAGTTTGGTCTATGAGTCTTATGTCTACTATAATATTTTGATAGCTTTTCAGCTAGATCATTTGGGGCCTTTACAAGCGGATCATTTTACAGTAGATCGTCAATCGTGTAATCGCATTGTATTCCCGCGGTATATACAGGGTGTGGCCTGTAATAGGAGCAAAAAATGAAACGGTACACTATTGAGCTCTCCAGCAATTATTTCCAAATGATTTTAATTGAAAAAAAAAAAGTTTTTTTTG